>JAZGTQ010000157.1:467500-1934356 GCA_037953605.1 Necrosyrtes monachus | reverse complement strand
TCAGAACGTGATGGGTCACCTGAAGAGGACGGAGGCCAGCGCCATGGCTCTGCAGCTGGCGGAGGCAGCTCCTACCCCTCTTTGATGACGTAAGGCTGATGTGGGAGCCTGAGCCCTGCAGATGGGCACCCTGCAATGACAGCTGCCCTTCAGCCCAGCCCTGCGAGCAGCACTCACGGCGGGGACTTCTCTCCTTTCTCCCTCGGGCTCTTGTGGGATGGCTTCTGGGTTCTGCAGCCCAGCATGGCTTCCCCCGACAGGCTGAGGACCCCGGGCGACCGGAGTCCCCTGTGCTGGGGCCCAGCCTGGCCCCTCTGCAAAGCACCTGTGGGCCAAGAGCTGCTCTCAGAGCCCCGAGGGCTCCCCAGCTGCGCTGCCAGGCAGGACCACAGATTGCCACAGCTCCTGTGTGCAGAGCCCTCCCCCAGGGCATCTCCCCACACATCTGCCCTCGGGCTAATGCTCACAGTAAGCAGGCAGTGGCTCTTTGTCAAGTCCCCCTCCCCTTCTCCCGACCAGGAGTCCAGCCAGATGAGAGAGCTCTCCATCAGCCTCTTCCGAGATGTGATGGAGACTGTGGTGGGGAATGACAAGAGGACGATGAAGAAGAAAGTGCAAAGGGGCCTTCTCCCGCTCTTCTTTCACATGTGTGATGAGACCGACAGCGTGGCCAAGGTAGAGATTCCAAAGCTGGCCAGCGACACAGGGAAAGGCGTGCTGACCCCCCGGGCATCAGGGCCAAGAGCTGCTGGCACGCGGACTCTGGGAGCGTGTGTCATCTCGGGGTCCGACTGACCGAGTCGCTGAGGGCAGGGCAGGGCTCCCCTCCGACCCTGCACCGCTTCCACCACTGCCCTCCTCAGCCCCCAGTGCCTCTTGCTGCAGAGGCCGAAGGGGAGGTGGGATCCGCTCCCAGCCACGCTCCCTCCATTCAGCCCTCCTCCTAAGGCTGTCCCTTAGGAAGGGTCCCTGCAGAACCAGCGTGAGCAGGGGCAGAGAAGCTGGCATGGACATTTCCAGGACCTGCCCCACCTGCTCCAGCAGGGCTCAGCAGCAGCCCGTGGCCCGAGGCATGAATACGCACGTCCCTACAGGCTTCCCTGCTGTCCCTGCAGGTGTCAGAGGCCAAGGTTTTCAGCCTCGATCCCTGTCCCCTAGGGCTGTGCCCAGGACACCCCCAGATGTTTGGGCCAGGGCATGTCCCAGCTTCCCAAGGGCAGGATCACCCCAGGAGCAAAGCCAAGAGGAGGGGGACGCCAGCTCTCCTTCCCCAGACCGTGGTGCCACCTCCCAGCTTCTGCTGCTCTCCAGGTCTCTGGGGAAGCCCTCATCACCACCGCAGAGCTCCTCAAGTGGAAAGAGCTCAAACACCTGGTGCAGACACAGCAGACGTGGAGGACTGGAGAGTGCTTGGTGAGGACAAGCCCCAGGGCCTGGGGACCCTGGCCCATCTGGGCCTTGCAGTGGGATGGAGGGGTCTCAGCACCCCTTGGACCCCTCTGCCTGTGGCTCTCTCTCAAACTCACTCCCACAGAGCTCCTGGCTGGGAGACGGGAATGGCCTGGGGGGGACGGGGAACGAGGGCTGCCGGGAGGAGGGACTGCTCCGGCCAACTGGGGAGGCTCTGTGACATGCCCGTACCCTTGTGCCCTCTCGCTCTCTCTCTCCAGCTGCTGCAGGACAGGAGCAGGGCTGAAGAATACATGAGCCAGAGCCTGCCGTACCTGGGGGACGCTCAGGCCACCTTGCGAGAGGTGGCCGTGAGGTTCATCGGTGAGCCACAGCCCCCGGGGTTCCCTCTTTTGGCAGAGCCCCAGCTGCCCCGCGCGGGGCCTTGGCCTCCCTCTCCCACCCCTGCCCACGCAGGTGGGCTTGGTGGCCACCTTGCGCAGTCCCCACCCCCCTCGGCTACTGGTCTTCCCTGGGCTCAGCCCTGGCGAGGGGGTGGAGGGCGTGCAGCCCAGGCGGCAGGGCTGGGGCTGTGCTGCTGGGAGCATGCTGGGGAGCGGGAGGTCTGACGACGCTCTGTGCCTAGGGCTTGCTGCGCGGCCCCTGAGGGACCAAAGCAGGGAGAAGCTGGCTGAGATCTGCAGGGGTGAGTAGGGAGCATGGTCTGGAGGGGACGCCTGGGGGTCTCTGCAGACACGGGGGGTCATCTCGGCTCTGATTCTTTCGGTTGCAGCTCTTCAGCCCATGCAGGAAGACAGCGAACCCGCCATCTGTTCCCTGGCACTTCAGACCACCCTCATCCTGAACTCTCCAAGGGTGCAGCAGACATGGGGACGCAGCCTGCGAGCACTGTGCTGCGGGTGCTGCTGAGCCAGGCAGAGGTGCAGCTTTCCTCGGGAAAGCGGCTGTATTTTAATAAAGCTGGAACAACAAGCCCAAACCCACGGTGTCCTTCAGCTGTGTCGCGTGCTGAGCAGACAGCATCATCCCTGGCCTGTCCCGCTGCCTGCAGGACAGCTCGCCCCTCGGCACACCCTGGCCCCAGGCTTGTTTTACAAGTTCACCCCTCGGCGAGGCTCTCCCCAGAAGAAGCCGCGTTTGTTCACCCCCTGGGGAAGTCTTTTCCTTAGGGAGGCAGAGGGCAAAGGGGAAATGGCAGCCCCCGAAGGAATCGGGATTGCCCGGAGAGCTGCCTGACGCCCACGCTTGCCAGCAGCCCTCCAGAAGTTCTCCTTTGCTTCAGTCCCAGAGTCCTTCCCCACGCACAGCACCCTGGGGTGCGGGGATGCTGCTTTGAATGACGGCCCCGGGAAGGCCTCGGGTCGCAGCCCCGTCTCATGGCCCTGCAGCAACCCTCCTCACGCTCCCACTCCCACAGCTCAGCCGAGACCCAAGAGGAGAAGCAGAGGTGTGCCGCAGGGGCCTGCAGTCCCCTCCGTCACGCAGCAAGGGCAGGGCGCAGGAAGGGTGCGCCCAGCTCCGGCCATCCTGTGGCTCTCCAGGCATCCCAGCGAGGCCCCAGCATCTGCTGTTGCTGCTTCGCCACTTCCCCGCCCCATGATGGACTCAGGAGGGTTTCCAAGCAGAGTCCAGACGTGATAAGGGGGCAACTGCGGGGGGACTAGAGGACAAACAGAGTGCCTCCGTCACCATGAATGCCTCACAAGTGGTCCTCTGGAGACCAGGGGGCTCCTAAGAAGGCTGGACGAGCAGCAGAAGGCTCTGGGGCATCACAAAGACCTACGGAGGAGTGCCGAGGGGACTGAAGTGGTGTATTGTAGAGCCTAGGGGACCAGGCCCCCAGTCCAGTGGGGCTTCTTAGGGTGCTAGAGGTCCCGCAGAGGGGCCTGGGGGGCAATGAAGGCCTCAGGAGGGATCCCGAGAGGCCTAGAGCGATCCTAAGACAGCTAGAGGGCAAACGGAGGAGTCCTGCGGTTGGAGTGTGCCCGAGAGCCCTCCACTGGCCCCACTGAAGGCCAACGGTGGGCTCTTGTGTGCAATGAGGGCCAAGGGCCGGTTCCTGAGGCTCCAAGGGAGGGTGCAAGGAGGCTAAGAGAGGGCTGCAGCGGGGACCAGCGGGCAAACTGAGGCTTCTAGAGCACATCGGAAGGCGCACTCGGGTGCTGAGAGGTTCCGAGGGGGCAACCGTGTCAGGCTGAGGCAAGGCCAGGACACGAGAGGGGTTCAGAGGGGACTAGTGGATATGAGGAGGCCTCTAGGCCTGAGGGGAGCGGAAGGGAAAATGCACAAGTCTTGAGGGGATCCGATGGCAAAAAGAGAGCCACCCCATCTTGAATTTCCAAGACAGCTACTCCTCATCCACCTCTTTCCCGTCCTGCCCCCAGATCTCCCCATCTGCCCTCAGCCAGGCAGCCCGGACACACACAGCCAGCCAGCTCGGGCAGAGCAGAGCTCTGAAGGTGCCCGAGCGTGGTCACGCCGGGCAGCGGCTCCATGGCGCCTCTCGGGCTGTAAGAGACGGGGCAGAGAGGGGCTGTTCCAGGGTCCCTTGGGCTTCCTGGGGGTTCCTTGGACTGCCTCCGTGGAAGAGACACGCTGAGACAACAGCACTGGGACTACAGCACCCGGCACGTCCTGTGGACCAACACGGCCGCACAACAGGCCTGTACCAGAAGATGACAGCTCCCGGCAGGCCCCACAAGCCAACGCGGCTGCCCAGAAGTGCCATGCTGGGAGACTACAGCTCCCAGCATGGCGAGGACAGACTTGCATGGCCCTGGGTGCCATCCTCCCCCCTTCACCCCCACAGAGGCTGAAGCGCAGCCCTGCCACACCGGCCCAGGGCTCCTCCACCTCGGTGGTACCACACAGCCATCCCCTGGGGCAGCTCGAGGTCCCACAGAGGGGTCTGGGGTGCAATGAAGGCCACGGGAGGGGTCCTGAGTGGACCAGCGCTGGAAGAGATTTCCGGAGGGCAGGAAAGGCTGTGATTATGAGAGGGTGTTCTCCATCATGGTCACAGACCAGACCGAGAAGGAAACCAGTGAGGCGGGAATCTCCGTTTCTGGGAGCTTCCAATTCATACAAGGGCAAACTCAGTGGAGGAAGTTTAATTTTCTTTTTCCTCTTTTCTGCATGAGCTCTTCCTGTTTGGTGGAAGGAAGAGAAGAGTTGAGACGACAAAAACTATCATTTCTGTTAAGCTTGAGTGAATCTTACACACTTTATGTCGTCGAGGGGAAGTGGCAGCGCTCTGCACTGCACCGAAAGGAAAGGGGTGTCCTGGGGGCACGCCGGAGCGTCTGAACATGGGGCTCTGGGACACACCGGAGGGCAACAGGGAGGTCCCGAGGGGACGTGAGGGCAAAGGGGGCCTGGAGGCACCCCGAGGGCCCCCAGGTGCCCAGGGCTGAGCCAGCCCCGTGCCCCCCCAGGGGATGCCCTGCCCCTCCCTGCCCAGGCAGCGGGTCACAGTGGCACCCTTTGCGACCTCCCTTTGTGACAGCCCACTGCACCACATGTGATCAGCACAGCTGCGGCCCCCAGGCCGCAGTGTCCGGCAGGACGGTGACGGGACAGGGCAGGAGCACGGAGCCGGCGAGGAGCCCCCGAGCACAGCCCACGTCCTTCCCCGCCGTCCCCGGCGAGGCCGAGGCGTTTCGCCGAAGCTTCCCCCTTGCCCAGCCCTACCCCTTCCCTCCATCCCGCAGGATGGCGCAGAGACCCCCCAGCCGCCCCAGGGTGGCCTGGGAGGAGGACGGGGCTCCCCAGGAGAGCAGGTCTCCACCGGAGCCCGACGAGCTGTGCATGGTCCAGCCGCGGCTGACTGGTGAGTGAGGTGCCCTGACGCTCTGGGCAGGGCTGGGGCCAGCGACCGCACCCTGCTCGATGCCAGGATCACCATTTCCCCGGCATGCTGGCAGCGCGGGTCCCATGGGTGGTGGGCATGATGCTGCCTGAATGACTCAGGCAGCTGGGAGCTGGCCCCAGCACAGCCTCTCCCAAGGAGGGAGAGAGCAGAGGGGACCCCGCTCCTGCTCCGGCGCACGGGCAGAGAGAGGCAGCTGGGCTGGCAGCAGGCGGCGATGCTGTGGGATGGGGACCTTTCCTGCCTATCTGCAAGCCAGTTCCTCAGCCCGGTGCACCGGGGCTTTCCCCGCCGTGCTGTGCTCCAGCATCACAGAAGCCTGTCTGCCCTGCACTCTCCGGCCCTGACACACATGGGAAGACTGCGCCAGGGGACCGGGCACGGGGCTGCAAGGAGGGCAGAGCTCCTTCCTCTGCTCTCTCCTGCGGCCGGACTCTCTCTACAGCCCTCCCTGCTCTCCTCCTTTATTAGGTATCAGCTGGTTACCCGCGTACAAAGAGGAACAGGAAATCGTGGACTTCATCCAGGCCTTTGTCAGCAGCCCAGAAAAGGTAACCGTGGCCATTTCGAACACGGCTGTGCTGGCGTCGGCTGACGGGCTCTGCTGGCGGTGTGCTGGCTGGGCAGAGCTGCTTCTCCCAGGCCTCCCGCACAGCACTGCACCCCCAGTGCTCCGGTCCCACTGGCTGTGTGTCCCCAACTCTCACGCTCCCTGTTGGTCTCTCTGTCCCCCGGCTGCCAGGAGGAGGGCGAGAAGATTAAGTTCCTGAGGGCCATTTGCAACCTGTGCAAAAGCGCCAGGTACTATACCTTGTCACAGCCACTGGATGTCTTCTGCCACAGATACGAGCTGGCAGAGAATATCAAGGTGAGGGGACACCCGGCAGATCTGGGAAAGGTGGCAAGGCCCCCCGGCACCGGCACCCTCTGAGGACAGCCCTTGGGCACGGCTTGGGTCTGGTGGCACTGGGTGCTGGCAGCTGCCATGTCCCACCCCGGTGGTGCTCTGCAGGTGCTGCTGGAAGAGGAGCCCAGGGACCAGCTGTGCAGGGCAGTGCGGCAGCAAGCCATCCTTGCCATTGCCGAATTGAGGTACCTGCCCATCCCTCCTGGGGACCCCTGCCCCAGAGGTCTGTGTCCACGTGCACGAGGCCTCGAGGCACTGCTCCCACCGTCAGTGTCCAACTGGCCCCTCTCTCTCTTTGCAGCTCAGTGCCGACGGCGCTGGAGGGCAAAGAGAACATCCTCCTACACACCTGCTTCACGAGTGTCTTCCTGCTTCCTCCAGAAGAGGAAATGAGGAGCCTGGACACTTACCTCTATTTTCAGGTAAGGGCTGGGTGAGCCCCAGGAGCCCCCAGTCCCTCTGGGCTGTTCCCTGGCCACCCCGTGCTGCGATACGACCAGAGATCCAAGGCAGGGCAGGGGCTCGGCTTTGCTTTCCCACCCTCATCCCTTCGTGCCCTTCCCATGGGCCTGGCCACGTCCAACGCCACAGGCTGCTCTGCACACAGCAGACTGTCTGCCCCCGGGTCTCTCCCGGGCACCGCGAGGCACCACGGGATTCCTCCCTTGGCGCTGGGAGTTCAGACCAGTCTCCTGGGCGTGGGAGGGACAGCAGAATCACTGCCACAACTCTCTGTCCTCCTTGCAGACCCTGCGAGCCATGGACACCATGCTGGAGACGGTGGTGCGCAGCTGTTCTGCCACCAGAGTCAGCGAGGAGCTGCAGAGTATCTTTCAGGTCTGGCATGTGAAGGGGGGGGGGGGGGCGCTTCACAGGGGCTGTTCCTCACCCTGGGGGGAAGGGGGTGTCCACTCTTGAGTGCATGGTCCTCACCCCAGTGCCATGCAGAGAGAGCACGCTGCAGGGAGGCTGCCCACCTCCCTTGGTAACCAGGGGCTGCCCAGCAGGCTCTTCTGGAGCACAGTGCCTGCAGAGGGTGGCATCTGCCTTCCTGCCCAGCCACAAGGTTGGCCGGGGGATTTGTCCCAAGCCTGCGAGGGACCCTAGGGGCAGGAACCCCGCTACAGGCTTTGCTCGAGATCCCAGGCAGCCTTGACGGACTGTGAGAGTCCAGCCCGGGAGCCGAGCAGTGCTGCTTCTGCTGGAGGCCATGTCTGCTCCCAGGGCACACCAGCAGCTTCTCTCTTCCCAGATGCTGCTGAACTTCACCAACTCTGAGAGAGCAGCTGTGCGGGAGAGGGCCATAGGGAGGATTAAGGTTCTGAGCCTTTTGCTGGCCAAGAATCCCACACTGAAGGTGAGGAGCCAGGCACCCTCCAGCCAGGCCATCTCCCCCTCCCTGCACACCTGAGCAGCCTGCAGCTCTCCCCACGCGGGGCTGCTGCCCAGCTAGCTGCTTTGGGAGCCGCGGCCGGCATGGCCCTGCAAAGCCCTGACTCACCAGGGATCCAGCCCTGGGCACACTCTTGGGTTCAGGGCTTTGGCACCAGTTGCCTGCCCTCAACCCTTCCGCTGTTCTGCCTCCCTCGCCCAGGCTTGGCACTGCTTTGGACAAGACACGTACGGCCCTGTCTGCTATGGAGACGTCCAGATCCCAATCCTGGGACACCTGCTGGGACGTCTCCTCCTTTTCCGCTCTTCCAAGGAACAGATAAGCTGTGCGGCTTCTGATGCTGTTTCTTTGCTCCATGAATTCATGCATAAACAAAAAAGTAAGGGGAGTTGTGGTGGGCTTCATCCCTCTGCACACAGACATCTGCTTCTCTTCCTGACCTCCTTTGCCCCTCACAGCTGCTCCCCGTAGCATCCCAGCTGTCATTTTGCTGCAGAACCTGAGCGCCCTCCTGAAGTCCAGGACCTCTTCTCCGCTGCTCTCCTTCCTCCCTGCTTTCAGGACCTTGAACCCCGCTGTTTTGCAGTCCCCACAGCCAAAGCCACCATTGATTACCATGTCCCAAAGCCACGTCTGCCCTGTTAGTGAAGAGCTGATCCATCTGTGCCCCACCACGGCTGGCCCCTCCAGTGCCTCGAGCAAGAAGCTGCTCCTGACACCCTCCAGAAACCTCCTTGACCGCTTCTGTCCTGCCATCTTGCAAGCAGCTCTCAGGGCCGTTTGGTAAGCTTGCTGGCAAAGCTGCTGTGTCTTACTGACTCTTCTGTCCCCCCCCCCGCTGTTTAGGCAGGTCAATGCTAAAGGCTAAAGCACCGCGGCTCCATTGCGAAGATGAGATCTCCTCCTTGCTGCATCTGACCACCATCAAAGACATGGTAATCAGCTTCCCCCTTGCCGGGACTCTTGTCCCTGCCGTCAGCCGGGGACTTGTGTCAGCAAAGGCATCCAGAATCGGCGGGGCTGGCATGGCCTCACTGGCCCTGGTGAGAGGGCTCCTGCTGTCCCCGAGCAGGGACCATGCGAGGGCTGCACTCCAGTGTCTCACCAGCAGCAGCTCCAGCCCTCCTGGCCACCAGCAAGCCCTGCTTCTCTGGAGGGCCAGCACACTGTGCCCAGGAGCCCAGCCCTCCTCCCTCACTCTTCTCGTCCTCCCCCACCCAGCGACTGCAGCCCCGGCTGCCAGCTTTCCCGCGGGCACTGCCGCCAGCACTGCCGGCCATCTCTCGCCAGGGCTGCTTGCACTTGCCCAGCGGAGCAGCACCGTCAGGGCACGCGGTGTGACGTGTCTTCGCTCCCTTCCTTCCTCCCATAGGCCTTTGCAAAATACCTCAAGTCTTCTGAGAGGGCAGACATCGTCCTTGTGGCCATCGAGGCGATGAGAGACTCCAGCATCAATGAGAAGGAGGCGGCAAGAAAAGTGCTGCAGGAGGTCATGAGAGACCCCGACTTCTGGCTGGCGGATGTAAGTGGCCTGTGGCTGGACTGCCCTGCCCTTCAGCCCTGTCAGGCCTTGTTCCTCCCTCCATCCCTCCCTCCCAAACCCAGGTGTCTCGGGCACCGGAAGCCACCTGAAGGCAGCAGAGAGGGATGGGAAGGGCAGCGGAGGAAATGGCTGCACTCCAGTGCCAGCACCATCCTCACCTGTGTCCTCTCCAGGTGCCAAAGATCACGAGCTGCATCCACAAAAACCTGGGATGCATCAACACGGAGTCAGCCCGGCAGAGCGTGGAGTCACTACTTCTCCTGATGACCGACCACTACCCCATCCAAGTGGTCACGAGCCTGCTGAAGTTCTCTCCATCAGCAGACAGGTACGGGCCCTGACAGCCCCTCTGAGGGCTTCTTCCCCATGGGGAGAGGGGCCCGGAGACTCTCTGGCTGCCAGACCCAAGGAATGCTGCAGGACACCCCAAGGAGCAGGGCCCTCCCTCCCACCACGCCTTCCAGCCCTGGTGGGTCGCCCAGGCCCGCAGCAGCCAAAGCTGGCCAAGCCAGCCCAGAGCCCTGCCACCACGCTCCTCCCAGCCCCACGGGGAACACCGCCTCAGCCCTCTCCTGCTGGCCCAGGGCATCCCAACCGAGGGGTAGGGTCTGCCTTATGCGGGGCTGACCCAGGCCATGCTGCTGTGGCCGAGGCAGCCCTGCTGACAGAGCGCTCTGGCTTGCAGCACCGGCATGGCCATGTGGGAGGTGATGTTGTCCACGCCCCGGACTTTGGAGGTGGTCTTCAAGGAGCAACTCAGCAAACTCCAGGGCATGAAATCACACAGCCCGGTCACCTCGGCCACAGAGGACGCCTGCACCCCTCACTTGGCTGTGAGTTACCGGAAGGGGTCTTGATCACCTTCAACGAGCCCTGCAGGCTCTGCCAGTATCTCACAGCTGTGCTGTTTCAGCTGATGGCCTCCAGTCAGATCCAGTCAGAGGATTCTGGTGACGAGTCCCACATTGAGAGCTACCGGAGGCATCCAAGCCTGCGGACGGTCTCCCTGTTGCTCGAAAGCCTCATCACGCTGTCGGAGAGACCTGACTTGGTGAGCAGGGCGTCATAAAGGGGAGCCATGTTGGCAGCCGGGCGCTGGGGCAGCGGGTAAGGCCGTCGCTTGGCCTTGGCTGGGAGTCGGGCGGTGGGGCGACTGCTCCAAACGCCCTCCCTGCCATGGTGGGGCCCGGTGGCTGCCTGGGGAGCTTTCCAGGCACAGAGGGTTACCAAGCCATCTGTCCCTTCGGGCCTGTGGGAAAAGGGGGTGGCTGAGCAGGGGACAGGGAGGCTTTGCTTTCCCGCCCTCCCCGACCTAGCCCTGCTCTCCCGCGTCCCCAGCAGTGTGCCCACGGCCACCACCCACCAGGAGGCTGCCACAGAGACTCCTGTGCCGCCACCTGCCAGGAAGCCAGACACAAGGCTGGAGCTCAGCGACCAGAGCATTTTTGCCAGGGTGGTCGCGGACCGTTTCACAAAGAGGAAACTCTGTCTTTCATACAGGCAAGAAAAATACAGGTCCTCCGGCCACACATCGCGGAGGTGTTCCACAACGGCAACACAGATATCAAGATGAAGGCCCTGATGGTCTTCAGAAACGTGATGGGTCACCTGAAGAGGACGGAGGCCAGCGCCATGGCTCTGCAGCTGGCGGAGGAGCTCCTACCCCTCTTTGATGACGTAAGGCTGATGTGGGAGCCTGAGCCCTGCAGATGGGCACCCTGCAATGACAGCTGCCCTTCAGCCCAGCCCTGCGAGCAGCACTCACGGCGGGGACTTCTCTCCTTTCTCCCTCGGGCTCTTGTGGGATGGCTTCTGGGTTCTGCAGCCCAGCATGGCTTCCCCCGACAGGCTGAGGACCCCGGGCGACCGGAGTCCCCTGTGCTGGGGCCCAGCCTGGCCCCTCTGCAAAGCACCTGTGGGCCAAGAGCTGCTCTCAGAGCCCCGAGGGCTCCCCAGCTGCGCTGCCAGGCAGGACCACAGATTGCCACAGCTCCTGTGTGCAGAGCCCTCCCCCAGGGCATCTCCCCACACATCTGCCCTCGGGCTAATGCTCACAGTAAGCAGGCAGTGGCTCTTTCTCAAGTCCCCCTCCCCTTCTCCCTACCAGGAGTCCAGCCAGATGAGAGAGCTCTCCATCAGCCTCTTCCGAGATGTGATGGAGACTGTGGTGGGGAATGACAAGAGGACGATGAAGAAGAAAGTGCAAAGGGGCCTTCTCCCGCTCTTCTTTCACATGTGTGATGAGACCGACAGCGTGGCCAAGGTAGAGATTCCAAAGCTGGCCAGCGACACAGGGAAAGGCGTGCTGACCCCCCGGGCATCAGGGCCAAGAGCTGCTGGCACGCGGACTCTGGGAGCGTGTGTCATCTCGGGGTCCGACTGACCGAGTCGCTGAGGGCAGGGCAGGGCTCCCCTCCGACCCTGCACCGCTTCCACCACTGCCCTCCTCAGCCCCCAGTGCCTCTTGCTGCAGAGGCCGAAGGGGAGGTGGGATCCGCTCCCAGCCACGCTCCCTCCATTCAGCCCTCCTCCTAAGGCTGTCCCTTAGGAAGGGTCCCTGCAGAACCAGCGTGAGCAGGGGCAGAGAAGCTGGCATGGACATTTCCAGGACCTGCCCCACCTGCTCCAGCAGGGCTCAGCAGCAGCCCGTGGCCCGAGGCATGAATACGCACGTCCCTACAGGCTTCCCTGCTGTCCCTGCAGGTGTCAGAGGCCAAGGTTTTCAGCCTCGATCCCTGTCCCCTAGGGCTGTGCCCAGGACACCCCCAGATGTTTGGGCCAGGGCATGTCCCAGCTTCCCAAGGGCAGGATCACCCCAGGAGCAAAGCCAAGAGGAGGGGGACGCCAGCTCTCCTTCCCCAGACCGTGGTGCCACCTCCCAGCTTCTGCTGCTCTCCAGGTCTCTGGGGAAGCCCTCATCACCACCGCAGAGCTCCTCAAGTGGAAAGAGCTCAAACACCTGGTGCAGACACAGCAGACGTGGAGGACTGGAGAGTGCTTGGTGAGGACAAGCCCCAGGGCCTGGGGACCCTGGCCCATCTGGGCCTTGCAGTGGGATGGAGGGGTCTCAGCACCCCTTGGACCCCTCTGCCTGTGGCTCTCTCTCAAACTCACTCCCACAGAGCTCCTGGCTGGGAGACGGGAATGGCCTGGGGGGGACGGGGAACGAGGGCTGCCGGGAGGAGGGACTGCTCCGGCCAACTGGGGAGGCTCTGTGACATGCCCGTACCCTTGTGCCCTCTCGCTCTCTCTCTCCAGCTGCTGCAGGACAGGAGCAGGGCTGAAGAATACATGAGCCAGAGCCTGCCGTACCTGGGGGACGCTCAGGCCACCTTGCGAGAGGTGGCCGTGAGGTTCATCGGTGAGCCACAGCCCCCGGGGTTCCCTCTTTTGGCAGAGCCCCAGCTGCCCCGCGCGGGGCCTTGGCCTCCCTCTCCCACCCCTGCCCACGCAGGTGGGCTTGGTGGCCACCTTGCGCAGTCCCACCCCCCTCGGCTACTGGTCTTCCCTGGGCTCAGCCCTGGCGAGGGGGTGGAGGGCGTGCAGCCCAGGCGGCAGGGCTGGGGCTGTGCTGCTGGGAGCATGCTGGGGAGCGGGAGGTCTGACGACGCTCTGTGCCTAGGGCTTGCTGCGCGGCCCCTGAGGGACCAAAGCAGGGAGAAGCTGGCTGAGATCTGCAGGGGTGAGTAGGGAGCATGGTCTGGAGGGGACGCCTGGGGGTCTCTGCAGACACGGGGGGTCATCTCGGCTCTGATTCTTTCGGTTGCAGCTCTTCAGCCCATGCAGGAAGACAGCGAACCCGCCATCTGTTCCCTGGCACTTCAGACCACCCTCATCCTGAACTCTCCAAGGGTGCAGCAGACATGGGGACGCAGCCTGCGAGCACTGTGCTGCGGGTGCTGCTGAGCCAGGCAGAGGTGCAGCTTTCCTCGGGAAAGCGGCTGTATTTTAATAAAGCTGGAACAACAAGCCCAAACCCACGGTGTCCTTCAGCTGTGTCGCGTGCTGAGCAGACAGCATCATCCCTGGCCTGTCCCGCTGCCTGCAGGACAGCTCGCCCCTCGGCACACCCTGGCCCCAGGCTTGTTTTACAAGTTCACCCCTCGGCGAGGCTCTCCCCAGAAGAAGCCGCGTTTGTTCACCCCCTGGGGAAGTCTTTTCCTTAGGGAGGCAGAGGGCAAAGGGGAAATGGCAGCCCCCGAAGGAATCGGGATTGCCCGGAGAGCTGCCTGACGCCCACGCTTGCCAGCAGCCCTCCAGAAGTTCTCCTTTGCTTCAGTCCCAGAGTCCTTCCCCACGCACAGCACCCTGGGGTGCGGGGATGCTGCTTTGAATGACGGCCCCGGGAAGGCCTCGGGTCGCAGCCCCGTCTCATGGCCCTGCAGCAACCCTCCTCACGCTCCCACTCCCACAGCTCAGCCGAGACCCAAGAGGAGAAGCAGAGGTGTGCCGCAGGGGCCTGCAGTCCCCTCCGTCACGCAGCAAGGGCAGGGCGCAGGAAGGGTGCGCCCAGCTCCGGCCATCCTGTGGCTCTCCAGGCATCCCAGCGAGGCCCCAGCATCTGCTGTTGCTGCTTCGCCACTTCCCCGCCCCATGATGGACTCAGGAGGGTTTCCAAGCAGAGTCCAGACGTGATAAGGGGGCAACTGCGGGGGGACTAGAGGACAAACAGAGTGCCTCCGTCACCATGAATGCCTCACAAGTGGTCCTCTGGAGACCAGGGGGCTCCTAAGAAGGCTGGACGAGCAGCAGAAGGCTCTGGGGCATCACAAAGACCTACGGAGGAGTGCCGAGGGGACTGAAGTGGTGTATTGTAGAGCCTAGGGGACCAGGCCCCCAGTCCAGTGGGGCTTCTTAGGGTGCTAGAGGTCCCGCAGAGGGGCCTGGGGGGCAATGAAGGCCTCAGGAGGGATCCCGAGAGGCCTAGAGCGATCCTAAGACAGCTAGAGGGCAAACGGAGGAGTCCTGCGGTTGGAGTGTGCCCGAGAGCCCTCCACTGGCCCCACTGAAGGCCAACGGTGGGCTCTTGTGTGCAATGAGGGCCAAGGGCCGGTTCCTGAGGCTCCAAGGGAGGGTGCAAGGAGGCTAAGAGAGGGCTGCAGCGGGGACCAGCGGGCAAACTGAGGCTTCTAGAGCACATCGGAAGGCGCACTCGGGTGCTGAGAGGTTCCGAGGGGGCAACCGTGTCAGGCTGAGGCAAGGCCAGGACACGAGAGGGGTTCAGAGGGGACTAGTGGATATGAGGAGGCCTCTAGGCCTGAGGGGAGCGGAAGGGAAAATGCACAAGTCTTGAGGGGATCCGATGGCAAAAAGAGAGCCACCCCATCTTGAATTTCCAAGACAGCTACTCCTCATCCACCTCTTTCCCGTCCTGCCCCCAGATCTCCCCATCTGCCCTCAGCCAGGCAGCCCGGACACACACAGCCAGCCAGCTCGGGCAGAGCAGAGCTCTGAAGGTGCCCGAGCGTGGTCACGCCGGGCAGCGGCTCCATGGCGCCTCTCGGGCTGTAAGAGACGGGGCAGAGAGGGGCTGTTCCAGGGTCCCTTGGGCTTCCTGGGGGTTCCTTGGACTGCCTCCGTGGAAGAGACACGCTGAGACAACAGCACTGGGACTACAGCACCCGGCACGTCCTGTGGACCAACACGGCCGCACAACAGGCCTGTACCAGAAGATGACAGCTCCCGGCAGGCCCCACAAGCCAACGCGGCTGCCCAGAAGTGCCATGCTGGGAGACTACAGCTCCCAGCATGGCGAGGACAGACTTGCATGGCCCTGGGTGCCATCCTCCCCCCTTCACCCCCACAGAGGCTGAAGCGCAGCCCTGCCACACCGGCCCAGGGCTCCTCCACCTCGGTGGTACCACACAGCCATCCCCTGGGGCAGCTCGAGGTCCCACAGAGGGGTCTGGGGTGCAATGAAGGCCACGGGAGGGGTCCTGAGTGGACCAGCGCTGGAAGAGATTTCCGGAGGGCAGGAAAGGCTGTGATTATGAGAGGGTGTTCTCCATCATGGTCACAGACCAGACCGAGAAGGAAACCAGTGAGGCGGGAATCTCCGTTTCTGGGAGCTTCCAATTCATACAAGGGCAAACTCAGTGGAGGAAGTTTAATTTTCTTTTTCCTCTTTTCTGCATGAGCTCTTCCTGTTTGGTGGAAGGAAGAGAAGAGTTGAGACGACAAAAACTATCATTTCTGTTAAGCTTGAGTGAATCTTACACACTTTATGTCGTCGAGGGGAAGTGGCAGCGCTCTGCACTGCACCGAAAGGAAAGGGGTGTCCTGGGGGCACGCCGGAGCGTCTGAACATGGGGCTCTGGGACACACCGGAGGGCAACAGGGAGGTCCCGAGGGGACGTGAGGGCAAAGGGGGCCTGGAGGCACCCCGAGGGCCCCCAGGTGCCCAGGGCTGAGCCAGCCCCGTGCCCCCCCAGGGGATGCCCTGCCCCTCCCTGCCCAGGCAGCGGGTCACAGTGGCACCCTTTGCGACCTCCCTTTGTGACAGCCCACTGCACCACATGTGATCAGCACAGCTGCGGCCCCCAGGCCGCAGTGTCCGGCAGGACGGTGACGGGACAGGGCAGGAGCACGGAGCCGGCGAGGAGCCCCCGAGCACAGCCCACGTCCTTCCCCGCCGTCCCCGGCGAGGCCGAGGCGTTTCGCCGAAGCTTCCCCCTTGCCCAGCCCTACCCCTTCCCTCCATCCCGCAGGATGGCGCAGAGACCCCCCAGCCGCCCCAGGGTGGCCTGGGAGGAGGACGGGGCTCCCCAGGAGAGCAGGTCTCCACCGGAGCCCGACGAGCTGTGCATGGTCCAGCCGCGGCTGACTGGTGAGTGAGGTGCCCTGACGCTCTGGGCAGGGCTGGGGCCAGCGACCGCACCCTGCTCGATGCCAGGATCACCATTTCCCCGGCATGCTGGCAGCGCGGGTCCCATGGGTGGTGGGCATGATGCTGCCTGAATGACTCAGGCAGCTGGGAGCTGGCCCCAGCACAGCCTCTCCCAAGGAGGGAGAGAGCAGAGGGGACCCCGCTCCTGCTCCGGCGCACGGGCAGAGAGAGGCAGCTGGGCTGGCAGCAGGCGGCGATGCTGTGGGATGGGGACCTTTCCTGCCTATCTGCAAGCCAGTTCCTCAGCCCGGTGCACCGGGGCTTTCCCCGCCGTGCTGTGCTCCAGCATCACAGAAGCCTGTCTGCCCTGCACTCTCCGGCCCTGACACACATGGGAAGACTGCGCCAGGGGACCGGGCACGGGGCTGCAAGGAGGGCAGAGCTCCTTCCTCTGCTCTCTCCTGCGGCCGGACTCTCTCTACAGCCCTCCCTGCTCTCCTCCTTTATTAGGTATCAGCTGGTTACCCGCGTACAAAGAGGAACAGGAAATCGTGGACTTCATCCAGGCCTTTGTCAGCAGCCCAGAAAAGGTAACCGTGGCCATTTCGAACACGGCTGTGCTGGCGTCGGCTGACGGGCTCTGCTGGCGGTGTGCTGGCTGGGCAGAGCTGCTTCTCCCAGGCCTCCCGCACAGCACTGCACCCCCAGTGCTCCGGTCCCACTGGCTGTGTGTCCCCAACTCTCACGCTCCCTGTTGGTCTCTCTGTCCCCCGGCTGCCAGGAGGAGGGCGAGAAGATTAAGTTCCTGAGGGCCATTTGCAACCTGTGCAAAAGCGCCAGGTACTATACCTTGTCACAGCCACTGGATGTCTTCTGCCACAGATACGAGCTGGCAGAGAATATCAAGGTGAGGGGACACCCGGCAGATCTGGGAAAGGTGGCAAGGCCCCCCGGCACCGGCACCCTCTGAGGACAGCCCTTGGGCACGGCTTGGGTCTGGTGGCACTGGGTGCTGGCAGCTGCCATGTCCCACCCCGGTGGTGCTCTGCAGGTGCTGCTGGAAGAGGAGCCCAGGGACCAGCTGTGCAGGGCAGTGCGGCAGCAAGCCATCCTTGCCATTGCCGAATTGAGGTACCTGCCCATCCCTCCTGGGGACCCCTGCCCCAGAGGTCTGTGTCCACGTGCACGAGGCCTCGAGGCACTGCTCCCACCGTCAGTGTCCAACTGGCCCCTCTCTCTCTTTGCAGCTCAGTGCCGACGGCGCTGGAGGGCAAAGAGAACATCCTCCTACACACCTGCTTCACGAGTGTCTTCCTGCTTCCTCCAGAAGAGGAAATGAGGAGCCTGGACACTTACCTCTATTTTCAGGTAAGGGCTGGGTGAGCCCCAGGAGCCCCCAGTCCCTCTGGGCTGTTCCCTGGCCACCCCGTGCTGCGATACGACCAGAGATCCAAGGCAGGGCAGGGGCTCGGCTTTGCTTTCCCACCCTCATCCCTTCGTGCCCTTCCCATGGGCCTGGCCACGTCCAACGCCACAGGCTGCTCTGCACACAGCAGACTGTCTGCCCCCGGGTCTCTCCCGGGCACCGCGAGGCACCACGGGATTCCTCCCTTGGCGCTGGGAGTTCAGACCAGTCTCCTGGGCGTGGGAGGGACAGCAGAATCACTGCCACAACTCTCTGTCCTCCTTGCAGACCCTGCGAGCCATGGACACCATGCTGGAGACGGTGGTGCGCAGCTGTTCTGCCACCAGAGTCAGCGAGGAGCTGCAGAGTATCTTTCAGGTCTGGCATGTGAAGGGGGGGGGGGGGGGCGCTTCACAGGGGCTGTTCCTCACCCTGGGGGGAAGGGGGTGTCCACTCTTGAGTGCATGGTCCTCACCCCAGTGCCATGCAGAGAGAGCACGCTGCAGGGAGGCTGCCCACCTCCCTTGGTAACCAGGGGCTGCCCAGCAGGCTCTTCTGGAGCACAGTGCCTGCAGAGGGTGGCATCTGCCTTCCTGCCCAGCCACAAGGTTGGCCGGGGGATTTGTCCCAAGCCTGCGAGGGACCCTAGGGGCAGGAACCCCGCTACAGGCTTTGCTCGAGATCCCAGGCAGCCTTGACGGACTGTGAGAGTCCAGCCCGGGAGCCGAGCAGTGCTGCTTCTGCTGGAGGCCATGTCTGCTCCCAGGGCACACCAGCAGCTTCTCTCTTCCCAGATGCTGCTGAACTTCACCAACTCTGAGAGAGCAGCTGTGCGGGAGAGGGCCATAGGGAGGATTAAGGTTCTGAGCCTTTTGCTGGCCAAGAATCCCACACTGAAGGTGAGGAGCCAGGCACCCTCCAGCCAGGCCATCTCCCCCTCCCTGCACACCTGAGCAGCCTGCAGCTCTCCCCACGCGGGGCTGCTGCCCAGCTAGCTGCTTTGGGAGCCGCGGCCGGCATGGCCCTGCAAAGCCCTGACTCACCAGGGATCCAGCCCTGGGCACACTCTTGGGTTCAGGGCTTTGGCACCAGTTGCCTGCCCTCAACCCTTCCGCTGTTCTGCCTCCCTCGCCCAGGCTTGGCACTGCTTTGGACAAGACACGTACGGCCCTGTCTGCTATGGAGACGTCCAGATCCCAATCCTGGGACACCTGCTGGGACGTCTCCTCCTTTTCCGCTCTTCCAAGGAACAGATAAGCTGTGCGGCTTCTGATGCTGTTTCTTTGCTCCATGAATTCATGCATAAACAAAAAAGTAAGGGGAGTTGTGGTGGGCTTCATCCCTCTGCACACAGACATCTGCTTCTCTTCCTGACCTCCTTTGCCCCTCACAGCTGCTCCCCGTAGCATCCCAGCTGTCATTTTGCTGCAGAACCTGAGCGCCCTCCTGAAGTCCAGGACCTCTTCTCCGCTGCTCTCCTTCCTCCCTGCTTTCAGGACCTTGAACCCCGCTGTTTTGCAGTCCCCACAGCCAAAGCCACCATTGATTACCATGTCCCAAAGCCACGTCTGCCCTGTTAGTGAAGAGCTGATCCATCTGTGCCCCACCACGGCTGGCCCCTCCAGTGCCTCGAGCAAGAAGCTGCTCCTGACACCCTCCAGAAACCTCCTTGACCGCTTCTGTCCTGCCATCTTGCAAGCAGCTCTCAGGGCCGTTTGGTAAGCTTGCTGGCAAAGCTGCTGTGTCTTACTGACTCTTCTGTCCCCCCCCCCGCTGTTTAGGCAGGTCAATGCTAAAGGCTAAAGCACCGCGGCTCCATTGCGAAGATGAGATCTCCTCCTTGCTGCATCTGACCACCATCAAAGACATGGTAATCAGCTTCCCCCTTGCCGGGACTCTTGTCCCTGCCGTCAGCCGGGGACTTGTGTCAGCAAAGGCATCCAGAATCGGCGGGGCTGGCATGGCCTCACTGGCCCTGGTGAGAGGGCTCCTGCTGTCCCCGAGCAGGGACCATGCGAGGGCTGCACTCCAGTGTCTCACCAGCAGCAGCTCCAGCCCTCCTGGCCACCAGCAAGCCCTGCTTCTCTGGAGGGCCAGCACACTGTGCCCAGGAGCCCAGCCCTCCTCCCTCACTCTTCTCGTCCTCCCCCACCCAGCGACTGCAGCCCCGGCTGCCAGCTTTCCCGCGGGCACTGCCGCCAGCACTGCCGGCCATCTCTCGCCAGGGCTGCTTGCACTTGCCCAGCGGAGCAGCACCGTCAGGGCACGCGGTGTGACGTGTCTTCGCTCCCTTCCTTCCTCCCATAGGCCTTTGCAAAATACCTCAAGTCTTCTGAGAGGGCAGACATCGTCCTTGTGGCCATCGAGGCGATGAGAGACTCCAGCATCAATGAGAAGGAGGCGGCAAGAAAAGTGCTGCAGGAGGTCATGAGAGACCCCGACTTCTGGCTGGCGGATGTAAGTGGCCTGTGGCTGGACTGCCCTGCCCTTCAGCCCTGTCAGGCCTTGTTCCTCCCTCCATCCCTCCCTCCCAAACCCAGGTGTCTCGGGCACCGGAAGCCACCTGAAGGCAGCAGAGAGGGATGGGAAGGGCAGCGGAGGAAATGGCTGCACTCCAGTGCCAGCACCATCCTCACCTGTGTCCTCTCCAGGTGCCAAAGATCACGAGCTGCATCCACAAAAACCTGGGATGCATCAACACGGAGTCAGCCCGGCAGAGCGTGGAGTCACTACTTCTCCTGATGACCGACCACTACCCCATCCAAGTGGTCACGAGCCTGCTGAAGTTCTCTCCATCAGCAGACAGGTACGGGCCCTGACAGCCCCTCTGAGGGCTTCTTCCCCATGGGGAGAGGGGCCCGGAGACTCTCTGGCTGCCAGACCCAAGGAATGCTGCAGGACACCCCAAGGAGCAGGGCCCTCCCTCCCACCACGCCTTCCAGCCCTGGTGGGTCGCCCAGGCCCGCAGCAGCCAAAGCTGGCCAAGCCAGCCCAGAGCCCTGCCACCACGCTCCTCCCAGCCCCACGGGGAACACCGCCTCAGCCCTCTCCTGCTGGCCCAGGGCATCCCAACCGAGGGGTAGGGTCTGCCTTATGCGGGGCTGACCCAGGCCATGCTGCTGTGGCCGAGGCAGCCCTGCTGACAGAGCGCTCTGGCTTGCAGCACCGGCATGGCCATGTGGGAGGTGATGTTGTCCACGCCCCGGACTTTGGAGGTGGTCTTCAAGGAGCAACTCAGCAAACTCCAGGGCATGAAATCACACAGCCCGGTCACCTCGGCCACAGAGGACGCCTGCACCCCTCACTTGGCTGTGAGTTACCGGAAGGGGTCTTGATCACCTTCAACGAGCCCTGCAGGCTCTGCCAGTATCTCACAGCTGTGCTGTTTCAGCTGATGGCCTCCAGTCAGATCCAGTCAGAGGATTCTGGTGACGAGTCCCACATTGAGAGCTACCGGAGGCATCCAAGCCTGCGGACGGTCTCCCTGTTGCTCGAAAGCCTCATCACGCTGTCGGAGAGACCTGACTTGGTGAGCAGGGCGTCATAAAGGGGAGCCATGTTGGCAGCCGGGCGCTGGGGCAGCGGGTAAGGCCGTCGCTTGGCCTTGGCTGGGAGTCGGGCGGTGGGGCGACTGCTCCAAACGCCCTCCCTGCCATGGTGGGGCCCGGTGGCTGCCTGGGGAGCTTTCCAGGCACAGAGGGTTACCAAGCCATCTGTCCCTTCGGGCCTGTGGGAAAAGGGGGTGGCTGAGCAGGGGACAGGGAGGCTTTGCTTTCCCGCCCTCCCCGACCTAGCCCTGCTCTCCCGCGTCCCCAGCAGTGTGCCCACGGCCACCACCCACCAGGAGGCTGCCACAGAGACTCCTGTGCCGCCACCTGCCAGGAAGCCAGACACAAGGCTGGAGCTCAGCGACCAGAGCATTTTTGCCAGGGTGGTTGCGGACCGTTTCACAAAGAGGAAACTCTGTCTTTCATACAGGCAAGAAAAATACAGGTCCTCCGGCCACACATCGCGGAGGTGTTCCACAACGGCAACACAGATATCAAGATGAAGGCCCTGATGGTCTTCAGAAACGTGATGGGTCACCTGAAGAGGACGGAGGCCAGCGCCATGGCTCTGCAGCTGGCGGAGGAGCTCCTACCCCTCTTTGATGACGTAAGGCTGATGTGGGAGCCTGAGCCCTGCAGATGGGCACCCTGCAATGACAGCTGCCCTTCAGCCCAGCCCTGCGAGCAGCACTCACGGCGGGGACTTCTCTCCTTTCTCCCTCGGGCTCTTGTGGGATGGCTTCTGGGTTCTGCAGCCCAGCATGGCTTCCCCCGACAGGCTGAGGACCCCGGGCGACCGGAGTCCCCTGTGCTGGGGCCCAGCCTGGCCCCTCTGCAAAGCACCTGTGGGCCAAGAGCTGCTCTCAGAGCCCCGAGGGCTCCCCAGCTGCGCTGCCAGGCAGGACCACAGATTGCCACAGCTCCTGTGTGCAGAGCCCTCCCCCAGGGCATCTCCCCACACATCTGCCCTCGGGCTAATGCTCACAGTAAGCAGGCAGTGGCTCTTTCTCAAGTCCCCCTCCCCTTCTCCCTACCAGGAGTCCAGCCAGATGAGAGAGCTCTCCATCAGCCTCTTCCGAGATGTGATGGAGACTGTGGTGGGGAATGACAAGAGGACGATGAAGAAGAAAGTGCAAAGGGGCCTTCTCCCGCTCTTCTTTCACATGTGTGATGAGACCGACAGCGTGGCCAAGGTAGAGATTCCAAAGCTGGCCAGCGACACAGGGAAAGGCGTGCTGACCCCCCGGGCATCAGGGCCAAGAGCTGCTGGCACGCGGACTCTGGGAGCGTGTGTCATCTCGGGGTCCGACTGACCGAGTCGCTGAGGGCAGGGCAGGGCTCCCCTCCGACCCT
This sequence comes from Necrosyrtes monachus, assembly GCA_037953605.1. Lineage (NCBI taxonomy): Eukaryota > Metazoa > Chordata > Aves > Accipitriformes > Accipitridae > Necrosyrtes > Necrosyrtes monachus. The sequence continues at coordinate 1,912,103 of JAZGTQ010000157.1, read as the reverse complement.
GCACCGCTTCCACCACTGCCCTCCTCAGCCCCCAGTGCCTCTTGCTGCAGAGGCCGAAGGGGAGGTGGGATCCGCTCCCAGCCACGCTCCCTCCATTCAGCCCTCCTCCTAAGGCTGTCCCTTAGGAAGGGTCCCTGCAGAACCAGCGTGAGCAGGGGCAGAGAAGCTGGCATGGACATTTCCAGGACCTGCCCCACCTGCTCCAGCAGGGCTCAGCAGCAGCCCGTGGCCCGAGGCATGAATACGCACGTCCCTACAGGCTTCCCTGCTGTCCCTGCAGGTGTCAGAGGCCAAGGTTTTCAGCCTCGATCCCTGTCCCCTAGGGCTGTGCCCAGGACACCCCCAGATGTTTGGGCCAGGGCATGTCCCAGCTTCCCAAGGGCAGGATCACCCCAGGAGCAAAGCCAAGAGGAGGGGGACGCCAGCTCTCCTTCCCCAGACCGTGGTGCCACCTCCCAGCTTCTGCTGCTCTCCAGGTCTCTGGGGAAGCCCTCATCACCACCGCAGAGCTCCTCAAGTGGAAAGAGCTCAAACACCTGGTGCAGACACAGCAGACGTGGAGGACTGGAGAGTGCTTGGTGAGGACAAGCCCCAGGGCCTGGGGACCCTGGCCCATCTGGGCCTTGCAGTGGGATGGAGGGGTCTCAGCACCCCTTGGACCCCTCTGCCTGTGGCTCTCTCTCAAACTCACTCCCACAGAGCTCCTGGCTGGGAGACGGGAATGGCCTGGGGGGGACGGGGAACGAGGGCTGCCGGGAGGAGGGACTGCTCCGGCCAACTGGGGAGGCTCTGTGACATGCCCGTACCCTTGTGCCCTCTCGCTCTCTCTCTCCAGCTGCTGCAGGACAGGAGCAGGGCTGAAGAATACATGAGCCAGAGCCTGCCGTACCTGGGGGACGCTCAGGCCACCTTGCGAGAGGTGGCCGTGAGGTTCATCGGTGAGCCACAGCCCCCGGGGTTCCCTCTTTTGGCAGAGCCCCAGCTGCCCCGCGCGGGGCCTTGGCCTCCCTCTCCCACCCCTGCCCACGCAGGTGGGCTTGGTGGCCACCTTGCGCAGTCCCACCCCCCTCGGCTACTGGTCTTCCCTGGGCTCAGCCCTGGCGAGGGGGTGGAGGGCGTGCAGCCCAGGCGGCAGGGCTGGGGCTGTGCTGCTGGGAGCATGCTGGGGAGCGGGAGGTCTGACGACGCTCTGTGCCTAGGGCTTGCTGCGCGGCCCCTGAGGGACCAAAGCAGGGAGAAGCTGGCTGAGATCTGCAGGGGTGAGTAGGGAGCATGGTCTGGAGGGGACGCCTGGGGGTCTCTGCAGACACGGGGGGTCATCTCGGCTCTGATTCTTTCGGTTGCAGCTCTTCAGCCCATGCAGGAAGACAGCGAACCCGCCATCTGTTCCCTGGCACTTCAGACCACCCTCATCCTGAACTCTCCAAGGGTGCAGCAGACATGGGGACGCAGCCTGCGAGCACTGTGCTGCGGGTGCTGCTGAGCCAGGCAGAGGTGCAGCTTTCCTCGGGAAAGCGGCTGTATTTTAATAAAGCTGGAACAACAAGCCCAAACCCACGGTGTCCTTCAGCTGTGTCGCGTGCTGAGCAGACAGCATCATCCCTGGCCTGTCCCGCTGCCTGCAGGACAGCTCGCCCCTCGGCACACCCTGGCCCCAGGCTTGTTTTACAAGTTCACCCCTCGGCGAGGCTCTCCCCAGAAGAAGCCGCGTTTGTTCACCCCCTGGGGAAGTCTTTTCCTTAGGGAGGCAGAGGGCAAAGGGGAAATGGCAGCCCCCGAAGGAATCGGGATTGCCCGGAGAGCTGCCTGACGCCCACGCTTGCCAGCAGCCCTCCAGAAGTTCTCCTTTGCTTCAGTCCCAGAGTCCTTCCCCACGCACAGCACCCTGGGGTGCGGGGATGCTGCTTTGAATGACGGCCCCGGGAAGGCCTCGGGTCGCAGCCCCGTCTCATGGCCCTGCAGCAACCCTCCTCACGCTCCCACTCCCACAGCTCAGCCGAGACCCAAGAGGAGAAGCAGAGGTGTGCCGCAGGGGCCTGCAGTCCCCTCCGTCACGCAGCAAGGGCAGGGCGCAGGAAGGGTGCGCCCAGCTCCGGCCATCCTGTGGCTCTCCAGGCATCCCAGCGAGGCCCCAGCATCTGCTGTTGCTGCTTCGCCACTTCCCCGCCCCATGATGGACTCAGGAGGGTTTCCAAGCAGAGTCCAGACGTGATAAGGGGGCAACTGCGGGGGGACTAGAGGACAAACAGAGTGCCTCCGTCACCATGAATGCCTCACAAGTGGTCCTCTGGAGACCAGGGGGCTCCTAAGAAGGCTGGACGAGCAGCAGAAGGCTCTGGGGCATCACAAAGACCTACGGAGGAGTGCCGAGGGGACTGAAGTGGTGTATTGTAGAGCCTAGGGGACCAGGCCCCCAGTCCAGTGGGGCTTCTTAGGGTGCTAGAGGTCCCGCAGAGGGGCCTGGGGGGCAATGAAGGCCTCAGGAGGGATCCCGAGAGGCCTAGAGCGATCCTAAGACAGCTAGAGGGCAAACGGAGGAGTCCTGCGGTTGGAGTGTGCCCGAGAGCCCTCCACTGGCCCCACTGAAGGCCAACGGTGGGCTCTTGTGTGCAATGAGGGCCAAGGGCCGGTTCCTGAGGCTCCAAGGGAGGGTGCAAGGAGGCTAAGAGAGGGCTGCAGCGGGGACCAGCGGGCAAACTGAGGCTTCTAGAGCACATCGGAAGGCGCACTCGGGTGCTGAGAGGTTCCGAGGGGGCAACCGTGTCAGGCTGAGGCAAGGCCAGGACACGAGAGGGGTTCAGAGGGGACTAGTGGATATGAGGAGGCCTCTAGGCCTGAGGGGAGCGGAAGGGAAAATGCACAAGTCTTGAGGGGATCCGATGGCAAAAAGAGAGCCACCCCATCTTGAATTTCCAAGACAGCTACTCCTCATCCACCTCTTTCCCGTCCTGCCCCCAGATCTCCCCATCTGCCCTCAGCCAGGCAGCCCGGACACACACAGCCAGCCAGCTCGGGCAGAGCAGAGCTCTGAAGGTGCCCGAGCGTGGTCACGCCGGGCAGCGGCTCCATGGCGCCTCTCGGGCTGTAAGAGACGGGGCAGAGAGGGGCTGTTCCAGGGTCCCTTGGGCTTCCTGGGGGTTCCTTGGACTGCCTCCGTGGAAGAGACACGCTGAGACAACAGCACTGGGACTACAGCACCCGGCACGTCCTGTGGACCAACACGGCCGCACAACAGGCCTGTACCAGAAGATGACAGCTCCCGGCAGGCCCCACAAGCCAACGCGGCTGCCCAGAAGTGCCATGCTGGGAGACTACAGCTCCCAGCATGGCGAGGACAGACTTGCATGGCCCTGGGTGCCATCCTCCCCCCTTCACCCCCACAGAGGCTGAAGCGCAGCCCTGCCACACCGGCCCAGGGCTCCTCCACCTCGGTGGTACCACACAGCCATCCCCTGGGGCAGCTCGAGGTCCCACAGAGGGGTCTGGGGTGCAATGAAGGCCACGGGAGGGGTCCTGAGTGGACCAGCGCTGGAAGAGATTTCCGGAGGGCAGGAAAGGCTGTGATTATGAGAGGGTGTTCTCCATCATGGTCACAGACCAGACCAAGAAGGAAACCAGTGAGGCGGGAATCTCCGTTTCTGGGAGCTTCCAATTCATACAAGGGCAAACTCAGTGGAGGAAGTTTAATTTTCTTTTTCCTCTTTTCTGCATGAGCTCTTCCTGTTTGGTGGAAGGAAGAGAAGAGTTGAGACGACAAAAACTATCATTTCTGTTAAGCTTGAGTGAATCTTACACACTTTATGTCGTCGAGGGGAAGTGGCAGCGCTCTGCACTGCACCGAAAGGAAAGGGGTGTCCTGGGGGCACGCCGGAGCGTCTGAACATGGGGCTCTGGGACACACCGGAGGGCAACAGGGAGGTCCCGAGGGGACGTGAGGGCAAAGGGGGCCTGGAGGCACCCCGAGGGCCCCCAGGTGCCCAGGGCTGAGCCAGCCCCGTGCCCCCCCAGGGGATGCCCTGCCCCTCCCTGCCCAGGCAGCGGGTCACAGTGGCACCCTTTGCGACCTCCCTTTGTGACAGCCCACTGCACCACATGTGATCAGCACAGCTGCGGCCCCCAGGCCGCAGTGTCCGGCAGGACGGTGACGGGACAGGGCAGGAGCACGGAGCCGGCGAGGAGCCCCCGAGCACAGCCCACGTCCTTCCCCGCCGTCCCCGGCGAGGCCGAGGCGTTTCGCCGAAGCTTCCCCCTTGCCCAGCCCTACCCCTTCCCTCCATCCCGCAGGATGGCGCAGAGACCCCCCAGCCGCCCCAGGGTGGCCTGGGAGGAGGACGGGGCTCCCCAGGAGAGCAGGTCTCCACCGGAGCCCGACGAGCTGTGCATGGTCCAGCCGCGGCTGACTGGTGAGTGAGGTGCCCTGACGCTCTGGGCAGGGCTGGGGCCAGCGACCGCACCCTGCTCGATGCCAGGATCACCATTTCCCCGGCATGCTGGCAGCGCGGGTCCCATGGGTGGTGGGCATGATGCTGCCTGAATGACTCAGGCAGCTGGGAGCTGGCCCCAGCACAGCCTCTCCCAAGGAGGGAGAGAGCAGAGGGGACCCCGCTCCTGCTCCGGCGCACGGGCAGAGAGAGGCAGCTGGGCTGGCAGCAGGCGGCGATGCTGTGGGATGGGGACCTTTCCTGCCTATCTGCAAGCCAGTTCCTCAGCCCGGTGCACCGGGGCTTTCCCCGCCGTGCTGTGCTCCAGCATCACAGAAGCCTGTCTGCCCTGCACTCTCCGGCCCTGACACACATGGGAAGACTGCGCCAGGGGACCGGGCACGGGGCTGCAAGGAGGGCAGAGCTCCTTCCTCTGCTCTCTCCTGCGGCCGGACTCTCTCTACAGCCCTCCCTGCTCTCCTCCTTTATTAGGTATCAGCTGGTTACCCGCGTACAAAGAGGAACAGGAAATCGTGGACTTCATCCAGGCCTTTGTCAGCAGCCCAGAAAAGGTAACCGTGGCCATTTCGAACACGGCTGTGCTGGCGTCGGCTGACGGGCTCTGCTGGCGGTGTGCTGGCTGGGCAGAGCTGCTTCTCCCAGGCCTCCCGCACAGCACTGCACCCCCAGTGCTCCGGTCCCACTGGCTGTGTGTCCCCAACTCTCACGCTCCCTGTTGGTCTCTCTGTCCCCCGGCTGCCAGGAGGAGGGCGAGAAGATTAAGTTCCTGAGGGCCATTTGCAACCTGTGCAAAAGCGCCAGGTACTATACCTTGTCACAGCCACTGGATGTCTTCTGCCACAGATACGAGCTGGCAGAGAATATCAAGGTGAGGGGACACCCGGCAGATCTGGGAAAGGTGGCAAGGCCCCCCGGCACCGGCACCCTCTGAGGACAGCCCTTGGGCACGGCTTGGGTCTGGTGGCACTGGGTGCTGGCAGCTGCCATGTCCCACCCCGGTGGTGCTCTGCAGGTGCTGCTGGAAGAGGAGCCCAGGGACCAGCTGTGCAGGGCAGTGCGGCAGCAAGCCATCCTTGCCATTGCCGAATTGAGGTACCTGCCCATCCCTCCTGGGGACCCCTGCCCCAGAGGTCTGTGTCCACGTGCACGAGGCCTCGAGGCACTGCTCCCACCGTCAGTGTCCAACTGGCCCCTCTCTCTCTTTGCAGCTCAGTGCCGACGGCGCTGGAGGGCAAAGAGAACATCCTCCTACACACCTGCTTCACGAGTGTCTTCCTGCTTCCTCCAGAAGAGGAAATGAGGAGCCTGGACACTTACCTCTATTTTCAGGTAAGGGCTGGGTGAGCCCCAGGAGCCCCCAGTCCCTCTGGGCTGTTCCCTGGCCACCCCGTGCTGCGATACGACCAGAGATCCAAGGCAGGGCAGGGGCTCGGCTTTGCTTTCCCACCCTCATCCCTTCGTGCCCTTCCCATGGGCCTGGCCACGTCCAACGCCACAGGCTGCTCTGCACACAGCAGACTGTCTGCCCCCGGGTCTCTCCCGGGCACCGCGAGGCACCACGGGATTCCTCCCTTGGCGCTGGGAGTTCAGACCAGTCTCCTGGGCGTGGGAGGGACAGCAGAATCACTGCCACAACTCTCTGTCCTCCTTGCAGACCCTGCGAGCCATGGACACCATGCTGGAGACGGTGGTGCGCAGCTGTTCTGCCACCAGAGTCAGCGAGGAGCTGCAGAGTATCTTTCAGGTCTGGCATGTGAAGGGGGGGGGGGGGGCGCTTCACAGGGGCTGTTCCTCACCCTGGGGGGAAGGGGGTGTCCACTCTTGAGTGCATGGTCCTCACCCCAGTGCCATGCAGAGAGAGCACGCTGCAGGGAGGCTGCCCACCTCCCTTGGTAACCAGGGGCTGCCCAGCAGGCTCTTCTGGAGCACAGTGCCTGCAGAGGGTGGCATCTGCCTTCCTGCCCAGCCACAAGGTTGGCCGGGGGATTTGTCCCAAGCCTGCGAGGGACCCTAGGGGCAGGAACCCCGCTACAGGCTTTGCTCGAGATCCCAGGCAGCCTTGACGGACTGTGAGAGTCCAGCCCGGGAGCCGAGCAGTGCTGCTTCTGCTGGAGGCCATGTCTGCTCCCAGGGCACACCAGCAGCTTCTCTCTTCCCAGATGCTGCTGAACTTCACCAACTCTGAGAGAGCAGCTGTGCGGGAGAGGGCCATAGGGAGGATTAAGGTTCTGAGCCTTTTGCTGGCCAAGAATCCCACACTGAAGGTGAGGAGCCAGGCACCCTCCAGCCAGGCCATCTCCCCCTCCCTGCACACCTGAGCAGCCTGCAGCTCTCCCCACGCGGGGCTGCTGCCCAGCTAGCTGCTTTGGGAGCCGCGGCCGGCATGGCCCTGCAAAGCCCTGACTCACCAGGGATCCAGCCCTGGGCACACTCTTGGGTTCAGGGCTTTGGCACCAGTTGCCTGCCCTCAACCCTTCCGCTGTTCTGCCTCCCTCGCCCAGGCTTGGCACTGCTTTGGACAAGACACGTACGGCCCTGTCTGCTATGGAGACGTCCAGATCCCAATCCTGGGACACCTGCTGGGACGTCTCCTCCTTTTCCGCTCTTCCAAGGAACAGATAAGCTGTGCGGCTTCTGATGCTGTTTCTTTGCTCCATGAATTCATGCATAAACAAAAAAGTAAGGGGAGTTGTGGTGGGCTTCATCCCTCTGCACACAGACATCTGCTTCTCTTCCTGACCTCCTTTGCCCCTCACAGCTGCTCCCCGTAGCATCCCAGCTGTCATTTTGCTGCAGAACCTGAGCGCCCTCCTGAAGTCCAGGACCTCTTCTCCGCTGCTCTCCTTCCTCCCTGCTTTCAGGACCTTGAACCCCGCTGTTTTGCAGTCCCCACAGCCAAAGCCACCATTGATTACCATGTCCCAAAGCCACGTCTGCCCTGTTAGTGAAGAGCTGATCCATCTGTGCCCCACCACGGCTGGCCCCTCCAGTGCCTCGAGCAAGAAGCTGCTCCTGACACCCTCCAGAAACCTCCTTGACCGCTTCTGTCCTGCCATCTTGCAAGCAGCTCTCAGGGCCGTTTGGTAAGCTTGCTGGCAAAGCTGCTGTGTCTTACTGACTCTTCTGTCCCCCCCCCCGCTGTTTAGGCAGGTCAATGCTAAAGGCTAAAGCACCGCGGCTCCATTGCGAAGATGAGATCTCCTCCTTGCTGCATCTGACCACCATCAAAGACATGGTAATCAGCTTCCCCCTTGCCGGGACTCTTGTCCCTGCCGTCAGCCGGGGACTTGTGTCAGCAAAGGCATCCAGAATCGGCGGGGCTGGCATGGCCTCACTGGCCCTGGTGAGAGGGCTCCTGCTGTCCCCGAGCAGGGACCATGCGAGGGCTGCACTCCAGTGTCTCACCAGCAGCAGCTCCAGCCCTCCTGGCCACCAGCAAGCCCTGCTTCTCTGGAGGGCCAGCACACTGTGCCCAGGAGCCCAGCCCTCCTCCCTCACTCTTCTCGTCCTCCCCCACCCAGCGACTGCAGCCCCGGCTGCCAGCTTTCCCGCGGGCACTGCCGCCAGCACTGCCGGCCATCTCTCGCCAGGGCTGCTTGCACTTGCCCAGCGGAGCAGCACCGTCAGGGCACGCGGTGTGACGTGTCTTCGCTCCCTTCCTTCCTCCCATAGGCCTTTGCAAAATACCTCAAGTCTTCTGAGAGGGCAGACATCGTCCTTGTGGCCATCGAGGCGATGAGAGACTCCAGCATCAATGAGAAGGAGGCGGCAAGAAAAGTGCTGCAGGAGGTCATGAGAGACCCCGACTTCTGGCTGGCGGATGTAAGTGGCCTGTGGCTGGACTGCCCTGCCCTTCAGCCCTGTCAGGCCTTGTTCCTCCCTCCATCCCTCCCTCCCAAACCCAGGTGTCTCGGGCACCGGAAGCCACCTGAAGGCAGCAGAGAGGGATGGGAAGGGCAGCGGAGGAAATGGCTGCACTCCAGTGCCAGCACCATCCTCACCTGTGTCCTCTCCAGGTGCCAAAGATCACGAGCTGCATCCACAAAAACCTGGGATGCATCAACACGGAGTCAGCCCGGCAGAGCGTGGAGTCACTACTTCTCCTGATGACCGACCACTACCCCATCCAAGTGGTCACGAGCCTGCTGAAGTTCTCTCCATCAGCAGACAGGTACGGGCCCTGACAGCCCCTCTGAGGGCTTCTTCCCCATGGGGAGAGGGGCCCGGAGACTCTCTGGCTGCCAGACCCAAGGAATGCTGCAGGACACCCCAAGGAGCAGGGCCCTCCCTCCCACCACGCCTTCCAGCCCTGGTGGGTCGCCCAGGCCCGCAGCAGCCAAAGCTGGCCAAGCCAGCCCAGAGCTCTGCCACCACGCTCCTCCCAGCCCCACGGGGAACACCGCCTCAGCCCTCTCCTGCTGGCCCAGGGCATCCCAACCGAGGGGTAGGGTCTGCCTTATGCGGGGCTGACCCAGGCCATGCTGCTGTGGCCGAGGCAGCCCTGCTGACAGAGCGCTCTGGCTTGCAGCACCGGCATGGCCATGTGGGAGGTGATGTTGTCCACGCCCCGGACTTTGGAGGTGGTCTTCAAGGAGCAACTCAGCAAACTCCAGGGCATGAAATCACACAGCCCGGTCACCTCGGCCACAGAGGACGCCTGCACCCCTCACTTGGCTGTGAGTTACCGGAAGGGGTCTTGATCACCTTCAACGAGCCCTGCAGGCTCTGCCAGTATCTCACAGCTGTGCTGTTTCAGCTGATGGCCTCCAGTCAGATCCAGTCAGAGGATTCTGGTGACGAGTCCCACATTGAGAGCTACCGGAGGCATCCAAGCCTGCGGACGGTCTCCCTGTTGCTCGAAAGCCTCATCACGCTGTCGGAGAGACCTGACTTGGTGAGCAGGGCGTCATAAAGGGGAGCCATGTTGGCAGCCGGGCGCTGGGGCAGCGGGTAAGGCCGTCGCTTGGCCTTGGCTGGGAGTCGGGCGGTGGGGCGACTGCTCCAAACGCCCTCCCTGCCATGGTGGGGCCCGGTGGCTGCCTGGGGAGCTTTCCAGGCACAGAGGGTTACCAAGCCATCTGTCCCTTCGGGCCTGTGGGAAAAGGGGGTGGCTGAGCAGGGGACAGGGAGGCTTTGCTTTCCCGCCCTCCCCGACCTAGCCCTGCTCTCCCGCGTCCCCAGCAGTGTGCCCACGGCCACCACCCACCAGGAGGCTGCCACAGAGACTCCTGTGCCGCCACCTGCCAGGAAGCCAGACACAAGGCTGGAGCTCAGCGACCAGAGCATTTTTGCCAGGGTGGTCGCGGACCGTTTCACAAAGAGGAAACTCTGTCTTTCATACAGGCAAGAAAAATACAGGTCCTCCGGCCACACATCGCGGAGGTGTTCCACAACGGCAACACAGATATCAAGATGAAGGCCCTGATGGTCTTCAGAAACGTGATGGGTCACCTGAAGAGGACGGAGGCCAGCGCCATGGCTCTGCAGCTGGCGGAGGAGCTCCTACCCCTCTTTGATGACGTAAGGCTGATGTGGGAGCCTGAGCCCTGCAGATGGGCACCCTGCAATGACAGCTGCCCTTCAGCCCAGCCCTGCGAGCAGCACTCACGGCGGGGACTTCTCTCCTTTCTCCCTCGGGCTCTTGTGGGATGGCTTCTGGGTTCTGCAGCCCAGCATGGCTTCCCCCGACAGGCTGAGGACCCCGGGCGACCGGAGTCCCCTGTGCTGGGGCCCAGCCTGGCCCCTCTGCAAAGCACCTGTGGGCCAAGAGCTGCTCTCAGAGCCCCGAGGGCTCCCCAGCTGCGCTGCCAGGCAGGACCACAGATTGCCACAGCTCCTGTGTGCAGAGCCCTCCCCCAGGGCATCTCCCCACACATCTGCCCTCGGGCTAATGCTCACAGTAAGCAGGCAGTGGCTCTTTCTCAAGTCCCCCTCCCCTTCTCCCTACCAGGAGTCCAGCCAGATGAGAGAGCTCTCCATCAGCCTCTTCCGAGATGTGATGGAGACTGTGGTGGGGAATGACAAGAGGACGATGAAGAAGAAAGTGCAAAGGGGCCTTCTCCCGCTCTTCTTTCACATGTGTGATGAGACCGACAGCGTGGCCAAGGTAGAGATTCCAAAGCTGGCCAGCGACACAGGGAAAGGCGTGCTGACCCCCCGGGCATCAGGGCCAAGAGCTGCTGGCACGCGGACTCTGGGAGCGTGTGTCATCTCGGGGTCCGACTGACCGAGTCGCTGAGGGCAGGGCAGGGCTCCCCTCCGACCCTGCACCGCTTCCACCACTGCCCTCCTCAGCCCCCAGTGCCTCTTGCTGCAGAGGCCGAAGGGGAGGTGGGATCCGCTCCCAGCCACGCTCCCTCCATTCAGCCCTCCTCCTAAGGCTGTCCCTTAGGAAGGGTCCCTGCAGAACCAGCGTGAGCAGGGGCAGAGAAGCTGGCATGGACATTTCCAGGACCTGCCCCACCTGCTCCAGCAGGGCTCAGCAGCAGCCCGTGGCCCGAGGCATGAATACGCACGTCCCTACAGGCTTCCCTGCTGTCCCTGCAGGTGTCAGAGGCCAAGGTTTTCAGCCTCGATCCCTGTCCCCTAGGGCTGTGCCCAGGACACCCCCAGATGTTTGGGCCAGGGCATGTCCCAGCTTCCCAAGGGCAGGATCACCCCAGGAGCAAAGCCAAGAGGAGGGGGACGCCAGCTCTCCTTCCCCAGACCGTGGTGCCACCTCCCAGCTTCTGCTGCTCTCCAGGTCTCTGGGGAAGCCCTCATCACCACCGCAGAGCTCCTCAAGTGGAAAGAGCTCAAACACCTGGTGCAGACACAGCAGACGTGGAGGACTGGAGAGTGCTTGGTGAGGACAAGCCCCAGGGCCTGGGGACCCTGGCCCATCTGGGCCTTGCAGTGGGATGGAGGGGTCTCAGCACCCCTTGGACCCCTCTGCCTGTGGCTCTCTCTCAAACTCACTCCCACAGAGCTCCTGGCTGGGAGACGGGAATGGCCTGGGGGGGACGGGGAACGAGGGCTGCCGGGAGGAGGGACTGCTCCGGCCAACTGGGGAGGCTCTGTGACATGCCCGTACCCTTGTGCCCTCTCGCTCTCTCTCTCCAGCTGCTGCAGGACAGGAGCAGGGCTGAAGAATACATGAGCCAGAGCCTGCCGTACCTGGGGGACGCTCAGGCCACCTTGCGAGAGGTGGCCGTGAGGTTCATCGGTGAGCCACAGCCCCCGGGGTTCCCTCTTTTGGCAGAGCCCCAGCTGCCCCGCGCGGGGCCTTGGCCTCCCTCTCCCACCCCTGCCCACGCAGGTGGGCTTGGTGGCCACCTTGCGCAGTCCCACCCCCCTCGGCTACTGGTCTTCCCTGGGCTCAGCCCTGGCGAGGGGGTGGAGGGCGTGCAGCCCAGGCGGCAGGGCTGGGGCTGTGCTGCTGGGAGCATGCTGGGGAGCGGGAGGTCTGACGACGCTCTGTGCCTAGGGCTTGCTGCGCGGCCCCTGAGGGACCAAAGCAGGGAGAAGCTGGCTGAGATCTGCAGGGGTGAGTAGGGAGCATGGTCTGGAGGGGACGCCTGGGGGTCTCTGCAGACACGGGGGGTCATCTCGGCTCTGATTCTTTCGGTTGCAGCTCTTCAGCCCATGCAGGAAGACAGCGAACCCGCCATCTGTTCCCTGGCACTTCAGACCACCCTCATCCTGAACTCTCCAAGGGTGCAGCAGACATGGGGACGCAGCCTGCGAGCACTGTGCTGCGGGTGCTGCTGAGCCAGGCAGAGGTGCAGCTTTCCTCGGGAAAGCGGCTGTATTTTAATAAAGCTGGAACAACAAGCCCAAACCCACGGTGTCCTTCAGCTGTGTCGCGTGCTGAGCAGACAGCATCATCCCTGGCCTGTCCCGCTGCCTGCAGGACAGCTCGCCCCTCGGCACACCCTGGCCCCAGGCTTGTTTTACAAGTTCACCCCTCGGCGAGGCTCTCCCCAGAAGAAGCCGCGTTTGTTCACCCCCTGGGGAAGTCTTTTCCTTAGGGAGGCAGAGGGCAAAGGGGAAATGGCAGCCCCCGAAGGAATCGGGATTGCCCGGAGAGCTGCCTGACGCCCACGCTTGCCAGCAGCCCTCCAGAAGTTCTCCTTTGCTTCAGTCCCAGAGTCCTTCCCCACGCACAGCACCCTGGGGTGCGGGGATGCTGCTTTGAATGACGGCCCCGGGAAGGCCTCGGGTCGCAGCCCCGTCTCATGGCCCTGCAGCAACCCTCCTCACGCTCCCACTCCCACAGCTCAGCCGAGACCCAAGAGGAGAAGCAGAGGTGTGCCGCAGGGGCCTGCAGTCCCCTCCGTCACGCAGCGAGGGCAGGGCGCAGGAAGGGTGCGCCCAGCTCCGGCCATCCTGTGGCTCTCCAGGCATCCCAGCGAGGCCCCAGCATCTGCTGTTGCTGCTTCGCCACTTCCCCGCCCCATGATGGACTCAGGAGGGTTTCCAAGCAGAGTCCAGACGTGATAAGGGGGCAACTGCGGGGGGACTAGAGGACAAACAGAGTGCCTCCGTCACCATGAATGCCTCACAAGTGGTCCTCTGGAGACCAGGGGGCTCCTAAGAAGGCTGGACGAGCAGCAGAAGGCTCTGGGGCATCACAAAGACCTACGGAGGAGTGCCGAGGGGACTGAAGTGGTGTATTGTAGAGCCTAGGGGACCAGGCCCCCAGTCCAGTGGGGCTTCTTAGGGTGCTAGAGGTCCCGCAGAGGGGCCTGGGGGGCAATGAAGGCCTCAGGAGGGATCCCGAGAGGCCTAGAGCGATCCTAAGACAGCTAGAGGGCAAACGGAGGAGTCCTGCGGTTGGAGTGTGCCCGAGAGCCCTCCACTGGCCCCACTGAAGGCCAACGGTGGGCTCTTGTGTGCAATGAGGGCCAAGGGCCGGTTCCTGAGGCTCCAAGGGAGGGTGCAAGGAGGCTAAGAGAGGGCTGCAGCGGGGACCAGCGGGCAAACTGAGGCTTCTAGAGCACATCGGAAGGCGCACTCGGGTGCTGAGAGGTTCCGAGGGGGCAACCGTGTCAGGCTGAGGCAAGGCCAGGACACGAGAGGGGTTCAGAGGGGACTAGTGGATATGAGGAGGCCTCTAGGCCTGAGGGGAGCGGAAGGGAAAATGCACAAGTCTTGAGGGGATCCGATGGCAAAAAGAGAGCCACCCCATCTTGAATTTCCAAGACAGCTACTCCTCATCCACCTCTTTCCCGTCCTGCCCCCAGATCTCCCCATTTTTTTTAAATTTATTTACTTAGCAGACTTTCCAATCCAACATTATCTTATGCAATTGACTCTCTGGGCTGGAAGGGTGGACCCAGGAGTCCAGGGGGGTCTTGGGGGTCACCAGTGAACCCAGACATGGAATGGGGGAGGTGTCCAGGGGTCTTGTAGGTCCCCAGTGAATCCGCACATCCCAGGGGGAATCCAGATGTTCGGGTGTCTTGAAGGTCCCAAGCGAAACCAGAGATCAAGAGTGAGATCTAGGCATCCTGAAGGACTGCAAAACACCACTTTCTGGCCCATTTAGGGCCAAGCCTGCAGGGCTTGGGACAGGGGATGGTGAACCTGAGGCCACTTCAGGGCTGTCTCTCGCAGCTGTGGAGGAGAAGACATGCACACAAGCTGCTGACACTGCAGATGCTCCCCACCCATGGTAACATCTCCAGGGGCTCTTTCCACAAAACACATTGACATTTTAATGCTATAACACCCGATCTGGAAAGGCCAATGTTGATTTGGTGCTGTCCCTTTGCAGCCAGAGAGTTTGACTTTTTTCCTTCTTTTTTTTTCAGAAATCATTGCTGTTTGGGGAGGCCATGTCTACTTATGTCAGAGAGGAGATTTTGAAGGACAAGGTGGGGCAGAGCAGCATCGTCTTTGTCCTTGTCCCCCCTGTGCCACCAAAAGGTACATTGGTCTTTCTGATCCGGTAAGTCTCCCCATTGAACACTGACTCTACAGGAGACAAAATCAACTTCTCAGTCTATCGAGGTCAAAGACATAACCCCCAGAAGTCCCAGATTTAACCCAAAGAATGGGTTTGCCACCTTTTGGCCACCTCTGGTCCCCACAGCCAGGCTGGAAAGACCAAATAGATGATATGGGACTTTTTTGTGGTTTCTCCCAGACAGTGGAAACTTCTTGGATCTTCTCCGGCTGGGGAACATTTTCTAGGCTTTGGCTTCACCAAATATTTTTAAAGACAAAGAAAGGAAATTCCAGATTGTAGGGCTTCTGCAAGGGCTTCCCTAGGGTCATGGAGGTATCAAGCACCATCCCACATGGTAGCAAGTCGTCACATGGAGATATTCAAAATCCAGCAGGAGCCAATCCTGGACAACCAGCTTCAGCTGGCCCTGTTTGAGCAGTAGGGTTGGAATGTAAGGGGTCTCATCCCACCTCAATGGTTTTCTGATTCTTTTTTTGTAGCAAAACCAAGACTCTAATTATTTCTTCTCTCTGTCATCTCCAGGGTGTGAATATAGTTGGACTTGGCACTTTCTACTCACTTGAGGTCAAAGTGCCCACTGAAAAGGATCAGAGGTGCCCTGCCACCAAACCAGGGTTTCAGCTGGCCAAGAATATTGTACACCTTCATGGGCTGACGTATGCTGACATGGACATACCTGGTGGGAAGACAGAAACGTACACTTCACCCTGCCTGCGTGTTTGGGAGAGGGAGGGCTTGGTGGTGGTGTGAAGTGAACAAGAGAAGAGACCATGACCATGTCCTTCACCAAGTCCGTGACTGTATGCATGACTATATTCATGACCATGACCATGACTGGTCACTTCTGCAACTGACTGTGGGGCAACCAGAAGCCAGGCTCTTCGTTTTGGGTGACACTTTTCTTTGGGATGACACCATCTCCTCATTGATTTTGGTGCCCCAGAGGAACTACTCTGCCATCAAAGCATCTGCCACTGAGGGCTGAGGGTATCTCAGGGTTCTCTGAAGTTCTCTGCAGAGGGCCCATATCAACCCTCATATGACATGCCCCATGGGATGACAGCTATGCAGCAATGTAGCCTGCAGGTCTAGAAGCCACTGAGACTTTCCCATCACCCACCGACCCGCTGCATCACTTATGCATGTCCTCTTCTATTTCGCTCTAGCTGAGATCCAAATTTGTACAATGAATTTTACTTGATTGTAGCTCAAATTTGGCAGCTTTGCCAGGCAAGAAGAAGAAGAACCAAGTCCTCCAGGTGGTCCTCCAACCCCACTGCCCAGCATTGAACATCCTAGCAGATGCATCCTAGCAGAGCATTCAAGGTACATAATGCGGTTTGTTGGCACTAAGACACTAAAAAAGCAATTTTCCATAACTCAATTCTGCAGCCCTTAATGTGTGTCTGAATATTAAATTCATTCTTTGGGATTTTCCTTTAAATGCTGCAAGCTACTTGTTATAATTTACTATTTAAGCTGATATTCTCACAAACACTGTAATAACACTGTATTTTGACATTGCTCCCCATGTTCACTGTTATCCAGAAGATGATAAGTTTCTGTTTAAACCCTTGGGCTACCAAGACCACAGATCAGCAAAAACACATTTCCATTCTACCTCGACCAGCAAAAAATCGCGTCAGAACCAGATTGCATTTGCGTGTCTCTGCAGAAAATGTGCTACCAAACCACACAGTGGCACCTGCAGGACCTCCCAACGTCTTGGGTTGAAACGATGGGAAAAAAAGAAACGGCTGAAGTGGAAAAGAAGAAAAAAAAGGAGAGAAAACCAGGAGCAATGGAGGGATGAGGTACTTCACTTTGTTGGAAAAAAAAGAACTGAAGGCTGACTGTCTTGAAGATATCATACAATCACTGGTCTTGCTTTGGTCTAAAACAGTCAATCTGGGTGATTTTTTTTCTTTACATACTAGTGCCCACAGCAGGTGGAACCAATAATTCCAGAAACACCATTTGAGTATGACCCACAAAAATGTCAAGTTTCACATCCCAGTGCACGTGGTATGGACTTCCTTTTTTTCCAGGAAAACCCCAATTTCCCCACTTCGTGGGCCAAGGAAATTTTCCATTTAGCCATTGAAATGTTGCAGTGAATCATTTTCAAAATTCTTTGGTTTTCTGTCTGCCTTACACCTAACCTGATGTCTCTCCTTTTGTAGGAGTTTGTGGGAAAGGCAACTCCCAACCCTTCATCCCTTGTGGGGAACAGGGAATTTGGCCAATTTCAAAGGGCAATCAAGGAGAAAAGGGGAAAAGATGTAAAAAATCCTTCTGTGGAGAAAGAGAAAGCAATGGTGTCACTGAGGGTATCCCCAAAACAGTAAGTTTGCCCTGCCCTGTCTGCCTTGACAGTTGAACGTTCAGTGGTTGAACCCTCAGTGGTTGAACCTTGGGAGAGGGTTGAACCTTCAGTGGTTGAGCCTTGGGAAAGGGCTGAACCTTCAATGGTTGAACCTTGGGAGAGGGTTGAACCTTCAGCAGTTGAACCTTCAGTGGTTGAAAACTGGGAGAGGGTTGAACCTTGAGTGGTTGAACCTTCAGGGGTTGAACCTTCAGTGATTGAATCTTCAGTGGTTGAACCCTGCGAGAGGGTTGAGCCTTCAGTGGTTGAAGCTTGGGAGAGGGTTGAACCTTCAGTGGTCGAACGTTGGGGGAGGATTGAACCTTCAGTGCTTCAACCTTGGGAGAGGGTTGAAGCTTCAGTGGTTGAACCTTGGGAGAGGGTTGAACCTTCACTGGTTGAATGTTGTGAAAGGATTGAACCTTCAGTGGTCGAACCTCCAGTGGCTGAACCTTCAGTGGCTGAACCTTGGAAGAGGGTTGAACCTTCACTGGTTGAAACTTGGGAGAGGGTTGAACCTTCACTGGTTGAACCTTCAGTGGTTGAACCTTGGGAGAGGGTTGAACCTTCACTGGTTGAATGTTGTGAAAGGATTGAACCTTCAGTGGTCGAACCTCCAGTGGCTGAACCTTCAGTGGCTGAACCTTGGAAGAGGGTTGAACCTTCACTGGTTGAAACTTGGGAGAGGGTTGAACCTTCACTGGTTGAACCTTCAGTGGTTGAACCTTGGGAGAGGGTTGAACCTTCATTGGTTGAAACTTGGGAGAGGGTTGAACCTTGAGAACTTGAACCTTCAGGGGTTGAACCTTGCGAGAGTATTGAACCTTCAGTGGTTCAACTTTCAATGGGTGAACCTGGGGAGAGGGGTGAAGCTTCAGTCGATGTAACTTGGGAGAGGGTTGAACCTTCAGTGGTTGAAACTCTGGAGAGGGTTGAACCTTCAGTGGTCGAACACTCAGAGAGGGTTGAACCTTCAATGGCTGAATCTTCAGTGATGGAGTCTTCAGTGGTTGAAACTCTAGAGAGAGTTGAACCTTCAGTGGTTGAACCTTCAGTGGTTGAACCCTGGGAGAGGGTTCAACCTTCTGTGGTTGAACCTTCAGTAATTGAATCTTCAGTGGTTGAGCCCTGGGAGAGGGTTGAAGCTTCAGTGCTTAAACCTTCAGTGCTTGAACCTTGGGAGAGGGTTGAAGCTTCAGGGGTTGAACCTTCAGTGGTTGAACCTTGGGAGAGGGTTGAACCTTCACTGGTTGAAACTTGGGAGAGGGTTGAACCTTGAGAATTTGAACCTTCAGGGGTTGAACCTTGCAAGAGTATTGAACCTTCAGTGGTTCAACTTTCCATGGGTGAACCTTGGGAGAGGGGTGAAGCTTCAGTCGATGTAACTTGCGAGAGGGTTGAACCTTCGGTCGATGTAACTTGGAAGAGTGTTGAACCTTTGGTGGTTGAACCCTGTGAGAGGGTTGAATCCTAGGAGAGGGTTGAACCTTCAGTGGTTGAAACTCTGGAGAGGGTTGAACCTTCAGTGGTCGAACATTCAGAGAGGGTTGAACCTTCAATAGTTGAATCTTCAGTGATGGAGTATTCAATGGTTGAAACTCTGGAGACAGTTGAACCTTCAGTGGTTGAACCTTCAGTGGCTGAACCTTCAGTGGTTGAATGCTGGAAGAGGGTTCAACCTCCAGTGGTTGAACCTTCAGTGATTGAATCTTCAGTGGTTGAACCTTGGGAGAGGGTTGAACCTTGAGTGGTTGACCCTTCAGTGGTTGAAGCTTGGGAGAGGGTTGAATGTTGAGTGGTTGACCCTTCAGTGGTTGAACCTTGGGAGAGGGTTTAAGCTTCAGGGGTTGAACCTTCAGGGGCTGAACATTGCGAGAGCATTGAACCTTCAGTGGTCGAATGTTCAGAGAGGGCTGAAGCTTCAATGGTTGAATCTTCAGTGGTTGGACCTTCAGTGGTCAAACGCTGGGAGAGGGCTGAATCTTCAGTGGTTGAACCTTCAGTGGTTGAACCCTGGGAGAGGGTTGAACTTTGAGTGGTCAAACTTTGGGAAAGGGTTGAACCTTCAGTGGTTACACCTTGGAACATGGTTGAACCTTCAGTGGCTGAACCTTGGGAGAGGGTTGAACCTTGAGTGGTTGAACCTTCAGTGCTTGAAACTTGAGAGAGCTTTGAACCTTCAATGGCGTAACCTTCAGCGGTTGAACCTTCAGTTGTTGAACCTTGGGAGAGGGTTGAACCTTGGGTGGTTTAAGGGCAGAGAAAGCCACCAAAGCAACTAAGAGGATCATTCCTTCCTGTGTCCCAGGACTCATCCCAGGCTGATCAGTGGTTTCCTGCACAGGGTGGGTAATATCACACCCTACCAGGGAAGGGAGCAGATCCCAGAATGCGCATCCTCAACACAGCCAGCCCGATTTCACCACTTTTCTCTCCAAAGTGCAGCCCGTTTCCGTTCCACCTGGCACCACAGCCATATCTGGCTCCAGGCAAGCAGAAGCGCGACCACGTTCAGCCGTGCCGCAGCAGTTGGGAACTTCCTCCACTGAATTAAATGATTGTTTTGATTGTGATGAGGTTTTTTGGGGGAGAGATTAAGGTTCAAAAGGACCAGATGCCCTCAGACACCTGAGTCCTCTACAGACCCACCCTTGAACATCTTGGTCCTCTACGGATCCCTCCAGATACCAGGAGGGACCCTGAAGGACCAGAAGAGGATCCAGGCGTTGGGGTGGTGGATTTGTAGAGAACCCTGGTGTTTGGGTGAAATCAGCAGAGAAGCACCCATGGGTAGGGCTGCCTCCCCCGCCTCCCCCGCCGCCCAGGAGCTCTGCTCTCCAGCATTGGCTCTCGGGGGACCCTGGGACACAGACGCCCCAACACCCCCCACACACACACACCAACACCACCTCACACGCACTCCAACAGCCCATCCCGAAACATCAGGCAGACACAACCAGTGCACCCCAGCTACACCCCAACTGCACTCCAGCTATACCCCTGCACCCCAACTACATCCCACCTGCTTCCAGAAATCCCAGCTGCACACCTATAGCCCTACTACAGTCCAAAGTACACCCCGATTAACCCATACACCCCAAGTGCACCCCAACCGCAGTCCTGTGTCCAACTACACCCACACACCCCAACCGCACCCCAAGTATACCTGACTGCACCCCAAACACACCCCTGTGCCCCAACTACACGCATACACCCCAACTGCACTCCGAGTACACCCAACCGCACCTCAAACACACCTCTGTGCCCCAACTACACCCCAGCTACACCCATACACCCCAACTGCACCCAACTACACCCCGACATGAATGAACACCCCCAAACCTGCACAACCATGCACCATCACACCGCCCCGGCACCCCCAAACCCACCCTCACCCCCTGTGTGGGGGGTGCCACCGGCATCAGGGCCTTCATTAGGGTCCCTTGTTACAGCGCCTCGTTAAGGCTGCAGGAACTGTAAAACCAGTGGTTTATTTCACAGCTTTGGCCGCCCGCAACAGCGCCCAGACAGGGGAGTGGGGGGCCTGTAGCCCCCCCACTTCTCCCCCAAAATGCGCCAAAACCAGAGCCTGGTCCCACTCCCACCAAGGCCCAAAATTCTCCCCAAATGCCCAAAACCGGAGCTTGGTGTGCCCCCCCCCGAAAAAGGGCCCCAAATGCCCCCAAACCAGGGCCTGGGCCCAGTTCCCCACACCCAGGGATCCCCAACCCTCCTGAGACCCCAAATCCCACTGAAGTGCCCCAAAACACTCTCCTGGGGCAAAGGGGGTCCTGCTGTGGAGGGGGACCCTGAATCTGCCCTGGACCCCCCCAAACCCTCTATGAGGAAATGAGGTCCCCCCATACCCTCCCCCAAAGCCCCTATGGAAGGTTTGGGGTTCCTCTGTCCTGGTGGGACTCCCCCTCCCAGCACCCCCATGGGTGTCCCCGAACGGTGGGTTTGGGGTGCAGGGGGGACCCGGGGACCTCTTGGTGGCAAGGACAGGCGGTGGCAGCAGGGGGGTTCCCGGTGGCCTCATGCCCCTTCACTTCGCCGTCATCATCTGCACGAACTCTGCCAGGAGAGAGGAAGGGTCAGTGGGGACAGAGACATGATGGGCACGAAGACACAATAGGGGCAGAGCATGGACGGGCACATGACAGGCACAGGGAACACACTGGGGACAGGGATGGGGACAGGGGACACTGCGGAGCCAGTGGGGATGGGGGGACAGAGCAGGGACAGGGGACACTGTGGGGTCCCAAGCTGGCAGGGACAGGGGACACATTGGGATCCCCAGAAAGAGGCGACACAATGCATCTGGCCCCTTGGGGATGAGGGAATGTAGCGGGTTCCCATGTTCATGGCGAGAGGGATGACAAGAAACATGGATGTTGTCCCCATGCCCATTCCTGTCCCTGCTGTGTCCCTGTCCCCAACACAGGGTTCTTGCCAGGGGTGACAGGAGACACAGTGGTATCCCAGGCTAAAGGTGATGGGGAACGCAGTGCAGCACCAGGGAATGAGAAGCCCCGTGGGTGGATGCCAGCAGGGTCCCACTGGGTGCCAGCAAGGACCTGTGGGTGACAGAGGAGACGCCGAGTGACAGCGGGGACCCCCGGGGTGACAGTGGCACTCACCCTCATAGTTGACCTGCCCATCACCGTCGATGTCAGCCTCTCGGATCATCTCGTCCACTTCCTCATCCGTCAGCTTCTCCCCCAGGTTGGTCATCACATGCCGCAGCTCCGCCGCGCTGATGTACCCATTCCCATCCTGGCGTTGGGGACACGGTGATGACACCATTGCCTCGCCCATTCCCCTGTCCCCATCCCTGTCCCTGACCCACCTTGTCAAAGACGCGGAAAGCCTCACGGATCTCCTCCTCGCTATCCGTGTCCTTCATCTTCCTCGCCATCATGGTGAGGAACTCAGGGAAGTCGATGGTGCCGTTGCCTGGGGGTGGGACGAAAGGACAGTGAGCAGGGGAACAGGGACAGAGGAACAAGTGGACACGCGGGGACAGGTGGGGCTCACCATCAGCATCCACCTCGTTGATCATGTCCTGCAGCTCAGCCTCAGTAGGGTTCTGGCCCAGTGAGCGCATGACAGTGCCCAGCTCCTTGGTGGTGATGGTGCCATCCCCATCCTTGTCGAAGAGCGAGAACGCCTCCTTGAACTCTGGGGACCGTCACCGCGGGGACGGGGTCACATGCTGTCACCAGCAGGGGCCGGGGACAGCTGGGGGGTCCATGGGTGGCACCAGCTGCACAGCCGGGTCACCCTGATGGCCAGCGTCCCCTCCTGCATGCTCTGGTGCTACTCCCCTGACACACCAGTGGCTCCTCTTGGGTGTCCCGCTACCACCCCGACAGCCCAATGTTCCCTCCTGGGTATCCCACTGTCAACCCTGACACCTCAATATCCCCTCGAGAGTGTCCCACTATCACCCCAGCACCCCTGTGTCCCCTCCACAGTGTCCTGCTGTCACCCTGACACACCAGTGTTACCCCTCGACCCTGGTGTGTCCCCCTACCCCAGTGACCCCCCACGGTCCAACCCCCCTCCCCCCCAGTGTTCCCCCACTCCCCAGTGCCCCCCCCCAAGTGCTTTCCCACCCAGGGTCCCCTCTGGGGTCCCCTCACCCCGCTGTCACCCCCTGTGTTCCCCCCACCTGCAATCTGCTCCTCAGTGAGCTGGTCAGCCTGGGGGGGAGACAAGGGTGAGAGGGTACCCATGGGATACCCCAGCACCCAACCCCCCGACACCCTCTGGCACCCACAACCCCCCCCAACCCCCCAACACCCGCATAGCACGCACAGCCCCCCAAAATCCCAACATGCTCCCAGCACCCATAGGCCTCCCCCAAACCACCAGTGACCTATTGACATAGCAATCCAGTGACAACTCCCCCAGCAACCCCTTGGTCGCCAAAGCAACCCCAATGCCTCCCTCTCCCGCCCCATAGCAGCCCCTTGGTCGCCACAGCAACGCCGGTGGGCCCCCGCCCCGCCGGCCCCATAGCAGCCCCTTGGTCGCCACAGCAAAGCCGGTGGGTTCCCCCCCCCGGCCCCGTAGCAGTCCCTTGGTCGCCACAGCAACGCCGGTGGCCCCCCCCGGCCCCATAGCAGCCCCTTGGTCGCCACAGCAACGCCGGTGGGCCCCCCCCCAAGCAGCCCCTTGGTCGCCACAGCAACGCCGGTGGGCCCCTTTCCCCCCGGCCCCGTAGCAGCCCCTTGGTCGCCACAGCAACGCCGGTGAGCCCCCCTGCCCCATAGCGTCCCTCGTCCCATAGCGCCCCCCCCCGTCGCCATGGCAACTCCGATGCCGTCCCCTGACCATGGCGCTCCTCTGGCGAACAGAGACTCTGCATCCGCAGCACCACGGATCCCTCCGCTGGCCCCGCCCCTTTCGTAGGCCCTGCCCCGTCAGGGCCCGCAGCCGGCGGAAGGAACCCTCTCGTTCGCTGTGCACCGCCGCCTCATTGGCTAGGGAGGCGCGGCGGGCTGAGAGCGCCACCCTGATTGGTTGCCGCTGAGCCGCAATGCGCCAAAGCGGCCGCGGGCGGAGAAAGATCGGGAAAGCCGCGTGGCCCAGTCTCACGTGAAACGGAGAGCTCCGCCCCCCGCTCCTAGCCCCGTCCACTCTGCCATGGGGGACCGTGGCGAGGTCGCCATAGCAACGAGCACCTAACCCCCCCCCACACACACACACACCCCCGCCCTCCCGCCAACGGTCACTCCCGCCGCCATGGCAACAGCCAGCGGGTCACCGTCGCAAGAGCGGCGTTGCAAGGGCCCCCCGGCTGCAACGGCAACGGGCAGCTGGTTGCTGTGGAAACAGCCCCCACCTACAGCCACGGGTCGCTCTAGCAACAGGTGCGGGCTGCTCCCCCCTCGCCCCGACGCCTGGGTCCCCGCCCAGTTTACAATAATTACTTTATTTTAACATCATTAATTACAGACGGTAAAATCGCCCGGCGGAGAATGGCGGGGGGGGGGGGGGGAGTGGGGCACGTCCTGGGGGGGGCCACGGGGCGGGGGGGGGGGGCAAATCCTGAGCAAACACCCCCCCCATCTCCATGCACCTATTGCTTGTTGGGGGAGGGGCAACAAGGGGCAGCCCCCCCCGGGGGGGCAATGCCAGGCAGAGGGACATCCCCCCCCCCAGCCCCCACCCAACCACCCCCCCGGGGTGCTGTCCCAGCTCCTGCCCAAACTGGGCAAACTGGAAGGGGGGGAATAAATACAATCTTCCAATATATTAAAAACCCCCTCGGGGGTGCTGGGGTGGGGGGGAGGCACCCGGGGGGGGGGACGCCCCGTGGGGGGGTCACATCATGCCCAGCTGCAGCAGGGTGTTGGCGTACATCATGGGCTTGACATTGGGGTGAGGCTGTAGGAGAGAGGGGGGTGAGAGGGGCAAATCGGCTCCCTCCACTCCCTCCCTAAAAAAATCCCAGCCCTAGGGCACCCATGGGTGCTACCGCCTGTTA
Organism: Necrosyrtes monachus; assembly: GCA_037953605.1. Classification (NCBI taxonomy): domain Eukaryota; kingdom Metazoa; phylum Chordata; class Aves; order Accipitriformes; family Accipitridae; genus Necrosyrtes; species Necrosyrtes monachus. The sequence goes on along the minus strand of JAZGTQ010000157.1, from coordinate 1,887,849 downwards.
TTACCCCTCCCAACAGCCCCTGAGCCCCCCAAATAGCAGCTATAAACCCCCCCATAAGCCCCAGAGCCCCCCTAGCAGCCCCCCACATAGCCCCTATGAACCCTCCCAAAACCCCTGAGCTCCCCACTAGCCCCTATGGAGCACCCCCAATCCCCCCAGGGTGGGGAAGGGGCCAACGAAGGGCTTGGGGGGATCTGGGGAACTACTGCGGGGGGGGGGGGCTGAGGGAGGGTTTTGGGGAGTCCCACAGGTGGGGGTGGAGGTGGGGGTGGGTCTTGGGTTTGAGGAGGGTCACTGGGAGGTTCAGGAAACATGTGGAGGTTTCAGGGGGGCTCCAGCGTGGGTTTTAGGGGTCCCCAAGGACAGTCTGGGGTTCCCAGGGTTGAGGGGGGTCCCTGGGATGGGTTTTGGAGAGTCCAAGATGGGGGGGGGGGGGGCAGGATGTCACCAAAGAGAGTTTGCAGGGCACAGATTTGGGGGTCTCCCTAGGGAGGATTTCAGGGGTCTCTGGGGACAGCTTTCAGGGATCGCGGGTTCAGGGGGTCCCCAGGTTTTTGAGGGGGTCCCAGATTCAACAGGTCCTCAGGGAGGGGGTAGAGAGGTCCCCCGGCTTGGGGAGGAGGCGGGGGGAGTGTCCCCTCCCAGACTCACCACTGCTGTGAACTGGTGGAAGTCAGGGCGCAGGTCGCTGCCTCGCAGGTGGATGTAGGAGCCCTTATTGCCCATCTGGTCGCTGGCAGGGGGGACAGGGACGCTTGGGGACATGAAAGCATGGCCCCCCCCATGGGGGCACCGAGGCTTGGAGACCCCCAGGTACAGGGACACTTGAGGACATGGAGGTACAGCTCCGTACATGGACAGCAAAGCTCAGGGACAACCAAAGCTCGGGGACCCCTGGGGACACCGAGGTAGAGCCCCATGCAGGGGCACTGAGGCTCGGGGACACTTGGGGACACTGAGGTATGGTGCAGAGGGACCAAGGCTTGGGGACAGCAACGTCCCACACAGGCATGCTGAGACATGGTGACACCCCAGTGATAGGAACAGGAGATGCTATGGGACACTGAGGCACAGGGGACACCCAGAGACCAGACTGAGGGCACGCTGAGTCTCAGGGGACACCAAGGGTGCACATGAGCCGGGGAGCAGGCACAACGGGGCCACCCCTTGCCAGTGGCAGTGGCACCCCCCTGTCCCCAGGTGCCGGTGGCACTCACCAGTAGTTGGGGGCAGAGAAGACAGTGACACATTTGCCATCGTGGGCCACCTCGTAGCCCTCGGGCTTCACCTCGTGGCTGCGGATGATGTAGTCGAGGCGGTTGCGCTCCAGGAAGCTCTTGGTGACATCCGGCCCAAACTGGCAGCTGACCCCACGTTTGCTGACAGAGCGGCCATTCTGCAGGAAGGCCAGCATCACCGGGACCCCGGGGACAAGGTGGTGGCTGTCCCCAAGGCGGCGGGGCAGAGGGGGAGGTGTTGGGGACCCACTGCTGGGGTTCAACTCACCTGGGGCTGCGGGTCGGACCAGAGCAGGTCACACATGGGACCTGTGGAGGAAGCAGAGGGGGGTCAGGGTCCCCCATCCGCCCCGGGGAGGACATATCGGTCCCTCGGAGATGGCTGGGATGCCACAGCAGGGAATAAGGGGCACCTCTCGGGGTCCATCTCCCACCTGAGTCTGGGGGCTGCCGGTTCCTCTCAATCTTCCGGATGTCATCGAGGGTGACACCATCCTCGCTGAAGAGACCCCCATGCATGATCTGGGACAGAAGCCACGTTGGTACGGGGACAACAGGGACCCCTCCCCATCCTAACCCTGGTGGGGACCAACCCCAGGGGTGAGGAGGGAAGGGACCCCAGTCCCTGGGGACAGCATGGACCCCCTCCTTGTGACAGAGAGCACCCCCAAGCCCCCAGAGACATGGATGGTGGGGGCCCCCCCAAGCCCCACCAGGGACAGGGACCACCCTGGCCCACTGGGGACCCCCACCCAAACCCCATAAGAGATGGGAATCACCCCAACACCATGGGGATGGCAGAGACCCCAAACCCCACAAAGGACAGGGATCACCCCAACTCCCTGGGGACAGGGATGGCAGGGACCCCCACCACCCAAACCCCACCAGGGATGGGGATCACCTCAACTCCATGGGGACAGGAATGGCAGGGACCCCCCAACCAACAGGGAGCTCACAGGCAACCCTGCCCCGTGCAGTGACATCCCAGGGGGCTGGGCTGGGGACAGGAGGGACGGACACAGTGTCCCCTCACCAGCACTTTGCCATTGATGCACTGGGCCAGTGGCAGCCACTCGAAGACCTCGCTGAAGAGGGCGAACATCTGCGCTGTGTATTTGGCCTTCACCTCCCCCTCGAAACCATAGATCTGGTTCATGTTGTCCGTCTCGTGGTTCCCTACAGGGACACGGTGACATTGCCAGGCCCAGGGACACCATGCAGGGGACAAAGCCCCACGGCTCACCCCGAGATGGGCAGGGAACGAGGCCCCATGACCCAGGATGGGGGACAAGGCAAAAAGTCCCAAGGACACGTGACACGGCCCCACGGCTCAACCCCGGGACCAGAGATAGGGAACGTGGCCCCACAACTGGGGACACGGCGCCAGGACCCGGGACAGGGCCCTGCAACCCAGGAGGGGACCGGGGACACAGGACGCGGCCCCACAACTAGGGAGAGGGGACCTGGCCGCATGACCCAGGACAGACAATGTGGCCCCATTGAGCTGGTCCAACGCCTGGGGACAGGGGACATGGGCATGGAACAAGGCCCCACAACTGGGGACAGGGGACATGGCCCCACAACCCAGGATGGGGGGACGAGGACTCATCACCCGCAGTGGCCGCGTTACCTCGGAGCAGGTGGAAGTGATCAGGGTAGAGGAGCTTGAAGCCGAAGAGCGTGAGAATGACCTCGACTGAGAAGGACCCACGGTCCACGAAGTCCCCGTTGAATATCTGCAGCTGGTTCAGGAAAACAGCTCCTCGGGTCCCCGACCCTTCATGCCACCCGTCCCCACACCTGTCCCCATGACGGGGGTGGGATCAATCCCAGTGAGACCCCAGGGCAGGGGCAGCTCAATCCCACTCCCTTCTGGGGGATACGTAAGGGTTCGACTCAGAGGGCAGCCCGTTGAGCTCGAAGATGTTCAGCAGGTCATAGTACTGCCCATGGGTATCCCCGCACACCGTCACCTTCTCTGTCTGTGTTTGGGATGAGCCAGGGTGGCACGTCACCGCTTGGGGACTTCACACACACCCAGCGGCACCGGCACCCGGCAAGGGGCACCCACCTCCTTCAACGTCGTTTCTACTAACGTGGGGAGCTTAGCCAGCACCTCCTTCACCTGCACCAGGATCTGCCGGGACAAAGGGTCAGCAGAGGTGACAAGGAGGAGAACGTGTGACACTTGGGGACAGGGCAGGGCCCAGCAGGGGACTGGGCGGAGTTTGGGGGAACTGGGGTACCTGGTAGGCACATTTTCTGTGGAGTTTCTTCTGCTCCTTGTACCACTGCATCAGCTCCTTCATGAAAGCCAACGTCACCTTGCCACCATCCAGCTTGGGGCCACTGTACTCATCCTCGATGGCTGCAAAATGGACCCCCCCAATGGCCGATGACATGAGAGGACAGCGGGGACAAGTCCCTGCAGGGCCATCATGCCCCTGCTGTCCTTCTCTGCAAGCTCAAGCCCCTGACGAACCCCAATAACTTTCTGGGGATCCTGAGCCTTGGCTGGGGAGACCCCAAAGCTCTGCTGGGCACCTTCATGGGGACTCTGAGACCCTCACGGGGACCCTCATGGGGACCCTGACTGGAATGCCAAGACCCTCACAGGGACCTTGAGACTATCACAGGGATGGCAGGACCCTCATAGGGACCCTCATGGTGATCCCAAGCCTCTGCTGGGGATCTTCATGGGTGCCCTGAGACCCTCATGGGGATCCTGAGACCCTTCCAGGGACCCTTCTGGGTAACCTAAGTCTCTGCTTGGGACTGTCATGGGGACTCCCATGATCCCCTAAGACCCTCCTGGAGACCCCCCACAGCTCCTCAAGGCTGCCATCGGGACTCAGAGCCTCCACTGGGCCCCCAAGGCACCCGAGACCCTCCCAGGTGACCCTGAACTTTTGCCAGGGATCCTCACAGGGACCCCTACAGACCCCCACAGACCCTCACAGGGACCCTGAGCCTCCACCAGGGGCTCTCAAAGGATCCCCAAGACCCTCACGGGGACCCCAAGCCTCTGCTAGGGACCGTCACAGACCCCCAAGACCTCCATGGGGACTCTGACGCTTTGCTGGGGACACTCATGGTCCCCCTAAGACTCTCAGCCCTCACCCCCACCCCAAAAATCTTTATGGAGACCTCCAAGACCCCCACGAGACCCCGAGAATCCTCCCAAGGGACGTCGAGCCTTTGCTGAAGACCCTCAAGGTCTCCCCGAGATCCACACAGCAACCTCCAAACCCCCCACGGGAACCCCAGAGGGGACTCCGAACCTTTACTGGGGACCCTCACGGTCCCCTCCTCCTTCCACCCTGCCTGCAGAGAAAGGGGTGCCTTGATTTTGAGGGGGGGCACAAGGGGCAAGGAGGGTCAGGGGAGCTCACTCATGCTCTCGATGTCAAGGGAGTCGACGACAGAGCGCTTGTGCTCATCGCTGGCGATCGCCCGCTCGAAGGCCTTCTGCTTGACGATCTTGTGACACTCCTGGTACTTCAGCTTGGCGTCCTTGTCATTGGGCCTCACCTTCACGACCTGGGGGTGGGGGGGACACACATCAGGGGACAGGGACACTCCCCCGCAGGCCCCACAGGGACACCCAGACTCCAGCACCCCACCGCTCTGGGGTGTCCCTGAGCAGGGACAGGGGCAGAGGGACCCTCAGATGTGAGGGCTGGGCTGATGCCAGGAGGGACAAGGGGGTCCCCAAATGTCCCCACAGCTCTGGGGCATGCGCTGATGTGGGGGAAGGGGGGGACAAGGGGGTCCCCAAGCGTCCTCACAGCTCTGGGGCACATGCTAACATGGTGGGGGACGGTGGGTCCCCAAAGATCCCCCCAGCTCTCAACCATGGGCGGACACGAGTTTGGGGGGACAACAGTGTCCCCAAGGGTCCCTCAGTTCCAGAGCACCTACTGATGCTGAGGGGGTCCGGGGGACCCCCAGAATCCCTCAGCTCTAGGGCATGTCAGTACGGGGACAATGGGGTCCCCAAGTGTCCCCACAGCTCGGGGGGAAATTCTGGCACTAGTCAGGGGAACATCAAGGGGTCCCCAAGTGTCCCCACAGCTCTAGGGGACCTGATGACAGTGGGGGTTGACAAGAGTGTCCTCGAGAGCCTCTCCCAGCTCTACGAACATGTGCTGACACCAGAGAGGGGACAAGAAGGTCCCCAAAGGTCTCCCCCAGTTCTAGGAGACAGTGGGGGGATGGACACAAGGACATCCCCAAGGGTCCACCTGTCCAACTCTAAGGGACACGCTGACATTGGGGAGGGGACAAGGGGGTCCCCAAACCTGTCCCAATCTCCAGGGTGACATGCTGACACCAAGGAGGTGATGAGGGGGTCCCCAAGCCTCTCTTGATCTTGGTGTGGAGGACATGCTGACACCAAGAGGGTTCCCAAGCCTCTCCTGAGCTCCAGAGGAACACACTAACACCAGGGAGGTGACAAGGGGGTCCCCAAGCCTCCCCCTGAGCTCCACGGGGACACGCTGACACCAAGGAGGTCCCCAAGCCTGCCCCAAACTCCAGGGAGACACAGTGACACCAGAGGGGTGCCGAGGGGCACCCCAAGGTGCCCGGCCTCACCGTCTCGTAGTCACGGAGGGCGGCCTTGAACTTGCCCAGGGCCATGTTGCTGGCAGCGCGGCGGTAGTAGCCCTTGACATACTTCTTGTCGAGCTCAACAGCACGCGTGGCATCGGCAAGGGCGTAGCCGTAGCACTCGGTGCGCAGGTAAGCCAAGCTCCGGTTCCCATAGTAGATGGCGTTGGTGGGATTCAGCTCGATGGCGCTGCTGTAGTACTTCACCGCGTTCTCGTAGTCCTTCCCTGGGCCGCCGGTGGGCATCAGCAGGACAACGGGACCCCCACCCACCAGGCCACCCCCACCCAGGCCATCCCTGCAGGCAAGCCCTGACCCCCCTGGGGCCAACCCCTGCTTCCCACACGGCTCCCAGTCTGGCAGCGGGTCTCTTCTCTAATTGCCCCCCAAATGCTTGTTATATGGCAGGCTGCTCCTCTGACTGCCTCCAACATGGCTCCTGGTCTGGCAGCCCCCTGTAGATCCCTACCTGGCAGCCCCCCGCCCCTTATGGCCCCCCCTCACAGCTCCCTATCTGGCAGACCCTCACTGCCCCCTACAGCTCCCCATCTGGCAGCCCCTGCCCTTCATTGCCCCGCCCCCCCCAGCTCCCTATTTAGCAGCCCCTGCCTCTAATTGCCCCCACAGCTCCCTATCTGGCAGTCACCCATTGCACCCCACAAACGCCTAGCCGGCAGCCCCCGCCCCTCGTTACCCCCCCATGGCTCCCTATCTGGCAGCCCCCACCCCCCATTGCCCTCAACAGCCCCCTATTTGGCAGCCCCTGCCCCTCATTGCCCCCCTCCTCCCCCTGCTCCCCATCTGGCAGCCCCCGCTCCTCATTGCCCCCCCCCAATGGCTCCCTATCGGGCAGCCCCCCATCGCCCCCCACGGCTCCCTATGTGGCAGCCCCCCCCCGCCTCCGCCGGTACCTTTGAAGAACTCGTTCGCGCGGGTCTTGAGGGCCTCGGCCCGCTCCAGTTCGGCCGGGCTCGGGGGTCGCCCGGGGCCGGGGCCGCCGCCGCTCTCCGCCCGCTCTCCCTCCGCCATCGCCGGGCCGTAAAGCACCCTAGCAACCGCCGGGAGCGCGGCGCCCCGCGCCGCCAAGTACCGCCGCCGCTGTCGCAAAGCCGGCGGGACGGGAGGGGGCAGTGTCGTAAACGGGCGCGTGCCGCGCGGGTGGGGGGCGGGGCCGGGCGGGACCATAGAGAGGGGCGAAGGTGTAGCAGAGCGGCCGCCGTGCGCGGCCTCCCCGTGTCCTCCAAGTCCCCACAGCCCCCCGTGTCGTCCCCCCAAAGTCCCCCTCATTTCCCCCTCTGTCCCCATCGCCCTGCTGTGTCCCTCCCACGTCCCCACCTCCCTCCATGTCGCCATCACCCTGCCTTGTCCTCCTCATGTCCCCGTCGCCCTGTCACGTCCCTCCGATGTCCCCATCGCCCCCCCATGTCCCCCCCATGTTTCCCCCATGACCCCCCATCCCCCCTCATGTCCCCACCAAACCCTCCATGTCCACCCCATGTCCCCATGTCCCCCCATGTCCCTCCACACACCCCCATGTCCCCATCACCCCCCATGTCCCCCCATGAACCCCCCGTGCCCCCCCATGAGCCCCCATGTATCCATCATCCCCCCATGTCCCCATCACCCCCACCACGTCCGTCCCCCCCGCGCCGTGTCCCCCCCAGGCAGAGGCGGAGCCCTCACTGGGTTCAGAGCAGGTTTATGGGGGGGCGAGGGTCAGCATGGTGGGGGGAGGGGCTGTGCAGTGGGGGGTGACACTGGGCGTGTCCCTGTGCGACATCCCCATGGGGGGGTGCCTGTGCATGTCTGTGCTTGAGCCCCCCCCGCATGCCCCCTTTGCACAAGCGTGTGCAAGCGCACGGGGAGGGGGGGAGAACAGCGGCGGGGGGGGCGGTACAGGGCCCCCCCAAAGCGACATTCTGGGGGGCAACGGGGAGGGGCACGCTCAGCCTCTCACGGGGGGGGAGCTGGGGGTGTGCGTGTGGGTCCCAGCGGCTCTGGGCAGCAGCGTCCGGCCCCCCCCTCATACGAGGGCCAGGCCCCTTGTGCAAGTTCCCCCCTCCGCCGCCCCAGGCTCAAACACAAAAACCGAGCGAGGGCGGTTGGGGGGAGGGTTCTCACACGACGGCGGCCCTCACACAAGCTCAGCTCATGCGGGGCTCTCGCACAAGGGTGGCTCTTGCACAAGGGCGGCTCACCCCTAAGGCTTTGTGTGAAGACCTTGCACGAGGCTCTTGCACAAGGGCGGCTCTTGCACAAGGCTCAGGCACAAGGTCCTCGCAAGAGGCTCTTGCACGAGAGGCTTTCACACAAGGCTCTTGCACAAGGGCAGCTCTCACACAAGGCCCTCGCACGAGAGCATCCCTCTCCGGAGCCCTGGGGCTGCGCAGGATGGAGCAGTATAAAAGGGGGGTCCCTGGGGGGGGGCGCTGCCCCGGTGGTCCCGGATTTGGGGGGAGGGTGTCCATGGGACCCCCCCGAAGGGGCGTTTTCAGCCCAGCACCGAGTGGGGGGGATGGCCCCCCTCCGAGCCCTCCCGCGGGGGCCAGGCCGAGGTAGGAGGGGGGGCTGTATCCGGCCCCATGGGAGGATAGGGGGGGCCCCCAAAAGCGGGGGCTGGGTGAGTCCCCTATGGGGGAGGATTTGGGGGGGGGGAGTCCAGAATTTGGTGGGGGGGGGCCTCCCAGGAGGTCCCCAGAGCTGGGAAGGGGGTGCCCAAGTGGGGCTCCAAGGGGCGGGGGGGGGGGTCCCCATGGGTGGGGGCTCCGATGGGTTGGGGGAGCAGATTGGGGGGGGACCCCATGCCAGGGGGTTGCTCAGAGCCCCCAAGGATGGGGGGCTTGGGGGGCAGGCAAGGGGGGGGATAAATGGGGGGAGTTGAGGCGACTGGGGGACGCCAGGTGGCACCCCAGGGTCTGTGGGAGGGGTCATGGCTTTTGGTGTGTGTGTCCCACCAGGGTTTGGGGGGGGCCCCACTGCGTGGGTTTGGGACCCCCTTCATTTGTGGGGTGGGTTGGGGGGGCTGGGGTTTTTTTGCTTCCCCCATTGGGTATCAGGGGGGTGGTGTTTCGGACCCCACTCCTCCTTGGTTTTTTTTTGGAGTGGGGCTGTGTTTTGGGGTCCCCATCAAGGTCAGGGGGGAGTCGGTGGTTTGGACCAGCTGCTGGTTTTGGGGGGGGGCCCCTTCCACATGTGGCCCCCCCCTCAGTTGCTCTCCAGACGTGTGACTTGGGGGGGCCCCCCTGGGCGCCCCTCGGTCTCCTCCTGGGGGGGCAGCCGGGGGGGGTGCGAGGGGGCCCCTGGCAGGGCCAGGCCAGCAGCCAGCAGCACTGGGAGGCAGGGGGACACACACCCATTATTGGGGTTCCCTCCCCCCACTTATGCTCCCCCCTGCCCTGCAGCAACCTTGGTTGTGCCCTCCCCCTGTTTTGGGGACCCTCCCAGTTCTCCTTTCAAGTTTGGTCTCCCCCTTTCTGGTTGTGGCCCCCCCCCATTTCACCCCTGTTATCAGGGTCCTCCTATTTTCGCACCCCCCCCTCCCAGTTCTGGGGGTCTCCCCACGTTCTACCCCCTCTCAGATTGGAGAACACCCCCCGCCCCGCGTTTTGGGTCCTCCATTATTAGACTAAACCCCCATTATCGGGGTGTGTGTGGCCCCCCCAAAGTTTTGGGACCCCCGCAATTACCACCCCCCCATTATCGGGGTTCCCCCCATTAGGGCCCCCCCCTCACCAAGGGGCTGCTCCTGCCCTAGGCGGGGACTCAGTCCCGGGGGGTCCTCCCCACTCAGCAGCAGCCCCTGCGGGGGACACGCGGGGGGACACACACGACGACACGGGGGGACATGGGGACACAGGGGGGGACATGGGGACAAGGCACCCTGCCACCCCCCCGGCTGTCCCCTCCCCCATGTCCCCACAATCCCCTCCCCCACTCCCTGCCCCCCCAACCTCACCCCCCCCGCCCCTCGTCCCCGTGTGTCCCCATATGTGTGTGTGTCCCCCGTGTCCCTCGGCCTCCCCACCACCCGTGACCCCTCCTGTCCCCATCCCCAAGTCCGTGTCCGTCCCCTCCCCGTGTCCCCACGCCCCCTCCCTCCCCCCTCCAACCGTGTGTGTGTCCCCCCGCCGTGTCCCCCCGTACCAGGCCGAGGGGGGGCAGCAGGTGGGGGTCGAGCTCGGGGCGCTTCAGGGGGGCCCCCACGTCCTCCCCGCTCGGCTCCCGCGCCCTGCGCGGCACCGGCACACCGCGCCCACGTCACGCCCACGCCACGCCCCCTACCACGCCCCCTACCACGCCCCCCGGACCTCACAGGCCCCCTCGCCATCAGCCTTCGCCAGAAATAAGCCCCGCCCCGGGCCCCTCTTAGCCCCTCCCCTAAGAGCACGCCTCCCCAACAAGCCCCTCCCCAGCGAGCCCCTCCCTACAAGCCCCCCCAACGAGCCCCTCGCCAGCAAGCCCCCCCGCAAGCCCCTCCCCTAGCAAGCCCCTCCCCCAGAAAGCCCCTCCCCTAGCAAGCCCCTCCCCCAGAAAGCCCCTCATCAATCCGTTCCCGCCCCTTAGCCCCGCCCCCGCGCGGCGGCACCGCCCACCTCTTCCTGGCAGGGCGAGGCGTCAGGGCGGGGCCGAGGGCGGGGTCGCTGCCCCACCGCGGGAGCGCGGGGCCGGGGCGGGAGGGGGCGGAGCCGCGCCCGGGAAAGCTGCGGGCGCGGGGGCGCGGGGGCGGGGCCGCGGCCGTGGAGGCGGGGCCGGGTGGGCGCGGGCCCCGCCCCCGAGGCGCCTCGGCCCCGCCCAGCTGGAAGTCGCCGTCCATGGGGATGTAGGGGGCCAGCATGGCCAGGTCCAGGGGGGGTGCCTGGGACGAGAGAGGGGACAGGGTCACACACACACCCCCGCTGACATGGCCAGGTCTGGGGAGGGGCAGGCTCACACACACCCTCCAGCATGGCCAGGTCTAGAGGTGACAAGGGGGACAGGGTAACACTCCCCCCCCCCACATGGCCAGGTCCAGCGGGGAGGGACAGGGGGACAGGGGGAGGTCCCACCCGTGGGACGCAGGGTCCCACCCAGCCCCCCCCCGTACCTGCAGGGCCGTGCCAGGCCCCGGGCTCCCTGCGAAAAGCTTCTGCACCTCGAACAGCAGCTCGTCCCCAGGGGGCTGGGGGGACAGGGGGTACAGCCATGGACCCCCAGGACCCCCCCAGGTCCACATACCTGCCCCCCCCCCGACTGAACTGGACCCCCCAGGTTCCCACCCACCCCAAACTGCTCCCCCATATTCTATCAGGATCCCCCGCAGCCTGGCCAGGACCCCCCAGGGACACCCCCAGTCCCCAACAACCCTCCCAGTCCCGTCCCCCCCATAGCTTAGGAAGGACCCCCAGGACTCCCCCGTTTTCCCCAGGGACCCTCCTTGACCCCCAAAGCCTGGCTGGGACCTCCAAAGGCCTCCCAGAGACACCCCCCCATAGCTTGGCTGAGACAACAAGCCCCCCCCCAAGGTAAACCCCCTCCATGCCCCCCCCAAGCTTGGGAATGACCCCCCATGTTCCCCCGGGGACCCCCCATTTTTTCCCCAGGGCCCCCCCCTAGACCCCCATAGCCTGGCTGGGACCCACCCCCCCCCCCCAAAGCCCCAAGACTGGACTCACCGGAGAGGGGCTGCGGGGGCGGCGGCGGGGGGGCACTGGGGGGGGGTCAAAGATGGGGGCGAGGAGGCGGGCAAGTTCGGGGGAGCAGAAACGCCGAGGGTCCCGCTGCAGCGCTGCCTCAGGGACGTGGGCTGGGCGCACAAAAGCCAGCACCCGCGGGCCCCCCACCCCTGCCCGCACCATCACATGGGGTGGGGGACCCCCAGAACCCCCCCAAGACCCCCAGAGACCCCCCCCAGCACCCACAGCCCCCCTACCCTCACCCACACCATCACATGGGGTGGGGGACGCCCCCAGGATCCCCAGAGACCCCCCAGCACCCACAACCCCCCCACCCCTGCCCGCACCATCACACAGGGCTGGGGACCCCCCCAGGACCTCTCAGCACCCACAGCCCTCCCCACCCCCACCTGCACCATCACATGGGGCTGGGCATCCCCAGCACCCCCCCGAGATCCCCAAGGACCTCCCAGCACCCCAGGGATGCCCCCCCCAGCCCCCCAAGATCCCAGACACCCCCCCAGACCCCCATGCACCAAGCCCCAGTGCCCCCATGATCCTCTCCCAGTGCTCCCAGTACCCCCATCACCTCCCAGTGCCCCCCCCCCAGCACCACATCATCCCCTCCCAGTGCTCCCAGTTGCTGCGACTGGTGCCCACCGAGGCTGAGGTTGAGGACGGCGTCAGGGGTGTCAGGGCCGGGGGCTGGGGGGGGCAGGCGGCGCCCCTCACCCCGGCGTTGGGTCTGCTCCAGCGACAGCACCACCCCCCGCTGCTCCACACGGCTGGGGGGGGGGTGCCGTCAGCCCCGCCGTGGGATGGGGAGGGGGGACAGACCCCCCTATCAGGCAGCAAACACCCCCTCCCGGAAATGGGCCGGGGGTAGTGGCTGCAGGGTACTGGGTTTGCGGTGCTGACAACCCCACACCAAGCACTAGATACGGGGTATGAGATTTGGGGTGCTGACCCTCCCCCCAGGCACTGGGTATGGGGTACTGACCCCCTCCCCCAGCACTGAGTACAGGGTCTGTGATTTGGGGTGCCCCACCCCCCCAGCACCAAGCATGGAGTGCCAACGCCCCCTGATACCCAGGTTCACCGGCTGAGTTTTGGGCTGCTGCACCCTCACCCCCCCCAAAAGGCACCACTTCCGCAGCACCAACACCCCATGGGCACCCAACACTGTGCAGAGGACCCGTGTCCCCCCTGTTCTGTGTGTCCCCCCATTCCGTGTCATGTGCCCCCCTTTCCATGTCCCCCCACAACCTGAGGACGAAGTGGAGGCAGACGATGCCCTCGGGCTGGGCGCTGCGGCTGTTGGCGATGACGGTGGCCTGGGTCTGCGCCCACAGGAACCCCCCGCGCTTGGCCAGGAACCGGTACTGGCTTGTCACCGCCTGTCCCTTGCTCAGCACTGTGGGGTGCCAGCACCCCACGGGTGACCCGCGGCGGGGGGGGGGGCAGGGTGCCGGGGGGTAGAGTGTCCAGGGGTGCCCCAGGGGGATATTGGGGTGTTCAGGGATGCTGGGGGGGGATGTTGGGGTGCCCAGAGGGGATGTCAGGGTGCCCAAGGTTGACCCAGGTGTACCCAGGGGAGATAGGGGGAACACTGGGGTGCCCAGAGGGGATGTCAGGGTGCCCAGGGGTGCTCCAGGGGGACATTGGGGTGCTCAGGGGTGTCAGGGAGGATGTTGGGGTGCCCAGGGGTGCTCCAGAGGGATATTAGGGTGCTTGAGGATGCCAGGGGGGATGTTGGGGTGGCCCAGGGGTGCCCAGAGGGGATGTCGGGGTGCCCAGGAGTGACCCAGGTGTACCCAAGGGGAGATAGGGGGAACACTGGGGTGCCCAGAGGGGATGTCAGGGTGCCCAGGGGTGCCCCAGGGGATATTGGGGTGACCCAAGGGGGACATCGGGGTGCCCAGGGGTGCTCCAAGGGGGATATTAGGGTGCTTGAGGATGCCGGGGGGGATGTTGGGGTGCTCAGGGGGATGTCACGGTGCCCAGGGGTGACCCAGGAGGACATAGGGGTGCTCAGGGTGCAGGAGTGATGTTGGGGTTCATGGGGGGTTATTGGGGTTCCCAGGATGATACTGGGGTGTAGGGGGAATCCTGGGATTCCTGAGAGGATCTTGGGGTTCCCAGATGGATCTTGGGGTGCCAGGGGGTGTTGGGGGGCACTCACGGGTGTGCACGCTCCTGCTGAGGGTGTCGGAGTCGAGAGCGTGGACGTACTCGTAGAGGGAGCAGCCGAGCAGCTCCTCAGGGGTGTACCCCGCCACCTCCCCGATCCTGCACACCCCAACTCAGCTGGGCCCCCCGGGGCTCACCGAGGGGCTCCCCCCCTTCCCCGGGGGGGGCTCTTGGGAAGGTTGGGGGTCCCCTCTGGTGTCCTGAGGTGCCCTTAAGGGGTCTAGGGGGCACTTATGGGGTCCCCAAGAGGGTTCTGGGGGGCTCTTGGGGGTGCCAGGAGGGATCTGGGGGGGCCCTAAGGGGTGCTGGGCGGGGTTCTTGGGGGCCTGGAGAGGTCGGGGGGAGCCTTAAGGGGTGCAGGGGGTCCCCTATAGTGTCCTGGGGTGCCCCTAAGGGGTCCTGGGGGGCACTTATGGGGTCGAGGTGGGCCCCAAGAGTGTCAGGGGGGGCTCTATGAGGTCCTGGGGGGGCTTTTGGGGGTCTGGCAGAGTCGGGGGAGGCCTCAAGGTGTGCTGGGGGTCCCCTATGGTGCCCTGGGGTGCCCCTAAGGGGTCCTGGGGGGCCCTTATAGGGTCAAGGGGGGCCCCAAGAGGGTCAAGGGGGGGGTCTATGAGGTGTGGGGTGGGTCTGGGGAGCGCCTATGAGGTCCTGGGGGGGCCCTATGGGGTGCAGGGTGTCCTCTATGGTGCCCTGAGGTGCCCCTAAGGGGCCCTGGGGGGCACTTATGGGGTCGAGGGTGGCCAAGAGAGTGCTGGGGGGGCTCTATGGAGTCCTGGGGGGGCCCTTCGGGGTGCTGGGGCTATGGGGGGGGTGGGGTGCTGGGGGGGGTGGAGGTCTGGGGGGTTCAGGGTGCTGAGGGGTGTGGAGGTCTGGGGGGTTCAGGGTGCTGAGGGGTGGGGGTCTGGGGGGGTAGTATGCCAGGGGTCTGGGGTGTTTTGGGGTGCTGGAAACTGGGGGGGGTGTCAGGGTGCTGGGGGGGGGATCCAGGGGGTGGAAGGGTTTGGGGTGCTGGGAGACTGGAGGGCAGGTTCAGGGTGCTGGGGGTCCAGGGGAGGGTTTGGGGTGTCAGGGGTCCTGGGGGGTGGGGGGCCAGGGTGCTGGGGCTCTGGGAGTCTTGGGGGGGGTTGGGGTGCTGGGGGGGGCAGAGGTCCGGGGGGGTGGGTTTGGGGTGCTGGGGTCCAGGGGGTTCAGGGTTTGGGAGTCTGGGGGTCTGGGGGGATTCAGGGTGCTTGGGGTCCGGGTGTCTTGGTGGATGGCGTGGGGGTGCTGGGGAGGGCAGGGGTCTGTGGGGTGGGAGGTTTTGGGGTGCCAGGACTCTGGGGGGGCATTCATGGTGCTGGGGGGGTGCAGGAGTCTGGGGGCATGAGCAGGTTTTACGGTGCTGGGGTCCAGGGTAGGGGGAAGGGTTTGGGGTCCTGGTGGTCTTGGGGGGGTGCTCAGGGTGCTGGGGGTCTGGTGGGGGAGTTGGGGTCCTGGGGGGGAAACAAGATTCTTGGGGGGTTGGGATGGTTTGGGGTGCCAGGGGACTGGGGTGGGGGGGAACACGTTCAGAGTGCTGGGGGTCTGGGGGTCTGCATGGGGGTTGGGATACTGGGGTGCAGGGACCTGGAGGGTGCTGGGGTTCGGGGGGTGGGGGGTTTTGGCGTGGGGGGTTCCGGGAAGTTGGGAGGGGGGGGACAGGGGACTCCCCCCACCTGTCATCGCAGTAGGTGAACTTCATGTCCATGGAGTGGCGGCTAAGGACGGTGCCGGAGCCCAGGGGGGTCTCGATGGCCCCCGGATGGGGGATGGCCTCGCAGATCAGCACCAGGCAGCGCAGGGGGGGGTCGCCACCCCCAGCCCCTGCATACGACCGCATGTGCCCCGCACAGTGCAGCACCTGAGGGGGAGCCGCCGTAGTGGTGCCAGAGGCCCCACTGGAACCCCTCAGTCCCTTCTGCCACAGTGCTGCCCCCCCCATGTCCCCCCTGTCACTGTGTGTCGTCCCCCCCACGTCCTCCTGTATTACCCCCATCCCCCCCACGTCCCCCCTGCTCCCCCATGCCCCCCCATGCCCCAATGTCCTCCTGTCCCCCTCAAGTCCCCCCTAGACCCTCATGTCCCCCCAAGTCCTGTCCCCATGTCTCCCTATCCCCCAATGTCCCCCCTCACCTCCCTGTCCCCCCATGTTCCCCCCTTGTCCCCATGTCCCATGTGTCCCCACATCCCCCTATTCCTCCCCAAATCCCCCCATTTCCTTGGGTCCCCCATCCCTCCGTGTCCCCATCCCCCCATGTCCCCATGTCCCCCCACATCCCCCATCTCCCCGTCCCCCCATGTCCCCATGTCCCATGTGTCCCATGTCCCCCCACATCCCTCTATTCCCCCCAACATCCCCATGTCCCTGTGTCCCCCCACGTCCCCCCCCATGTCCCCCCACCTTCCAGGAGGCCGCCTTCAGGTTGAGGCAGCGCCCGCGTCCTGTCAGGGTGCTCTTCATCCGCAGGGAGAAGCTGCGCCCCGAGCGCTCCCCCCGCCGCCGCGGCACCGCTGGGGGGGGCTGGGGTCAGGGGGGGCTGCGGGGGGTCCCAGGGGAGACCCAGGGGTGCTGGGGGTCATTGGAGGATGCTGAGGGGGGAGTCCCAAGGGTGTTTGGGGGGGTCCTAGGGGAGACCCAGGGATGGGGGGGGGGGGGCAGGGGTGCTTGAGGGGTTTCCAGGGCTGCTGGGGGGGCACTAGAGGGGTCCCAGGGGTAGTTGGGGGGTCCCGGGGGTCTCACCCTGCCGGGGGCTGAGCACGTCCTGCAGCTCCTCGTGGTCACAGGGGTGCACAAAGTCAAAGACGCTGTGGCCGATCAGCTCCAGCTGCGGGGGGGGGACAACACGGGGAGGGGGTGTTGCACACCTCACACAAGCACCCTCACACGAGTACACTTGCACAAGCACCCCCTCGTGAACACCCTTGCACAAGGCCTCACACAAGCACCGTCACACAAGCACCCTTCCATGAGCACCCTTGCACAAGTACCCTCACACAGGGCCTCACACAAGCACCCTTGCACAGGCACCCTTCTATGAGCACCCTTGCACACAGCCTTGCACAAGCACCCTTGCATGAGCACCCTCACACGGGGCCTCACACAAGAACCCTTGCACAAACACCCTCGCACAAGCACCCTCACCTGGGGCCTCGCACAAGCACCCTCACACAAGCACCATCGCACGGGGCCTTGTACAAGCACCCTTGCATAAACACCCTTGCATGAGCACCCTCACGTGAACACCGTTGCACGGAGCCTCACACAAACAGCCCCACACAAGCACCCTTGCACAAACACCCTTGCACGAGCACCCTTGCACAAGCAGCCAGGCATGCCTTACCCAAGCAGCTGCCTGTTCGCCCCCCCTGCCCCCCACTCCCCCACCCATGGGTGCCCAGGGACCCCCTTGCAGGCAGAGTAGTGGGGCGCTCCCCCCTGCCCCCCCCCAAACCTGGCTGAGCCCCAGGAGCCGGTTGACGTTCTCAGAGAGGAAGATCATGTCCCCCGCCTCGCTCAGCACCATCACGAAGCCGCTCAGCGCCTTCAGGTAGCACCCATCCACCTCCTCCGCCGCTGCCACCCAGGCGCCTGTGGAACGGGTGCATCACCGAGCCGGGGGGTAAGGGGGGCTCAGGGTGCTGGGGTGCTTGGGGAGGGCTGGGGGGGCTTGGGGAGAGGGGGCTGAGGGAGCTCAGGGGGTCCCCAGGGCGCTAGGGGGGGCTGGGGTGCTTGGGGGGACTGTGGGTGTTTGGGGGGAGGGGGCTGGGGGAGCTCTGGGGGTCCCCAGGGTGCTGGGGAGGGGCTGGGGTAGGTGGGGGGTCTGTGGGTGCTTGGGGGTCCCCAGGGTGCTGAGGAGGCTGAGATGATTGGGGGACCTTAGGGGGTCTGGGGTGTTTGGAGGGTCCTGTGGATGCTCAGGGGATCCCATGGGTGCTTGGGGGTCCCAGGAGGTCCCACGGGTGCCTGGGGGTCCCAGGAGATCTGAAGAGGTCCCATGGGTTCCCAGAGGTCCCAGGAGGCCCCAGAAGGTCCCCTGGGTGTTTGGGGGTCCCAGAAGGTCCCACGGGAGTCCTGGAAGGGGCTCACCAGCGGCGAGGAGGCGGTGGACGCGCAGGTAGCTGATGGTGAGACGCATGATGGAGGCCTTGTCGAGGTGGGCGCTGACGCCGCGGGCGAAGGGCAGGGTGTGCGCCAGCTGGTAGAAGACCTCTGTCTCCCGGCTGCGCCGGCACCGTGCCGCGTCCCGCGAGCGTTCCTTCCGCAGCTCCGGCGTCGACCTGCTGGCACCCACCAGCATCATGGGTGCTCCTGGGCATCCTCCGCTGCACCCCAGGCACCCACACTGTACCCACAGTGCACCTGACCTGCACCCACGCTGCACCCCCTGCACCCCATGCTGCAACCACATTGCATGCCAGGGACCTGCACTGCACCCACACTGCACCCCCTGCACCCACGCTGCACCCTGCACCCCATGCTGCGCCCACACTGCACCCCAGACACCCACACTGCACCCACAGCACCCTCACTGCACCCACACTGCACCCCCTGCACACCATGCTGCACCCACACTGCACCCCAGACACCCGCACTGCACCCATGCTGCACCCCCTGCACCCATGCTGCACCCACGCTGCACCCCAGGCACCTGCACTGCATGCACACTGCACCCACTGCACCCATGCTGCACCCCACGCTGCAGCCACTGCAGCCCCTCTGCACCCATGCTGCATCCCAGACACCCGCACTGCACCCACATTGCACCCCAAGCACCTGACCTGCACCCACACTGCACCCACTGTGCACCCACGCTGCACCCCAGACATCCACACTACACTCAGCACCCTCAGTGCACCCACGCTGCACCCACACTGCACCCCAGGCACCTGCACTGCACCCATGCTGCACCCCCTGCACCCATGCTGCATCCCAGACACCCGCACTGCACCCACATTGCACCCCAGGCACCTGCACTGCACCCACACTGCACCCACGCTGCACCCCAGACACCCACACTACACTCAGCACCCTCAGTGCACCCACACTGCACCCACGCTGCACCCCCTGCACCCATGCTGCACCCCACGCTGCACCCACTGCAGCCCCTCTGCACCCACGCTGCACCCCAGACACCCACGCGGCACCCCCTGCACCCCATGCTGCACCCACATTGCACCCTGGGCACCTGCACTGCACCCACACTGCACCCCCTGCACCCACGCTGCACCCACACTGCACCCCAGACACCTGCACTGCACTCAGCACCCTCACTGCACCCACACTGCACCCCCTGCACACCATGCTGCACCCATGCTGCACCCCAGACACCCTCACTGCACCCACGCTGCACCCCAGACACCCACGCTGCACCCCCTGCACCCACAGCACCCACCCCCCCCGGCACCACGTCCCACCAGCTCTTCCCACAGCACCAGCACCCCCCAGCACCCGTCGGTGCTCGCAGGCACCCGCAGCCCCGTCACCGTCACCGTGGGCACAGGGACACTGTCACCGTGAGCCTGGGGACACCGTCCCTGGGGACAAGGGGACACCGTCACCGGGGGCACAGGGACACCCAGTGACACTAACAGTGTCACTGTGAGCACAGGGCGCTGCTGGGACATGGGGGCACAACACGTGTGGCTGTGCGGGGGGTGGCGGTGGGTGTCTCCGGGTGTGTGTAGGTGTGTCCGGGTGTGCGTGGGTGTGCTCCGGTGTGTGTCCGGGTGTGTGTCTGGGTGTGCACGAGTGTGTGGCGGGGTATGTCCCCGAGTGGGTGTGCGTGCGCATGTCCAGGTGTCCGTGTGGGTGTAAGAGTGTCCGGGTGTTTCTGGTTGGGTGCCTGGGTGGGGGTGCCTGTGGGTTTGCTGGTGTGGGTCGGGGTGTCCACGTGGCTGTGGGTGTGTTTGGGTGTCCATGGGTGTGTCCATGGGTGTGTCCATGTGTCCATACCTGTGTGTCCATGTCCATGTGTGTGTCTGTGCGTGTGTCCGTGTGTCCCTGTGCACGTCTCCATGTGTCCATGTGTGTCAGCATGTCTCCGTGTGTCTGCCTGCATGTCCATGCCTGTCCACATCCGTGTGTGTCCATGCGTGTCTGTGTGTGTCCATGTCCATGTGTCCATGTGTCTCCATGTGTCCATTTGCATGTCCCTGCGTGTCCCTGCATGTCTGTGTGTCCATCTGCGTGTCTGTGCGTGTCCATGTCCGTGTGTCTCTGTGTGTCTGTCTGCATGTCCATGTGTGTCCATGAGTCCATGTGTATCCATGTGTCTGTCTGTGTGTCCCTGCATGTCCGTGTGTGTCCATGCGTCCGTCTGTGTGCCTGTGGCTGTCCGTGTGCATGCCGGTGTGCATGTGCATGTCTGTGTGTGTCCATGTGTCCATCTGTGTGTCCATGCATGTCCATGTGTCCGTCTGCATGTATCCGCGTGTCCATGTCCATGTGTCTCCATGTGTCCATCTGCGTATCCACATGTCCATGTGTCTCTGTGTGTCCATCTGCGTGTCTCTGTGTGTCTGTGTCCGTGTGTCCGTCTGGGTGTCCGCACATGTCTGTGCATGTCCATGTGTGTCCATGTGTGTCCACATGTGTCCGTGTGTCCATCTGCGTGTCCGTGTGTCTCCATGTGTCCATCTGCATGTCCAAGCGTGTCCATGTGTGTTCATCTGTCTGCCTGTGCGTCCATGTGTGTCTGTATGTCCGTCTGTGTGTCCACACGTGTCCGTGTGTGTCCACACGTCTGTGCATGTCCGTGTGTGTCCATGTCTGTCTGTGCATGTCTCTGTGTCTGTCCGTGTCTGTCCATGTGTCTGCGTGTGTCCGTGTGTCCGTCTGCGTGCGGGTGTGTGTGTGTGCCGGGGGTGCGTGCGTGCAGCCAGGACGGGCTGTTCCTGTCCCTGGCGCTGTGCCCAGGGGCCGCAGGCGGGGGGGGGGGGGACACGAAGGGGGGCACCCACTAGTGGGGCGGGGCCATGCAAACGTATGCAAATGTATGCAAATGAGGGGCCAGCCCACACATGTGCTGGCAGCTCCCACTTGGGACAGGCTGCCCCCCCCCCCCCCGGCACCTGTGGGCGCACTGAGGGAATGGGGGGGAACTGGGAGGAACCAGGCACTGACTGGGACCAGTATCAGGCTCTGACCAGGACCAGAACCAGGCTCTCACTGAGACCAGCACCGGCCACTAACTGGGACCAGTATCAGGCTCTGACTGGGACCAGTATCGGGCTCTAACTGGGACCACTATCGGGCTCTAACTGGGACCACTATCGGGCTCTAACTGGGACCACTATCGGGCTCTGACTGGGACCAAAACCAGGCACTGACTGGGACCAGAACCAGGCACTAACTGGGACCAGAACCGGATCAGGGAGGGAGTGGGGGGTCCCCAACGCCTGGGTCCAACCTCTGTCTTGATTGGGGGGGGGAGGTTACAGTGCAGGAGGGGGAACACAACACCCCAGACACCTGGGTCCCTTTCGCAGCCCCCCTGGGGGCTCTGGGGACCCACTGAGGCTGGGGAGGGGACCCAGGTGTTCGGGCGGGGGGGGGCAAGCGGAGGAAGGGGGACTGACATCCTCGGCCACGTCACGCCAAGGCCACATGTGATGTACACACATGCGCACGTGGGCCCCCCTGCCCCCGTCCATCCCCCCCCAGGGTGAGCAGTACCACGGGTCCTCGCACACATGTGTATGCCGGTGGGGCGGGGGTCTCCTCATCCTCGCACACGCGTGTGCACCAGGCGGGGACCCCAGTGTCACGTCACATCACATCACATCATGCCCCCCACCCCACCCCCTCCCAGGCTGGCACAGCCTCATGCAGCTCCCTGCTGCCGCAGAGCTCGCACAAGGATGCACGTGGCTTGCACGAGGCTCACACGAGGCTTGCACGAGGACGTGCAAAGAGGCATGAGGAGGTGCAAGGCTCACACGAGGCTTGCACGAGGACACATCCTGCTTTATGCTGATGCACGGGGGTGCACGAGGACGCCCCTGAGCCACCCCTCGTGTGAGGACCTCTCCCCCCACACTCATCAGTGGGTGCCACACGGCCCCCCCACCCACCTAGGGGGGGTCCCACTCCCCTCCAGGGCTCCCCACACCCAGCGGTGGATGGATCCTGTCCCTCCCCCCCAACAATTGCCCCAGCGCCCCCCCCCTTTTGAGGGGGCGGATCCTGCCCCACCATGCCGGGACCCCTCCACAGGCCCCCCCAGGACCACACTGGCCTGGTCCTGTCCCCCCCCCACCCCCAAGGGAGCACACCCTCCTTGGAGTGCCGGATCCTGCCCCCCCCCCCCCAACCGCCCCCAGAACCCCCTCCCAGGGGTCAGACCGTGCCTTATCCCCTGGGAAACCCCTCCCAGGGGCCAGATCCTGACACCCTCTGGGACCCCCCCCAGGGACCCTCCCCTGGGGTCCCTGCCCCGGGACCCAACCCCCAGGGGAGGGATCCTGACCTCCCCAGGGGTCCCTACCCCATGACCCCCCCCCCCAGGGGCCTGATCCTCACGCCCCCAGGGGTCCCTACCCCGGGACCCACCCCCAGGGGCCTGATCCTGACCCCCCGCGGGGTCCCTACCCCAGGACCCCCTCCCCCGGGAACCGGATCCTGCCCCGCCCCCGGCCTCCCCCTCGGCCCCGGGGGCCGGATCCTGCCCCCATACCTCGCCCCGGGCCGCCCGTCCATGGCCGCCGCCGCCGCCGCCGCCGCCCTCTGCGCGCCCGCACCCACCGCGCCGAGCCCCCTCCCCGGGCACGCCCCCTCCCCGGACACGCCCCCTTCCCCCACCACGCCCCGCCGCCGCCACGCCCCTCCGGCCGCCGGCCAAAGCCCCCCTCCCCAGCCCCGCCCCCCCGGTGGCCCCGCCCACCCCTGGCCCGCTGCCAAGCCCCCCAGCCCCCCCCCTTGGCCCCGCCCACCACCTCCCCGGCTCAGCCCCACTGAATCGTCGTCCAGGCCCCCCGCCCCCCGCGTCTATGCTCCGCCTCCCTCGGCAGCCGGCCAGAAGGCCCGCCCCCCGGTAGGCCCCGCCCCCTTGGCACCCGGCCAGACCCCGCCCCATCCAGCTTCCCCCCGCCCCTTCCGAGGGGGCGGGGGGCACCGGGCAGCCCCCCCCCCCCCCCCCCAGCCCTATCCCCTGCCCCCGCACCGCCTCCCCCGACCCCCCCAACCTCCTGCACCCCCCCCCACCCTGGCCGCCCAGGCACAGCCACTACCGTGGGGGTCCCCCCAAACCGCCCCCAAAATCCACCTGGAGACCCCCTCCAATTCCCCATGGCCGTTTCCAGACCCCCCCCGACCCGTCCCAGCCCCCACCCCATGACCGTTTCCAGCCCCCCCTCCCCGAACTGTTTCCAGGCTTCCCCCTCCCCCCCGTATCCTGCCGCCGTGGCCGCGCCGCGGCCCCGCCCCTTTTTTCCGCCCCGCCCCTTTTTTCTTTCAGCCCGCCCCTTTTCTCTGCTCCTCCCACTTTCTCCCCGACCCGCCCCCCCATCCTCTGCGCATGCGTCTTGGCCGCTCCCTGTCCGCGGTGGCGCGGTGACCAGAAAGTGGAGCGGCGGCGGCGCCGTGACCCGGAAGTGAGACGTGAGGACGGCGCGCTCGAGTGGAGACGCGGGACCGGAGCGGAGCCGCCATGTGAGGGGGGGGAGGCCGGGCCGGGGAAGGGAGGAAGGAGAGGGATAGGAGGGATGGGGGGGGCGGGCCGGGCCGGGCCGGGCTGGGCTGCGTCCTCGTCCCGTTCCTGCTGCCTCCGCTCTGCCCCCGGGCCTCAGTTCGCCGCCCCCGAGGTCCCGCCCCGGCGGCTCCCGTGGTCCCCCCGTCGTCCCCGGTGTTCCCTGAGTCCTCGGTTCCTCGGCGCCGGTGTCTCCAGGCAACGCCGATTCCCCGGCCCTGGTGACCCAGGCACTTGCTCTGTCCCCGGGCACCCCCGGTTCCCGATCCCGGTGTCCCCTGCCACCCCGGGTTCCCCATCCCTGCCACTCCCAGTGTCGCCAGGCACCCCCAGTTCCCTATCCCAGTGTCCCGTGCAACTCTCAGTATCCCCTAGGCACCCCCTGTTTCTCATCCTGGTGGGCCCTGCCACCCCCAGTGTCCCCTGCCAATCCCCGGTGTCACCTGCCACTCCCAGTGTCCCCAAACACCCCCCACCCCACCATCCCCAGTGTCCCCTGACACCCCCAGTTCCCCATCCTGGTGTCCCCTGACACCCCCTCATGTCCCCTGCCACCTCGTGTTCCCCATCCCAGTGTCCCTTGCCAACCCCCAGTGTCCCCAGCCACTCCCAGTGTCCCCAGGCACCCCCCATTCCTCATCCTGGTTTCCCCTGCCACCCCCAATTCCCTGTCCCCGGTGTCCCCTGTCATCCCTGGCTCCCCATCCTGGTGTCCCCTGCCACCCCCAGTTCCCTATGCCAGTATCCCCTGCTGCCACCAATTCCCTGTCCCCAGTGTCCCCTGCCACCCCCAGTGTCCCATCCCAGTGTCCCATGCAACTCCCAGTGTCCCCCAGGCATCCCCTGTTCCTCATCCTGATGTCCCCTGCCACCCCCTGGTGTCCCCTGCCACCCCCAGTGTCCCATCCCCAGTGTCCCCTGCCACTCCCAGTGTCCTCAAACACCCCCAACCCCACCATCCCCAGTGCGCCCATCCCCCGACAATGTCCCCATCTGACTGTCCCTTCTCCCGCTGTCCCCACGTCATCCCCCTTGCTGTCCCTGTCCAGGAGCCTGCTGAACAAGCCCAAGAGCGAGATGACTCCGGAGGAGCTGCAGAAGCGGGAGGAAGAGGAGTTCAACACGGGGCCGCTCTCCGTCCTCACCCAGTCTGTCAAAAACAACACCCAGGTCCTCATCAACTGCCGTAACAACAAGAAGCTCTTGGGACGCGTCAAGGCCTTTGACAGGTCCATTTCCTTGTCCCCAGAATGTCCCCGAGAGGGTCCTCGGGGTTCTGTGGGTGTTCAGCGGGGTTATCTTTGTGGGTCTTAGCCGTGTCCCGGTGTGCCCAGGGGTGTTCCCCTCTCCTGCTCGCCTTCATCCTTGGGATTTATGATGTTCCCATGGGTCACCTCAGGGTCCCCCCATGGTCCCCAATGTCCCCCTGGGTGACCCCACAGTCCCCTGTGTCCCCCTGGGTCACACCAAGGTCCCCCCACGGTCCCCAATGTCCCCAGGGTCCCTCCACAGTCCCCAATGTCCCCCTGGGTCACACCAATACCCCCCCAGTCCCTGCCACAGTCCCCAGTGTCCCCCTGGGTTACCCCAGGATCACCCCCAGTGTCCCCGTGGGTCATACCAATGTCCCCGTGGGTCAACCCAGGATCCCCCCAGTGTCCCCCTGGGTCACACCAATGTCTCCCCACAGTCCCTGCCCCAGTCCCCACAGTCCCCAGTGTCCCCCTGGGTCATGCCAGCGTCCACCCATGGTCCCCAGGGTCTCCCCATGGTCCCCAATGTCCCCAAAATGCTCTCTGGGATCTCTGGGGTGCCTACTGTCCCCCCTGAGTCACCCCCAAAGTGTCCTCCGGGGTCCCCCTGGGTCACCCCACAGTCTCCTATGTCCCCAAAGTGTCCTCCGGGGTCCCCCAAAGTCCCCCTCAGGTCCCCCATGTCCTGCCCTGGTGTGACCCAGCATCTCCCTGATCCCGTGTGTTCTCCTCCAGGGTCCCCACTGTCCCTTTGAATGCCCCTGGGGTCCCCAAATTCCCTGGAGGTCCCGCTGGTGTTCCCCCCCTCCTTCTGGTACTGCAGGGTCCCCAGAATCTTACTGGGGCTCCCTCAGAGCCACCCAAATTTCTCCTGGTCTCACTCCCATCTCCTCCCCATGTCCCTCTGCTCCCCCCCAACCCCTCCATGTCCCCTCAGGGGACTCACAGGCCCCTTCCTCAGCTCTGGGGGACCCTGCTGAATGTGTCCCCCCCCCCCCCACCTTTTCCCCCTGCCAGGCACTGCAACATGGTGCTGGAGAATGTCAAGGAGATGTGGACGGAGGTGCCCAAGAGCGGGAAGGGGAAGAAGAAGTCCAAACCGGTCAACAAAGACCGCTACATCTCCAAAATGTTCCTGCGCGGTGACTCCGTCATCGTCGTCCTGCGTAACCCCCTCATCGCCGGGAAGTAGGGACCCCCCCACACCCTGCTGGGATCCCTTGGGACCCCGAGACCCCCCTACCACCACCCCCCACCCCAGCGTCGGGGTGTTCGGGTCCTCTGGGAGCCGTTGGTGTCCCACTGAGCCTCCACACATCGGCCTTGGGCTGGCCCCAACTTGCCTGGACCCCCCCCCCCCCCCGGGCTCTCACACAAGGACTCCTTCCCTGTCTTGCCCTCCCCCCCCCGTGTTTGGGGGGGGCTACTTCCCCATGGGGTGCCTGAGCCCCCCCGGGGAGGGAGACAGAATGGGAGGGGGGGGTCATGTGTGTATATCCACCCCCCCCCAAGCACTGTGCTCACACCCCCTGGGGCAATAAAGCTGTTTTGTTACTACCTGGTGTCACCCTCTGTGCCCCCCCGGGGCCGATTTACCCCCTTTGGTGCCGATTTACCCCCGGGGGTCTCCCAGCCCCTGTTTGCCCCGGCGCGGGAAAACGGGGCCGGGGGGGGGGGCGGGGGGGGTGGAAGTAAGAGTGCAGGGGCGGAGCTAGCGGTGGCCCCGCCCCCTACGAGACCACGCCTTGCGTCTCTGCGAGAAGCCCCTTGCCCACGTTGGAACATTTGTGCTGGGCGCAAGGACACGCCCACCCAGCCGAGGCCTCGTCCAACCGGCAGAGCCGCTTGCGCGATCTCCGCCCATTTCTCTAAGCCGTGCCCTTTCCGGCGCAGGTCACGCCCCGCCAGACTCTGGCGGCGGCGTCGCTCGGGCGAGGTGCGAGCGCGGGATTCCTGGGCCACGCCCCCTCGGGCTTGGTTGGGGGGGAGCCGGGCCTAGGGGTCCCCCCTGGGGCTGTTTGACCCCCCCCGGGGCCGTTTGACCCACCCTGGGGCTGTTTGATCCCCCCGGGGCTGTTTGACCCCCGGCACTTGCACCCCCCCGGCAGATGCGGCAGCCGAGGGGCAGCGCCGGGGGCCCGAAGCCGCCCCGCAGCCACCGGTGAGGGGGGGGCGGGAGGGGGCACCGCGTCCCACCGTGTGTCACCCTCCCCCCCCGTGTCACCCCCTGGGTGTCCCCACGGTGGACCCCTGGTGTCCCTGCTGTGCCCCTCCCGGTAACCCCCTGTGCTCCCCCCAGTGTGTCGCTCCCCCCCCGGTGTCACACACACCCCCGGTGTGACCCCCCCCGTGTCACCCCTCCGTGTCGCCCCCCCCCCGACGTCCCCTCCCCCCAGTGTCTCTCCATATCCTCCTCCCCCACTGTCCCCTCCCCCACGGTGTCCCCCCCTTTGTGCCCCCGCCCCTCGGTGTCCCCCCATGTCCCCCCTCTGTGTGTGTCCCCCCCACCGCCCCCGCGGTGTTCCCGTTCCCCCTCCCCAGGTCCTCCCCCCGGGACTGGCGCTCGCTGCTGCCCGACCTGGAACGGATGGTGCCGTGGCCCCGCGGCGGGGGGGGGGCCCACACCCAGGTAGGGAGGGGGAGGAACCCTAGGGCGGGGGGGCATCCTGGGGGGAGACGACACCTGGGTGCTGGGGGGGGGTGCAGGGGGTCTGGGGAGGGGGCCTGGGTGCTGGGGGGGGTCTAGCGGGGGGTGCTGGGAGGGGGGGTGCTGCACCCCCGACTGCCCCGGACCACCCCCCCTCCCAGACACAGGTGCTGGAGAACGTCCTGGGGTACATCCAACACCTGCAGAGGACCCTGAGCATTGTCCAGGGGGGGGCAGGTAATGGGGACCCCCCCCAGGATCTCCCCACCCCCCATTCCGGCACACCCTCCTTTGACCCCTCCCCCCCTGATTTTTGAGACCCTCCCTGGGACCCTCCACCCATTGGGTCCCCCCCCACCCCCTCCTTTTCCCCCCTCCCCAAGCCCTCCAGCCCCCCCGGAAGCCCCTCTGCCCACTCGGGGGGGACCCCCCCAATTGGGGATCCCCCCCCAGTGACACACCCCCCCCCCCAATCCCTACAGGCCACCTCAGTGACAGTGACGCTGTGGAGGTGGGACCAAGCGCTGAGGCCACACAGGGGTAGGTGATATGGGGGGCACACTACCAAACTGGGGGGTGGGGGCACCCCAAGGTGCTGACCCCCACCTCACCCCCCCCCAGGCAGCAGCTGGTGCCCTACGAGGAGGAGGAGGAGGAGGAGGAGGAGGAGGAGATGGCGGGGGGCAGCAACCCCTGGCTGGGCCCTACTGGGCCCTACTGGGAGGCACTGGGTGGGGAAGAGGGGTTCCCCCTGTCCCCCCCCCAGCAGCAGGGAGGGCTGCTGGGGCTCAGCCCCTCCCTGCTGGCCTCACCGCCCCCCCCGGGCCCCCCCGATGAAGTGATAAAAGGTGGGTTTGGGGGGGGGTTCCAGGGCTGGGGGAGGGGGTGTGACAATGTGTCCGTGTGTATATGTGTGTGTCTGTGTGTGTCTGTGTGTGTCTGTGTGTGTCCCCAGCTCAGTGTCACCCTGTCGTCCCCCCCCAGCCCTCTTCGCAGACGTCTATCTCAGCCCGCAGGTGGGGACCGTTACCCCCCCGCAGTGTCACAGACACACCCCCACCCCCATGTCCCCTCCCCCCACCCCCGGGTGTCACACCCCCCCCAGGGGACACAACTGTCCCCGCAGGCCCCAGCGGTGGCACCACAGGAGGGGGCGGCCGATGGCAGCCCCGTGACCCCGGGGGTGGCCTTGGGGATGGGGGGGGCACCGTGGGGACAGTGGGGATGGGGACATGGTGCCCCCCCCCGGCCAAAGAAGAAATGTGTGAACGGGTTCATCATGTTCTGCCGCCTCAACCGAAAAGCCTACATCAGGTGGGGACATGGGGACAGCGGGGGGGGGACATGGGGGGAACATGGGGACCCCAGGGAGGATGGGGACACAGGGACTCTGAGGGGGACATGGGGGCATGGGGTGTCCCCAGAAAGGATGGGGACATGGGGACAGTGGGGGGGACATGGGGTCCCCAGGAAGGATGGAGACATTGGGGGGGATATGGGGACAGTGGGGGGGAAATGGGGACCCCAGGAAGATGGGGACCCTGGTGACATGGGGAGCCCCAGGGAGAAGAGAGACATGGGGACACCATGGGGACCCCAGGAGGATGGGGACAGTCAAGGGGGACATGAGCTCGGGGGGGGGGAACGGGACACGGGAACCGGGGCGGGGGGGTGTCCCGGGGTGGTGACACCCCTGGTGATGGTGCCAGAGCCCACCCGGGTCTGGCCTCCACCGTGGCCACGCGGGAGCTGGCACAGCTCTGGCGCAGCCTCAGCCCCGACGAGCGTCGCCCGTACTGGTACATACTGGTTCATACTGGGTGACTGGATGCCTGGGTGTGTGTCCCGGCCCCCGGACACCGGGGGTCCCCTGCAGTGTCCCCTGTGTCCCCCACAGCTTGCGGGCCCGACGGTTCAGCCGTTTGCACAACCGGGTGATGCGGCCGGACGGTGATGAGGACAGTGATGCCGACTCCCCCACGCCCCTCCGGCTGCTGCTGGCCACCCACGCTGGCACGCTTGAGGGGGGCCCTCTGCCACCCTGATGTCCCCTCCTGTCCCCCCTCCCTGTCCCCCATCCCTGTCCCCGTCCTCATCCCTGTCCCAGTACCCTTGCGACCCCTGTCGCCCACCCCGTCCCTCTCCCTCCTCTGTCCTTGTCCCCATCCTGTCCCCATTCCCCACCCTTGGGGACAGCCGCATTCCTACTGGTTTTAACCCCAAAACTGTTTATTTGCCTTGGGGAGTCTGGTTCTGCCCTGGAGGGGGATGGGGGCACCCTGGGGACCCCCCCAGGGACATCTGAGGACCCCCCAGGGCAGTGGCCATCCCAGCCAGGCGCTTGTCAAGTTGGGCAATAAAAATCCCTTCTGCATCTCTGTTCCCCTTCTTTGTCCCTCTGTATGTGTCCCCAACCAGGCCGACAGCTTCATCAGAGCTGTTTATTTGGGGGGGGGGGGGGATGTCCGGGCCCCCCCTCAATTCTTCTTGGGCCTCGAGGCCTGAGCCAGTGACCACAGCGAGTAGCAGGTGCCTGCGGGGGGGGTGGGGGTAGCTCAGGGACCCTCTCCCCACCCCAGAGAACCCAGGCATCTGGGGCCCCCCTGCCGCCCCCCCCCCCCAAAAGGTACCCAGGCATCCGGCTTCTTGGTCCCCCTTAGCCACCCCACCCCACCCCCTGCCACCAGACCCAGGCGTCCCAGCGGACATTGCCCCCCCCCGGGCTAAAAACAGAACCCAAGCGTCCTATTCCCCACCTCCCCCAGGGGACCCGGCTGTCCTGCCCCCCCAGGGGTCGTGTCCGCCGCCCCCCCGGGGCCCTGCTGCCCCCCCCCGGCCGTACCCACAGAGCAGACGAGGGTGGTGAAGTGGTAAAGGGCCGAGTCCATGGCCCCCCCCTTGAGATGCACCGGCAGCCCGTTGTCCTCCTGGGGGGGGACACGACAAGGGACATCAGGGGGGTGTGTGTCGTCGTCCCCCAAGGGACTCAGGGGTCTGGGTTCCCCCCCTCACCTGGAAGAGCTTCTGGTGCTCTCGGACGCGGTTGTGGAGGTGCCGGGGGCGAGCGGCAGGATACAGCGACCGCAGCAGCCCCAGGCGCGTGGCCTTGGGGGGGGGGGGGGTGAAGGGGGGCGGGTGAGGAGGGGCTCGGACCATTCCCCCCCCCCTCCCCGGGACATCCCACCTGATCATCTGCACCCCCATAACCACCACTCTCCGGAGACACCCCCCACGCCCATAAATCCCCCTCTGCAGGGAGCCCCCCATCATAGGGCCCCCCCTCCCGTGACCCCTTCATAGGGCTCTTCCCATGACACTCCCCCCCAAAGACCCCACTCCCAAGGACACCCACCCCCCCCAAACCCTCTCTGGACACCCCCATCGCCCCCCCCATAGGGCCCCCCCCGACATGCCCCCCCCCCAAATACAGGCCCCCACCCCATAGTGCGCCCCCCATAGCGTCTGTGTCTCCCCTCCAGGACCCCCTGCTTGGTACCCGCAAGACCCTCATGCTCAGCTCGGCCCAATCGTCCTCTGCCACCACAAAGGGCACCGGTGGGGGGGGGGGGAAGGACACGGAGGGGGGGCGGGGGCCGGGACAGGGACGGCCCCCGGTGACAGCCGGCCCCGTGCATGTGCTGTCACGTGTCAGGGTGCCACACCCCCCCCCCCTTCTCAAAGCCCTGGGTCCCCTCTCTGCCCCCCCTCCCCATCCCCATCGCTGTGACCCCTCCATGTCCCCAATGATCCACAGTGTGTCTTCGTTCCCCCCCAATGTCACCTTGGTGTCCCCATGGCCGGTCCTGGACCCCATGTCCTTGTGTCCCCATGGGGACGTGGCGGGGGGGATGACACAGCAAGCAGTGACAAGAGGGGACAGGGAGTGAAACAGCCTGTGGGACCCCCCCGGGGGAGGGGAAGAGACCAAGTCCCTGGGGGGCAAAGGGGGGGGGGAATTAGGGGGTTATTAAGGGCTGGGGTGGAGGGATTAGCTCCTCAGGGGGGAGTAATTAGGGGCTGGGGGGGGTCACAGTGTTGGGTGGGGGCACAAAGGGAGCCTGGGGGACATTTTGGGGGGGGGGGGAGTTGGGGACATCAGGGTAGAAGGGGGGGCAAGGCATGCTGGGGCAGGTATTGGGGTATTAGGGGCTGGGGGGGGAAGGCACTGAGGGGTGGGGTCCCGATCCGCGAAGGGGGGGGGACATTGTCATGTCATCCCCCCCCCAGCAGCAGCACAGGCTTTTTGGCAAAGGGCTTTATTGAGGCACGACCCCCCCAAACACCCCCCCCCAAAAAAAACACCAAATAAATATACAATAAAAAGCAACCGGCCTTAAAAAGGGCAATTTGGGGGGGGGGGGGGGCGGACGGACAGCACAGGGGGGACCCGGGGGGGCCCGGGAGGGGGGAGCCCGGACTATCACACAGTGATAAGGCGGCGGTGAGGAGCCCCTGGGGGGGCAATGGGGGTGGGGCTTCACGGCTGTACAACTATACAAGGGGGGAGCCCCCGGTGGGGTTGGGGGGGCCTCAGCCTGGGGTAGTGTTGGGAGGGCCCCCCCCAGGGGCCTTCAGGCTGGAACTGCCCCTGGGGGGGGTATAGTGCCCTCGGGGGCGGGTGGGTATAGAGCCCCCTCCCCCAGGGGTGTATATGGAGCCCTGACCTGCCCCTGGGGGTCTATAAGGTCCATAATTGCCCCGGGGGTAGAATAAGGCCCCTAATTGCCCCCGGGGGGTATGTAGTGCCCCCCCCCCCGGGTAAATAGATCCCACAGCTGCCCCTGGGGGGATGTAGTGCCCCCCCCCAGGGGTAGATTGAGCCCATAACTGCCCTGGGTGGGGGGGGACACACAGAGCCCTTAACTACACCTGGTAGTATGGAGAAAACTCCCAAGGGATGAGACTGGGGGGAGGGCACATAGAGACTTTAACTGCCCCTGAGGAGGTATGTAGAGCCTGTAAGTGTCCCCAGGGGGGTATCTAGAGCTCATAATTGCCCTTGGGGGTATATATAAAGCCTGCCCCCAGAGGGTACACAGAGCCCATAACTGCCCTGGTGGGGTATATAGAGCCCCTAACTGCCCCCAGGGGAGGTATATAGAGCCCCTAAGTGCCCCCAGAGGGGTAACACAGAGCCCATAATTGCCCCCAGAGGGCTATATAGAACCGATAGGTACCCTCTGCACCCCCCAGCAAGGCTCCCCGGGGGGGGGGGGGGGGGGGGGACAGGAGAGTACCGAGACCTCCCTGGGGTGCCATGAGCTGCAGGTCAGCTGCCGGGCTCAGCTCCCTGGAGCAGCAGGGCTGGGGAAGGTGACAAAGGCCACTCTGCCACCCCGTGTCCTCCTGTGTGTGTGTGTGTGTGTCTCCTGCCCCCCCCCCCGCCCCCCCCCCAGCGTCACACGAAGACCTTGGCAAGGGCGTCAGCGCCGGCGCTGGCGCTGAGGGCCCGGCTGGGGTGGAAGGCGACGGCATGGACGGCTTCCTCGTGTTTCTTGCGGTGTGCCGTCAGCTCTTGCACGCACGTCTTGTGAGCCAGGTGCCAGAGGCGCAGTGAGCAGTCGTGACCTGTGGTGGTGGTAGTGGGGGGGGAACTCAGGTATTTGGCCGGGGGGGGACGATGGACACTAGGATGATGACACCCCCAGGCATCCGAGGGGGATGAGATGGAGGTGGGTGCAGCGGCGGCAGCAGCAGGGAGGGGACGTGGGAGGCTGGAGGACACATAAAATGTGCAGGATGGGGGGTTGCAGGAATCTGGGGGGGAGTTCAGGTCCCCTGGGTCAGCCCAGGGTGGTGACAGCAGGGAGGGCACAGGAGTGAGATGTGGGAGTGGTGGCCAAGAAGCGCTGAAACCTGGCGCTCTCATTACGCAGATGAGCAGCAGGACGGGGACAGGGACACTTACTGCCGGACATGAGAAAGACGCCGTTGGGATCGACAGCCAGGCAGGTGACAGCATCCAAGTGGGCCACCATGGAGTGCACGACTTTACCTGGCGGTGGGAAAGAGTGAGAGCAGTGACAGGGATGTCCCCAACCCCCTCCCCCAGCCTCATTAGGGCTAACAAAGGCCCCAAACAAACAAACCTGTCCGGTTGTCAAGGAAGCGGATGCCACGGTCGTCGCTGGCGGTGATGGTGAGGGGCTGCGAAGGGTGGCTCACCACCTGGTTGATCTGGCTGCCACCTGTGTGGGGACACCAGGATCAGGTCCCATCCCCCCTGCGGCAGTGACAAGGGGGACATGGGGGACACCTGTTACAGTGAGACTCACCACCACCCGACCGGGCCTCGAGCACCAAAACAGGTCGAGCCGCCTCCACATCGTAGAGCACCGCGGCGCCCGTCCGGAAAGCAGCTACAGCGTGGCCAGGTTGGGTGGCCGAAAAGGTGACGGAGGTGGGGACGCCATGCTCTGCAGGGGAAGGGGGGAAAGGGAGGGTGACAGGGGGGTGGTGGGGACGTCCCCAGTGCTGAGGGGATGCCCCCCCCGCCCGGCTCACCGCTCTGGGCGTCGTAGGTCCTGAGGCAAGCGCCGTCCTCGCACTGGGGGTCCCAGATACGGACAGTGCCATCAGCGGAGCAGGAGGCCAGGCGGTCGCCGGTGGGGTTGAAGGCCAGGCCCCAGACAGCGTCCCCATGGCCCTCCAGGACACCGCTGAGCACGCCGGGGTCTGTGGACACCGGGAAAGGTCATCTTAGGGCAGGGGGATGGGGGGACAGGGTGGCTGGGGGGGCGGTGCGGCAGCCAGGATGGGTGGCATCGCAGCCGGAAGGGTGGCACGACAGCCAGAGGGGAACACTGCGGTGATGCCGCAGCTAAAAGGGGTGACGCCGTGCAGATGTCACCCACGTCATCCCTGTCCCTGCGTTGTTCCCCCCACTCCCAGTGGGAAGGGGAGAGGACACCCACCATAGCCG
Organism: Necrosyrtes monachus; assembly: GCA_037953605.1. Lineage (NCBI taxonomy): Eukaryota > Metazoa > Chordata > Aves > Accipitriformes > Accipitridae > Necrosyrtes > Necrosyrtes monachus. The sequence continues at coordinate 1,853,633 of JAZGTQ010000157.1, read as the reverse complement.
TCATAGGGGTCCATGTCGAGGTCAGGCAGATGCCAGCAGCGGATGCGGGCGTCCACGCCGGCGCTGCAGCACAGGGCGCTGTCGCGGCCCATGGCAACGGTGAGCACCGGGCCCCTGCGGAGACGGGGACAAGGTGACAGGGAACCCGAGGTGTCCCCAGAGCCACGCGCTCCCCCCACCAGACTGGCCCGTGTCCCCCCACCTGTGTCCACGGAAAGCGTACACCGGCTCCACGTCCAGCGCCGCGTTCCTGAAAAGGGGACAAGAGTGAGGGGACAACCATACCTGGCGGGGGTGGGGGGGGCATCCCCATCCTTGTCACCCCTCTGTCACCCCCCCCAGCACCCACTTTTTGGGGGCGACGGGTTTCTGGAGGTTCCAGAGCTTGAGGGTGCCGTCCTCGGAGGCAGTGAGCAGGGCAGCCTCAGCAGGGTGGAAGGCCAGACCCCGCACGGCATCGTAATGGCTGCGCAGGGTGAACTTGGGGCTCCACGTCTTCTTCAGGGCATCCCGGCCCTCCGGGAGCTGTGGGGACATGGTTGGGGAGGGGGGGGTGGCGGGACATGACAGTGGCAGGGGACAGTGGCCATGGGGCAGTGGCACCCCACAGCCCCAGCTGGAGCTCGTAGCAGGCGGCTTTGGGCAGTGAGGAGGGGACGAGGGGGCATCAAAGGGATGTGATGGGGACTGGGGTTGTCCAGGGTGGATGGTCATGGGGGTCTGGGGACACAACAGGGACAGCAGAGCCCAGGGGATGCTCAGGGCCATGTTTGGGGACACAACAGGGACAGCAGAGCCCAGGGGATGCTCAGGGCCATGTTTGGGGACACAACAGGGACAGTGGAGCCCAGGGGATGCTCAGGACCACGTTTGGGGACACTATGGGAACAGCAGAGCCCAGGGGACACTTAGGGCCATGTTTGGTGACACAACAGGGACAGCGGAGCCCAGGGGACATTCAGAGCAGGTTTGGGGACAACCATGGGGACATTGGCAGGTCACTCACATCACAGCTGAGCTCATTGTCATTGGTGACAGTCAGGTCGGCCAGGTCTCCCAGGCTGACGGCGCCACCGCCAATGCTGTCCATGATGAAGACGTCGGAGGAGATACCCAGAGACCCTGTGGAGGGGAACGGCTGGGGGCAGCCCTGGAGAACAGGTTCACCTCCAGGGGACACAAGGACCCCCCCAGGGGGACGGGGACCCCCAGGACCATACCTTCATGAGGCCGCGGTGGCCCTGCAGCGGCAGGTTTCAGTGGGAGCCCGTCCACATCCCGCAGGTCGGCCAGCATCCCCTGCAGCCGGCCCCGGCGGCTCTCTGCTGGGACACGGGGGTCAGGAGGTCCCGTGTCAAAGTCAGGGGGTGGGGGGGTCAAGGGGCATCCACCCAAATCCGCTGCTCCCCCCCCGCACCGCCCCCCAGCCCTACTCACCAAGCTCCACACCCTCCCCAGTCCGCCGCCTGGCCCCGTTCTCCCCAGAGCCCAGGAAATCGAACTCGCTGAGGGCATCCTCCGAGTCTTCATCATCATCCTCATCCTCCACCTCAGGCAGGAGGGGTTTGGGGGTGAGCTGAGGAAGGGGGGGGAGGGGAGGGGTGTCACAGCCTGTTTTGGGGGGGACCCCCAAAGCCACCGGGAGACAAGATGGTGGAAACGGGGTACAAGTGCTGCTCCCTGCAGCCACTAGGTTTGTGAGATCCCCCTGGGATTTGGGGGACACCCAGGTTTCGGGAATGCCCAGTTTGGAGGACCCCCCCAGCTTTGGCAGATGCCTCAGATTTAGGGGACACACACCCCCCTCCAAGTCTAGCGGACACCCAGGTTTGGCGGACACACCTCCTCCCACCTTTGGGGGATGCCCAGGTTTGGGGGACCTCCAGATTTGGGGGACACCCCTGAGGTTTGAGGGAGCCCTCCAGGTTTGGGAGACTCCTCCCCAGGTTTGGGGGGATCCCCCCATGTTTGGGGCATGCCAGATTTAAGGGACACCCTCCCCCCCACCAGGTTTGGGAGATGCTGAGGTTTAGGGGATCCCTACCCTTGGGGGGCACCTCAGGTTTGGGGCATGCCCAGTTTGGGGAATGCCTCGAGTTTGGGGGACCCCCCCAGGTTTGGGGGATGCCTCAGATTTAGGGAACATCCCTCCCCAGGTCTAGAGGACACCTAGGTTTGGGGCCCACCCCACTCCCCCAGCTTTGGGGGTGCCCAGGTTTGATGGACACCCAACTTTGGGGGACACCCCCCCCGCAGATTTTTCGGGAGCTGCTTACCCTGACTCGCTGCTTCTTGTGCTGGGGCTGGGTGGAGGGAGGAAGGCTCTCAGCATCGTCATCCTCGTCACTGTCCTCATCCTCACCACTGGGCGGAAAGGGGACCTGCTCCAGGCACCCCCCGCCGCCCCGCTCCTCCGTCTCCTTCCCAGCATTCCTGAGGATGAGAAACACCCGTGTTAAGTTGCGGGGGGGGGGCCCAGTGAAGCCCCAAAAGCACCCCAAACCTTCCCCCCGCCCCCGCCAAAACCTCTCACCTCTGGATCTGCTCCTCGATCCGCCGCACCAGGAGGGAGTCTGCGGTTGCGGGGCTGCCAGGAGCTGGGGAGGCCGGGGGACCACGGCCCAGCAGTGAGCGAACCCGGCGTGACCGCATGTCCAGGATGGTGTCACTGTACCCCACTTCTTCCAGGTACCTGGCGGGGGGAGGGACACAGGGAAAGGGGGTGCTCAGGACACCCCAAAACCCACCGCCCCCCCTCCTCTGCTGTCGTAGGCCCCCGCTCCACTCACTGCCGCAGCAGCTGCCGTCCCTCCTTCCAGGCCAGTGGGCCACCCTCCAACGATGTCACCTCCGTGGGGCCGTTGGACACTGCAGGATGGGGGGCACATTTTGGGGGTCAGACACCCCAAAACCCACGTTTCCCCCCCCCTCCCGCCAGGGATGGGGACACTCACCCGGCTCTGTCCCCTCCGGTTTCTTCTCCCCCGGTGTCAGCTCGGTGCCGAATTTTAGCTTGTGGTACTTGGACCTGGAAAGAAGAGGAGGTGGGGGACAGGTGACAGTGGCCCCAAAACGAGGGGAGGTTGGTGGCTCCCCTGACACGAGGAGGGGATGGTGACGCCCAAAATGAGCGGCAGGACCGCTGAGTTTTGGGGTGTCACCCACCTCTCCTGTTTCAGGGCATATTCCAGCATCTTGATGCGGCGCACCAGGTCCGTCTTGAGGTTCTCCTGCCCCTTGCGCTCGCCCTGCAGAAAGGCCACCTGCGCCTGCGGGGACACGGCAGGGACAGTGACAGGGGACCCCTCCCAGCCACCACTGCCCCCCCCCCCCCCCCCAATAACACCCTGCTCCCATGATGCAAAAGCTAGGGGACAAGGTGGTGGGGAGGGCTGCAGGGAGAACAGCATGTTTGGAGGGGCATGAAGGGTGGGTGACACAGGGACAAGTGGCACCAGCCCACCGGGACAGGAGGTGGCACTGACGCCTGCCTAGGGAGTGACATGTATGGCCCTCAGGCTTGGTGACAGTCCTGGGAGGGACACAGGTGGCCCCAGGTATGACACTGGTGGCCCCAGAACTCGGTGCCTGTCCTGGGAGGGACATTTGTGGTCCCGGGAGTGGCACTGGTGGCCCCAGAGCACAGTGACTGTCCTGGGAGGGACACAGGTGGCCCCAGGAGTGACACCAGTGGCCCCACAGCTCAGTGCCAGCCCTGGGAGAGACATTTGTGGGCCCAGGAGTGACACTGGTGGCCCAAGGAGTGACAACAGTGGCCCCACAGCTCAGTGCCAGTCCTGGGAGGGACAATGGTGGCCCAAGGGCTCGGTGACAGCCCTGGGAGGGACATGGGACACTGGTGGCCCCACTAATGACACCAGTGGCCCCAGGACCAGTGCCACAGGCTGGGGGCTCGGTGACAGGGGTGGGGGGATCCCCAGAAGCAGGGCAGGGGGATGCAGCCAGTGCTCTGAGATGGGGTGACCCCATCCCTGTTATTGGGGCTGGCGGTCCCCAATACTGGGGTGCAGGGGGGTCCCCGATACCAGGGCACGGGGGTCCTTGATACTGGGGCACAGGGGAGCCATTGAAGTGAAGCAGGGGATCCCCAATACTGGGGCTGAGGGTCCCCTATACTGGGATGCAGCGGGTCCCCAATCCTGAGGCTAGAGGGTCCCTCATACTGCAACTGAGGGTCCCCAATTCCAAGGCAGTGGGTCCCTGATACCAGAGTGTGGGGGGACCCCAGTACTGGGGCTGGGGTTCCCCAGTAGTAAGGCGCAGGAGAGGTCACCCATACTGGGGTGGGGGGATCCCCAATACTGGGGCGGGGGTGACCCTCACACCAGGGTGGGGGGGTCCCCAATAACAGGGCAGGGGGACACTCACAAGGGGGGTGGGGGGTCCCTCACACCAGGGTTGGGGGATCCCCAATAACGGAGACGGGGAGGACCCTCACACCAGGATGGGGGGGTCCCCAATAGCGGGTGACCCTCACACAGGGGTGGAGAGTTCCCCAATAACAGGGCACGGGGACCCTCACACCGGGGTGGGGGGTCCCCAATAACAGGGCCGGGGGACGCTCACAGGGGGGGTGGGGGGTCCCTCACACCAGGGTGGGGGGATCCCCAATAATGGAGACGGGGAGGACCCTCACACCAGGATGGGGGGGTCCCCAATACCGGGTGACCCTCACACAGGGGTGGAGAGTTCCCCAATAACAGGGCACGGGGACCTTCACACAGGGGTGGGGGGGACCCTCACAGGGGGGTGAGGATCCCCAATACCAGGGCCGGGGGTACCCTCACACTGGGCTGCGGGATCCCCAACACCGGGGCCGGGGGGGACCCTCACACCGGGGTGAGGGGGTCCCCTATAACAGGGTGGGGGGACCCTCACAGGGGGGTGGGGATCCCCAATACCGGGGCCGGGGGGGTACCCTCACACCGGGGCCGGGGCGGGGGGGTTCCCTGGTCCCGGCTCCCCCGCCCCCGCCCCGGTGCCGCCCCCCGCTCCCGCCGCCCGGCGGCCATTTCCTCCCAAGATGGCGGCAGCGGCGGCGGCGGCGGCCCCGGTAACCCCCGGCGGGGCGGGGCGGGACGGTGGGGAGGGTCCCGGGGAGGTGGGGGGTGTCCCGGGCGCGGCGCCGGTACCTGGAGCTCGGCCCGCTCCGCCTCCCAGCGCCCCTTCTCGGCCTCGAAGCGCGCCCACTCGTGCTGGATGAAGTGCAGGATGCCGGGCAGGCTCAACCCGCCACGGCCCGTCGGTTCGGGCCCGGCCCCGGGGCTGGGACCGGGGGGGACCCCGGCGGGGGGCGGCTGGGCCCTCGCCGCCGCCGCCCGCTCCGCCGCCATCACGGCTGCCACAAAGGGAGCCGCAGGGCCGCCGCCGCTTCCTGCCAGAAAGGGAGCCGGAAGGGGGGGGGGGGGGGGCGGGGCCGGCCCGCCGTTGCCGCGGCAACAGCACCCGCGGGCGGTACGGGGGGACGGGGGGGACACGGGGCTGCCGGGACGGGGGACGGGGGGGCGTCGGTAGGGGTTGAAGGGGCTATAGGGGACGGGGTATAGGGGCGATAGGGGGCCTTTAGGGGATGGGGGCTATAGGGGCTGCCGGGGGCCTATAGGGGTTATCGGGGATGGGGGGGTATAGGGGATGGGGGGGGCCAGGGGGAACATGGGACTATAGGAGATGGGGGGGTACGGGCTATAGGGGACCGGGGTATAGGGGATACAGGGGACAGGGGGAACACAGGGCTGTAGGGGACAAGGGGGTATAGGGGAGGCAAGGGATGCAGGGGTCCTGTAGGGGACGGGGGGTATAGGGGCCATAGGGGACAGGGGTATAGGGGATGCGGGTGGCCTATAGGCGACAGGGTATAGGGGCTATAGGGGACCGGGGTATAGGGGATGCAGGGGACAGGGGGAACACGGGGCTGTAGGGGACAAGGGGGGTATAGGGATGCAAGGAATGCAGGGGCCCTATAGGGGACGGGGGGTATAGGGGCTGCAGGGGGCCTATAGGGGACTGGGTGGGCTATTGGGGACAGGGGGGTATAGGGGCTGGGGAGGACACGGGGGATATAGGGGAAGGGGGGCTATAGCGATCGGGGGGCATCGGGGATGGAGGGGCACAGGAGCTGTAGGAGAAGGGGGGCTATAGGGGACAGGGGCATGATGGGGGCTATAGGAGATGAAGGGAGATAGGAGACTGGGGGGGTGGGGGACAGGGAGGCTATGTGGATGGGGCCTATAGCGGATGGGGCCTATAGCAGACAGGGGCTATAGGGGCCTATGAAGCATGGAGGGCCTAGAGGGCATGGGGGGTACTAGGGGGCTATAGGGGATGGGCAGTATGGAGGCTATAGAGGACAGGGCTAGGGGGGACTATAGGGGATGGGGGCATAGGGGAGGGAGGTACAGGGCCTATAGGGAATGGGGGATAGAGGGGAAGGGGTACAGGGCACCATGGGGAGGGTATAGGGTACGGGGGATATAGGGAATGGGGCTATGGGCACTATAGGGGAGGCTGGTATGGGTCACTAAGGGATGTGTAGTGCATGGGGGACACAGGCAGCTGTTGGGGCTATAGGGGATGGGGGGCTATACGGCAAGGGGGCTATGGGGGACTTGGCAAGGGCAGTTATGGGGGCTATAGGGGCGTATAATGGATGGGGATGCACTGCGGTTTAGGGGGGTTACAGAGGGGGTATGGGGTTGCAGAGGGGGTATGGGAGTGCATGGGGACATATGGGGTGCATACGGGGTGCCTATGCATGGTGTTAGGGGGACGTATGGGAGTGTATTGAGGTACATGGGGGTATGGAGGGCTATAGGGGTGTATAGGCTGTGGGATGTATGGCGGGCATGGGGCCAAGGGGGTGCGTGGGGCTGCCTAGGGTTTACATACGGGTGCACAAGGTGTCTGGGGGTATATGGGGATGTATAGGAGTGCATAGGGCAACGCATGCAGGTGTATGACAATGCACGGAGGACTGCATAGGGGTGTCTATAGGGGTGTAGAGGGGCACGTAGGGGCTCTCTGGTCTGTATAGAGATGTATAGGGGATTGTATCAGGGTCCATAGGGGAGTGTAAAGCAGTGCATGGGGTGTTGTATAGGGGCACGTGAGATATAGGAGCATGTAGGGGTGCATAGGGGCATCTATAGGCATGTGGAGAGATGCAGGGGCAGCTATAGGTGTGCATACGCACATCTATATGCGCAGGTGTGTATATCTGGGCATACATGGGGCCACCTATAGGACCTGTACATCTATAGGTGCCCGTCCTGTCTATAGGTGGGGCACCTATAGGTGCCCGCAGTGCAACACGTGCAACCCGCGTACATATAGGGGCTGTCCTTAAAGATGGGGGGGCATAGTGCCTGTATAGCACTGCTATAGCAACTGGGGATGGTGTTGCCATGGCAACACATCCCCCAGTGCTACGGGCTCACGGGGGCGGGGGGTCGTTAATAAGCCCCCTCATTAATGAGCCCCCTTGTTAATGCTTCTTCCCCCGCCCCAGCACCACCGCCGAGCCCCCGCTGAGACCGCTCCGCTCATGACTCCTGTGGCACCACTGGTAGGACCTGGCTGGGGGGGGGGGCTCATTAATTAATTAGCGAGGGGAGGGCTAATTAAGAGACCCCCCCACCCAAAGCTCCGGTATGCGGGTGACGCCATGCCAGGCCACCTTGGCGGGGGCCATCGGCCTCAACCTCCTCCTCCTCTACTGCTCCTGGAGGGGACCAGGGGGGTCTCCCCCCTCCTGCCGTCCCCCCCGCGGCATCCCGGGTGTCACCGTCCTTCTCCGCGACTTTGAGGACTTTGAGAACGACCTGGCGGGGACAGCCCGATCCTTCGCCTCTTTACCCGTCCCGGTGCTGGTGGCTGCTGAAACGGCGCCGTATCCACCAGTACCGTTACCGGCAGAGGTTGGCCTGTTACCGCTGCGTCCTGTGGCCGACCGACCTCCACCGTTGGCGCATCCTGAGCTCCACGTCCGCACCCGCCACGTGGCTTTGGTCCCGGATGGCACCCGCGCTGTCCCCGGGTTGCTGGAACGTATGCGGGACGCACTGGAAGAAGGTGCCGGTGACACCCGGTTGGTGGCGGCACCGGTGGGATCGGTGCCGTTGCGGTGCCTGGAGCTGAGGTTGGAACCGCGGGCGTGGACAGCGCGGTACGGCCCCAGCGCACCGGGGGTTTGCCAGGCGGTAGAGGGAACGGCGGTGCTGCTGCTTCGCACCCGTGACCTCTTTGCTCTCCCCTTCCCCTTGGCGCGACCAGTGCCCACCGCGCTCTTCGTCCAGGCAGCATTCCGGGGTTGGGGGCTGCGGTTGATGCCAGCGGCATTCCCGGCGGCTCGCCGACCTCCCATCTCCCCCCACGGCCGCTGGAAAGCCGAAAACCTGGCGGAAACCCGACGACGCCGGTTGATGCACGACCTCGGCATCAAACGGGAGGTGCTGGCGGATGGGCAGGAGCGCTGGTACGGCTGTGGCAAGGAGACGGCGCGGTGCTTTGGCACGGTGCACGCCCGTACCCCCCAGTATCTCCTTGCTGGGCGGTGGACCCCCCCATGCTGCCTACGGGCGCTGCGGGAAACCGCCCGGCACGTAGCCGGGATCCTGGAGGCCACTGGCGTACGGTACTGGTTAGAGGGGGGGTCGTTACTGGGGGCTGCCCGCCTCGGGGACATCATCCCTTGGGATTACGACGTGGATTTGGGAATTTACCGGGAAGATGTGGGTAAATGCCGGTGGCTGGCGGCAGCGGCAGCAGGGGAGCCAGTGGAAGACACTGAGGGTTTCCTTTGGGAGAAGGCAGCAGAGGGAGACTTTTACCGCGTCCACTACAGTCGGAGCAACCGGTTACACGTGGACCTGTGGCCCTTTTACCCCCGCGGGGGGGTGATGACCAAGGACACCTGGTTGGGGCACCCCCAGGACGTGGAGTTCCCTGAAAGTTTCCTCCGTCCCCGGGTGCCAATAGCTTTTGCCGGTTTCACCGCCATGGCACCCAACAACGCCCGCGCCTTCCTCGAGCTGAAGTTTGGGCCGGGAGCCATCGAAAACCCCGAGTACCCCAACCCTGCCGTCAAGCGCCTGGGGCAGGACTGAGGGGGGAGATGGACATGTCCCCATGGGGGTCCATCCCCCGCCTCATGACAATAAACCCTCCTGACACCCACAGGGCTCCTTTGCGCCAGTCTCACCCCTGGGTGACACCCATCGGGCACGCTGGGAGTCCCTCTGCCACCTTGATCCATCCTGGGGTTCCTATGCCATCCTAGGGGGTCCCTCTGGGCCACCCCTAGGGTCGCCCATCTACCCTGGGGGTCCCTCTGCCACCCTAGCTGTCCCCAGCCACCCTGGGGGTCCCCAGGAGTCCCCAGTTGACCCCAGGGGTCCCTCAGCCATCCTGGGGGACCCCCAGCCATCCTTAGCCCCCGCCAAAGGGGCTCCCCAGCCACCCTGGAGGGTCTCTCTGTCACCCTACCTGTCACCAGCCACCTTGGGGGTACCCTGAGCCACCCCCAGGGTCCCCACTTAACCCCAGGAGTCTATCCATCCTGGCATTCCCCCCAGCCATCCTTGGAGGTCCCTCTGCCACCCTACCTGTCCCTGGGCACCCTGAGAGTCCTCTGGGCCACCCTCAGGGTCCCCAGGAGTCCCCGGTTAACGTCGGGGGTCCCCACAGCTGCCCCTGGGGGTCCCTCTGCCACCCTACCTGTCCCCAGCCACCTTGGGGTACCCCAATAGCCCTCAGCCCCCCCAAAGTCCCTTGGGCCAGCCCCTGGGGTCCCCATCCCTCCTGCGGGTCCACTAGAGTCCCTGGCCACCCCCCCAGCAGGGACAGGGCCATGGACAGAGGCAGAGGAGCAAGAAGGGACTGAAGGTGGGGGGGACAGTGACCCCCTGCCCCACACTGACCCAGCTGTGGGGGGCCTAGCGAAGCACCCCCACCCCCAGTGGGGCAAAGGAGTTGGGGGGGGGGGGTCCTTGTGGCCCCACCCATTTTGTGCCAAAACAGAGACAGGTCTTCCCCCACTCCCTGACAGGCATGGGGGCTCCGGCACATCGCAATCACGTTTATTCACAACACGATAACGAGGACATGGAGAAGCGGGGGGGAGGGCGACAACACACACGATACCAAGACCCCCATGCTGCGCCCCCCTGGGGCTCCGAGGCGGAGGAGGAGGTGGCGGGGGAGGAAGGCTGGGGGGTGCAGTTTGGTCCCAGCTCACTCCAGTGACTGCAGCATCAGGAGCTGCTTGAGCACCTTGGTCTGGCTCGTCTCCCGGATCTCCCCGGCCAGGAACATCTCATCCACCACCGTGTAGACCTGCAGCCGGGCCCCAGCGACATAAGGGAGCATCCCAGGACCCCCCAACATGGGGTGGGGGCTCCCCCAAACTTCCCCCCTCCTCCAGGGCAGGAGGGGAGTCCCTGACCCCCCCTTTCCTCACCTTGTAGAAGTTGAAGACCAAGTCGAGCTCACAGACGTTGTGAAAATATTCATTGAGGACCTGTGGGAGGGAGGAACGGGCCGCCCCGCCCAGGCAGGATGCGGCGGATGCGGCCCGGCGATAAGGAACTGGGGAAGGGCGCAGTCGTTAGTGCGACCACGTTAATTAAAAGCCAAGGAGCGAGGAAAGGGTGGGGTGGGGAGTCGCCTCACCTCCACGAAGTTGTGGATGGCTTCAAGGTAAGCCAGATTGTTGTCGGTGACGTCGACGCAGATGCAGAAGTAAAGCCCGGCATAGCGTCGGTAAATGATCTTAAAGTTGCGGAACTGGGAGGGAGGGGGGACACACATAAAAAAGGGGAACTGGGAGGACTGGGAGGAGCAGGATGCAGCCAAGCACAGGCACAGGCTTCGTCCCCACTGGTGAAAGCCGCAGCACTTGGACTCGAGGCTGCTCCTGGAGCTCCAGACTCACCTCCTGGATTGGGAGGGGGAGGATTTGGGGTGAAACTGGAGCCGTTTGGGGCCATTACCTCCACAAAATTGGTGTGCTTGGCATCGCGAACGGTGACAACGGCGTGGACCTCCTCGATCAGCTTCTGCTTCTCATCATCGTCAAACTGCATGTACCACTTGGCCAGGCGGGTCTTCCCGGCCCGGTTCTGGATCAGGATGAAGCGGATCTGCACCGAAGGGGGGGCAAAATAGAGGAGTTGGGGGGTAGAGCCAGGTGTTGGGGGTTCCCTCCCCCCATCCCCTTTTTTGGGGGTATTTTGTGCCCCTCCCCAAATGTCTCCCTATAGGGACCCTGTAAAGTACACCCCCCCCCCCGGCTGCTCTGCCGTATGGGGCACCCTGGTGCCCCCCCTCAAAGGGTCACTATAATGGGGCACACTATGGGGTCGTCCCCCCCGAGCTGCCCCAACAGCCCTTCCCTAAGGGGTGCCCTAGGGGACCCCCCCACAACCTGCCCTGCCCTACGGGGGGGGCTCCAATACCCGCCCCCAAGCCACTCCCTATAGGAACACTATAAGGGGGCACACTGTGGACACCCCCCCCAAGCCACCCCTCCCCACCGGGCACCTCAGTACTCCCCCCTCCCCCAGTAAAGACCCTACAATGGGGCGCCCTATAGGGAACCCGCCCGACCGGACACCCCAATATCCCTCCTCCAAGGCCTCCCCCCCCGCAGACAGCGTCAGGGGGAGCCCCCGGCCGCCCCCCAGGCCTCGGCCCGGTGTCCTGTCCTGTCCCCTCCCCTCCCCGCCGCTCCTCACCATGGCGGTCCCGGTGCGTAGCCCCCCCCCCCCCCGCTCCCCGTGGCGCTGGCTAGGGACCGGCCCGCCTCCTCCCGCCGGATATCCGCTCCGGCCGCGGGGAACTCCGGGACTCGTAGTTCGGGGGGGGTTAGCTATAGGACTACATTTCCCAGCGGGCTTTGCGCGCCAAGCCGGGATACACCCCCCGCCGCCGCCGTTTAAGCCTCGCCCAGCGCCGCCCGCCGCCGGCAGGGGGCGGTCGCGCCTGGCGCTAGTGGAGGCCGCGGCGCGGCCAGGCCTTGTAGGCCGCGGGATGGGGGGGGCCCTTCCCGGGCTCCGTGGTTACCGGGACCGGGGCTGCCCCTGTGAGGCCCAGACCGCTCCCAGGCGGGGCCCCGGTGATACCGGGAGGAGGAGGAGGAGGAGGAGGAGGAGGAGGAGGAGGAGGAAAGGAGGAGGAAGGGGGTAACAGGGATCCATCGGCGGCCACAAGCAGGCGCGACGCGCATGCGCCCACCCGACCCTCTCCCTGCCCCCTCCCCCCTCCCCCCGCCTTCCCGCCTCCCCGCGCGCTGCCGCATCGCCCCGCCCCGCCTCCCCCTCCCCGCCCGCCGCGCATGCGCCGCCGCCCGCCCCGCGCGCGCCCCCGCGCGCGCCGCTGCCCCCCGCCCCCGTCCGCGCGGGAGGAGGCGGAGGCGGAGGGGGAGGAGGAGGAGGAGGAGGAGGAGGAGGGGAGGGGGAGGAAGGCGCCGCCGCCATTACAGGCCGAGCCCGCCCCGGCGGCCCCGCCGCCCCCGCCCCGCCCGCCGCCCCCCGCCGCCGCCCCGAGGGGGGACATGGCGCCGCCGCCCGCCACCCCCAGCCCGGCCCGCCGCCGCCGCCGCCGTCACGGTAAGGAGCGGTCCCGGGTTCTTCCCCCCTCCCCGAGCCCCCCCCCCCGGCTGGGAACAATGGGGCCGCCCCACCCCCGCCGGCCGCGGGTCCGCCGGGCCGGCCCACAGCCCCGGCGGAGGGAGCTGGGGGGGGAGCGGGGCCTCGGCCCGGGGAGGACAGGGGGGACACCCACCCCCCACCCATTTGGGGATGGGGGGACGGCTCATCCCCGGCCTGGGGGTCCTCCCGTTGAGGGGTCTGGGGGCGGGAGAACACCCCCAGCGGGGATGTCTCCCCCCCCTTAAGGGGAGGGGTCCAAGGAGGGGAGACAGCCCCCCCCCTTAGGGGAGAGGTCTGGGAAGGGCAGACCCCCTCGTTTAGGAGAGGGGAGAACCCCACCCTTAAGGGAAGGGGTCCAGGGTGGGGACACCCCCCACCCACCTTAAAGGGGAGACCTCCTGGGGAGAGGAGATGCCCCCCCCCCTTTTAGGGGAGGGGTCCTGGGAGCGGGAGACCCCAGTTAGGGGAGAGTCCCTGGGGTGGGGAGACAGCCCCCCTTTAAGGGGAGGGGTCCTGGGAGGAGAGACACCCCCCGCCCCACCGCCAGGCTAAAGGAGGCCTGAGAGGGTGAGCGAGGGAGGGGGAGACCCCTTAAGAGGAGGTTGGCCCCCCAAGCTAGGAGGGAGAAGGGGAGACACACCCCCTCTTAAAGGATCCGTGGCACCCCCACCAGCAAGGGGGTGGAGGAAGGGAACTCCCCCTCTGGGGCAGGGAATGCAGATCCCCCCCACCATTAAGAGCTTGGGGGGCTTTTCCCCCCCAGCCCCAAGGATCCCCCCTTTATGGGGAGGGGGGGCTTGCTCAGCAGGGCATGAGGGGCTACAGCCCCACTTTGGGGGGGTGCGATCACCCTGTCCCCCCACTTAAGGAGGGGGGGGAGGCAGGCATCGCCCTCCCCCAGATTCCCCAGTGAAGGGTCTCGTGGAGGGGCTGGGGTTTCGGGGGGGTCCCCCACAGTGGGGACTGCCATAGAACCAAGCTCCCAGCCCCCCCCAAGCGGGGGAGCGAGCCCTAATCCCCCTCACCAAAAGAAAAGGGGGGAGTGTATCCTCCTCCCTGTGCTGGCAGAGCCTCAGGCTGATTTTTGGGGTGCTGCTGCCTTTTTGGCGTGTCCCCCCCACTCGGGGGGGGGTGTTTCCAGCATCTGCCTTTTTGGCTGGCAAATGACCCCCTCTTTACCCCCCCCTTTTCATTTTTCTGGCCCGTTTCCGAAATCTTCCTCTGCTAACCTGCGTTCGTTCGGTTTTTCCGGCGGCGGCAGCAACCCCCCCAGAGACGAGCTTGGGGTTCGACCAGTGCCGGAGCTGCCCGCCAGCAGCTGCCCCAGCTCGCTCAGAGCAACGCCGTTGTTGCGACGATGCCCACCGGCAATTAAAAAGCGTCTTTTTATTCGGTAATAAATTGACGGCACCGGCTGCAGGCCGGGGAAACGGTTAAGGCGTTCGCCGGGAGATTAAGCTTCGCACAATGATTCTTTATATTTGGGGTTTTTAACGGAAATGGGGGCTTTGATTTCTTGATAGTGATTTTTATTATTTTATTTTTTTTTCTCCAGGAGCTGCCGTATCCGCACGAGCCGCCGGTAATTGGCGTTTAAATCCGCAGAGATAAAGACAGGCCTGATGCGCGCTTGGGCCGGCTGGTGATGTAATTTTTAATGGCCTGAATTCATTGATTTCTGCTTTTGCCCTGCCAACCGGGGGGGCGGGGGGGGGTTGGACAGACTTGAGAAACCGCTTGATTTTAAAATTAAAAACCCAAAAAGGTTCCATGCCGGGTGCCGAGGCTGTGCTGTGGAGGATGCCTGCTCCTGTGCCAGGGCTCCTGCTGCTTTCCTTATTCCATCCCAATACAGGGAAGCTTCATTAGGGTAACGCGCTTTGTCAGGCTTTTGACAGCACTTGGAAAAATAAATTTAAATTCTTTTTTTGTTTTTTTTTTTTTAATCCCTCCCTTTCTCTGTCCACGTTTCCGGGGTGGCACCGCTCGCCTCCGAGCCTCAGGGAGCTTCGGTTTTTCCTTTGCTACCTTAAAAAAAAAAAAAAAAAAAAAAGGCTGTTGTGGTTCCTAGCTGTGCAAAACATCCGATTTTAGGACTTTCCTTGCTCGGGCACTTGCGCATCTCCTCGTCCTGGCTCAGAGGACAGGATTCAGGGAGTGGCACATCCGAAACAGCATCTTCACCGGAGCGCGGCATGAGCAGCATCTCCTGGAGAGGGTCGGTGTCTGCGCTCTGGCTCTTCCTTCCTCTCCACACCTGCTTTGCTTTTTTTTTGTTGGTTTTTGTTTTTGTTTTTAGTCTATTTTTTTTCCTTCTTGCCCAGCAGCCTCGGTTCCCTCCCGCCGCGTCTGCTCACTGGGTAGGTTTTCCCTTGGTCCTCAGAGCATCACCCACCTCGAGGCATCAGCAAATGGTGATATTTGGAGAGGTTTAGGCTTTACCTGGATCCAGAGTGGTTTTGGGGATGCCGATTTGGAAGCTTGTCCTCTCTGAAGCAGCATGACCCGATCGTGAGCATCTCGGAGAGATCCGTGTTTTAGCGTGGGTCTTAACCTGGATAATTTTCTGCCATCCCCCTAAACCACGGTGGGTTTTCTTGGTGCTGCTGGGAGAGGAGCTGGTCCCCTCGGGAGCCAGGCAGTTTGACTGGGGAGCGTCCAGGGGGGCTGTGAAACCCTGCGGAAAGACACCCAGTAAGATCGTGGCTGAGATCCATCCCTCCCCATGGCCGCGTCTTCCCTCCCTGCCTCCAAACTCTGGTGAAACCAGGAAAATCGGGGGTAGGCATGTGCTGAGCTTCATGCCCGTGGTGTCTGCAGCCATCTGACAGCCGTGGGGCAATGGCGACCCTCATTTTGGGGTGAATTGGCTTAAATGGGGCGGGCAAGGGGTTGAGGCGGTGAGGTCTGCTCATTTTTCCGAAGGAGACTGGATTTATTGCAATTGCAGTTGGGAATTGGGTGTGTAAAAGTGATTTTTATGGTGATGAGATTTTGGCGTGGCTGTCACAGAAGGTGATGCTTTTGTTCGCGCTGGGCTTGAAGCCTAATTAGTCATCTTCTAGCCAAGGCTGACTTAAGTGGTGTGCACCGGTGTTTGGCTGGCTGGGCTGGGACTCAATGGTTGGTGTTTGCTCCTTCACTGAGGGATCTCTACGACTTTGACATCCTTTGGCCTCGTCCTTGCTGACTCATTTGGACGTTGCCCCAGTTTATTTTTCTTGAAAATGAGTTTCGTTTGCTAGCCACCGGGTCAGGGTGATTAACGCTCTGGTATCTTCTCGGGGAGGTGGCTGGTGGTGGAGCTGTTAACCACCCAGGCTGGGTGGGATGGACAGCTCCATCCCCACTGTGGAGATATTTCTGGATGGGTTTTGCTCTGATTGGGTTGAACGCCTCTGGGGCTGTTGGTGGCAATACACCAGGAAGGGCCCCGGTTGGTCCATAAATACGGATAAATATAAATGTATGCCCATATACGTTGACTGCAGTCAACAGCTCAACATCCAAATGGAGATCAGCAATGAGTGGTGTCTCTCAGGGGTCCATACTGAGACCAGTACTGCTCAATACCTTCATCAATGACCTAGACAGTGGGATTGCAGATGACACCAAGCTGAGCGGTGCCATCGGTACCCTCAAGGGAAGAGCTGCCATCCAGAGTGAGCTGGAGGAGTTAGCCAAAATGAACCTCATGAGGTTCAAGAAGGCCAAGTGCAATGTCCAGCAGCTGGGTGGGGGCAATCCCCTGTCTCAGCACAGGCTGCGGGAGGGATGGATGGAGAGCAGTCCCGTGGAGAAGGACTTCGGGATGCAGGTGGGTGACAACTGGGACATGAGCCGGCAATGTGCGCTCGCAGCCCAGAAAGCCAAGCGTCTCCTGGGCTGCAGGTCGAGGGAGGGGATTCTCCCCCTCTGCTCCGCTCCAGTGAGACCCGCCATGCATCCGGCTCTGGGGTCCCCAGCACAAGACAGACATGGATCTGCTCAAGCAGGTCCAGAGGAGGCCACGGAGATGGTTCAAGGGCTGGAGCAGCTGTGCTGCGGAGAAAGGCTGAGAGAGCTGGGGCTGTTCAGCCTGGAGAAGAGAAGGAGACCTTACTGCAGCTGTTCAATATAAGAAAGATGGAGAAAGACTTTTACTAGGGTCTGCAGCGATAGGACAAGAAGCAGCAGCTTTAAACTGACAGAGGGGAGGGTTAGGTTGGACAGGAGGAAGAAATTCTTTGTGATAAGGGTGGTGAGACACCGGAGGAGATTGCCCAGGGAAGCTGTGGATGTCTCCTTGCGGGAAGTGTTCGAGGTCAGGTTGGATGGGGCTCGGAGCAACCCGATCTAGTGGGAGATGTGCCTGTCCATGGCAGGGCGTTGGACTGGATGGTCTTTGAAGGTCCCTTCAACCCAAACCATTTTATGATTCCATATATATATATATATATATATATATAAAATTCCATATATATATATACACACACATGTACACGTGTACATATATATATGTCTATATGTAACCCTGCAGTCTCAGCCCTCGTGAAGCTGTTGGCAGAGCCAACAACTCAACCCAATGCCATGTTTCTAACAACCCACCTCAAATCTGTTTTCTCTCATTCTCCTGCCAGGAACACCACTGGAGGAGCTGGCCTTGGCCAGGGAAGGGGGTTACAGCTGCGCTGGTCAGTCTGCTCGTTTGTGAAACCCCCTTCGTTAGGAGATAAGCTTGCCATTTTGCAGGCACCCTGCTTTCGCTGAGGCGATGGACGAGTCCCCACAGAGAGCTTGCACCTTGCCATGTATCGCTCTTTCCTATGTGTTGGTGGAGAGCTGGTGAAAGAACAGGTCTGTCTCTGCTGCTGGCACACCAAAAAAATAGCCCAAAACAAGCCCCATAAGAGGTTGATTTTACCTGGTGCTTCTCTCACGGTGAGAGCTGTGGGAGGTGGGCCAACGGCTGGAGATGATTAATATTCACGCAGCGCTGCGTATCCCTTTCCCCATCCCGATAGCACTTGACCTTTGCCTTTTGTCTCAGGATTACTGAATTGTTTTTAAAGCCTTTTTATGAGTTGACGAACGCAGCGGCATTGCCACGTGCCGAGGCTGTGTTGAAGGCAGCATTGTGGCAACTTCTAAATACCTAGATGAGAAGAAATGGCACTTAGATGAAGATTCTTTTTTTTCTCTGCTATGGCATTTTGATGTGAATAACTGTCTGAGATATTTATCTTACGATGGATAAATAGTGGTTTATTGGAGAGCAGTTGTAGCCTCGAGGTCTAGTTATTTTTGCTTAACATTATCCTGGACTCGGATTCACTTTTGCTGTGACGTGAGATGGTCCTGGCTGCCACCTCGTTGCAGAAAAACCTTTGCCCGCCTGTTGTGAGGTACTGTTTAACCACATACTTATCCCACCCCCCTTTCCTTTTAGTCAAAGATTTAATCACCCAGCTGGGGAGAGCGAGCCCAGGCCGCTTGGCTCCTGGCCAGGTATTTCCACCGTTTAAGCCGTCAGATTATTTTGTGGCGCTTCGATGACACCATGGCTGGGCTCACTGAAATGCCTGAGATAAGCAAGGCTGGCTCCAGACTACCTGAATTGGCTGCTGTGGTGGGTTTGTGCCATGTGCCTTCCTCAGAGAAGGGGAGTGCCGAACCCACTCCTTTCGTTTTTAAGCTTCACGGTTGAGGGTTGCTTTTTTTTAAGGGCTTGAAGGAAGTTCAGGTTTGCCGATTGCAGAGGACAGAACGACCATAGGTTTCACGTCTGAGGCTGGTCTATGGCACCAGGTAGTTTAACTGGCAGCCAGAGAGATACAGAGCTTGGGGAGCAGCAGCATCTCCAGGGGACCCCGTCACCGGGCAGCTCTGGATGACTTTTTTTTTGGTGATGTTAATACACCCAGAAAACAAAGTGCTGTAGGTGCCCTGCGTCCCCTCAAGGTGCTGCAGGGCTGCCATTTCTTTTTGTCTCTGTCTCTGCATAGTCCGGCTTCTAATTTAGAGCCTTAGCTTATTTAATTTAAAATGCTTATACTAAATGCTCGGTTTTCTTAAAAATGCAAATTTCAGAGGGGTTCTGGATGCAAGACCACACTGGGCGGAGAGGTTTGTCCCATGGCAGGCTGTGGTCCAGCCGGTCACTGCTCCCCAAACAAGGTGTAGCCGAGGACGGAGTGTGTCTCCTTAAACCCTCTGCACCCTGGATTTAATTTCGTCTGACTTCCCATTGGGAATGCCGGTTTTGCTGTTATTTTAGCCCCTGGCTTCATGCTGTGCAGAGCACTCGGTGCCCCGGGCATCTGTGGCAGCAGGTTGAGGAGGAAGAGGATCCCATTGACCTGGGGAGAGCTGCAACACAGAGGTCATTCCCCTTAAATAAATGAAAAGCCATGCCAAAAACTGGTTGGTGGCGTCCGTGCTGCCGTCGGGTCCCCTTCCCTCAGGGGTTTTTGAGTCACAAGCTGGAGTTTCTCTTCCCGCAGCGCCCGCCAGGGCCTTCGTGAACCTGGTGAGTGCCACAGAGAGCATGAAGAAAGCTTTGTCTCTGGTTTAATAGCGTTTGGGAAGCTGCTTAATTGAACGTACTATTAATTCTGGGACTGTTGCGACACACGCATGCAGTGAGCGTTGGGGGCTGGCGTGGAAAGCCGGGTTGAGTGCCGGCAGCTGCCCAGGCTTATCGGCAGCCAGGATTGTGTGAGCTGTCGTCGCTGGTGGCTGTGGCCATATCCAGGTTTCAGGTATCTGGGAGCAGAAAATACCTTTTTATTTTTTTCCTTCTCTTTGGCTCTGCTGCCAGCTTCTTAAGAGGAAATAAGAGCTAAATTCCCCCTGCTTTGCTGGGAATTAACCGAGCAGGTCCCTTCTTCTTCCTGGTCTTCCTGGCTGGACTTTGTGGCATAAATGAGTAACTCCTGACTCAGAGATTTAGGGGAGAAAACGAAAGCGAGCGCCGTTTGACACCAGTTTTCCCCTTCCCATGCCCCGAGCAGAGGATAAAGGACATCTCTTCATTAGGTTGAGCTAAATGGGGAGCTGAGGACACGCAGGCATGAGTGTGAGCGCACCCAAAAGCAGGGTGGGTGTGAAGCTTTCTGTGGCTCCTGGGTCTGAATCTGGTGGTGGGTTACTTATCCCCACACCAGGTTGATCCCTCCAGCTGCTTTTGCCGCATGTCCAGAAAAACACGGTGGAAACGGGCATGCTCCCATGCACTGGCCAGAACTGATCCCGCCACATGTCCCCGTGTTCCCCCAAAACCTGCTCTTAGGTTGCTGTGCTTCCGAAACCTTGCATTTCACTTTTTTTTTTTTTTTGGTAGTTAAAGCCTAATTTTAAAGGTATGAAGCTGATCCACAAGAGGAAGCAGGGGAAATGGCTCTCAGGAGTTGCATAGGATGCGCAGTGATTTTTTTTGAACTATTATCCGCATCTAATTTCTATAATTTTGGTGTGGAAACCCCACCCACGGTGTGCTCAGATATCCCAGTCTGTTGCTTTTTGCCAGCATAGGAAATGCTCGTGCAAGTGAACGTGAGCAGGATGAAGGTGATGGTGCGAAGCTGAAGGAGCTGCCTCTGCTGGAATTCACTTTTGCTCCCAAAACCCATCTGTGGAGATGCTTCTGCAACTGTGCGTACCATGAGTTTTGCCAACGGAAGAGAAAAAGGCAGATTCCCCGCCAGGCAAAAGTGAACAGAAAACCTGATTTTCACCAAATTTGTCAGAAATTCATTGGACGATGCTGTCGCCTGGCCCAGCCACGTACTGTAATTCGTTAATAAATTGCCCACTTTGTGCCGAGGATTAACATGGGAAGTGGTGCAGGATCCTCCATGCCGGCCCTTCCTCCCCCTTGTTAGATGCTTGGTATGTTGCTGCTTTCACTCATCGCAGATTTGGTCTTGGAAACCAGTGGCTCTGCAGCTCCAGGGGTTTTTATTTTTGGCAGAAAATTGGGAAAGTGGTTTTATGTCCGCAAGAGGGCTGGCAATGGCTGGGGAGACACTTTGTCGTGCCGCACGACCAAGGGTAGCCCATCTGTTGCACGAGATTAAGCGTTTCGGACCCAGATGGTTGAAAGCTTAAATCTATCTTTGCAAAGATCCAAACAACCCATTTCAGGGACTTTCTGCTATTGGGACACAGAGAGAAAATTTACAACTGGGGGGGAATCCCTCTGTCCTGGTGCCTGTGCCGTGTTTCCAGCTGCCGCATCAGCTGGGCTCTCTGGCTGGAGCATGGGAGCATCGGAGGGGAGGTGGGAGAGCAGCAACGGCTTGCGGGTTCGGCCGCCGGTCAGACAAACCAGTTTAAACAGCACCGGGCGTAAGCCGGAGCACACTGATGTCTCACCAGGGTGTGGGTGCTCGGCATCCACCTGGGCTCATCCTCCAAAATGGGGAGAAGCAGCAAGGATTGAGGAAAAATGCAGGAGGAAGAGTGATTCCCAGTGTAGCAGCAGCAGAAGCTGTACAAGCAGCCCCGAGCCCCGTCCAGCCTCCCAGGGAGTAACTGCATTCCTTCAAATTGAGCGATGAATAATTAGGTGAAGTAATTAAAGGTTTGACAGCGGCTCGGCAGCATAGTTTACATTGCACTGGTGCTGCGGCTGTTACACCCTTTTACCTGCAAGAGTCTCACCTTGAGGAGTGACACGCACTGACGATAAGTGATGTTCCCGCGGGAAATAACGTGTCCACGGAAGAGCCAAGAGTTTGCAGACCGACTCCTAAAATGCCCGAACTTCTTGTGTTTAAGCTCAAACACCCACTTCTTCATGGCATTCGGATCACGTAACCTGGTGGCTTGGCTGATGCGGGTGACCTCATGGAGGGGTGAAATGTGGGTTTTTTGAGATCAAATGAATGTCAGGGTAGGTTTTTGAAAGCAAAGCGCCCGACAGCGTGGCAGGTTCGCAGCAGCCTTTGTCTGTCGTGTGATTCAGTCCAGCTGGGGAACTGGAAGAACTGCACCATCCAGACATCAAAGTGGAGGAGACATTGTGGAAGGCTGTGCTCCCTGGATTGTTCCAGTGACCCACAATGTCATCTGCACGCAAGTTAATTTTGATTTTTGCCGTAAGCTGAAAACTCTTCCACTCTTGGATTGTAAAGCAAACTATCTCAACTGCCGTGTTCCATAGAATCACAGGTTTTGGGTTGATGGGACCTTCAAAGATCATCCAGTCCAACTCTCCTGCCATGGGCAGGGACATCTTCCACTAGATCAGGTTGCTCCAAGCCCCGTCCAGCCTGACCTTGAACACTTGCAGGGATGGGGCATCCACGGTTTCTCTGGGCAACCTTTTTCAGTGTCTCACCACGCTCATAGTTTCAGGAGCAGTAATTAGGATCATCCCTCCCTCTAATACTGTTCCCTCTGGGAGGACTTCCTCGTGTCGGCTCATGCTTGGGGCTCCTCTTCAAGGCTTTAGATGGATCTCGCTGCCTTTTTTTTTTTTTCCAGCTATTCTGATCCTATTAGATCCCATCTATCCACGGGGAGTGAAGAGGTAATCCTCCTGGTAGAAGCAGTATTGGGTGTTAAGCCAGCACTACGCCCGATCTTAGGTCAAAAAGCAAAGAAAAGACGGGATGGTTTGTTTTACTTGCTTTCTTTTCAGCGTTGACTCGGAAATGCCCGGGAAGTGAGCCCTCTGCCCCAGGCCCTGCCGTGGGTCCCCTCAGCTCTTCCCTCCGCTGCTGACCTGTTTTTCTTGCTCCCTGCCTGGCTGGGGGGCAGACCGTGACCTTGATCTGCCTTCATGACACAGTCAGCTTGTGGTTTGTGCCCGCAAGCCGCTTGTGACAACGGTGGGGAAGCAGTACCCACTGTGGTTAGCGCTCAGTCGGATGCTGCGGTTGGCACGTCTTGGCTGCTGCCGGTATCTCCCCGGCGTCAGCACTAGTGTTCAAGTGCGAGGTGTATAAAATGGTACAGGCAGAATTAGGTCTGTTTGGGGTTCCTGAGCTGAAACGCTGATGGCTGGTTTTTTTTTCTCCTAGGGGGAAACGTCGGCCGTCCAATGATGGGGACCAGCAAGAACTGAAGCGCTGCTGGTACATACAGGATGGGAACGATGAACTTCATCGCCCTGGCGCTCTGCCTGGCTTGAGAACTGTCACCCCACCTTCCACTGAGCTCCCAAGTTGCACCGGGTGCTGGAAACACTAATCCTCTCGAGTGCCGGAAACACTAATCCTCTTGGGTGCCAGAAACACTGATCCTCTTGGAAGCGGTTGACTGGGACAGGATGTGTGGACGATGATGATGGCAAGAAAGCAAGATGTTCGCATTCCCACCTATAACATTAGCGTGGTGGGATTGTCTGGAACGGAGAAGGAGAAGGGGCAGTGTGGCATTGGGAAATCCTGCCTTTGCAACCGGTTTGTACGGCCCAGTGCGGATGAGTTTCATTTGGACCACACTTCGGTTCTCAGCACCAGTGACTTTGGGGGAAGGGTGGTCAATAATGACCATTTCCTCTACTGGGGGGAAGTTGTGCGTTCCCTGGAGGACTGCGTCGAATGTAAAATGCATGTTGTGGAGCAGACAGAGTTTATCGATGACCAGACCTTTCAGCCTCACCGCAGCACGGCCCTGCAGCCCTATATCAAGAGGGCTGCTGCGACCAAACTGGCATCGGCTGAAAAGCTCATGTACTTTTGCACTGATCAGCTTGGGCTGGAACAGGACTTTGAACAAAAACAGATGCCAGATGGAAAGCTGCTGGTGGATGGCTTTCTTCTCTGCATTGATGTTAGCAGGGGTATGAACAGGAACTTTGATGATCAGCTCAAATTTGTTTCAAATCTTTACAATCAACTAGCAAAAACAAAAAAGCCCATTGTGGTGGTCCTGACAAAGTGTGACGAAGGTGTGGAGCGGTACATTAGGGATGCACATACTTTTGCCTTAAGCAAAAAGAACCTCCAGGTCGTGGAGACGTCGGCTAGATCCAATGTGAACATTGACTTGGCTTTCAGCACCTTAGTGCAGCTGATTGATAAAAGCCGGGGAAAGACTAAAATCATCCCCTACTTCGAAGCTTTGAAACAGCAAAGTCAACAGATAGCTGCTGCTAAAGACAAGTATGAGTGGCTGGTCAGCCGCATCATCAAAAACCACAACGAGACGTGGTCGAACGTGAGCCGCAAGATGCAGTCCTCTCCAGAGTATCAGGATTACGTCTACCTGGAAGGAACGCAGAAAGCCAAAAAGCTGTTTCTGCAGCACGTCCACCGCCTCAAGCAGGAGCACATAGAGCGCCGGCGGAAGATGTATCTTGCCATGCTTCCTCAAGCGTTTGAAGCCCTCATCCCAGACCTGGATGAAATAGATCACCTGAGCTGCATAAAAGTGGAGAAGCTCTTGGAGACGAAGCCAGACTTTCTGAAATGGTTTATTGTCCTGGAAGAGACACCCTGGGATGCCACAAGCCACATTGACAACATGGAGAATGAACGCATTCCCTTCGACCTGATGGAGACTCAGCCCGCCGAGCAGCTCTATGAAGCTCATTTAGAAAAGCTGAGGCATGAGAGGAAAAGAGCAGAAATGAGAAGAGCTTTCAAAGAAAACCTGGAGACTTCCCCTTTCATCACGCCCGGGAAGCCCTGGGAGGAAGCACGCAGTTTCATTATGAATGAGGATTTTTACATGTGGCTGGAGGAGTCTATTTATATGGATATCTACAGCAAGCACCAAAAACAGATTATAGAAAAGGCGAAGGAGGAGTTTCAGGAGCTGCTCTTGGAGTACTCGGAGCTGTTTTACGAACTGGAGCTTGACGCTAAACCCAGCAAGGAGAAAATGGGCGTCATTCAGGATGTCTTGGGTGAAGAGCAAAGGTTCAAAGCCCTGCAGAAGCTGCAGGCTGAGCGGGACGCCCTTATTTTGAAGCACATCCACTTCGTTTACCACCCGACGAAGGAAACGTGTCCGAGCTGCCCGGTTTGCATAGACTCTAAAATCGAGCACCTGATCAGCTCCCGCTTCATCAGGCCCTCCGAACGCAACCAGAAGAACTTGCTTTCGGACTCCAACATCGACAGGATCAATCTGGTGATCCTCGGCAAGGACGGTTTGGCACGCGAGCTGGCCAATGAGATCCGGGCACTGTGCACCAACGATGACAAGTATGTGATCGAAGGTAAGATGTATGAGCTGTCCCTGAGGCCAATAGAGGGCAACGTCCGGCTCCCTGTTAACTCTTTCCAGACACCTACCTTTCAGCCTCATGGTTGTCTCTGCCTTTACAACTCGAAGGAGTCGTTGTCCTATGTGGTGGAAAGCATCGAAAAGAGCAGAGAGTCGACCATTGGCAGGAGGGATAATCACTTGGTTCACCTTCCTCTGACGCTCATCCTCGTTAACAAGAGGGGGGACACCAGTGGCGAGACGCTACATAGCTTGATACAGCAAGGCCAGCAGATCGCGAGCAAGCTGCAGTGTGTCTTTCTGGACCCCGCATCTGCTGGCATCGGGTACGGCCGTAACATCAATGAGAAGCAGATCAGCCAGGTTTTGAAGGGGCTGCTGGACTCGAAACGCAACTTAAACCTCGTCAGCTCAACCTCCAGCATCAAAGACCTGGCAGACGTTGACCTTCGGATCGTCATGTGCTTGATGTGCGGAGATCCGTTCAATGTGGATGACATCCTTTTACCCATCCTGCAGTCCCAGACCTATAGACCTTCACAGTGCGGCAGCAGCAGCTCCGTCCTCCTCGAGTTATCCATTGGGCCGCACAAGAGGCGCGTGGAGCTCTCACTTCTTTCCTACCATTCCTCCTTTAGCGTTAGGAAAAGCCGGCTCGTCCATGGGTACATTGTCTTTTACTCAGCAAAACGCAAGGCGTCCCTGGCCATGCTACGTGCCTTTCTCTGCGAGGTGCAGGATATCATCCCCATACAGGTTGTGGCGCTTACGGACGGCTCCATAGACATCCTGGACAACGACTTGAGCAGAGAGCAGCTCACCGAGGGCGAGGAGATCGCCCAGGAGATTGATGGCAAGTTCACTACGATACCTTGTAGCCAGCCACAGCATAAGCTGGAGATTTTCCACTCGTTTTTTAAGGACGTGGTGGAGAAAAAAAACATCATCGAAGCCACCCACATGTACGACAACGTGGCCGAAGCCTGCAGCACGACAGAGGAGGTGTTCAACTCGCCTCGAGCAGGCTCCCCTGTCTGCAACTCCAACCTGCAGGACTCAGAGGAGGACATCGAGCCCCCCACCTACAGCCCCTTCAGAGAGGACACGCCCATGCCCGCCCTGCCCAAAGACCACTCAAAGCTTTCCATGGAGCTGGAGGGGAACGATGGCTTGTCTTTCATTTCCGTCATGAGCACTTTTGAAAGCAAGCTGAACAACAAAGTACCTCCTCCAGTGAAACCAAAGCCCCCTGTGCATTTTGACATTACAAAGGGAGACCTGTCATATTTGGAGCAGGGGCATCGGGACGGGCAGAGGAAGTCCGTGTCTTCTAGTAGCTGGTTGCCCACAGACTGCTTTGATCCTTCCGATTATGCTGAACCAATGGATGCTGTGGTCAAACCCCGAAATGAAGAGGAGAACATCTACTCCGTGCCTCACGACAGCACCCAGGGCAAGATTATCACCATCCGAAATATTAACAAAACCCAATCGAACGGCAGCGGCAATGGCTCGGACAGCGAGATGGACACCAGCTCCCTGGAGCGGGGCCGCAAGGTGTCGGTCGTTAGCAAGCCCGTGCTGTATCGGACGCGCTGCACGAGGCTGGGCAGGTTTGCTAGCTACCGAACCAGCTTCAGTGTTGGGAGCGACGATGAGCTGGGACCCATTCGAAAGAAAGAGGAGGACCAGACTTCCCAAGGGTATAAAGGCGATAATGCCGTTATCCCCTACGAAACGGCTGATGGGGAAGATCCAAGGAGGAGGAACATCCTGCGCAGCCTGAGAAGGACGACGAAGGTAGGCTGGTGCTTTCTGCCCTTCGATCATGGGATTTGCGGGGTAGAGGTCAGGACGTATTGCCAAGCGTAAAGCCTGAATGACGGCGGGAGCCCCTGCCGTTGCATTCATGGTGTGTTTTTCATGTATTTACTGATTGATTGATTGAGTAGGATGAGCACAGAATCTCTTTGTTTTATTTTTTATTGTGCATTAACTCACTGCTAGCATGGGCTGTGTGAACTTGCAGTCCTATGCCAAAATCAGCTCCATCATTTCCACCCTCGCAACACACTTCTGAGAAAGTTCGTTCCGTGCTCAGAAGTTAGGAGTTTCAAGGGACAATTAGCTGAAACATGGGTGCTTTGAAAGGTGGCCTCCATCCGCCTTGTAAATTCTCTTTAATTTAACATGGATGAATGGAGTAAAGGCACTATTGTTGGCATAGAGTCATTTAAAGAAATGGGGTGAAGCTAGATGTGCCTGAACAGGGAACACGCTGGTAAGTTGAGGACCCATCTAAGTTGTTGTCTGTTGCTACTCTTGGGTGGCTCTTCTCAAGGCTCTTCTCTAGACGCATTGTGCTGCCACAGCTCTACAAAACCAGACTTAAATCCACCTGGATTTGCTGCCGCTCTTTGGCACGATTGTGGATCTGCTCTTTAGAGGGTGAAACTGGTTTTGGACAAGCCTGCTGGTTTGCAGTGCTGCGTGGTTGAGTAATCTTTGGAAGTCTTGGCCGGCAGTTGGCATGTCGATCGCCAATGGTTGGCCGTCAAAGCCATGCAGCCCTAAGCATGATGTGGCAGTGTTGGGCATGTGCTGGGTGTCCTGCCTGCTCCAAGACATGGTGGACATCTTGGCTCCCACGCATGGATGCAGATGGAGAAGCCAAGTCATGCTTGCATGGTCCATGGGAACGAAAATGCCTGGCACTGCAGTGGAATGGAAGCACACACACACACATGCACACACATATACGTACAACATACAGAAACATACAATACAGACATTATATACATACACAGATGCAAACGTTATATATGTACAGATATCACACACATGGCATATACAGAGGCACCGTGTCATGCCAACAGACATATACATGCACGCATGTTAAATATACACATGCATTACACATGTTAAATATACATACACACAGACATCACACACGGAGGTCATATACATATGCACATTACACACATGCACACGTGCACACATACATACACTATATACATATATAGATGCACATTATATGCATGCACACTATGAACAGACACTTATATACATACACTCTTTATATGCACACACATATGCATATGCTTATATACACACACAGGCTTATGTGCACACATATACACACAATGCACCATTATATACGCATGTGCATATTATATACACACATGTATCTTATACATAAGTGTTATGTACACGCACACACATATAGAAGTTATATACATATACATACATGCGCACGCACAAGTTATATGCACAGATACATGTACGTGCCCGTGTTGTTATGTACACATCTATACAGGCATGTACACTATACACACAGACATTATGATGTGGGTGTATATACATGTGCGAGGAAGAGGGGAGGCAGGAGGAGGAAGGGAAGCGGGGGCTGTGCTGCCCCTGACCTGGCAGAGGGAGCAGCAGCAGCTGCCGGACGTCCTGCTTGGAGCTGCCTGCTGCTGCAAAACCAATCACGGTAATTAAGAGGCATTATTAATTTCCACTGGAAACAAAGGGAGAGCCTCCCACAACGATCTGCCAAGCAGGAAGGAGCAAAACGAAATCCTCTTCTTCTTGGTGGGGAGGATGGGCCTGGTGCGATGCCCTCGGCCTCCGGGAATGATCCCGCTCCCTGCTCTTGTCATACCGGAGCTTCCTCAATTTCCCTTCTGCGTCCAACTGCCGAAGCATCGCTTTCTGCTTGCTGGATTAAAAAAAGCTCCGTCCAGACGTTCCCACGCATAGGGCGGTGCTTGGGGATCGGGGAGAGCCGGTTGCTCTCATCCAAAAAAGGTGTTTTGAGGCTCCCCCCAAAAAAGGGTGGTTTGAGTCTTCCTGAAATACCCACAGAGGCAGAAACTTCTCTTATGGGCGATGGATACGCTCACTCCCATGGTGTGGGACATGCTAAGAGGAGAGTGGGCTGCGCTCTTCTGCAAGGGGAGGAGGCTTTGCTGATGGGACTGGGTTTCCAGCTGGTGGGTTTGGGTTTATAACTGGCTTGTTTGGGTTTATAACTGGCTTTTTGGGGTTTCCAGACAGCATTTTTGGGCTTTGGTCCCATGCTGTGTTGTAGCACTTCCCCTTTTCCAAGGGGAAGCCAAGGGATGTGGCCGGGCAGCGGATGCTGCCACTAATAGCAGTTCTTGGCATTTTAATTTCTCGCCCTTAGTTGTGGGGATTTATTTTTAAGTCACAGTTGCATCTTCATTTTGCTGATGGGAATGGTGTGTGGTGGCAGGTACCACCTTGCCCGGGCTGGAGGAGCATTTGGGTTTCCACCTTTGCTTTGGTGACACATTGTGGGGTTTATTTTGCTCTTTCCTTAAAGTTTAATAGCAAAATTCTGATAGTAGAATCATAGGATGGGTTTGGTTGGAAGAGACCTTCAAAGACCATCCAGTCCAACCCCCTGCCATGGACAGGGACATCTCCCACTAGATCAGGTTGCTCCGAGCCCCATCCAGCCTGACCTCGAACACTTCCCACAATGGGGCATCCACAGCTTCTCTGGGCAACCTGCTCCGGTGTCTCACCACCCTTATCGCAAAGGATTTCTTCCTCGTGTCCAACCTAACCCTCCCCTCTGTCAGTTTAAAGCTGTCACCCCTTGTCCTGTCGCTGCAGACCCTGGTATAAGTTTCTCTCCATCTTATAAGCACCTTTATATGTTGAAAGGCCGCTGGAAGGTCTCTATCTAGTATGTCCATGTCTCTCGTACTGGGGAGCTCAGTGCTGGACCCACCACTCCAGGTGGGTCCTCACCAGCACTGAGGAGAGAAGGATCAACTCATTCCAGCTGCTGGCAACGCTTTGTCTAATGCAGCCCAAGACACCATTGGCTGCCATTGTGGCACCTTGCTGGCTCATGGTCAGCTTGGTGTCTCCCAAGTCCTTCTCTGCTGAGCTGCTTTCTAGCTGGGTGGCCCCCAGCCCCCCAGTGTGTCCCTGGGGTTGTTCCTCCCCAGGGGCAAGACTTTGCGCTTCTTGTTGAACTTCATGAGATTCCCATTAGCCCATTTCTCCAACCTGTCAAGGTCCCTCTGGATGGCAGCACAACCATCTGGGCTATCAGCCGCTCCTCCCACTTTGGTGTCATCCACAAACATGCCGAGGGTACATCTGCCCCATCATCCGGATCATTAATGAAGATGTTAGACAGGACTGGACCTCAGATTGACCCCTGGGCTACTCCATTGGGCACTGGCCTCCAACTAGACTTTGCTCTATTGATCACCATCCCTTGGGCCTGGCCGTTCAGCCAGTCTTCAACCCACCTCACACTCTGCTCATCAACAGCTTCTCCAGGAGAATCCGGTGGAGAAGGTGTCAAAAGTCCTAGCAAAGCCCAGGTGGACACTCCACTGCTCTCCCCTCATCAACCAGACCAGCTGCTTCATCCTAGAAGTTCACCAAGTTGGGTGAACTTCCCCTTGGTGAAGTCCCATTGGCTTCTCCCATTTTTTTGGTCTTTCCCTTCAGCACCCGGAGAGGTTTTTTCAGCTAAAGACTGACAAAAATGCCTATTTTGATGAAAATGGTGCTGCCATTTATTTTTCACCTAAGCCATGACATCCAGGAGGCTCCACCTTAGACATCGGCGAGCGACAACGTTTGGGATGAAATTCGTCAGTTTTGCAAAGCCTTCGGTCAGGTTTAATGTCCTGTAGCAGGGAAGGGAGTGTTGGGAGAAGTGGCTTCCCCATCCGTAACCCCCGCCCCCGCCTCTCTCTTGAATAAATATGTTATGATGATAATCATTCACTTTAGTGAATAATAATAGCAGCCTGCTTGAGTAAGTGTCTTATTCATAATATTATAATAATATTACATGCATTGGAATAAATAATAATGCGTTGGAATAAATAATAATTCATCAGAATAAATAATGCATCAGAATAAATAATAATGCATTGGAATTAATAATGCATTGGAGTAAACAGTGCATTAGAATAAATAATAATGCATTGGGATAAATAATAATCCATTGGAATAAATAATAATAATTCATTGGAATGAATACTAATGCTTTGGAATAGATAATAAATTGCTTGAATAAATAGCAATCCACTGAAATTGGCATGTTATCCGGGTCTCGTGGCTGTCGGCGAGGATGCTCTGGATGCGGGAGCACCTCTGGGAGGGTTTTTCTCCCCCCAGCTCCTGCTGGATCTGGCCCAGCTGTGAAGTCAGCCCGGCAAAGCAGTCGCTGTGTTTTAGGCTTTATCCATGGCTACGCTCGGCACGGATTGGTTGGCCAAGGAGCAGTGGGAGTTTGTTGGGGCTGTGGCTTGCCCCGTCGGATCAGCTTGTGTCACTCCTGCCAAAATAACCGGACTTTGGCTGCCGATACCCTTTGCGATGTAAAAATTTTAAGAGCAGCCTCTGCATCCTTCCTATCTCGGTGGTAACAGGTCAACTTGCAGATTTAAGTGTCTAAATAAACGGGCGTATTTGGGGTATTTGCCTCAACTCCACTCTTCTCTCTCCCACAGAAGCCAAAGCCCAAACCTCGGCCGTCCATCACGAAGACGACGTGGGAAAGCAACTATTTTGGGGTGCCTTTGACGAACGTAGTGACTCCAGAGAAACCCATCCCCATCTTTATTGAGAGATGCATAGAGTACATCGAAGCAACAGGTAAGAGCAACCGGCTGCGGAGCTTTCTGCCTGGGGGGAAAGGTCTTGTTGCAAGCTGCGATGGCAGCGCATGGGGAGGTTTCTTCTTCATCACAAGCTCGGGTCGCTGCGGTTTTTTCTGAGAAGGCATAAAACTCTTCCCCGGATCCTTTTTTATTACCTGGGGAAATGAGCGTGCCTGGAGGAGCACAGGCCTTGGACATCTGCTGTTCCCATCCCGGCCTCAGAGGTGAAGGGCTGAAATAACTCTGGCTACCTTCAGGTGGGACTTTTTTGGGGGCATCCACCTTGCACTTTTCCCTCTGAGCGATTGATGTTGATGGCTACGGCCTCTGGCAGCCCTAATTAACACCAAAATAAGCTCCATGCTTTTTTTCTGATGGCTTTTTCCCCCACCAGGCTCTTGCTCTAGGAAGCTGTAATGGGGAGATCAGGCGGTAGGTGCTTCCCCTTTCTCCGGCATTTTTTTTTTGCCGATGGCAAAGCATGAGCCGACACCACTGCCACATCCAAGAAAAAACAGTCGGTGACGCTTCACCCCCCTGGTCTCTCATCCGGAAAATCCAGGCAGTGTTTTCAGGGAGACCAGGTTTTGTTTCTTTTTCCCCACTCCGTACACCAAAAAAAAAAAAAAGACCATTATTTAGGCGGAGATGCCTTGCACGGAAGAGACGTCGGTGTCATCACAGTGTGCTGTAATTTGAATTAATCGTTAACACTTTAAATGAGCACAAAGCGACGCCAGGATTTGAATGCTATCCTGGGGATAAATCACCTAAAATCGAGGTTGAGGTGTGGAGGAGCTGTGTAAAAAAAATAGAATGGGGGGTAAAAAGATAAATCAGCAGTGAGAAATTCTGCATGGAGCTGCGGGCACGTTGGTTGAACTTTGATGTTAGCTTGCTGTACCTCCTAATTTTTGAATTAAAAAAGAGATCTCAGCGGGGTGCTGGGTTTAAAAGGTTAAAAATAATAAATAGGGAAATTCCTCCCTGTTGGGATGAGATCACAGGCTGGGTTTAAACTAGGATTTTCTGGAGGAGCAGGATTTCACGGAAGGGTAGGGATTTGGGGTATCATCGCTTCCAGGCTCTGCGGAGCAAATGAGACATATGAATTTTAATGCCTATAAACAAGGGTTTATAGGGGGGTTGTCCCTAAAGCCCCCCACCCCATTTGCTCATGCCCCCCTTGCACTGATACCTGCTCTTTTTTCCCTCACCAGGGCTGTGCACTGAAGGCATCTATCGCGTGAGTGGAAACAAGTCAGAGATGGAGAGCCTGCAGCGGCAGTTCGACCAGGGTAAGCTCTGCCACCAAGATTCCTCCTTCTCACCCCAAAACTCAAGGGACGCCCGCGCCCAACGTGCCTGCATCCCCTCTGCCACCACCAAAGTGGTTTTAGGATGATAACATGTTTGGGCACACTTAACCCCTGTCGTTTTTATAACCTGGACAAGGCTGACATGCTCACCGCGGCTGCACTGCCCCATGCCGTCCCAATGAGCGACGCCAGGCACTGGGACTCTCTGGTCCCCATGTTTTTCTGGGTGTTTTATCCGTTTTCGTGCCCCTCCTGCCACTGGTTTGCCTGCTGTGCGTCAGGGTTTGGATCCTCTGTGAAATGGAGATTGGGGTTGGCGGCTGGAGGCAGTTTTCTGCCGGCGGCAACGCCAAGCTGCTTCAGAGCAAACCTCCCTGTCAGCTTCCTGCACCCCCAAAGCGCTTCAGGGTGCGACCACGAACCTGGGGGTGTAACCCCGAGACTCTCCCTTTGCAGATCACGGGCTGGACCTGGCCGAGAAGGATTTCACTGTCAACACTGTGGCCGGTGCCATGAAGAGTTTCTTCTCTGAGCTGCCTGAGCCCCTGGTCCCCTACACCATGCAGGTTGAGCTGGTGGAAGCCCACAGTGAGTATGCCCGGGGGGTCCTGACCTTCGTCCCACCCCAGCCCGGCCCATCTCCTTCTTAATTCATACCGTACCGGCTCATTTGTGGGCACATCTCATTAATGAATACCATAAAAGCCCATTTGCGGGCACGTCTCCTTATTATTTCACACCCTCCAAGCCTGTTTCTGGCTGGAGATGCTCTGCCCCGGCATCACCGCTTGGCGCCATCCTGCGCCCGTGAGCAGCGTGGGTTTTTGCTGGGTTGGGAAAGACTGATGATCCGCTTAAGTCAGTGGCCCAAAAATCCCCCTGCAAAGAGGAGGGATCCCACGGCGGGATGCTGCCACGACCAGCTGCGATGCCCGGCAAGCATTTCTCTGCCACAGCAGCCCCCCGACTCCGCAATTCCTCCTGGCAGAAATCAACGACCGGGAGCAGAAGCTCCATGCACTGAAGGAAGTGCTGAGGAAGTTTCCCAAGGAGAACTATGAGGTCTTCAAATACGTCATCGGGCACTTGAACAAGTACGTATCGGGGTTCCCGGGACACGGGGAGGAGCACCCCAACCCCCCCCCTGCCCCCGCTGCAACACCAGTACTGGGGCTCACCTCTGCAGCTGGATCGCGTCGAGGCAATCGGGGGGGGTCCCTGCTGGCACCTCGCTGGCATCGTCTTGTCCTCTCTCTCCCACCGCAGGGTCAGCCACAACCATCGGGTGAACCTGATGACCAGCGAGAACCTCTCCATCTGCTTCTGGCCCACCCTGATGAGACCCGACTTCAGCACGATGGACGCCCTGACGGCCACCCGCACCTACCAGACAATCATCGAACTCTTCATCCAGCAGTGCCCCTTTTTTTTCTACAACCGGCCCATCCTTGAGCCCCCCAGCGCCACTCCTGGTTCTCCATCCGCCGCCCCGCCGGGCGCCCCTTTCCTCCCCGCAACGCCAGGCACGGCTCAGCCCTCGCCTCCCCGGACCCCACCGCCATCGCCACAGTCACCCGTCCAGCCACTCCTCCCAGCCCAGCTCCACACGGAGCAGCATACGCTGTGAGCTGGTGCCGGGAAAAAAAAAAAACAAAAAACAAAAAACAACAAAAAACAACCGGAAAAAAAAAAACCACAAGAATCTTGGTCTGGTCTGGGGCACCCAGCGGAGACGGGGAAGCGAATGCCGGGCTTGGGCTCGCCCTCTCCCGCCCCAGAGCAGACTTGGGCATGGCGGGAGCGCACCGGGGCAGCCGGACTTGGGGCCCCAGGAGGATTTTTCCCCACCTTTTGGTTTGGGCAGGGGGTTGAGGAGCAGATCCGGCACCAGTGGGACGGTGGGGCTGAGCCAGCGGACCCATGTGCCGGGGCGCTCGGCAGATTGGACGCTTCTCCGGCTGCCCTGGACTTTTCGGCTCGGCCCCGGCGCCACCAAACCCCCTCGCATTCCACAGGACG
Source organism: Necrosyrtes monachus (assembly GCA_037953605.1). Lineage (NCBI taxonomy): Eukaryota > Metazoa > Chordata > Aves > Accipitriformes > Accipitridae > Necrosyrtes > Necrosyrtes monachus. The sequence continues at coordinate 1,818,806 of JAZGTQ010000157.1, read as the reverse complement.
CAGCTGGCGGCTCACCCAGCGCTGTCTGAAGCTCATCCTATGTGGCCCAAGGCTTGTCCGGCACATCCCAGCTTGCCCAGCATGGCCCAGGGCTCATCCAACACGCTGTGGTGCAGCCTGAGGCCCATCTGGTGTGGTCTGGCATGGGCTGATGCTCATCCGATGGGACCTGAGGTTCATCCAGTGTGATCCGGCAGAGCCCCAGGCTTGTTCAATGCAGCCCAAGGCTCATCCGACATGGTCCAGCACGGCCCAAGGCTCATCCAACATGGTCCAGCTTAGCCCAAGGCTCATCCAAAATGGTCCAGCATGGCCTGAGGGTCTTCCAAAATGGTCCAGCATGGCCTGAGGCTCACCCAGCATGGTCCAGTGTGGCCTGAGACTCACCCAGCATGGTCCAAGGTTCATCCAACATGGTCCAGCATGACATGAGGCTCATCCGACATGGTCCAGCATGGCCCGAGGATCATCCCACATGGTCCAGCTTAGCCCACGCTTCATCCCACATGGTCCAGCAGAGCCCAAGGCTTGTCTGATGTGGCCTGAGGCTCAGCCGACACGTCCTGAGGGTCATCTGACACATCCCAAGGCTCACCCAACGCATCCCAAGACTCATCCGAGCTGACCCCAGGCTCATCCAACGTCACCCGGCGCATCCCAGGAGTCATCCAATGAATCACAGGACCTCCCTGGGCCACCCGCCCCACCCCGCTTTCCACCCATCCCCCAAAAAGCCTTCATGGGTGTCCAGCGTTGCCTTTTGGCCAGGACCCTCCCACCCCACCCTGCGGTTTCTGCCCCTCTCCAGGGATTTTGGCATTAAGCACTTACCGGAGGGGAGGGGGTTGGGCCCACTGCCCCCACCCCCCCCCCACCAACCCCGTTTTTGGCTGGATTTGCGGGTTTTCCTCCGGAAAAGCCAGTGACGATTTTGGAGTTGGGTTCAACGTGTTTCAGCTTGGGGAAGGAAAGCTGGAATTTGGCTGCGGCAAGGACACCTGGTTCACCTTTGGGGATGGGGATTAGGTGCCCTGGGGAATGGGGGGGGGTGCCCAGGTCACCTGGGTCCCCCTGGGATGGGGGGGGGGGGGTGGCTCAGACACTGGGATCCCACAGGAAAGGGGGGTTTGGACCCCTGGGGGATGGGGACACCCGGACGTCCACATGGGTTCTTCCCCCACCCCTCCTCCCAGTACCAGGGTGGTTTTAAACTGGATTTTCATGGTACCACTGGGAGAGCACGGGGAAGGCTCCCGCCGCCCCTCCTGGGTCTCTTCGCACTTTAAGACACCTCCAAAAACCCCCCTCAACCCCCTGCCACCAGTGATGAAAACAGCCCCAAACCCCGCAAAAACACACCCCCACCCCCCCAGCCACCCCTTGGGGGGGACAACACACAGACTCCTCTGGCCCACGGAAACCCCCAAAAAGGGCTTTTTTTCCCCCCAATTTCTCCAGTCTTGTGCTTTAAAACAAAAGTGTTGGTGTAAATAGCGGCTGCCGGCTTTTTTTTTTCCCCCTCTCTTTTTTTTTTTAATAAAACTGGCCAAAAAAAAACCCCAAAAGAAGAAAAAAAAAACCAAAAAGAAGAAAAAAAACCCTGAAAAGAAGAAAAAAAAACCCAAAAAGAATTACAAAAAAAAAAAAAAAGAAGCAAATAAACCCAAAAAGTATGAAAAAAGAAAGAAACAAAAAAAAAAAAAACCCCAATTCTCACCGCGGGGAAGGGTTTTTTGCTGTTAAAAATCGGGGGTTTGGTGCCTTTCGGTGCAGCCGGAGGGGCCTTTGGGGGTGTTGGAGGGTGGGAGTGTCAGTGCTGGCAAAGGGCCGGGGAAAAAAAGGCAAAATTGGGCAAAATTCAAACTGGGAAACAGATGCGTTGCTGCTTCTCCCCTCCCCAAAATGGGGAAAAACACTATGTTTTAACAATTTTTCCCCCTACCGCCACATCTTCATCCTCCTCCTCACCCGCCATATCCTGGTGCAGTTTTGGGATAGAACTCCCGATTTTGGGGATTTAGGTTTTTCCCATTAGGTTGACACCCCCCCCCTTTTTGGGGGGGGGGGGGTAACCCCATCATACAATAGGAATGTCATATTGGAAAAAAGTCATTTTTAAAGCAGGACATAAATTATTTAAATAATTAAAAAAATCCGTGGGTGTTTCCCCCCCCCCCCGCTGTAAATTAAAAAACAAACAAAAAAAAACCCCCAAAATCAAAATTCATCATTTAAGTGATTCCTCCACCAAAAAAAAAAAAAACCATAATAAATTGAATTGGGGGGGGGGGGGAATCCGCCGGCAAAAGGGTCGGCAGGAGCAACGCCGGCGCTAACGGTTCTTTCTTTGTATTTTTAGGGTCTAACAAACCTCCCGCCCCGTAGTTTTTGGTGATAGACATTGCCTTTTTCCGCTTCTTTTAAAGACGTTTTTAACAATTTGTGACATTTTCCAGGGCCGATGCGATTAGTGCATGAAAAATAAAAAAAAAAAAAAAATGTTTAATGCTCGGGGGGTCCGGCCGGGCCCTTTTCCTGCTGAATCAAAAGAGAAAAAAAAAGAAGGAAGACAAGAAAAAAAAGAAATAAGAATAATTTCGAAGTCGCTGTGGTGGTTTTTGGGGGGGGGAGTGCAGGAGGGGGGGTTGTAAACTGGGAACCAGTGGTGAACTGGGAATGAGCGGCGAACTGGGCATTGCAAACTGAGAACCGGTTGCAAACTGGGCTTTGCACCTCGGGAACAGGCAGCAAACTGGGAACCAGTTGCAAACTGGGTTTTGCAGTGTGGGGAAGCCAGTTGCAAACTGGGCTTGGTGGACTGGGAACCAGTTGCAAACTGGGAACAGGTAATAAACTAGGAGCTGGGCACTGCAAACTGAGAACCAGTGGTGAACAGAATGAGCAGCAGCAATCTGGGGAGGAGCAGCAAACTGGGAACTGGGCACTGCAAACTGGGAACCAGAGGTGAAATCGGAATGAGCAGCAGCAAACTGGGAATGGGGAGCAGACTGGGAACCAGTGATGAACTGGGAATGAGCAGCACCAAACTGGGAACTGGGCACTGCAAACTGGGAACCAGTTGCAAACTGGGCTTTGCAAAGTGGGGAGACAATTTTCAGGTTAATCAGCAGGAATTTGGGCAAATCAGCTGCAAACTGGGGTTTTTCCCTCTGCCTGCAAATGAATCAGTGACAAATTGGGGCTTTTTCCACATTTTTATTTCCCAGTCCATCTCCGCCCCGTTGCCCCACACCAACTGTGGGGGCTGCAAAAACCAAGGCCAAAAACGCCCGTTTCCGGCACGGCGCCCCAATAAACACTATTTTTTAGTAAAACCCCCAGAGCAGAGCCACACAGAGGCGAGTTTTGCTCAAAACCCCCATTTTTTGCAGCAGGAATGAGCGTGCAAACGCGGTGGGTGCAGCAAACGCCCCAGGAGGGTGCGGACCCCCCCCCCACCGTGGGCGAGTGAATAAATATAAAGCAGCCAAAACTGGGGGTTTTGCACAAAAACAGCATCTGGGAGGGGCGTGAGCAATCTCAACCCTGGGGATTTAATTGGATTTTAATCCAACCCTCCGGGTGTTTTTGATCCCCCGGGGGGGGGGGGGGGTAATCTTCCCAGGTGCAGTTTTAATCCTTTGGGGGGGGGGGTAATCCCCCAGGAGCACTTTTTAATCCTCCTGGGTGGGGTGTTAATCCTCCCAGGGGGGGAATTTTATCATTTTCCCCAATTCTCCTGGGGGGAGAGGCTTAATCCTCCCAGGCTGGTTTTAATCCTCTTGGGGGGAAATTAATCCCTACTGGGGGGTTAATCCTCCTAGGGTGGGGTTTAATCCCCACTGGGGGGGGTAATTTTCTGGGCAGGGGTTTAATCCCCACTGGTGGAGCTTTAATCTTCGGGGGGGGGGGGGGGCTAATCCCCACTGGGGTGGGTTTAATCTTCCCGGGGGGGGGGGGGGGGGTGTTTAATCCCCCCTAGTGTAGATTTACCCCCCCCCGCGTTGGTTTTTACCCCCCCAACGCAGTTTCCAATCCCCCAGGAGTTACTTTTCCACCCCATCACTGAGGGGATCCCTGTTATCGTCTCTCTCTCCCCACCCACCCCCTCACCCCAGGGTCACTTTTCAGGGGGCTCTTCAGGGACGATCTCCACCTCCAAACGCCCGACGTAGAGGGAGAGGGCACAGAGCCAGAGCAGGGCCAGCAGCGCGGCAGCGGTGGCGTTGGCGGCAGCGGTGGGCGCCGGCAGCATCATGGGCCGCCGCAACAGCACCAGGTTCACCAGGTAGGAGCCCGCCCCATAGGAAACGCACAGGCCCCCCAAGATGAAAAAGCCTAAAAAAAAAAAAAAAAAAAAAAAGGAGAAATAAACTCAAAAAAGAGCTGGGTTAGAATATTTAACGGGTTCCTTCCCCTCCCAGAGGGGGCGGGGGCACTTATTATGATGACAAATAGGTAAAATGCAGCAAAATTTGGCAAAATGGAGGGACACAGACTGTGAAATGGAGAAAATGGCACCAAAATGGGCACCCACAGGGGGGTGGGGGCATTGGGGTGACCAGGATTTGGGGGATTTTGGTTGGTTTTGGGGTGTTGGGAGGGTGATGGGGCTGGGGAGGGGGCCCTGGGGGGATGGGGGGATCCATCTGGGGGTGTCAGGGGGGTGTCATCAGGGTAGGTGTCCCCAAAAGAAAATGGGTGTCCCCTGGGGTGGGTGGGTGTCCTGGGGGTGGCTGTGGCCCCTGGGTGGGTTCCCTGGGCAGGGTGGGTGTCCCCAGGGAGAGGCAGGTGTCCTCTGGGGGTGTGGGGGGGGGGTGTGTCCCCAGGGTGGGTGTCCCCAAGGGGAGGTGGGTGTCTCCAGGAGGGGGGTTGTCCCTGGGGGTAGGTGTGTCTGATGGGTGGGTAGGGGTGTGCCCAGGTGGGTGCCCCCCCCATCCCATCCCCACCATAGGCAGCATCACGGCCAGTGTCGCTCTGGACATAGGAGATGACGCCGACGCCGGTGGCCAGGAGCCCATTACGGAACCAGGAGAGGAGACCTGGGCGGAGGGGGGGTGTCAGGGGGCGGGGGGGGCAAAGGGACCCCCCCGCCTCGCCCCTCCCTCAAGCCCCGCCCCCAGCTCCCTTATCCTGTCCTCAAGCCCCGCCCCCAGCTCCCTCACCCCCTCAAGCCCCACCCCCAGCTCCCTTATCCTGTCCTCAAGCCCCACCCCCAGCTCCCTTCGCCCCAAGCCCCTCCCCCAGCTCCCTCACCCGGCCCCAGCTCCCTCACCACCTCAATCCCCACCCCCAGCTCACTTATCCTGTCCTCAAGCCCCGCCCCCAGCTCCCTCTCGCCTCGGCTCCGCCCCCTGCCGCATTCCCGCCGGCCCCCGCCCCGCCCCTTACCTCCCTCCAGCGCCTTCCGCAGCAGCCAGGCGTCCGCCCGTTCCAGGTCGGAGGCGACGGGAGGGGGCGGCGGCGGGGCCCGGCCCAGGCTGTACCGAGGCCGCCCCGCCGCGCCCCGCAGCCGCCGCAGCGCCAAGGCCGCCGCCGCCCGCCCCGCGCCGCCCCACCAGCCCATGGCGGCCCCGCCACGTCCCCCGCCACCCCTTCCCCCCCGCCTCCTTCCACCCAGGCCCTCCTTCCCGGCGCCGCCGCCGCGCGCCCGTTGGTCGCCGTTGCCGCCGCTCACCGCGGGTTACCGCGCCTATTGGCGGAGACGCGGGTTCGTCGGCGCCACCCCGCCCCGCGCGGGCAATGATATGCGGCGATAGGCCGGCGCGCTACGCCCCGCCCCCTGCCGAGCGGAAGAAACGTTCCTATTGGCTAAGCGCGGGGTATGTCGCAAAGAGCTGGGCCCCTTCTCTCACGCCCCACTCTGAAAACCCCCAAATTCACCCCAAAACCCTTCCCCCCACCACCCCACTTGTACAAAAATGGCCAAAACACCGTTTTCCACCTTGAAACGCCACTTTATGAGGCGGGGCAGCCCTGCCGGTGCCCCGCAGGAGGGGGGGAGGGGTGGGGCAGCGCTGGCAGCAGCTCTGGGAGAGAGAAAATGGCGCCTCGTTACCGGGGGGGGGTCGGTACCGGGGCTGGGGGGGGGGGGGTATTGTAGGGTTGCCCCCGCGGCCCCACTTACCTGCCCATTGGCCGCTCCTTCCGGCACCGCCTCCTCCTCCCCAACTCGCCCGCCCGTTGGCTGCAGCACACCGCACGCCACGCCCTCTCCCCCCCCACCTTCTAGCGAGGAGGGGCGTGGCCTGCGCGGGGAGCCCCGCCCCCCCGCCACAGGCGGGGAGGGGGCGGGGGGGAAGCCGGCGCGGGGAGGGGGGAGCGGAATTTTGGGGGGTCAAACCAGCACTGGAATGCGCTGGGGGGGCACCCCAAAACAAGGGAAAAAATACAGCGATTTGAGGCTGTGTTTTCCCCCAGCTCCGCCCCCCCCCGCCATGACCCTGGTGTCGTGTGTGTGTGTATGTGTGTGTGTCCCCCAGTGTGTCCCGTCCCCCACAGTGTGTCCCCCCCCCCCGAGTCCCCTCACAGCTCGTCCTCGAGGCCGTCGTCCTCCTCGGGGAAGTCCCCGGGCGTGACGCTCTGGGGTTTGACGAAAGCGCCGTATTTGGGCTGGCACTCAAAATAACGGCGGCCGCCGACACTGCGGGGAGGAGGTGGGGGGGGAAACAACCCCTGAATTTTGGGGGACCCCCTCCTAAAAGAAGGGGACACCTCAGGGACATTTTGGGGACCTTACCTGCCGTCGTGCTTGCCCAGCGGCTCGTCGTAGCGGACGCCCACCCAGTAGCCCGGCTTGAAGTCGGTTTGGCCTGTGCGGAGAAGTGGGGGTCAGTCTTGGGGCGGGGAGGGGTGTTTGGGGACAACACTGGGGACATTTGAGGACAGTATGGGGACACGTACCCACGTACATAATGGTGGCAAGTTTGGAGGGTTGTCCCGGTAGCCGGACTTGGCAACGGGCACCAAGGGGGAGGGCGGCCGCCAGTGCCGCTTCCTGGGCCTGGCGTTGCTGCTGCTCGTCCGCCCGGCGCCGCGTCCCCTCAGCATCGTAACGTCCCCAACGCCGCTGGCGCAGGAAGGACCGAAGGGACTCTGCGGAGACACGTGGGACATCAGTACTGCAGGGGGTTGGGGACAGCAAACGGCAACCACCCCTCCCGCCCCACTGCGTGGTGGAGGTGACTGACAGAGGTTGGTGACAGGACGGGGAACATCTTGCGGGGGGGTGTGACACAGCAGGGGTGGTGGCAGTGCTACCATGGGGGGACAGGGGATTGTCACCTCAACTGGGGGGACAGTAACGCAGTGGGGACAGGGAGAGTGTCACCATGGGGGGGACGGGGGATTGTCACCTCAACTGGGGGGACGGTGATGCAGTGGGGACAGGGACAGTGTTACCGTGGGGGGGACAGGGGATTGTCACCTCAACTAGGGGAATGGTGACACAGTGGGGACGGGGTGAGTGTCACCGGGGGAGATGGGACGGAGACAGTGACACAGCAGGCGTGGAATGAGTGCCACCACGGGGAACATGGAATGGGGACGTCCCCTCAGGGCCAAGGATGTCCCTGGGGAGGGGGGGAGGTGGCCCGCGGGGGGACACTGGTGTCACCTGGCCGCTTTTCGTAGTCGCTCTCAGCCATCTCGTACTTCTCCACCCGTGAGACGTCCTCGTACTCCCCGATGCGCGCCCCGCTCCGGTCAATCACCTGCAGCACCCCATTACTGCAAGGGGCAGGGGGCACCCCCACCCCGGGGAGTTATCACGGGGTCTCCCCCAATGGGGGGGGAACCCATTTTGGGGGGAAAAGGGGGAAAAACTGCTAGGGTATGCTAGCACCAGCAGGGATACAGGGCCTGGCTGGGGAGTGGTAGAAAAAGGGCGTGTGCTGGCACCAGTGGGACTTTGGGGTGAGAAGTAGGGAAACAGGGTGCAACAGGGTGGTTGCAGGGTGTAATTTTGGACTGAGAACTAGGGAAAAAAAAGCGGGGGGGGAGGCAGGACCCACATGCACGCGGCAGCCGTCAGCCACGGGGTAGGAGCCCAGCAGGGCCTCGTCGCAATCCAGGTGTCCCAGCAGCTGCTCCTCAGCACCGTACAGCTCCAAGTCCATGCAGGAGGCCGGGCTGCCCACCACCAGCTCCAGTTTGCACTGGGAGAGGAAGGGGAGGGGGGGGGTTGGTGGTGGGATCCTGGTCCTGATCTTGGGTGGGGAGTGGGCGAGGGGAGTCCCCAACCTGGTCCTGGCCTCCCCCACCCTGGGTCGGGCACAGCAGGGGGGGTTGACCCCGGTGAGGGGGAGGGAGGGGGAGTTCCCGGTGAGGATGAGGGGGGGGTCCTGGTGAGGAGAAGGAGGACAGGGGGTCCCAGTGAGGAAGGTAAGGAGAGGGGCAGTGTCCCAGTGAGAAGGAGAAGAGGGAGGGGGGTGTCCCGGTGAGGAAGGGGGGCGGTGGGACGGATCCCCGTGAGGAGGAGGAGGAAGGGGTCCCTAGCCCCAGGGAGGAAGGGAGGGTGTGGCCCGGTGAAGGGGGAACGGGGATGTCCCCGGTCCCGATGAGGGCGGGAGTGGTCCTGGGGGGGGTGGGGGGGGGTGTCCCGGTGAGCAGGAGGAGGACAAGGGGTCCCGGGGAGGGGGGGGGGGGGATCCCCGTGAGGAGGAGGAGGGAGTCCCTAGCCCCAAGGACGAAGGGGGGGGCTGGCCCGGTGAAGGGGGAACGGGGATGTCCCCGGTCACGGTGAGGGGCGAGGGGGTGTCCCGGTCCCGGTGAGGAAGAGGAGATCCCGGTGGGGCGTGGTTCCCTGTCAGAGGGAGGGACCGGGCCCAGCTCCCATAAGAGGAAGAGGGAGGGGGGGGGAGGAGGAGGAGGAGGAGGAGTGGGAGTGGGGTCTCGGCGGGGCCCGGTCCATGACTGGGGGGGGGGGGGAGTAAGGTCCCGCCCGGCGGGGAGGGCCCCAGTACCGGTACCTTGAACTCGGCGATGGTGAGGCCAGTGCTGTAGCGCTTGTGGGTGCGGAAGGCGTTCAGGCTGCTGCTCACCACCAGCGACACGGAGCCGGTCCCAAGCAACGGCCCCGGCCCGGCCCCGGCCTCCGCCGCCGCCTTCATGGTGCGGCCCCGCCGCCGCCGCCGCCGCCGCTTCTGGAACCTTCGGCCCGCCCCGTACGCTCGCCCCGCCCCCGCCACCCAACCAATGGGAGCCGAAGGGCCGCCCCACGCGCTGACGCCTAGCCAATGGGGCGGGAGCTGCCTCGCCCGCCCGCCGCCGCCCCGCCAGTAGCAGACGCGTCGTGGTGGCAGGAGGGAGGGGGCGGAGAGAGGTGGGCGGGGCGGGGAAGGGCGCGCGGGGCGGGGCGGGGCGCGGGCGAGTCACGGGGCGGGGCGGCAGAGCCGCGTGCGGGGTGCGGTTGTGCGAGTGTGCGAGTGTGCAAGTGTGCAAGGCACGGGGTGCGATGGAGCAATGCACGGGGTGCGGGTGTGCAAAGCACGGGGTCCAGGTGTGCAATGCATGGCGGCGCAATGAAGCAAAGGACAGCGGTGCAGGTGTGCAATGAACAGGGCGCAGATGTGCAATAGAATCATGGAGTTGTTTAGGTTGGAAAAGACCTTTAAGATCATCGAGTCCAACAGCACCATGCCCACTAAACCATGTTCTGGAGTACCCAGTCTATGCGGTTTTTTAACACCTCCAGGGATGGTGACTCCACCACTTCCCTGGGCAGCCTGTTCCAGTGCTCAACAACCCTTTTGGTGAATAAACTTTTCCTAATATCTAATCTAAACCTCCCCTGATGCAACTTGAGGCCATTTCCTCTCGTCCTATCTCCAGCCACCTGACAGAACAGACCAGCACCCACCTCACTACAACCCCCCTTCAGGTAGTTGTAGAGAGTGATAAGGTCTCCCCTCAGCCTCCTCTTCTCCAGGGTGAACAGCCCCAGCTTCCTCAGCTGCCGTTAAAGGATTTTCAGTCATGGGTTTCTTAAGGTTTGCTTTATTAACAACTCAGAGTTGGGCCACCACCGCAGTGAATGGCAAACTTCCAAAAATTTCTCAGTCTTATATACCTTTTACCACCCACTATCCCAGTCCAAAATCTTTGTCATTTTCCAGCTGATCTCTGTTCCCATGTCGTTATCATTCATCAACTTATCTCATCAATTCTCGTGTCCCGGTTCTTCTGAAGTTAGTGGTCATAGGCAGAAGGTCTTGGGTCACCACGATCACTTATCTTCTTAAACATCAAAGATCACCTTTGAACTTCTGAAAATCACTCAGGCTATTCTACTAATTTTTCTTGTTCTAAAGTTAATCACTTACTCCCATGTCTTAGGTCTAAGATGTACAATCCTTCTTCTGTCAATTCAGCTTGACTGAGGTTCAAGCCAGCCATGGAGGGGGAGACACATAGGACAAATAAGCAGCTTATATATATTGTTTTATAAGCACCTGCATTCTATTAATCACATCTAAAGCAATCTCTAATCATTAGTTATATGTCTGATATGAATAGTCTCAGAAACAATGAGGCTTAAGGCCTAGTTCCTTTTACAATTCCCTCCCTTTGTTTTTCCTCGCACTCCTGCGATCCTATTGACAACTCCACATTTGTCTATCTTCTGTACTACCCTAGAGCTACAACTTATACAGCATTGAAACAAAACAATCACACATACTACCGTGATTATAACAACAAAGACTATTACAATTAGTTTTTTCACCCAAGTAGTCAAATTTAGAAACCAAGACGTTAACCAAGAGAATGTGTCAGAAAATCCCCAGGATGTCATCTCTTTGAATTTGTTGCATTGTGGCACTAACCTCCCAAATTTTCTGGACATCTGTTATTAATTCTCCTGATTGGTCAGTATACATACAGCAACCGGTATTTAGGACAGTGCAAACTCCACCTTGTGAAGCCAGAATCATGTCTAAAGCCATCTGGTTTTGGATAGTCATTTCTGAAAGTTCAGTTACCTCTTTCTGGAGAGTGAAAAGTCCGTGAGCAGTTGAATATGCTAATTTTTCAATTTCTCCAGAGACATTTAAGACTGCTTTTTCCAATTCACTTACTCCTAAAGCCAGAATTAACCACCTAACAAATGAATGGAATCCTGTTGGTCTTTCAATCAAGGGATTTAGAGTTCTTCGGGTTCGAATTAAAAAGGTTCTATGCCATGTTGCACTCAAGACAGCTTTTCGGTGAATTTCCAAATCTGTAGACATTACTCCTAGGGTACAAATACCTCCCCAGTCTGGAGGCAAAGCTTCATAAGCTTTGCTCCCACATAACCAAAAAATAGGTGCTTGCCAACTTAAACGCAGGTCCCTAGGTGCTCACCAACTTAAACGCAATCCTGAGCTGAGAGAAGTCGTGTTTTGGCATTGAGTCCAATTTCCTGCAAATGAATGATTTTTGCATAAATGTTGATTATCAACACTTGGGGGATAACATCTTTGTATACAGTGGACTTGTGAATAGTCTCCTGAGTTTGATAATCTAATTTCTCAAATTTGTTCTTCATAAGATTTGGAAAAAGTAGTATTAAACCAGTATTTTTTCCAATTTGCACTTTTAGGAATCGGTATTCCTACTAACTGAAATCCTTGATTCACTGTCTTTGGTAGAGCAACACAAATCCAACATTCACTTAAGTTTAGATTATCAGTAAAAGATTTCATCAATGACACATGCATATTGTTGGTCCAGGCATTTTCTACTTGGTGAATATCCCTAGGTTTCCGTACCAATTGTTTTAACACATTCAGAGCTGGCATGTTATGATATGAATGAGGATAATCCGTGTGACAGTGCCAAAAATTCCACTCAAGATTAGGTCCCCATTTGATTATTACAAACCTAAATTTGAAAGTAAAACAATTGCTTGATAGATAGAATTGATGACAGCACCAGTGTCCCTTACCATAAATTCCCCACATCTGATGGTCAAAGCATCATGTCCCAATTCCCCATGTTGGTTCTTGAAGGTGAATATGATATACAGGATAAGTTCTTGGAATGTCATATCCTCACCACTGTTTAGAAAAACCATGACTATTGGACCAAGCATCACACGAATCGTCAAGTCTACTTATAACATTGGCACAGAATTCGAGAGAATTAAGAAGGGGTTTCTCTATCTGGTTTTCGGATAACTAGCCGAAAAAATGACCTGTCCAGGCTTTGCCTGTAGGCCTGTAATTTGGCCCGAAAGTTGAAAAGTGCAATCACTATATGTAATAACAGTTTTATTGGTACCGGCATCTCGATATCGCAATGCAAATTTTGTCCACACGGTGTCACTCCAGGGTAAAATACAGAAAAGTACAAAAAGGAGTCGTACTTTGTAATTGTCCATTACGCTTCAGATTCTTTGCGGGCATGCGAATGACGGATCCAAGTTTCTTTCCCAGATACCTTGATGGCATAAAAAGAAGTTAGTAGGACAGTTTAAGGTCCTTCCCATTTTGGTTCAAATCTGTTTTTTCTTTAGAATTTCTTTATATAAATTCTTTATATAAACTTTGTCCCCTGGCTGTATATCATGAACTTGGATTTCAGGGCTAATTCCCTGATACCAATAGGCATGGTTACGCATTTGGAAAAAAAGAGTTTTGTAGATACAAGAGGTATTGTGTTACCCGTTCACCTCCATCCAAGAGGCTAGTCTTTGCTGGCACATATGTACCTGGAACAGCAAATATTCTCCCAAAAAGGATCTCAGCCGGAGAAACTCCAGTTGGTTGCCTTGGAGTATTCCTAATATCCCACAAAACTAAATTTAGAGCCTCAGGCCATTTCAAAACAGTCTGTTTACAAACTTTTACTAATTTCTCCTTTAATGTCCTATTCATTCGTTCTACCTGACGGGATGATTCGGGGTGATGTGGAGTATGAAATTTATTAAAAATCCCCAAAGAATTATAAATCTGAATCAGGATAGCAGCTGTGAAATGACTCCCTCGATCTGAGTCAATTACTTCAGGAACCCCATACCTTGGAATGATTTCTTTCAATAAGGCTTTTACTACTGCCTTAGAATCATTTTTCCTAGTCGGGAAAGCTTCCACCCATCCTGATAGCTGATCAATGATCACTAACATGTAAGAGTACCCCATTGTTTCTGGCATGTCTGCATAATCAATTTGGAGTTTTTGAAAAGGAAAGGTGCGTGGAGGTCTTTTCACACCAGGAGGTTTAATTCCCACCGAAGCATATTGTCTGCTTACATCTTACATCAGCTTACATCCTTCACAAATTCTTTTTGCTGCTGCATAAATTCCCGGGGCTGCCCAGAGTCTCTTGATTTGGAGCACTAGGCTCTCCAGTCCCCCATGGGTCCTCTCATGGTGCCAACACGTTATTGGTAATAAATACTTTTTTGGAAGGAGAGGTTTGTTGTTCAGAATCCACCACCCTTCTCGCTGGTGGGGTCCCAGCCGAGTCCATTGTTCTTTTTCTTCTTCAGGGAGGTCTTCATACAGCCTATTCACAGCTGGGATCTCCAATGTTATTTCATATTGTAACAGAGACATAATGGACACAACCTGTTGTGCTGCTACTCTAGTGACTTGGTTGGCTAGAGAATTTCCCTTTGCGATCATGTCTTGTCTCTGAGTGTGTGCCTTTATATAGATCACAGATATTTCAGAGGGCAATTGGATCGCTTCTAAGAGGTCTTTGATCTGTTGTCCGTGGGCAACAGTTTTTCCCACTGAAGTCAGAAAACCCCTTTCCTTCCATAAAGTTCCCATAGCATGACATACACTAAAGGCATATTTAAAGTCTGCATAAATGTTAACTCTTACTCCAATCGCATATTTAGCAGCTTCAGTGAGAGCAATTATTTCTGCTCCTTGTGCACCCAAAGGTGCAGGCAAAGGTCCAGCCAACAGTACCTGTGTTTCTGTGGTGACTGCGAAACCGGTACATCTTCGACCTTCTTTGTAGTAAGATGAGCCATCCATGAAGAGGTTCATATCAGGGTTATCTAAAGGTTGATCTCTCAGGTCATCTCGCGGCTTGCTGGTTTCACTTATGAGATAAACACAATTGTAGTTATCTTTTTCTCCATTAGAGGGTAAAGGTATTAAAGTTGCAGGGTTTAAAGTGTTGCACCTTTCCAGTTTCAAATTATCAGCCAATAAAAGAATTATTTCATATCTATGTGCTCGTTGTGGAGACAAAGCTTTCTCCGCGTATTGCGTTAACAAAATTTCTACCTCATGGGGTATACAAACAGTTAGTGGATGACCTAAAACAGTTGTTTTGGCTTTCCCAACCATTTCAGCTGCAGCTGCTATTGCTCTGATACAAAAAGGAGTTCCTTTAGCCACTGGGTCCAATGTAGAAGAAAAATAAGCAACAGGTGTCTCATGCGGTCCTAAAGTTTGTATTAACACTCTCTTTGCAACCCCTTTTGCTTCATCACAATATAATTTAAAAGGTTTTGAATAATCAGGAAGCCCTAATGCTGGGGCAGGTAAGAGTGCAGCCTTTAAAGTATGAAAGGCTTTCTTCCTCTCAGTGCCCCAAGCGATTGGTTCCATTTCCTCATTTCAAGTTGCTTCATACAGAGGTTTAGCTATTTCACTGAATCCCGGGATCCAAGGATGGCAAAATCCTACCTGTCCTAAAAATCCTCTCAACTGTTTTTTCATCACTGGTCTAGGTATTTCTTGAATTGCTTGAACTCTTTCAGGGTCTACTTCTCACTTTCTGGGCTTTAATATAAATCCCAAATATTTTACTTGCTGTTTGCAAAACTGCAATTTAGATGGAGATGCACAATGTCTCTTTTTAACAAGCTGGATACACAGATATTCAGTATCTCGAATAGGATCATTCTTCGTTTTACTTGCCAATAACAAATCATCAACATATTGCACCAAGATCGATTTATTTGGAAAAACTAAATCTTGTAAATCATTCTTCAAAATCTGAGAAAAAATCTTTGGGGAGATGATAAAACCTTGTGATAGCCTGGTCCAAGTAAGTTGTTTCCCTTGCCAAGCCAAGGCAAAAATCGATTGGCTTTCTTCAGCAATTGGAACACTAAAGAAAGCTCCGGTAAGGTCAAGCACTGTGAAATACTGTGCCCAGACTGGAATCTGGGTTAAAATCAGACTGGGATCCCGCACCACAGGGCGTGGAGCAATTACATGCTCATTCACGGCTCGTAAATCTTGAACAACTCTATATTCAGGATCTCCATCCTTATCTGTCCTATGTTTACTCACTGGCAAAATTAGGTTATTATAGGGACTACGGCATTCTTTCAAAATCCCCTTTTCTAAAAAAATGCACAATTTGTTTTCCAATGCTAGGAATGGCTTCATTTATAATTGGATATTGCTGAATTGAAGGAGGAGTCCCTCCTTTTGTTTTTATCACAACTGGTTCAGCAGATTTTAATAATCCTACTTTATCTCCTGATGTATTCCAAAGTTTTCTGGGAACTCCCGCTAATTCGGGTGGTATTTTTAAATCACTATGGTTTTGTTCTTTAAACTGGATTACTTCAGAACCCATTACAATTAATTGGATCCCTGTAGGTGCCAAAGAGATAAATGTGCCAAATTCCTGCAAGAGGTCTCATCCCAAAAGGGAAATGGAAGAGTCTGGAGAAATTACAAATCTTCCCCAGCCTAATTTTCCATTCAAAACTACTGGCAGAGGAGTAGACAAATATTTTATCTCTTCCCCTACTGTTGCCAAAATCCGGAATAAAACTCCTTAACAGCAATGAGAAGTTAAGAAGCAGGCACTCCTTTATTGCAGCGCTGGGCACACGGGGGATCACTCCACCTATTGTGTGCACCTGGCTAGTCTAACTGTGCGTTAAATACACACCTGTTATACATATTCACTAAATTTCTGGAAAATGTTATACATAATCATTAACTTTCTGATAAATCATTAGCATATGTAAATGTCTCTTCATGCAGGCGCAGTGAAGGTCTCTGGTGGTCTTCAGAAACCCTCTGGTGGTCTTCCATAATCTTCCTCACTTGTCCGCTTCTTGACCTCTCTTAAGTGATTCTGCGCAGTACAATTCTCACCATCATCTATATTAGTTTACATAAAAATGCATACTGTGTCTATTCTTAAATGTAACCTTTCTAATAATTGGTCCTTCAGTCACACCACCTTATTAATATTCTTATGTTAAAACAGTCTTTGGTTAATCTCACTTAACTCTACTGACTGGAGTCCTCGATAATTAGATCGAGGTGGGAAGGGTAAGGGGTTTCCAAGCAGCAAACTGGTGTCCATAACGGTTTCCTTAGTTTCCTAAAACAAAACACTACAAATCAACAAATCTTTGTCAAAGTTTCTGTGGTTAACTGATTTTAGACAATACTTGAATTCTTATGCTTACACATAGTACATTTTCTAAAGTTCCTAAGTTCCTATGACTACATTTCAAACTTAACACTCCCATACCTATGCTTCACAATTTTCTACTTCTTAATCAAACCAAACTCTTCTATATAATTAGATTTTAATTTCTTTATCAAAATATTTGCAACACTACGACCCCCCGTATTATCGCAGTTTCATTTGACATCTGGGGGACTTCAAAATTTAACAAAGACAATGTCGCTCCTGTATTTACTAGGAAAGTAACAAGAATACCGTTTACCATTGCAGAAATTTGACCGCGCTTGTCTATCTTGATTCCAACAGGTTCCATTGCTCTTTTATTTTCCAGAGAAGAGGAGTACCATTCGTTACTGCGAATGAGGTCGTGGGGATCGGGCAGATGGAAGTCCTCCTCAGATTGCAAGAGGTCTCAGTGGGCACTCTGTTTGCATATGTCCTAAATATCCACAATAAAAACACTCTAAAAAGTTAGCATGTTGGGAAACAGGTGGAACTCTATTTTGCCCCCTCTTCCCCTAAATCTCCCCTGAGAAAATCCCCAACCTCTCATTCGTGGGTTAAAATTCTGAGTAATTGCTGCAGCTAACAGTCCAATTTCTCTCTCCTTCTCTTTTCGCTCTCACTTTCTTTCAATTTTTAATTTCTCTTCTTCCTGTTTTTGTCTTTCTTCAGCTCTTCTATCAAAAACAAAGGCAGCAATATTTAGAATTTTAGTTAATGTCTTACCCTGCTAGCCTGGCATATGTTTCTTAAAATATTTACTTATGTCTGGAGCAGATTGATCTACAAAAACACTGATAGCTAAAGGCTCCTGGAAATTGTCACGGGTCATGTCCCCATATTTTAATAAGGTTACCTTCAATCGTCCCCAGTAATCACTCGGATGTTCATCAGGTCTCTGCCTACCTTCTAAAACCTTTGTCCAATTAGTTACTCTCTCACCAGCTTGGCGAACTGCTTCTATTAATTGTTGAATGGCAGCTCAGTGAGCCCTAGTTCCTTCTGTGGTTGCGAGATTCCATTCTGGATCTTGTTCAGGCCATGGGTTTAACCCCTGACCTTTCTGAGCAATTTCTCTATCCGTTTGAAAAATCTTTTCTCTTTCCTCTGCCTGAAATAATTCTTCATCAGAGTCTTCATACCATTCCAGTTAGGGGTATAATCAGTGACAATTCCCGATAACAATTGAGCACACTTTCCAGCATCATCACACGGCCGAGGCATTTTTGACTGCCAGGCTACTAAATCACCTTGTTTCCAAGGTTCATGCCTCATTATTGCAGTTACTGCAGGAACTTCAGCAGGTGCACCCGGTCCTGCTCTCAGGTTTGGTATGTAGTCCAAACACATTGGGTACATGCCAACAAACACATTGGGTACATGTCAACACACTTAGAGAAAAGCTCAGTTTCCTCAGCCTCAGGAGCCGAGGAAAGTAAACTTCTCCTCATCTTCAACAAGGGAGTTTTCCTCCTTTGTTGTGCCCAATTATACCAAATATACCAATAATCAATGTCTTGACTTCTGGAGTCTTCCAAAATAATCCTAAAAAATTTTTGCTTTGGGGGTTTAAATGTTCCCTTAGGAGGCCACTCATCCATTGGCCCTCCTCCTCTATTTCTCGTCAGGAATGGCCATTCCTCTTGGCACAATATTATCAATTTTCTTTTTTGCAGTGCCTGTGCCAATAGTATCTTTTTCCAATTTTCTAAAACCTCAGCAAGGGGTGTCCCCCTTTCAACGCTGGGTACTGACCCCATCTTTCCTAATATTTTTTGCAAGTTTAAACACAAGAGTTTACCAGGATAATTTTATCTGGAATTACCCGTGCCCAAGTCTCTTAGGTGAACTCACCTGATTATTTCTGCAGGCAATTGAGCGTTGGTAAGGGGTTTGTCCAGGGAAATATCTAGTTGCTGTCTTTCGCTCTTGTGTCCTAGAGTCCCATCTGGGTCGTCAATTCTGTTAAAGGATTTTCAGTCATGGGTTTCTCTAGGTTTGCTTTATTAACAACTCAGAGTTGGGACATTCACTGCGGTGGTGGCCCAACTCTGAGTTGTTAATAAAGCAAACCTAGAGAAACCCATGACTGAAAATCCTTTAACAGGTGTTCCTCATAGACTTGTGCTCCAGGCCCCTCACCAACTTGGTTGCCCTTCTCCGGACACATTCCAGCAACTCAATGTCTTTCCTGTAGTGAGGGGCTCAAAACTGAACACAGTACTCGAGGTGCGGCTTCACCAGTACCGAATACAGGGGAACAATCACCTCCCTGCTCCTGCTGGCCACACTATTTCTGATACAGGCCAGGATGCCGTTGGCCTTCTTGGCCACCTGGGCACACTGCTGGCTCATATTCAGCCGGCTCTCAACCAGCACCCCCAGGTCTGAAAGGGTTAAAGCCCCAAGGACAAGGGGATGCTGTAAATAAAGGTATGTTTCCTTCTGTTCCCCAAGAAGATAAGGACCTTAAGCCCCTTTTCAGATAAATTACCATAGTTGGTCAGTATGGTTTGCATCAAAAGGATGTTAATCAAGGAAGAGTAGATAGTAGAGCTGCCCATGAACATTCTTTAGGATAAGCTATCCGAACATGTAAAAAGTGCCACGGAGCAGAACCCGAGGAGGAGGTCGGACAAAGGATGAAGACTATCAAAGACTACCAGAGGATCCCAAAAGACCACCGAAAGAAGATGACTGCTTGTGCGGATCAGATATTTACATATATTAATGAATTCTTGGAAATCTCACATTTACGTAAATTAGTCCTTGGAAATTCTATGAATGTGTATAGCTTTAATGTACATAATCTCTAAAGGTTTGCCCAATTGTTGGAGCAGTCCTGGTGGACTCATCCCTAATGCTGCCCAGTGCTGTAATAAAGGATGTCTGCTTAATAGTAACCTCGTTGCTATTGAGTTTTATTTCAGGGAACTCTCTGAAAACTCCGTTTCCCCTACGGGGAGATTCGGACTCGAAGGAGAAGTATCCATGAATTTTTGTTTCAGGTCCTTTTCCACCGGGCAGCTTTCCAGCCACTCTTCCCCAAGCCCGTAGCGCTGCATGGGGTTGCTGTGACCGAAGTGCAGGACCCGGCACTTGGCCTTGTTGAACTTCATACAGTTGGCCTCAGCCCATCGATCCAGCCTGTCCAGATCCCTCTGTAGAGCCTTCCTACCCTCAAGCAGATCATCAGTGTCATCTGCAAACTTACTGAGGATGCACTCGATCCCCTCATCCAGATCACTGATAAAGATATTAAACAGAACTGGCCCCAATAACTGAGCCCTGGGGAACACCACTTGTGACCAGCCACCAACTGGATTTAACTCAGTTCACCACAACTCTCTGGGCTTGTCCATCCAGCCACTTTTTGACCCAGCAGAGTAGAGACAGTGTCAAAGACCTTACTGAAGTCCAGGTAGACAACATCCACAGCCTTCCCCTCATCTGCTGGGCAGGTCACCTGGTTGGTCACTGCATGGGGTGCGGGTGTGCAACACACAGGGTTCGGGTGTGCAATACACGGGCTTCGGGTGTGCAATGCACGGGTGTGCGGGTGTGCAGACTACCGGTGCTCGGGTGTGCGACGCACGCCGGTACCGCCCTGCCGCGCGCGGGGGCGGGGCCCAGCCCCGCGCATGCGCCGCCCGCTCCCGCCGCCGCCGTCTGTCCCTGCGCGGCCGCCATGGAGGCGGACGGGGCCTACGAGCCGGGCTTCGTGGGGATTCGCTTCTGCCAGGAGTGGTGAGGGGACGCCGAGACCCCCCCCCAGACTCTTCAGACGCTCCCGATACCCCCTGGGCCGCCCCAGACCCCCCCCATCCCCGCGGGCCTCCCCGGTTCCCTCCATGGGCCTCCCAGCCACCCCCTCTGGGCCTCCCCGACACCCCCCGGCCCCCCAGTACCTCCCGGGGCTACTTCACCCCCTCCAGGGCTCCCCGGTATCCCCCCCCCCCGTGACCCCCAGACCCCTGCTCAAGGCTCCCAGACACCCCCCGGGCTCCTCAGACACCCGACCACCACCACCCGGTTCTTCCTGACACGCCTTGGATCCCCCAGTTCCTGAACCCCCGCCCCCCCCGGGCTCTTTGATACGCCCCCAACCCGTCCCCAGGCCCCCCAAATACCCCCCCCGGGTCCCCCATGCTCCCCCCTCCCCAGGAGATATGGCCTCAGGACCCGGCTGGGCCCCGCAGGACCCCCAGACCCCGCAGTAACATCCCCCCCCCCATCTGCTGCCCCCCCCCCCCAGCAACAACATGCTGTACCCCAAGGAGGACAAGGAGAACCGGATCCTGCTCTATGCCGTGAGTCCGTCCGTCTATGTTGTCCCCCTCTGCCATTGGGACCACTCCCAGTGTATTGGGCTGTGTGCCCCTCAGCCCCCATGTGGCACTGGGACCAGTGCTGGGAGCATACTGGGACCAGTCCCACTATGATAGAGGGCTGTGCCCACCCCCAAAGCCCCCACTGGGGCACTGGGACCAGTTCCAGCACGTCATGGGGCTGTGCCCTGCCCCTCCCAGTTTGGCAGCGGGACCAGTCCGTAACCCCCTCTCTTCCCCCAGTGCCGCAACTGCGACTACCAGCAAGAGGCTGACAACAGCTGCATCTACGTCAACAAGATCACCCACGAAGTGGAGTGAGTTCGTTAGCAGTCCCGGCCACCTCGGTCCCAGTCCCAGTGTTTCCCACCCCGGGGAGGGGTGTTAGTAGAGACTAATTAATAAGGGAAAAACAATTAAAAAGGACTGGTGGGGTAATTACTAACAAGGTAATTAGCAAAGTAGGAATTAGGTAACTAATATGAGAATAATTAGGGGGAAGTAATGAGTGATTAATAAGCGGAGTTAATAAAGGAAAATGAGTGGAGGGCGATTTATGGGGGCAATTAATAATGGAGAACAATTGCTGGGTAATTAATAATTAGGGAAAGCATAATTGGGATAGTCAGTAAAAGTGATTGAGGGGCAACTAGTGGGTAATTAAAAAAGGGAGACAATAAGGGAGAATAACTCAAGGGCAATTTAACGTAGGAGCAATTAATAGGGGTAATTAATGAGGGGGATGCCAGGGTTATTAATAGCCTGGGGGTAATTAAGGAGGCTAATTAACACCCTGGGGCATCTCGCAGCGAGCTCACGCAGATCATCGCCGATGTCTCCCAGGACCCCACGCTGCCCCGCACCGAGGACCACCCCTGCCAGAAGTGAGCTGGGCTGTGGGGACACCCGTGGGGCTGTGGGGACCCCTGTGGGGGTGTAGGGACCCCCTGGGGCCATGGGGACCCCTCCCAGTGTGGGGACACCACCATGCTGCCCCAATGTCCCCCCTTGGGTGTCCCGTACCCTCCCCGGCTCTGGTGTGTGTCCCCCGGGCTCTCAGGCCCTTTGTCCCCGCCCTGGGGTTCCAGTGTCCCCATGGGGCTCTGACGTTCCCCCCCATAGCTCCGATGTCTCCCACGGGACTCCCTTGTCACCACCGTCCCCCTCTTCCCCAGGTGCGGGCACAAGGAGGCCGTCTTCTTCCAGTCGCACAGCGCCAGAGCCGAGGTGAGGTGACGCCTCCCACCCGAGCCCCCCCAAAGCTGTCACCGTCCCCCCCCACCCCACCGTGACCACCCCCTCCTCCCAACCTCCTCCAGGACGCCATGAGGCTCTACTACGTCTGCACCGCCCCACACTGCGGCCACCGCTGGACCGAGTGACAGTGCCTAGAGACGCTCTCAGCCCCCAAAATCGCCCCAGATGGTGGCCATCACCCCAAAACCTCCCCTGTGCCCCCCAACCCCAGCTCTGTACCCCCCTGTACCTGCCGGGGTGGCATTTCGGTGGTAATAATGGTTATTTTTGGCAGTGGGATGTATCAGTGGCTCTGTGGGGTGAAGGGAGGGCTGCTCTGTGGAGTTTGGGGGGGCTGCGGGGTGGGGGAGCAGCGCCGCACGGGGGACTCCAGGGTGTGCATGGCTGCGGGGAGCTGTGGGGGGCAGGGTCTGTTTCCCTGCGGGGATGTCACAGCAGTAGGGCCCAAATCATCCATAGTGGCCCCAAATGACATGTGATGGGCCCCATATCACACCCCTGGTACCCTAAGATGTCCCCATGGACCTTGAATTGCAGCTGCGGGGCCCCAAATTGCATCCCTGGTACCCAAAAATGCCCCCATGGGCCCCAACTTGCAGCTGTGGGGCTCCAAATTGTCCCCAGTGGGCCCCAAATTGCATCCCTAGTACCCCAAAATGTCCCTACAGGCCCTAAATTGCAGCCATGGAGCCCCAAATTGCATCCCTGATGTCCCAGATTGCCCCCCAGTGCCCCACATCACCCCATAGCAGCCTCAGATGCCCTCACCAGGCTCTAACTTGCCCTGCTGGACCCCAGTTTGCATCCCCACTGCCCCCAGTTGCCCATGACGGGCCCCATATTGTAGTCCTGGTGCCCCAAATTGCCCTCTAGGTACCCCAAATTACCCCCCCATGCCCCCAGATTGCCCCTCCCGTGTTTCAAATCGCTCCATCAAGCCCTGACTTGCCCAAAATCTCCTTCCCCTGTACCTCAAAATGCCCAATTGGGTCCCAAATCACGCCCCCCCCCCCCCCCCGAGTACTCTGAACCACCCTCCAGCCACCCCCCATCTCACTGAACCCCAAATTGTCACCTGGTGCTATGGGGGCTGCCAGGGGCACCCAGGCATCCTGCAGCCCCATGAAAACCTCGTGGGTCCCGGCGAGGTCATCAGGGGCCGAATCCACCGACCCCAAAACCCCTTGCTTTGGTTCAAAAACATTTATTTTTTTTAACAACTTTTAAAATTGGCAGCGACGGCCATTTCTGCCCCTCTGCCAGTGGCATGGAATGGGATCAGGGCTGGGCTGCTGCTGGGGCGCTTGCTGGGTGTTTGTGGGGCTCGGAGAGGGACAAGATGGAAACCAGAAAAAAAATATACATCTGAGAACCCTGAAAGTGGTTAAAGCTTAGAAAGTTGCCTAAAAAAACCCTAGAAATTTAAGTAAGAAGGTGGGTTGACACCCCAATACCTCAATTTAAAGCATTTCAGGGTTGCTGCTCTCCAGCCTCTTCCGGATCATCTCCATGAGGGAGTCAGAGTAGGCACGGAGCAGCGCCAGGGTTTCGGGGTCCGGTGGCGGTGCCAGACTGTCGGTGCCGATGGTGTCGTCAATGTGGCGGGTCACACTGCGGGAGCGCAGCTCGGCTCTCATCCAGCTGAAAAGGTCAGCCAGCGCGGTCCTTGCCTGGAGGAGGTCCTCCTTGGTGGCCTCGGCACAGAGGGTCATCTATGGGAGAGGGGTCCCATCGTCACCCCAATTCTTTGCTGGCTGGTTAAAATGCTCCCCCCACCCCTCGGCTCTGAAATGGGCCGCCAGTGATGGGGTTTGGGGGGTCCAACTCCACAGATGTGGCCAAAATACATCAGCTGTTGGTCATCTGAGAGAGGAGAAGCAAACGACCCCCCCCCCCCACCCCAAAACACTGTGAATTGGGGCGGGGGTCTCCCCCCCTTTTTAGGAGGCACTGACCTGGTCGTAGAGCCCCAGCGTCTCCTGGAAGCTGGTGCGCAGCAGCTGCAGGGCCGTGGTGAAGGTCTTGACCCAGAAGTGGGATCCTGCGGGCACCATGGCTGCCATGAGCCTTGTGCCCCCTCTGCTTTGGGAGGGGACAACAAAAACCCACCTCATCCCAATCCGGGAGGCGGTTTTGGGGTGAAGGAAGCCCCTCTTTGTCTTCAAACACACACCTGTGGGTTTTCCGGTGTTAGAGCCTGTTTCCTGTCCTGTTCCCAAAGCTTTTTCATCCAGCAGTTTCTAAAAAGTTGATGGAAGCACCGCTGAGCCCAGCCCGAGGAAGGAAAATGCCTTTTTCTGCATGTTTCTCCCACAGATTTCCCCCTCAGGCAAAAAAAATGACTCGCCTCCGATTGTTGGAGCTCCTGGGATGTTTTTGGCTGGTCCCTGACCTGCTCCTGGGCACGGGCAGGGCTGTGCGGCCGGGGCCATGCCTGCAGGGGGAAGGTGGCCGCCAGCCTGCAGGACAAGAGGAGTCAGGAGTGGGAAACCGATTCCCCGCCAGACAGACAGATGGACAGAAGCAGCACCTGCTGCCCACCTGCTCTTCCGGCAGCGTGAGAGGAACCGGGCTGAAATGGTCAAGCGTGGGTTCAAGAACAAGTTTTTTTCCTCATCCTCAGGTTTGGGAGGTTTCAAATCCTTTAAGGAGCCGTCAAACTTCTCTGCAGCCACAGGGCAGGAAGCATTAGCTCTACCATTGCTGCAATCCACCCAGATCGGCTGTGCCAAACGCGCTGGCACCATCTGTCCACGGTTTCTCCCATTACCTTCAGTGTCTGCCAGCGTCTCAAAGTGCTGCTTGAGGTATTTCTCCTGCTCGGGGGTCTGGGGCAGGGAGCTGCTCTGCGGCAGGTTCTCCTCCGGCTCCTCCACCTCCCCGTCAGAGCCCGATGAGTCCTCGTCTGCCAGAATAGAGCCAGAAAGGAAAGCCACCATGATGGATGTTAGCACCAGGCAGTTTTTATTCTGATCTAAAGCCACCCCCTCAAGCTTTTTGCTCGGTCACGAGGGTTTAGTGCTGGCAAAGCCGGCGCTTGCGGCGCATTCCCGGAGCCCTGGCCGTGCTCCCGGCGTTACCTTCCAGCTGGTAGCAAGGCACCGGCATTCCCAGGCAGGGTGAAACACAGGACGAGGTGTCCTCCTGGCTGACCCTGGGCTCCTCCAGGTACGTGAGGCGCAGCGGCCACTCCATCACATGTTGCCTTGGGGGAAGGCGAGCAGATCGGTTACGGCAGAGCATCAGATGTCACCACTGGGTCTGCACTCGCCATCGCTCCAAGCCGGCACGTGTGTGCCTGCGTTCGGGTGCTCGGCTGGGACGAAGTTAAGTTGCACCCGAAAGGTTTCCCTCCTCCAACCCCAACGGGGCTTTAGGGGCCGGGTGGGAGGTTTGGCATGAGCAGGGGAGCCCTGTCCTGCCAGGCTGGCGCCTTCCGGCATTGCCAAAATGTTCTGAAATTTGGCTTGAAGGGAAAAGCCATGATGGGGACAAGGGTGCGATGGAGCTCAGCATGAGCCGGGACTTGGTGCGGTGATGTTAAGCAAAGCCTGAAGTAGCAGGGAGGGCTTGGCTTAACATCAATAGTGAAACGCAGTGCTTGCTTCCCTGCCTGGCTACCGTCAGCTTCAGCTGGCACCAACCTGCTCGCCTTGGGCATGCATGGCTCCTGCAGGCTGGTCCCAGTTGTATCTGGTGATTCCAGTCCCCTGTTGGTTTCCTCATCTGAGAAGACCTCGGAGAGCAAGTCCTCAGTGAGGTCGCCGGGAGAGCTCTTTGCCTGCTGGAGACAGGGAGTTGATGTCCGTAGCTGGATTTTTCCCAGAAAGATGGGCACTGGCAGGCAGGGGGTCTCCAGGAACGGTTAAAACCAGAGTCTGGCAAGGCCTGATGGAGGGTGCAGGATCTGGCCCCACAACTGACCTCTGAAAGCAGCTGCTCCAGGCTGCCAGGCTTGTGCTCCTTGTCACTCTCGAGGTGGAGCTTGATGGGGGTGAAGTTAGGGAGATCCATCTCTGGCAAGGTCTTGATGGGAACCCTCTCAGCACGCTCTGCCCATCGCCCCCGTGGCTGGTAGCTGCTCCGCAGGCTGGCGGCCGCCCCGTCCCCATCCTCCACCTCTCCCAGCTGGAAGAGGGAGGGAGGAAAGAAGAGAAGGGATCCGGTGGAGACAGAGCAAAGGGATCTTCATCTGGCCCCGTTAAAGTAAAAGAAATTAAATTACATCTCTAGGTGCGGGCGTGTGACTTACCAGCCTTTTTGCCCACATGGGCAGCCTGCTGTTGGTTAGGATGCATACTGGAGCTGGAGGGGGAGAGCGGGGTTAGGAGCTGCACTGTGTGCCACAGCCCTTTGAGGAAAGACAGGCAGAAAACGGAGTGCAGCCACAGAGGGACCCCGACCCACAACGCACGCAGCTCCGAGTCCTCCTTGCAGGGGGTCTGCAGGGATGAGGCCTCGTCTCGCTCCTCATTGGGCTCTTCGTCAGAAGCTCCTCCGGCACCAGTGGCTGCCATCCTATTGGGGATCATGATGTAGGTCTCCCATCTGGAGGAGGGAGAAAGGTGGGGCCCCCCGAGCTCCCTCCCACCCAAAAGCCAAAAACAAGGGGGGATGTGGGGATGAGGGGCTTTTCCCCACTACCTGAACTGCACCGGGGGACTGGTCTCCTTCGCCTGCTTTGGCTGCAGCAGGTCAAGCTCCAGCAAGTGCTGCTTCATGCTGCTGGTGATTTCCAGGTCCAGGTGCCAAATAAAGATGCAGCTGGGGGTAGAAAGGTGGGTGGGGGGTCAGGTTGCCCCCAGATTTTGGATACAGGGTGGGGTGGGGGGGCTTTACTTTTGTCATGGTTTAACCCCAGCCAGCAGCTAAGCACCACGCAGCTGCTTACTCACTCCCTCCTCCCCCCCCAGTGGTATGGGGGAGAAAATTGGGAAAAAAGTAAAACTTGTGGGTTAATAGAACAGAAAAGAAGAAACTAATAATGATAATGATAACATTAATAAAATGACAATAGCAATAATAAAATGTTTAGAGTATACAAGTGATGCACAATGCAATTGCTCACCACCCATCGATTGATGCCCAGGTAGTCCCCAAGTGGTGATCCCCTGCACCCCCACTCCCCCCAGTTTATATACTAGACATGACGTCCCATGGTATGGAATACCCTGTTGGCCACTTTGGGTCAGCTGCCCTGGCTACGTCCCCTCCCAACTTCTTGTGCCCCTCCAGCTTTCTCGCTGGCCGGGCATGAGAAGCTGAAAAATCCTTGACCTTAGACTAAACATTATTTAGCAACAACTGAAAACATCAGTATTATCAGCATTCTTCTCATACCTAACTCAAAAACATAGCACCGTACCAGCTACTAGGAAGACAATTAACTCTATCCCAGCTGAAACGAGGACAACATTAAGACCCTTCATTAATTTAATCCACCTGAGCCCTCCAGCAGTGCCACTGCTTGCATGTACATCCCACCCAGCCAATGCTTTTCCCATCGTGTCTTGCACGGCATCTAGGGTGAGGGGTGAGGCGTTTACAGCAAAGCATAAATTGGATTATTTCTTATGTCTGTCGGCCCCTACCTGTCTCCTGAGACAGTGATGAGGTGCCTGCAGTCGTATGTGAACCGCATCCCCGTGACTATTTCTGTGCCAAAAAGAAGGAAACGCGGGGGGACTTGCTTGCCAGGACCACAATCCCCATGCTCATTTAGGAGATTGAAGTGACACAGTGGGGACATTATTGGGGGGTTTCATGGCCGAACAGGGGACAGGCAGGGGTAGGCAGAGCACTGGGGGCTTCCCAGCAGCTCTCCTCTGCATCTCCATTTCCAAGGGCACCTCCTGGATTTCTGAGAGGAACCGAACCTGAATGGCCGAACATTTTTGCCACGCATTCCCCAGAGTGGAAGTCAATGAGGGTGATGCTCTTGTCAGAGCAGCTCGTCGCCAGGAAGGTGCCAGAGGGATCCAGCTGTACCTGGGGGAGACGAGTGGTGGGTTAGGCTCAGCCACAGGTGGGAAGGCAAGTGGAGCCAGGCAGCTTCATAGGAGCACAGAAGGGTTTGGGTTGAAGGGACCTTCAAAGACCATCCAGTCCAACCCCCTGCCATGGACAGGCACATCTCCCACTAGATCAGATTGCTCCGACTCCCATCCAACCTGACCTCGAACACTTCCCACAAGGAGACATCCACAGCTTCCCTGGGCAATCTCCTCCGGTGTCTCACCACCCTTATCACAAAGAATTTCTTCCTCGTGTCCAACCTAACCCTCCCCTCTGTCAGTTTAAAGCTGTTGCTTCTTGTCCTATCGCTGCAGACCCTGGTAAAAGTCTCTCTCCATCTTTCTTATATTGAACAGCTGCAGTAAGGTCTCCTTCTCTTCTCCAGGCTGAACAGCCCCAGCTCTCTCAGCCTTTCTCCGCAGCACAGCTGCTCCAGCCCTTGAACCATCTCCGTGGCCTCCTCTGGACCTGCTTGAGCAGATCCATGTCTGTCTTGTGCTGGGGACCCCAGAGCTGGACACAGGGTGGGGGTCTCACCGGAGCAGAGCAGAGGGGGAGAATCCCCTCCCTCGACCTGCAGCCCAGGAGACGCTTGGCTTTCTGGGCTGCGAGTGCACATTGCCAGCTCATGTCCCAGTTGTCACCCACCAGCATCCCCAAGTCCTTCTCCGCAGGGCTGCTCTCCATCCATCCATCCATCCCTCCCCCAGCCTGTGCTGGGACAGGGGATTGCCCCCACGCAGCTGCAGGACCTTGCGCTTGGCCTTCTTGAATGTTGGCCAACTCCTCCAGCTCCCTCTGGACGGTAGCTCTTCCCTCAAGGGTACCAACGGCTCAGCTCCAAGCCCTTCAACACTGCTGACAATCCTGCCCCACTGCAGCCCCCGCTCAACCCTGCACCAAGGGAGCTGCTGCGGACACCCTGACGACCGATGTCTGGTGGAAATCACCCTCTTACCTTCAACAAGGAGCCGTCGTCACCTTGCGAGCCCTTGTAGCAGCACTTCAGCTTCCCACTGGCTGTGCTGTACACCCTGCGAGAGGAATGGGAGGTGGTCAAGCTGGTGATGAGACCTGCGGGGACACCGGAGCAGGAAGGAGAAAGGTGACCCGGATGCGGATTCAGCCTGAGCCGGCATGGAAAAGCGCCTTCACCTGACGTTTCTGTCCTGGCAGGCAACGGCGACGTATTTCTGCGTGATGTCAATGTCCATGTCGTACAGTGTGGTTTTCTCAGCAACGTGATGCGTCCTAAGGAAATTGAAGCCATCTGGGAGCTGGAGGGAGACAGGGAGAGCCGCATTGCCTTCCAGCCTGTTTGATTTTCAGGGAGAAATAGCAGATCCCTGCGGAGAGGCCGCTAACCCACCTTTTGAGCATTGCGGAAATAAATGCTTTTATCGGCACCGCAGCTTATCAGCTGAATGTCCCCGTTGCCTGAGCGAAGAGAGCACAGGGAAAGGCGATCAGAGATCACGTCTGTTCCAAATTCACCACTGAGTGAATCCGAAAAGTGATTCTTTATGAATGAATCCATAAAAAAACGATTCTTTTAAGAACTAGACGCAATCCAAGGGTGGGATCCTCCCCTGCTATGTATCCCCTACAACGGATGGCTCAGAGCTCTTCGTCTGGAGATGCCTGTTTTCTACCGAGGACCCCCCTCTTATGCAGACGTTGAAGTTTAGGTAGGTAAATCCAGAGAGAAAAACCCTGGCAGAACAAGGTGAAGGGCAGCCTGACAGGGGGGAATTTGGATGAAATTCGGCCACCTACCAGCAAATTTGACCGACGTTATCGCGGAGGAGTGATCATCCAGGGTTTGCTCCAGCTTGTAGTTCTTGTCTACATTCAAGACGTGAATCAGCCTGTCTCTGCTCGCCGAAGCCAGCAGCGCGGCTCCTGGAGCCGTTGGAAAACAGGGCGTTAAAATAGTGCTGTGCTAAAGGCTTTTGTCAAGAAAATGGTGTATTTGCTGTCATTCCCTGCAAAGATTTTGATTTAAACAGGGTTTAAGTTGGCTGTTAAAGGGAGAGCAAACGGAGGTGGTTGCACAGGTCCTTCCCACTGCCTGGAGGGGACAGTTACCCCCAGCACAGGTGATCTGGGTTTTAATCTGTGCAGCCCCAGGGCGTGTCTCCAGCTCCCATGGCTTCTCAGAGGAGAGACCCTTCCCTGCAAAGCTTGTTTTTCAGGATGCCTTGGCTCATTTGGTGAAGAAGCTTTCCCACCAGGAAGAGCCGGTCACCAGGAAGCTGAGCCCCAAGGCTCACCGGTGATGCTCAAGGACTTATCTGGTGGCGGCTTTCAGGCATCACTGTCAGGATGAAGCCTTACCGGTCTCCGGCTTTGAATACTCCAGGCAGAGAACTTCTGAATCGTGAGCTTCCACTTTAGCCACCTGCTGCATGAACTGCAGCTCATGTATCCTGCAAGGGAAGCACATCGTTGGCTCAGCTCCCAAAAAACAGGGAAGCCTTGCAGGAACACTGTTGACACACAGTGAGGGGGCTTGCAGATGCTCACAGCAAAAGGTAAACAGCTAAACCACGTGGTGGGAGCCCACCCCGGTACCCAACCGCCACCGTCCTTCTGTGGCTTTTGGCTGAGCACGGTGCCACTTGCCTGAGGGTTCCTCCTCTGTCCCCCGATGCCAAATGCTCCCCATCGGGGCTGACCTGCATCACCCGCACCCCGGACTTGACATCAAGGTGACCCACGTTCTCGCTTCGGTCAGGTGCGCTGGAGGAGTCCTGGAGGTGCTGCATGTTGTTGTCCACATAGATGACGTTCAGCAGGGTCTTGGTGTGGGAGGAGAGGGGACAGTCAGGCCCCTGGCAGAGCGCAGGTGGTTCTTTGGGGACAAGAGGAGCCCACCCACGCCACCCAACTGCTTCCAACATTCCCACTTCATTTTTCCCGGCTTCCTGCTCAGAAAACAGCAGGATTTGAGCAGCACAACTGTGTCCTTTGGTCATTCAGACAGAAACAGCAAGTGCAGGAGAACAGAAAGCAGTTTCCAGGCTCACTAAAATCACCAAAACCCGCTAAAAACCGCCGCTCCTCTCCCACTCAGGCAGCAGCTCTGTACCCAGAGTGCCAAGAAGCCAATGGGAACCACCCCGAAACCTCCAGCAACCTTATTTTCTAGAAGCAAATCCTGCAAGATGAGAGCATGAGGAGCTGGTTGGGCTCCCACAGCTGCTGACATGGTTTTTTGGGGGGCTGCCTTGAGCACGGAGGTGGGACGCAGCCCCCCCACGTTGTACCGTGCTGTAGGTGCTGCCCTGGATGGGGCGCATGGAGCTGCTTTCCAAGGTCCAGGCGCGGATGGTGTTGTCCGAGGAGCATGTCAGGAAGGAGCCAGGAGGCAGACAGGATCTCCGCTCCTCAAATTCGGGGTACACCTGCACCCAGAGGGTTATGCATCAAGGCAGGGGGGAAGGAAAGTGGGGCTGTGGGTGCCCTGAATCGCCCCCGTGGGACCCGCTTGCCCTCACCTCGACAGTCCAGATGAAGGAGCTGTGGAAAAGATCTGACCACACCTTCCTGACGTTCTGCAGGTCCCCGACATCCCAGATGTAGACACTGTGGTCCTTGTAGACGCAGGACAACCAGCGGTTGCAAGCATCGTAGGCCAAGGCGATGGTGTCGGGGTAGACCAGGTCTGGCCGCCTTCAGGGAGAGGGAGACGGGGTCAGGTCGTGTCCCAGGGGAGCAGCATTTTGGGGGCCCGACCCCTCCAGAGCCCACCAAGCGCTCCGCCAGAGGCAGATTTGATTTGCAAATGAAATGGCATCTGTATCCCAACACGCAGCATGAAGTCTGGGACCCCCCATCCCCTGTAAGCCTGACACCACCCTCACATCCTCGCTGTCCTTCACCGCATGTAAAATTGGGCGCCAATTCGAATCTCGGCTCAGACCTCCATCAAGATGAGCTTGCAGCTGAGCAATGAAAGCCATGGGGTCCAAAAACCCACAGTTCGGCGATGGAAGCCGTGCTGGACGGTTCAAAAGGGCAGACAGAGGGGTCCCTGCCATCCCCTCAGCCGTGCAGTACCTCAGTGGGGGGGCCTGGGTGACATCCACGCCCAGGGGATGAGGTTTGGGGAGATCGCTCAGGTAGCGCATGTCACGAGCCTGGAAAATCCTCACGGTGCCGTTGGCGCAGCCGCAAAATATCAGCTCCTCGCCGAGGCAGAGGCAGTTTGCCAGCGGCACCTGTGGCCGGAGCGGGTAAGGTCCCTGCTGGTGGACTTCAGCCTGGGGGGGTGTCCAGTGGATATCATCCCCCGCCCCCCACCTTCAGAACGATCCATTTCTCCAGCACCCGCTTCTCATTGAACTGGCAGAGCAGCCCCGAGGAGGAGATGCAGAAGGTGCTGCCCAACATCTGCCCTCGGCCGCAGGCCACGCCGCAGAAGACGTTGTCGTGAAGCTCTCCCAGCAGCCCCGAGCGTCCCACCAGCGGCACCGTCTCGTTGATCTGCAAAGCAGGGTAGCACCGCCAACCCGACATTAATGAGCATTAACGAAGGAAACAGCTCCAAGCCCTCTGGAGTAGGCACGGCCCTGGATGTAGGCAGTGTCCTCGTGCCCACATGCATTCTCCAGCAGAACTGCCATGCAACCATGGGCTCTTGCTGGCCGGAGCATCATCAGCTCTGGGCTGAGCCGAAGCACCTGCGGCTTCGAGGTCCAGCACCAGGCAGACAGAGCAAAGCAACGTCCGGGTATGACACAGCATGAATTTTGGGGGAAAAACCTAGCATGTCTTCAGTTCTTTCTACAGAAACCACCCGCTTCGACATCACATAAGCTTCAGTGACAAGGATTTAAGCAGCGTCCAGCCCTAGTCCAGCTTCCATCGGCTGCCCGGGGCCTGTGGGACGGTGTCAGCAAAGGGCACCCCCTCACCTTCAGCTCCCTTGACGAGTCCAGGAACCAGAACTTGACGTGGCGGTGCCCCACGGTGACGAAGTAGCTGTCCTCGGAGAAGGACACGGCCGTCACTTTGCAGGACACCTTGTTTGATGCGACCAGGGAATCTTTCTGCTCAGAAAGAAAGATGCAGTGGGGTCATGCACAGTAAGCATTACCCCCACAAAAGTCTGGAGCCACGAGCGACCAGAAGGAAAGATGGAAAAGGTCTGTTTTCCCTGCAATTTGGGGAATTTCAAGCTGCTTTAAGCCAGCCCGGTTTGGCTGGAGCTCACCTTCCAGTCCCAAACGTTGACCACCATGTCGTGGGGATACCCCACCGACACCAGGTACTTGGCGCTGGGGGAGAAGGTGACGCAAGCCACGCCGTGCTTGTGACCGTGCAACGCCAAGACCTGCGCCCGTTCCTCCACATCCCACACACGGACGGCCGGTCGGTGCCCATTCTGAGCGGGGAAAACAGCTGTGTGGCAGCAGCTTTCCCCTTCTCGCCCGCTTCCCATGGCCACCCATTGCACCCTCCAACCCTAAAGGGTATTCCCACCCTCCCAGCACCATCCCAAACTGGGTGGAAAACCCCCAAAAAGCCGGGGAGGAATAATCCTAGCTACCCCATCCCGCCGGTGCTGGGACAGCCAAAACTGGGGTGCAGGTGACTACAAATAAGTGGCACCCACCTCTCCAGTGACAATGAGCTTCCCGTCGGGTGAGAAGGCCAATGCACTCAGGGTTTTCCTGGAAAATATTGGGTTTTCTTTAACAACTGGGCTGCTCTGGAGGGAAAACTGAGATTTTCTTGGGAGAAGGGAGGAAAAATACTGGAAGCTGCACAAGTGTCGCTCCTGAAACACAGTATACAGTACACCCTCTGTTTGGGGACATCTGGAGGGTTTGGGAGGGTATTTGGGGGTGTTTAGGGGTACCTGGAGGTATCTGGGGATACCTGGAGCTATTTGGGGGGTATTTGGGGGGTCCCTGAAGGTATTTGGGGGTACTTGGAGGTGTTCAGAAGGTGTTTGGGGGGTCCCTGGTGGTGTTTGGGGTTACCTGGAGGTATTTGGGGGTCCCTGGAGGTGTTTGGGGATACCTGGAGGTGTTCAGGAGGTATTTGGGGCATACATGGAGGTGCATGGGGGGTACCTGGAGATGTTTGGGGATACCTGGAGGTGTTCAGGATGTGTCTCTGCGTGTTCTCCTGGGGATTCAGGATGACGACGACACACCTGGATAGGAAAGGGGGAGGTTTTTCCCTGGGTGGGATTTCGGGGGGCGCAGAAGGGTCCTGGAGGGGGGGTCCCCGCGGGTGCTCACCCGGCAAGGTAGGCGAGCAGCCCCGTGGCTGGGTCGCAGGCCAAGCCACTGCTGGTCTGGGCGGTGATTCCCAGCACCTTCTCCAGTGTCACCTGGGGGAGAGGAGGAGGGGAACCCCTGGGCACGGGGATGGAGGAGGCGGGGGGCAGATGGGGGTCCCCAGAAATGGGGGGGGGGGGCCATGCGGCTGGGGTGGGACGCTGAGCCCCCAGGGGTGTCCCTGGGGCAGCACCGGGCACCCATGGGCCCCTCGGTGTCCCACCCTTCGTGTCCCGACCCCCCCATCCCCATGGGGGCACCCCAAAGCCCACCCCAGCTGCAAGCGCTGCCCATCCCCCCGCCTCTCCAACTGCTGCCCCTCCCCAGGCTCCGCCCCCATGGGGAACCAAAGCCCCGCCCCAATCGAAGCCCCGCCCCCGTGGATACTTCAAGCCCCGCCCCTCATGGCCCTCAAGCCCCGCCCCCTCACCAAGCTCCGACCCCCGTGAGTCCCCCTCCCAAATCCATCCCTCATCCAAGCCCCACCCACGTGGCAACCACAAGCCCCGCCCCCTCGGGACCACCAAAGCCCGCCCTCTTTCACCCCCACGGGGCAAGCCCCGCTCCACCAGAAGCCCCGCCCCTCCCGCCCGCC
This sequence comes from Necrosyrtes monachus, assembly GCA_037953605.1. Taxonomy (NCBI): domain Eukaryota; kingdom Metazoa; phylum Chordata; class Aves; order Accipitriformes; family Accipitridae; genus Necrosyrtes; species Necrosyrtes monachus. Next base: position 1,783,929 of record JAZGTQ010000157.1, on the reverse strand, counting down.
AACGGCCGCCCGCCCCGCGCGCCCCTCACCGCCTCTTCCGGGACCTGATGCCGTGATCGCCGCCGCAGGTTGAGGAGCGGAGGCGAGTCGGACCCGGTCCCGGTCCCGCCGTGAGCCCCGCCGCCCGCCGCCGCCGCCGCCATGGCTCCGGACCGCCGCCGCTCGCTACCGGTCCGAACTGCGCGCGGAAAGCCGGCGTCTCCTCCCCATTGGCCATCGCCCACGCGGTTCACCCCCCGCCTCCCCCTCTTCGCCCAATAGCAGCGCGGCGCTGCTAGGCCAAACTCCGCCCCGCGGGTTCCTGCCACTCAACGCCGCGCTCGGCCAATAGCGGGGCGAAGCGGCGCCGGCGCCGCCCCGCCCCCCCTCCCGCCCCACCGGCCGCCCGCGCGTTCATGCCCCGCGGACCCGGCACAACCGGCCCGGCCGTGGCCGCTGGCGGTAATTAAGGCACCGCCGGAGACGAAGGGGGTTATTAACGGCGTGGGAAACGGCGTCGCTTTCCCCGCCCCGGGCACAGCCCGGGAGAACGGGGACCGTCGCGGGTGTGGGGACCCCCACGGGGCTTCCCCGTTCCTGCCCCGACTTGTAGGCCCCGTTGCCATGGCTACGCCCCCTTCCTCCTCAGTACGCATGCGCCGCCTCGAAAGGACCAAGCGTTGCTACGGCGACGGCCATGCGTGGTGACGTAACGCGCCGCTGTATCACGTGAGCCGGCAGCGGCGATGCCCAAGTACTGCCGAGCCCCGCACTGCTCCAACGCGGCGGGGCAGGCCCGGCCGCCCGCCCGCCGCCTCAGCTTCTACAAGTCGGTACCGGGGAGACCGGCAGGGATCGGGGGGCGTGGCCTCCCCTTAAACCCACCCACCGTGAGGAGGGACCTGGGCGGGGTCTTGGGCCTAGGCCTAGGCCTGGGCCTGGTTCTGGGGTGGGGCCTGGGGGGGTTGGGACGGGGACCCTGGGGTGGGGGCACCCAAGAAGATGGGGAGGGGAGCCCCCTCTCCCCCCGCAAGTGTCCCCTTAATCCCCCTCCTCCTCCAGGTTCCCGCTGCATGACACGGCGCGGCTGCGGCAATGGCTGATGCAGATGCGGCGGGAGAACTGGGTGCCCACCCGTCACCAGCACCTCTGCAGCGACCACTTCGAACCCTCCTGCTTCCAATATCGCTGGGGCGTCCGTTACCTGCGGCCTGATGCCATCCCCACCATCTTCCCCCGCAGCCCTCCGGTGAGCCCCCCCTACCCCCCACTGCCACTGGCAGAGCCCCTAGAAACATCTAGAATAATCTAGAACAGTCTAGAACACACACCACACCACCAAAGGGCCTAGAAGCATCTAGAAGCTCCCCAGAGGCTCCCCCAGAAAGGTCTGGAAGGTTCTGGGAGAGGGAAAGGTCCCCTGGAAGTATCTCAGAGCTCTCCAGAAGGGGCTAGAAGGTTCTAGAAGCCACCTCAAGGGGCTAAGAGCTTTTTGGGGGGTGGTGGGTTGTCTCGGAAGGGTCTACAGGTTCCCCCAAGGGATTGAGAAGCTCCCTAGAAGGGTCTGGAAGGTCCCCAGGAGGAGGGGGTTGTCACCTCAGGGTGGCTTTTGTCCCCAGAGTGGGGGCTTGTGGGGAGGAACTGGCACTGCTGCCCCTCCCCACTCTGGCATATCACTGTGAGAACCTTCAGAAACAGGAATTTTGGGGGTTGTCTACAGAAACGGGAGAGTCCCAGCACGCTGCCGGGCGCCACCCAGCCTAAGCAGCCCCTCCCGGCGAGCAGTCAGGAGTTGGTGATACCAGGACAGCCAGCCGTCCCTGAAACCGCCCCATCGGAGGCCACAACCGTTGCCCTGGAACCTGACTCGGCCGCGGCGATGCTGCTGCTCGGCCCAGTGGACAGCCCCGAGGGGGTCCCTGCCCACCCGCAGCCTTCCCCAGGCTACGCTGCTGCGCCGCCGCCGTCACCGTGCCAGCGGGTGGAGCAGGTGGAGGATGTCACTGTCGAGCTGCCTGTCGCTCGTCCGCCACCAGCATGTTTTGAGCCCATCCCCGCAACACCGGTCACGGTGCCGGAAACCGTCCTCTCCTCAGCCTTGACGCTGCCCATTGTTTCCACTGTCCCCATTGTTTCCAAAACGGTGACGTCGATGTCACCGCCAGGCGAGCTGAGCACTGAGGAACTCGTCGGCGTGGTGCTGGTGCTGCAGCGGAAGGTGAAAGTGCTGCAGCAGCGGCAACGCCGGCACCGTGCCCGGCTGGAAGCCATGGAGGGGTTGGTGGAGCAGCTGCGCCGTGAGAGCCTGCTCTCTGAGGAGAGGCTCAAGCTGGTAAGTGACAGTGGGGATGCGGTGGGGACGCTGGCAGGAGACACCCGGTGGGTGACGCCATTTCCTGGTGGGTGACGTTCCTCATCAGGTGCCGCTGGTTTGAACACGGGGGTTGTGGGGAGAGGGAGGTGGCCCCGTGGTGTCACACCGTGGCATGTCCCCAAGTTTGGGGACTTCCCCACGGCACCTCTGTCCCTGTCACCTCCCCCCCACCACCGCCACTTCTAGGCGTGCCTGCAACCGGGGCCGGTGACAGCAGATCCCGCCAGCGCCGTCACCATCATCTGCCAGGAGGAGGAGGAGGCGACATTGGTCTACACTGTGCCGCCGCTGGTGGGGACAACCTGTGGCCTCAGCCTGGAGCGGCTGTGACGTGGTGGCACCGGTGCCACCATCACCAGGAACCTGCTGGGACATTGGGGGGGGGTGGTCCTTCCTGGGGACACCATGCTGTGCCTGGGGGTGTCACCCAGAAGCTGGGGGACACCCCCAACCCCCTGGGGACACCCCAGTTGCGTGGCCACTCCCCCCCCATCTGCAGCTGAGGGTCACCTTGTGCCACCCCTCCCTTTGTCCCCCACCTTGGTGCCCCTATTTTTTGGGGGGCGGGGGCTCAGTTGAGTTGCCCTCCACCCATGTGTGCTGCACCCCAGGGGAGGGAACACTTTATTTTTGTATTTAAGGTTTATTTTGTGATACTGGGCTGGGGGGAGCGGGTAGAATTTGGGGACAGAGATGTCCCTTCCCCCTGGCTTTAATAAAGGATGCTGGAGGCGAGCAGCTGGGGAGGTCTGTGTGTGACACTGCGGGGTGGGGAGGTGGCCCTTGCTGGTGGCCTTGGGGACGTCGGCCTCTCCTAGGGGTGGCTCTGTTCCCCCCTGCCCCCATCTCCATCTTGTGGCCAGGCCCAAGCTGTCAGTAGGTTCCAAAGTTAACGACAGTGAAAGGGGTGGTTCCCTTGAGAATGGCCACACCCCCTGTGCCTTACAGATATGAGGCCTCTACATGTCCCCCCCATAGCCTCTGCCCCTATAGAACCCTAGATCAGCCTCTTTGCCCCTATAGCCACCATAATCCCCCCCCAGCCCATAAGACTTCCTATAGCCCCTCCCACAGGTCTCACAGCCCCTCCCACACCCCCTATGGGTTCCTATAGCCCCTCATGCCCCTCCCCAGCCCCTATAGCCCCCATGCAGCCCCCTGTACTCCTCCCTATAGCTGCTCCCCGGCTTCCGTAGTCCCATATAGCCTCCATACGCCCTATGGCCGATCTCCAGCCCCTGGGGTCCTCTTCCAGCTCCAAATCATATAGCTCCTCTCTAACACCTATAGCTTCTTTCCAGCCCCCTATAGACCCTCTCAGACCTCGGTAGCCCCTATAGCCCATTCCCAGCCCTGACTGGCCCCCTGTAGCCCCTTCCCAAAGCCTATAGATCCCCATAGCTGCTCTCCAGCTCCCACAGCTGCCCATAGTCCTCTACAGCCCCCAAAGTGGCTCTCCAGCCCCTATATGCCACCTCCAGCCTTTATGGCTGTTCTCCATCACCTATAGCTCCCCATAGCCCTCTATAGCCCTGCGCCAGCTCCTGTAGAGCCCCCCATAGCCCTTTTACTGGTCCCTATGTCCCCCCTATCCCCTAGAACCACTCTTGCACCACTATAGCCCCCATAATCCTCACAGCCATCTATAGCTGCTCATCATCCCCTATAGCCCCCATAGATATTGTAGCTGCTCATCATCCCCTACGGTCCCCTACAGCTGCTCTGCAGCCCCCATAGCCACTCATCATCCCCTATGGTCCCCTATAGCAACCCCTATAGCCACTCATCCCCTATGGTTCCCTATAGCTGCTCTGCAGCCCCTATAGCCCCCATAGCACCTATAGCTGCTCATCATCCCCTATGGTCCCCTACAGCTGCCCCTATAGCCACTCTCATCCTGTATGGTCCCCTATAGCAACCTCTGTAGCCACTAATTGTCCCCTATGGTTCCCTATAGCAGCCCCCATAGCTGCTCATCATCCCCTATGATCCCTATAGCTGCTCTGCAGCCCCTATAGCCGCTTGTCATCCCCTATGGTCCCCTATAGCAGCCACTCTTGCCACTTATCATCCCATATGGTGCCCTATAGCAGCCCCTATAGCCCCTGTAATTGCTCTGCAGCCCCTATAGCCCCCATAGCCCCCATCGCTGCTCATCATCCCCTATAGCTGCTCATCATCAGCAGTGAGGCCAGCAGAGGCAACAGTAAGTGGGCGGCGAAGCGCTGGATTGAGGCGGACCGGGAGGTTCCCAGAGCTCTCGTGAGAGAGGATGACACGGCGTGGGCTTTGCCACAGGCAGCTGCGGGAGATTTAAACGGCCTTGAGGAGCACCGGCGACCAGGAGCGCGGCATGGGCAGTTTGCACAGCCCTCCCCCTTCCCAGCTCGGGAATGCTACTCAGCGGTGGGCATGGGCCCAGAGGGAGACCCTGATATGGCTGCCACTTGGGGGAAAGCCATTGTTAGGAAAAACGTGGCAACACAGACGGAGCTCCCATGTAAACATGCAGCTGTCCAGGTCTCTGGCTGCAGGGAGTGCCTGAGTCTATCACTGACGACGGAGGGCAGCGAGGACACCTCTTGTGTGAGAGGTGACCAGGTAGATGATCTGCTCGGCCTGGTGGCAGAGCTGAAGGAGGAAGTGGAAAGGTTGAGGAGTATCAGGGAGTGTGAGAGGGAGACAGATTGGTGGACCCGCACACTACCATCCCTGAGGCAGAGGCAGCAAATGGAGGCTCCGCAAGAAGCGGAGGTTCCCCTGCCCTCTTGCCACCAGGCAGGAGGGGACCTAAGAGATGGAGGGAAATGGATACAGGTCCCTGCTCGGGGAGGCAGGCGAATCCCCTCCCGGTCTCCCTCACCTTCCCAGTTGCCCCTACACAACAGGTGTGGGGCTCTGGAACTTGAGGACCAGGTCAATGAAGATCAGGGTGTAGGTGAAGCCCTATCTAGGGAGGTGCCTAGGCTCAGTCGGGCAGCCCCACGCATTCTCCCAGCCTCTGAAAAAAGAAAAAGGAGGGTAATTGTCGTAGGTGATTCCCTTCTGAGGGGGACAGAGGGCCCAATATGCAGACCTGACCCATCCCACAGGGAAGTCTGCTGCCTCCCTGGGGCCCAGGTAAAAGACATTACCAGGGAACTCCCTGGTCTTGTTCAGACCTCTGTTACCCATTGCTGGTTGTGCAGGTTGGCAGTGATGAGATTGCAGAGAGAAATCCAAAGGCAATCAAAAGGGACTTCAGGGCACTAGGGTGATTAGTGGAAGGATCGGGAGCACAGGTAGTGTTTTCCTCAATCCCTTCACTGGCAGGGAAATACACTGAAAGGAACAGGAAAACACACCTGGTTAATACGTGGGTCAGAGGCTTGTGCCATCCGTGGCATTTTGGGTTTTTTGATCACAGGGAGGTTTACACGGCACCGGGCTTGCTAGTGACAAATGGTATCCAGCTATCTCAAAGGGGGAAAAGAATCCTCGCTCGTGAGATGGCGGGGCTCATAGAGAGGGCTTTAAACTAGGTTTGAAGGGGGTAAGGGATAAAACTAGGTGCACCAGAGATGAGTCTGGGGGCAGCGTGCCAATGTTAGGGGTGAATTCGATAGGCCAGCTCAAATGCATCTATGCCAATGCACGCAACACGGGCAATAAACGGGAGGAGCTGGAAGCCATTGTGCAGCAGGATAGATATGACTTAGTCACCATCATGGAAACATGGTGGGATGACTCCTGTGGCTGGAGCGCTGCAATGGATGGCTATAAGCTCTTCAGAAGGGATAGGCAAGGTAGAAGAGGTGGTGGGGTGGCTCTCTATGTTAGGGAGGGTTTGGACTGTACAGAGCTACACGATTGTGATGACAAGGTGGGGTGCTTATGGGTGAGGATGAGAGGGAAGGCCGATAAGGCAGATATCATGGTGGGAGTCTGTTATAGACTGCCTGACCAGGTTGAAGAGACGGATGAATCGTTCTACAAGCGGCTGGCAGTAGTCTCAGAATCGTGTGCCCTTGTTCTCATGGGGGACTTCCACTTTCCAGACATCTGCTGGAAATACAACACAGCAGAGAGTAAACAACCTAGGAAGATCCTGGAGTGTGTGGAAGATAACCTCCTGACACAGCTGGTAGGTGAGCCAACCAGGGGAGGAGCCTTGCTAGATCTATTGTTTACGAACAGGGAAGGACTGGTGGGAGATGTGATGGTCGGAGGCTGTCTTGGGTTTAGCAACCATGAAATGATAGAATTCTCAATTCTTGGTAAGGCAAGGAATGGGGTTAGCAAAACCACCGCTATGGACTTCCGGAGGGCAAACTTTGGCGTCTTCGAGGCACTGGTTGAGAGAGTCCCTTGGGAGACAGTCCTGAAGGGCAAAGGGGTCCAGGAGGGATGGACATTCTTTAAGAAGGAAATCTTAATGGCTCAGGACCAGGCTATTCCCACGTGCCGCAAATGGAACCGCTGAGGAAAACAACCGGCCTGGCTGAACAGGGAGCTTTTGCTAGGAGTCAAGAAAAAAGGGGAGTTTTTCATCTCTGGAAGAAAGGGCGGGCAACTTGGGAGGAGTACAGGGATCTTGTTAGGCCATGCAGAGAGGAAATTAGAAAGGCAAAAGCTCAGCTAGAAGTAAAGATGGCCACTGTCGTAAGAGACAACATAAAATGTTTTTACAAATATGTTAACAGTAAAAAGAATCCCAAGGAGAATAGCTATCCTTCAATGGATACAGAAGGGAACGTTGCTACCAGAGATGAGGAAAAGGCTGAGGTACTTAATGCCTTCTTTGCCTCAGTCTTTAATAGGGAGACCAGTTATCCTCAGGGTACTCTGCCTCCTGAGCTGGAAGACGAGGATGAAGAGCAGAATATACCCCGCCTTAATCCAGGAGGAAATAGTTAGTGACCTGCTACGCCATCTGGACACTCACGAATCTATGGGACCAGATGGAATCCATCCAAGAGTACTGAGGGAACTGGCGGAGGTTCTTGCCAAGCCGCTCTCCATCATCTATCGGTGATACTGGTCAACAGGGGAGGTCCCAGAGGACTGGAAGCTTGCCAATGCGATGCCCATTTACAAGAAGGGTCGGAGGGGGGATCCGGAGAACTACAGGCCTGTCAGCCTGACCTCGGTACTGGGGAAGATTATGGAACGGTTTGTCTTGAGAGCGCTCACGTGGCAAGTCCGGGACAAGCAGGGGATTGGGCCTGGTCAGCACAGGTTTACGAAAGGCAGGTCCTGCTTGACCAACCTGATCTCCTTCTATGACCAGGTGACCCTCCTAGTGGAGGAGGGAAAAGCTGTGGATGTTGTCTACCTTGACTTCAGCAAGGCCTTTGACACTGTCTCTCATGGCATACTCCTTGAGAAGCTGGAGTCTCATGGCTTGCATAAGTGTACTCTTCGCTGGGTGAAAAACTGGCTGGATGGACGAGCCCAGAGGGTTGTGGTGAATGGAGTGAAATCCAGTTGGCGGCGGGTCACAAGTGGTGTTCCCCAGGGCTCGGTGTTGGGCCCTGTTCTGTTTAATATCTTTATTGATGATTTGGATGAGGGGATTGAGTGCACCCTCAGCAAGTTTGCAGACGACACCAAGTTGGGAGGCAGGGTCGATCTGCTTGAGGGTAGGGAGGCTCTACAAAGAGATCTGGACAGGCTGGATCGATGCGCCGAGGCCAATTGTATGAAGTTCAACAAGGCCGAGTGCTGGGTCCTGCACTTGGGTCCCAGCAACCCCATGCAGTGCTACAGGCTTGGGGAAGAGCGGCTGGAAAGCTGCCCAGCAGAGAAAGACCTGGGGGTGCTGGTTGACAGCCGGCTGAATATGAGCCAGCAGTGTGCCCAGGTGGACAAGGCGGCCAACGGCATCGTGGCTTGTATCAGAAATAGTGTGGCCAGCAGGAGCAGGGAAGTGATTGTTGCCCCTGTACTCGGCACTAGTGAGGCCGCACCTCGAGTACTGTGTTCAGTTTTGAGCCCCTCACTACAGGAAAGACATTGAGTTGCTGGAGCGTGTCCAGAGAAGGGCAACGAAGCTGGTGAAGGGCCTGGAGCACAAGTTTTATGAGGAGCGGCTGAGGGAACTGGGGTTGTTTCGTCTGGAGGAAAGGAGGCTGAGGGGAGACCTCATCACTCTCTACAACTAGCTAAAGGAGGGTTGTAGTGAGGTGGGTGCTGGTCTCTTCTGCCAGGTGGCTGGTGATAGGATGAGAGGAAACGGCCTCAAGTTGTGGCAAGGGAGATTTAGGTTGGATATTAGGAAAAACTTCTGTACTGCGAGGGTTGTCAGGCATTGGAACAGGCTGCCCAGGGAAGCGGTTGAGTCACCATCCCTGAAGGTGTTCAAAAAGCGTGTAGACGAGGCGCTCCAGGACATGGTTTAGTGGACATGGATGACGGCTGGACTCGATGGTCTCGAAGGTCTTTCCCGACCTAAACGACCCCCTGACCCCATGACTCCATACCGGCCCCCACGCCCCCTCCCACGCCCCGCCCCCTGCAGCCGCTGGCAGCCCCCCCTGGCGCCGCCATTGGCAGCCCCAGCCCCGCCCCGCCCCTTCAGGCCCCGCCCCGCAGTCCCCCTCCCCTAGCCCCCCCTGCCCCTCCGGGCGGGTCGCGCATGCGCGCTGCGCCCAGCCCAGCCCGCCGGCCGCGTCCCCAGCAGGTACCGGGCGGGGGGGGGGGCCGGGGCCGGGGGGAATCGGGGGGGAGGGGGCCGGGACCCCTACCCCAGCCCACCCCACCCCACCCCATCCCATCCCGGTACCGCCAGCCCGGCCCCGGCCCCGGTCCCGGCCCCGGCGCATCACCGCGCCTCGGCCTGGGCCCAGCGCGGCCCCCCCGCCCGGTGCCCCCGCCCCATCCTGGTGCCTCGGGCCCGGTCGCCACCCGCATCCCAGTATCCCCATCCCAGTACCCCCATTCCAGTATCCCATCCCCATCCCCGTAACCTCATCCCTGTATCCCATCCCCACCCCAGTATCCCCATCCCAGTACCCCCATTCCAGTATCCCATCCCCATCCCCGTAACCTCATCCCTGTATCCCATCCCCACCCCGGTATCCCCATCCCTGTATTCCCATCACCATCCCCGTATCCCCATCCCAGTATCCCAGTATCCCCATCCCCGTATCCCATCCCCCTATCCCATCCCAGTATCCCATCCCCATCCCAGTATCCCCTTCCCTGTATCCCATCTCCATCCCTGTGTCCCCATCCCTGTGTCCCCATCCCTGTGTCCCATCCCTGTATCCCATCCCCATCCCAGTATCTCCATCCCAGTATCCCATCCCAATATCCCCTTCCCTGTATCCCCATCCCCATATCCCATGCCTATATCCCATCCCCATCCCAGTATCCCCATCCCTGTATCCCATCTCCATCCCAGCGTTCCCATCCCTGTATCCCCATGTCCCATCCTTGTATCCCATCCCCATCCCCGTATCCCAGTATCCCCATCCCAGTATCCTCACCCCAGTATCCCATCCCCACCCCAGTATCCTATCCCCATCCCAGTACCCCCATCCCAGCATCCCATCCCCATCCCAGTATCCCCATGCCACTATCCCATCCCAGTACCCCTGCAGTGGGGTCCCCCATTCCCCCCACCTCCTGTACCCCCTTGCCCCCCCCCATGCCAGGAGAAGGGGGGGATGTTGACACCCCCAAAAGCCACCAACCCCCGGTGCTGCTCCCCCCCCAGGCTGTTGCCATGACGAAGGAGCGTGGGGGGGACCCCCTGGTGGGGGGGGCACCGACCCCTGACCCCCCCAGCCCCATGGTGGAGCGACGCAAGAAGCCGATGGTGCACCCTGCCGCCCCCGCCCCCCTGCCCAAGGACTACGGTGAGACCCCCCCTAACCCTGAGACCCACCCCCAGCTCATCGCAGGTGTCCCCGGGGACCCCATAGGGACCCCTCCAAAAAAAAAAGCTGGGGGGGGAGGTGCTGGGAGGGGACCCAAGTGGGGATTCTCTGATGGCTGATATTGGGTTGAGCAATGGGGGGGACCTGACACTCCCCACCCCCGCCCTGGGGGGACAGGGACCCTCCCCAGGGAACAGGGGACCCCATGGGGACAGGGACCCCCCCCAAAAAAAGACACGCATGGGGGAGGGTCCCAAGTGGGAATCTGGGGGTTCTCCAATGGCTGCTATGGGGTTGTGCATTGCTGGGTGCCCCCCTCATTTGTGGACAGTGACACCCCCCCCCATGGGGCAGATTCACCCCTCCCCCCCTTGGTCACAGAGACTCCCCCCATGGCAAGTGACCCCCATGGGGTGGGCACTGGGGCCCCAAGTGGGGATTCTCCGATGGCTGATATGTGATTTGTGCACCACGGGGTGCCCCTCCACACACCCCCTCCTTTTGTCCCCCCCCCCTTGTGTCCACCCCCCCAGCCTTCACCTTCTTCGACCCGAACGACGTGGCGTGCCGGGAGATCCTGCTGGACCCTCGCACCACCGTGCCCCAGCTCTTCGCCATCCTGCGCCAGTGGGTGCCCCAAGTGCAGCACAGCGTCGATGTCATCGGCAATGAGGTGGGGGGGGAGGGTCAGGGTGCTGGGGAGGGGGGCTGGGGGGTCAGGGTGTCATGGCGGGGGCAGGATGCTGGGGGAGCTGTGGGGGCAGGGGGAAAGGTATGAGGTGCCATGGGGAGTGGGGGGGTAACTGGGAGCACTGGGAGGGGGACTGGGGAGGACCGGGAGCCTGAGGGAGGGTACTGGGAGGTCACTGGAAGCACTGGGAGAGGAGCTGGGAGCTCTAGGGAGGGTTAGTACCTCCTAGTGGAGGTAACTGGGAGCACTGGGAGGGGAACTGGGAGCGCTAAGGAGGATACGAGGAGGTAGCTGGGAGCACTGGGAGGGGAACTGGGAGCTCTAGGGAAGATACTAGGAGGTAACTGGGAGCACTGTGAGGGGAAATGGGAAGGAGCTGGGAGCCAGTGGGAGGGTACTAGGAGGTAACTGGGAGCACTGGGGACGTGACTGAGTGCCCCAGGGGAGTTAGTGGGGGGTGACTGGGAGCCTGGGGTGGGGGTGACTGGGAGGGAACTGGGAGGAACTGGTGTGTAACTGGTGTGACTGGGCAGATCCTGCGCCGTGGGTGCCACGTGAATGACCGTGACGGACTGACAGACATGACGCTGCTGCACTACGCCTGCAAGGCCGGCGCCCACGGCGTGGGTGGGTGGGACGGGGGGTCCCCGCGTCCCCCATGTCCCCAGTATCCCCCAGTCCTGGTGTCCCCACAGTGGCAGTGTCCCTATGTCCCCAGCATCCCCAGTCCCACTGTCCCTATGTCCCCAGCATCCCCATGTCCCCAGTAACCCCAGTCCCCAGCATTCCCATGTCCCTGGTGTCCCCAGTCCCAGCATCCCCAGTCCCACTGTCCCCATGTCCCTAGTGTCCCTAGTCCCAGTGTCCCCATGTCCCCAGTATCCCCAGTCCCACCATCCCTATGTCCCCAGTGTCCCCACAGTCCCACCGTCCCCATGTCCCCAGTGTCGCCAGTCCCTGGCGTCCCCATGTCCCCAGCATCCCCAGTCCCAGTGTCCCCATGTCCCTAGTGTCCCTAGTCCCAGTATCCCCTTGTCCGCAATGTCCCCAGCATCCCCAGTCCCACTGTCCCCATGTCCCCAGTGTCCCCAGTCCCTGGTGTCCCCATGTCTCCAGCATCCCCAGTCCCAGTGTCCCCATGTCCCCAGTGTCGCCATGTCCCTAGTGTCCCCAGTCTCAGTATCCCCTTGTCCGCAATGTCCCCAGCATCGCCAGTCCCACTGTCCCCATGTCCCTAGTGTCCCCCAGTCCTGGTGTCCCCACAGTGGCAGCATTCCCATATTCCCAACATCCGCAGTCCCAATGTCCCCATGGTGCCAGTGTCCCCACAGTGGCAGTGTCCCCATGTCCCCAGCATCCCCAGTCCCACTGTGCCCATGTCCCCAGTAACCCCAGTCCCCAGCATCCCCATGTCGCTGGTGTCCCTAGTCCCAGTATCCCCTTGTCCACAATGTCCCCAGCATCCCCAGTCCCAGTGTCCCCATGTCCCTAGTGTCCCTAGTCCCAGTATCCCCTTGTCCACAATGTCCCCAGCATCCCCAGTCCTAGTGTCCCCATGTCCCTAGTGTCTCTAGTCCCAGTGTCCCCATGTCCCCAGTGTCCCCATTTCCCCAGCATCCCCAGTCCCAGTGTCCCCATGTCCCTAGTGTCCCTAGTCCCAGTATCCCCTTGTCCACAATGTCCCCAGCATCCCCAGTCCTAGTGTCCCCATGTCCCTAGTGTCTCTAGTCCCAGTGTCCCCATGTCCCCAGTGTCCCCATTTCCCCAGCATCCCCAGTCCCAGTGTCCCCATGTCCCTAGTGTCCCTAGTCCCAGTGTCTCCATGTCCCCAGTATCCCCAGTCCCACCATCCCTATGTCCCCAGTGTCCCCACAGTGGCAGTGTCCCCATGTCCCCAGCATCCCCAGTCCCAGTGTCCTCATGTCCCCAGTGTCCCCATGTCCCCAGCATCCCCAGTCCCTGGCATCGCCATGTCCCCGGCATCCCCATGTCCCCAGCATCCCCAGTCCCAGTGTCCCCATGTCCTTAGTGTCCCCAGTCCCAGTATCCTCATGTCTGCAATGTCCCCAGCATCCCCAGTCCCAGTGTCCCCATGTCCCCAGTGTCCCCGCATCCCTAACATCCCCAGTCCCACTGTCCCTAAGTCCCCATGCCTGCTCTCCCCACCACCCCCAGTGCCCCCTCCCCGCCCCCCAGGGCAGCACCATCCCCCTCAGCCCCATCCCCATGGTGGGTGTCCCCCGGGTGACGTCCCTGTCCCCATGCCGGGTGTTGCCGACTCCCAGGGGACCCGGCGGCGGCTGTGCGTCTGTCCACACGGCTGCTGGCGCTGGGGGGGGATGTGACGCTGCGGAGCCGCTGGACCCATATGAACGCCCTCCACTACGCTGCCTACTTCGACGTCCCTGAGCTCATCCGCACCCTCCTGCGGGCGGCAGCCCCCCAAGGTGAGGGGTCCCCCCACACCAGGGTCCCTTGGGGGCAGGACACTGGGGGTCCCTGGAGGAAAGAGCATTTGGGGTCTCCTAGGGGCAGGACACTGGGGTCCCTTGGGGGGCAGGACACTGGGGTCCCAGGGGAGCAGGACATTGGGGACACTGGGGAAAGGACATTGGGGTCCCCCGGGGAAGGACACTGGGGTCCCTTGGGAGCAGGACACTGGGGTCCCAGGGGATAAGGACACTGGGGTCCCTGGAGAAAAGAGCATTGGGGTCCCTGAGGGGAAAGACACTGGGGTCCCCAGGGGGCAGGACATCGGGATCCCCTGGGGAAAGGACACTGGGATCCCTTGGGGGAGGGACATTGGGGTCCCTAGGGGAGCAGGACTTTGGGGTCCCAGGGGCACAGGACATTGGGGTCCCGGGAGGGAAGAACACTGGTGTCCTCTGGGCTGCAGGACATGGGGGTCCCCAGGGCCAGGACAATGGGGTCCCCGGTGGGGGTCGGGACACTGCGGTCCCATAGGACAGGGTGCTGGTGTCCGTGGGACCGGGAGCCCGGGTTCCCCCTGCAGCCGCCCCTCCTCTCTCTCCGGGGTGGGCCGTGCCTCAGTTTCCCCCCACAGTGCTGCACTCGACCTGCAGCGACTTCAGCCACGGGACGGCACTGCACATTGCCGCCTCCAACCTCTGCCTGGGGGCTGTGCGCTGCCTGCTGGAGCACGGGGCCGATCCTGCCCTCCGGGTACCGCGGGGGTTGGGGGGGGCATCGGGGGTGTTGGGGGATTGGGGGGTGTCAGGGTGACTGGGAGGGGTTGGGGTTTTGGGGGTGTAATGGTGTATTGAGATGTTGTGGGGAATTGGGAGGGATTGGGGTAGTGGGGGGAGATTGGGATGGGGGTGGGGGATGCTGGGGTGTGGGATTGGGATGTTGGGGGTGTTGAGGAGTGTTGGGGGGGATTGGCGTACTGGGGGGATTGGGAGGGATTGGAGTATTGGGGGTGTAATGGGGTACTGGGGGCATTGGGAGGGATTGGGGGATTGAGGGGTGTTGGGGCATATTGAGTTATTGGGAGGATTGGGAGGGATTGGGGTACTGGGGGATATTGAGGGGTGTTGGGGGGATTGGGGTACTGGGGAGTGTTGGGGTGTACTGGGAGGGATTGGGGTATTGGGAATGTAATGGGGTATTGAGGTGTATTGGGGGGATTGGGAGGGATTGGGGTACAGGGGGGTATTAAGAGGGGTGGAGGGACTGGGGGGATTGCTGTACTGGGGGGTATTTGGGATATTGGGGGGTATTGGGATCCTGGGGCTTCTGAGGGGTATTAGGAGCATTGGGAGGGATTGGAGTATTGGGGGGCTATTTGGGTTTTTGGGGGTATTAGGAATATTCAGGGTATTGGGGGCAGGGGGGGATTGGGAGGGACTGGGGTATGGAGGGGTGTTGGGGGAATTAGGGGGATTGGGGGGGTATGGGGGCTTTTGGGGGTATTGGGTGTACTGAGGGGTACTGGGGTATCAGAGGCACTGGGGAATTGGGGGGTACTGGGGGGGTATTGGGGCTATTGGAAGGGGCTGGGAGGGATTGGGGGGTGATTGGGAGAAATTGGGAGAGACTGGGGTATTGGAGTATTGGGGGTACCGAGGGGTATTGGAGTTCTTGGGAGGGATTGGGGCTACTGGGGGGTATTGGGGGAATTGGGAGAGATTGGAGTTTTGGGAGGTATTAGGAATATTTGGGGTATTTGGGGCATGGGGTATTGGGGATATTGAGGGGGATTGGGAGGGATTAGGGGGGCTGGGGGGTATTGGGGGGCCTGGGGGCTATTGGGGTGTCAGAGCTATTGGGGGTACAGAGGGGTATGGGGGGGCATGAGGGTACCAGCTTTATTGTGGGCATCACATTATTGGGGGTCTCAGGGGGCAGTGATGACACCCAGGGGTGTCAGGGTGCCACATGGGTGCCTTCTCCCACCATTTACCCCCAAAACAGACCCCCACCCTTTTTTTTTCCCACCGCCCCCCACAGAACAGCAAGGGTCAGGTGGCGGCCGAGGTGGTGCCGGACCCTACGGACATGGCGCTGGACAAGGCGGAGGCGGCGCTGGCAGCGCGGGAGCTGCGACAGCTGCTGCTGGACGCCGTCCCCCTGAGCTGCAGCCTCCCCCGCGTCACCCTGCCCAACTACGACAACCTACCCGGGAACCTCATGCTGCTCTGCCTTGGCCTCCAGCTGGGCGACCGTGTCCGCGTCGATGGCGGAAAGGTGGGGGGGACATGAGTGGGGGACGCAGGGACGGGGCGGGGGGCGGACGGCACCCAAGCAGGGTGCAGGCAGCACCCGTGCAACGGCAGGATGCTCTGCGTGGGGATGCAGGCATGGCGTGGGGGGAATTGGGCTCCAGAGTGGGTTTTGGGGTGAATAGTGGGGTTTGGGGGTGGATAGATGGGGTTTCAGGGTGCACAGATTTGGGGGGGGCTGGGGGGGTCCCAGGGGTGCTGGAGCGCAGCAGCACCCAAGCGGGGTGCAGGCAGCACCCATGGAATGGCAGGATGCTCTGTGTGGGAATGCAGGTATGGCATGGGGGGAACTGGGGATGAAAGGAGGGTTTTGGGGTGCATAATGGGGTTTTGGGGCAGATAGAGGGGGTTTTAGTTTGCACAGATGGTTTGGGGGGGGTTCCAGGGGTGCAGGGGTGCAGCAGCACCCAAGGGGGGGGGGCGCAGGCAGGACCCGTGGAACCGCAGGATGTTCTGCGTGGGGATGCAGGCATGGCATGGGGAGTATTTGGGATCAGAAGTGGGTTTTGGGGTGAATAATGGGGTTTTGGGGTGCATAGAAGGTTTTGGGGTGCACAGAGATGTTCCTGGGGTGCATACAGGTGCTGGGACCCCCAGGGGTGTAGGGACCCGGCAGCACCCAGCCCCAGCGCAGCCATCTGCTGCACCTTCCACATTGGAAGGGGGATAATGAAGATTTTGGGGGTGCAGGGGAGGATCTGGGGGGTGCAGGGGTCGCCCTGGGCTGCCATATCGTGTCCCCCCCCAAGGTGGGGACCCTGCGTTTCTGCGGCACCACGGCATTTGCCAGCGGGCAGTGGGCCGGAGTGGAGCTGGACGAGCCCGAGGGCAAGAACGATGGCAGCGTGGGGGGGGTCCGCTACTTCATCTGCCCCCCCAAACAGGGTAGGGACCCCCAGGGACCCCAGGGGTGGGGGCGCAGGACCCAGATGCCTGGGTCCCTTGGGGACACCCCCGGATGTCCTGGTCCCTCTGGGGATGGATGGTGGGACATTGGGGGGGGAATCCCCTGGGGGGGGGGGAGGCTTGGCTGGTTGGGACCCTTTTTTGGGGGGAGGCGGTGTCAATTAGGCTCCTGTGTCCCTGGGGTGTAGTGGGTTATAGTGGGTTACACTGGTCTGTACTGGTGCATACAAGTCCGCCTGGATGGCTGGTACTGCTATACTGCATGGTAATAACCCATACTGGTGTGTACTGGTCCATACTGGTCCACACTGGCATGTAGGGGTCCACACTGGTGTGTGTACTGGTCCGTACTGGTGCGTACTGGTCCACACTGGTGTGTGTACTTGTCCATACTGGTGTGTACTGGTCTGTACTGGTGTGTGTACTGGTCCACACTGGTGTGTGTGTACTGGTCTGTACTGGTCCGTACTGGTGTGTATACTGGTCCACACTGGTGTGTGTACTGGTCCGTACTGGTGTGTGTGTACTGGTCTGTACTGGTCCCTACTGGTCCACACTATTGTGTACTGGTCCACACTGGTGTGTGTAGTGGTCCGTACTGGTCTGACGTCACCCACCTGCAGGTGTCTTCGCGTCTGTCTCCAAGATCTCCAAGGCGGAGGAGCAGCCCCCAGCGCCCTCCCCCCCCCGCAGCCCCTCGGGACCCCCGGCCCGAGCCCCCCACAAGGCCCGGAAGGACAAGAGAGGTATGCCCTGCCCCGCCCTACCACGCCCTGCTACGTCCCGGAACCCTGGGTCCTCTCCGTTCCCCCCCCTCCCTCCCCCCCGCCCCCGCCCCCGCCCCCGCCCCCGCCCCCGTCACCGTCACCCTCAGCTCATCCCCTTTACTGTGCGCTTCCCCTTGGCTCCGCCCCCCTGCATGGTCATTGGAGGAGAGCAGGGAGCCTCAGGATTGGCTGGTTGGGGGCGGGGAATGTGAAACCCCGCCCACCCACAGGAGGGGGTGGAGTTCGGGCGGAGGGGACTGCTCTGCTTTAGCCCCACCCCCTGTGCTGCCACCCCCGGGTCATAGCTGGGGGGCGGGGCCTGCATGGGGTGGTGGAGCTGGACAGGGTGGGGCCTGGGAGGGGGCGTGTCCCACCTGACTCTGCCCCTGGCAGGCTCATCGGGAGGTGGGGTCAGGTGGGGGTGTGGCGGTGAGTGGGTGGGGCTAGGCAGGGGGCGTGGTGTGTGTGACCCCACCCCTCAGCCACACCTGGAAGGAGGGGCGTGGCTGCACCGGGAGGGCCGAGGGGTGTGGCCGTGCGGTGGGTGTGGCCGGTCTGATCCCGCCCCCCCCCGCAGCCCCCCGGAAGCGTGGCGGGGCGTGGCTGGACCGGGAGGGGCGCCGCGTGGCCCCGGGGGACGCGGTGCTGGTGGCCGGACAGCGCCCGGGGCGGGCCCGGTTCTACGGGCGCACTGACTTCGCCCCCGGTGAGAGGGACCCCCCCGGGACCCCCCCGGGACCCCCCCCAACCTGGGGCCCCGCCCCAGACCCCCTCCGTGGGACTGACCCCGTGGGACCCCTCCAGGACTGACCTCCTTGGGCTCCCCCCGTGGGACATCCCCCTCCCCACACCCTTGGACCCTCTCCCAGGACACCCCCATGGGAACCACCCCTTGCGCACCTCCCCCCACCCCGAGACCCCCTTTGGACCCCTCCCCCCATGGGACACCCTCCCCCAACCTGCGACCCCCCCTGGGACCCCCTCATGGGATGGACCCTGTGGGACCTCCCCACAATGGGACCCCCCCGGGACCCCCTCCCACCCTGGGACCCCCTCCTCCTTGGGACCCCCCCATTGGACACCCGCCCACCCAGAACCCCCCTGGGACCCAGCCAACCCTGGGACCCCCCCCAGGGACACCCCCCTGGGACTGACCCCCTGGGATGCCCCCCCCCACCTTGGAACCCCACCCTCGGACCCCCCCACCATGGGATCCCCCCGCACCCCGGGACCCTCCCGGGAGCCCCCCCAACCTGGGACCCCCCCCATGAGAACCCCCTCATAAGACCCCCCCCCATGGGACACTCTCCCCATCATGGGACCCCCCACCCTGGGACACTACCCCCCCCCGAGGACCCCCCCAACCTGCCCCCCCCCCCCCAGGGTACTGGTTCGGGGTGGAGCTGGACTCGGCCGGGGGGAAACACGACGGCTCCGTTTTCGGGGTGCGGTACTTCTCCTGCCCCCCCAAACACGGCGTCTTCGCCCCCCCCTCCCGCGTGCAGAGGTAACGGGGGGACACACACATTGTGGGGGGGGGACATTGGGGGGACACAGGGGCTTTGGGGGATATTGGGGGGGGGGACAAGGAGGGGCACGGGGGGGGCAAAGGGGGGGTCAGGTCTCTGTCCCATGTGTGTCTCCCCCCCGTGACATTTCCCGCCCCCCCCCCCCCCCCCAGGGTCGGGGGTCCCAGGGAGGAGCCGGGGGATGGCGCCCCAGAAAAGAAGGTGCAGCAGGTCACCGGTGCGTGCTGATTGGCTGGTGGGGGGGGAAGGGGGCGGGGCACTGCTGATTGGTTGGTGGGTGTGGGTGTGGTGGGGCACTGCTGATTGGTCGGTGGTTGGGGTGCTGTTGATTGGCTGGTGGGTGGGGTGTGGACCTCGGGATTGGTTGGTGGGTGCTCATGATGAGCTGGTGGGTGGGGCACTGCTGATTGGCTGGTGGGTAACATGGGGGACTGCTGATTGGCCACGAGGAGGAGGGCTCACTTTGGATTAGCTGGTGGGGCGGAGGGTTTTGCTGTTGATTGGCTAGCAGGGCGTGGAGATGCCGGTTGGCCAGCAAGCAGCCCATCCCCTTGCTGACTGGCTAGCGAGATAGCCCCCCAGGCCTCTGCTGATTGGCCAAGCTTTCCCCACCCACCCATTGGCCAGCTGGAGGGTGAAACCTCCTGCTGATTGGCTGGCTGGACCCCGCCCCCATTTCCCCACCCCCGCAATGGCTGGGGGGGGCGGGGGGGGCTGTGACCGTGTGTGTGTCCCCCCGCCGTGTCCCCCCCCCCCGTGCCCCCCCCCGATGTCCCCGCAGTGTCACAGCCCAAGCGCAACTTCCCGGCAGTGCGGACCCCGAAGGACATCACCTCAGAGAGCTCCTTCTCCAGGTGGGGGGGGGTGACACACTGAGGGGGGGGGGACATGGGGACACCCCCGGGTGGGTGTGTGTCCCCTCCCCCACCCCGCCCCACCCCACAGTGACCCATGTGTCCCCAGGTTACTCTTCTGCTGCTGGTTCCCCTGGATGCTGCGGGCCGAGATGCAGTCCTAACCCCGCCCCCCCGCCTCGCTGGGCCCCTCCCAACCCCCTGCCACCCCTCCCCCACCCCTCCCCCACCCAGTGCCTTGGTCCCCTCCCCTCCCCCCCCCGCCCTGGGAGGGGGGAGACGTGATGTGACACCCCTTCCCCCCCTGCCCCGAACCCTGACTCCCTTTGCGCCAGGCTGTTCACTCTGGAACCTACTGATTACAGTGACAGGGTGGCGGGGGGGGTGAGTTGAGGCCAGCCAGCCCCTCCCCTGACCCCTGTTTTGGGCTGTTCACCCTCGAACCTACTGATAACAGTAATGGGGATTTGCTGGTGCCAACACACACACCCCCACCCACCCACTCATTTTGGGCTGTTCACCATGGAACATACTGATAACAGTGATGGGGATTAGCTGGTGCCAGCCCCCCCCCCCCCCCCACCCCTGCTTTGGGCTGCTCTCTCTGGAACCTACTGATTACAGTGATGGGATGAGTTGATGCCAGCCCCCTGCCCCCAACCGCCTTTGCGCCCTATCCCCCAGCCCTCTTTTGTGGCTGTTCACTCTGGAACCTACTGATTACAGCGATGGGGGTGAGCTGACACCTGCCCCTCTGACCACCCTCTCAACACCTGGTTTGGGCTGTTCACCCTGGAACCTACTGATTACAGTGATGGGGTGTTGCTGCCAGCCCCCCCCACAAGCCCCTCTGCCCCCTCCCCCCATATTGGGCTGCTCATTCTGGAACCTACTGATTAGTTACAGGGAATCGATGCCAGGATCCCTCCTAGAATATTTCTGGGCCCCCCTAAGCCCGGTTCCTCCAGGCGGTTCATTCTGGAACCCACTGATTACCCTTGTGAGGAGTGAGCCAATGCCAACCTGCCTCTGCCCCGCGTTTTGGGTTGTTCACACTGGAACCTGCTGACTACAATTGGGAGAAGAGGAGTTTATGCCAGGGACCCTCCCCAAACCTCTTCTTGAGCTGTTAACTCTGGAAACTACTGATTATGCCCGGGGGGGGGGGGTGGGGTGGTTTATGGAAAACTGGTTTGGTGGATACTCCGGCGGCTGCTAGTGGGGTTGAGGACCCTTCCCCCCCCCCCAAAAAAAAGGGACCCAGGCGTCCGGGCTCCCCCCACCCCCCCCGCAGTAGCAATAACATCCCCTCCCCCCGCGATTGTGTGAGTGGCTTTAATATTCCATCCCCCCCCATGTCCCGCCCCCCCGCTGCCGCATGGTCCCCCCGGACCCGCTTCTGCCACCAATAAACACCTTTGTACGTCCCACGACTCCGGGGGGGGACCCCGAAACTGGGGGCGGGGCTTGGGTGTATGTGTGGAAGGACTCCAAAGATGGGGGGGGGGGGCAAGGGAGGGGAGGGCATGGGGGGACCCGAAAGCTGGAGGGGGACATGGGGGGGACCCCAAAGCTGAGGGCGGGCTCAGGGGATAGGGGAGGGCCCCAAAGCTGTGTGGGGGCTGTGGGGGGACCCCAAATCTGGGGGAGAGACCCCAAAGCTGGGGAGGGATACAGGGGAGGGTGGCACCCCAAACCTGGGGGGGGCTCAGGGGGTTGTGGGGAGACCCCAAAGCTGGGGGGGGACTCGAGGGATAGGGAAGGCCCCAAAGCTGGGGGGGGACTTGGGGGTCTGTGGGGGCACCCCAAATCTGCGGGAGAGACCCCAAAGCTGGGGGGGGACGACATGGAGGAGGGGGGGACCCCAAAGCTGGGGGGGTACATGGGGAGGCGTGGGGTCCCTGTGAGGTCACTGGGACAGGGGGACTCCACGGCTGGGGGGAGATGGGGGGGGAGGACACAGGCTAGGGGGGGACACGGACTGGGGGAGTGGCCCCCCCTCGCCGCTCCAGCGCCGCCATATTGTTCCGCCGCGCCGCGGTGGCGTCAGACGCGCGACCAGAAGGGCGGTGCCCCTTCCCCGAGCACGCCCACAGCGACTGCCTGGCTCCGCCCCGAGCTCTTAGTCCCGCCCCCCTCCTTCCAGCCGGGGCGCCGCGCTGCTTGAGCCCGCTCGGCCACGCCCCCTCAGCGCCCGGCCAAGCTGTCTCGGCGCTCGGCCACGCCCCCTCAGCGCTCGCGGACGCCTGAGTCCCCGGGCGGGTCCCGCAGTCGCTCCGCGCCGCCGCCGGGCCCGCAGGTACCGGGACCCTCCCGGGACCCCCCCCCGGGACCGACACCCCCCCTCCCTCCCCTCCCCGGGGTCCCCCCGGTCCTTCCTCCCCACAACGGCTCCGTGACTCAGCTCCGGCCCCGCCCGGTTCCCGGAAATCCGCACCCGCAGGCGGGAGGGGCTGGGTCCCCCCCATCCCGGGGTGGGGGGGATATCTATGGGGCTGGGGGGGGATCCATAGGGCCCAGGGGGGATCTGTGAGGCTGGGGGAGTCTGCAGGGCCCGGAAGGATCTATAGGGCCCGGGGAAGACCCATAGGGCTGGGGGGATCTATAGGGGTGGGGTATCCATAGGGCTGGGGGGATCTATAGGGCCCGGGGGGGCGGTCTGTAGGACCCCAGATGTCTGTAGGGGCCGTGGGTGTCTATAGAACCCGGGGGGTCTGTAGTGCTGGGGGGGCGTGGTGGGTGTTATCTATAGAGCTTGGGGGGGCTCTATAGGGTCTATAGGATCCTTCAGGCACCCATTGTGGGGGGGGGTCTTATGGGTCCGGGGGGGCCTAGAGAAAATGGGTTCTACAGGTTCCACGGATGTCTATAGGGCCCGAGGGGGATGGGGGGGGTCTTTGCGCCCAGGCGGGGCTATGGGGTCTGGGGGAGCCCATGGTGCCGTAGGGCGTCGACCTAACGCTGCTCTCTTCTTTTCTTCCAGCCTCTCCTAGTAACGCCTCAGTGGCGCCTCAGTGCTCCCAGTAACCTCCAGTGCCCCCCCCCAGCGCTCTCAGTAACCCCCCAGTGCTCCCCCAGCACTCCCAACAGCCCCCCGGTGCTCCCCCAGTGCTCCCAGTAACCCCTCAGTGCTCCCAGTGCCCCCCTTTGCGGGGACCATGTTCCTGGTGAAGGGGTTGCTGGGGGGGGGTGGAGGCGGAGGGGGTGGGGGGGGGCTCCCCGGGGGCATCGGCTCGGTGCTGGGGGGGCTGCTGAGCGGCAGCGGTGCAGGGGGGCGTGGGGGCGGCGCTGGGGGGGCCATGGGGGTCCTGGGGGGCGTCATCAGTGCCATCAGGTGAGGGGACCTCGGGGATCAGGGGGGAGGATGGGGACGGGGGGGGATTGGGGGGGAACGACATCGGGGACGTGGGGTTGGGGGGGGACACGGGGGGACATTGGGGACACGGGGTTGGGGGGGACATGGGGTGACATCAGGGATGTGGGGTTGGGGGGGACACGGGGGGATATTGGGGACACAGGCTTGGGGGGGACATGGGGGGACATCAGGGATGAGGGGTTGGGGGGACACGGGGGGACATTGGGGACACAGGGTTGGGGGGGACATGTTGGGGAACACGGGGACACTGGGGAAGTGGCGTTGGGGGGGACACGGGGGGACATTGGGGACGTGGGTTTTTGGGGATGGGGTGGGGACAGGGGGTGGGGTTGGGGTGACCCTGGGGGGGGGGGGGTGACATGGGGTGGCCGGGGCACCCTGGGGTGCTCTGACACCCCCCCCCCCCACCCCCCAGCGAAGCGGCTGCCCAGTATAACCCTGAGCCCCCAGTAAGTGACCTCCGACCTGAGGACAGCCCCCGCCCCCCAAGATTTTGGGGTCCCCCTACCCTGGTGACCCCCATCCTCACGATGGGGTGTCCTCCCTGCCCGGGTTTGGGGAGTCCCCTTTGACACCCCCCCCGTGCCCCCCAGCCCCCCCGCACCCACATCTCCACGGTGGATGCCAACGAGAGCGAGGAGGTGCGGCAGTTCCGGCGGCTCTTCGCCCAGCTTGCCGGGGACGTGAGTGACCGCCGGATCCCCCGGGATCTTCCCAGGATACCACCCCCCCCCCCCCAAGACCCCCGGGACCCCCCCTGAGCCCTCCAGGATTCCCCAACCCCCCCAGGGACCCCTCTGCCCCTCAGGGATTCCCTACTGGGCCCCTCGGAGCTCCATGGATCTCCCAGATCCTCCAGGACACCCCCCCTCCCTGGATCCCCCCAGGATCCCTCTGGGATCCCTAGACCCCACTGGATCTCCCAGATTCCGCTCCCCCCCCCCCCCCGGACTCCCCCGATTCCCCCTGCATCCCCCAATCCCCAGGGATCCCCAGACCCCACTGGATCTCCCAGATTCTGCTCCCCCCCGCCCCGGACTCCCCCGATCCCCCCTGCATCCCCCAATCCCCAGGGATCCCCAGATCCTACTGGATCCCCCAGACCCCCCCCTTGATCCCCCTGATTCCCCCACCCCATCCAGGGATCCTTGCTGGATCCCCCTCCTAGATCCCTAGATCCTACAGGATCCCAAGACCCCCGCACCCCCCAATCCTCCCCTGGCCCCCCCCACCCCCAGCCCCACAGGATCCCCCCGGCTCCTCGGATCCTTCCCAGCTCTCAGCCCTTCCTGGATCCCATGGGTGCTGCCCCAGAATCCCCCAGCTGGATCTCCTGCCCCCCCCTCCAATCCCCTGGGATCTGCCCCCCCCCAGCCCCTCCTGCACCCCTCCCCAGTGGGTCACTGGATCCCATGGGATCCCCCAAGCACCCCACTATCACTGAGGGGGTGTCTCCGATCCCCAGGGTGGGGGGCAGGGTCAGGGCACCCTGGGGTGGGGGGGACCCCGTGGCACCTTCCCCACACTTGTCTCTACAGGACATGGAGGTGAGTCCCACCGAGCTCATGAACATCCTCAACAAAGTTGTCACCCGCCGTAAGTGTCCCCCCAAAAACGGGGGGGGGGGGTAACACAATGAGGGGGTGCAACACATTTGGGGGGCCCTGGGACCTGCCACCCATAAATCACCAGGGCTGGCAAATGGGGGGCACAACCCTATAGCAGCCACAAGAGAATCCCCACATGGGCAGGGAAAAACCTCCAAAATATTCTGGTTTTGGTTAAAATTTTGGGGAAGGAGGCATCCTGGGAGTCTGGGGCACCCCCCCAAAAATCATCTGCCCACCACCCCCCCCCAGATCCCGACCTGAAGACGGATGGCTTCGGCCTCGACACCTGCCGCAGCATGGTGGCCGTGATGGACGTATCCTTTGGGGGTGGGAAGAGGGGGGGTATTTTTGGGGTGCAGGGAGGGGGGGGTCCCCATTGCCCCCCCAAATCTCCTTGACCCCCTCCCCCCCCAGAGTGACACAACGGGGAAACTTGGCTTTGAGGAGTTCAAGTACCTGTGGAACAACATCAAAAAGTGGCAGGTGGGGAGGGGGGCCACCCCAAAATCGGGGGGACACCCCAAAATCCGGGAGTTCACAAGGAACCCCCAAATCTTTCCTCCAAAATGTGAGGGAGGGGCTATAGAGGATCTTCTTGAAGACCCCAAAATGTTGGGGGGGTATATAGAGGTAATGGGGACCCCCCCACCAAGTGGGACCCCTAAATTGGGGGCAGCGGAGCAAGGGCCCTCCTGGGCCCCGAAAATTTTGGGAGGAGGGTGTTGGGGAAAATGGGGTCCCTCCACCTCTGTAGGGACCCCCAAATCCTGGGGAGAGCATTGGGGGATCCCCAATTCCGGGGGGGGCATTGAAGCCCCCCAAGTTTGGAGTGAGGGGGTCACAAGGACCCCTGGAGGACCCCAAAATTGGGGGGGGGTCACAAGGACCCCTGGGGGACCCCAAAACTGGGGACACACACAGTATGGAGGCAATGGGGCTGCCCCCAATCCTGGGGCAGGGAAGGAATTGGGGGGGTGGATATTGGGGTACAGGGGGCCCACCCCCCCCCCCATTTCCCCCCCTCCAGTGCATCTACAAGCAGTTCGACACCGACCGCTCGGGGACTATTGGGGTGCAGGAGCTGCCGGGGGCCTTCGAGGCTGCAGGTTTGGGGGTGCAGTGGAATTTGGGGGGGGGCAATTGGGGGGGCTGGAAGGGGTTGGAGGTGATGAGGGGGGTGGTTGGGGGGGATTTGGGGGGCTCAGGGTGTTTTGGGGGGGTTGGGGGATTTGGGGGTCCAGGAGATTTGGGGAGGGTGAAGGTATTGGAGGGGTTGGAGAAATTGGGGGTGTCGGGGGTATTTGGGGGTGTTGGGGATATTTGGGGGGGGTCAGGAAATTTGGGGGGGTCCACAGTATTTGGGAGGGTAGGAGCATTTGGGGGGGCAGGGCTCAGAATTTGGGGAGGGGTTGAGGGTATTGGGAGGGTCAGGGGTATTCGGGGGTTCATGGTATTGAGGGGGAATTGGGAGTATTTTGGGGGGGTCAGAGGTATTTGGGGGGGTTGTGAGAATTTTGGGGGGTGTCCAGGGTATTTGGGGGTGTTGGAGGAATTGGGGGGGGGGGCATCTGGAGTATTTGGGGAGGCAGTGTTTTTGGGAGGGGTGGCATCTTGGGCGGGGGCAACGGGTCATTTTGGGGCTTGGGGACATTTTGGGGGAGCTGTGGGGTATTTTGTGGGGCAGGGGGTATTGAGGGGGGGTTAAAGGCAGTTTGGGGGGGTCAAAGGTCATATGTGTCATTTCCCCCAGGCTTCCGGCTGCCCCCCCCACTTTGGGGGGTCCTGGGCCGTCGCTATGGCGATGAGGGGGGGAACCTCGATTTCGACAACTTCATCAGCTGCCTTGTGCGCCTCGACGCCATGTTCCGTAAGTGGAGGGCCCCCCAAATTGTGGAGGGGGTGGGGGCATGTTGGCCATGGGGAGGGGGAACCCCAAGGAGGGGGGGTCCCAGGAGCTGGGGGGGAGCACCCCAGGACTGAGCAATGCCCAGGGCTGGGGGCACCCCCAGAGTTATTGGGGACCTCCAGGGGTTATTGGGGTGTTGGGGGAGGTCCCCCTGCAAGGTGGAGGGCAGGATGATGATCCCGGTTTTTGGGGCCCACCTCCCGGTTTTGGGTCCCCCCCCTTCCAGGTGCCTTCAAGTCGCTGGACCGGGATGGGAGCGGGCAGATCCGCGTCAGCCTCCAGGAGGTGGGTTTGGGGGTGCCCCCCATGGGATGATTTTTGGGGTCCCCCCCGTTCCTTTTTTGGGGTGTCCTCAGACTAGGGGGGGGTCCACGGGAGGGAGCGGAAGAAGGTGGTCCCCCAAAACTGCCCTGGCTCTGCCCAGCCAGGCCCTATATCACTATAGAGCACCCCAAATCCTTATAGAGGACCCCGATTTTTTAATGGGGCACCCCGGTCCCTATAGAGCACCCCCAAATCCTCACAGAGCTCCCCGCACATCCCCAGGAAGTCACCCCCCAATATCTATAGATGACTCCCCCAATCCCTATAAGGGCTTTTAGGACCTCCCCCCTGCAATCCCTGTAAGACTCCCCAAATCCCCATAGGAAGCCTGTGATCCCTATAGGGGGTCCCCAACTCCCTGTAGAGCACCTCAGCTCCCTATAGAGCACCCAAGGTCCCTATAGAGCAGCAATGCCCCTGCCCAGAACCGCCCCCAATCCCTATAGAGCCCCCTCAAATCTATAGGGTGGCCCTGATTCCTAGTGGGGGGGGACAGCCCTCCCCAGTCACTTTAGGATGACCCCAGTTCTATAGGGGACTCCTTTGGGGGGGTCCTGATTCCTACAGGGATGTCCTAAATCCCCCTGGGGTGGCCCCCAACCCTTCTGGGCCCTCTATAGCTGCTATAGGGCTCCTATAGCCCCTATGATCCCCTATAGCCCCTATAAGGCCCCTACAGCCCCTATAGCCCCTGTAGGGCCCCTATAGCCCCCTGTAGTCTTTATGGCCCCCTATGGCCCCCTACCGCCCCTGTAGGGCTCCTATAGCCCCCGGTGACGCAGCGTCTTCTCTCCGCAGTGGCTGCAGCTCACCATGTACTCCTGAGGCACCCGCGCTTGGCGGGGGGGCACCCGGGGCCCCCCCCACCCCCCTGCACTCCCCCACATCTGCACCCCACATTTGCACACACCCCCTGCGCCCCACTGCTAATCGCCCCCCCCCCCCCGCTGACTGTGCCATGAGGGGGCCCAGGCCCCTCCCCAGTAAAGATCACCCAGTCCCACCCAGCTCCTTTGTCTTTTTTTGGGGGGGGGGGCGGGGTGTATAGAGCTATAGGGGGGTGGGTGCTATAGGGGGTAGGGATGCTATGGGGGACTAGGGGGGTATGGGGGCTAGAGGGGGTATGGGTGTTATGGGGGGGCTATAGCGGGTACAGGTGCTACAGGAGCTATGGGGGTATGGGTGCTATAGAAGGTGTGGGTGCTCCAGGGGCTACAGGGAGTGCTATAGGGAGCTAGAGGGGATACGGGTGCTACAGGGGCTGTAGGAGGTATGACTGCTATAGGGAGCAATAGACGGTACAAGTGCTACAGGGGTTATAGGGGTATCGGTGCTATGAGGGGCTATAGGGGGTATGGGCGTTGGGGGACTATAGGGGGTATGGGAGCTACAGGGAGCTATAGGGGGTATGGGTGCTATAGGGGGTGTGGGTGCTATAGGGATGTGGCTGTTCCAGGGAGCTGTAAGGATAGGAAGGTATAGCAGGTATGGGTGCTATAGGGGATATAGGGGTAGGGGTTGTATGGGGAGCCATAAGAGGTATGGGTGCTATAGGGTGTATAGGGGTACAGGTGCTATAGGGCCTATAAGGGTGGGACTGCTATAGGGAGCTGTAGGGCTCAGAAGCCACAGGAGGTATGGGCGCTATACGGGGGTATAAGGAGTATGGTGTGCCATAGGTGTGTGGGTGCTATAGGGCCTATAGGTGCTATAGGAGCCATTAGGGATAGTGGAGCTATGGGGCGGGGGGATAGAGAGCCTATAGGAGTGTACGGGGGCTATAGAGGGGCTCTATGGGGCTGGGAGGTATAGGATGGGGGGGTATAGGGGTAGGGGGTATAGGACATACAGGGTCATTGGGGCTGGGGGGGGGGGGGGGGAGCGGTGTCCGCCAGGAGCAGTGTCCCGGGGGTCGGTAACGAGGTGTTGGGGCGGGTTCCCGGTGCCCCGGGGGGGGGGGGTGTCCTCCGAGGGGGCTCCCGGTGCCCCGGGGGGGGTCGGTGTCCTCCGGGACCTGCGTCCCGGTGCCCCGGGGGTCGGTAAGGAGGTGTCCGGGGGGGGTCCCGGTGCCCGGGGTTTGGGGGGGTGGATATCCCGTATTTAGCTCAAGGGGGCCCGGTGCGGGGGGTGAGCCCCCTCCGGTATGCTCCCGCTTACCGCCCGTCCCCGTAGGTGCTCCTCCGGCCGTGACCACCCCCCCGCCGCCCCCCCCGCCCCTCCCGGTGGGCGGACGGGCCCGAGGCGATGGCGGCGCCCCCGGGGCGGCGGGAGCGGCTGCGAGCGCTGGCGCTGGGGCGGGGGGGGTTACTGGGACTGGAGACGTTACTGGATCTGCTGGTGGGACTGGCGGGGGGGCTACGGCACCGGTACCGGGACACCGGGAACAACGGGAACGGGAGCGAGAGCGAGAGACACGTCCGGGATTTTCTGAGCTGGGGTGAGAGGGGAGGGAACGGGATGGGGGGGGGACACGGGACCGGGGAGTATGAGACCGGGAAGTATGGGACCGGGGGGGTACGGGACTGGGGGGTACGGAGCGGGGGGGGTACGGTACCGGGGGGGTACGGCACCGGGCAGTATGGGACCGGGCGTTCCAGTGCGGCACTGGGGGGAACACGGGACCTGGGGGGGGTACGGGACTGGGAGGTACGGTACTGGGGGGGTACGGGACCGGGGAGTATGAGACCGGGAAGCACGGGACCGGGGCAGATACGGGAATGCTGGGGGCACGGTACCGGGGAGTCCATGACTGGGGGGGGTCCAGGGTCCGGGACCGGGGAGGACACGGCTGGGACCGGGCACTCCGGTACGGCGGGGGGTACGGGAGCAGGACCGGAGGGGGGGGGTGCGGGGGGGTCGGGCGGTCCGGTATCAGTGGGGGTCCGGCAACGGGAGACGGTGGGACCGGGGGGGGGATGTAGGGTGGTGATCCGGTACCGGGGGGGGGCGGGTCCCGGACGCCTGGGTCCCCTGGGGGGGGGGGCCGATGGCGCCGCTCCTTTTCTGGGCACGTCGGGCCCGGCCCCCCCCCGCGGACGCCGATCGCTGCGCGGCCATAAATGGGCTGCGGGTGCGCGGCCGCCCCCCCGCCCCGTGGCACCGAGGGTGTCACCACCACCCCCCCCGGGACTGTCACACCCCCCCGGACAGCCACCCCCCCGGAACTGTCACCCTCCCTCCCCCGGACTGCCGCCCCTCCCCCCGGGACTGTCACCTCCCCCACTGGCTTCCCTGCCCCCCTCCCCGACACCCCCCCACCCCAGGGCCTCCCCAAATTCCCTGGGACCCCCAAACTCCAGACCCCCCCCTTCCTTAACTCCGCTCCCGACCCCCCCCCCAGGGACTCCCCCCTCTGCCAGGGTGCCCCCAAATCCCATCAGCCCCCCCCATGACCACAGGCCATCCAAAAACCTGAGAGCCCCCCCCCAAAAAACAGCTCCCCCGATCCAGCGACACCCACAAAACCCCAGGCACCCCCCTCACCCTGGGGACGCCCCCCCGTACCCCAATACCCCCCCCAAGCCCCATGAAACCCCCCCAATGCCCCAGCTCCCCCTGCAGTGGATTCTCCACTGGCTCGTATTGGGGTTGTGCTCCCCCATTGCACGCCCAAACCTGAGCTTCTCCCCAAAATCCACCCCCCCGGGGTAACTGGCCTCCCACGGGTGCTGACACCACCCCCACCCATGGGTCCCGCCCCCCCCCAGCGGAGCCGGTGGCTGCCCAGGTGCAGGAGCTGCAGTTGCAACGAAGCGACTTTGAGATCTTGAAGGTGATCGGGCGTGGGGCCTTCAGCGAGGTGAGGGGGGGGCGAAGAGGGGGGGTGACTTGGGTGACACCACGGGTGACACCACGGGTGACACCGTGGGTGGTCCCACAGGTGGCTGTGGTGCGGATGAAGGAGTCGGGGCAGATCTACGCCATGAAGATCATGAACAAATGGGACATGCTGCGGCGTGGAGAGGTGAGGGGACATGGGGGGGGACACGGGGGGGGACACAGGGGTGGCGGGGGGACATGGGGGATGTCGGGGGAGGCACAGGGACATGGGGGGGTATGTGGAATGGGGACACGGAGGGGGACAAGGGAGACCTGGGGACACGGAGGGGCACAAGGGAGACCTGGGGACCCAGAGGGGATGTGGAATGATGGGGACAAGGGCGGCACTGGGGGGGGTGACGCAGGGACAGGGGTGACACAGGGTCCCTAGGGCTGACCCTGACCCCCCAATGCCTGGGGTTGAGACGGGGGGGGGGGTGTGACCTTGCAGGTGACCTCGGTGTCTGGGGATGACACGGGGGGTGACCCTGGGGGGGGGAGGGGACTCCGATGCCACCCGTGTCCGTGTCCCCAGGTGTCCTGTTTCCGGGAGGAGAGGGAGGTGCTGGCGCGGGGGGACCAGCGCTGGATCACCCGCCTCCACTTCGCCTTCCAGGACCCCCAATGCCTGGTGAGGGGACACCCCCCACCATGGGGACATCCGCCCCATGGGGACACCACCCCCTCCCCCCTGCCCCGCGACAGCCCTGGTGGTCCCCAGAGAACAGCCCCCAGCACCCCTGGGTGCCCCCAGGGAGCCCCCATGGCCCCGTGTCCCCATGCCACCCCCGTGTCCCCATCCCTGCACCACTGATATGTCCCCATGGGCATGCCATGGTTGTGTCTCCTGTTCCCATCCCATCCCTGTGTCCCTGTGCCACTCCCTGTGTCCTCATCCCCACGTCCCTGTGTCCCTGTGCCATCCCTGTGTCCCTATCCCCACATCATCCCTGTGCCATGCTCATGTCCCCATGCCATCCCTGTGTCCCTGTGCTGTCCCCATATCCCCACACCATCCCTGTGTCCCCATCCCCACATCCCCATGTGCCCATGCCACTCCTATGTCCCCATCCCCACATCATCCCTATGCCATCCCTGTGTCCCCATGCCATTACCTGTATCCTGTGTGCCCGTGCCATCCTCACATCCCCATCCCCATGTCCCTGTGCCATGCCCGTGTCTCCATGCCCCACCTGTCATTCCCCCCCTGCAGTACCTGGTCATGGAGTACTATGTGGGGGGGGACCTCCTGACCCTGCTCAGCAAATTTGGGGACCGGCTGCCCCTTGCCATGGCGCGCTTCTACCTGGCTGAGCTCGTGATGGCCATCGACTCCGTCCACCGCCTGGGCTACGTCCACCGGTGGGCATGGGGCTGGGGACACGGGGGGGACATGGCATGGGGCTGGGGGGACACAGGGGGACATAGCATGGGGCTGGGGGGGCAGGAGGGGGACACCAGGCGACATGGCATGGAGCTGGGCACACACGGGGGGGACAAATGGGGGGATGTGGCATGGCGCTGGGGGGACATGGAAGGGACATGGGGGACATGGCATAGGGCTGGGGACACACAGGGGAACACATGGGGACATAGCACGGGGCTGGGGGGGCCCAGGGGGGACATGGGGACATGGCACAGGGCTGGGGGGACATGGTGGGGACACGGGGGGACATAGCACAGGGCTGGGGACACAGAGGGGACAGGGGGACACAGCATGGGGCTAGGGACATCCAGCGGACATGACAGGGCTGGGGACACACGGGGGCACATGGCACAGGGTCGGGGACACATGGTGGGGACACAGCACAGGGAGTGGGGACACCAGGGTAGGGGGATGTGGGGGCAATTGGGGACACAAGGAGGAGCTGGGGGGGACATACGGGGACATGGGTGAAGACTTGAGGGACATGGAGGGGACAAAGGAGGAGCATGGGGACACAGGAAGGACATGGGGGCACACGAGGACGTGGGGGCAAGTGGGGACATGAAGGGACAAAAGGGGACATGGAGGGACAGGGGGGCACACAAGCAACATGTGGGACATGGGGAAGACTGGGGCACTGGGGGCCATGGTGGCGGTGGCGGGGGGGAGAGACACTGGGTGACAGAGGCCACCTGTTCCCCCCCCCCCCAAGGGACATCAAACCTGACAACATCCTCCTGGACCGCTGGGGCCATGTCCGGCTTGGGGACTTCGGCTCCTGCCTCAAGCTGGGGCCTGACGGCACTGTGAGTGGGGACATGGGGACAGGGGCACAGGGGGACATGGGGACAGGGGGGTGACCTGGAGCTCAACCCTGCTATGAGGACCCAGAGAATCCCCCATCCCCACGTCCCCAGTTCCAATGTCCCCGTGTCCCCATGTCCCACCTCCCCTATCCCCCGTCCCCTGTCCAACACCTCCCCGTCCCCATGTCCCATGTCCCCATGTCCCCATGTCCCACCTCCCCCATCCCCGTGTTATGTCCCCAGTTCCAATCTCCCTGTGTCCCCATGTCCCATCTCCCCCATCCCTGTGTCCCCATGTCCCATCTCCCTGTGTCCCCAGTCCCCATGTCCCATGTCCCATCTCCCCATGTCCCCATGTCCCAACACCCCACACTATCCAACACCCCCTGCTCCGTCCCCATGTCCCCCCACCCCAGGTGCGCTCCTCGGTGGCTGTGGGGACCCCTGACTACTTGTCCCCCGAGATACTGCTGGCAGTGGAGGACCCCACCCGCTCCTATGGCCCTGAGTGTGACTGGTGGGCACTGGGAGTACTGGCCTACGAGATGTTCTTCGGGCAGCCGCCCTTCTTTGCTGAGTCCCTGCCCGAGACCTACTCCAAGATCCTCCACTTCCAGGTGTGTGTGGGGGGGGATGGGACTGGGGCAGTGGGAGGGAACTAGGAGGTGGTGGTGGGCACAGGGAGAGGTCTGGAGGGCACTGGGAGGGAGCTGGGGGGCACTGGGTGGGGGCTGGGAGGCACTGCTACATTACTGGGAGGTTACTGGGGGCTACTGGACGTTACTGAGAGGTTACTGGGGTTACTGGGAGGTTACTGGGAGGTTACTGGGATGTTACTCGACACACTGGGCGTTACTGGGACACTACTGGGGGTTGCTGGGAGGCACTGGGACATTACTGGGAGGTTGCTGGGAGACTACTGGGAGGCTACTGGGAGGTTGCTGGGAGGCTACTGGGAGGCTACTGGGAGGTTACTGGGAGGTTGCTGGGAGGTTGCTGGGAGGTTGCTGGGAGGCTACTGGGAGGTTGCTGGGAGGTTGCTGGGGGTTACGGGGGGGCGGAGCTGACGCCGGCCCCGCCCCCAGGACCACCTGCACCTGCCGGACGACCCGCCGCCGGCGGCGGGAGGGGGCGAGGCCGCGGGCGAAGGGGGCGTGGCCCCGGCGGCGGGGGCGTGCCCGCGGGTGCCGGCGGCGGCGCGGGCGCTGGTGCGGGGCCTGCTGTGCGCGCGGGAGGCGCGCCTGGGGCGGGGCGGGGCGCGCGACTTCCGGCGGCTGCCGCTGTTCGCGGGGCTGCGCTGGGCCGAGCTCCGCCGCGCCGCCCCCCCCTTCGCCCCCGCCGCCGCCGGCGCCGCCGACACCTCCAACTTCGACGTGCTCGACGACTGCCTCAGCCAGACGGTGCGGGGCGACGCCGGCACCGACCACCCCCTTCCCCAGCCCCGGGACCCTCCCCTCATGGCACCCGCCCGCACCGGGACCGCCCCCCCCGGGACACCCCCCCCATGGGACCCCGTCCTGGGACCCCCCGGGACCCCTCTCATGGGACCTGCCCACACCGGGACACCCCCCCCCCCCCCCCCCCCCCGCGACACCCCCCCATGGAACCCCGTCCCGGGACCCCCCCTGGACCCCTCTCATAGGACCTGCCCGCACCGGGACTCCCCCCCCCACCGGGACACCCCCAATGGCACCCGCCCGCAGCGGGACCCCCTCCCGGGAACCCCCCCGTCATGGGACCTGCCCGCACCGGGATCCCCCCCGGGACACCCCCCTCATGGGACCTGCCCGCACTGGGATCCCCCCCCTGGGACACCCCCTCATGTGACCGGCCCGCACGGGGACCCCCACCCGGGACAGCTCCCCACGGGACCTGCCCGCACCGGGACCCCCCCCCCAGGACACCCCCCCCATGGGACCTGCCCGCACTGGGACACCCCCCCGGGACTCCCCGTCATGGGACCCCGTCCCGGGGGACCCCTCATGGGACAACCCCACCCCCTCCGGGACCCCCCTCATGGGACCCCCGCCCATGGAACACCCCCCCCATCCCGGGACCCCATCCCGGGACACCCCCCCTTGTGGGACCCGTGCACCCCGGGACCCCCGCATCCGTTGAACCCCGCCCAGGACACCCCCCCATGGGACCCCCATCACTTGACCACCCCCCCATGGGAACCCCTCCTTGGGACCCCCCCACCCACGAGCGCCTCTCAGCCCCCCCCTCCATGACAACCTCCCCCCTCCCCATGGGACCCCCACCCCGGACCGCCCCCATTGGCCTCACTTGGGACCCCCTCCAATCACCCCAGGGACCCCCACTGGCCCCTACTGGGACCCCCCCCCGGGTGCTCTCCGCCCCCATGTCTAACACCAGCCCCCCTCCCCCAGGAACCCCTGGGGGAGCCGTGGGACCCCCCCGAACTGGGGCTGCACCTCCCGTTTGTGGGGTACTCGTACGCCCGAGGACACCCCGAGTGAGCACGGGGAGGGGGACGGGGGGCTGGGGGTAACAGGGTGTGTGGGGGGGCATACAAAAGGGGGGGGGAACTGGGAGCACTGGGGAAATGGGGGGTGGGGCTGGGATAACCCCTGGGTGTCCCCTGGTGGGGGTCCCTGCAGAGGCGCCCCAGGTGACACCCCTCCCGCCCCCCCCATTTGTGTATGTGTCTCCTTGCCCTAGGGAGGAGGAGGAGGAGGAGGAGGAGGAGGAGGAGGAGGATGAAGAGGAAGATGAGGAGTGGGACCAGGACGTGGCCATGGAGCTGGAGGGGGACTGGGGGACCCCCCCGGAGACGGGGACCCCCCCACCTATGGGGACCCCGCCACCCATGGGGAGCCCCCCGGCCGTAGGGACGCCCCCAGCCATTGGATGCCCCCCAACAACAGGCTCCCCCCCAGCCACAGGGATCCCTCTGTCCCAGGGCCCCCCCCCACCCGTGGAGACCCCCCCTCAAAAAGAGGCCCCCCCACCCCTGGGGACCCCCGAACCCACAGACCCTCCTCCCCCAAAAGAGCCCCCCCCACCTTCAGAGGCACCCCCACCCATGGGAGCACCCCCCCAAAAAGAGCTCCCCTCCCCCACGGGGGGTCCCCCACAAAACCCCCACCCCCCACCCACGGAGCCCCCCCCACCCATGGGTGCCCCCCTCCCAAAAGGACCTCCCCCATCCACGAGCCCCCCCCCATCCCAGGCCCCCCCCCCAGACACGGGGGTCCCCCCGCGGACGCCACCCCCTGGCTGTGCAGCCCCCCCGGGCACGAAGCCCCCCCGGGCACCTCCCGAGGAGCCGGTATGTGGGGGGGGGACGGTGTCGGTATCCGGGGGGGTTTGTTCCGGGGGGGGGTCCTGGTGCTGGAGGGGGGGGGGGTCGGTGCCCCGGGGAGGGGTCCCAGTGGAGGCCAGTGTCCGCGGAGGGGGTCCCAGTGCCCCGGAGGGTGTCCCGGGGGAGGTGAGTGTCCGGGGAGGGGGTCCCAGTGCCCCGGGGGGGGTCCCGGTGTCCCGGGGCAGGGGGTCCCGGGGAAGGTGAGTGTCTGGGGAGGTCCCGGTACCCCGGGGGTCCCCACGCAGACGCGGTTCCCGCAGGCGCCGGCGGCGGCAGCCACGGAGCCCCCCGAGGAGGCGGGGCCGGTGCTGGAGGAGGCGGGGCCTGTAGCGGCGGAGGCGGGGCCGGTGGCGGAGGAGGAGGGGCCGGTGGCGGAGGAGGCGGAGCTGCGGGCGGCGCTGGCGGCGGAGCGGCGCGGGCGGGCGGCGCTGGAGCGGGAGCTGGGGCTGCTGCGGGCGGCGGGACAGGGGCTGGCCCGGTACGGGGGGGGGGACACCGGGTACCGGGGGGGGTGTGACGCCTGGGTGACAGCCAGTACCGGGGGGTGACACCGGGTACCGGCAGCAGGGGGTTGACACCGGGTACCGGGGGGGGTGTGACGCCTGAGTGACAGCCAGTACCGGGGGGTGACACCGGGTACCGGCAGCAGGGGGTTGACACCGGGTACCGGGGGGGGTGTGACGCCTGGGTGACAGGCAGTACCGGGGGGTGACACCGGGTACCGGCAGCAGGGGGTTGACACCGGGTACCGGGGGCGTGACACCTGGGAGACAGCCAGTACTGGGGGGTGACACCGGGTACCGGGAGGGTGTGACACCTGGGTGACAGCCAGTACCGGGGGGGGTGACACCAGGTACCGGCGACACATACACCTGGGTGACAGCCACTACCGGGGGGGGGGTGTGTGACACCAGGGACCCCGGGTACGACAGGGGTGACACTGTGCTATAGGGCAGGGACATGGGGGACCGGCGGGGGGGGTGTCCTCGGGGGCGTGTGTGGGTGTCCCCACATGTCCCCACCTGACACCCCCCCCCCCCCCCCCCCAGGCGCCTGCAGGAGGCCGAGAGCCACAACCTGGAACTGGAAGCAAAGCTGCAGCGGCTGCAGAGCCCCTCTCCGGGGCCAAGGCACCCCCCGCAGGAAGGCAAGGCCCACTCCCCCCAACACCCCCCCAGCCCCCCCCCCCCGATATTCCCTCAGGGACACTCTCTAGCCCCCTTTAAATGTCTCGGGTACACCCAACACCCCTCAGACCCACCCCCCAAATCACTTCCCCCCCCCTCCGGCCCCCCCAAAGTCCCTTGGCAGAACTTGACACCCCCCCCAAATCACTCAAGTCCCCCCCAAATCCCTTGGGTAGCCCTGAAACCCTCCCCAGGATGGGGGAGTGGGGCACTGATCGGGGCCTCATGCCCTCCCCAAAATGGGGGGGGGCCAAAAGAGTATTGGGGGGGGCAGGACTTCATCTGCTCCCCAAAATGGGGGGACCCCAAAAAAGGGTATTGGGAGGGGACCCAGGACCATGTCCCCTCCCTGAAATGGGGGGGGGGAGTGTGTCCCAAAAAGGCGGGATCAGGGCCTCACCCTCTCCTCAAAATGGAGGGGACACCCCAAAAAGAGTATTAGGGGGGGGTCAGGGCCTGATTCTGTCTCCCCCCCCATTTCCCTTGCAGGAGTCGTAGGGCAGCCCCCCACGATCACGGCCCCCCCCGTGGAGCCCTCGGCAGACGTAAGACTTGGGGGGGGTGGTGGTGTCACGGTTTTGGGGGGGGGTAGTTTTGGGGGCTGCTGACGCTCTCTGCTCTCTCCGCAGCCCGGCAGCGGGGGCCCCCCCCGGCTTTTCCGCTCCCCCCTGGGGGTGCCCCTGTCCCGGCACCTCCTGCTCTGGGCCCGGGTACGTGGGGCTGCGCGGGCTGCTGTCACCGTCACTGTCACCCCCCCAACACTGCTACCCACCCCCCACCCTGGGCATGGCCACCCCCTCCAGGCTGGGACACCCCCCCCCCCCCCGGGCATGGCCACCAGCCCCAGGAGGGGACCACCACGACCACCGCCCCCACCCGGGCCACTGCCGGGCAGTGCCACCCCCCCCCCCGGGCTGTCACCTCCGCCACACTGCCACCCCCCCCGGGGAAGTGCCACCTCTAACACTGTCACCCCCCCCCCCCCAGGCTGTGTCACCCTGCTCACCGCCATTTGTCACCCAAGGCCACATCCCCCCCCCCCGCCGCCGTCCCTGCACCCCCACCCCCCAGGGCCACCGCCAAATCAGGGGGTCCCCAGTGGGGGGGGCGGGGAGGGTGTGTGTGCACCAGCCAGGGGGGACCCGGGGCGGGGGGGGTGACAGGGCCACCGCCACACGCCCTGACCCCCTCCCTGTCCCCAGGTCCCCCACCCCAGTGCCACCAAGGACTGCCTGCTGCTCTGTGCCGCCGGCCTGCGCCCTGCTGCCCCCCCTGGGACCCCCCCCTGAGAGGGGACCCAGGCGTCCAGCAAGGGGGGGGACCCAGGCACCCGGGCTCACCAGCACCCCCTCTTCTTGCACATGACCCCCCCCCCTCCTTCCCCACAGCAGGGGGGGGACACACACAACGACCTCCCCCCAACACCCCCCCTCTGTACATAGCCCCCCCCCCAACCACTAGGCACAGGGGGGGACCCCAGGCGTCCGGGCCCCCCCCACCCCAGAGAGGGGGTCACGCTGTTGCCCCCATGACTGGCAACGAGGGGCAGCGGGACCCGACCCCCCCCCCAAGGTGGGTGGGGGGCACCCCCCCCCTCGTGCCACCCTGGGGGGCCTCCCCGGGGTGCCCCCACCGCCCCCCGCTAGTAATTTATTTGTAGGGACACCCCACATTTGCACTAAGCCCCCGGTTATTTATACCCCTCCCCATTCCCCCCCCCCAGGGAGGAGATGAGAATAAAGTTGTGTTTCTGCAACCGGCCTCTGCGCTGGGGGGACACACACATGTGGGGACCCCAAGATGGCCCTGGAGGGGGGGCAATCATGTCCTGCCCCCCCCCCGCCAGGCCTGGGGATGTGGGGACAGCAGCACTGTGTCCCCAAGCCGTCCCCATGTCCCCCTGTGCCACCCATCATGTCCCCAGTCCACCCCTGTCCCACCACATCACCCATCGTGTCCCCAGTTGGTCCCTGTCCCACCACGTCACCCATTGTGTCCCCAGTCCATCCGTGTGTCCCCATCTCACCCAACATGTCCCCAGTTGTCACCCATCGTGTCCCCAGTGCTGGCACATCCCCAGTCCGTCCCTGCGTCCCCACCTGGCACCCAGCGTGTCCCCCACCCGTCCCCATGCAGCACCCCTCATCTCCGTCCCCAGTGTCCCCAACCCATCCCCGTCCCCAGACACGCCAGGGCCACCCCGAGTGCGAAAAAAGTCTCTTTAGTATAAATAAGGGGCAGAGCCCGGTGGCCCCGCGGCACAGCGGGGACATAAAGTGACGAAGGCACAGGGCGCCCCGCCGGCGTGGCACCACCGCCCTGCCGGGGAACGATGGTGGGTGGCCGTGGGGACAACGGGGCGCCCGCCTGCCCACCTGGGGCGGGGGGTCAGTAGTACGGGGATGGAGCGGTGTCCTCGAGCGGGGCAATGGCACCCGTGGGGGTACGTACGGGTGATGGTGACGCCATCGGGTGACAGTGACGGCACCGGGTGATGGTGACGCCACCAGGTGACCGTGACAGCTATACCACGGTGCCGCTGGGGGAGCCGCCATTCTGCGAGGACAGTCCCTGCGAGGGAAGGGGACAGCAGTCACTGGGAGTGGGGGCACAGGGACACCAGGACACCCCCCTGCCCTGTGATGTGGCACTGTGTGGGGATGAAGCCCCCACGGAGGCGAGTGACACCCTGGGGGGGGGGGCGGAGGGGAAAGAGCAGGGTACCTGCAGGCAAAGGGACCCCAGTGACCACCCAGCAGCCACCCAGTGCCCCCCCAGGCTGCCAGCAGGACCCCACCAGCCCCCCCAAAACTCCTCTTTGACCCCTCACACTACTGATGGGACCTCCTGAGTCCTCCCTAGCCCCCCCTAAACCCCACTCTGTCCCCTCAGGCTGCTGATGGGACCCCTCGAGTCCCCCCCAGCCCCCCCCATACCCCTCTTTGACCATCCAGGCTGCCGACAGGAGCCCTTGAGTCCTCCTCAGTGCCCCCCAACCCCCTTTTTCACCCCTCAGGCTGCTGGTGGGACCCCCCAGGCTGCTGACAGGACCCCTCTCTGCCCCCTTAGGCTGCTGGTGGGCCCTCCCAGGTTGCTGACGGGACCCTTCAAGTCCCCCCGCCAGCCCCCCAAAACCCCTCTTTGCCCGAACAGGCTGCTGATGGGACCCCTCGAGTCCCCCCCAAACCACCCTCTGCTCCCCCCCCAGCAGACTCACAGCCTTGCCAGGCCGGGCCCAGGTGCAGATGAGTCCCTCCTGGCAGGCGGTGACAATACAATCCTCCAAGAAGAGCAGCACCGTCAGCCGTTCGTGGGCGATCTTCTTGCAGACAAGGGGTTCCAGCAGCGGCACCTCGTGAATCCGGGGGCACAGCGCCGTCCCCAGCACC
This sequence comes from Necrosyrtes monachus, assembly GCA_037953605.1. NCBI lineage: Eukaryota > Metazoa > Chordata > Aves > Accipitriformes > Accipitridae > Necrosyrtes > Necrosyrtes monachus. Next base: position 1,743,057 of record JAZGTQ010000157.1, on the reverse strand, counting down.
TTGGCCGTATCCAGCCGTCCCCGGGATCCGGCACTGCTGGGAGGCTTCTCCCCGCTCCGGCTGATGTTACCCAAACTGTGGTAACGTTTGTGCTCTTTTTCGGCGCCGGAGGGTCCCTTACGTTCCTGCAATGTCAACGTGGCAAAGCGACCAACGCTGAGGGCTGGGGGGACGTCAGGCGGGGGGCCGCGGGCCGAGCCCGTCCCCGCCGGCTGCGGGAGGCTGTTGGAGCGGGAGAGCGAGCGGGGTAGCCCTGGCATGGGAACGCTGGTGTCCCCCGATCCGGTGAGGGTACGGGCGCGGGAGAGGGGAGGCCGAGGGTAGAGGACGTCCTCGGTCAGGTCCCACAGGCAGAACTGGGTGTCCTGGCCGGCCGAGCCAAAGCGGTAGGTGACGGCGGGGGAGCGGTGGACGAGGGGATCGGGGGGCTCGTCCTCCTCCTCGCCCCCGCTCAGCTCGGGGGGCTGGGGGGTCTGGGCTGCGCCGGTGAAGGGATCGAAGGCCACGGCGTTGACCCAAGACTTGTGACCGTGACCTCGAGCCACCACCCGCCCCTCGGCAAAGGACCAGACGGTCACCAGGTCGTCCTCGCCCCCTGTCACCACATAACGCCCGTCGGGGCTCCAACAGACGCAGAGCAACCCCCCGAAATAACTCTTCATCATCCCCTGCAGCAGCATGGAGTCGAAGTGGAAGACGCGCAGGCAGCCGTCCTGGCTGACGCAGGCCAGCGAGCGCCCGTCCGGCGAGAAGGCGAATTCGTTAAGAGCCCCCTCACCCACCGCCCATTTGAGGAGGGGGTTTCGGGGCGTCTTGCTCTTACAGGCGAAGACACTGAAGCCCTCGCCTTGCGTCAGGAGGTTGTACTGGGGGGCTGAGGCCCCGCAGGGCTGTTCAGCGTCGTACAGGTACAGGTTGCCGCTGGCGTGGGAAGCCAGGAAGAGCCGCTCCGTCTCTGGCAGCCATTTGACGAAGGTCACCTTCGTCTTGTCGATCAGGCGCTGCGGGGTAGGGAGAAGAAGGGGGGGGGTCAGGGCGGTGGGATTGGGCCCCCACGCACATATGGGGACACAGATCGGCAGCACAGTGCATCCCTGGGGTGTTGCTGAGGGCAGAGCCCAAACTGGCACGTTTGGGGACACAAGTGAGTGCCATGGCACAACCCTGGGGTGTCACTGAGAGCAAAGCCAAAAAAGGGGCATCTGGGGACCCAAATCAATGTCACAGTGCAGCCCTGGGGTGTCACTGAGGGCAAAGCCCAAAGCGGCATGTTTAGGGACACAACTGAGGGCTGAGGCACAACCCTGGGGTGTCACTCAGGGCGAAGCCAAAAAAAGGGGCATTTGGGGACCTGAATCTGTGTCACAGGGCAGCCCTGGTGTCTTGCTGAGGGCAAAGCTGGAAACGGCATTTGGGGACATGAAGTGGCACATTTGGGGACCCAAATCCATGTCATGGTGCAGCCCCGGGATGTCACTGAGGGCAAAGCCCAAAGCGGCACATATGGGGACAAAAACAGGCATGTTTGGGGACACAACTGAGTGCTGTGGTACAACCCTGGGGTGTCACTGAGGGAAAAAGCCAAAAAAGGGGCATTTAGGGACCCGAATCAGTAGATTTGGGGACCCAAATCCACATCACAGCGCAGGCCCAGGGTGTCACTGAGGACAAACCAAACCCCAGCACGTTTGGGGACATGAGTCAGTGCATTTGAGGACACAAATGAGTGCCAAGGCACGTCTGGGGACACGAGCGAGGGCTGTGGCACAACCCTGGGGCACTGCCGAGGGCAAAACCCAAACCAGCGCATTTGGGGACCCGAATCGGTGTATCTGGGGACCCAAATGAGTGTCATGGTGCAGTCCCCAACTCTCGCTGGCAGCGCAGCCATCGCGGACCCCTAACGAAGCCGGCCCCTAACGATCGCTGCGCCGGTAAAGCTGCTGTCTCCTGGGGGGGAGAAACCTCGGCCCTTCCGGCATCTCCCCATGCCCAACCGTTGGCGTGTGGCAGCTCCTGAGGCGGGGGGGGGGGGCTCCCTTTGTGCCCCATCTCCCCAATGTGGGCAGGGCTCACCTCCTCGTTAAAGAGCTTGCTGGTGTCCTTCTTAACGAGGTCGAGGTACTGGACCTGCCCAGCCGAGAAGCCCACCAGGAGAGCGATGGTGTCAGCGGCGGCGGTAAACTGGTTGAAGTCGTGGCAGGTCGGCTGCGTCCCCTTGTAAATTCGTTTGTCGATGGGCTTGTGCAGGTCCAGCGACTGTGGGGAGACGGGGATGTCACCGCGGGGGGATGTCACCGTGGGGGGACGTGTCACTGAGGGGGACACCCCCCCCCCCGTGCCCACCCTGCTGCTTCTGGGGGGTCCTTGTCACTGTCACGCCACTGCCTGGCCTGGGCCAACCACCCCCCTGGACTGGGCTCCGGCATCACCATCGTCCCTGTGGGTCCTGGGTCACCGTTACTGGCCCCAGTGTCACCGTCCCCATTAGCAGGCAGCTCCTGGGGGTTCTGTGGTCACCGTTACCAGCCTCGGTGTCACCGTCCCTGTTAGCGGGTGGCTCCTGGGAGGTCTGGGGTCACCGTTACCAGCCCCAGTGTCACCGTCCCCATTAGCAGGCAGCTCCTGGGGGTTCTGTGGTCACCGTTACAGGCCCTGGTGTCACCGTCCCCATTAGCAGGCAGCTCCTGGGGTTCTGTGGTCACCATTACCAGCCCCAGTGTCACCGTCCCTGTTAGCGGGTGGCTCCTGGGGGGTCTGGGGTCACGTTACTGGCCCTAGTGTCACCGTCCCCGTTAGCAGGTGGCTCCTGGGAGGGTCTGGGATCACCGTTACCGGCCCTGATATCCCCATCCCCGGTTGCTAGACCCAAGCCCCGGTACCGGCCCCACGTTGTCCCCTTTAACGGCCCTGCTGTCACCGTCACCCACGGGCACCCACCACCACTCCGCCAGCCCCGCTGTCCCCAGCACCCCCGTTAGCGACCGGACCCCCTCCTAGGTCCGGCTGCCCGGTGTCCTCCCCCACCCCAAGGCCCCGGTTCCCCCGTTACCCGACGGCTGCCGCGACCACCGGAGCCGGCCCCGCCGTAGAAATAAAGCTCTCGGCCCAAGTTGAAGCAAACCCGGCTGCGCTCCGCCGGGCCCCCCGGTTCCTCAGCAGGGGGCAGAGCCAACCGCACCATGGACAATCGCACCGGCGGCAGCGCGGCCGGGCCCGGGGCGGCGGCGGCGGGGCCCGGTCCGGCGGCGGGCGGGGAAGGCCCGGGGACGGCGGCGGGGCCGGCGCGGGGCCGGGACTCGGGGCCCAGCAGCCGGTAGGAGCCTTCGCGGGTGCGGAACTGGCTCTTGAGCTCCAGGGGCTGAGCCGGGAGCGCCGCAGGGCCCTCTCCCGCCCCCGGAACCGCCGCCGCCATCTTCCCGCCGGAAGGGCGTCACCGCCCGCCGGAAGTACCCCGCCCGCCCGCTGCCGCCACTGCCATGGCAACGCGCTGAGTCACGCGTGGCCACTCCCCCTCAGCACCACCCTTTGGGGACCACGCTCCGCCCCGGCCGCGCCCCCAGGAGCTCGGCCGCCACTCAAGCCCCGCCCCCTAGGCGGCATAACCCCGCCCCGGGTGCGCCCCCAGCGCTCAGCCACCACTCATGCTCCGTCCCCGACGCGGCAAAACCCCGCCCCCAAGGCACGCATCCGCAGCTCAGACACCGCTCATGCCCCGCCCCTGAGGCGCTGAAGCCCCGCCCCTACCCGCACAGGCCACGCCCACCCATAGACTGGGACCGCTCCCCCCGAGAGCCTCAGGGTGCCGGGGGGGGGGGGGTGTCCAGGGTGCCCCCCCGCAAGCAGACACAGCCCCAGAGCTGTTCCCACGCCTTTATTAAGCACAGCACCCCAGGGGTTGGAGGGGTGGCACCCACTGCCCCCCCCCCACCTCAGCCCTCTGTTGGGCCAGGGGGAGGATCGGGGGCCCCCCCAGGGGGCACCTCGGGGCTCTGGGTGCCCGGGGGGGGTGGTTCCGAGGAGGGGGGGCTGCTGGGGGCTGCCTCGACTGGGGGTGGCACTGCTGGGGGGGGGTCCGTGCTGGTGGGTGGGTCCTGGATAGAAAAAGGGGGGGGGGTTAGAGATGCCCCCCCCAAAGAGGGGGCACACAGGGTGCTGGGGGGGGGGGCTGCATACCTTGGGGGGGGCTGTCGGGGTGTCAAGGGTGGCATCAGGGGGGGATGCAGCCTCCCCCGAGCTCTCCTCATCCTCGGTAACACTGATGAAGATGGAGGGGGGCTCAAGGTCAGCCCCCCCCAGGTCGGAGGGTGCCTCGGAGGGAGGTGCCCCCGCACTGGGACCCCCCCCCGGGGCTGAGGGCACGGCCTTTCCCTTTGCCTCTTCCTCGCTTGGCCGCTTCGGGGGCTTCTCCTGGAGGTCGGGGTGGGGGGGGCAGATAGAGAGGGTGAGGGGGGGGCCCGAGGCCAGGTGGGGGGGACTGGGGGCACCCTGACCCCCCCCACACCCCGTCTGCGCCCCCACCTCTCCAGGCGGCCCCTCCCGGGCGTCGGGCTCATGGCGGGTGGAGGCCTCCAGGATGGCCATGGTGGAGAGCGGGATGTGGGCTTGCTGTGGGGGGGGGCACAGGGTCAGCGGACACACACAGGGGACACACACAGGCACCCCCCCTACCCCTCTGCATGCTGGGAGTCATGCCAACCCCCCCCAGGCATGCTGGGAGTCATGCCAAGCATGCACGGGTGGGGGTCCTCCTCACTGGGGGGGGTTACCCCCCCCCCAGTGCATGCTGGGGGGTGTCATATCCTCCCCCCCCAACCTGGGGTGGGGGTGTCACCTGGTGGGGGGTGAGGGCCCGGACGTGGCTGAGGAGGGGCTCACGCAGTTCGGGGCACTTGTCGAAGATGGCGGCCAACTGGGGGGGGGGCAGCTGCAGCACCACCTGGAAGGACTGGGGCTTCGTGCGCTGGCAGCACTTGATGAAACCTTCCCAGACTTTGGGGTACTTCCACACCTGGGGGGGGACGACACATGGGGGGGTCCCCTCAGCCTTGGGAGGCAGAGGGGGCAGGGGGAGGAGTGGCTGCCTGTGGGCAGGGGGGAGGAGTGGGCATGGGGGGGGGGGGCTATGGGGACAGACAGACATGGGGACGTCAAGGGAGGGAGAGACAGGAGGGGCGGACACCCAGGGACAGAGGGACAGGACGAACAGACACCCAGAGGAACAGACACCCACTCCGAGACACCCAGGAATGGCTGGACAGGACAGACACCCAGAACAACAGGACAGGACAGACAGACAGCGTAACCACACCCCACACCCCCCCCATAAACAACCACCCAACCTTCCACCCCCAGAATCAGAACAACCCCTCACCCCCAGCGACCCAACCCTGGGACCACCAACCCCCCTCTAGGTGGCAACACCCAGACAGACGGACAACCAGACAGACCTGCTTCATGATGAGCCGGGAGAGGATGTTCATGACAAAGCCGCCCAGGCGGGGGTACATAGTGAGGGCCTGGATGACGGTTCGCATCAACAACATGGGCAATGGGTTCTGCTCCATCAGCTGCTGCATCACCACCGCCAGCACCTCCGAGGTGTACACGTTTCGCTCAGCGAAGCACAGGTTGGTGGCTGCACCAAAAAGGGACAAAAAAAAAGTGTCACCTCCCCTTTGCCATGTCCCCAAACCCCCCCTCTTTGTCCCTGTCCGCGTCGTACCCTTGATGATGGACTTCATGTCGCACTTGGAGGAGTCGATGTTGTGCAGAGCGATAAGCAGCTCTCCCGGGTTCAGCGGGGACACGGCTGAGGCACCGTCACCTGCAAGGGGACAATACTGTCTGGCCTTGGTCCTCGGGCAGTTGGGGTGGGGATGGGGTTCAGGTGGCAGGGCTGGTGGCCCGTCCCGTGGTGGCGCTGGAGGTGAGGGCTCATCCCTGGGGTCACCTTGTACTCCTGCAGCTCTTCCCAGGGAGGTGCCATGTTCCATCATCACACCCCAGCATGGGCCCGTGTCCCCAGAACAGGCACTGGGACTGTCCCCATGGATGTCCCGTGGTGTTCCACCCCAGGGAGGTCCCATGTCCCACCTCCAGAAGGTCCCTTGTCCCCACAGCAGGCACTGAGATGGTCTCCAGGCATGTCCCATGGTGTCCCACAGCAGGGAGGTCCCACATCCCACCTCCAGAAGGTCCCATGTCCCCACAGCAAGCACCAGGACTGTCCCCAGGGATGCCCCTCGGTATCCCACCCCCTGGAGGTCCTGTATCCCACCCCAGGGAGGTCCCATGTCCCCACAGTGAGCACTGGGACTGCTCCCAGGGATATCCCATGGTGTCCCACCATGGGGACGTCTCATGTCCCACCCCAGCGAGGTCCCACGTCCCCACAGCAGGCACTGGCACTGTCTCCAGGGAGATGCCAAGCTCTGTGTCCCACCCTGGGGCTGCCACATGTCCTGGGGCTGTCCCCATCCCCTACCGTGCTGCGTCCCCAGCAGACGGTTGAAGACCTCCTTGACCACGATGGGGTTGAGCTTGATGAGTTTGGGCAGTGCCTGGATCACCTCTTTCTGCACCCAAAACGGCAGCAGGGGGATGTCAGGTGAGGTGACACAAGGGGAGGGGACACGAGGGGACACCAGGGGAGGAGGGGACACTCTGACCTTCTCCAGCCCATTGAGGACAGGGATGAGGAACCTCACATCCGGCAGCCGCTTGTGATAGAGGTCGCGGACCCTCTTCACCAGCTCGGGCGAGGGAGGCACTGCCAGGAAGAGGTGGCACGTCACCGCCGGGGACATGCCACCCGACCGCATCCCCTCCGTCCCCTACCTTTGTCCGTCAGGCTGTGCAGGCAGCGCGTCACCAGTGTCTCGGCTCCCTTGGGACAGTTCTCCACCAGCAGCAGCAGCTCAGGCGAATTCATCCCCATCCCACGGATCTACGGGAGAGCCACCACTGGCATCACTGGGCCACTGCGTCCACTGTCCCGTGTCCCCTCAACGTCACCCCTGTCCGCCATGAGCCTCACCGGCTGCTCTATGACCCGCAGGACAGTGCGCTTGATGTCGGCAATGGCCTCGGTGTAGACGGAAGCCAACTCATGGATGAGCTTGTGGTTGTGGGGCAGCAATGCCAGGTAGAGGTAGAGGCATTGCTTGATGGTCTCCTCCGTCCACGGTGCCGCCACCTCTGTGTCACACACGATGTCACCAGAGCCCCGGGGACCGATGGGTGCCACCCCCCTCCCCAAAACTCACCCGTGTCTTTGTCAGCCCCGAAGAGGACGGAGGGTGGGTTGGGGTGCACCAAGAGCTGCAGGTAGTTGAGGGCGAACTTCTCCACGTACTCCCGCAACTGGTCCTTCTCGTACATGCGCTTGATGAACAGGAGGGCCTGCTGGCGTACCTACGGGGGGGGGGGGGGGTGGCCACGTGTCACGGGCGCAGGGATGGGGGTGTCCCCTGGGGCACCAAGCCCCGTGCCCATACCTTGTCCTTCTCATGGGAGCTGAGGTCCAGCAGGACGTGGAGGTACTGGAATTGCCGCGATGGCCGCTTGAAGATGAGGTCACGCAGCGTGGACATGCCTAGGTAGGTCCGGCTCTGCCAGGGTCGGGGGGGGGGGATGACGACGGTGAGGGACGTCGGGGCTCGTCCCCGTGTCCCCAACCCTCACGTGTTCCCAACCCTGCGGGTCCCCACCTCGTCCTCGCAGTACTTGCGGATGACTTCCAGCGCGCTCTCGGTGATCAGCGGTGCCTCCAGCACCACTTTGGTGAAAATCCTGCCGGGAAACGGACGTCATCAGGGTGGGGATGTCACTGGAGGGGGACGCCACCGCGATGAGGGACACACGTGGGCAACCCCGCAGACCATCTGGAGGGATGTTTGTGGCCCAAGAGCTGCAGTTCTCACTGTGCCGGCTCTCTGGAGCCTGGTGAAGCGGCTGGTGGCACTGTCCCATCCCCGGCGGCACCATTCCTACCCGTCCTTTTGGTCGGGCTTCTCCTGGAGACCGGCGAGGAGCCCAATGAGACACTCATCATAGCGTTCCAGGCTGCCAGCGGGGTATCGGCTCAGGTAGGCGTTGTACTCCTGGAAAAGCCAGGCGAAAGCCAGGTCCAAGCGGCCACGGATGTCATCGAGGACGAAGGCCAGCACCTCGCTCTTCAGTGGCACCTCGAACTGCGTCACCAGCGAGGCCAAGATCTTCACGCGAGCCTGCCAGGGGAAGCAAGAGGGTCTGGGTGAGGTTTTGGGAAGGGGGGGATATCACTCCAAAGCTGGGGGGGGATGTCAGGCATACCTGGGCGGCCCCGCTGCAGGCAACGGCACGCTCGGCGCGCAGGATACGTTTGACAGCACTCAGCTTCAGCTTCTCCATCTGCGCGTCGCTCAGCGGCTTGAGGACGTCGGCCAGACGGAAAACCTTCTTACGGCCGCCAGCGCCCGCCAGCCTTGAGGAGGAAAAGGGTTGGGGAGGTGGGGGAGAAAGGGTCCGTCAGCACCCATGGGTGCTCCCCTGTGGGGGTGGCGAGTCAGGAGGGGGGGTCCTCACCGGGGCTGTGTGGCTGGGATGATGGGCTCAGGGCGACGTTTGGTTTGGGGGGCTTCCTCCTCTAGCAGGTTGGTGGCCGAACCTTGGGCACCCAACACGGAGATGGCCTGGCCCTGGGCCAGCGCTGACAGCCGCCGCTTGATCACCACACTCTCCGGCTTGGCCGCCTTCTCCTCCTTCGGTTCCTCCTTCAGGTGTTTCGTCTGCTCCACACCTGAAATTGTGCGAGGGATATTGACTCCTCGCCGTACCTCGGTTCGGGTTAAGGAACAACTCGCCGGTCTTGGGGTGAACTTGCAAGCTGGAAAACTCCCAGCTTGCATGTCAGAGGTGTCAAAAAATATTTCAAAAGGTGGTTAAGAAACCAAAAAATGCAAGATAACCAAAATAAAAAACAAGATACCAGAGCTAAACTGAAGATTAACTTGTCTATATTACTAACTAGCAGCCAGCTACTTAATTCTAACTCGACTCTTAACTCAGTTTTCCATTGCATGTTTCTTCCATGTGGTAAATAGGGAGAACCTCACCATCTAACGTAATGAGCCTTGCCAAACCACCTTTAAACATCATTAAAATTCCATCCAATTCTCTCAAATTCTTACTGTACCTCAATAAATCTTTCTTTCGTATACTGCTGACTAGCAACCAACTACTTAATACTGACCCGACTCTTAAGTTTTCTGGCACGTGTTTCTTCTGTGCAGTAATTAATAAGCCGAACCTCGCCATCCAACCTTGCCAAACCTCCGTTAAACGTCGTTAAATTCCACCCAACTCTCTCAAATTCTTCCTGTACCTCAATAAATCTCCCTTTCAGGTGAGGTACATTCCACTCATCCATGACAAATGGGGAAGGGCGGGTGGATGAGCACCCCAAAAAGTTGCCGTGCCACAGGAGGAAAAAAACCAAAAAGGGACACGCGCACCCGACCGCTGGTCCCTGCTCACCGGGGCCGAGTCCTGCCGCCGTCATCTGGGTGGCCATGAGCCGGGAGAGGTGTTTGATCTGCGCCTCGGTGCCAGCTGACTCCACAGGGGTGTAGGTGGCCTGGAAGGATGCGGGCATGGCCTCGGGGAGGTACACCATGCTGATCAGCACCTGTGAAAAATGGGGGGGGACACTCGGTTAGAGCCCCCCCCCACACCTCAAAGTGCAAAAATCCCCCCCTTCCTCCACTGGCGTCGCGTTCCCTGACCAGGTTGGCAACGTTTTCCGGGGTGAGGAGCGGCTGCAAGAACTCGGCGGTGATGTCCGTGTCCGAGGGGACGTTGGTCTGGCCGGTCGCTTTGGGTGCCGTCACCGTTGTTGGCTCCAGGTCTTTGTCCTCGTCATCCTCGCCCAGGGGGGGTTCTGTCAGGATGGGGGGGTTTGATTGGTCACCACTGGGAAGTGGGGACCCCAGAGAGGGAGTGGGAGGACTCCAAGGGTACCTAGTGCCCCTGTCAGTCCCCAGCAAGGACTGGGAGAACTCTGGGTGCACTGGGAGGACCTTGGGGATCTGGGAAGACCCTGAGGGTGTACTGTGCCACCACTCATCCCCAGTGTCACCAGGAGAGGACTGGGAGGACCTCAGGAAGGACCCTGAGGGGCACTGAGAGAACCCTGAGGGGCATTTAATTCCCCAGAGGGTGGTGGAAGGGCCCCCGAGGCTGGGCAGTCCTACGAAGGAGGGGACAAAACCAACAGCCCGGCTCTCACCGATCTTCATCTTCTTGAGGGTGGTGTCGGGCTCGTCGCGGGGTCGTTTGCGGGCGTCGCGGGGGCTGGGCATGCTGCGGGCAATCTCGGCCTGTTGGGTGCCCAGGTCGACGAGGAGGGTGGTGATCTGGGGCTGGAAGTCCCCCGAGGATGGGTGCCGCAGGACGCTGAGGAGGTGCAGCTTCAGGTTCTTACGGACGCTGCTCACCTGTGACTTGGCCAGGGTGGGTGGCAGGTTGGCTGCAAAGTTTGGGGGGGGACAACACTGTGTTAGGGACACCTGGGGACATGGGACACGGTGGTTTGGGTGGTGTTGGGGACATGGGACACCCAGGTCCACGGGGACGTGGGACACTGTGGTTTGGGTGGCATCGGGGTCTGCTGCCTGCAGGAGGGTGCGGGTGAGCCTGGGTCCTCGGTCGGGATAGAAAATGGGTGCTCAGGAACCGGGACCGAGGACATTCGGGTCCCCAGCCCCACCAGAGGTGGCTGTGGGGACCCTGAGGATCCAGGACCCCTCCACCCCATCACATCCCGTGAGCGCTGCAGGGACCAGATGGCACCTGAAAACTCTCTGTTCCCATGGGCGACAGTGACACCAGGCAAGGTGGCATTTACCATGAAGGGTCTCGTAGGCTTGGATGACCTCAGCCATGAACATGGGCCGCTGGCGGGCGATGGTGGCCAGGGAACCCAGCGCGGCCGTCAGGTTGATGCTGGAGATTGCTGGGTGCACCATGAACTTGAGGAGCTGCTCCAGGGCAGCTTTGCCTTCCTCCCACAGCACGTCTGCGGGGACAGAGAGAAGACACTCAGCTGGGTGTCACCATCCCCATGTCATCCCCGTCCCCCTCCGCCTCTCAGAAGGGATCCCACCACCCCGTGCCCGCCAGCCTCACTGTATTTGATATAAGGGTGGTCTTTGGGGATGCGCTCGAGGCTGATGTCATTCTCGTGACGTTTGGGGACGTCAGAGTCGGCCATGCGGGGTGACAGGGTGATGATGAGTCCCTCCACGAACTTGATGGCGTGGGTGCGGATGCCGTCGTTATCCGAGTCGAGGAGGAGGATGATGTCGCTGGCCATGGCTGCCATCATCTCCCAGCAAGCTTCCTGTAACTCACTGATCACCTTCGATTTCACCATCCACTGTGGGCAGGGAGGGATTAAATCTCACCGGTTGATCCCCCAGCACCCATGGGTGCCACTTCCCAGCACCCAAGAGGTCTCTCACCTGCAAAGCCACCTTGTAGAGTTGGGTCATGGTGAGGATGGCCTTCTTCACCACGTTGACATTCTCATCCTTGAGCAGCATGTTGAGGTTGGCGATGAGCTTCAGCAGCAGCTCGATGTCCCGTTTGCTGGTGGGGGGACACACAAATGGGTGGGAGGACACACAAATGGGTGGGGGGACACACAAATGGGTGCTTCTCCACCCACAAGATGGCACCCCAGGAGAAGTTGGGTCCTCAGCACCCGTGTCTTCTTCTGCCTGCATCCCCAAAAGCTGGGATGGGGCCCATCCGTCCCCAGGGCCTGAGAGCAGGTGCTCAGCACCCCACACCCACTGCCCCTGCAGGGTGACACCCCCCCACCAAAAAGTGGGTGCTCAGCCCCCCCTTACCAGGCTTCCTCGATGAAACCCACCACGAACTTCCGCACCTCAATGGACTTGTCAGCCTGGAAGGCGATGATCTCCTGGGGGGAGTGACATGACACAGTCGGCGGGGGGGGCTCAGCACTGGGCTGGATCCATCCCACACCCCTCTGGATCTGTCCCAGGCCGCCCACCGGATCCATCCCCACTCACATCCAAGAAGTTGTCCAGCAGTGTCGGGTCCTTGTTGATGATCAGCTCCTGCACCTGGGGACAGAGGATCACAGTGGGGATATAGGGACATGGCAGGGGGGGCACCCACCCAGCGGGTGCAGGATGCGGCCACCAGCTCACCTGCTTGAGGATGTTGATCTTGGAATCGTTGGTGATCAAAGCCGCCTGGTTGAGGAGATCCACCACCTGCAGAGACCAACTCAGTCCTGGGGGGGGGACACTGGGGAGGAGGTGTGTCGTGTGTCCCCCCCGTAGAGCCACTGCTGGATCCCCCCCACCTTTGCCAAAGCCACTGCTTCCCCTTGGAGGTGACAACAACCAGATCCCCAGTGGGGGAATCCTCCCCCCCCGGGGATTCACCCATGCTTCCCTAGATCCCGGACACCCTATCCATACCCCCATCCCCGGGATCCCCCTGCCACTGGATCCCCAGGACCCTGTCCTCCCCCCCCCCCCCCCCCCCCATATCCCAGGGATCTTGCTGCTCCACCCCACAGGATCCCAGGATCTTTACCCCTCCATCTCACCGGATCCCAGGGATCCTGCTGCCTCGCCAGTCCCAGGGATCCCCCCAGCAGATCCCGGATCTCCCCCCTTTCCCTGATCCCAGAGATCCCCCCCAGCAGATCCCAGCCCCCCCCCCCAGTGGATCCGGGCCCCACCCGCTCGGAAGTGCTCATGCCATCGCTGCCGCACTCTTCCTCGCTGAAGAACTGGGAGGCCACGCTCATGCGGGGGCTGGGGCCTTCGGCCGGCCCCGCCATGGCTCTGTCCTGGGGGGTACAACCGCATCACACCCTATAGAGCCCCACTGGGCACTATAGGACCCCCAGGGTGCTCCTATACAGCTCCCAGGTGCCCCATATGGCCCCTGGGTTGTCCCAAATACCCCCCCATATGAGCCCCCCCCGGTGCTCTATAGGGCCCAGAGACAGTCCCTGGGGGACCCTATACTGCCTGAGGATGCTCTATATGGCCCACAGATGCTCCATACAGCCCCTCAGGTACCCTATACAGCCCCCAGATACTCTATATGGCCCAGAGACACCCCATACAGCCCCTGCAATGCCCATACGGTCCAAAGACGCCCCATGCAGCCCCTGGGTACCCTGTACAGCTCCAGGATGCTCTATATGGCCCAGAGACACCCCATACAGCCCCTTGGATACCCTATATGGCCTCCAGATGCTCTATATGGCACAGAAATGCCCCATACAGATCCTGGGGTACCCTATATGGCCCCCAGATGCTCTATATGGCCCAGAAACACCCCATACAGCCTCTGCGATGCCCTATACAATCCCAAGATGCTCCATACAGCCCAGAGGGGCTCTGTACAGCCCCTGAGATGCCCTATACAGCCCCTGGATGCTCTATATGGCCCAGAGACACCCCGTACAGCCCCTGGGATACCCTATACAGCCCATACACAGCCTGTATAGACCCTGTGATAACTTATATGGCCCCTGGATGCTCTATATGGCCCAGAGACGCCCCGTATAGCCCCTGGAATACCCTATAGAGAGCCCAGATGCTCTATACAGCCCAGAGATGCTGCATACAGCCCAGAGACACCCTGTGCAGTGCCTGGGATACCCTACACGGCCCCAGGATGCTCTATATGGCTGAGACGCCCCATGCAGCTTCTGCAGTGCCCTGTACAGCCCCAGGGTGTTCTCTATGGCCCAGAGCTGACCCATACAGCCCCTGGAGTGCCCTATACAGCCAGGGTGTCCTATACCCCCCGGTCATGTCCCATACGTCCCCCCCCAAGTCAGTGCTAACCCACGCCCCTATGCAGCGCCTGCCATCACACGCACCCTATAGAACCCCATTCCCACGCAGTCCCAGTCCCCACAGAGCTCCCCCCACCCCAGCACAGTACCCTATAGAAAGCCCTCCCTCCATACATCCTCCCGAGTCCTATAGAGCCCCACTTCCCCCACAACCCTTCCCACCCCCACATGCTGCCCAGGGCCCTATAGCCCCCACCCCTACAGTGCCCCCACCTCCCTATAGCACCTCATTTTCGCACCCCGTGCCCATATACACCTATAGGGCCGACACACCGCCCAGGCCCTTATAGAGCCCCCTCCCACACCTCCCCCCACGCCTATAGGCGCCTATAGCCCCCTGCCCCCCCCCCACTTCCCCCTCCCTCCCGGAGCACCCCGCCCCCACACACTCCCAAAGGCCCTATAGAGCCCCTTCCCCCCCCACACACTCCCCTATAGGGGTCTACACCCCCCCCCCAAGCCCCACAAGGCCTCCACCCCCTATAGAGCCCCACAGCCCTGGGCCCCGCCCCCCCTTACACCCGCCCCGAGCCCCTATGGATCCCCCAGCCCCCTATAGAGCCCCCCCAGCCCCGCAGACCCCCCCAAGCCCCTACCGAAACCCCCATCCCCCTCACCGCCGACCGCGCGCTCGGCGGCCTCCGCGCCTCCCTGCGCCCGCGCAGCCCCGCCCCGGCTGTGACGCCAGCGCGGCTGGAGGTTCCCGCCGGGAACCGTCGGCTCGGCCACGCCCCCTTCCCCCAGGCTCCACCTCCTCGCGGCCGGAAGGGGGGAAGGGCGCGCCCGGGTGGCGCGCGAGCGCGTGACTTGGGGTGCGCGCACTTGCCCCGCCCCCTCCTCCGCAAGCCCCGCCCCCTCCCCTCCCCCCGCCCCCTCCCCCCTGCCAAGTCGCGGCTTAACCAAACCCCCCCCAAAACAAACGTCGCTTTATTGACCAAAAAGCCGCCCCCGCCCGCCCAAAAAAACCCCAACAGAGCTTCGGGGACCCCACCCCCCCACCCCCAGGGGACAGGCACTTGTCACCCCCCTACCTGGGGGGGGGCGGGGGGCCAGGTTATGGTAAGGCCTCCCAAAACAACGCCTGGGGGGAAACTGAGGCAAGGTGCGGAGATGGGGGGGGCCCCTTCGGGGGGGGTTCCTGGGTCCCTCAGCAGGGTTGGGGGGCCCTTGGGGGGGGACACACACCCTCAACAGCATTGGGGGTCTGTTGGGGGGGTCCTGGGTCCGTCAGCAGGATCAGGGGTCCCTCAGGAGGGGCTGAGTGTCCCTTGCGGGGGTCCCGGGTCCCTTGGTGGGGTCAGGGGTCCCTCGGGAGTGATGGGGGCAGGCGTTCTCTGGGGGGGGTCCCAGGTCCCTTGGTGGGGTCGAGGGTCCCTCAACAGAGTTGGGGGTCCCTTGGGGGGGTCCCAGGTCCCTCGTGGGGGGGGGGCAGGGGTCGCCTGTGGGGGGTCGCAGGTGCCTTGGCAGGGTCGAGGGTCCCTCAACAGAGTTGGGGGTCCCTTGGGGGGGTCCCAGGTCCCTTGGCAGGGTCGAGGGTCCCTCAACAGAGTTGGGGGTCCCTTGGGGGGGTCCCAGGTCCCTTGGCAGGGTCAGGGGTCCCCTCAGCAGGGTTGGGTGTCCCTCAGAGGGACTGAGTGTCCTTTGGGGGGGCTCTGGGGTCCCTTGGGGGGTCCTGGGTCTGTCAGCAGGGTCAGGGGTCCCTCAGCAGGGTTGGGGGTCCCTCAGGGGAGGTGGGGGACCCTCCACAGTGTCAGAAGTCCCTTGAGGGGGTCCCACATCCCTCAGCAGGGTTACGGGTCCCTTGGGGGGGTTGGGGGTCCCTTTGGGGGTCCTGGGTCCCTCGGTATGGTTGGGGGTCCATCAGGGGGGTCCCAGGTCCCTTAGCGGGATCAGGGGTCGCTTGGTGGGGTTGGGGGTCCGTCGGGGGGGTGGGGGGTCCCTCAGGGGTCCCTCTCCCTCTTGACACGGACGTCCCCGGCCAAAATGGCAGCGATCTCGCCCTGCATGAAGGCCCAGGGGAGGCCGGATCCAGCCAGGGGACATCGGCCCCCGCTGGGACAGTGCACCTCCCCGCCGACACCCCGCGCCCGGATGGCACGACGGGCGCAGGGGAAACAGAACCGATGCGCCGGCACTGAGGGGCACTGCACAAAATGAGTGTCCTCCAACCGTTGCCGGCACAAACCACAACACAACGTTGGTGACGTTAAATCCTCCGCCAGGCGACGAACGCCAGGCGGTTCATCGGGTGAAGTTTCACCCGGCGGGTGCTGCCGATGCAGCGGCGGTTCATCCGGTTCCGGTGAAGCTTTGCGACGGCGACGCGGCAGCGGCAGCGGCAGCGGATACTGCTGTGGCAAGGCTTCGGGTGCCGGCGGGTGGCGGAAGAAGCGGACAGCTTCGGTGAAGAGTTCACCCAGCAGACGCCAATCTCCACTGCCCTGCCGCTTCTCGTATTCCAGGTACTTGTAGCCAGAAGAAATGGCTTTGCCGGGTGCCCGGAGGCAATCCTGGAACATCTGCTTTGCCAGGCCCAACACACCGGCATAGACGCTGCCGGAACCGCAGGGGTATTCGGCGAAGAGCTTCAACTCGAACTCGAAGCCGGGCCGGGGCGCGGCGTCGAAGGCGAAGACTCGTCCCACCAATGCGTGGTCCTTACGGAAGCGGACATTGAAGGGAGCGCAGCCGGCGAGGGCAGCCAAGCGTTCCCGCACTGCCGGCGGCTTTCCCGGCCAGTCCTCAGCGCGACCGCGCATGGCTTCGCTCAACTCCGCCAAACACTCGACGTCACGTGGGCGGCATGGCACCGGCACCGATGGCCCACGGCGCTCGGCCGTTGTTTCCTCAGGGCGATTTAGCCCCTCAGCCAGGCATGGTATCGGTGCGATGTCACGGTGCCGGCTTTCGGCGTGGCTGTGCCGGAGGCGACGGGCGGCTTCCAACAACGGTTCGATACGGTCGGCGCCTTCGAAGTTGACGCAGCCGCGGCAAACGGCCTCACTGAAGTCCCACACCACGGCCCAGGGCATTTTGGGTAGGTCGCACAGGTAACACCACTGCCGCCGCCACGACATGGCGGGGCTGCCAGGACCCTTTCCTTGGTGCAGCCCCCTCCCGCACGGCTCTCTCTCAGCGGGTGCTCCTCGGGGGGGGACCCCTGGGTGGGGCCCTCTGTGCAGAGACCCCTCAGAAGGGCCCCTCGGTTGGTCCCCCCTCAGAGTCCTCCCCCCCAGCAAATACCCCTCAGAGTCCCTTCACAGGGTCCCCCCTCAGCTCAGCCCCCACAAAATGTCCCCTCAGAGTCCCCCCGCTCACCACAGCCCCCTCACAGGGTCCCCCAGAAGGTCCCCTCAGAGTCCCCTCCCCCAGCAAAGACCCCTCAGAGCCCCCTCGCAGGGTCCCCCCTCAGCTCAGCCCCCCCAGAAGGTCCCCTCAAAGTCCCGTCTCCCCCCTCCCGCCCCCTCACAGGGTCCCCCAGAAGGTCCTCTCAGAGTCCTGTCCCCCCCCAGCAAAGACCCCTCAGAGTCCCTTTGGAGGGTCCCACCTCAGCTCAGCCCCCCCCAGAACGTCCCCTCCAAGACCCCCCCCAGCAAAGACCCCTCACAGGGTCCCCCCTCAGCTCAGCCCCCGCCGAATGTCCCCTCAGAGTCATGTCCCCCCGCCCCCTCACAGGGTCCCCCCTTAGCACAACCCCCTCACAGGGTCCCTCCAGAAGGTCCCCCCAGACCCCCCCCCCTCGCCCAAAGACCCCTGACAGCCCCCCCAGGGTCGTGTGTCGTCCCACCCCCCATTACATACCGGACGCGCGCGCCTTAAAGGGGCCACCGGAGCGCGGCGGGACGGCGGGAGGGACCGGGGGGGGGGTAGCGGCCACTACGCCTGCGCGGGGCGGCGGGCGGCCAGTGCGCCTGCGCAAGGGGCAGGGAGCGAGCCTGCGCCGGCGCACGGGGTGGGGGGGAGAGGGCACGCATGCGCGCGGGGCTGACAGCGAGGGGCGGGGGAGGGCGTGGCCGCTGGACCGTGTAGGGGCGTGGCCGCCAGCCGTGGGCGTGGCCGCCGGCCACGTGTATCAGGGGCAGAGCCCACGTGAGCGGCAGCGCCCGCGCGAGGGATCCCGGATCCCCTCCGGCCCCTCCCCTTTGACACAGACCCCGCCCACCAGACACCTCCCTGGACAAAGCCCCGCCCCCCTCCCGAAGCCCAGTGAAGCGGAGAGCTCCTCCTTCTTAGGCCACCCCCCCCCCGCGCTGTCGGGCGGGGGCGGACCTATCCCTCTCTGGCTCCGCCCCTTCTCCGTCCTGGCCCCGCCCCGCCGCTGCCGGTGCCCCATGGACACCCCCGCCCTCCCCCGACTCCCGTAAGCGGGACCCCCCCGGAGGCCTCCAGCACCAAGGGCTCCCAGACCGGCGGTGAAGACCCCCGGGACCCCCCCACCATCCCCGGGACGGGCCCCGGAGCCCCCCGGTCCCGGGGATGGCGGGGGGAGCCTATAGGGGCTGGGAGGGCCGGGGGTATAGGGGGAGAGGATGGCCCCGCCCTCGTGGGATTGGCCCCGCCCTCGTTGCTGGGGTCGTTGCCGTGGCAACGGAGGTGGTACCCAGGTGATGGAGCCGTTGCCATGGCACTGCGGTCAGCACGGGGGGGCGGGGCAGCGGGGGTACCCCGCCCCTCAGTGGCTCCGCCTCCTCACTAGTCGCCCCGCCCCGCCCCCCCGCCGCCGCCGCTGTCCGTGGTGCTGAACCAGCGCGGCCGCATCCCGCCAGGGACCCCCCATCCCCGTCCCCAGCCCCCCATAGCTCCCAGTCCCATATGGCCCCATGGCCCCTGTCCCCATAGCCCCCAGTCCTCCATGGCCCCATAGCCCCCAGCCCCAATAGCTCCCATTGCCCTATAGCCCCAGCCCCCCATTGTCCTCATCCCCATACCCCCCCAAGCCTGCTATGGCCCCATAATCCTCATCCCATAGCCCCAGCCCCCCATAGCCCCCAGCCCCAATAGTCCCCAGCCCCCCATGGCCCCATAGACCCCAGCCCCATATGGCCCCATGGCCCCTGTGCCCATAGCCCCCAGCCCCATACCCCCCAACTCCACATGGCCCCATAATACTCATCCCATAGCCCTAGCCCCTCATAGCCCTCAGCCCCCCATGTCCCCCAGCCCCCCCTAGTCCCCACCCCCCACTTATCCCCCCCGCCCTCCGCCAGGTCAAGCCAATCGTGCCCAACAGCACGGTGAGGCTCATCATCAGCAAAGGGGGGGCGACAGTGAAGGCTGTCATGGAGAAATTGGGGGCTTGGGTGCAGCTCAACCAGAAGCCAGAGGGTCTCAAGCTCCAGGAGTGGGTGGTGATGGTCAATGGCAAATCCATCCAGCTCCATGTCACCATCCACGTCATCATCCGCAAGATCCAGGAGGATCCACAGAACAACAGTTCTCTCAACGTCAGCTATGCCAACATCACCAGGCCAGTGGCAGACTCCAATCCCACCGGTTCGCCCTACTCCAGATCCACAGACACCTTGCACTCAACCGCTGCCATCTTGGGTGCTCCTGGCACTTTGGGTGCCTTCACCAGCGGTCCCAGTTTTACCAGCAGCAGGTAAAACCTGGTTTGGCCACATTTGGCCATCGGCACCACCTTGAACACCTTGGCCAGTTATGGTTACAACCCAGCGGTGGGGCTGGGCTTGGGTTCAGCAGTGGTGGTCACTGGTGTGAATCTGGCGGCAGCCGCCAACCTCTTGGCTTCCTATGCAAACGATGCGGTTGCCAGCCTGGTGGTGCCCACCTTTGCCTTGGGTTCGTTGCCCAACACCAATGGTTACTTGGCCCTGGTGGCCACTGCCACCGTTCCCTTAGTGGCCACCGGCTCGTTTTTGGCACCTGAGAAGCTGATTGAGGGCACCAAGGAGCTGGTGGAGATCGAGGTGCCAGAGAACCTGGTGGGTGCCATCCTGGGCTGGGGGGGGAAGACCTTGGTGGAGTACCAGGAGCTGACAGGCACCCGGATCCGGATCTCCAAGAAGGGAGACTCCATCCCCGGCACACGCAACCACGAAGTCACAATCATGGGTTCCCCCGCTGCCACCCAAGCTGCCCAGTATCTCATCAGCCAACATGTCACCTACAAGCAGGGTGTGAGGACCACCAACCTGCCCAAAGTGGGCTAGGGCTGGTCACCCAGTGGCTGAGGTGTCCCATGACCATGGTGGCATCTCTGAAGGTCCTTTGGGTGGCCAACAGCCATGGCTTTGGCATCCTTGGGTGTGCCATGGGCAGGGTGGCCTCTCCAAAGGTCTCTTGGGTGGCCAACAGCCATGGTTTTAGCACCCAAGGTGTCACCCCAGGAATGGTGGCATCGCTCCAGCACCCTTGGGTGGCCCCACAGTGTCACCCCGGGGTGGCATCACCCAGGTATCTGATGGACTGGGGGGGAGGGGTGACACACCCTTGGGGGGCAGGGCAGCACCTCATGACATGGAGGGGGGGCACCGGACGAGTGTTGGGGATATTGGGGACCCCCCCGCCCCGCCCCTCCCCTTCTTTCTGTACATATTTGCCCAATTTGGGCGTTCTCCCCCCTCCATTAATAAAACTGATTTAAGGTTCAGTTGCCCCACTCTTGTCTGTGCCCCGCCCCCACCGTTGCGTCCTCCCCCCCCGACCCCTCCTCATCCTCCAGCCCCAGGGGTCCCCCCTCTTCCATATCCCCCCACCCCGCCCCCTGTCCCCCCCTTCCGTGCTCGCCGCGGGCATGAATGGAGCGGGGCGTCGCAGTTATCAATGGCGAAGGGGCGGGGCCACGCTGTTAGCAATGAAAGGGGGCGGGGCCTCCCCGGCGCCGGCGTCGAACTCGCCATTCCTTCCCAGCAGGGGGCGCCACAGGCACGGGTAGCTCCTCCCCTTCCCGGGGGATATGACTGACAGCAGCAGCAACCAATGAAGCAGCGGAGGTGGGAGGTGGGCTCCGCCTGACAGCCAATAGGAGCGGGAGGCTGGAGGGCAGCAAGAGGGTGCGGGAAGCGGCTAACGGCCGCCTGGAGGGAGGCGGGGCGTGAGGTGACAGGCGGCAGCAGGAGCCAATGAGACGGCGGAACCAGGCGTGACCAGCCAATGGGGCGGGAGCAGGGCTGCCGGGGGGGCGGGGTTGCGGCTGAGGCGACGAGGGAGCGCGGCGGGCGGTGAGTGACCGGGACCGGGACCGGGGCCGGGGGTCGGGGCCGGGTCCCTCGGACTGTCCCCGGGGCCCGCTCCCTCCCTCGGCCCGGTGACCGGCCGAGGGGGCCCCTCCGGCCCCCAGCAGCCCCCCCCAGGCCCGGGCTTCCCCCGGTATCTGCCGCTAAACAGCTCCCCCGGGCCCGGGGCCCCCCCGGCCCCCCCGGAGCCCCTCAAAACACCCCCCCAAACCCTGGGCTACCCCCTCCTTCCCCAAGCAGTCCCCCCAGCCCTGGACTCCCCCCGTATCCCTTTGTGCTCCCTCCACCACTTCAAGGTGCCCCCCCGTCCCCAAAGCCCTGCTCCCCAAATGCCCTGGGGTCCCCTCCGGTTACCTCCCATCCTGCCCCCCTCATCAGCATCCCCCCCAAATCTGCTCTTCCCCCTCCTGCCCAGCAATTCCGCTCCCCCCCCCATGCACCCACCACCCTAGAATCCACCCCCCCCAGCCCCCAAGCCCCTTGAACCTGGATCCCCTTTCCCAGGCGTGCCCCCTCCCATCTCCTGGGGGTGCCCCCCACCCTGCAGATTCCCCACCCCTCCTTTCCAGCACCATGGGAGAGCCACGGTATCTTCAGGCCGACTGCGCCTTCCGGCACGGTGGGCACACCGTCCGGCTGACCCTCGCCCAGTCGGCGCTGGAGGTGGAGGTGGAGGCTCACCTCACCGCTGACCAGTGGAGGGGCGAGTTTGATGCCCCCTGTGAGTCTCGGGGGGGACACACACAGACTGAGGAGACCCCCCCATGAACGCTGACCAACCGAAGCTCTCCTCTTCCTCGCAGTCATTGAGGACCTGACCCACAAAACGGGGAATTTCAAGCAGTTTGGGATTTTTTGCAGCATGTTGGAGTCAGCACTGATGCAGGTGAGATCAGTGCCACTCCCCCCACCCCATCACCGTGGCATTTCGAGGGGGGGTTCAGCCTCTCCCCCCCCAAACTTTTCCCCCCGCAGAGCAGCGAGTCCGTCAGCCTTGAGCTGCTCACCTACGCTGACCTGGAAACCCTGCGTAGTCGGAAGGTGGGGGCAATCACCCGGCCCCCTGCTTCCGCCGCTTCCCTGCTCAGCGCCAAGCGTTACCTCATCCTCGTCTACTCCGTCGAGTTCGACAGGTGACACGGGGAGGGGGGGACATGACACACCAGGTGGGGGGACACGACACGGGGGACATCACCATCACCCCGCTGCATGTCCGGTTCCTCCCCACCCCCCCAGAATCCACTACCCGCTGCCGCTGCCCTACGCGGGGAGGCCAGATCCTGCCACGCTGCGCAAACTGGTGCGGGAGCTGAGGGATGAGCTGGCGCAGCTCCGAGCTCGGCACGGGGAGGATCGCCGAGACGCCGAGATCCGGCGCCTGCGGGATGAGTGAGTGACGCAGGAAGAGCTCAGGAAACCCCCTGTCTTACGGTCAGAGCGGAGGGACCCCCTCCAAAAATACCCCCCCGCCACCTCCCACCAGGCTGCAGCGGGCGCTGGAGGAGAAACGGGCGGCGGAAGCGGCGCTACAGCGAGAGCCGGACGGTGGGACGGCGACGACAACGGCACTGCGACGAGCAGCAAGACGTTTGGAGGATGAGTTGTTGCGGGAGAAAGCCCGGCACCAGCGTGAACACCGGCAGCTGACCGCCGAGGTGGGTTGCCACTGGTTGGGGGGCTGCTGATGGTGCTGGGGCAGGGGGTCGCTGGCGGCGTGGTGAATTTTTCTGCCCTCACTTCTCCTCGCAGCTGGCGGAGGCAAAGGCGTCGGAGCGGAGGCTGCAGCTCCGGGTGAAGAGCCTGATAGCCGAGTTGGCCTCCTGCAAGAGGGGGTGAGGCCAGGGTGGGGTGCCTGGGGATCCCCCCATGAGCCTGGGGTGCCCCCCTGTGTGTTGTCCCCCCCACCTCATGGCGCTGGTCCCCTCGGCAGCCGCCGGACGCCCGTCGGCACGGCCCCTCGTTCCCAGGAGCGATGTTCCCCATTGCGTGCCTGGCCGCCGCGCTCGACATCTCGAGAGAGTCGCGGTGGCAGCCAGAGCCATCCCCCAGCGCGGTCCCCATCGCCCGCAGGTAAGGGACACTTGGGGACACGTGTGGAGTGTTGTGGAGGGGGGACACACACATGGGACGGACACAACAGCATTCGCCCTCTCCCTGCCAGGCCCCCGCCCGGCACGCTTCGACCCCACTGCCTTCGTCAGAGCCCGGCAGCGCCGGCAGAAGGAGACTGAGCTGAAAAAGTAAGTGGTGACACCAGGGTTGTCACCGTCCCCTGCCTCCCGCACTGCCTAGGGGGTTGGGGGGGGGCCCTCCGTGTGTCCCCCCACCCCTCGCCACTGTCTTCCTTGGGTGCAGCCAGCGGCGCGGGGCGGCTTTTGGCAGCACCAGCCCGGCGAGAAGCCACGGCCGCAGCTCTTCGGGTGAGTGGAGAACATGAGGGGTGGGGGGGGCACCCACTGGGTGCTGGGGCTCCTTCTTCCCTAAGCTCGCTCGCTCCCCCCATTTCTCCCCGCAGCCGAAAGCTTCCAGAGCCGGCGCTCGGCAGTGAGCTCCGGCAGCGAAGCTGATGAGCGGTCCGAGCCCCTGCCCCCCAGGTAAGCACCGGTGGGGGCGGGGGGGCAGGACGCCTGGGTTTCCCCCCTCCCCCAGGGCACCCTGAGCACCACCCCAGGCACCCCTTAAACTGCCCTCCCCCACTTTGCACAGGGGTAGGAGGGTGAGCCGTACCCGGAGACCCCTAAGCGCCTCGTCCTCCAACGGCCCTGGCACAGTGAGTGGCTGCCCAGACTCCTGGGACCCCCCCCCCCTCTTTTTTGGGGTCCCCCCCTGCACCCCCAAAGCAGGGTGACCGTGGTGGCAGGGGAGACACACATTGGTGCCACCCCACCGCCTCCTTCCACCCCCAGGTCCCTCGCCTGGCTGCTGGCCACAAACCACCCACGGGCAGTGCTGCTGGCAAGCGCCCCGGTAAAGGTGAGCTGCCTCCTGCCCCTGCATTTTTGGGGTGCTCCCCCCGCCAATTCAGGCTTTTTTTACCCCATTTTCCTCTGCCCCCTCTGCAGAGAACCGCTATGAGGAGCCCTCGGCCGAGCTGGCCGAGATCGACGCCCGGCTGCAGGCGCTGCAAGAGTACATGGACAGCTTGGACACCCGCACATGACCCCCCCAGGACCCCCGGACCGCCCCCTGGGGACCCTCAGAACCCCCCTGGGGAACCTCACTCCCCCTGTGTCCCCAGGGGGTGACAGTGCTGGCGTGGGGCAAGTGTCATCATCTCCCCTCATCCCCCCCAAATAAACCCTTGTGTGGCCCCACAGTGTGTCCTGCTTCTTGAGTGGGGGCTGTCATGTGTCCACCCACCACGTCCTGCTCCTGGGGACAGCAGGGACATCACCAGGGCCTGGCAGGGGACAGTGCCAGGGCTTGGGGACACCACATTCCTGTCCCACCACTGAGCTCGAGGGCCACTGCGATGTGACGCCAGCACCCATGTCACCATTACCCTGCCCCCCCCCCGCCACGGCTGAACACCCCAGGGTGTCTCTGTCCCCCCTCCGGTGACACCACTGTCCCCATGGCACTGGCCAAGCTCCCAGCTGCAGCGGTGACACCGCCAGGGCTTTATTCAGTTCCAGGTCACACAAAATGGTGGCATTTGGGGACAAGAGTGGCTGGAGCCGAGCCGGGGCCGCAGTTTGGTGATGGTGGCAGCCGCCCATGAGGCCGCTGGTGATGACGTCTCCAGAGCGCAGAGGTCCTGAGGGGGCCAGGCAGGCGGTCTCTGCACCAAAGCCACCATTTGGTGCCACCGTGGCTACACCAGTGATGATGGCACCCTCGCATGGAGGTCTTTGGGGACAGCGTGGGGTGCCGCAGCCACCATGACCACACCCTCGGGAAGACACTGTGGTGACGATGCCGGCAGCAACCACCCTGCTGCAGAGGACACGGTGCCGGTGACGCCATGAGAATATTGGTAATGCCGCATGGATGCCGGTGATGCCATGAGGATGCCGGTGACGCCATGACGATGCCAGTGATGCCAAGAGGATGCTGGTGACACCACGAGGATTTTGGTGACACCATGAGGACGCCGGTGATGCCACAAGGGCACCGGTGATGCAATGATGATGCTGGTGACGCCACAATGGTGCCAGCGATGCCACGAGGATGTTGGTGACGCCACAAGGATGCTGGTGACGCCATGAGGATGTTGGTGATGTCACGAGGATGCTGCTGCTGCTGGCAACTGCCTGCAGACACCAGGCAGACGATGTCAGCCAGCGACGCTGCCGCCGGTACCAACCGCCGTGCCAGATCCCGGCGGCACTGGCAGTTCCATCAAGCCACCGGCCCCGCTCAGAGCGCCGGCAGCTCCCCGCGGATCTCGGGCAGGAGGCGGCAGGCGGTGACGATATCAACGGTGGCAGCCACGGCGCGCAGGTCGCGGCGAGCCAGGCGCAGGCAGTGAGCAGCGGCGGCAGCGGTTGCCTGCGCCCGACCCAGGGCCCCCCCCAGCCCCCCCAGGTGCCGGGCGGCGATGCCGTAGCTTTGCCTTAAGGCGCTGCCCACCGCCCCCCGCAACCGCCCCGAACCTTCCCACAGCCGCTGCTGCAGCAGCGAGGGGCCCCCCTGGCCGCCCCCCCAAATTGCCGCCGGCTCCTCTGCCGTCGCCAGGGGGAGCTTCGGCCTCTGGCCCCCCCCTTCTTCTTCCTCCTTCTCTTCTTCCTCCTCTTCTTCAGTCTCGGAGGCTTCACCCGGCACCTTCAGCCCGGCCCCGGGGACACCCCCGGCTGCCTCCGCCAGCAGCTCCGGCTCCGAGTCGCTTTCGGAGGCTTCGCCCGGCACCACCCTGAGGGGGCGGGGGGCGGCCATGGCCTGGGGGGGGGACACAGGGAGGGAAGGGGGGAGTCAGGGCGGCGGCACCCCCCCCCCAACCGGCCCCAACCTGGGGGGGAGGGCGCTCCGGCCTTGGCCCCAGGGTCCTGCAGAGTGTCTGCCCCCCACTCTGTGCTCAGACCCCCCCCCGGCCCCCAGCCCCACGGGGACCCCCAGATCCCCCTCCTCGGCCCCACAGGGACACCCGCGCCACCCAAACCGCCCCCCCGCCCCCGCCCCGAGCCGCACGGGGACCCCCAGATCCCCCCTCCCCGGCACAACAGGGCCCCCCGGGCCCCCCAAACCGTGTCCCACCCCGCCCCGGCCCAGCCCCACGGGGACCCCCGCTCCCCCCGGAGATCTCCTACCTCCTTCCCGGCGCTGCCGCAGGTCACATGACGGGCGGCCCGCGCGAGCGCCGCGTCACGTGAGACGCCCGGCCGTTTCCCCGGAAGTGCCCTCACACAACATGGCGGACGGGGCTCCGCCGTGAGGGGAGCTGCGCATGCGCGGGGCGGGGAGAGGGTGGTGCGCACTGCCCCCTAGCGGCGGGAGGAGGGCGGGGAGCCCTGCGGCGGGTGGCGGTTGGGGCGGGGGCACGGACACGGACACGGACACGACACCCCTGGGTGTCCCCTGTCCCCAACCCCCATGTCCCCCATGTCCCCCCCACTTCCCAGGGAGGCCCCGATGTCCCCACCATGCCCCAGGGACACGGGGACACAGGGAGAGACGGTGACTGCTTTAATGGGGGTCCTGCAGGGTGATGGGGGGGGCCGGGGGAGACACACACAGGCCTGGGGTGGCCCCTGCCCGGAGAGACCCCTGGCTTTGTCCCCATCCCTGTACCGAAAGCCACCATGTCTTTGTCCCCCTTCCCATCATTGACTCCCACCCCATCACTGTCCCCCCCCCATTCTTGTCCCCATCCCATCATTGTCCCCATTCCCATCCCTGTACCCAAAGCCGCCATGTCCTTGTCCCCATCCCATCCTTGTCCCCATCCCTGCCCTTATCCCTGTGCCCAGAGCCACCATGTCCTTGTCCCCACCTCTGTCTTTGTCCCCATCCCTGTCTTTGTCCCCCTCCCTGTCCTTGTTGTCCCCCACCCTGCCGTTTTCCCCATCACTGTCACTGTCCCCATCCCTGCCCTTATCCCTGTGCCCAGAGCCATCATGTCCTCATCCCCATCACGTCCTCATCCCCACCATGTCCTCATCCCCCTCCCTGTCCCCGTCCCCATCCCACCCTCATCCCTGTCCCTGAGCCCGGTGCCCAATGGCGGGTGTCCCCAGGATGGGGGGGTGGCTCAGCACGTGACGCAGGCGAGGGTGACGTCCCCGGCCACCTCCAGCCGGTCGATGGTGGCCGGTGGCAGCCGGTGGC
This sequence comes from Necrosyrtes monachus, assembly GCA_037953605.1. NCBI lineage: Eukaryota > Metazoa > Chordata > Aves > Accipitriformes > Accipitridae > Necrosyrtes > Necrosyrtes monachus. Next base: position 1,715,697 of record JAZGTQ010000157.1, on the reverse strand, counting down.
TGTAGTCGCAGACGTGGTGCCCATTCACCCACAGGGCAAAGGCCTGGCTCAGCAGCCGGATCTCCAGCTGTGTGGCATGGGGGATGTCACCATGGGGGACAGGGACCCCCAGCCCCCGGGGGCACCCATCCCAGGGACACCCACCCCTTGGGGACACCCACCTGGCAGGAGCTGGATTGGGACTAGGGCCAGCTAAGGACTGGGACTGGGACCAGTATCAGGGCCACAAGCAGGACTGGTCCCGGGATCAGGACTGGGACCAGTACTGGGATGGGGACCAGGACCAGGACCGTGTCTTGGACCAGGACTGGGACTGGGACTAGGACTAGGATCAGGACCAGAACAAGGACAAGGGCTAAGGCCAGGACTAGGACTGGTACAAAGACCAAGTCCAGGAGCAGAACCAGGACTGGGACCAAGGCCAGAACCAGGACTGGGACCAGGACCAGGACCAAGAGCAAGACCATGTCCAGGAGCAGAACTGGGACCAAGACCAGAACCAGGACTGGGACCAAGACCAGGACCGGGACCAGGACCTGGACCGGGACCGGGACTGGGACCATGACCACGTCCAGGTCCAGAACCAAGACTAGGACCAGGACCGGGACTGGGATGACACCCAGGACCAGGACCAGGACTGGGACCACAGCCGGGGCCAGGCCTAGAGCCAGGCGCAGGTGGCGGCTCACCTGGAAGGGCTGCCCACGCTGGAAGGGCATGGGGCCGGTGGTGTGCCGCTCCTCGGGCCCCCAGGACCCATGCCGGCGGGTGTTGCGCACCAGCACAGCCTCGTGCAGGCGGGGGTTGACATGCAGCACCAGGTCCCCCGAGGCGCTGCTCCACAGGTTGGCGTGGAACCTGCGGCCGGTGGCACCCGTCCGGCACCCGCCACCCACCCCTGGACCCCCCAGCACCCAGCCCTAGAACCCCAAAACATCCAGCACCCACCCCTGGATCCCCCCAGCATCCAGCACCCAGACCTGGACCCCCCCTCAGCATCCAGACCTGGACCCCCCCAACATCCAGCACCCAGCCCTGGACTTCCAGGGACCCCAAATCCTGCAACATCCTTACCCCCTAGAGCACCCCGAACCCCCACCTGCAGCCCCCTGACCTCCCCCCCCCAGACCCCTGACCTCCTGCAGCCCTCTGCCCCGCCACAGCACCACCCTGACCCCCCCCATCAGCACCCCGACCCCCATCAGCACCCTGACCTGTTGGCATTGGCGTGGACGGTGCCCACAATGGTGATGGGCTGGATCAGGCCCGAGGGTCCCTTGCTCAGCACCATGTGGAAGGGGACCACCTGCGGGGACACCCGTCAGTCCCCGGGGACCCGCCACCCACCATCACCCCACCGTCTCCCCGTGCTCACCGGGTTGCTGACGATCACCGGCGTGTTGGGCTGTGGGGAGAGGAGAGTGGGTGCTGGGGGGGGAGTGGGGGTGGCCCCCGGGTCACCCCTGGCACCCATGGATGCCCCCAACTGAGCCCTGCTGGGTGCTGAGCACCGCGGGCTTGGTGGGAGAGTCAGGGTGCTCGCACGGGCCTGCACACCCACCCGTGGGTGCTCACAGGCACCCGTGTACCCATGCGCCCACCCATGGGTGCTTGCAAGTGCCTGTGCACACATGCACCCACCTGTGGGTGCTCACAATTGCCTGTACACCCACCCGTGGGTGCTCACAAGTGCCTGTACACCCACCCGTGGGTGCTCACTCACACCTGTGCACCCACCCATGGGTGCTCACAGGTGCCTGCGTATCCATGCACCCACCCGTGGGTGCTCACAAGTGCCTGTACACCCACCCGTGGGTGCTCAGAGGCACCCATGCACCCAACCATGGGTGCTCGCACACACCCGTGCACCCAAGCGCCCACCTCCCCATAGACCCTCGTGTGCCCCCCTGCCCTTGTCACCCCACATGGGCTGACCCCAGGGTGCCCCAACACCCTGACCCCCCCCACACCCCCCCGCACTCACGGGTGTCACCAGGGCTGGCGGCACCGGCACCCCGGCACCTGCAGCTACGTGCTGGGGGAGCAGAGGGACACGGAGTTGGGAAAGGGGCCACCGCGGCACGGGGATGTCACCCACCGCTGACCCCCACCCCTGCATGTCCCCTCACCCCCCGGGTGTCCCCAACCACCCCCCGGCTCTCCCCAACCCCCCCTGGATGTCCCCAATCTCCCGGGGTCCCCAAGTCCCCCAGAGGTCCCTGACCCCATGGCTGTCCCCAAGCCCTGGGTGTCCCCAACCCCCTCAGACATCCCCGAGGAGGTCTCTGTGTGTGTCCCCCAAGATGTCCCCAACCCTCCAGGGTCCCCAACCTCACCGAGACATCCCTGTCGCCACGGATATCTCTGACCACCCATGGACGTCCCCAACCCCATGGATGTCCCCAAACTCATGGGGTCCCCAATGGCCCCAGATGTCCCCAACTCCCTAGATGTCCCCAACTCCCTAGATGTCCCCAACCCCCTTAGATCTGTCCCCCCTTAGATGTCCCCCACCTCCTGGAATCCCCGATGCCCCCAGATGTCCCCAACCCCTGGATGTCCCCAACCCCATGGATGTCCCCAAACTCATGGGGTCCCCAATGCCCCCAGACGTCCCCAACCCCTGGATGTCCCCAACCCCATGGAAGTCCCCAAACTCATGGGGTCCCCGATGGCCCCAGATGTCCCCAACTCCCTAGATGTCCCCAAGCCCTGGATGTCCCCACCCGGGGGGGGGGGTCTGGGGGTGCTCACGGGGCCGGTGAAGGTGACGCAGGTGAGGGTGACATCACCGGTGACCTCGAGGGCCTGGACGCTGGCGAGGGGTAGGCGGTGCAGGAACTCCAGGGCGTGCTGTCCGTTCACTGCCACCTGCGGGGACAGAGGGACAGAGGGGACATCAGGGGTGGTGGGATGGCAAGGGGATACACCCAGGAGCAGGGCTGTGCCCACCACGGGGGTTTGGGGGTCCGGGCACCCATAGCTGGGGTCTGAGCACCCATAGCTGGGGGTCTGAGCACCCATAGCTGGGGTCTGAGCACTCATTTCTTGGGGGTCGAGCACCCATGTCTGGGAGTCTGAGCACCCATGTCTGGGGGTCTGAACACCCATAGCTAGGGGTCTGAGCACTCATTTCTTGGGGGCATGGGGGTCAAGCACCCATAGCTGGGGGTCTGAGCACCCATAGCTGGGGGTCTGAGCATCCATAGCTGGGGGTCTGAGCACCCATAGCTGGGGGGTCGAGCACCCATGGGGGGGGGGGGTCTGAGCACCCACGGCCGGGGTCCCACCTGGTAGCCGTGCTCCTGGGTGCTGATGATGAGCTCGAGGGCCCCCCCGGGGGAGAGGCGGCGGATGGTGTAGCGTTCCTCGGACCCCCACAGCCCCCCCCGCCGCGCGGTGCAGACCAGCACCGCCCCCCCCCCGAAACCGGCTTTCAGCTGGAGGGCGACGTCCTCCCCCGCACACCGCAGGGCCACCGTGAACCTGCCACACCGATACCCATGGGTGGGGGCACCCAGCACCCCCCCCACCCCCTTAGGTGGGGGGGCACCCCAATAAGCTCCCCCATGCGTGGGGGGCCCCCCCCATGGGTTGGGGGGCACCCCCCTGCATACAGCCCAGCTTGGGAACACCCCCACCCCCAGTTTAGGGGGCACACTCCCAGTTTGGGGGCACCTTACCAGCCCCCCCCCCCCAGCTTGGGGACACCACACCACCGCCCCCCGTTTGCCCCCCCCCCAGTTTAGGTGGCACCGTCCCAGTTTAGGGGCCACCCTCCCAGTTTGGGGGTACCCCCCCCACCCCTGCTTTGGGACCCACCCGCCCCCAGGTTTGGGTCCCAGCCCCCCAGTTTGGGGGCACGCTCCCCCTTCCATGCTCTCCCCGCCCCCCCCAACCTTTGCCCTTCCCCATGGCACCCAGCCAGCTTTGGGGTGGTGGCTGCTGGGGTGGGGCACTGGGCGATACTGGGGGGGTACTGGGAGATACTGGGGGGGGGGGGTACCCACCTCTTTGCCTGGGGCCGGACCCGCCCCTGGATTATCACCATCCTTCCCCCACTCAGCCCCCCGAAAATGTACCCCAGGAAGGGGACGCTCTGGATGGAGACAGGGATGGGGGGAGACATGGTGGCCCCCGGGGGACACACATGACACCGAGGCCAGATGTCACTGCTGGCCCCCCCCCCCCTGGCCCCCCAGCCTCATACAGCACCCCATTCTATATACCCCCCTCCCTTAGTCCCATATAGACCCTTCAGGCTCATACGGTCACCCCCACACCCATAAGGTCTCCCCTGGCCCCACAGAATACCCCGGGCCCCCATGGGGTCCCCCCAGCCCTATACAATCCCCCCTGGCCCCATAGGCTCCCCCCATATGGTCTCCCCTGGCCCCATAGGATCCCACCAACCCCATAGGGGTCCCCCCATATGGTCTCCCCTGGCCCCATAGGATCCCACCGACCCCATAGGGTCCCCCCATAGGGTCTCCCCTGGCCCCATAGGATCCCCCTGACCCCATAGGGTCCCCTCATAGGGTCCAGTCCCTGGCCCCCTCCTGGCCCCATAGAATACCCTTAGGACCCCTAGGGTCCCCCCAACCCCACAGGGTCTCCCCTGGCCCCATAGGGTCCCCCCAGCCCCATAGGATCCCCCTTGGTCCCATAGGATCCTCTGGGCCCATAGGGTCTCCCTGGCCCCATATATCTCCTCTGGACTCATATATCACCTCCCCCCCCCCCCACCTCGGCCCTATAGACCCCATAGGGCCCCACTCACCGGGTTGATGATGGGAGGCTGGGGGTCCATGGTGGCTGCTGGTCTGGGGGTCCCTGGTTGGGGGGGTCCCTGGGTGCTGGTGATCGCTGGTGATCCCACGGGCGGGCGCAGTCCGTCCCTTGTGAGCTCTGTCCTCTCCCACTCTCACTTTCAGTTCTCCACGGTGGCACGTGCGCAGAGGGTGGCCCCGTTACCCTTGTCCCCACGGGGACCCACCCACCACCCATGTCCCCACCAGGACCCACCAGCCACCCCAACTCCGTGTCCCCATGTCCCCACGGGCACCCACCTGCCACCTGTGTCCTCATGTCCTCTCCTTGTCCCCACATCCCTGTCTTCCATGTCCATGTCGCCCGTGTCCCCTCCTTGTGCCCTTGTCCCTGCAACTCTGTCCCCCCCCCCATCTTCCATGCCCCCCATGTCCCCTGGATGGGCAGGGGTGTGTGGGCAGAACTGGTTTTGGGGTGGAAAATCCCACTTTTGGTGGCAGGGTGGGTGGCCAGCCAGTGTCACCCATTCTGGTGGGCAGCCAGTGTCACCAGTGCTGGTGGCCGGCAGATGCCATCTGTGCCCGGGCCAGCAGGTTCCTCTGGCAGGAGCCACCAGCCACAGGAAGTGGCGATGTCATGGCGATGTCACGGCGACGACAGGGCGATGTCATGGCGATGATGGCGTGGCCATGTCACGGGCAGCAGCTGTCCCCTCAGCTCTGTCTGCAGCCGCAGGCTCCTGACCCTGCCTGATGGGGTGTCCCCATGTCCCCACACCCCCATGTCCCTTTCATCCCCCATGTCCCCCTGTCCCCTCCCACCCAAATGTCCCCCCCATCCCCTGCATCCCCCCTATATCCCCCATGTCCTCCCGTCCCCGGCATCCCAAATGTCCCCCCATGTCCCTGCATCCCCGCATATCCGCTGCATCCCTGATGTCCCCCATGTCCCTGCACCCCCCATATCCCTGATGTCTCCCATCCCCTGCACCCCCCCATCCCTGCATCCCCATATCCCCTCTGTCCCCCTCATCCCCTTCACACCTTCGCAAGCCATCTCCTTCCCCCCCCTCCAGTCTCCAGCAGGATCGTCCCATCCCAACCCACACCCCAATCCCTCCATGGGGCTGGATCCAACCGGGCGTTGCTGGGCCCTGACTCAGGAGAAGCTCCCGCCGGCACAGCCGGAATTTCTGCCTGATCCACACCTAATTATTTCCTCCCCGACAGAGCAGTGGCAGGGCCGGATCCTGATCCCCTCTCCGTATAAATCCGGTGGTGAGCCGGTGCCAGGGACCGATGTGGCCAGCGGCAGACGGGGATGGAGCCGGAGGCGTTGTCCGGGGTAGGACGGGGATGGGGACGGGGCAGGATGAGGCCCCAGGGTGGGGGGGGTGGCCATAGGGTGGCTTGGGGGGGGTGCTGGGGGGTGGAGAGAGTGTGGGGGCCCAGCCAGTGACCCTAGCCCAGCCACCAGTGTCCCCAGTATAGGCTGTCCCATGGTCACCAGTACAGGGTGGACTATGGTGGCCCGCGTCCCCAGTACAGGCTGTCCCTCTGTCCCCAGTACAGCCTCGGCTACGGTCACTGGTGTCCCCAGTATGGGCTGTCCCAGTGTCTTCAGTATAGGCTGTCCCATGGTCACCAGTATCACCAGTATAGGCTGTCCCATGGTCACCAGTATCCCCAGTAGAGGCTGTCCCATGGTCACCAGTGTCCCCAGTCCTGGCTGACCCTGTGCCCCTCGTACAGACTCTTCCAGAGTCCCCAGTTCAGGCTGTCCCAGTGCTCCCAGTCCAGGCTTCCCCATGACCACCAGTGCTCCCAGTCCAGCCTGCCCCATGGGCCCCAGTGCTCCCAGTCCAGGCTGGCTCCTGCTCCCCAGTGTCCCCATCCCCAGCTGCAGCCTGGCCCCCAGCATCCAGCAGGCCAGTGTGCCCTGGTTAGTCCCCATCATCCCACTCCAGTCTGTCCCAGTCTGTCCTCACACCCCTCCCAGACCCCCCCCCGGTCACCCAGGTCCCCCCCCATTGTCCCCACAGAGGCACTCGGGGAGGGGACGTGGGGTCCCCGAGGCCCTTGGAGACAAGGATGGGTTCATCCCCAAAACCACCCCAAGACCATGAGGTGGCTCTGATCCCACGTCCCTGTGTCCCCACGTCCCTGGGGTGTCCCCATGTCCCCGGGGTGTGCAGCAGCGGGTGCCACTTTTCCCTCCATCCGGCAGGGTGCCTGCTCGCTGGCATGTGGCGGGGCCCCGGCAGGACCCCCGGGGTGCCACGAGGAGCGGCTGGCCTGCCTGGGACCGGGGGGGGATGCCTGCGCCTGCCGCGGCGGCGCCTTCGTGGAGGTGGAGCCCGGGGAGCACCAAGGTACGGGGTTACAGGGGACACCCGTGGGGATGGGGACAGCTGGGGGGGACCAGGCCCTCCTGTCCTGCCTGGCCATCCCATCCCATCCCGTCCCATCCCATCCTGTCCCATCCCCATCCTGTCCCATCCTGAATCAATCCCATCCCACCCCATTCCAAACTCATTCCATCCCCATCCCATCCCATCACCATCCTGTCCTGTCCCATCCCAAATCAATCCTATCCCCATCCCACCCCATCCCCATCCTGTCCTGCCCCATCCTGTCCCATCCCCATCCCATGCCAAATCAATCCCATCCTGTCCCACCCCATCCCATCCCCATCCCATCCCATCCCACCCCATCCCATTCCATGCCACCCAATCCAACCCCATCCCATCCCACCCCATCCCACCCCATCCCCATCCTGTCCTGCCCCATCCTCATCCCATGCCAAATCAATCCCATCCCATCCCACCCCATCCCACCCCATCCCCATCCCCATCCCCATCCCATCCCATCCCAGGATCCCAGCACCCATCAGTGTCACATCCCCCAGCATTAATTATCCCCACCCTTAATTACAACCTGGGCCAATTGGGCTACCCCCCCTCTGATGTGGGGTCTCCATTACTGCAGCACCCATGTCCCCATGGAGGGGGGAGGCGGGTTGGGCTCCCTGGTGCCTGCAGACATTTGGGGGGGGGCAGGGGGGACACAAGGTCACCCCAACTGTGCCCTTCCTGGTCCCCAGAGGCGCTGACGGAGGATGACATCTACTGCCGCTGCCTCTCCAAGACGCTGTGCCACACGGCCACCCCCGTCACCGTCGGCTTCTACGCCCCCTGCGGCCACCGCCTCAACTCCCTGCTGCACAAGGTCACCGGTGGGTGTGGGGACACGGGGACACCAGGGGTCACACCCCCCCCGCCCCCCCGGACCCTCCCAGACACTCCCAGCCGGGTGCTGGTGGTCCCCATGATGCCAGCATTCTGCCCGTCTGCACCCTGGATTTGGGGTCCTTGTTGCTTGTCCCACCACCCCATTTTCTTCTATGGATTTGGGGTCCCCCATTGCACCAGCACCCCCCCCCCCATCCCATCCCAGAGATTCCTCACCCATCCCACCCCATCCCACTGCATCCCACCCCATCCCATCCCATCCCATGCCATCCATTTCTCCCCTGGATTTGAAGTCCCTCTTGCACGAGCACCCATCCCACATCTCCCTGCATTTGGGGTCCCCATTGCACCAGCACCCCTCCCACCCCACCCCATTTCTCCCCCACCATTGGGTTCCCCCATTTGCCCCCCCCCCAAAATCTGGCGGCACCTTCACCCCCTGGTCCCTCACCCCCGCCCCCCCCCCTCAGGCTTCATGCGGGAGGAGATGGCGCAGAGGGAAGAGGCCGAGCTGCGCCGGAGCCACCAGAAGCCGCGTAGCCCCGAGGGTTGGGGGTTGCTCCTGGTCCTCTGGTATTTGGCCTTCTACAAGCCTGTGATCACCGAGGGCCACCTGAGGAGGAAGAACATCGAGTTCATCTTCATCCGCTTCAGCGCCTGGCAGTACGCTGGCTGCGACAAACTCTGGGCCGGTTTGGTCACCACCCTCTGCGACAGCATCCGCCACCATTTTGGAGCTCTGCCCCTCAGCGTCTACCACGTCATGGGCACCCGACCCCGCTTCGCCTCCGGCTTCAGCCAAAAGGAGTGGGTCCTCAAGAAGGGCACCTGCCTCAAGCTTTGGGGGATGCTCTTCGTCCTGGCTGCTGGCCTCAGCATCCTCCTGGTAGCCCTCTTGGTACCCGGCATCAAGGACCACCACGCCTTGAAGGTGGTGGGCAGCGCCGTCACCTCGCTCTCAGGTTCCAGTTTGGTTTTGGGAGCTTTGTCTGTCCTGAAGAACCTGCTGGTTAGCGAGAAGCAGAAGATTGAGCGGTTGACCAACAGTGAGAGGTTCACCAGTCAGCTGGGCTTCATGAGCAAGGTGCGCAACGAGGTGGAGGTGCTGGTCGACTTCTTGGCCTTCATGGAGATCTTTGAACGCCGACGGCTCCGCGTGGTGCTGGAGATCACCAGCCTGGACATCTGCTACCCAGAGAAGGTGGCTGGTGTCCTCAACGCCATGAACACCTTGCTCTCCGATGCCAACACCCCCTTCATCTTCATCTTGGCCGTGGACCCCAGCGTCATCGTCCCCTGCCTGGAGCAGACCAGCTGCATGAAGGGTCTTGCCGACAACGGTTACCTCTACCTCAACCGGACGGTGACGTTGCCCTTCTCCATCCCCGAGATGGGTGCCCGCTCCCGCCTGCAATGCCTGGAAGCCGCCGTCCAAACGCGGGAGGACCTCATGTACCGCATCATCACCAGCAATGTGGAACGCCGCCGAGCCAAGTGCCAGGGTGTCCTGGTGGTTCCCAGCCGGCGGGAAGCGGACGCTGAAGCCGTCCGCTGCATCCACGAGGCTTTCCGCTGCCTCCATGACAGCGCCGATGCTCTCACCCGTTACCTCCCCACCAACGGCGCCCACGTCCGCCGCATCGTCAACACCATCCCCATCACCCTACGGCTCCTCCTGCACCGTGCCGGCACCCCCGACACCCCCTCGCCCCGCGCTGCCGCTGCTTGGGTAGTGTTGGCTGACCAGTGGCCGTGCCGACTGAGCTGGGCACTGCAGTGCCTGGAAGATGCTTGGCAGAGCCAGCCAGCACCAGATTTCGGCACGCGATCCTTGTGGAGCATCTTCCAGGAGAACGTGGGGGAACTGAGTGCCCTGCGGCAGCAGTTGCATAACGTCCTCAGCCTGGACGAGGACCCCGAACTTTTCCAGACCTTCCTCGCCTGCGACTTCCCCTTCACCGCCCGTGATGCCCACGCCTTCCTCGGCGTCACCGTCAACTTGGACCACTCCATCCGGCACAAGATGGGGCTCCTACGCGGCCTCGACCGCTTGCAGAAAGCCGCCACCGCCCCGGTGTCTCGCGGTGTCCAGTGTCCCCACCCCGAGTGACGGGTGATGCTGGCGTCAGGCCTCCGGGTGATGCCTCTGGCTGTGGGGTCCCCAAAATAGGCTTGGACATCGGTGACACAGGGGTGTCCCCGCAGTCGGTGGCCTGAGGATGCCCGTGACTCGTTGTCCTCCCCGGCGTATTTTGGGACCTGTTTGGGGACGAGGATGGGGACAATTCCTGTCCTGCCCCCCCCCCCCAAGAAAAGACACTTGCAGGGGGTGAAAATGCCACCAGAGGATGGAACTGGGGTGACTGGGAGAGACTGGGGAGCACTGGGAGAGACTGGAGGGGACTATGGGAGACCTGAGATGACCCAGGGGGTTCCCGGGGGGGGGAAGGGGTCCCTGCCATCCCAGGGACCCCCGGCATCTGGGTGACCTTCACCCCCCTGGGACCCAACCCCCCCATGCTTGGGACCCCAGCACCCACTGCCACCCCCGTGCCCCCCTTTGGGGACCATCCCCCGCTGCGTGGGTCCCTGGGGGGGGGATATGGGGGACACCCCCAACAAGTGGCCGTTGGCATACCAGGGTGGCCCCAAAGCGGGGACATCCCTGAGCCGCATCCCCCGGGAACTCCCGGTGAAGCCCCCCAGGACCGCTGGGCTCATCCCATAATAAACCAGTTAAACCTCCTGCTCCATATCTTGGCTTAAATATGCTTTTTTGGAGTCTTGCATCCTCCTTAGGAGGGGTCTTTGGGGGCCAAGAGGCTGGAAAAAGCAATAAGGGGGTGCCAATTTTGGGGGGAAATCAGCCCAAATCACCACTGGGAGGGATGCTGATGGTGCAGGGAGGGGGGAACAACCGGTGCATCATTGGCATTAATTAATCACCAAAGAGTGTCCCGGTGGCATCTCCCACCTGCTCTGAAAATCCTCCTCGTTTTTTTTTTTTTGGGGGGTGGGGTGTGTTTAATCACTGAATTTACTTCATAAAGGCCCCCAAAAGTTGATTTTTGAGGCAGGATGACCCAAACGCTGCTCATAAGGCACCAAAAGACATGGGGGGGAGTAGTGGGGGGGAGTCGGTGACGAATGCAGATCTCGTTTAATAGAAAACAGTGTTAACAAAAATACACGACAGAAAGAAATGACAAACACCAGCAGATCGATGGCCGCCGGCCCCTGGCCGTAGTGTCAGCGCCGCAGCAGCCCCCCCTCATCCCAGTCTCCCCCCCCCGGCCGCCCCTGCAGCTCCCTGATAGATTTATTGCACTTAAGAAAGAAAAGCGACGCGTCCTCTTCCCCCCCTTCCTCAGCGGCAATGCTGGGCAGGACACCCCCCCCCCGCCCCCCCCAAATTCACACCCTCCCTGAGAAAACTGCCCACCGGGCCCAGAGGGGTTCAGCCGGCCCTGGGGAGCACAGGGAGGTGGGGGTTTTGGGGGGGGGGACGGGGAACAGGCCCCCCCCACGTGTCACTGCCGGCAGTCGCCCACCCCATGCCAGCCGTTTTTTTTCCCTGGGGGAATCCCAGGGTGGGAAGCTGGAGCGAAGAGGATGCCGAAGGACCAGTTCCTGTCGTCGCGTCAGGTTCCCACCCTTAGATCCCCCCCCCTCAAAAAAAAAGGGGGGGAGGGTTCCCCACTTTGCCGGGAAGACGCCGTGCCGGCACGGCCGGCTGCAAGGAAGCGGCTTGTGTCCTGGCAGCCCCCAGGCTGCTCCTGTCCCAGCCCCGGCCCCTCAGGAAGCGACAGACCCCGGGGTTGGGGTTTGCATGGTGGGGGGGGGGGGGTCCACCGATGCTGCCTTTTTTTGTGGTTGTGGTTGTATTTTTTTTTTTTTTCCAGCAGCCCCGGAGCAGGAGTTCAGTTGCAGGTTAGCCCAGAAGGAATTAATTAATTCTAACACCATCCTCTAAATCCCCACCCAGTAATTTTGCAGCTGATGATAAATATATACCAAGAACAAAACAAACAAACAAACAAAAAAAGGAACTTAAAAATAAATAACCATTGCGGCTGCAGTCACAGCCTGTCCTGGGTATCTTTAGTGAGAGATGTTCTCCCATGGGCGACGGCAGCCCGACGGCGCAGCCCTCCATCCTCCTCCCGGCACGTGCCGCCAGCGTCTCGGTCCCTGTAGTGTGTGGTTTGAATTTCCTGGCGGAACCAATGCCGTGCCGCCTTCGCCCCAGCACGGGATCTCCTCCTCGGAGAAAGATAGAAAAAGAAAAGGCGAAGGCGTCAGGTAGTGTCCAGCAAGGGCAGGGACGGCTGGGAACGGCGACGTCCCCGTCTGGGTCATTTTTCTCTGCTCTCCTTCCCTTCCCTCCATCACCCTGGGGACACGGCAGGGTCCCTCCGCTCAGGGGAGGCGAATCAGGTGCCTGGGGAAGAGAGTCCGGGAGCAGGAAACTGTTTTGGGGAAAAAAAAGATTTGAATATAACCCTTTGTCCTGAAGTCCGAGGTTGGTTTCTTAAATCGTTGTGTGGAGTGGGAAGAGAATAAAGCTATGCCAGAGCCTCCCCTTGACGCGGAGTGGCCCCGAGGACCTGCAAGAGAGAGGAGAGAGAGAGAGCGACGATGGGGTCCCCAGACCTCTGGGACGTTCCCAGGGCTGTCCCCAACCCCTGTCCCCACTCACCTGGGGTCACAGGGGCTCCTGCCCCGCATCCTGGCTGGCCTCGAGGAGCAGTTCCTCCAGCTCCTGCTCGTTCTTGGAGCAGCTCAGCTCTGCAAGCAAACGGCTCACCATTTCCTTCCCCTGCTTGCCTTCCCGGTTTCCCATCCCGTCCCCCCCAAACTGCGTTAGTGGTTAGCCCAACTGCTAACGAAGAGGCTCAATGAGCTTCCCGCAGGGCTCGTTAACTTCACCTCATTCGGGAGCCTAATTAAGGAGCACCTCAAAGAACGAAGCTCAACGAGATTTGCTTTGGGTTAAAACTTCCTCGGGAAAAGCCTCCCCCAACCACAAATTACCACACCCGCCGGCATCCCATCAGGAAAGAAGGAGATTTAAAGTCCCGGAAAGACGCTGGCATGGGGAACGGCTCTGCACTCATCCCGGGCTCCACCACACTCGATTTCAGGAGAGAGCAGCTGGAGGGAGGCTCCGGGGATTGGGGGGAGTTCGGGTTTTGGAGCTCTTACCGTGCTCGGCGGCGCAGCTCCCCATTTTGCCATCGCCATCTGAGGATGCCTCCGGCAGCGCTCGTGCAAAATCCGTCTTCAGCCCATTGGGGAGGGGAGTGTCATGGGCTGAGCTCTCGCAGACCACGGGGTCGCCCCGCTTGGGGTCAGAACCGATGCTTGGCCCTGCCAGCGGCATTGCCAAGCCGGCAGCGGATTCAGGAACTGTTCCATTTGCCCGGGGTGCCGGGAGTTCAGGTTTTGTGGCCGGAGCTGGGTTCTGGGACTCAACGGATTTTGCGACGGCAGTGGTGTCCTCCCTTGGGCGCGCAGCATTGGCAGCTCGCTCCGGCAGGCTCTCCACTCGCGTCACCACGAAGATTTTATGGCCTCGCCCGGGACTGGAAACTGAAATCCTTCTCTCGTTTCCTTGGGAGGGTGCGGAGGCCGGAGAGACGGCAGGACTCCCCACGCCAGCATCGCGCTGCGATTCCTCGGCGATGTGCAGGGGGGGCGGCCGATCCCTCGGCTTCTCCAGGGACAGCAGCGGCTGGGGTGCGGTAGCACTGTCAGTGGAGTTGGGGCTTTTCGGCAGCGTTTCACTCAAGTCCTTCGTCTCTAACCCAGCATCCGCCTCCTCATCCATGTCCGAATCAGAGTCCGTCATGTCATTTCCGTCATCGCCATCCTCCGCTGGCTCCGTGTCCCCATTCTCCGAGGCCATTGGGGTCTCCCTGGCCTCCTCCCCCTCTTCCGGAGCAGAGGTAGCACTGCCCTCTTGGCCGTCCTCTGCCGGATCCTCCTCCAGAGGCTCTGTCACGGTGATCTCCGGCATCGAGGCCGACTGCTGCAGCTTCTGTTCCTTCTCCTCCTTCTCTTTGGCTAGGATGAAGTTGCGCTTGCAGCCATTCTGGATCTCGGCCAGGAGAGCCTTCTGGGTTTCGATGAAACTTTTGACCTGCGAGGGAAGAGAAACCATTGGTCATTTGGAACGTTTGGAAATCAGCCATCTGGGAACAATCGCCTCCATGTTTATTTTCCAGCCAGGCACACTGTAACACCATGGTTTTTAACTCCACCCTTGATACTTCCCCAAGAAACAATTAAATCGCCTGAGAAATGAGTTCCCCAAGAGCTTCTCTCAAAGCAATCACCACCAGGATCATGGGATTCCCATCCTGGGGGATGGTCAACACTCAATGGAGCAGGACCCTGAGCGATGGGTGCTGGCTGGCCCAGAGACCTCCAGAAATTTTCCTCCCCGACCCAAGCCGCGGTGTCGGGGCACGTTCAGCACACCCTCAGGGCTGCTGGCTGGGAAGCAGCCGTTATCCTACGGGCCAACCTTTGCACAAAACCACATGGCCACAGGCTGGGCAGGAATTAATTTCAGCTGAAAACCGGGAAAGTGGCGGGAGCCGAGTGGAAGCCCGGAGGCGTCACCCTTGAGGACGGTGTTTTCCTGCCGGGGGGGCTCAACGAGACCCCCCAAAAAGGCAAAAGGGGGGGCAGGCAAGTGGGTGCGTTACCTACCGACTCCTTCTTGGGCTCCCTGTCCAAGTCGAGGCGCAGCAGCGAGTGGTTGACCTTCAGAGCCAGCGACAATGCCATGAGGCCACCCGTCTTGATCTCGTTCTCTCGCAGGTCCAGGCGAAGGAGCCGCGGGCTCTCCGCGATGAATTCCGCCACTGCCACAGCACCTGTGAGGGACGGGAGAGCCGCCGGTGACGGCGACGAATAAGCCGTGAAACCGCCAATCCCCTGACAGTGCTCTTTGGGGTTGCATCTAGTGAAGGTTGGTATTTTGGGAGGGACGGGGGTGTCAGCGGAAGTTGGGTGCCAGGTCCCAGGCACCCTGCATGCTGAGCAAAAAGGTTTCTGCGGGGCGTAGAAGATGCCAGAGTGTGCTGCTCTAAGAGCAAGGGAAGCTCTGCGGAGCCTAAAGAGCTTTCGGCAGGTGAGCTCCAGCCAAACCGGGGCTGCAGTCGGCACAGCTGGTGAGCGCCAGCCTCTGCTCACCTTCACAAGTCAGTTTGGTGGACGCCAAGCCCAGGCGAAGGATGGAGCGGTTCCCGATCAGCCCATTCTTCAGGTTGCGGACACCTTCATTCCCAATGGGATTGTGGCCCAGGTTCAAGGTCTCCAGGCTCTGCGTGTGAGGCTGCGGATACCCAGGGGAAAAAACAGCTCGAGGCAGACGCGATGGCAGGTCTGTCTCAAACCCGAGCGGGTTTAATTCATGGCTGTTCCTCTAACCACACCGCTGAGCCCGGGGATGCCCGAGCAGCAGTAGAGGAGGGAGGACAAGAGACAGGTTCTCCGCCTGTGCAGCACCAGGGGCACATCATGCCGGTACACTCCCACTGCTGCCCAGATCCAAGCCCGATGGTCACGGGAGAGACGTCTCTCTGGGAGCAAAGCTGAACGCCCAACGGTAAGCCATCGCCCCCAGGAAGGTGCCAAGATCTACTCACCAGCGTCATCCCCAGATAGGCCATGCCAGTGTGAGTCAGCTGGTTGTTCCACAAAACCAGAGTGACCAGCCCTTTCCGCTGCTCCTTCAGACCTTCACAGATGTAGGCCAAGCCTGGAAAAACAGCCGGGGGGGTCAGCCCTCCCCTGCCGGCACGGATCCTGCCAGCTGTAGCAGCACTTTACTTGCTTCCTCCGATCCATCCCTCTGCTCAGGCGCTGCCCAATCCTGGGCAGGACAGACAGCGACGGAGAAAAACCACGGCATCGTTACGCCAAGCTCCGGCACTGGCAGCGTCTCTGAACACTGTCCTCCCTCCAAACCCCTTCCCCCAGCTGCTCGATTTGACCTCGGCTGCGGACGAAACGCCTTGCTCCCGTGTGTGCCAACAGGCAATTAAACCTCTTGGTGTATAAAATTAATTAGCGCTACGCCTTTGGAGCAGCAGGGTATGAAAACCCTGGGGAGCAATCAGAGGCGTGGGGACATCGGGAGCTCAGGGTGACCCCCTGCCCGCTCCTCGGCCTGCCCACCGCTTGTGGGGACGCAGGATGGCACCTGGTCACAGGCAGAGGGTGGTGGGTAGGGTGGGTGCTCCTTCTTTTGGGTGACTGTCCCCCTTCTTCGCCAGATACGGCGTTATGGAGCTGTTTGCAGAGACGGATCCTCCACCGCTCTGTACACCTTCCTGGCCCAATCCTGCCCAAGCTGAGGGCAGGTGCCGTTTTAAATCGCTGCAAACATGTTTATTTGATAAACGCACAGCACCCAAAAGGCAGCGATGCTGCGGAAACCCACAGCAATGCCCAGCAAGCAACTTCCGACACGAAGAGCCCCAGTGCCGCTCGTTATTAAGCACCCAAAGATGCAAGGGACGTGGCAGCTGACCTGGAAGGCAGCAAATTAATATTTGCACCTTAGGGTGGGACTCATCCGGGAGCACAAGTGGCCACAACAGCACCAGTGACATCTGACTTGGTCACGCTCAGCTATCTTTATATCCAACCTGAAGGCAGCCACCACAGCTTGTGTGGAGCAAGCATGGCTCCTCCACCAAACCACAGCGCTTGGCCAAGTAATCGGCATCACCGACCAGAACCAGCCGGGACTGAAGTCCGGGTTGGGATTATTTCGCAATTCGTGGGTTGATTTGGCCGCTCAGTTTGGCTCCAGGGAGCAGGGAGGAGAAAAAACAGATGGCAGCAAGAGATGGAGGGAGCCGAAAGATGTGACTGAGGCACGAGGCATCCCCATCTCTCCCTAGGCTCAGGAGCTGCCATGCACCTCGCAGCCTGGCCCGGGAAGCAAAGTTTCCCTAAGGATCTCAGCTTTAAAAACCTGAGAAGTTTACCTTGCTGAAATCCTTCTGACATGTTGAAGCTGCTCTGTGCACTTCTACTGCTTTGGCTCAGCTCGGGGACAGCACTGGCAGCCCCTCGAGCTCTGTGCCCTGCAGCCAAGTTCCTCACCGCCTTAAACCTGGGTCAAAACTCCAGGAAATTGGGGTTCTGCCCGAAGGAGCAGTGAGGAGCCCTCACCTGAGTCCAGGATGTGGTTGTTCCGCAGGTCAAGTATCTGTATGCAGCTGTTGAACTTCAGCAGGTTGCCGAGCTGAGCCGAATCCTGCAGCCCATTCAGCTTGTTATCGGCCAGGTACAGCTCCCGCAGGTTCATGTTCATCTTCAAAGCCGTGGCTGTAAAGGCGGAAAACTGGCACCTCAACCCGCATCCTGCGCCGGGACGGCTCGGAGAAGAGGCGTGGGCTCAGGAACATCCTGGCTGCACCGTTACGAGTGCTTGTGCCCATCTGAGCCCAAAGCTCTGCCACAAAACGCGCAGCCCTCGGCATGTGCTCATGGCTGCATCGGCACCTGCCACGGTCGCTGTTGGGACACCGGCTGAAAGCCCTGGTCAGATTTCTGAGGTGTTTGGCCAGCAGCAGGATCCCGCGCAAGCCCCTTTATGCCCTCCCACCTGCAGAGGGAAGTGGCGGCAGCTTGTGCCGGCACAAAGGGGCTGCCCGTGGTCGGAACAGGTATCAATTCATGCAGGGCACGTGCCCTCGCCACCACATCACCTTCTTCCAACTAAGCCAACCTAATAAACAATTAAACCCCAGAAACGCTCCCCTGCCCAAACCCTTAGCTCATTGCTGTTATCACAACACCGCCATTAGCTCCAGCCGGGCTATGATTTATCACTAATTCATTAGCTTAACGACAGGGGCCACCCAGAACTGTCTTACACCCACTGCCCGCAGGCTGGGCTGGCACAGAAACACCGGATCTCCCACCTGGGGCAGACACCGGCTCTGCCATGCGTCGGCAAGGGCATGCCGGCAGCAATCACCCCGAGACCTCGCTGCGCATCGCCGGGAGGGCAAGCCTGGCATTGGCACCGCTCTGTCCCGTGCAGCCGTCATCTTGCTGCGTTTTGGGATACAGGTGGGCGCTGCAGTTGCCTGAGCTCGGTGCCCGTTCTCCAGTGACTCACCCAGCAGCATGAGCGGGCGTCCCGAAAGGCTGGCGTTCTCCAGGTGCAGGATGATCAAGCTGCTGCTGATGCGGAGGGCGCGTGCCACGAAGGGTGCTGAGTGGTCCAGCAAGGGTGTGTTTCGGGCGTCCAGGTACTGCAGGCAGTTTGTCTGGGAGGAAGACATGAGAGGGATCGGTGCTCGGCCCCGTGCAGTCTCAGCCGCTGTGGTTTTTTGGCTGTTTTTCTAGGTCGGGTTTAAGGCCAAGCTCTTTTACAGGCCAAGTCCCATCCTGGCTACCAACGCTCAGGTAAGAGCTCCTGGGATGACTTATGCCCATCCGAAACATTATTCTGGTCAACCCACAGGCTTCAGATAAGAGGCAAAGAGCCAGCAGGAACCACTCAAGATAACCCCATGTGCCAGGACAGCCCACACCAAGCTCGAACCACACAATTCCAGATAAACACCTTATCTCCCAGAGAATTGCTTCTGCACCGAGTCTGCTGTCACCCTTGAGCTACAGCACCGGGGAGGATGCGCTTCAGGTGACTACAGCAGCATCACATTCTCAAAAGAAAAGCTTCCCTCGGCCTTACACATCTGAGGATGTGCTGCCCTGAGCTCTCTGGATCCGGGGTCTGGGAAGGCATTGAGACATGCGTCCCTTGTCTGGGGTTTGCCTCCAAGCCCTAAAATCCTTCTCTGGCTTCGCACATGCTGTCTATTCCTGCTCAAGATGCACAGCATGCCAATGGCCTCTGTTTGGGCTGATTTACCATCCTGGGTGCTAACGTAAGCCCTTTCACACCTCCAGATTCTCCCTCGCCTACCCAGAAACTAAGAGCCCCGATGTCCCAAGGACATCTCGAGCTCCTTCACTGCACCCATGTACACGCAGCCGGTTTTAAAGCATCATTACAGGGTTGGCCAGCACCATGGGGTGACATTTGGTTTCTCCAAAACATGGTGTAGGCATTGCCTGCACCACGCGAGCTCCAGTTCCCGCTATCAGCCCCAGCGCAAAGACACTTGCACGGGGCAGGGAATACTACCGGGACCCTGGCTTTCCAACCGGAGTTGTGCAACACACCGGCAGCGTTGGGTGAAACATCGGCAGCGCCGCAATTAAAATTAGCAGGTCGAGAGGTAATTGCAGATCAAGGGTGGTTTTGCGCCGCGCCCCGAGTGCGGAGCACGAGACGCTGCCTCCTCTGCACTTGGCTTTCAGAGCGAACTCAAGCGCAGAACAATGAGGTTAATTAGCCCTGCAAAAGCCAAACCCCGGCGCTAGTCATCCTGCTGTAAAGATAATGAATACCCAGCTTGAGAGGCTGACCTTGCGAGCACACCACTAATAACAGCCTGCTCTTTTTTTTGCTCCCCTGCTGGGATCTGCATTTCTATTTTCTATGCTCTGGGTGCTCATTGAGGCATTAGACAGGTGGGAAGGGCGATTTTTTTTTTTCCTTGCCTCTGAGCCTGGGATAACCAGGTTTTTCTGAACCAGGTGGTTTTCTGGATAGGTGAGCAGAAAACCACACCTCCAGTCTCAGGAGTCTTTTGAGAGACTCACCCGAGACCACCTGTGTGGCCGCAGGGAGTTAAAAGCAGGTGCCGAAAATATTCACAAGGGAGCACAAACCTTCCTCATCATGTGGGCAGCTGCCTGCCAGCCTCGGGTGCCGATGTGTTTATTAAAGGAGATGTTGAGGTGCGTTGCCGACTCGTAATATTCGATCATATCAAATAACGCCGAAGCACCCTGCAAAACAAAGGCAGATGGAAAAGCTACATTAAGCAGGCGGGCAGAGGCTGAGCGGGGTTTGAGAGTCAAAAAAAAAATAAAATAGAGGTTTTGCTGTGCTAGGACGCAAGTGGCTTGGGCAGAAGCCGGCTCCTCCAGACACCTCTCGCACGATGTCGCGTCACCGCTCTGGTATTAAGTCCTTAAATTCTTGCAGACAAGGTCCACGACCCCCACCCAAGGCAGCCCAGGCAACAAAACCCCTTCCTTCAACCTCAAGCAGAAACAAATCCCACTTCAGGTGACGATTCCACCCGTCCCCATGCCTGCTGGCACCGTGGCACTTTGCACGTCCCCGTGCCAGCCCTGCAGCAGCCCGGGGTGCTCCCCCAGCCACGGCACAGCCGGGTCCTCCCCAGGTCTCTCCAGCCTCTTCGAGGGACTTGCTGCAGATTTTCTGCCCCCCCCCCCCCCCCCCAAGGCATCTTGCCATATTCCCCATGTCCCTACCACCAGGCATGTGCTCAGGAACTGCCATCGGGGCAGATGGGGACCCAGCAAAGCCTGGGATGGGATGACGGCTCCGGTGCAGCCATTCCCTGCCATAGGCTGTGCTGGCAGAGCTGCCTGCCCAAGGTAAAGCCTGCGGGCAAAGATTTCAACTAGCGAGCCCGACACAGGCATCTTGCGGAGGGATTCAACCCCTCCCCTGCCCCTCTTGGAACCGGGAGAGAAAGCAAACTCGGCTGGAGCAGGTTACGGCACCAGGGACGTGCAGGCACTCAAACGACGCTTCCGAGGACATGGGAAAATGATTTGGTTTGGGTTTTTTTCCTGGATATTGAACCTGAGCTGAGGCTGGGCTATTGGCTTGGTGCCCGTCTGCTCCCTGCGGGGTTATCCAGCTCCACATGCAGCAGTGACACTTTCCCAGCCAAGAAACAACTCGGTAATCCAATCGGGCTAATTAAAAAAAAAAAAAAAAAAGTATAAAACCCAAGACTTATAGCAGGGTTATGAGTGAAAGGGATTAGCAGAGCAGGACTCGTGCCTGTGAAACGTCTAAAGCTCCTACGGCAGAAGCGGAACAATTTGCTTAATTACATAATGAGCCTCTTTGGAGAAAATTAGCTGAAAGATATGCTGGAGCGGGCAGAGAAGAGCCACAAAAGCGCTGCAAGGCTTCCAGAAAAAAAATATGCAGAGAGACCTGGAGGACTGGAAAACACCAGCATGAAGGCAAACAAGAGAAGGAACAGGTCTTCGGGGAACGACAGGACTTTCTGCTGGAAAGCGGATGCTCATTTGCAGGAAATGAGAAGAATCTGGGTGACTAAGTCCCTGGCGTGACGCACCCGGGAGAAAAAGGCTGTTGATGCTGAATGAATCGGAGGGACGGGGACAGGAGCGGGAGGTCTCAGGGCTGCGGGGAGCTGGCGTTAACTCTCCGCGGCTGTTTTTCACCCCCGGCAGCAGACAGGGAGACACGTTGGACACCTCGTGCCCAGCAGATGGTCTTGCTCTACCGCAACCGGTCTTGCTCTACTGCAACGGGAAGAGAAAGGCGTAAAGCGCCAAGGTCTGCAATCTCTCTGCCTGCACTGTCCAGCTCTGAAGCCACGGGATACGTTTAAATTATTAATGTATAACTGTTCCTCCTGCAAGATAACGAGTGGAACGAAGCACGGGATCATTTTATGGCCAAAGATGTCATGAGCTGAGCCAGCCCATCCGTGCTCTACGGCCCCACATCCCTTGCCAGGTTGCGGTGCCATCAGGGGACTCATCCATCCCCTGAACAGCCCTGTCCTGGGGCCGTGGCCCCCCTGGCAGTCCAGCAGGATTGTGCCCCCAGTGCTCGAGTCAGGTGGGATCCTGGCCGGTTGCATCGGCACAGCCCCAGGATGGGACAGGGTCAGCAAGAAACTGTCGTGGCTCAGAGCCAGTGCCGTCACGGCGTTGGATCAGGAGCCACCGTCCAAGTCACGTTTTTTTTCCCCTCTTCGTATGGGATGTGGGAAGTGGCCGCAAGAAGCTTGTGACTGCTGAGCCTTCTCAAAGCGCTGCTCGAGCAGGGAAAATGGGGGAAAAAAGCATCAAGGACTTCCAAGCAAAGAGGGACAAGATATGTCTGAAGCCGGGTTCGGGATAGGGATGGACGATGCGGGAAAAACAAGACCCTTGAAGAGGCGAGGACTGAAAGGGGATGCTCCAGGGCAAGGGGAACTCAGAATCGGAGCTGGCTAAAGTAATTTTTAACCACTTCCTTAATTTTTAACCTCCCCCGCTTACCCGCTGGGACCTGAACTCAGGGCCCCAGGCATTGCGAGGGAGGAATAAGGCAAGTCAGGACGGGATGTGCACAAGGGAGCCTGAACTTCATCCCCAGCCCCAAAAAGCCATCTGAGAGCTACCCACAATTCCCTCAGTTTTCAGAACAGCTTTTATAATATGTATTAAAAATGTCTCGGAGCTTCGTGGCCACCTGGGCTTCAGAGCGAGCAGTCAACCTCTTCCTTTTGGAGCAGCAAATGCTGCAGACACAATTTAGGTCTGCTTATTTAGCAGCCCTAATTAAGAGCATGGGTATGAAGTGAATGGGTATGGCAACACAGTACAGCCCCCCCAAAATAAGTCAGTGCCCAGGAGTTAAGGACTGACCACAAAACCCGTGAGGTTTGCATTAGCTGCGAAACAGGAACAAGAAGCCAGGAGAGGTCATGACCACTTACATCTTCATCCAAGCTCGTTTGCTCCAAATCAACAATTTTGAACTGGACCCGCTTGAAAATTTCTTCCAGCGCCTCGCAGGCTTTGTAATCCAGCTTCTCCCCTGGGAAAAGAGCAGAATAAGGTGAATTTGGGTGCTTCAGCACATAACACGTACAGCTGTGAGCTTGAGAGCCCCAAACTGCAGGACAGAGAACACGTGGAAAGGTGACTTTCTCCCCCGTTCAGAGGCAGCCCACTTTTTGAACAACCTGCCTGAAGGGCAATTCAAATCCAATATTGGGCATTCACATTGATTTATTCATATGTGTCTGGCCCAGCAGTGGAAAACATCACCTTGGATGAGTATTTCTCATTAACAGACAGGGATCAGTCATCGCAGGGAGCCCCAAAAGCCACGCTGGGGCTCGCCAGCAGTGCCACAAGCTGGGAGAGGGATCCACAGGCAGACTTCGGAAAGGATGTCTCTCGCTCGATTACATGCAGTGATCTTGGAGGATTTGGGGAATCCACCTAAAAACCAGCGTGGTTGCTCCCCCAACACAGACCAGCCACAGCGGCAATGCTTTCACCGCCTAAAAGTGACTGAAACCTCGGATTTCTGTCTCTTCACTGGGCAAAGAGCCGTCTTCCCAACAAGCCAGCCCCTCACCAGCTTTGGTCCATCTGGAATTACATTATGAGCATCTCCGCTGAAAAATTAATGGCTGGCTGATTGCTCCTTTTGCTATATAAAAGCACCACGGGGTCGAAATTAAATCCCTGCATGCGCATTGTAAATACACACGCTGTTTTGCTGCCTCCGACAAATTAAATTATTCACGTTTCAATTTAGGGAAGTCCTGGCACAAGCTGCTTCAAGAACATTTCCCAAGACTCTGGGCTTTTTATTTACTTTTTTTTTTTTCCCTTATTTTCTTGGATCGTCCTTGCCAGCCCTCCACAGCAGCAAGTCTCTGAGGCCTGAGGGGTTGGCCAGCCCACAGACGAGCCATGACAGCTCATACCCACTGGCTTATGGGGCTGTGATTCTTCCCATAGCACTGCACAAGCTACTTCTGGTTGAAAAAGGGGAAGTTTTCCCCCAATAAACATCAGTGCTGGCTGCTTTTAGACACCGTGTCAATTGCCAGCAGGTGATTTTGCCAGGCAAACCAAATTTGGGGAGGGGAGGACATAAAAACGTGGAGGTGGAAGCTCTGCCTTTCCTTCTAAACACCAGTAGATCCCGTCCCCTCCCCGTATGAAGAACTACGCGATGGCAGCCAGGTCTCCTGCACCACCGCCTGCAACCCCATCGATCCCCTCCAAAACATCGAAAGCCCAAGATGCAGCAGCAAACGGTTGCCCGCTGGGGTCTCTGGCAGACCCACCAGCCTGCGACCCACCAGCTGGTATTAGCCTCGTCAACGAAGGTGACAGCAAGGGGGAACCGGCCCATGCTTTGCAAATAGATCACCCATTCCACGCCGGAGCGAAGCCACGGGCCGATCTCACCCTGCGGAGCTGGGAATTCACTCAACAAGACCAGGGTGAGCGGCGATCCCTCATCAGCTCCCTCCGATGTCTCAAAGCGGGAAGAGGCAATGTCCGACACCGGCTCGAGTGAAAAAGCAGCTTAAAATAAACCCAGAGCTTTGTTTCTGTCGTAATAACTATCGCGACGGGGGACACAGCGCAGGTGGCTGAACGCTGGGTGGGAAATGGTCAAGCAAAGCAAGTGCTGTGGAGGGGGACTACGAACCCATCGCTGATGGCTGAGCCTGGGCCGTGCTGGCATTATATCACGTATAACCGCATAAAGCAAGCAGCAGCCGGGCTTCTGCATTGCTTGGGGTCTTCTGAGAAACCCCCATTTCTAGGGGAAGGGGGAACATGGGCTCCGGTTGCCCAGCCAGCTGACTGCAGGATTTGCAAGAAGTCAAGAAAAAAGTCCTGTCTGACAAAGCTGAGTCCAAATGATGGCAATGGGGCCTGTAAAAGATTTATTTTGGGGGGACATTTGGGCAAGCTTGCGTTGTTACTCCTCCAGCAGCAGGTCTGTCCTCCTCCAGGTGAATCAGCTCAGGACACGGACACCCTGGCTCCCCTTGCAGCGAGGTTATTTCCTTGTGGTTCCCCAGCCTTCGGATTTCCCCCCCCCCAACACTGAATAAGTGACAACAGGCACCAAATGCTATGGATTAAACCCCAAGGCTGCAGCCCCTGCAGATGGCTTCTGTCCCTAGAGTCAAGCTGGATCTTGCCAGAGCAAACAATATCCACTCACGCACCCAATGAGTTTCACTGGGAAACCAGGACAGCCCATGCAGGACCTCAGCAAGAGGCAGACGCTGCCAGGACGACCCAGGGTTGAGAGGAACACCACCAACACCATCGCTCCACGAAGGAAGAACGCTCCGGCCAACATTGACCATTCCATCTTTTCCCCAGCTGCGTTGCAGGAGCATCCCTGCTATGCGACTGCTCTTGCTGCCAGTCTCCCAGGTTGGTTTTGGGAGGCATGCCCCAGCGCAGAGGGGGAGAAGAGGCTCTTTAGGAAGGGAAGGAGACCAGAAGAAGGCAAGAGGCAGCGAGCTGCTGTGAGAAGAATCCCCTCCCCGTGAAATATTTGCCTAGCAGAGAGCTTGCAGGGAAGCAAAGGTGACCTTCTTCCTCTCCTTCCTGGAGCTGTGGGAGATGCTCCAGAAAAGCCATTGTTCACGAAGATGTTTGCAGTAAGAAGAATTAACTGGAATGCCTTTCCAATTTTCCCATTGCACAAGGAGTTTTGAGCCATCCGTCGGAAAAAAATTCCAGCAAACGTGCTTTGGCTCAGCTCTAATTCATGCCCCAAATGAGCCGTTTTGGGAGGCAGGGGGATATGAGGACAGTGCTTGGGAGGTGGTGAGGGACAGTCCACTGCTCGAGGGGCTGTTGAAGCTATTCTGTTGCTTTTTTGGTGCTCCTTGACCAGGACATTAATACCCCTTGTACAGAAACACCTCCGGTACTTAGTTTTCTGCTCGTGCTGGGCTTAAGGCTCTCTCCTGCTCTAGCCTGCAAGAGCCCCAGGTGGGACCACAACTGCAGCAAGAGCTGTACTAATGGAGTGAAACACCAGGATTGCCCAGAAGAAAAATAAAATCCCCTGGTGATGGAAAAGGGGCGTACCTTTCAGATCTAAGCAGTCTATCCTGGGAGCCAGATCTTTAAATTCCTGCAAAAGAAAAAGCAGCATTTCATACTCAGGAGGAGGAAGAGGAAGGCGAGTGGGGGAAGGGGAGGGGAATTAACACGTTAGAATAATGAGGTAACATGACAAATTGGGCAAATCCTCCCCCAAACAAAGAGAGGGTATGGGAACTCTCAGCCCAACGTTCACCCAAAATCAAAGCTGCCACCTACAGCGCTTTGCAGGCTGGATCCATGTGAGTCATGGGGAAAACTGGTGACCCTCCCCGGGACAAGGTCTTGGAGCTCTACGAGGAAGAGTGGCTGATGAAGATGAGGGTCTGTCTCTACACACGGAGGCACCGGAGCTGCCCGGGGAAGGCACAGCGGGTGAAAAAGCAAAAATCTTCCCTCCCAGGTCAAGGGAAGAGCTTTAAACATCATGCTCCAGCATGCTGCTCTCAGGCCTGAGGACTTAAATGGGACTTTTATTCACCCTACGTCAGCAGGGAAAACCACAGCCCTCATCGCGGTCTCCCTGCGGGCTTCCCTCCCCTGACCGCATGTGCAGATTTCCATTTAAAACAACATCTGAGGTATAAACCGCTTTGCAAACAAGCCTGTTCAAGTCTTGTCCCCTGGCTCGAAGGTGGGATGGGAAGCGGGGGGCAGCAGGGACGTCAGAGCCCACCTCCAGCAAGGCTGGAGCTACCCCCTGCACAGCAGATGCAGCTTCAGCAAGGAAAAACAGGGTCTGGCAGCACGTTAAATTACACATAATATTTTGCTAGCAAACTCCTTCGCTTTTGCGCTCGGCAGCAAGTTTCATCTGTCCAGAAACCTGCTCATGCTATTTAAACAGGAGTCTTCGTTCCCGCCTGATGCACCAGCGACTGTAAAAATCTATGGCAAGTCGTGGAATAAAGGGTTGTATTTGATCATTTGGTGCTGGGACAACACCTGCACCAGCTCTACCTGTATCTGTTTCAGTAGTTTGGGTATTTGCTTGCAGTTCAGCTTCTGGCAGGCTTGCTTGTAGGCGGTCATGATTTCATCGACAGTCACGTTCTGGGCTGAAAAGGTACAGGGTAAGAATTAAAAGTTACGGTTGTATTTGCAGGAACCGACACATCCACGTTCCCCCATTGGACGCCACTATCCGCCAGGATTTACAACCGGCAGAAGCGCCTGGCAAGGAGATTACAAGGATTAACGATGTTCAAAGGCGATGGAACGAAGCAAAACCTCAGCAGGGCTCGCTTGAACTTGTCTATGGGAGCAAGCCCTCTCTTGCTTGGGCAGAAAAAGGGGCCAGAGAAGCACAGTCAGCACCTCCGGCCTCCTCCAGCCGCAATTTCAGGAGCAGAAAAGCTTTTAAAAAGAGTCACGGGATGACAAACCCTGAACCCTCCCTCCCCTCAGCAGGTCTCTGCGGCGCTTAATAAGTGGTGCCGTCAAATACATTCCTACTGCTTTTAGTTTCGCTCAACTTCTGGGTTTTCGTTCGATCGCTTTGCGATCGCCGCGTGGGCACGTAGCCAGACAAGGCGCATCCACCCCCATGTATAACTCCAGATTTTCCCTAATCGGCTTCCGGAAACAGCCGGAGCAGTGTGCGAAGGACTCGGTTGGGGGGCGTGGATCAGCCCGAGTCAACAAGACATCGGCTAAAAGCTCCCAGAGTTGTCCCTTCTACTAAATGCATCCTCGAAATTCAGCTCCTCGTTTGGAAGCCACGGGAGGGACACTTTCCTGCCGCCACCACCGCTGAGCTCGGCTCCAAGCGGCCAAGTGGCATTTACTCACCGCTTCTGCCTTCCCTGAATCACGGGTAATGTTGCCGCTCCAGATGCCGGGGAAGGCGACGTGGGCGGCCGCGGAATCATTAGCCACGTGAGGTGATGCCAACCTCCGCTTTTGGCATGATTTCGGTTCAGCGATCAGCCCAAACAAACACTAAAGCCATCCCCAGTCAGAAGATGATCTGGTGAAACCAGATTCCCCAGGAACTTCATCTGGCAGAGCACGAAGCAACCCCCCCTCCGGCTCCCATGCCCAAGGATTACGACACCCAGAGAGCTCGATAAAAACCTAAATGCTCTACCAGCTGCAAAACAAACAAACAAAAAAATAAAGGGCTATTTTAATCTTTTTCCTGTTCAATACAAACCCATCAGCCATCTGTGCAGTGGGATGGGGTCCGAGCAATACATGGCAGAGGCAACGCTGTGCCCCAGCTCAGTTGCACCACCCAAATCCCACGTTTTTGGCAGTTTTTAGCTCTACGACACTTCCCAGGCCACCGTGGCGAGGTTGGCGGGGACAGCTAACACCCAGCCAAGCAAAGCAGCAAAGATTTAAATACACCCCAAGTAAGCGCTTAACTAGGTGAGACCTGAGAACAGCTTTCATGCCCCAAAAGACAGAAAACATTTGCTCCTCTGAAGTGACGCGTGGATGTGTCGAGTTGCCGATTCCCCAGGAGCTGAAGAAGGTGCAGTGGAGGAAAATCCACTGAGGGCAAGCGAGCCCCATGTCTAAAAAAAGAGAAATATTCAGGTTAGCGAGGGGATGAGCAGCGCACTGCGACGCTTCTGATCCCACCTGCCACAGGAATGCTTTCCTCAAAAAAAAATCAAGCGTGATTTTGGGAAAGCGAGGAGAGTAAAGGAGTCGCCGCTGTCCTAATGCGGACGAGCATCCTGGGAACGCAAGGACATGGGGCGATCCAAGTCTGCAAACCTGGCTCCAAAATGTCCTGGCTGAAGGATTTGTCCCCAGATCGGAACTCAAGCACACTTTGCTAATCTGTTTTTTATTAGTTCCTGGCTTTGGTCTGCCCTCTCCTGGGTGGAAGTCCTAAATTTTAACAACCCTCATTGCTGTAAGATGGAGATTTGCTTCTGCTTCCCTCTGCGCATGTCTCGGCACATCTCCGTTCCCACCTGTGGTGCTCGCCGAGCCTCAGCGGAAATTTGGTGGGAAGAAGTTAACAGGTCTCGAGATCTTCTTGAGCTGCTTCCAACATCCTTCTTCACACGGAGATGCACACCAAGAAGCTCGCTGTCCCCTGTGCCGAGAGCCATGCTGGCGCCGTGGTCCATGAGGATCGGAGCAACTCCCTGTTCCTGAAGAACATCCCGGGATGGTTTCATCCACGTGGTTAAATGCTCACGAGCTGATCCAGATCACCGGTGGGAACCTT
Source organism: Necrosyrtes monachus (assembly GCA_037953605.1). NCBI lineage: Eukaryota > Metazoa > Chordata > Aves > Accipitriformes > Accipitridae > Necrosyrtes > Necrosyrtes monachus. Next base: position 1,686,712 of record JAZGTQ010000157.1, on the reverse strand, counting down.
TCACCTGCTACTCCCAGGTCTCCTCCGGGCTTCACTGCCAGTGCCAAGTCCGTTCCCACCTCCCGGGGAAGCACCCAGAGGTCCCGCATCTGCCGGGAGCTGGAAAACACCCGGGGTTTACCTCCCCGGAGTCGCAACCACTTGCCTAACCGTATGGGCAAGACCAAGAACACCGGCGAGCCTGGCGCCTGCTCTGTACGTCCCCATAACCAGCAATCCCTGCGGCATTTCTGGCATGAGATCACCCAGATGGCACATAACCTTTCTGCAGCGGCTCCAGATCATCTTGGTGGGGCTGCTGGTAGGAGCAGTTGGGATTTGATCTTGGTTTTGCTCTTGTGAAGCTTTTAAGGAGGCTAAACGCCAACACCAAGCAGTGGTTCTTCTTCCTGCAAGGCTCGGGCTTTGCTCTGAGGCCACCTCACTCTTCTGAAACTCAGATCCACTAAAAACGTTCTTAGTTTTGCCTGAACGATGCATCCTTAGGATCAGGACCGAGACCCTCTGAGAGAATTTCCTCACTAGAAATCAGGGGTTTTAATTAAAAAGGATCTTCATGCTGGTTTTTAGAGAGTGCCATCCCTCCTTGTTTCTCTTCTCCCCCTTCACAAAGGGCTGCTCTCCCGCCTGTTTGTGGTAACGAAGCCTGCAAGCCAATATTAATATTTCCTGTTTGAGCTCCGTCTTGCAGCTCACCAGCAAATATTTGCTGTGTCTGTAATATCCACCTTCAAAAAATGCTTGAAATTTCTCGGAAAAGCCTTTTTTTTTGACAGAGCAGGGTGGTTACACGAGGGCTGAAGCCAACCCCGTAGCATGTGTTCTTCAGCAGCTCCGGAGCTGGCAGAAGGGCTTTATGCCTCTGACGCCATCCATAAAACAAAGCAGAGCTGTTCAGCAAACAAATTTGATAAAATACATATTTACACATGGTTGGGCAGGTGACTTGAGCAAGCAAAGCACAGCTCACTCCTGGCTTGGGTGGAATTACCCACAGCTTCAAAGATTTGGTTTTAGAAAGAGCAGGCTGGAGACAGTGCAAGTTTCCATTCGGAACATCCCTGACCACATCTTGGATCTCTCCTTCCTTAAAGTCTGCCCCCAAAATAATCATGTTAAAGGACAAAATGAGATGGAAACCAGAACTCGTCTCATGGTTCTTCAGGTCCCCCCAGAAGAACAGCAGCTGTACAAGACTTCAACATGTTTCCCTAACGAAGGACTAAGATTTATTACCCATATGATGACTGGCTTTGACCCCACTCACGTCCCGACTCCCTCTGCCATTTTAAAACCCTGCGCTAATATCCCCAGAGTTAACTACCTTATTGATTAATCTCTTTATTATTGCTCAGTGGATTAATATCCAAAGAGCAATATCGAGGGTATTTCCCAACCTCCTGTGTAGCTCAACGTGTTTCATCCACTAATTTTCCACTAATTTTAGACCACCGCTCCTGGCAGAGCGGCCACCGGCTTCACCGGGACCTGCTCCAGTGACGGCACGGGCACTGGAAAACACAAACCACAGCCGCTCAGCTGATGAGGCACCAGCAGAAAGCCTGGAAAATTCAGAAAAAAACCCCAGAAAGGGTCATGGATAAAGTTTAAAATGCAAATAACGCTTCTTCCTGTGAAAAACAACGTTTCAGTGCCCCCTAACCGCTCTGCCCACAGCAGGTTTTGCTTCACCTGCTCCTCCGTACCACGCCCAAGCCCGAAACAATGCGACACCAAAGCAAACAGGTCGTTATTTATTAACAGGCAGCATTAGCCGCTGGCTGCAGCCAGCTGGTCTTCTCAGCCTCTGCATCATGGAAGAGAAAAGCTGATTTTTCACAGGTTCATGTTGCACTTTGCTTAGTTTTGCTCCCTGTACTCGCTTCAAGCCTGTGTCCCAGGAGGCAGAGCGTACGGAAAAGGAGGCGGAAGCCGATGTAGGCAGCAGGGAGCTGCTCAAGGAGTACATCCCAAAATCCGATCAGGCCAGGAAAAGGCAGTGACTTTAATTTGATCTAAATCAAACTATTTACCTCCATCCCCAAGGTCACCAAATGAGATCTCTTAACTCTTTGCCCCCACTTGGGAGCATCCTGCTGCTGCTTCTTCTCCCAGGCGAGGCTTCACGTCCCGTCTTCCCACGCAAGGGGAACAGCAGCTGCAAGAAAATTATTTTCTTCTCTAGGGAAGCATAAAAAAACCCCAAACCCAGCAGAGGAGTTTGCTGGCAATCAAGCGGCTCCTTCGCTCTCAGTCTGGTGGCACCTGATGCAGGGAGAGGAAGGCAGTGCCAGAGTCACCCCGACACCCAGATTTGCTCTTCCTCCAGCAAAGGGCACCAGACCCCACATTTTGGGGGAACAGCACCTGCCAGCTAGGTGGGTTATGGAGCTTCTCCACCTGATGGCCACAGGCAGAGGCATGAGCCAGCTCTCCCCGGGGTCTCTCCTGCATTGGCAGACACCCCGACGCCTGCAGCGACCCAGGCTTCCTTGCTGCCATGATGCTCAGCATCGATGCTGGTCCAAACTGAACACACCAAGACCTTGAACACTCGGGATGGCAGGACTTCACTCACACAACGCCTCTGGGTTTTTTTTTTTTAACCTGGGTTTCCACACCCACTCCTCTGCGACGCTGCTGCGGTTTCCTGGCTGTATCCTGGGGAATCAGATGAAGACGTCTTTCCCCTCCTGTGCTTTCCATCGGACATAGCAGAAGACGTATCTCAACGGCAGGGGAAGCCTCTGGCTCCTCTCCCCAAGCGCAGGGGTCCTGAGCTTTCTAACAAAGCAGTTGGCGAAGCTGTAGGAAGGGGGGAAAGGAAACAAAGGGGCACTTTTCCCCCCTCATCTTGTGCTCTGGCTCATTTCCCAATGAATAATGTGGCACCCACAAACCAAGCGCCCGCGGGGCACTGGTGCAGCAGGGAAGCCTGGCAAGCCAAGGGAGACAGATGGCAGCAGCGTTTGGCCCTAAACCCTCCCCTCTCCAGGTATATCTGGCACATATCCCACCCTAGCCCACCCCTTGGACCTGCATGGGCTTAAATCAAGACAGGATTTGTTGGAAAACAAGCTGGGAAAAAACAGGACAAGCTTTCAGGTCTTCTGGGTTCAACCCGGCACAGTGTCTCCATTGGCGGAGGTACGGGGCCAGCAGAGACCCACCGGCCACACAGCCGCCAAAGGGAAGGAGCAAAGAGGAAGGTCAGAGCAGAAAGCGTTGTAATTTAACCTGACATGGATGCGGGTGAGGTGGCAGAGAGGCCGGTACTGCAGCCTGGCAACAAAGAATTAAAGGCAGAAATAATTAATGCTAATGGGCAAGGTTTCACAGAAAGGAGGGCTGACGAATGGAACCCAACACAGGTCTGTAGGGAGGCCATTTATCTAGGAGCTCAGGTAGCTCTGCTGGATCAGGATGCTTTAAAGGTGCAACAGTCCCAAAGAGAAAAAAAAGCTAAAAAAAGAGAAATATTAAAAAAGAAACCACAACGGTACTTGATTCAGTAAGAAACGTGATGGTATAAAGCTACCAACTGCCTCCTGGTGTACAAGCAGGGTGTTTCTGTGAGAGGTGAGGGAACTGATGACATTGGGATATTGCCAGTTTTAAAAATAACCAGGCGTCCGCCTTGTGGGGTGACAAACCGGGAGCAGATGGATCCACTGCCCGTTAAACGATGCTAACGATGCTCTAAACACGCCTCCTCCTTTGCCTTGTGTAGCACGAAGCTTTGCAATAAACCATACGCCTTCTTTACCTTCCTGTTTCAAGCCCGTGAGCACTTCGGGGTGGCAAGTGTACCAGAGAGGAGGATCCAAACTGACGCACGAGTGGCGGCGTCAAGCCCTGCGCCGCGTGCTGCCTGGCAAAACCGGCCCTGCCGGTACCAGCTGGGAAGGAGACCTTGGATTCAAGTAGCCAGAAGGAAGTTAAACGAGCAGAGGCGCGTCCACTGGAGTAATTTTACCCAATGAATGATAAATGGGAGATAAATAAAGCCCCGAATAAAAATAGTTGTTATGCACACGTGAGAGGAAGAATAAAAGTCGCGTCACAGGCAATGCGCTCCTGAAGTCAAGGGAAAGGCAGGTGCCAGATGCCGGCTCTGCCCTGAACGATGCCAGCTTCCACAGCGCCGCAACTATCAGCAACGTACGGGATTCCTCTCTAATTAGAGAGGTAAAATTTGCTTTCGGGGCCTTCACACCAGGCGCCTTCGGGGGCTGAAGTTTGAGGTTAAATAGTTTGAAAGAAAAGGTCCCCAACACCTGAAGGGTGTGATGCCTTCGGGGAAAGCCTCTAGCTCCAAGCCAGCACACCCAGAGCCTTGGGAAAGGTGAGCTCGGATGAGGAATATGACCCTCCTGGGCTCCCTCTGGGGAGAGCGGCTCGTTTGAGAGTGCTGAACCACGTTCGGTTTTCTGGAGCAGCAGAGAAGGGCTTGGGGGACGAGCCCCAGGTTTGCTTTGCCAGGCAAACGTCATGTCTTCATCCGGAGCAGTATCAGAGCGGTGGAAATTTCATATTAACAGAGCTGGCAGGATATATAAACAACAAGAACATGTTAGCGAGCAGTTTTTCTCCACTGCTGGAGATATTTCACGGAGGCATCTGGCTACCAGTCATCGCCTTGGGATGAGCCAGCTATCACTGAGCAACGAAACCAGAATTAATCGGTGATACATAGCGAGATCTAGCACCTTTTAGGTCACGTCCAACATCTGCGTGGTGAAACTGGAACGGGTCTCGTCACCCAAGGAGGTGTGCGACTGGGAAAAACTTGGGGAAAAACCCAATTTCTGGCTCACGACGCAGTAAAAATAAAAATAAGGGGCTGTTTTGTTCCCAAAAAGGAGGTGCGGCTGCCGGTTACCAATGATTTTTGGTGGTGAGTGCTGCAGCAGTTCAGTTTGGGATAGAGAAACGCAGCTTGCGGTGCAGCGGCCTGCGAAGAGCTTTTGGGATAGCCGTGCTCGTACTGCAGCGCAACGTCCTTTACCAGCTGGTTCCTGTGTTTCGGTACAGTATAAAGAATGTCCCGAAATTGGCAGCCAGCCACATCACGCAATTGTTGGGAGCCTTAGAGGCATCCCGCTCCAAACCCCCTCACCCAGGCCAGAAGAGGGGCTGTGAGCGGAGTCCCCGATGGGTTTGGCACCCACCGGCAGCGGATCCAGGAATGCCAGGAGAAAGGGTGCTGGCATTTCGCTGGACCCTGTGTTCTGGCTGTGCCTCTCATCCGGGGACTTTTCCTCGGAACACGACAGCCCTCTGCTCGCAGTGCTGAGCTCCCCGCATTGCTGGAGGGGCTGGGGCAGATGTCAGCATCTGGAAATGTTATCGAAACTGCCGGGACCTTGGAGGGATGGAGTTCCAGCTCGTCTCCTTTCTCCTCCCTTGGGCAGCCAAAGCTTTGGTAATGCTTTGGGGAAGAGCCACTGGTTTCTCCACGCTGCTGCCGCAGGACCATCACCCTCCTCGATGGCAGTGGGTGCCACAGACCCCGCTGGAAAGCCAGGCACCAAGCAGGGCTCTCCCACCGCACCGGCGGAACCCAACCATCACCGCCGTTCCCGCCGCGCCGGCTCAGGGTGACAAAACCGGGAGACTCCCTCCGGGCCGAAGCCGACGAGGGCTGCCACACCGATTCGCCTCCGTGGCTTTACTGGGCTCACGGTTTTGGCGCGAACTGCCCAACCGGTGGTTTTGGCGGTTCCCAAAGGCCGCGTTCGGGCACCCAACCCTGGGTGCCTTCAGCTGGTGGGGGGGTGTCTCTCCGCCAGGCCCGCAGTGGGGACCTCTGCTCCAGTCTCCTCGGCACCGGCCCGGTCCCAACCCCGGACCCCCCCAACTCGAGGAGCCAAACCCGGTATCCAAACTCGGTATCACCCCCCCCCGCCCCGGCCCCCGGTTACCGTGTCTCCAGGGGTCCTTGGGCTCCACCGCCCCGGAGACGATATCCTCGTCGGAGGGAAACGTTACCCGCTTAGCACCAGGCCGCAACCGCCCGTCTTCGTTACCCTGAGCCGCCCCAGAGGGGGAAACCTCAACGGGCGGCGAGGTTTCGTTACCGGGTTCGGGGGGGACGGTCAGCGGTCTGCTACCCTGTCCCGGTACCTCCATGGCGGAGTTCTCCCTCCTCACCGCAGCCCCGGGGGCATCGCCCGGAGCTGAGGAGCCGCTACGCGGCGGGGAGGCAAGGGGAGAACGGGAACGGGAACGGCCACCGCAGACCGGAGCGGACCGGAGCCGCCGCCGCCGCCCGCCAGCACTGCAGCGGCCTGCGCCTCCGCCGCCGCACTTTCGCCACGGCGGCGGGGAAGGGAGGAAGAAGTGGGGAAGAGAAATGGAGGTGGAAGAGGAATGGATGGGGGGGGACGGGGACGAGGAAGGGATAAGGCTCCGCCGCTGGGTTCAGGCCCGGTCCAGCTCCGGGAGCAGCGCGGCCGGCGGTGGCGAATCTGCGGAAACGAATCGTGAGGGGTCGGCGGCGGGAGCAGCGTTGATTCGCCGCCGCACTTTCGCCACGCTGGGGGTGGGGGGGGCGGCGGGGGGCGAGAGGAAGAGGAGGAAGAGGAGGCGGAAGAGGGAAGAAAGATGCGCGGGGGCGACCCGAAACCCGTGTGTGTGTGGGGGGGTGAGGTGTTTGTCGTCGTCGTCCCCCGCCCCGGTGACGCGAATCTGCGGCGGCGACAAAGCAGCCCGCGCAAGTTGTGGCGCACTTCCGGTGGCGGCGCGCATGCGCGAGCAAGAGACATTCCCCCCCCCCCCCCCCCCCGCGTGTCTCCCGCCCCGAGCGTCCGGTGCCCCGTACGTGGGGGGGCTCGGTGAGGGGCTTTGGGGGTCCAGGGGAGGCTGGGGAGGGGGGGGTTATGGGCTGGGGGTGTGTGCACAAGCGGCACTAGGGCCCTGGGGGGGGGGTGGGTGTCTGCGGGGGGGGCAGGGAGGGGGGGAGCACAGGGTGGGGGATGTGTCTTTTAGAGGCCCTGGGGGCACAGAGGGGTACGGGGGGGGGGGATGTTTGGGGACCAGGAAGCGTTATGGGGGGGGGGGCTGGAGGAGCAAGGGGGGGGCTGTGGGTGTCACAGGGGTGCAGGGGGACACACAGAGAACACGGGTGGGTCCTCTGGGGAAGGAGAACACGGCGCGGGTGGGAGCACAGGGTGACACCCCCCACACTTTTCTCCCTCCCCCCCCCGCCCCAGGAGCTGCTATGCTGGTGCCGGTGGGGGTCCTACGCCTGCCACGGGGTCCCGAAGGTTCCAGCCGAGGTTTCAACCCTGCTTCACCCCGATTCCAAGCGCTTCTCGGGGGGCAGATGACGGCGCAGGGGGTGCGGGCAAACCTCCGGCAACGTTACCTACGGGCGCTGGGGGCCGCCCAGGGCCATCCCACCCGATTTTACCTCCGGGCGGGGGTCCAGGTGGACGCTGTTTTTGGCGCCGCTGACGTGGACGCCGTGGCGTTCCAGGTGGACGCCCTACGGACCCCCCTGGGGGTGCAGGCGGCTGCACTGCTGCGTTACACTGACGTCCTTGCCTACACTTTCCCCCTCGAGTGACCCGTTAATTAAAACAAAAATCCCCTTTTTCCAACAAAACCCCCTTTTTTCTGACTGTAATTGCAATTCCTCTGGGGCAACAGGGGTGGGGAAAAAAAACCCAAGGTGACGGTGGAGGATTTGGGTTTTCCATCTTTTATTTGCTGTCGGCGAAACCGGCGCCGCTTCCCCGTCAGTGTCGGTAGTGAGGGCTCCGGGACCGGGACCGGGAGCGCCTGTGGATGAGGTGGAGGCGGGGGAAGAGGGGTGAGTAAGAATGGGGGGAGGTCCCCGGGGAGCCCTGACCACCGGGACCCCCCCCACCCATGGGATGGGAAAGGGGGACGTACCTCCGGGAGGAGCTGTATTCCCGACCTGCAAGACAGAGGGGACACACTCAGTTGACGCAGCCCCTTTCCACACATTTTTTCCCCCAGAATACGACAGCTTTTCTTTGCCACTCCACAAAGGCCAGATGTGGGGGGGGGGCGGGAATTTGCTCCCTGTTGTTTTATGGGGTTCCACTGAACCCCTTCACCCCCCCCCCTCACACTGGCACCAGGCTCCCGGTCAGCCGGCACTCACCGTAGCGTGGGGACGGAGACCGGCTCTGCCGGCTGTACTGCCTCTCCCATTCCTCCCGCTCCTTCTCCCGGCGCTCCCTCTCCCTGCCAAAAAGTAAAATGAGGTTGGGGGGGAGCAGCCAGCAGCGGGGGGGGGGGGTCACGTTGTGGCCTGGACCCACCAAATGCACCCGGTAAAGGGACGGGAGAGGATTTACTTCATGCGGATTTTCCGGGCCATGGCACGCAGCTCGTCCTCCCGCTCCTGGAAGAGAAGAGCGTTCCCGTTAACCGGCTCCAGCCCCCCGCCACGTTGGCAGCCTGGCCTCCCCCCCCAGCCTCACCCCCCTCCCCTACCTGTCTCTCGTGCTCCTGTTGCAGCATTTTTTCCTGCGCTGCCTTTTTATCGGCTTTAACTATTAAAAAAAACAAACCCAAAGAGCGGGGGGCTGAGAGAGGGTATGGAGGCGGGGGGTGTCAGGGTGCGGTGGAAGCAGGGGGGCCACGGGTGCTGCTTACACTGCCGGTTCAGCGCCTTCTGCATGCGCAGCTTCAGCTTCTCCTGCGGCGTCAGTTTGGGCTGCAAACAAACCAAAATGGCATGTGAAGGGTGGGGGGGATGGGGACACGGTGCAAGCCACGCTGGCCAGACCTGGGGAACATACCCCCCCGGACTCCCCCCCCACCCATGGCAGACACTGGCTTCGAGTGCCCGCTGAGCCTGATCCCAGCACCACCACCTGCCTTGACACGGTGACAACTCTGAGAACCACCCTGGCCCCAAGCCCCTCTACGGGGTCTGGGCGTCCCTGCCCACGTTGCCGGGGGCTTTGCCGCTGCCCGCACCCTGTCCCCAAGCAGCGGGGGCACCAGTGGGTGCTGTGGGGGACAAACAGTGGCTGTTGAGGGTGGCCTTGGATAACAAGCTGCTCCCTGCCAGAGCGCCTGCGGCCCCGGGAGGTGGCACCGGCACCCCAGGGGACACGCAGGCACAGCCCGAAAGCACCCGGGGTCCCCAAGGACAGGGTGGCCTGGGGATGGAGGATGGCCTGGGACAGCCCGAGGGCACGGAGGGGTGGCTCACAGAGCCGGAGAGGACAGCCGTGCCCTGCGTCCCGTTGGCAGTCTGGCCAACCCCCGCTGCGAGCGGGGCAAGGGGCTCCCCCAGCCCCCTGCCACCATCTCCCTGGAGCAGCGTGAGGACCCGCTGGGCATGGGGACAGCCCCCGGGTGCAAGGACAGCCACTGGTGACAACTGGGACCCAGCAAAGCAGGGCAGGCGTCCCCCAGCTTCGGCACAGACAGCACCCAGCCGGATTCCGGGGGTCCCTATTCCTCACCCCACCTCTCCACCACCCAGAGCCGGGACTGCCCCAAGCGGCCTGTGGCCCTGCTCCTGTCCGGCAGCCGCCCCCCCCCAAGCTCCAAGGAGGGAGCGGGACCGGCACCCAGTCAAGGAGCAGGGCGGACACGCAACGGGTCACGGGGGCAACCAGCGCCAAGTCCCGGCACCTCCGCCAGCCCGTCCACCACCGTGTCCCTTAGCCTGCTCTGCAGTGATGCCAGTTAAACAGGTGAGGTTAAATTCTTACTGACTTTGGCAGCTCCTGTCTCTTTACCAGCAGCAGTGTCAGCCCTAAAAGCAGGAGAAAAAAAACGACCGTGAGGATCAATGCAGGGGCTCCTCAACACCCCGGGTGCCCCCCACCCCGACCCTGCCCCTCCCTCACTTTTTCAGTTTCTCTCCCACGGCGGGTGACGCTGTGGGCCTCGGTGGTTTCTCTCGCACCGGAGACATCGATTTGCTATAGCTCCGCGAATCGCTGGGACTTCGGCTGCTCCGGCTGCTGCTCCAGTGTCGGCTGGACCTGCCGCCTCGCCGGTAGCGCTCTCCGGACCTGGAACGGCTCCTGCAGACAAGGAATCAAGGTGGAAGGGTGTCGGCGAGGGCACCCAAAGGGTGACTGCCCCCCCCCCCCCAGCCCCGCAACCCAACAGTGAGTGGAGATGGTGCTGGGGGAGCTCATGATGAAGCCAACCACTAGCAGGGTGAGTGATGGAACATATTCTCCTTTATTCAACACTGGCGAGACCTTTTTTGGATACAGGGACCTGTGTGGGACTCCCAGTAACAAACTGGGACCAGTCTGGCAGGGGCTGGAGCACCGAGTGGAAGGGAGAGGCCAAGACGTGTGGGCTTGTTCAGCCCAAAGAGGCGGCCAAGGGGGATGACACCACTGCCTGCGGCTGAGCGGGAGGATGACAAAGCCACCGGCGAAACTCGCCACAGAGGAGCCCAGTAAAGAACTGGGGCAAAACACGCAGGAACTAGGACAGCCGAGGGCAGAGCTCACCTGGAGCGGCGGCGGGAGCTGTAGCGATACCCCCGGTCAGGGGAATAGGATCTGGAGCGACGCCGGCTGTCCCGCGAGCCCCCTCCCGAGTAGCGGCGGCTGCGGCTGTGGGAGCGTGAGTACCGGCGGCTGTGGGAGCGGCAGTAGCGGCTGGAGCGGTGGTAGCCGCCGCCTCGGTGCGAGCGGGAGCTGGAGCGGGAGCTGGAGGATGAGGAGGAGGATGGGGAGGTGGAAGACGACGAAGAGCGTCTCCTAGAAGGGACACATGGGACGAGACGTTGGTGCCTGGGACGAGCGAGGAGGAGCGGGGACCCTCATTGCTCCCAGCACCAGGCGGTGCTGCATGGCACGGGTACAGCCGGACCCTGCAGACAGCCCGTGGGTTGAGCCATGAGCAGATGCCTCTCCCCCGCCCCATGCCGGCATCGAGCCTCTGGGCACAGCAGGGAACAGACCCGGAACTGCTCAGCCCTCTGCCAAGGGGCTCCGAGCCCCCTGGACCCCCAGCCATGCCGGGAAAGGAGCAGCGATGGCTGCCCCAATTCCCTCCCTGAGCTCTCCAGGAGCTGGCAGACACTCTTTCTTTTACGGCAGGAGGTGGCTTGGCTCACACTCAAATTCCAGCCCCCCGCTCCAAGCCCAGTCATCTCCAGGAAGACCCGGAGATGCCACGAAGATCCTTTTGAAGCTGGCAAGCCCTGCCCTGGCACCGCAGCAGAACCAGGACCGGCACATGGCCTGCGTGGTTACATGACGGAGAACCCACCCGCTCTCTCCCACTGCGTTCCCCCCTCCGACCCTTGAGCAGCACCAGCAGCCAGGCCACAGCGTCGGGAGCATCCCTTGCCAGTGTCTCCATGCCAGGCCGGCCCGGCAAGCTTGCCTGGCCCACCGCCACCACGCCTCTGCGGGTAAGGGTTGGGAAAGCGAGCCGGATGGGAGAGTTACCGACCGGGACGAGGTGCTATGACCTGCCGCGGTGCTGCCCGGCTGCCCTGGGGTGGAACGCTGTTTCCCAAGCGCGGCAGCTTTTCCGGAGACGCCGCCGGCTTGCGCGGATGCCGCCGCTGCTTCCTCGTCACTGCCGCCAAAGCTGGTGATGAAGGTGATCTTTTCCTCATGGCCGGGAGATGGGGTGCGGGAACGGGAGCGGGATTCGGAGGTGGACTCCGAGGGGGAGCTGTGAGGTGGTGAGGAGGAACGCAGCTTCAGTTGCCAAAAAACTCTCTCCCAAAAACCAGCGCGTGCCAGGTTCCCCACAGGAAGGGGATTTTCCCAGCCTGGAGAACCCTCTCATCCCAGGACCGTGGCCACTCACCGTTTGTAGGGATCGTAGGTGGGACTGTCTCTCCGTGCATAGCTGCGAAAGGAGAGGGTGTTAGGAAAGGAGGTACCGGTGGGACGTCACCAGGGGCCAGAGCCGCCGGGACCCCACGCAAGCTGGCATGGGCAAGGATGATGCCTGGGATGGATACGAACAGACCAGGGCTGTGGCAGAGCTCTGGGAGCCCCGGTCTCGGCTGCTGGGCCAGGAAACTCACCTGGGCGGGCTGATCTTCCTCCCTTTCAAGCGTTTCTCCCTGAACTCCCTCCTTTGGCGGCGAGAGCGACGGCCCTAGGAGAGCAGCCTGAGGTAAGAGACGGCACCAAACCTGGGGGAAGCCATCCCGGGAGTTTGTGGGCCCCCCTCGGGAGGCAGAGGTGCTTCCATGAGTGGGGAGGGGCACCCACAGGACCCAGTCTGCTGCCCCGGGAGGCTCATGGCCAGCTAAGGCTTGCAGCGGGACAGGGCAGAGCTTGCTGGAGCTCCCCTTACCGAGTACATCGCCTTTTCTTCTTCCAGGGCTTTGGCATTTTTAATAGCTTCTGCCTCTTCTTTGTCCTTCCGCAACATCCTTTTTCCCCCCCCCAAAAAAAGAGAAACCCTCAGTAAGAGCCCACTGGCCACCACCATTCTCAGGGGAGACTTTTTGGGGGCCCCCATCCTAGAGATAGGCACATCCACAAAGGATTCAGCCTCTGGTGAGAAGGGGAGGACCTGGTGAGGCTCCACTGGGTTCCCAGTGCTTTCCCTGTCCACCCCGGCCGCCAGCCATACCTGACAAAGTCCCCGTCTGCCATGCCATATGTGGTTGCCTGCTTGTTCAGGTCGGCCACCTGCTCCTGGTTCAGCTCATCCACATCCACTTCCACATCTGCGGGCAGAGCGCAGGCAGCTCAGCGCACCCCAAGAGGCAAGGCAGTGCTCAGCACATCTACCAAACCGGGGTGAAGCAGCCCAATAAGGGAGGGCCGTTACCAATATCGGGGATGACTTCGTCTTCATCTGTGTTGCTGTCTTCCTCGGAGTCTTCCTCATCCCCTCGCTTCTCCAAGGAGTTCTCGAGCTCAGCCACGGTGCTGTCCTCGTATGTGTAGCCAATGGAAGCCTTTTTCTCCGCCAGCCTGGGCACAGACATGCTTAAGCCCCTGCACGCCTCTGTGCCAGGCCACACAAGAAGGCATCGAGACAGAAAGTTTCCATGGAAGGAAACCAGCCTTTCCTCTGCCTCCCTCCTCAGCCACTACCACTCTGCTTGGCCCCAGGACAGCCTCATGGCTGCAGCGACAGGGACAGGACGGACATTTCAGCGTGGAGACGCAGGGGAAGACTTCAGAGCATCACCAAAAGCAGCCAAGGGTGGATGGTGTAGCTGGTGGCTGCTCAGTCCCACCCCAGTAGAGGGAAAACTGGGACCAGTTGAAGAGTGGGTGTTTCTGAGGCCATGGAGCCGTGCTCCCAGCACAGTTCCCGAGGACAGGGACATGACAACTGTCCTTTGTCACCTCTTCACACACTCACTTCTTTTTCTCATCTTCATTTGGCTTTTGGAGTCCCCCGTAGAGCTCGTCAATGTAGATCTGGTAGAGGCACTGCTCCTCCGAGACTGCAACCACACAGGGAAGTTACCAGCCTGCTTTACGCCCACTTGAGAGAGAACACCTCAGAGAGCTGATTAACCGCAGCTCATCAGAGGGGACGCAGCTCTCCCAGCGCCTTGCCACCGCCAGAGCAGGAAGAAAACCCTCCCCTCGCCCTTCAGCTGGTGCTACGTCAAGCCATGCCCTGGATGAGCTGGGATTTCCCCCAAATCGTGGGGGCTCGCTCTGTTTCACACGGCCCTGACCCTCCCGCCTGCACCAGACACTTACTGCCAGCAAAGTCGTTCTGCACCAGGCCTCGGTACCGCTCGTAGTTACACTTTCTCTCATCAGACTCCTGCTCAGGGGAGCTGGAAAGGAGCAGATGCAGCTTTTGGTGCTCACAAGCCTCTGGGGAGATGGAGGTTCCCCTCTCCCCAAGGGATTTTGGACCCCGGAAAAACCACGACCCCTTTCTGCTTGGCTTAGCGCGATCAGATCCCCTGCTTCGTGGAGAGATCAGGGCTGGGGTCTGCAGGCGAAGGATCACGTGCTGGTCTGGAATTCCCTTGAAAACCCAACAAAGGGGCCAAACTCCTCTCCGGAGCTTGTGCCGAGGCCAGAGAGGGTAAGGAGGTGCCGGAGCAGCAGCAAGCAGGGGCAGGAAAGGAACGTGGCTGCTCTTCACAGACCCAGGCCTGGGGGGATAATTGCCTTCTGCCCTGTCCTTGCTCAAAGCAGGGCCGACTACAGTAGCTTGCTCCAGCTGAGCAGCACCCCTCTCTAGAGAGAGAGAACCCTCCCACCCTTTGGGGGTTGTGCCGGTACTTAACTCCTCCACTCTAATTTTGGTCTTTTCATCATGCCCTTTTACTGCAAACCTCTGCAAAGAGCTCAGCTCCGTCCTCTCTAATGTTTTAGGTATGGAAAAGCTGCTGTGGGGTTCCCCTTCACCCTGTGGTCCTGTCCTCCCCATCCCTCTGCACTCGTTCCAGTTTATCCTCCAGATACTGGATCTCCACACTGGTCCCAGTACAGAAAATCTAAAAAGCAGCCCTGCCTGCCCTGCAGCGACCCCAGCCAGGCTCACAGGTGACGCTGGCTCCAAAAACTCAGGCAACCGCTCAAAAACAGACCCCGAGAAGGCCTGATCCGGACCCAGCAGCTCCTGTCGAAGCGGGGTGCCCCAGCACCCCACGGCTTACATGGGGTTCAGCAGGGGCGGGGTGTACATGGGGATATAATCCAGGTGTGCCCGCACATCGAAGCGGTCGATCATGTTGTTCGTGTCCCCCTGCCAGGGCATCCTGTGAGGGGAGAGAGATGTTGTTCAGGCCTGGGGGACAGCCAGGAAGCCCCCCTGGCAGGAGCTGGGCCCCCCCAAACCCGCACAACCCCGCCCCATCAAGCACCGACAGGAGCGCTCAGCTCTCCTGCATTAGTCACGCCCAAGCGGGGAGGGGAGAACCAACTCGTTTGCTGCAGCAGTGTCTCCTAGAAGCTCTGGTGGAGGAGGAGCCGAGTCCTTTTTATTTGGTTTTGACAAGCAGGAACCGGCCTAGATTTCATTTCCCAGGGTGGGAGGGACCTGGCCAGCCCCGGGGCTGTGCCACAAGGAGCTGAGCAGCCGGGCACATGCCGCCAGCTGGGCAAGAACCCCCGCAACACACCCCTGAACCCTCGCCAATGGGCTCAGCACTTCTCAAAGACACTGCAGCTGCACAAGAGCCCCCCCGGGCTTCAGCGAGGCACGGACTGCTCCCCCCGAACCTCCCAGAGATGCTTAGGGAGCAGCAGGAGACGCCTTCGGCCCTGCGCGGGGCTACTCACATGTTGACGGGGCTTTCAGCGGCCAGCGCGACGGCCGAGTCCAGGTGGACCTTGCAGGCCCGGCCATGAACCTGGAGAAACTGGGCTGGGTCCTTTTTCTAGAAGCGGAAACCCCCAAGGTTAGAAAAAAAGAAAAAAAAGAATAAAAACCCCAAGGGTTAAGAAAAAAGGGAGCAGAAGACCTGAAGCTCAGGGAAAACTGGGAGCCCCAAGCCTCCAGCGCCGGAGAAAAGGGGGAGCCTGAGCCTTGGGGAAAAGGGGGACCAGGAGCCCCAAGCTTTGAGGAAAAGGGGGAGCGGGAGCCCCGAGCCCTGGGGAAAAGGGGGAGCAGGAGCCCAGAGCCTCAGGGAAAAGGGGGAGCCCTGAGCCTTGGAAAAAAGGGGGAGCAGGAGCCCTGAGCTCTGGGGAAAAGGGAGAATAGGAGTCTCAGGGAAGAGGAAGCAGAAGCGCTGAGTCTTGGAAAAAAGGGGGGAGCAGGAGCGCTGAGCCCCGGGGAAAAGGGGGTATCCTGGTTTCAGCTGGAATAGAGTTAATTGTCTTCCTACTAGCTAGTACAGTGCTATGTTTTTGAGTTAGGTATGAGAAGAATGTTGATAACACTGATGTTTTCAGTTGTTGCTAAGTAATGTTTATTTTAAAGTCAAGGATTTTTCAGCTTCTCATCCCCAGCCAGCGAGAAAGCTGGAGGGGCACAAGAAGTTGGCACAGGACACAGCCAGGGCAGCTGATCCAAAGTGGCCAACAGGCTATTCCATACCATGGGATGTCACATCTAGTATAGAAACGGGGGAGTGGGGGTGTGGGGATCGCCTCTTGGGGACTAACTGGGCATCGATCAGCAGGTGGCGAGCAACAGCATTGTGCACCACTTGTACATTCGAATCCTTTTATTATTACTATTGTCATTTTATTAGTGTTATCATTATCATTATTAGTTTCTTCTTTTCTGTTCTATTAAACTGTTCTTATCTCAACTCACGAGTTTTACTTCTTTTCCCGATTTTCTCCCCCATCCCACTGGGTCGGGGGGGAGTGAGTGAGCGTCTGCGTGGTGCTTAGTTGCTGGCTGGGGTTAAAACACGACAGGGGGAGTGGGAGTCTCAGGCAAAAGGGGGAGCGGCAGCCTTGGAAAAAAGCAGGGAGCAGGAGCCCTGAGCCCTGGGGAAAAGGGGGAGTGGGAGCCTCAGGGAAATGGGGGAGTGGGAGCCCCAAGACTCAGAAAAAAGGGGGAGCAGGAGCCCCGAACCCTGGGGAGAAGGGGAGAGTGGGAGCCTTGGGGAAAAGGGGGAGTGGAACTCTCAGCTCAGAGAAAAGAGGGAGCGGGAGCCCTGAGCCTTAGAGAAAAAGGGGACCTGAAAGGGGGGCAGTTTTGCTTGTGTGGATTTAGGGTGCCCACCCAGGGACATCCCCAGTGGGGTCCCCAAGGGAAGGCAGGCGGCAGCGAGCGCCGCAGCTCCTTCATCCATCCCTCTTCCACCCCAAAAACAAGCCGCAAAGCACCCAGGTTGTTCCCAAACACCCCAGGCGTGCCCCAAATCAGGGCCCAGCCAGGGACGGTGGAGGGCCACTGCTGTCCCTAAGGAGGGGATGAACTCAGAGCCACTCACGATCTTCTCGTAGTATTCCCTACGGCGTTCCGCGCGCTTCTTGTAGTCCACCATCATCCCTCGCAGCTTGCGCTCGTGCTTGCGGGCTTCGTGCCACATCCTGGCGTCCCCTAGATGTCACCGAGCCTGGGGGGCGGGGGCTCCCACTGGGCACCGAGGAGGAAGAGGAGGAAGAGGAACTGTTCCCCACCTGAGGGTGGAGAACTGCGTTAGGGGATGTGGAGAGACCGGGGGGGGGACACAGACGTGGTGGGTAAGGGACACCTAGGAGGGACATGGGAGCACCCACGGGCGATGGGGAAGGGGGCACCGGGCACACCCGGGGGGGGAATAAGGGGGGGAGGGCAGCGGGCGGGGCGGGAGGCACAGAGACGCGGGGAAAAGGGGGAGCCCCGGGAGGGGGATAAGGACACCGGGTAGCTCTAGGGGAGGTGGGCGGGGACACACCGGGCACCCCTTCCAGGGCTGGGGGGGACACGGACATCTCCGGGGCGCGGGGGGGACAACGGGCGCCTCTCGGGGCGGGCGGGGGGGGCGGAAGGGAGGGAGGGCCCCGGGTGGAGGTCCTGGATAAGGTCCAGCACGGATATCCCTACTGGGAGCTACCCCGGTGTCGGGGGGGAACGACACCCTACCGGTGGATTGGGGGGGGAGGGGTGGAGGCGGCCCCGCCACCATTTATCACTCACCGCCGGGCCCGCGGCCATGGAGCGACCCGGAAGCGGAAGTGAAGCCGCGGGGGAGGGGCCAGAGAGGGGGGCAGGGCAGGTGCGGCTTGGGGCAGGCGGATGACGTTGGAAGGAAGGCGGGGTCAAAGGTAGAGGGGCGCGGCCTTGCGGGTACCGCCCCCTGGGGGCGGGGCCTGGGGCGGGGCAGCGGAGCCGGTGCTAGTGCCAGTCCCAGGGGATAC
Organism: Necrosyrtes monachus; assembly: GCA_037953605.1. NCBI lineage: Eukaryota > Metazoa > Chordata > Aves > Accipitriformes > Accipitridae > Necrosyrtes > Necrosyrtes monachus. The sequence continues at coordinate 1,668,998 of JAZGTQ010000157.1, read as the reverse complement.
TGGGCTAGACTGGTCCTGGTGCTGGTCCCATTCCCAGGGCTATACTGGGCCCGGCTGGTCCCAGTCCATGGGATGTACTGGGCCAGGCTGGCCCCAGTTCCCAGGCTATACTGGTCCCGGTGCTGGTCCCAGTTCCCAGGGGATACTGGGCCAGGCTGCTCCCAGTCCCAGGGGATACTGGGCCAGGCTGCTCCCAATTCCCAGGCAATACTGGGCCCGGCTGGTCCCAGTCCCAGGCTATACTGGTCCTGGTGCTGGTCCCAATTCCCAGGCGATACTGGTCCCAGTGCTGGTCCCAGTTCCCAGGGGGATGCTGGGCCAGGCTGGTCCTGGTGCAGCTCCCAGTCCCCAGGCTATACTGGTCGTGGTGCTGGTCCCAGTTCCCAGGCTATACTTAGGTCCTGGTGCTGGTCCCAGTCTCTGGGCGATACTGGGCCAGGCTGGTTCCAGTCCTTGAGCTATACTGGTTCCGGTGCTAGTCCCAGTTCCCAGGGGATACTGGGCCAGGCTGGTCCCAATTCCCAGGCGATACTGGGCAGACTGGTCGCAGTGCTGGTCCCAGTCCTTGAGCTATACTGGTTCCGGTGCTAGTCCCAGTTCCCAGGGGATACTGGGCCAGGCTGGTCCCAACTCCCAGGTGATACTGGGCAGACTGGTCGCAGTGCTGGTCCCAGTCCCAGGGGACACTGGGCCAGGCTGGTCCCAATTCCCAGGCGATACTGGTCCCAGTGCTGGTCCCAGTTCCCAGGGGGATGCTGGGCCAGGCTGGTCCTGGTGCAGCTCCCAGTCCCCAGGCTATACTGGTTGTGGTGCTGATTCCAGTCCCCGGGCTATACTGGTCCCAGTGCCAGCCTGTCCCACTGCTGGATCCATCCCAGTGCCGGGGTGTGGCTGGGGTTTCCCAGCGGGGACTTCCACTGGGAACCAGTTCTCCCAGTATCCCCAGTATCTCCTTCCCCCCGCTCCCCAATTCCCCCCCCCCTCCAGAGCAGGATGAGGCCAGCAATGGAGTCCATGGCTTTATTCCCCCCCCAACCCCGGCACACAGGGACGAGGGACCCATGGGACCGGGGTGGTGGCACATATCCCCCCCCCCACCCCAAGAGCCACCCCATGCCCCCCCCAGGGCCACCAGAGGGTCCCCCCCCTATAAATATAGTGCAAAGTGGCTTGAACTGGGGGGGGGGGGGTGGTGTCCTTCCCGAGGTGGGGGCGGGGGGGAGACTCCACGCCGCCCCGGCGGGGCCAGCCGGCCCGGGGCAGGGGGGGTTGGGGACAAGGAGGACCCCCCCCCCAAAGCTGGGGGGGGTAATGGGGTGCCCCAAGTCTGTATTGGGGAAGAAGGGGGGGGGGCTCGGGGGGGGGGGGGCTCAGACATCCCCAAGGCGCAGGTCAGCCTCTTTGTAGTGCCCGGGGAACATATGGGTGCCCACCAGGCTGGCGGTGGGGTGGGGGTCGGTGGGGGGGAAGGGGGGGGCACGGGGTGGGGAACCATAGGGTTCGGCCAGCAGTTCGGGGCCCAGACAGGCCGGGAAGTCCGTGGGGGGGTAAGGGGGAGGCAACCCCTCGCGGAGGGCCGGAGGGGCAAAAGGGACGTAGAGCTGGGCCAGGGCGTCGAAGGGTTCCGGCTCGGCAGCAAAGAGGGCGAAGGTGTCTTCTGAGGGGGGGAGAAGAGGGTTTAGGGGGGCTCTGGGGGGTCCTCCTGACCCCCCAGTACCCTCCTGGGGTGACACCAGGGCAGGGGGGGGAACATTCTCAGGGTTGTGGGGGTCCCCCCAGGGCTGCTCCCAAGCCTGGGGGTGACCCCGGGGCTGTGAGGGTTTTGGGGACACCTCCTATGTCTGGGGGTGACCCTGGGGGTCCCCAGGGGCCTCTCCCAACCCCAGGGGTGACCTGGAGATGTCTCCCACCCTTGTGGGGGGGGCTCTTCTGACCCCAGGGGTCAGGCTACAGGTGCCACCGCGTCCCCCTCCCCGGGGACCCACCTGCCACCGGCAATGGCGCGAAGTGATCCATGTATCCCGGTGGTTTCTTCCTCCTCTTGGCTTCGATCCCGTACGGATCTGCGGGGCCAGGGAGGGGTCACGGGGTGAGGGGAGCATCACAGCATGGGAAAGGGGAGGGGGGGTGTGTCCCCGATATTGGGGTGACCCCCCCATGAAGGCTTCACCCCTTCACGGGGGGTCCCTGCCAGCACCCACCTGCACCCGAGAGCTCCTCCAGGACATCGGGCATCCCCCGCTTCCGCTTCACGTTCACCCCGTAGGCATCTGCGGGGAGGGGACATGGTGGGGGGGCCGTGAGTGCCAGGTGTCCCCCCATCCCTTGGCCCCGGGTCTCACCCCATTAGCCTTGTCCCCACGCTGGGAGCCTGTCCCCAGCCTGGAGAGAGCCGTCCCCATCCCGCAAACTTTGTCCCTGTCCCAGGGGGGCTGTCCCCATCCCGGGGATCCTGTCCCCACTCCGTGTCCCCATCCTTCAAGCCTTGTCCCCATTCTGGGGACCTGTCCCCAATCCCATGGGGTATCATTGACACCTCAGCAGGGTGTCCCCAGTCCCCCTCACCCCACTCTTGAGTGGCCCATCCTCATCCCAGGGGGCCACATCCCAACCCCAAGGGTCCTGTCGCCACTCCGTGTCCCCATCCTTCAAGGCTTGTTCCCATCTTGGGGACCTGTTCCCAGTCCTGTGCGCTTTCATCATCATCATCATCATATGTAGGGTGTCCCTCGTGTCTCTCACCCCACTCTTGAGTGGCCCATCCCCATCCCAGGGGGGCTGTCCCCATCCTGGGGCCACATCCCAACCCCAGGGGGTCCCGTCATCCCCCTCCCAGGGCGCGTGGCTGCGCGGGTACCGTGGTCCTTGGGCAGGTAGGTGAAGCGGAAGGACTCGCTGCAGACGCTGTCGGTGAGCCGTTGCAGGAAGACCTCCACCTCCACGGGCTCGGCCAGCTCCAGGTGCTGGTAGGGCGGCGTCTTGAAAACGATGGCGACCTGGCGGTGCACATCGGCCTGCGAGAAGTCCGCCCGCGCCTCCCACGTCTCCTTCCGGAAAACCACCGCGATGTCCTCTGTAGGGATTTGGGTGGGGGGGACACTGGTCAGTGAGGCAGTAGGGGGTCCCCTCTCCAGCCCTCAAAGTTGCCTATGGACACTTGAGGTCCCCCCTCCAGCACCCTGAGGTCCCCTCTCCTGCACCCAGGTCCCCCCTTCCTGCCCTCTACACTTCCAAAAACCACCCAAGATTCCTCCCATCGTGACTTGGGGGTCCTCCCCCTCCAGCCCAGGGGCCCTTCCCCTACAGCAGAGAGGCTGGGGGGCTGCAGGACCCCCTTGGTCCCCCCTCCAGCACCCAAGGGGTGTTTAGGAGCCCAGGGGATGTGGCATCTCCCAGCTCCCAGTCCCATTTGGACCCATACCCAAAAGTTTCCAGCTGCTCTGGCATTCATCACCCTCCTTCGCCCCCATCCTGGCTTCCTTTGGGGCGTAATTTGGCCCCCAAAGATGCCCTCGGGGTCACAGGGCTCCCAGCTCACCCCCAGTACCTTTCTGGACTTTGTCGCAGAGCAGGTAGAGCTCCTCGCCGCCCGTGCAAGGACCACTCTCCTTGTTCATCCGGCAGATCCGCAGCTCCGAGGTGTTGGTGGACTCTGTGGACAGCATCACAGCTCAGGCTGTGAGCCAGCAAGGTGGCTCCCAAACCGCCCAGGTGTTGCACCGGGCATTGGACTGGGACAGGACACCAGGACCAGGCTCAGGCACTGGGAACGTTCCCATTGGCATCATCTCTTCCCGACCAGCCCTCACGCAGGGTTCTAGCTCCGTGGGATGCAGGTGACCATCCCACCCCAGGCATGGGGGGACAAATCCCCACCGGCCACGTGGGACCAACCCTAGCCAAACCCTGCGGCCTGAGCCGGGCCCCAGTGAGGAACCAGTTGGTGCAACCTCATCACCTGTCCCATCCCAAAACCAGATGGTGGAACAGGGATTGTTTGGGGTGGGGGAGGCAGGGATATGAAGTCCTCCCCACCACCACGTACTCTTGTCGAAGATGGGCTCCGAGAGCACTGGGCTGAGGTGCCGTGTCTGCCCGGAGCCGTCCTTGTAGGAGGCCTGGAAGCAGATCCTCACCACGTTCATGTCCACCTCCTGATGGTTCTTGAGGGAACCGGCTGGGGGAGAGGAGAGGATGGTCAGTGGCCCCCCAGGATCCAGATCACCCACAGCAATAGCGTCTCAGTCCCCAGAAATGGCTCCACTTGAGCCCCTCCGCCAACCTTTGAAGGGGTCAATGCCCAACTGCAGCTTCTTCTCTATCGCTGCCTCGATCTCTTTCTTCTTCACGCACTGGATGCCCAGGTTGCTAAAGCTGCCGGGGAGCAGAGGCGTGCTGGGAAGGCGGCTCCCCCCATCCAAAACCCCAGGGGACCCAGGTGTCCTGCCCCTCCCAGCCTCCCACTGCCCAGGGAACCCCCCCAAAAAACAGCCTTCGTCCTGCTGGCGCCGACTTCAGCATGAGCTGATGCCAGCGTCTCGGTGCGAGGTCTCTGCCCCGGCCCGGCACAGCTCTCCGCCGGCTGCAGGACTTGTCCTGACGTCGCATACCTATGCTTGGGGTTGGTCTGGGGCTTGAGGACGACCTCGCAGAGCCCGTTGCTGCAGTCCTTGCCCACCAGGCCATGGGGGTGGACGCGATAGGGCCAGTCCTTCCACACCAAGCACGCCGTCACCTTCACCTCGGGGATAGTGTGGCAGTTCAGCAGCTGGGGAGACATGAGCTGTCAGCATGACCCCAGGTACATAGACACCGAGGGGGGACACCCCCTGCCCAGAGACACAGCAGGGGGGAAAGCACCCCAGCAGGGGCTCCAGCACCCACTGGAGTCCGACCACCCCCCCCCCATGGGGCCCTGGCACCAGCCCATGGGGATCAGGCACCTTCCAGCACCCAGCTGGCACCCGCCACCCCGGGGAGACACTAGTCCAATTGTAGTCCCAATTTTGGTCCCTGTCCCAGTCCAGTCCCAGTTCCAATTCCAGTACCAATTCTAGTCCCAGTTCCAGTCCCAGTCCCTGTCCCCATCCAGTTCCCAGTCCCAATCCCTGTCCCATCTCAGTGCCACTCTCAGTCCCAATCTCACTACCAGTCCCAGTCCCAGTCTCAGTCTAGTTCCAGTCCCAGTCCCAATTCCAGTCCCAATTCCAGTCCCAGTTCCAGTCCCAGTTCCAGTCCCAGTTCCAGTTCCAGTTGCTGTCCCCATCCAGTTCCCAGTCCCAATTCCAGTTCCAGTCCCATCTCAGTGCCAATCTCAGTCCCAATCCCAGTGCTAGTCAGTCCCAGTCCACTCTAGTCCCAGTCCCATTTCTCAGTCCCAAGCCTGGTCCTCCCAACATGGGAGGCCCCTATGCTCAAGGATGGGCACCGAGCACCCCAAAACCCATGGGTTCCCGCATCTCCCTGGCACTCACAGGGTTCTGCCAGCCCCCCAGCACCCTTCTACCACCCCCAAACCTCAGTCCTCCCACCCTGGCCTGCCTCTGAGCAGGGCATCGGCCACGCGGCACTCTCACCTCGATGGCTGGCAGCGTCTTGCTGGCGTCCGTGCTGCTCTCGCCCAGGATGCTGCCGGCTGAGCGGCCCTCGCACTCGTAGCGAAAGCGCATGCCCCGCTGCTTGGGCTGCTCCGTGATCACCAATTTGGGCGGCTCCAGCAGCTCCTCCAGCTGCTCTTTGCCATGTCCGGTGGCCGGAGACCACCGGTGCCGCCCACTGATGCCCGTTGTTCCCCGCGGCACCAGCTTGGGTGACAGCGAGAGGGTGCTTAGGCTTTGGGCAAGCTGCGGGGACCGCGTGTCGGCCGGCAGCACCGGGGCACCGTAGGGTGCCAAGCCAGCCGCCAGCGGGCAGGACTCAGCTGGGTGCAGCGGCCGGGTGGCCCCTACAGGGTTGGAGCCACGGGCCACCAGCTTGGCCGAGCCTTTGGGCAACGCTTTGGGCAAGACGGGGGCCGGATCCAGCTGGAAACCGTCTTCCTTCATGACTTCTTCGATGATCTCTGTGGGATGAGGAGGGCGTCAGGACAGCCCTGAGACAGGGAGGACCCCAAGACCCTGGCGAGACCCTCTGGTCTTGCTGTGCCCCCCCCCCCCGTTTGCCCTGAGCCAGAGCAGGGGACAGGAATGGCTGGATCCTGCCTCATTTCCACCCAAAAATGCCTCCTTTGTGCTCAGGGCAGAGAATGAAGCAGCCGTCGGGGGGGGATAAAATGCCACATCCCCTCCCCTGAACCCCATCGCATCCCCGTGGTGGGGTCCACTGCTTCATGGCACACAGCTCTGCACCCCAAATCCCACTCACGGCCCAGGAGAGGATGGATTTGGCCCGTCCAGGCACGCAGAGCAGGGGGACCCCCATCGCTGGCTCCGTCACCTGAGGCTCCAGGATCCTGCTCTGGCCGAAGCGCCCCAAAAACATGTGGCAAAACTTACCAGCTGCCCACGTACCCCTGGGTCCACTCACCTAAATCATCTGCAAAGGCAAACCCCCCGGTTGTGAGTCTCCCTCCAGCACCTCCCTGACCCTCGGGGGGCCTTGAGGAGACCCCCCCAGCCCGCCAGGGCCAAACTGGGGTCACCTCTGGTCCCGGGGCCCCAGCCCCAGGGTCTGTGACCAGGAAGGGACAAGGCGATCCGGGGTGAAGGGGTGTCTTACCGGTCACGGGTGCGGCGTGTGCCATGGCCAGGCTGGGATCCTGCAGGGCAGCTCCTGGAGGGGGGGACACGCAACCGTCACTCCACACAGCAGGACTTGGGGGGGAAGCACAGGGTTGCTGCCCCCCTCCCAGTGATCAAAGCTCTCCCAGAAAAGGGATTGGGGGATCCCCGGGATCGTGCCCCCCCCAGACAAAAACGAGGGGATCCCCAGGACCAGGATCCACCCAAAGCAGGGATCTGCCCCCCCCGCCCCAGCCGGGATCAGGGGGTCCCCAGGACCATGACACCCCGCCGAAGGAGCTGTCAGGGGATCTCCAAGATACCCCCCTCCCAACAAGTACCTGCCCCCCTCCAGCCCCCCAGGACAGGAACCGGGGGGTCCTCAAGACACCCCCCCCCCCCCCCGCGGGACAGGGATCGGGGGTCCCCCGGCTCACTCTCCCCAGAAGGGACCAGGACCCTCCCACCGCAGACCCCGAAACCTTAGCCCCCCCCCCCCCCCCGATCCCGGTTGCCCCCCTCCTCGCGGGGGCAGGCCCCGGTTCCGCCCCCCCCCGCCTCCATTTCCTCCTCCTTCTCCGGGCCAGACCCCAGCTCCCCCTCCTCTCGGTATCGGGACAGGGCCGGGCCCACCTCTCACCGAGCGGCAGGGCCATATCCCACCGGGACCGGGGCCGCCGCCGGTGCCCCCCTCCCGCCCGCCCGCCCCCACCGGAGCCCCAGGCCGCGCGGCCGCCGTAGCTGGAAATCCCCACGCGGGCGGCGCCGCCATTGGCTGAGGCCGCTGAGGTCACCGCCGCGGGGCGGGCCGGGAAACCCCGGGCGAACGATACCGCTATTGGCCGCCGGCAGTGACGTTCACATGGCGGGGGGGAGGGGAGGGGGGCGGGAATCAGGGGCGGGGCCCGGCGTCGGGGGCGGGGCCGAGGTTCGGGGGCGGGGCATAGAGTCTGGGGTAGGGGGGTTCCCGGCTCCGCCCCACCCACCCTCGGCTCCGCCCCTTCGCCGTCACGTGCCCGCCGCTACAGGTCTCGCGAGAGCGGCGGAAGTGGCGGCGCAGGAAGATGGCGGCGCCGGGGACGGAGGTAGCGGCGGCGGCAGCGGCGGGGCCCGCGCCGGGCCCGGGGCAGGTACGGGCGGGTCAGTGACCGGGGAAGCTGGGACCAGAGAAGGGGGTAGGAGAGAACGTCCCGTTGGGTTGACGGTACGTTGCGTCCCTTTTCTCCCCGTAGGTAACCAGTAACGGGAGCGCCGGCGGCGGTGAGGCGGCGGCGGCTGAGACGCAGCGACAGCAGCCGGCCCCCAACGCTTGGCAGGTCATCAAAGGCGTTCTCTTCAGGTGAGCCTCCCCCCCCCCCGCCCAGTGCTACCGACCCGTCTCCCTCCGCGGCACCGGCCACCGGCCCGCTGTGCTACCGGGGCTGTGGCCCGGCTCACTGTGGCACCGGGGCCCCAAAACCGCTCGGGGGTACGGCGACGTCCCGGGGCGGGCAGGTGGCTCGTGTCCCCCACCCCCCCCAGGGGACAGTGGGGTCCCTGGGGTGGAAAGGTGGCTTGTGTCCCCCCCAGGGTACAGCAGGGTCCCTGGGGTGCAGGAGGATGGTGGTGCCCGGCCCCACATCTTGGGGGTCCTGCCAGGAGGAGGGAAGTCCGTGGGGCTGCCCCTCCTGGGGCTGTTGTTCCCCCTGCCCCGGTATGGGGCTTTTCCAGACCTCCAGGCTGTTAAGTTCCTTCCCGGTTTTTCTCTGGAACCCCCAGGGTCAGGCCCACTCCGGGCAGGGATGGCTGATTCTTTCTGGGCTCCTCTGAGGAGTCGCTGGCGTTCCCTGCGCCTTGCCGGGGGGGGGGGTCTGGCTCACTCCGGGCAGGGTTGGCTGATTCTTTCTGGGCTCCTCTGAGAAGCCACCGGCGTTCCCTGTGCCTTGCCAGGGGGGATCCAAAGTCCGTGCCATGGCACGGATGACTCCCGGCGCGGTGCCGAGCCCCTGCCCTGGGTCACTCCTGCTTCCGCAAGGAGGCGATCCTTCTCTGTCAGGGAAGGAGGTCGGAGCGTTTCTGCCGGCATGCCTGGAGCCGGTGTTGTGTGTTTGGATGCACTGTTCCCGGCCTCACCTGCGTTGCAGTGAGGAGGCTGATGCTGGAGCCGGCAGGTTTCAGCTCTCGGGCCGGTGCTGCTGAATCGGTTGAGAATCCCTTCCCAGAAGCCATGACTCCTCCTCGCATCCACAAGCTGCCTTCCCACTCCGCTTCTCCTCCGTCCGTCTCTTCCTTCCCATCCCTCCCAGGGCAGGTTTGTTCCTTTCCAAAGTGCTATCTCCCCTGGTGGATCCAGTGTCCTGGCTGGCAAAGCCGGGGGGAAGAGCACTTCATCGTCTCATTGCCAGGGGAACCGTGCCCTCAGAAATATTTCAGTCATCGTGGTCGGCTGGCAGAGGAGGTGCAAGGGAAAACTCACACCCGCAGGTGGATGGCAGCCCCGTCGTCGCCTGACCCTGAGCGGGTGACGTCCATGTGCCACAGACAAAGCATGATGGTCTGGTTCCCAAAACCTTCAGAAGAAGAAATGTCCTCCCAAGCCTTTCCTGAGCAAATGGCGATGTCTTGGGCCATGGATTTACGACCACTGACGGGGCTGCAGAGGTTCCCTCCGGTTCGGCGGCACGGCCAGGAGTGCACATGGGGAGACTTGTTCGGGCTCTCCAGCTTTCCAAAATGCTGTGGCTCAGCCTTACGAAGAGTTATGCTGAACTAAATCCCAACTTATCTTGGGGTCTCCGGAGTCTTCCGCCCATGGCATGGAAGCATAGCTATGGCCGTCGCTTGGTCCCAGGAGCTGTTGTTCGGTTGGTCGTGCTGCTGGACATTCCCAAGCCTGTTATCCGGTCGCTCCGTGCACAGGCCAGGAGGGGGAAGTCTGATTCAGCAGTGCCTGGGGCACGTGTGAAAGGCTCCTCGCGCTTTACCCACAAAGAAAAACAGAGCTGGAAACTCGTACCTTGGGGCGTGCTGCCAAAACCCTTCCAAAATGGGGGAAAAAGGCTTGATTTCTTTTAACACGCTCAAATGGTGCTGCCTGACTCGGCTCGCGGAGGGTGTGGGGAAGGGACCCATCCTGGTCTCTACGCTGGGAGCAGCCCAGGGAGCTTTGGAGAGCGATTGCAGCTATGCACTGGAGGTCGGGAACCATCGTGGCCACGGGTTTGGAGGTGGCGAGCGAGCTGGGGGCTCTGCTGGAAGGTCTCTGTGTGGCCGGGAGCGTGCTGGGGTCTGCCCCTTGCTCATTAGGTGACCCCATCACTTCTGCCACATGTGTTTGGGAGCCAGCTTTGTCCCGTGGCTTTGGTGTCCTCTTGGTTCGGCGTCAATTCGCTTATGGAGGGCTGAGCGCCTTCCGTGCGTGATTCGGGGTGTCTGCCAGGATCTGGGGACGACCTGGTGTCCTCGGCCTGTGCCAGGGATGCCTTGCACGCCCGTTAGCAGCCTTCTCTGGGATACCTCGGAGTGTGACTTTCTCCCTGTGTCCTTGAGGCAAGCTCCCGGCATCTTTGCTCGCTTTGGGTGTGCTACCGCCGTGCGTGGTGCTGGGTCTGAACTGGCCCAGAACCAGTTTGCTCTGGCCCGTGCCCCTCACCTGAGGGCAAATGCCTGCTGTGACAGAAATAGGTGAGAATGAACAGCGAGTTTTGAAGGCTTGTCAGTCCAGCGCTAACGATTTCCTCCTTGCCCAGGGAATGGGGAGGGGTTTGTTTGCAGGAGGCTGTGTCCAATTTGGCTGGGGAGGGCTGCTAAAATGCCTGAGCGGCTTCTCCTCCTTCCTCCCGCAGAATCTTCATCATTTGGGCCATTAGCAGCTGGTTCCGCCGTGGGCCAGCACCTCAGGAGCAGAGCAGCGCGGGCGGGACGCCACGAGCCCCGAGCCGAAACCTCTTCCCCAAGGACACTTTAATGGTAAAGCCTGCAGAAGCTGTGCTGTCCCATCCTGGGTGACCGGCAGTGCGGTCACTGTGCGGTGGCTCTGTGGCTGGACCTGCTGCTCTAACTCTGAGTTAGATCTTAAATCCAGTGGAGCTAAATTATAGCTCTGCCCATGGCTGTCATGCCCTGGCATTGTGGTGTTAGCCAAGAGTTATTTCTCAGGCTCACCGGCATGCCGAGCCGGTTTGGGAGGGGATGGCATGGTGCTGTACAGCAGAGTGGGAGTGATTCGGGCACCCGTATCTCAGCATCGGGCTGAGTCGTCCACCGGCAGCTGACATCCGCCTCTCTCCGCAGGATCTCTACGTTTATATCTCCGAGCACGAGCACTTTACAGACTTCAACGTCAGTTCGGCGCTGTTCTGGCAGAAGCGGGATCTCGTCTACGGGGACTGGACCAGCGGGGAGAACGCTGATGGGTGCTACGAACACTATGGGGAAGTCGACATTTCACAGGTGGGTGCACCCACTACTCTTTTGGGGAAGTTTGAGGCCAGGTGGAGGGGGATCGTCGAGAGGCTGGTGGGGATTGCCAGGATCATGCTCAAAGCCATCCCGGGAGCTCTGAGTGGAGCTGAGGCGTGGAGCGGTGTTGGCTGCCGCAGCACATCCCTGCCATTACCTTGAGCCGTACCCCATTCGCTTCAGACGGCGGGTGAGACCCTGTGGGGTGGGCTGGTGTCTCTTCCAGATGTGCTGCAGAGGTGACAGGGCGCAAAGCCATCATTTTGGTGACCAGCTGTTAAAGGCTTCAGGTTTGCCCCGAGCCGTACAGCAGCTGAGGTCAGCTCTGTGAGGGAGCGGCTGCTTCTTCATGCTTTGGTTTCATATGGGGTCAATGGCTGCGGGAAGATGGCTGGCATCAGTGCCGAACACAGGCACTGAGGTGGCGGCAGCTGGGAGATGACAGCCGTGCTCTGACTGCATCCGACTTGTAACTGCCTTGTCGGGGTGTGATTTCAGAGTGTCCAGCAGAACGGCTCCATCTATATCCACGTGTACTTCACGAAAAGCGGCTTCCATCCCGATCCCAGACAGAAAAACCTGTACAGGCGCCTCGCCACGGTCCACACGTCACGAAGTACGGCCCGGGGCAGGAGGGCAGCGCGCGACAGCCCCGGGGTGGTGCTGGGGAAAGGGGCACCCCAATTCCTATGTCAAAATGGGAGCCCGAAGGAGTCAGGCTTTGCTCTGGCTTTGGCTCAGCAAAGGCAGGTGCCTGAAGGGGAATATTAGGGCAAATATCCAACTCCTCGTGGCCTCCAGCATGCTGGCTCGGCTGCTCCCTGAGCTGGACGTTTTCCGTGCTTGGGATTTGTCTTTTCTGAATGTAGGGAGGGAAAACCTCTTTAAATCCCTGCGAGCTCTTGGGTTCTGTGCACATTATGCGGGAGGGGGGTCCCTACCTGTATGGGATGGGGGGGGGGGTAGAGCCACATCAGTGTTGAGAAGAGGAAGGAATTGCCATGTTCAGGTCTTCCTGCAGGACAGGAAGATCTGGACACTTCATCTCAGGTGTTTTCCTCCAACAGCGATGCGATTATCCCAAAGGTTTGGCTGTTCATCTAGTTCGTTGCCCCCAAACTACAGCCTTTCCCTTTGATAACTGGAAGATCTGTGAGATAGCCCAGATTATTTAGTCCTTCTGGGGGGTGATGCGAGGGAAACGGGCTTCTCCGGTCAGCTTGTACCTGGCCTGGCAGGCCGTAGTCTCCTTAGATTTCCTTCCCTACCTTCTCCTGTGGAGCTGGAAACGCTCACATCTCCTCTTTCCTTCCAGTGATCAACAAATACAAGCGCCGGCGATTCCAGAAAACCAAGAACCTCCTGACAGGTGAGACGGAGGCAGACCCTGAAATGATCAAGGTAACTGGCTCTTTTTTTTTTTTTTTTTTTTGCGGGTTGTTTGTTTTTTTTTTTTGCCTCATTGGCCAAATTCCTAAATTGTTCTGTTCTGCAGAGTGGGAAGAGGATGATGATTTCCTTGTAGTATTTCTGGGATGGGAGGGTTGGCTCTTGCCCTTCCTGCTTCCCCCCTCTCTGTTGCCTTGTTTAAGGGGGGATGGCAGTGGGCTAACGCTGGGCAAGACAGAAGGATGCCAACCGCCATGCCGGTGACAGAGGCGGTGATATTCTCATTGCAGAGGGCGGAAGACTACGGTCCCGTGGAGGTCATCTCGCACTGGCACCCCAACTTGACCATCAACATGGTGGACGACCACACGCCCTGGGTGAAGGGCAGTGTGCCACCCCCCCTGGACCAGTGTAAGGGCTGGGATGTGCCGGGGCTCCTCTGCTCTGAGGGTGGCTTTCCAAGCCTGGCCCTGCTGTTCCCTGTCCTCAGAGGATGTGTTTGGGCACCTGTGGGGAACAGGGACTTGTTTTTCTGTCATTGGCATGACCCCCACCTCTCCGGGAGCTTGTAGCGGGCTGGGCTGGGGGTTCAGCAGCCTCTCGGTCTCTCCCAGGTGGCTGCCGAGGGGGATGACAGTGACGATGGCTCTCACAGCTCCCTTTTGCCTGCTCAGCCCTCCCTCTGCTCTTTCCCCTGGCTCCAGATGTGAAGTTTGACGCCATCAGCGGCGACTACTACCCCATCCTCTACTTCAATGACTACTGGAACCTGCAGAAGGACTATTTCCCCATCAACGAGACCCTGCAGCGCCTGCCCTTCCGCCTTTCCTTCTGTCCGCTCTCCCTGTGGCGCTGGCAGCTCTATGCTGCCCAGAGCACTAAATCCCCCTGGAATTTCCTGGGAGAGGACCTCTACGAGCAGTCAGACGAGGAGCAGGACTCGGTGAAGGTTAAGAGCCGCTCGCGGGCCTCCCTCCTCCTGGCTGAAGCTCTCTTGCTTGTCCCCATAGATCGAGACCTCTTTTTTGTAGCAGCTCCTTCCCCCGTGTTTCATGTCTTTCCCTAGCTTTGCTGGAAGAGTGTTCAATGCCTGTTCTCTGTTGTGATCACTCCTTATTAATTACCTTTGCGATGCAAAGGCCGGGGGGTGCACAGGCACCTGCCTTGGCTCTGTAGGGGGAAGGGAGCATGGAGGCCATAACGATAGAGAGCAGTTAAACCCCTCGTCCTCCTCGGTGCCCCGTGACCGGCTGGATCCTCCTGGATTCTCCCTATTCCTGGGGCATTGGGCAGGAGGAACTTCAGAGAAGTTTTTGATGCCTGTTCCAGGTTGCTCTCCTGGAGACGAATCCCTACCTGCTGGCGCTGACCATCATCGTCTCCATCGTGCACAGCATCTTTGAGTTCTTGGCCTTCAAAAATGGTGAGTGCTGTAGAGAGACCTTGGGGATCTGCGTAGAGGGGAAGGACGCGAAGGCGGTGGCGTGACCTAAAACCCTCTCCCCGCTCCTGCCTCCAACCCTGTCTCGTCCCTGCGGCGGTGGCGGAGCAGACGTCCTCGTGCTGCGGTGCGCTGTCAGCTGGCTGAATGCCACGCGCTGCCACGAGCCCTCCGCTCCCCGGCTGTGACGTCTTCAGCAGCCGTAGCCAAATCCAACCGCGTCCTGGGCAGGCTGCGGCCGCTGTGGTGTGTGTTGAGGCATCCGGCGCCCCTCTGTCATGATCCTCAATGCCGCAGGGCCAACTTGAAGGCAGAAAGCCGGAAACTTGTGGTTTTCTGGGTCCCCGCTGCCTGCGCCCATGCCAGACGGCACTTTGCGGTGTCTGCTTGGCTCCGGCGATCGCACTGCCTGCTCCTTTCGCTCCCTCCCCCGGGGCGTGTGCTGCGGTAGCTCTCTGGAGCCTCCGGCGCAGGGGCTTCCCCTTCCCCTCTGTCGGGGTGACAGCTTGGACCCCTTCCCGACAGACATCCAGTTCTGGAACAGCCGGCAATCTCTGGAGGGGCTCTCCGTCCGCTCCGTTTTCTTCGGTGTCTTCCAGTCCCTCGTCGTCCTCCTCTACATCTTGGACAATGAAACCAACTTCGTGGTGCAAGTCAGCGTCTTCATTGGGCTCCTCATTGACCTCTGGAAGATCACAAAGGTCATGGATGTCCGGGTAAGCAGCAACACGGGCGCGGGGGGGGTTCTGGCAGTGCCCCCAGTCTTGCTCGGTGACGCCTTTCCCCTCTCCTTTGGCAGCTGGACCGAGAGAACAAGGTAGCAGGAGTGTTTCCCCGCGTAACCTTCAAAGACAAGTCGACCTACATCGAGTCTTCCACGAAGGTGTACGACGACGTGAGTCAGGGCGGGGGGGGGGGGGGGGGGGCGGAGTGTCGGGGATGGCACCATGTTGCCGAGCCCGGCTCTGGCCGGCTGCTGGCTTGGCCAAACGCCTCGACGCGCCTCTCCTCACTTCGTCTTCCCCAGCTCCCCTGGGACTCACCCGGGGCAGGGCAGGCAGTGAAATGGGCTCCCAGCACTGCCCACCCCCTCCTTGGTCTGAGGTTTGGGAACCGGGGAAGTGCTGGGCTGGGACTCCGGCACGTTCCCGGCTGATTTCTGGATGTCGCTGCCTCCCCAGATGGCTTTCCGGTACCTCTCGTGGATTCTCTTCCCTTTGCTGGGCTGTTACGCCGTGTATAGCCTGCTCTACCTGGAGCACAAGGGCTGGTACTCGTGGGTGCTGAGCATGCTCTATGGCTTCCTCCTGACCTTCGGTGAGTGCCGTGCTCGCCACCGGGAGATGCCAAAAGTCCCCCCCTGACAAGATGAAGGCGGGGGGGGGGGGTTGCAAGTTGCACCTTGGGGTGCAGCTTTTCCTCTGGGGCTCCCCCCAGCTCTGCCTGGGCTCCCCTGTTTTGGGGGAGGGTGTGTTGTCTCACTGGTACTGGCAGGCTTCGTTACACTAACGAGGACCCCCCCCCCTCCCCCGGCCCAGGCTTCATCACCATGACCCCCCAACTCTTCATCAACTACAAACTGAAGTCGGTTGCCCACCTGCCGTGGCGGATGCTGACCTACAAAGCCCTCAACACCTTCATCGATGACCTCTTCGCCTTCGTCATCAAGATGCCCATGATGTACAGGATAGGCTGCCTACGGGACGGTACGGCCTTGGGGGGGGGGCAAGGGGGGGGTCTTGGGGGTCCCTCCTGGTGTGTATGGGGAGTGGTCCCACTTCCTGGGGGTCCCTCCTGCTCCCCATAGGTCCACACCGGACCCTGTGCCCTGCCTTTTGCTGCATATCACCCTGTTGCCCCCTGTTTCTGCTGGGTTGGGGGGGCCCACTTGTACCCCCCCCTCACCTTCACCCCTCTCTTCCTCACACCCCCCCCCCCCAACAGACGTCGTCTTCTTCATTTACCTCTACCAACGCTGGATCTACCGCGTCGACCTCACGCGCGTCAACGAATTCGGTGTCAGCGGGGAGGACCAGGTCTCCTCTCGCCCCCCCCTGCCCGGCAGCCCCCCCAAAATGCTGCCCATCGGGGTCCCCCCGAGTCCCCCGGGGGGCGAAAAACCACCAGAGGACAAGAAGAAAGATTAACCAACCCCCCCTCGCTCGGTTTTTACCAAACCTGGCGTTCCTGCCGGGCACCGGATGGGGGGAGCGGTCGTGCTGGGTGGTTTGGTTTTTTTTCTTTCTTTCCCCCCCCAGTCCCCATCTCCCCTGGGATTGGGGGGTGAAGGGGGGGTGGGGGCGGCTGTGCGGCCCCCCAGGGTGTGTGTGGGGGGCCCCCTGCTGTGTTTCACGTCCCCCCCCGTGGTCCCGTTGTGCGCTCCATCCCATTGTGCCGGTGTGTAGGACAGTGTCACGGAGTTCGGCGTCGCCTCTTCCATAAAGAGCTGATTTAACCCCAAAACTGACCCTCCTGACTCACCTGTGCCCCCCCCCACCCCCAAAGAGGTTCCCCCTTTGGGGCTATCCTCCCCACCCCCCCTCTTGGTGGGGGGCACCCTGACCCCCACCCCTCTTGGGGTGGGGGAAACCCTGAACCCCCCTACTTGGGGGGGGACACACACCCCAAAACCCCCTATTGGGGGGTGCACCCCTACTGGGGGGGCCACCCTGACCCCCCACTATTGGGGTGCACCTCTACTGGGGGGGGGGCACCTATTTCCCCCTGGGCTCAGCCTTTGGGGTGCTGGAGGGGGACCTGGGGGTCCTGCTGGTGTTTATGGGGGGGTGTCCCCGCCCCGGGGGGGGTGCGGGGGTCCCTCCTGGTGTTTTTGGGGGGGGGGGGTGGCGCGGGTGTCCCGGCCATCCCCGCGTGTACCGGCGGCGTCCTGGTCCCGGGGATCCCTCGCGGTGCTTCCCGGGGGGGGGGGCCCTCACGTGTTCTTCTGCGCCCCCTCCGCCCTCCGCCCGTCACGGGGCTCCGGCAGCGGCTCCTCCCTGCGGCCACGTGCTGCAGCGGCCTCGCCCCCTCACGTGGCGGAGCACCGGCCCCGCGGCCGCACGTGGCGCCCGTTGCGACGTCACCGAGCGGCGGCCACGCTCATTGGCTGCCGGCGCCGTCTCTCCGTGTCGGGGGCCGGGGCCCGGACAGCTCTCAGCGCGGTTGTCATACTTCTCGCCTGCCGGTACACGAGTCCGGGACCCCGCCGGTACCGGAGTCCGGGCCCGCCCCCAGGCCCAGCCCCGCACCGGAGCCCCCGAGTCCAGGACCGGAACCCCCTGCCCGGTACCGGAGCCCCCGAGTCCGATACCAGAGCCCCGGACCGGTACCGGAGACCCCAACCCCGGTACCGGAACCCCCTGCCCGGTACCGGAGACCCCCCCACCCCCTGCCCGTTCCCGGGTTCCCCCCCTCACCGGTACCGTCTCGCTCTTTGTGGGTCCCCGCGGCCCATTCCCGGATCGGGCCCGGCCACCCCCTGCCCCCATCCCGGCCCGGTACCGGCACCGGCTTCGGACCCAGGCAGGTACGGGGGGGGGGGGGGCTTTGGGGGACACGGGGACATCTGAGGGGTCACAGGGACATGGGTGGACACAGGGACATTTTGGGGGGCTTTGGGGACATTTGGGGAGACATGGGGGGGCTTGGGGGGACACGGGGAAATGGGGGGACATGGGGGGCTTTGGGGGACATGGGGAAATGGGGGGACACAGGGACATTTTGGGGGTCTTTGGGGGACGGGACATAGAGGGACTCGGGGACATTTGGGGGGACATGGGGGGCTTTGGGCGACAAGTGACAATGGGGGGGTACAGGGGACATGGGGGTACTATGAGTGTGGGGGACAGGAGGGGGCGGGGCGGGGGGACAGGGGGTGACCGAGTGTGTCCCGATCACAGCTGTGACAATGGGGGGGACACAGGGGACATGGGGCTGGGGGATGCCGGGATCCCCGAGTCCCCTTGGCAGCCCCAGAGCCACCCTGGGGGCGGGGGGGACGGACCACTGTGTCACATCCCCCCGCTGCCTCTGTCACCCGGCCATCCCCATCACCCGGCCATCTGCGCCTGGCACCCGGCCACTGCTGTCACCTGGCCACTCTCCCCCGTCGCGGGGCCACCAACCGCCCCCCCCAGTCACCATGTGCCCCCAGGATCCCCCCCCAGGGTCCCCATGTCCCCCCGCAGGAGGGGCCACCCCGATGCTGGCTGAGCCAGAGGTGCCAGGGGTGGCCACCAAGCCCCTCCACTCTGCGGTCCCCCTAAAGAAGACGGGGGATGAGTGGGGGGCACAGCCCCCCCGGGCCAACGACATCGAAAAGGACTCCGGCTTCTCAGGTAGGGGCTGTATCCTGTCCCCTGGGTTGGGGGTCCCTGTCCCTGGGCTGGGGGTCCCTGGGGCCGGCTCGGGGCATGGTGGGGGCTCACCCCCACCCCGGCAGACACCAGCTCGGAGCACCTGAGTGGGCGGGAGCAGATGGATACGGAAGAACCGCCGGGCTCCGGCACCCAAGGGTCCCCACCGCAGCACCCGGCCACTGCCCCGGCACCCGGCCACCCCTTCACCCACCTGGCACCCATCTACCTCGTCCACAACCTCCTCCTCCAGCAGGTAACGGCACTGCAATGCTGGATCTGGCACCGGGCTGCTTCGATACAGTGCTACACCAGCACCATGCAGCTCCGGCGCTGTGCGGCACCAGCATGGCACTGCTATGGCACCAGGCTGGTTCAGAACTGTGTGGCTCCGGCTCAGAGCTGGTTCGACACTGTGTGGCTCCGGCACCGTGCAGCTCCGGCACTGGGCTATGCCTGCACCAGGCTTCTGTGGCACTGTGTGGCTCCAGCACGGCACTGCTATGGCACTGGGCTGGTTCAGAACCGCGTGGGTCCGGCACTGGGCTGCTCTGGCACCGTGTGGCTCCGGCACGGAGCTGGTTCAACACTGTGTGGCTCCGGCACTGTGTGGCTCTGGCACTGTGTTGTGCCTGCACTGGGCTGCTGTGGTGCTGTACAGCTCTGGCACGGCACTGCTATGGCACTGGGCTGGTTCAGAACCGCGTGGCTCCGGCACCAGGCTGGTTCAACACTGCATGGCTCCAGCACCAGGCTGTGCTGGCACCGGGCTGCTTGGGAACCGGGCTGTTCTGGCACCATATGGCTCAGCCATGGCACTGTTACGGTACCATGGCTAGTTCAACACCATGTGCCTCTGGCACTGGGTTATGCCTGCACGGGGCTGCTCCGGCACTGTGCGGCTCCGGCATGGCACTGCTATGGCACTGGGCCGGTTCAGCACCGGGCTGCTCCAGCACTGCGTGGGTCCGACACAGCACTGCTATGGTAGCGGGCTGTTTTGGCACTGTGTGACTCTGGCACCGGGCTGGTTTGGCACCGAGTGGCTCCAGCACCAGCCAGCTCTGGCCTCACTTCCCCCCCTCCCCTTTCCCCGCAGCCGCTGGGAGCCCCCCCAGAGCCCTGGCAGCCAGCTCAGCTTCTCCTACTCCAGCCCCCGTCGCCCGCCATCCCCCACCACGATGCCACCGACACCTGCCATGACACCACCGCGACAGCCACCCCGGTAGGGAGCCCGGGTTGCCAAAACCAGCGGCTGGGGGTGACGGTGGAGTTTTTGCGTTGGGGGGGGCTGCTGGCGGCGGCTCTTCGGACCGGGACCCTTCTCCGGCAAAATCGGCGCACCCAGCGGGAGATTGCCACGCTGCGCCGGCACACTCGGTTACTGGCCCGTGCCGCCCGCAATCCCCGCGCCTGGCCTCACCCGTGCGACGCCCTGGGGGGGGGTGGCCCGCCGGTGCCCCCCAATTCCTGCCAGGAGCGCCCCGCTTTTGGGGAGGGGTTGGGTGCAGGGGGGCTGTAGGGGTGTGGGAGAATAAAGGTGCTGGGGTGTCCCCAATGTGTCCTGGTCCTGTGTCTGTGGTGTGTTGTCCTCCCCCCCCGTGTCCTGCCCCTGTGGCTCTGGTGGTTGCTGGGGTCTGTCCCCCCCCCCAATAGCCCTTGGGGTCCTCCCCCTAATGTCCCTCCCCAGTGGCCCCTGGGGTCCCCCCTGTGTCCCTTGGGCTCCCCCATGTGTCCTTCCCAAGGGGCACCTGGGGTCCCCCATGTGTGTCCCCAATGGTCACTGGGGTCCCCCCGCCTTGTGTCCCTCCCCAGTGGCCCCTGGGGTCCCCCCCGTGTCCCTCGGGAACCCCCCATGTGTCCTTTCTCAGTGGCCCCCAGGGTCGTCCCCCTGTGTACCCAATGGCCCCCAGGGTTCCCCCCCCGTGTCCTGCTCCCGGGGTCCCCCCCTCCCACGTCCCCGACCTGGGATGGGGACACACGGACACGCGGGGTTGGGGCTGTCACCCCCCGCCCCCCCCCCCTTCCGCGCCACCGGGCCCACGTGCGCCCCGCGCCCAGGGGCGTGGCCTCAGGGTCGTAGCCCCACCCACCACCGTCGTGGCGGGAGGCCGGGGAGGGCAGTAGTACGCATGCGCGACTCCGAACTGGAAAGACGGCGCGCTGCCTTTTGATTGACAGCGCGACGGCCAATCGCCGCGCGAAGGGGGGGAGGGCGGGCACAGCAGCCGCGCTGTAGCCCCGCCCCTGCGGCTACACCGGAGCGCTCCCGGCGCCCCCCGCGCTGACCCCTGACCTTTGACCCCGCTCCCGGTCGGGCCCGGGCCTACGACCCCCGCCATGGAGGCGGCCCCGGTCCCGGCAGGGAAGCGGAGGCGGTTCACGGTGCGGCAGGAGGGTCCCCCTGACCCCTCGGTACCGGCGGCCGGGGGAGGCTGAGGCGGGGGAGGCTGAGGCGGCGGCGGCGGCGGGGGGGGCCGAGGGGGAGCTCGGGGGGAGCCCCATGGGAAGCTCCGTGGAGGGGGCGTGTGTGTGTGTGTCGGTGTGGGAGGGCCCACGCAGACCTGCCCTCCCCCCCCCGCCTCCTCCCCATCAGGTCCCGTCGCTCTTCAAACCCTCCGGGCCCCCTCCCGGCCCCCCCCCGGTACCACCGGGCCCCAGCTCCTACGCCGAGTACGTGGTACAGCAGTCGGTCCCCACGGCCTGTCCCGGAACCACCGAACCGGTCCCGGTTCCCGTTAGCACGGCTGGGGCTCCCCCCCGACCCCCTCAGCCCCCCGAACCTGGCGGTAGTGGTCCCCCGGGGGGGGCTGTACCGGGAGGAGGGGGGGACAGCGCCGGGGACGTGCCCCCCCTGCCCGTGCTCAAACCGGGAGCCAAGAGCAGCAGCATCATCGTCAGCCCGCGGCAGGTGAGGGGGGGGGGGCATCCCGGGGTACGGGGGGACCGTCCCCCGGTGTCGTCCCCCAATATTTTGGGGATCAGAGGGACCGTCCCCCAGTATTTTGGGGATCAGGGGGGACTGTCCCCTGATATTCTGGGGCTCAGAGGGCACCGTTCCCTGATATTTCAGGGCTCGGGGGGACTGCCCCCCAACATTTCAGGGCTCGGGGGGCACTGTCCTCCGATATTTGAGGGCTCATGGGGACTGTTCCCTGGAATCTTGGGGCTCAGGGGGGACTGTCCTGCAATATTTCGGGGCTCTGGGGGGGATCATCCCCTGTTATCTTGGGGCTGAGGGGCACCGTCCCCCAATATTTTAGAGCTGAGAGGACTGTACCCCGATATTTTAGGGCTCATGGGGGCTGTCCCCTGGAATCTTGGGGCCCAGGGGGGACTGTCTCCTGATATTTTGGGGCTGAGGGGATTGTCCCCTGATATTTTGGAGTTCCAGTGGGATCATCTCCTGATATCTTGGGGCTCAGGCGCACTGTCCCCCCATATCTTGGGGCTGAGGGGGGACCATCCCCCAGTATTTTTGGGCTGGGGGGGGCCATCCCCTGATATTTTGGCGGCTGCAGGGGGACCGTCCCCCAATATTTTGGGGCTGGGGGGACTGTCCCCTGCAGCACACCCGCATGTGCCCTGGGACACGGGAGGGGACTGTCCTGGCATCTCAGGACATGGAAGGGCCCTGTCCCCTGGTGTCCCACGACACGGAGGGGGACCAGGGCCCCCCCCATCCGCCCCCCTGGCCATTGGGGTCCCCTGACCCACCGCCCTCTCCCCACAGCGGGGCAACCCAGTCCTGAAGTTCATCCGCAACGTCCCTTGGGAGTTCGGCGATGTCGTCCCCGACTACGTGCTGGGCCAGAGCACCTGCGCCCTCTTCCTGAGGTTAGCGGGGGCTCCTGGGGGTCTCCGGGGGTCCCCTCAGTGTCACCCTGTCCCTCCTATGTCCCCCCCACAGCCTGCGGTACCACCACCTCAACCCCGGCTACATCCACGACCGCTTGCGGCACCTGGGCAGGAGCTACGGGCTGCAGCTCCTGCTGCTCCAAGTCGACGTGGTGAGAGGCTCCTTGTCCCCTCCGTCCCTCTGTCCCCTCTATCCCCGTCCCCTTGCTCTCCCCATCGCTCTGTCCCCTCCGTCCCTGTCCCCTTGCTCTTCCAGTCCACCTGTCTCCTCCATTCCTGTCCCCTCGCTCTCCTCGTCCCACTGTCCCCTCCATCCCCATCCCCTCACTCTCTTCGTTCCTCTGTCCCCATCCCCTTGCTGTCCTTGTCCCTCAGTCCCCTCCGTCCCTGTCCCCTCAGTGTCCTGGTCACCTCCATCACCTCAGGTCCCCGTCCCCTCACTCTTTGGGCTCCTCTGTCCCCATCTTCTCACTCTCCTGTCCCCTCCGTCTCCTTGTCACCTGTGGTCCCCATCCCCTCCCTCTCCCATCCCCTCTGTCCCCGCAGAAGGACCCACACCAGGCACTGAAGGAGCTGGCGAAGATCTGCATCCTGGCCGACTGCACCCTACTGGTAGCCTGGAGGTAGGGACTGTCCCTGCGTCACCCTTGGGGGTCCCCACTGTCACCCGTGGGTGGCCCCCTCACCCACTCCCTATGCCCTCCCCAGCCCCGAGGAGGCCGGGAGGTACCTGGAGACCTACAAGGCCTATGAGCAGAAGCCGCCTGACTTGCTGAAGGAGCGTGTGGAGCAGGATTTCCTCTCCCGGGTGAGCTACGCACCCTTCCTCCCCCGCACTGCAATTTGGGGACCTTGGGGACCCCGAGGGTCCCCTGACGCCCACCCCCACCCCGGTCACCTCCAGATGACTGACTGCCTGACCAGCATCAAGTCGGTGAACAAGACGGATGCGCTGAGTCTCCTCACCACCTTTGGGGTGAGTCACCCCTGGGGATGTCACCCTCCCTGGGGCACGCTGTGGACAGGGGATGCATCCCCGAGACCCTTGCCCACCCCCCAAGACCCTCACCTGCCCCCCAAGCCCCTCACCCTCCTCCCCATCCCACAGTCGCTGGCAGCTGTGGTGGATGCCTCCAGGGAAGATCTGTCCCTCTGCCCCGGTGTCGGACCCCAGAAGGTGAGCGATGAGGGGACATGGGGGGACATGGGGGACGCGGTCCCTCGCCCCCCCAGCCTGCCTCACACCTCCCCCTGTCTCCATGTGTCCCCCCCGCCTCCTCCTCCAGGCCAAGCGGCTCTTCGACGTCCTGCACGAGCCCTTCCTCAAGGTCCCCAAATGAGCCACCGCCCCCAAAATCTTTGGTTTTATAATAAATGGCATTTATCGGTGACAGGGCCTGAGGGGGGACGATGATGAAGACAGGGATGGGGCGGGGGGACACACACATGGGGTTCACTCCGGCCGCTCCCGCTTGTGCTTCTTTTTCTTCTTTTTGGGCACCTCTGGCTCTTTGGGGGCCACCCCGACGTCTGGGGGGGGTCCCAGCCTGTGCTCCCTCCCCTCACCAGGTGCCACCCTCTCTGGGGTGGACACCTCGGGTGCCTCTGGCATCTCCTTCATCATCTTCTTCTTCTTCTTCCTCTTGGCCGGTGGCGGGTCAGGCACCGGGACGGTCACTGGCACGCTGGGAGGGGGCCCGAAGCTCTCGGTGATGGTGAGGCAGCCATGGAGTGGGGGGGCGCAGGTTAGGGGGCCGGTGGGGGAGTTGGGGGCCAGGAGGAGGGTGCTGCCAGCCCCCCCTGGGACCCCCCGCAGCCTGTAGAGCCGCTTGTCACCGTCACCGTCCCTGGGGGGCTGGAGCTGCCCACAGCTGTCCAGTGGCACCATGCAGCCGTCCAGGCTGCGGGGACAGGGCAGTGAGTGGGGGGGGACACAGCTGCTGGTACTGTTATCTCCCCCCCCCCCCCCCCCCCCGGCGATGCCACCCCCCCCCCATGGTGCCTTGTGACCCCCTCGATGGCACCACGGCCTCCCTGTCACCCCCCTCCATGGCGCTGCCAGCTCCCCGAGCCCACCCTGATGTCACCAGACCTGCCCTCCCCCCCAATGGCACTGTGAGCTCCCCCCAGCTGTCACCACCTCCTCCATACCCTCCCAATGGCACTGTCACCCCCCCCCATAGCACCAGCCCTATCATACCCCCAGCTGTCATCGCCACCCCATGTCCCCCCCTGATGCCACCAGCCCTGTCAACCCCTGGATGTCACTGTCACCCCCCTGTCCCCCTCCCAAATGTCATTGTCATGTTCTCCCCCCCCCCCCCCCCCAGCTGACCTCTCAGGGCAGAAGTCAGCGGGGGCGCGGATGAGCCACAGTTCAGTGCTGGGACCCCCCAGGGTCGGCCCTTGCAGTCCTGGGGGCGGTGAGGGGGCCACCGCCTCAAACTCGGGGGGGCACCGGAACCGCACCGGCCCTGGGAACAGCCAGGTCATGGGCTTGGGGGGGGCCTACGCTGCGACCTCCACGTCCCCCCTCCTGCCCTTGTGGCCCCCCCCAATACCCCCTCAGTCCCCTCCTGTCCCCCCTGTGCCCCCCAGCCCCTATGTCCTCTGTGTTCCCTCCAGCCCCCCTGACCCCAAGTGCCCCCACTGTGTGCCCCCAGTCCCCTCTCTTCCCCCATGTCCCCCCGTCCTCTCTAGCCCCCCATATCCCCCTGCCCGCCCTATGTCCCCCCTGTCTCCCATGGCCCCTCAGTTCCCCCATATCCCCCCATGTCACCCCTGTCCCCTCTAGCCCCCCCTAGACCCCATATGCCACCCACATCCCCCTGTCCCCCCAGTTCCCCCACGGGCCCCCAGCCCTCCATATCCCCCAGCCCCCCCATGTGCCCCCCATATCCCCCCATGTGCCCCCCTATCCCTCTACCCCCCCCAGCCCCCCATATGCCCCCACGTACCCCCCATATCTCCCCAGCCCTCCCATATCCCCCCATGTGCCTCCCATATCTCTCTGCCCCCCAGCCTCCCCCATATCCCCTCACGTGCCCCCTATATCCCCCTATCCCCCCATGTGCCCCCCATATCCCCCAGCCCCCCATATCCCCCCATGTACCCCCCATATCCCCCTGCCCTCCCAGCCCCCCCATATCCCCCCATGTGCCCCCCGGGATCGGCCCGCTCACCCTCCATGCCGCCGCGTGCACGGCGTGGCCCCGCCCCCCTGGGCGCGCCCACCCAGCCGCTCAGCCGCGGGAGCGCTCCCTCCTTCCCCCCCCCCATCCCCGCGGGGTAGTTGGTGCGGTCCGGCGGCGGGAACAGGGGGGCGGGCTCTAGAGCGGGGCCACGCCTTCGTCACGCCCTTTAGTGGGCGTGGCCTGGAGTCGGCCTGCCGGCGGCGGCTTTTAAAGGTGCAGAGACCCCCCCGGGACCCCGCGGGGACATTGCGGGGGTCCGGGGGGGCCCCAGGGTCTCCCGGGGGTCGGGAATACCGGGGGAGTGGGGGGTGGGGGAGGTCAGGCCCGTACTACAGCTCCCGGTGTGCACCGGGACCCGCCCGACCGGCCGGGACGGGCCGGAGCGGGGGCGGGAGCGGGGCTGGGAGGTGCCGGCGCTGCAGGTACCGGGTGCGGGGGGAAGCCCCGGGGCTCTGCACCCCCCAGCCCACCCCCGTAACCCCCCCGTGGGATCTAACCCCCCCCCGTGGGATCTGACACCCCCCCCTCCGTGGGATCTGCCCCCTTCTCGTGGGACACCCCCCCGTGGGATCTAACCACCCCTCCCGTGGGATCTGACCCCCTGCCGTGGGATCTGACCCCCGCCCCCCGTGGGATCTGACCCCTTCTCCTGGAACACCCCCCTTCCCGTGGGATCTAACACCCCCGTGGGATCTAACACCCCCCCCCGTGGGATCTGACCCCCCCCGTAGGATCTGACAACCCCCCCACCGTGGGATCTGCCCCCTGCTCGTGGGACCCCCTCCGTGGGTTCTGCCCCCCCCCCGTGGGATCTGCCCCCTTCTCGTGGGATCCCCTACTCGTGGGACCCGCCCCCCCCTCCGTGGGATCTGCCCCCCCCAGCACCCTGGGGCGCAGGGTGCGGCCCCCCCCCGCTCAGCTCCCTCCCCCGCGTGACCCAGCGCTCTGGAATTGGGCGTAGAGGCCGTGGGGACGCGGGTGCGCCACCGGCACCCACCGGCACCCCGACCTGCACCCGGCTGCACCCCACCAGGTACTGACCCCCCCGTGGGGCTGGGGAAGGGAGGGGTTGGACCGCTAAGTCTGTTTTGGGGTGCTGGGGGGGCTTGGGGAGCACCCTTGGGTGCCTGGGTCCGATTCGGGGTACTGGGGCAGCACCCTTGGGTGCCCGGATGCTGGGGTCCGGTTTGGGGTGCTGGGGGGGGGAGAGCACCTTCGGGTGCCCCCCCCGGATGCCTGGGTCCAGTTTGGGGGGCTGGGTGGGGGACAGAGCAGCCTTGGGTGCCTGCGTCTGATTTGGGGTGCTTGGGGAGGGTTGGGGAGTGACCTTGGGTGCCTGGGTCCGATTCGGGGTGCTGGGGCAGCACCCTTGGGTGCCCGGATGCTGGGGTCCGGTTTGGGGTGCTGAGTAGGGCGGGAGGAGTACTTTTGGGTGCCCCCCTGGATGCCTGGGTCAAGTTTGGGGGGCTGTGTGTGGGGGGGGAAGCACCCTTGGGTGCCTGGACACCGGAGTCTGTTTTGGGGGGGGGGAGAGCACCCTTGGGTGCCTGGGTCCAATTCGGGGTGCTTGGGGTGGGTTGGGGAGCACCCTTGGGTGCCTGGGTCCAATTCGGGGTGCTTGGGGTGGGTTGGGGAGCACCCTTGGGTGCCTGGGTCCAATTCGGGGTGCTTGGGGAGGGTTGGGGAGCACCCTTGGCTGCCTCAGTCCGATTCGGGGTGCTGGGAGGGTTGGGGAGCACCCTTGGCTGCCTCAGTCCGATTCGGGGTGCTGGGAGGGTTGGGGAGCACCCTTGAGTGCCTGGACACCAGGGGTCTGGCTCGGGGTGCTCAGGACGGGGATATCTGGATACCTGGGTCCGATTTGGGGTGCTGGCTCTGGGGGGGGCACCCATGGGTCCCTGGATGCCTGGGTCCAGTTTGGGGTGCCGGGTTTGGGGGGAGCACCCATGGATGCCCGGACGCCTGGGTCTGATTTGGGGTGCTGGGTTTGGGGGGAGCACCCATGGATGCCCAGACGCCTGGGTCTGATTTGGGGTGCTGGGTTTGGGGGGAGCACCCATGGGTGCCCGGACGCCTGGGTTCTTTCCCAGCTCCCCTCCCGTCTCGCCGCCCGACCCGGGGCGAGCTGGGGCTTGTCCCCCGTCTCCCCGGGGGCGAGGGCCGGGTGGGGCCGCTTGGGCGGGGCTGTGGCGCTGGGGCGTGGGGTGGGGGGGACACAGGGTGCCCCTCCAAGACCCCAAATGCCCCCCTCCCCCCCATGCTGGCATTGGGGCACCCACAGTGGGGGGGTCCCCCCTTTTCGTGGGGGGCAGACCTTCCTCCACCCTGTCCCCCAAGCTGGGTGACCCCAATGAAAAGGGGGGGGGGGTCCTGCCACCCCCCCCTTTAGCAGGCGGGTGCATCACCCCCCACCCCACCCACCCACCAGGGCCCTGCCCCAGGGTGGGGGGGGTTGCGGGCGGCACCCCATTCTTTGCGATGGATTAATTACCGGTAATTATAATGATGATGATGATGATGATGATGATCCCCGAGAGGCGAACGGGTCCCAACACGTCTCCGCTCCCCACGTTCCCAGGGGATTGGGGCGCAGGGTGGGGGCACAGGGTGGGGATGGAGGGCTGCCCCCCCCCCCATGGAAGTGGGGGGGGTGCCCACCCATTGCCCCCCCCCCCCAAAAGTGGCAAGATGGCGAGCGAGCGGCTGCGCAGCGCCCAGGACCTGCTGGATCTCACCTTCCAGTGTGAGTGCGGGGCAGTGGGGAGAGGAGTGGGGGGACACACGCGGACCCTTTTGGGTTGCAGCCTGACCCGTGTCCCCCCCCCCAGCCTTGGCCATGCAGCACATGGACTTGAAGCAAGTGGAGCTGGACACGGCAGTGGCCAAAGTGGACGAGCTCTCCCGGCAGCTCGAATCCCTCTGGACCGACAGCCCTGGACCCCCCAAAGTAGGATCTGGGACTTGGGGGGGGAGGGGGGGCATGCCATTGGCCCCCCCCCCCCAATACCCAACCTGCTCCCTCCACCCCTCCCCATCCCCAGGAGACGTACAGCCCCAGCCGAACCCGCTCGCCCCTCGGCCGGAGAAGCCTGGCACCGGAGAATCTGGAGATGTCGGGGGACACACTGGCTCACCCTGGTTCCCCCCGGACCCCCCATTATCTCCCGGGGGAGGATCGGGCCCCTTCACCCCGACCCAAGGTGTTGGCGGTGCCCTACGAGGGGTTGGCACTGCCCAGCCCAGGGGGTCGAGCCCCCTCCCCTCGTCCCCATCGTTCCTACGAATTCCTGGGGCTCGGGGGGTCCCCCAGACCGGGTGAGGGACCCGTCTTCTTCCCTGAGCGGGCACCCTCGCCCCGACCCCCCGCACCCCCCCCTTACGAGGTGCACGGGCTGTACCCCTCCGTCAGCAGCCCCACCGTCACCTTCCGGGCGCAGGGTAAGGCCACCGTGGTGGTTTTGGGGGGACACACAAGGTGGGGACAGTCCCTGGGCTGGAGGGTGCTGCTGTCCCCGTCTTGGGGTGCTCCTGTTCCTCCTTGGGAAATCCCGCTGTGAGATACTGCTCCTGGGGTGCCCCCGGGACACCCGGGGTGTCCTCATCCCTGGGTGTCCCCCATCCATCCTGGGGTGTCCCCATCCCTGGGTGTCCCCCAATCCATCCCGGGGTGTCCCCAATCCATCCCTTGGTGTCCCCATCCCTGGGTGTTCCCAATCCATCCTGGGGTGTTCCCAATCCATCCTGGGGTGTCCCCATCCCTTGGTGTCCCCATCCCTGGGTGTCCCCGATCCATCCTGGGGTGTCCCTAATCCATCCTAGGGTGTCCCCAATCCATCCTGGGGTGTCCCCCAACCCTGTCACTGGGTGCTCCTGCCCCACCCTGAGGTACCCCCATCCATCACCCAACTTGAGCACCTCTGGAGGGGGTGAGGGGTGTCTGGGCCATGTCAGGGGGGGTCTCCTCAGTCCCCATCTCTCTGCCCCCCCCCCCCCCCCCAGATGACCTTGTGATCAAGCGGCGGCCGCAGAAGAGCTGGAACGAGTCTGACCTGGACGTGGCTTATGAGAAGAAACCCCCCAGCTCAGGGGGCTACGACCGTGAGCTGGGGGAGGCTGGGGGGAGGTTGCACATGGCAGGGCTGAGGGGCACTGGGGGGGCTGGGGGAAGCCAGGGCTGTGATCTGAAGTGGCTAGGGGGTATTAAGGAAGGTTTGGGGGTGGAGGAGACATTTTGAGGGCTGGGGGGGGATGGAGCTTCCAGTGGGGATGGGGGGGGAGTCACAAGGCAACTGGCGGGGCTGCTGGGGTGTCCAGAGACAGGTTGGGCCTGGGGGGACAGACCAGGAGGGTCTGGAGCTGCTGGTTGGGGTACAGTGGGCTGGGGGGGGTGGTCCAGGGGTGCTGGGGGGCTTGGGCGTCACCATGTGTGGGGTCTGGGGCTGTTGGTTTGGGTGCTGAGGGGGGTCTGGGACTGCTGGGGGGAGGGGGGGCCCAAAGTTGCCAGGCTGAGTGTGGGGTGCTGGGCGCTGAGTGTCAGGGTGCCTCTGGGGTGGGGGCCCTGTGCCCCCCGACCCTGGCACAGCATTGAGGTCTGTCCCCCCTTCCCAGGCACCGGCGAGGGGCAGCCAGGGCTGCGGCCATCCTTGGGGCTGTCGCTGGCACCCTGGAGGGAGTCGAGCCTGGACGGGGCCGGTGGGCAGAGCAAGGTGACCACTCGGGGGTGGGGGTCCGGCCACCATCCCCAGCCCCGGTGCCTGACGCCGGGGTAGATGGGCAGACGGGCTGGCTCCCTCCCCAACACCTTCTTTCCCCCCTCTTCTCCAGGATGGTGCTTACGGGGGGCACAGTGCCACGCTACCCCGTAACTACAAGGTGTCCCCGCTGGCGGGCGAGCGGCGGGCGGAGGGACCCTTTCGACGCTCGGGACCCGGCACCCTGCCCCGCAGCTGGCACTTCTCCCAGCAGCCGGTCTCCCGCATCCCCGTGCCCCCCCAGGGCGGGCGACCCCCCCGCCACAAACCTTTGCCCCTTTCCATGATCTTCAAGCTGCAAAACGCTTTTTGGGAGCAAGGGGTTGGCGGTCCCCGGGGGCTTCCCCTGGTCCCCCCCGCCGGTCCCCGTGCACCCCAAAAGCAGCCCCAGCTCCCGGCGCTGCCCCAGGCCCCCCCGGTGCTGACCGGGGGTGAAGGTGAGGTGCCCGTGGGGTGGGGTCCAGGGGGGGGGGGGGGGGTCCGGGGTGGGGAGACATAGGGGTTAACTGGGGGGTCTGTGCGCAGCAGGATGTGGGTTTGGGGGGGACCAGGGGGCTGCAGCATGAGGGGTACAGAATTTTGGGGGGTGGGCGAGGCAATGGGGCTGCAGCATGCTGAGATGGGGGGGTTTTGGGGGGCTCCATGGGGTTCTGGTGTGCTGACCCACCCAGGGTGGGGGGTTATGGTGCTGACCCCAGCCCCCGCTCTGACAGGATCTGGGCGCCCCATGCCCCCCGAGACCGTCCCGCCGGAGGGGGAGCCGGAACTGGAGCGGCTGCTTCAGGGTGCGGAGGCCGAGGGGTTGGAGCGGCCGCTCAGCCCCACACGGCTGCAGCCCCTGCTGCCCCCCGAGGCCCAGCGGGTCCCCGAGTTCGAGGAGGTGGCACGGGTGCTGGCGGAGATGCCGCGACCCCTCAAGCGCCGTGGTTCCATGGAGCAAAGCCCGGGACCGGTGCTGCCACCCACCCGTACCCGCCAGTACCAGCAGCTCATCACCCGCCTCCTGCACCGCCCGCCCCGCCGTGACGAGCCCTTGGCTCCTGGTGACACCGGTGCCTCATCCGACCTGCCACCCCCTGCTCCGGCGGCTCCCGAGGCTCGGCCACCCTGCCACAGCCCTCCACCGCAGTCCCCCAGCAGCCCAGCACCCGCCCCGGTAAGTATCTGCGATCCCTGGGGTGCCGCAGGTGCCTTGAGGTGCCATGGTGTCCCTTGGAGCCCCCCGAGGTGCCACATGGTGTCTGGCGTCCCTTAGAGCCCCCCAAGGTGCCACGAGGTACCTGGTGTCCCTTGGAGTCCCCCAAGGTGCCACAAGATGCCCAGCGTCCCTTGGAGCCCCCCGAGGTGCCATGAGGTGCCCGGTGTCCCTTGGAGCCCCCAGGGGTGCCAGGCAGTTGTTGCTGTCCCCAGGGCTTCCCCCAGTGTCCCCAGAAATGACAAGCAGTGCCTGGTGCCACCAGATGTGCCCGCAGGTGGCCCCTGCAGTCCCCATGGGTGCACTGTGGTGCCAACCAGTGTCCCCCGAGGTGTCCCCAAGGTCCCCCGGGTGCCGTAGAGCATTGGGTGCTCCTGGAGGTGTCCCCAAGGTCCCCCGGGTGCCGAAGAGCCCTGGGTGCTCCTGGAGGTGTCCCCAAGGTTCCCCGGGTGCCGAAGAGCCCTGGGTGCTCCTGGAGGTGTCCCCAAGGTTCCCCGGGTGCCGAAGAGCCCTGGGTGCCCCGGGAGGTGTCCCCAAGGTCTCCCAGGTGCTGAAGAGCACTGGGTGCTCCTGGAGGTGTCCCCGGGGTCCTCCAGGTGCCGAAGAGCACCGGGTGCTCCTGGAGGTGTCCCCAAGGTCCCCCGGGTGCTGAAGAGCACCGGGTGCCCCGGGAGGTGTCCCCGGGGTCCCCCGGGTGCCGTACAGCACCGGGTGCCTCGTCGTTGTCCCCCAGCCCCCCCTGACCCCCTGGCTGCTGCAGGAGCTGCGCTCGGCCCTGCGCGACCCCTCCTCGCCCCGCAGGCGCCCTGGGGCCCGCGTGCGCCTCAACCCCTTGGTGCTGTTGCTGGATGCGGCCCTGACCGGGGAGCTGGACGTGGTGCAGCAGGCAGTGGCTGAGGTGGGAGAGGGGACCGCGGGGACAGGGTGGCAGGGACGAGGGCTGGGGTGGCGAGAGCTGGGGGACAAGGTGATGGGGGACAGGGTGGCAGGGAGAGTAGTGTGCTTGGTGCTCAGGGGTGGCAGGGGCTGGGGGTGGCAGGGGGGTGTTGGGGAATGGCAGTGGGGGTGGCAGAGAGTAGCGGTGTGGGGACAGGCATGCGTGTCCCCAGCTGAACGACCCCAGCCAGCCCAACGATGAAGGCATCACGGCGCTGCACAACGCCATCTGCGGCGCCAACTACGGCATCGTTGACTTCCTCATCGCCAGCGGGGCCAACGTCAACTCCCCCGACAGCCACGGCTGGTGGGACGGGGATGGGGACCTATCGACAGGAGGGCGGGGGGACGGGGGACCCCATAGCCACGGCTGGTGGGACAGGGACCCACTGACACGGTGATGGGGGGACGGAGGACCCCACAGCTGTGGCTGGTGGGATGGGGACGGGGACCCACTGATACGGGGTGGGGACATGGGGGACCCCCAGCCACAGCTCCTGGGGCAGAGGGTGGGACTTGAAGACCCCACAGACATGGAGGGGTGGGAACATCTGGGACCCCCAGACCCACAGAGCCAGAGGAGATGGGGACAGGTACCCCAAGGACCCCCACAGCCATGGGGAACAGGGATGGGGACCCCAACCCCCCCCACTCCCCCAGAGCCTGGGGTGATTGGGGATGGGGAGAGAGGGGGACAGGAATCCCAATAATCCCCCAAGCCTGAGTGAGCAGGGACAGGGATGGGGACCCCGGTTACCCCAACAGCCCTCGGTGACTGGGGACGGGGAGGGACGGGGGACCCCGACCCCCCTGTAACTGAGGGACGGGGATGGGCAAAGGGGCTCCCTCCTCCCTAGGACACTGCGGGGGGGGTGTTGCAGGGGAGCCCATCCTCTGCCCACCCCCCCGCAAAAAAATTCCCCCCATCCCGACGGTGCCAGGACGCCGCTGCACTGCGCAGCCTCGTGCAACGACACAGGGGTGTGCGTGGCCCTGGTGCGCCACGGAGCCGCCATCTTTGCCACCACCACCAGTGATGGCAGCCTGGCCGTGGAGAAGTGTGACCCGTACCGGGAGGGCTACGCAGACTGCTACAACTACCTTACTGGTACCAGGGCATGGGGGGGCACTGGGGGAACTGGGAGTATATGGGGACATGGGGGGGGTATGGGTACTGGGAGGGGGTGCTGGGCAGGTAGGGTTATTGGTGGGTTGTGGGTACTGGGGTGGTATGGGTACTGGGAGAAGGAATATGAGTACTGGGAGGGGATTCTGGGGTGGTATGGATACTGGGAGGGAGTACTGAGGTGGTATGGGTACTGGGAGAGGATACTAGGCATGTGTGGGTACTAGGAGGGTGTACTGGGCAGGTTATGGGTACTGGGAGGTGGTCCTGAGAGGATATGGGTGTTGGAAGGGGATATTGGGGGTATATGGGTACTGGGAGGGGATACTGGGGTGGTATGGATACTGGGAGGGGGTACTGGACATGTATGGGTACTGGGAGGGGGTATTGGGGGTATTCGGGTACTGGCAGAAGGTACTGGGGGGTATGGGTACTGGGAGAAGGTATACGAGTACTGGGAGGGGGTACTGGGGTGGTATGGGTACTGGGAGGAGGTATGTGAGTAGTGGGTGGGAGGTATTGCAGGGTATGGGTATTGGGAGGAGGGATATGGGTACTGGGAGGGGGTACTGAGAGGGTGTGGGTATTGGAAGGGAATACTGGGGATATATAAGTACGGGGAGGGTGTACTGCGGTGGTTAGGGTACTGGGAGGAGGTATCGCAGGTATACAGGTACAGGGAGGAGATACTGGGCTGATTGGTGTGTGTCCTGGGAAGGGGTATTGGGGCTATACCGGTACTGGGAGGGTGTACTGGGGTGGCATGGATACTGGGAAGGGGTACTGGGAGGGGTACAGATACTGGGAGGGGATACCAGGACGGGTACGGGTTCAGAGCAACAGGGTGCCAGGGGTGCAGTGCCATGGGGGTGCTGGGGGGGTTATGGGGTGCTGGGGGGTTCAGGGCAGGAGGGTGCTGGGGGTACAGTGCCACGGGGGGTGTTTGGGGGGGGTTCAGGGTGCTGACATCTGTGTCCCCGCAGAGGTGGAGCAGAGCATGGGGGTGCTGAACAGCGGGGTGGTGTACGCGCTATGGGACTACAGCGCCGAATTCGGGGACGAGCTGTCCTTCCGTGAGGGCGAGCCCGTCACCGTCCTGCGCCGCCAGCCCCAGGAGGAGCTCGACTGGTGGTGGGGGTCCCTCTACGGCCACGAGGGCTACGTCCCCCGGAACTATTTTGGGGTGAGTCTGGGGGGTGATGCCACATCGCCCATGGCCCCAGGGGGGTCCCACAGCACCCACGGCCACCCCATAGCTGCAGGGGGGTACCCATAGCACCCATGGCCCCATGGGGGTCCCACAGCACCCACGACCTTGAGGGGGACCCTCAGCACCCACATCCCTTAGGGGGTCCCACAACATCCATGGCCCCAGGGGGGTCCCACAGCACCCACAGCCACCCGATAGCCGCAGGGGGGTACCCATCGCACCCCTGGCCCCAAGGGGGACCCTTGGGACCCTCAGCACCCACATTCCTCAGGGGGTGCCACATTGCTCATGGCCCCAGGGGGGTTCCACAGCACCCACGGCCACCCCACAGCCCCCCTATGGCCCTGAGGGCAGATTTCATGGCCTCCCTGGCCCCTCCATGGCTTTTGGTCCTGGGGGGCTGAGGCGGGGGGGAACCTTCCCCCTGACACCCTCCCCTTCCCCCAGCTCTTCCCCAGGGTGCGGCCGCAGCGGAAGAAGGTCTGAGGGGGGGCCCTGAGGACACGAGGTGGCCCTGAGCCGGCCCCGGCCCCCCCAGCCGCTCGGATGCATGGGTCCCCCTTGCCAGCGGGCACCTCTTCAGCTGCCACCCATCCCGTCCCCCCCTGTCCGAGCAAGGCACCAGGGTGCTGCCTTCCCCCCCCCGGTGTCACATATTCCCCCCTGGCTGGTGACAGCGGGTGTCACCCCACGGTGTTGGCTTTTCTGGGGAGTAAAGAGCCTTCGGCTGCGTTGGGTCCGTCCTCTGCGTCGCAGGGGGGTGGTGGGGGCTGTGGGGATTGAGGGTGACATGGGTGGGGACACTTTATTTGGGACTGGAGTGGGGTACACAGGTGGGGACACCCTGAATCAGACTGGGAGGGGGGTGACACGAATGGGGACACCCTGAATCGGACTGGGAGGGGGTGACACAGGTGGGGACACCCCGCTTGGGACCAGAGGGGTGACACAGGTGGGTGCCATGGGCAGGTACTGAGCCATCCCCAGGGAAGCGGGGCTCTGTCACACCTAAGGGTGACCACCATCCCTCCGAACATCCCCCCCTTCCTCCTGCCCCCCCGCCAGCTTTTATAGCTGAGCACGAGGCCACGTGGTCTGGGATGTCCCTTCTTTAATCCTGGCCGCTTTTAGGTAATTTATCTGCAACCTGTCATGAAAAGATGGTGTGGTGGGTTGACCCTGGCTGAACGCCAGGTGCCCACCAAAGCTGTTCGATCACTCCCCCCTCCTCAGCTGGACAGGGGAGAGAAAATGTAACAAAGGGCTCATGGGTCGAGATAAGGACAGGAGAGATCACTCACCAATTACCATCACGGGCAAAACAGACTCAACTTGGGGAAGATTAACTCAATTTATTACCAATCAACCAGAGCAGGGTAATGAGAAATAAAACCAAATCTCAGGACACATTCCCTCCACCCCTCCCTTCTTCCCGGGCACAACTTCACTCCCAGATTCTCTACCTGCCCCCCCAGCAGCGCAGGGGGACGGGGAATGGGGTTTACGGTCAGTTCATCACACGTTATTTCTGCCGCTTCATCCTCCTCAGGGGCAGGACTCCTCACACTCTTCCCCTGCTCCAGCGTGGGGTCCCCTCCCACATGAGACAGTCCTCCACGAACTTCTCCAACGTGGGTCCTTCCCACGGGCTGCAGTTCTTCACGAACTGCTCCAGCATGGGTCCTTTCCACGGCGTGCAGTCCTTCAGGAGCACGCTGCTCCAGCGCAGGTCCCCCACAGGGTCACAAGTCCTGCCAGCAAACCTGCTCCGTGGGCTCCTCTCTCCACAGATCCGCGGGTCCTGCCAGGAACCTGCTCCAGCGCAGGCTTCCCACGGGGGTCACAGCCTCCTTCGGGCATCCCCCTGCTCCGGCGTGGGGTCCTCCACGGGCTGCAGGTGGATATCTGCTCCACCGTGGACCTCCACGGGCTGCAGGGGGACAGCCTGCCTCACCGTGGTCTTCCCCATGGGCTGCAGGGGAATCTCTGCTCCGGCGCCTGGAGCATCTCCTCCCCCTCCTTCCGCACTGACCTGGGGGTCTGCAGGGTTGTTTCTCTTACATCTTCTCACTCCTCTCTCTGGCTGCTGTTTCTGTCTGTCCCAGCAACTTTTTTTTCCTTCTTAAATGTGTTCTCCCAGAGGCGCTACCACTATCGCTGATGGGCTCGGCCTTGGCCGGCGGCAGGTCTGTCTTGGAGCCAGCTGGTATTGGCTCTGTCGGACACAGGGGAAGCTTCCAGCAGCTTCTCACAGAAGCCACCCCTGTAACCCCCCCCAGCTACCAAAACCTTGCCACACAAACCCAATACAGACGGTCGAGCCCTTGGTTGGCATTTTGTCTGTAGAGACTGTCGAGTTTTGAATCTGAGGGTTTGGCATCCAAGTGCCAAATAGAGTATTTATGGGCTGGACTTTTAATATATCCATGCCTAATATATTTAAGGGCCCGAGCACCGCTGTGGGTCTTCGTGTTCTTCGATTCGGCAGGGTTAACTTTATCCGAGCTACTGGGAACTGTTGCCTCTTTCCGGCAATTCCTTGTTAGATAAACCCTTTCTCAAGGTTTCTGGATGAAGCCAGGATCGTCCTTCGCTTTAATCATCGATACTGAGACTCCTCTGGCTATGAGTAAAGAGAATATCTATTGGTCGCCACTCATGGTATACGAGGGCTTTTACTACTATTAATTCCAAAAATTTTGGCCACATGGGAAGGGTCATTGGATCTGCCTGGGCCAGCTCCCTCATTTCACCTTAGTTGGGCACTCCTCCCTTAATTCCTTATGATTCTGACCTGCCTTTGCCCTTTGGGACCGTCCTTACCCTCTCTTCCTTCTGATGGACCGCCATCACAGGGGTTCCTTGTAAAGGCCATCCGCTTCTGCAGCCCTCGAGCCATCGTGGTCTTCCAGTTGTGGCTTCCACCACATCACACCGGGGCCAGGCTCAGTATCCACCCAGGCAGCCCAAGAAGGGGGAAGGTTGTAGCCCCACGGTCTGTCCAGTTGTCTCACAGCACCAATTATTGAAGATAATTGAAATATTCTACTTCACTTCATTTCTATTCCATTCCATTCCATCTCATCTTTTATCCCATCTCATGCTATTCTATTCTGTTCTGTTCTGTTCCTTTCCATCCCATCTCAGTCTCATCTCTTCTATCTCATTTTTTATTCTATCCCATCCCATCCTATCCCATCCCATCCCATCTTATGCTATTCTATTCCATTCCATTCCATTCCGTTCTATTCTATTCTATTCTATTCTATTCTATTCTATTCTATTCTCTATTCTATTCCATTCTATTCTATTCTATTCCATTCTATTCTATTCTATTCTATTCCATTCCATTTCATTCCATTCCATTCCATTCCATCTCATCTTATTTTATTCTATCCCATCCCATCCCATCCCATCCCATCTCATGCTATTCTATTCTAGAGTGAGGGAGGAGGGCTGGGCTCCTGGGCACAGTGTGCTGGCCCTCCAGAGAAGCAGGGCTTGCTGGTGGCCAGGAGGGCTGGAGCTGCTGCTGGTGGGACACTGGAGTGCAGCCCTCGCATGGTCCCTGCTCGGGGACAGCAGGAGCCCTCTCACCAGGGCCAGTGAGGCCATGCCAGCCCCGCCGATTCTGGATGCCTTTGCTGACACAAGTCCCCGGCTGACGGCAGGGACAAGAGTCCCGGCAAGGGGGAAGCTGATTACCATGTCTTTGATGGTGGTCAGATGCAGCAAGGAGGAGATCTCATCTTCGCAATGGAGCCGCGGTGCTTTAGCCTTTAGCATTGACCTGCCTAAACAGCGGGGGGGGGACAGAAGAGTCAGTAAGACACAGCAGCTTTGCCAGCAAGCTTACCAAACGGCCCTGAGAGCTGCTTGCAAGATGGCAGGACAGAAGCGGTCAAGGAGGTTTCTGGAGGGTGTCAGGAGCAGCTTCTTGCTCGAGGCACTGGAGGGGCCAGCCGTGGTGGGGCACAGATGGATCAGCTCTTCACTAACAGGGCAGACGTGGCTTTGGGACATGGTAATCAATGGTGGCTTTGGCTGTGGGGACTGCAAAACAGCGGGGTTCAAGGTCCTGAAAGCAGGGAGGAAGGAGAGCAGCGGAGAAGAGGTCCTGGACTTCAGGAGGGCGCTCAGGTTCTGCAGCAAAATGACAGCTGGGATGCTACGGGGAGCAGCTGTGAGGGGCAAAGGAGGTCAGGAAGAGAAGCAGATGTCTGTGTGCAGAGGGATGAAGCCCACCACAACTCCCCTTACTTTTTTGTTTATGCATGAATTCATGGAGCAAAGAAACAGCATCAGAAGCCGCACAGCTTATCTGTTCCTTGGAAGAGCGGAAAAGGAGGAGACGTCCCAGCAGGTGTCCCAGGATTGGGATCTGGACGTCTCCATAGCAGACAGGGCCGTACGTGTCTTGTCCAAAGCAGTGCCAAGCCTGGGCGAGGGAGGCAGAACAGCGGAAGGGTTGAGGGCAGGCAACTGGTGCCAAAGCCCTGAACCCAAGAGTGTGCCCAGGGCTGGATCCCTGGTGAGTCAGGGCTTTGCAGGGCCATGCCGGCCGCGGCTCCCAAAGCAGCTAGCTGGGCAGCAGCCCCGCGTGGGGAGAGCTGCAGGCTGCTCAGGTGTGCAGGGAGGGGGAGATGGCCTGGCTGGAGGGTGCCTGGCTCCTCACCTTCAGTGTGGGATTCT
The DNA here is from genome assembly GCA_037953605.1 of Necrosyrtes monachus. Lineage (NCBI taxonomy): Eukaryota > Metazoa > Chordata > Aves > Accipitriformes > Accipitridae > Necrosyrtes > Necrosyrtes monachus. The sequence goes on along the minus strand of JAZGTQ010000157.1, from coordinate 1,629,692 downwards.
TGGCCAGCAAAAGGCTCAGAACCTTAATCCTCCCTATGGCCCTCTCCCGCACAGCTGCTCTCTCAGAGTTGGTGAAGTTCAGCAGCATCTGGGAAGAGAGAAGCTGCTGGTGTGCCCTGGGAGCAGACATGGCCTCCAGCAGAAGCAGCACTGCTCGGCTCCCGGGCTGGACTCTCACAGTCCGTCAAGGCTGCCTGGGATCTCGAGCAAAGCCTGTAGCGGGGTTCCTGCCCCTGGGGTCCCTCGCAGGCTTGGGACAAATCCCCCGGCCAACCTTGTGGCTGGGCAGGAAGGCAGATGCCACCCTCTGCAGGCACTGTGCTCCAGAAGAGCCTGCTGGGCAGCCCCTGGTTACCAAGGGAGGTGGGCAGCCTCCCTGCAGCGTGCTCTCTCTGCATGGCACTGGGGTGAGGACCATGCACTCAAGAGTGGACACCCCCTTCCCCCCAGGGTGAGGAACAGCCCCTGTGAAGCGCCCCCCCCCCCCCCTTCACATGCCAGACCTGAAAGATACTCTGCAGCTCCTCGCTGACTCTGGTGGCAGAACAGCTGCGCACCACCGTCTCCAGCATGGTGTCCATGGCTCGCAGGGTCTGCAAGGAGGACAGAGAGTTGTGGCAGTGATTCTGCTGTCCCTCCCACGCCCAGGAGACTGGTCTGAACTCCCAGCGCCAAGGGAGGAATCCCGTGGTGCCTCGCGGTGCCCGGGAGAGACCCGGGGGCAGACAGTCTGCTGTGTGCAGAGCAGCCTGTGGCGTTGGACGTGGCCAGGCCCATGGGAAGGGCACGAAGGGATGAGGGTGGGAAAGCAAAGCCGAGCCCCTGCCCTGCCTTGGATCTCTGGTCGTATCGCAGCACGGGGTGGCCAGGGAACAGCCCAGAGGGACTGGGGGCTCCTGGGGCTCACCCAGCCCTTACCTGAAAATAGAGGTAAGTGTCCAGGCTCCTCATTTCCTCTTCTGGAGGAAGCAGGAAGACACTCGTGAAGCAGGTGTGTAGGAGGATGTTCTCTTTGCCCTCCAGCGCCGTCGGCACTGAGCTGCAAAGAGAGAGAGGGGCCAGTTGGACACTGACGGTGGGAGCAGTGCCTCGAGGCCTCGTGCACGTGGACACAGACCTCTGGGGCAGGGGTCCCCAGGAGGGATGGGCAGGTACCTCAATTCGGCAATGGCAAGGATGGCTTGCTGCCGCACTGCCCTGCACAGCTGGTCCCTGGGCTCCTCTTCCAGCAGCACCTGCAGAGCACCACCGGGGTGGGACATGGCAGCTGCCAGCACCCAGTGCCACCAGACCCAAGCCGTGCCCAAGGGCTGTCCTCAGAGGGTGCCGGTGCCGGGGGGCCTTGCCACCTTTCCCAGATCTGCCGGGTGTCCCCTCACCTTGATATTCTCTGCCAGCTCGTATCTGTGGCAGAAGACATCCAGTGGCTGTGACAAGGTATAGTACCTGGCGCTTTTGCACAGGTTGCAAATGGCCCTCAGGAACTTAATCTTCTCGCCCTCCTCCTGGCAGCCGGGGGACAGAGAGACCAACAGGGAGCGTGAGAGTTGGGGACACACAGCCAGTGGGACCGGAGCACTGGGGGTGCAGTGCTGTGCGGGAGGCCTGGGAGAAGCAGCTCTGCCCAGCCAGCACACCGCCAGCAGAGCCCGTCAGCCGACGCCAGCACAGCCGTGTTCGAAATGGCCACGGTTACCTTTTCTGGGCTGCTGACAAAGGCCTGGATGAAGTCCACGATTTCCTGTTCCTCTTTGTACGCGGGTAACCAGCTGATACCTAATAAAGGAGGAGAGCAGGGAGGGCTGTAGAGAGAGTCCGGCCGCAGGAGAGAGCAGAGGAAGGAGCTCTGCCCTCCTTGCAGCCCCGTGCCCGGTCCCCTGGCGCAGTCTTCCCATGTGTGTCAGGGCCGGAGAGTGCAGGGCAGACAGGCTTCTGTGATGCTGGAGCACAGCACGGCGGGGAAAGCCCCGGTGCACCGGGCTGAGGAACTGGCTTGCAGATAGGCAGGAAAGGTCCCCATCCCACAGCATCGCCGCCTGCTGCCAGCCCAGCTGCCTCTCTCTGCCCGTGCGCCGGAGCAGGAGCGGGGTCCCCTCTGCTCTCTCCCTCCTTGGGAGAGGCTGTGCTGGGGCCAGCTCCCAGCTGCCTGAGTCATTCAGGCAGCATCATGCCCACCACCCATGGGACCCGCGCTGCCAGCATGCCGGGGAAATGGCGATCCTGGCATCGAGCAGGGTGCGGTCGCTGGCCCCAGCCCTGCCCAGAGCGTCAGGGCACCTCACTCACCAGTCAGCCGCGGCTGGACCATGCACAGCTCGTCGGGCTCCGGTGGAGACCTGCTCTCCTGGGGAGCCCCGTCCTCCTCCCAGGCCACCCTGGGGCGGCTGGGGGGTCTCTGCGCCATCCTGCGGGATGGAGGGAAGGGGTAGGGCTGGGCAAGGGGGAAGCTTCGGCGAAACGCCTCGGCCTCGCCGGGGACGGCGGGGAAGGACGTGGGCTGTGCTCGGGGGCTCCTCGCCGGCTCCGTGCTCCTGCCCTGTCCCGTCACCGTCCTGCTGGACACCGTGGGCTGGACACAGCTGTGCTGATCACATGTGGTGCAGTGCGGGGGTCCCACTGCAACTGGGCAGGGAGGGTCAGGGCTTCCCCCGGTGGGGGGGCACGGGGCAGGCTCAGCCCTGGGCACCTGGGGGCCCTCGGGGTGCCTCCAGACCCCCTTTGCCCTTGGGACCTCCCTGTTGCCCTCCGGTGTGTCCCAGAGCCCCATGTTCAGACACCCTGGCGTGCCCCCAGGACACCCCTTTCCTTATGGCACTCTGTAGAGCCCCACCTCTCCCCCTTGATGACATTAAGTGTGTAGATTCGCTCTTACTCCAGCTCTCCTTCCCCAGCCAGCTTCTGCTGCTCTCCAGGTCTCTGGGGAAGCCCTCATCACCACCGCAGAGCTCCTCAAGTGGAAAGAGCTCAAACACCTGGTGCAGACACAGCAGACGTGGAGGACTGGAGAGTGCTTGGTGAGGACAAGCCCCAGGGCCTGGGGACCCTGGCCCATCTGGGCCTTGCAGTGGGATGGAGGGGTCTCAGCACCCCTTGGACCCCTCTGCCTGTGGCTCTCTCTCAAACTCACTCCCACAGAGCTCCTGGCTGGGAGACGGGAATGGCCTGGGGGGGACGGGGAACGAGGGCTGCCGGGAGGAGGGACTGCTCCGGCCAACTGGGGAGGCTCTGTGACATGCCCGTACCCTTGTGCCCTCTCGCTCTCTCTCTCCAGCTGCTGCAGGACAGGAGCAGGGCTGAAGAATACATGAGCCAGAGCCTGCCGTACCTGGGGGACGCTCAGGCCACCTTGCGAGAGGTGGCCGTGAGGTTCATCGGTGAGCCACAGCCCCCGGGGTTCCCTCTTTTGGCAGAGCCCCAGCTGCCCCGCGCGGGGCCTTGGCCTCCCTCTCCCACCCCTGCCCACGCAGGTGGGCTTGGTGGCCACCTTGCGCAGTCCCACCCCCCTCGGCTACTGGTCTTCCCTGGGCTCAGCCCTGGCGAGGGGGTGGAGGGCGTGCAGCCCAGGCGGCAGGGCTGGGGCTGTGCTGCTGGGAGCATGCTGGGGAGCGGGAGGTCTGACGACGCTCTGTGCCTAGGGCTTGCTGCGCGGCCCCTGAGGGACCAAAGCAGGGAGAAGCTGGCTGAGATCTGCAGGGGTGAGTAGGGAGCATGGTCTGGAGGGGACGCCTGGGGGTCTCTGCAGACACGGGGGGTCATCTCGGCTCTGATTCTTTCGGTTGCAGCTCTTCAGCCCATGCAGGAAGACAGCGAACCCGCCATCTGTTCCCTGGCACTTCAGACCACCCTCATCCTGAACTCTCCAAGGGTGCAGCAGACATGGGGACGCAGCCTGCGAGCACTGTGCTGCGGGTGCTGCTGAGCCAGGCAGAGGTGCAGCTTTCCTCGGGAAAGCGGCTGTATTTTAACAAAGCTGGAACAACAAGCCCAAACCCACGGTGTCCTTCAGCTGTGTCGCGTGCTGAGCAGACAGCATCATCCCTGGCCTGTCCCGCTGCCTGCAGGACAGCTCGCCCCTCGGCACACCCTGGCCCCAGGCTTGTTTTACAAGTTCACCCCTCGGCGAGGCTCTCCCCAGAAGAAGCCGCGTTTGTTCACCCCCTGGGGAAGTCTTTTCCTTAGGGAGGCAGAGGGCAAAGGGGAAATGGCAGCCCCCGAAGGAATCGGGATTGCCCGGAGAGCTGCCTGACGCCCACGCTTGCCAGCAGCCCTCCAGAAGTTCTCCTTTGCTTCAGTCCCAGAGTCCTTCCCCACGCACAGCACCCTGGGGTGCGGGGATGCTGCTTTGAACGACGGCCCCGGGAAGGCCTCGGGTCGCAGCCCCGTCTCATGGCCCTGCAGCAACCCTCCTCACGCTCCCACTCCCACAGCTCAGCCGAGACCCAAGAGGAGAAGCAGAGGTGTGCCGCAGGGGCCTGCAGTCCCCTCCGTCACGCAGCGAGGGCAGGGCGCAGGAAGGGTGCGCCCAGCTCCGGCCATCCTGTGGCTCTCCAGGCATCCCAGCGAGGCCCCAGCATCTGCTGTTGCTGCTTCGCCACTTCCCCGCCCCATGATGGACTCAGGAGGGTTTCCAAGCAGAGTCCAGACGTGATAAGGGGGCAACTGCGGGGGGACTAGAGGACAAACAGAGTGCCTCCGTCACCATGAATGCCTCACAAGTGGTCCTCTGGAGACCAGGGGGCTCCTAAGAAGGCTGGACGAGCAGCAGAAGGCTCTGGGGCACCACAAAGACCTACGGAGGAGTGCCGAGAGGACTGAAGTGGTGTATTGTAGAGCCTAGGGGACCAGGCCCCCAGTCCAGTGGGGCTTCTTAGGGTGCTAGAGGTTCCGCAGAGGGGCCTGGGGGGCAATGAAGGCCTCAGGAGGGATCCCGAGAGGCCTAGAGCGATCCTAAGACAGCTAGAGGGCAAACGGAGGAGTCCTGCGGTTGGAGTGTGCCCGAGAGCCCTCCACTGGCCCCACTGAAGGCCAACGGTGGGCTCTTGTGTGCAATGAGGGCCAAGGGCCGGCTCCTGAGGCTCCAAGGGAGGGTGCAAGGAGGCTAAGAGAGGGCTGCAGCGGGGACCAGCGGGCAAACTGAGGCTTCTAGAGCACATCGGAAGGCGCACTCGGGTGCTGAGAGGTTCCGAGGGGGCAACCGTGTCAGGCTGAGGCAAGCCCAAGCCATCCTCCTCTCTTCGCCCCCACAGAGGCCAGAGCGCAGCCCTGCCACACCAACCCAGGGCTCCTCTGCCCCGGCGGTACCACACAGCCATCACCCCGTGGGCAGCAGGCAGCCACGGCCGGCCTGAACGCGTGCGTGCGTAGCAGCTTCGGCAGTGCCGGTACCGGAGCGCTGAGGCGGCGTTCCTGCTCCGTCACCGCAGCACCTGGTGGGCAACAGCCGCCATTTCCCCCCCGCTTCCCGCCCTGCTGCCCTGACAAGCTCAGAAGCCACGGTGGACGCACGGGGCTCCTCGTGGAGCGCAGGGGAGAGATGGCAGTCCCGAGGCACAGAGTGAGGGGCAGGCTGCGGTCTCCTGTGGAAGAGCAACATTCCTCCCAACATCAGCCACGTTCACTGGGAGAGGCCAACGCTTTGAACGACAGCAGCGAGGGGAGGCAGCAGGAATGAGGGCAGGTGAGAAGGAGCATGGCCTTTATTGAGCCTTTCCCCCCGTCAACTAATGCTCCGCTGTTGCCCCCTGCTCACCTAAGGTTATCCTTTACAGCACTGGTTATGACATCCCCTCCACAATCTTTCTGAAGGAGTAATTGCTTCAGAAGCAGCTTCCTGCAGCTTTCCACATTTTTATGCTTCTATTATAGAGAACTCAGAAGTTAAGAGTCATTCTCCAATAACCTCAACCTCTTAAAACAACCTGGAGAAACACACCAAACCCCAATTCCATTTCCAAGGGAGAAATATTTAAATCCAGTATGCCCCTGCTACTGCATGCAGACAAGGATGATGCTAGCACAGCTCATACTGGTTTGATGCTCTTCTAACAATAAGATGGACAACCTGGGAGCAAGAGAGAACAGCAGTTACAGAATGGACTAACACACCGTCTCTGCCTGTGGTCCAAGAGCCAGCAAAAGGGGTAGGCTTGGCTGCTGTGATACCTGTGTTAGGTACATACATGCTATGAAGTGTCAAAATACAGCATTTGCAGCTACAGTCCCTGAACCCCACCTGATGCTGCTCAGCCACGCAGCATTTTCATATTTAACAAGTAGGAACCAAATAAAAGGGCATGACAGAAATTGCTACTGGCAGAAAATGGCAGGATATTAGCAATAAACAGATTTAATGTACAGGTGGGTTGAGCCACTCATGATACTCATAGCAATCAGGCTGCAGTAATTAAGAAAACCATGTTCAAATTCCAGCATTGAATTTTGTGTCTGGCCAAAGACAAGTTAAATTTGCCCTCTGGAATAGGTGGGGATTACAAAAGCATTTCAAATCAGTGACCATAGGCAGGTTCAGGTGTTTGTACCTTTGGAGCACCAGTGATAAGTCCGCAGCCCTGGAAGGCAGACAGAAGCCAGAGGAAAATCCAGGAAAGCACGGACACAGTCATCATCATCTACATAACAAGATGCATCCATTTGCACAGTTGCACATATAGCTTTTTTTTTTTTTTTTTAAGAAAACTAACATGAGTGTAGCTGCATAGTTTTACCTCACTGTCACAAATATGCCTGATAACAGAATCCCTTCAAATTACTTTTTCCTCCATTTATGGCTGAGTATCAAAACAGAACATAGGCCTCAGCAAATCTGTGCATCACAGAAACATCAAAAAATGCCTCATACTTCGGTAATTTGTAAGACTAACTCTATTAAAATATAGTACTTAATTGCTGTGTAGTTAAACAGTGTTTGGTTGTCTGCCAGGTAACTTTTCTTGGTCCATTCTTTCATATCCAAACAGGAGAAATATTTTGAGTCCGTTAAAGGGACAATCTTAGGAAAAATACTTTTCTTTCTGTTAATTGCTAAGTTGCGACACCATCACCGTAAAAGACACAAGCCAGTCCCTCAGCTTGCAAGCCTCTCCTGTCAATTGCTTTCACATTCCGCTTCTTGAGGTTTAATAAATAAAAAAAAAAAAAAAAAAAAAATCATGTTTTCTCTTGTTTTGCTTTAAAAGCCAAGTATCAAAACAGCGACCAAAAAAATCACCAACCAATGAGGATGGCAGAGGGGACATTTTGTTTAGTTGAGGTCACTGGCTCCTCGTAGGCTTTGTAAAAGTTATTTCAAAACCTAAACTTCGGGCCCATCTTGATCTGACAGTATCCCTTGAAACAAAAGGAACATTTCATTATTCAATATGATGTGTTAAAATTACTTGACCAGACACATTCACATAATTCATCTATCAGCCACTTACATTACACTTCATGCATTATTACAGAAATAAGAGACTGATATAAAAGCCATCTGAAGATGCAGTGTCACAGTGAGATAGTGCAATGTGCCTCAGGACACAGAAGCTTTAATCTGTGGGTCCTCAATCAACAACTTCACCAACAAAAAAGAAAAAAAAAGACCTTCACCAGTACACTTTCAGAGGGGGAGACTATGGCATGGTTTTCAGCATAGCAAAAATGTGCACAGTGAAACACATCTAATTTCAACCGGTTTGTGAAGTTTTACAATTTAGAAAGAACAAAACCAGGTCATCTTCCTGCCCAAACAAAGGTAAATCTGACTACCAAGAACAAGAGGAGGTTTCTCAAAGGCACAGTCTCGACAGATAACAGCTGTTACAAAGCAAACAATATGAGTTCGTATTTCTGTGCCACTGAATAATTGAGAGAATATGCTAAAGTACTTAGAGTACTCCAAGTTTGTCTCCTTTTTTTAAGAGTATTTTTTTTTTTTTTTTTTTTTTTTTTCTCCTGTGGGCAACCTCTGCTAATTTTACTTCTTTTGTGAGCAGCACATATACAACATACCTATGGCAAAAAATAACTCAGTATTGAGAAACTAGTAACTTCTTAGAACAAATCATTCCTTGAAGAGATGAGTAGTTTAAGCTGCTAAGTGACTCTGCCGTGAGAAAGGAAGTCTGAGGATCCTGAGAGTACAATTTTGCTGCTGGTTGGTAACCAAATGAAAAAATAGTGCATTTCACCAAAGTCAAACCTAGTAGAATTTAGCTATGCTGCTGCCTTGATACCAGAGGTGTACGCTATAAAAGAACCAGTAAAAAAATCTTGTAAATCACACACTTATATTTAATATATTGAAACAAAATAGTTAAGAATGCAAGAACTGTGTACAGATTAAAAAAATATTTTTTAAACCATCTGATCTTAAAAATAGACAATAGTAGTGAAGCTTAAAATACAACCACTCGCATTAAAATGTTTCAAGCAATACCGCCTTGGTGTGTCCTGTTCCATCAAATGGCCATTAAGATAACGGATCAGTTGTTAAAAAGGTTGTGTTGGTTGGAGTCACTTTTTCACAATCCAAATCTACAACAGTTTTTCCTTTGATGGAAGAGCCCGAGCATTCCTGGTGCAAACTTTCCCGCCTCTCTGCAAGTTTAGAAGTGGATCGAGCCATTGAGCCACTTTGGCTTCCATTGGTTTGAGAGCAGACATTATTAACTTTAGTAGTTTTATTTTTGTGGTGGTTGTTGTAGACTTTATATTTCATGAGGAGGATGAAGATGAAAACAAGAACTGAAGCCACAATGATACCCCCAATAATGATGATCATGGTTCCTCCAAGAAACTGCGCGTGAAGGGATCGGCACTGTTTGTATTCTTCCTGGGTTGTAAACTGCACGCATCCGATCACTCTGGTTGCAGTCAAAGATGTCAATCCGTCATCATAAACAGCAAGAACACAGAGGTCGTACTCACGTCCTGCAACCAGATCAGTCAAGAAGAAGGATTTACTAGCAGCTGGAATCATCCTGGAAGAGAAAATGAGTACAATAAACATCCAAGTTTATCAAGCCTAAGGAGAGCTCTTTTGACTATCAATGCCACTGTGAGGAAACTAACAGAGCAGAAGATGAGCATGGCAACTGGACCAAGCAGCAAAAATCTAGCATTCCTTAGGTTTCTCAGTAGAGATGGAAGATACAGATTTTAGTGATGGCAATATCTTTACCTTGGCTATTTCAAACAAACATGGACTAGAGTGCTCATGCTCGCCAATGGCTAGAGGAGAAGTCACACTTGATCTATTGTTTTGATCTGCATTATCTTAAATTTCCAAAGTTTCAGCATAAAAGGGCATAACATGCCCTATGCAGAATGGAATACGGTCAGCCTTTCAAAAAAACATAAAGGAACTGAAGCAACATACTTAAGGACTTAAATGGCAGAAAAGGATAAAACTATGTCCTAGTTTCAGCTGGGATAGAGTTAACTGTCTTCCTAGTAGCTGGTACGGTGCTATGTTTTGAGTTCAGTATGTGAAGAATGTTGATAACACTGATGTTTTCAGTTGTTGCTAAGCAGTGTTTAGACTAATGTCAAGGATTTTTCAGCTTCTCATGCCCAGCCAGCGAGAAAGCTGGAGGGGCACAAGAAGTCACCACAGGACACAGCCAGGGCACCTGACCCAAAGTGGCCAACAGGGTATTCCATACCATGTGACGTCACATCTAGTATAGGAACTGGGAAGTGGAGGCGGGGAATCGCCGCTCGGGGACTAGCTGGGTGTCGGTTGGCAGGCGGTGAGCAATTGTACTGCGCATCATTTGTACATTCCAATCCTTTTATTATTGCTGTTGTCATTTTATTAGTGTTATCATTATCATTATTAGTTCCTTCTTTTCTGTTCTATTAAACCGTTTTTATCTCAACCCACGGGTTTTGCTTCTTTTTCCCGATTTTCTCCCCCATCCCACTGGGTGGGGGGGGAGTGAGTGAGCGGCTGCGTGGTGCTTAGCTGCTGCCTGGGGTTAAACCACGACAAACTAAACACTGTAAAATGTATTTTAGTAATTTTATATACACAGGAAGCACATTTTGAACATTGAGGAAAAAGGCAAAATCAAACCTGTGGTCTACAGATTAACCTTATTTCCATCTTCTAACAGCTCTGTGATGCTCAGTGTCTTATAATCAGGTGACCGGTAAGAACAATCAGACCAAAGCATAAGCACTTGGAAATAAGTGGAATCTTCTGTAGCCCAATAACAGCATCTACTGAATTCCTTACCTTGATGCAACCCTAGCACTGAGATTGTTCTATGTCAGTTCCAAATATTCCCTTACCACAAAGTAGCACTGGTACTAAATCGACGTATGAGAAGGATCCCCCAAAAGTGTATATGCTATATTACAAATTCCCACAGACCCCAGTCATGAGTGTACAAATCGCAGTATCTCATTGCAGACCAGCTCTCCATATGTTTGGCTCAGATTCCTCTCTGGAGTAAAGTAGCACTGTTGCAGAGGAATCGGTGAAACTACATCCATTTATAGTGGGTGGGCACATGGCTGTCTCCTGGCCACAAAGGTGGTGGTGGAGAAGACTAACTGCTTGTCATACAGTCTTTTCCAGGTAATCATCCGTGGGACTAAGGACTCTACAATGCTTAGACTGGAAAGAAAGAAGAGCTACACCTTCGAAAGACCATTCTCCAAACACACAGCTGCTACCACTTCATTTTTAGCAACTGAATTTCTGTGACTATGAAAAAACAAAACCACTCCCTTGTCGATGTACATGTGCCATCACAGATTCATAGAAACATTAAAGGAGGAGACCCCCAGAGCTCTCTAGCCCAGCTTCCCATGCAGAGCAGTACTACCACAAACAGTAGATCAGGTCAACCACACTTCTGCCTAGCCAACACTTGAAAACCTTCCATGAGCTCTCCGGGCATCACTCCAGCATTAAACTACCCTCCTAGTAGATATTTTTCCGCAAATGTCTGATTTGAATTTTCCAAACCATAACTCATAACCATTGCCCCAGCCTTAATTTATAACAGCAGCTTCACAACCTCCAAAGAATCTGACCATGTGCTGGGTTTTAAGGCTAATGAGATTTTTACTGCAGGAAAAAACAGGGTTTGAGAGGAAACTACACAAAGATTCATTTGTCAAACTGAAACATTCAAACAACTCCTAGCATGTACATAATGAGATATTTAATCCAACATTAATGTAGGAGGAAACGTGCAAAGCTAGCAACTGCTTCAGACCAGCAGAACAAGCCCTTGAAATTCCTCATGGCCGCTGTTACTCATTCAGAGTGCAGGCAATGCAGAATGAGGTCTCCCAGCTGCAAGCATTAACAACAGACTCCTCCCTTCTCTGCCCTGCAAGCATTACTTTATGGAACAAACCTTTTGTCATGATTGTTGCTCTGCAGTTATACATCTCATACCTGCTGACCACTAAATCCTCAAAGTACGTCGTGCTCCTTGCTCCTTCCTGTCTTCCACAGATTTAATTCAGTGGTGTCATTATCTAACGTTACACCATGTCAAAGAAAACACCGAGGTTGTGTTGTCTCACTGCACTAGGACCCTGGAAAGCAATTCATTGATCCTTTGCTTTTCCAGGTACAATGTTTGGTAGTTTGTAGCCGGTGATTCTCCCACACTCACCACGTGAACGTGGCCCTCAATGCTTAGGTGTGGCTGGTGCTTCGCAGAGCACCACTCGGTTGGCTTGACATTCACCTTCCTAAAACATATACCATTATCAATTACCAGACAAATATCTAATTAACTTTTCGGTCTTCTGTTCAGCCACATTTCACAGTGACCAGACACAACAAGAGAACACCGTGGCTCAGACTGGACTGCATTCTTCCCTCAGTTCAAACACCAAGTTACACTGAAACTAAACAGAAGATTCTTGCTTGTCATACAAAGGGATGTGACTGAGAAGATGGAGAATTTAGTTGCTTGCCTTCAAACACTAACAGGCTTTGAAATCAGTCATGCCTCCCAGAAAAATACTGCTGGCAACTACATCCAACCATGGCACAAAGTCTAAAATCACTTCTCATCGTCAAAACCGTCACCGAACCTCAGGGCACAATATGTAAAAAATTGAGGGATGTCATAGATAACCTCTGCAGAAGAAGACACCATTAAAAAGACCAACTAAGCAACAGGAAAAGAAACACTACACAGGAAGCATCTTTCTAGTCTTTAGGAGTCTGCCCATCTGTGAGAGGGAGGTGTCATTGCAAAAATTATGCAAAGTACAGTTTTCTAACTTAATGTCCATATTATTTGCCTTATTCAGCAGCCTTTGATGCTCACTTTTCTTCTTTCAAACAACTTTCTGCAGTGCCTTATTGTCAGGACTATTCAAGGAAGAGTTCTGTATTGAAATGTGACTAATTTCCATGGAAAGCTATGAACAGAATATACTGTATTACAGTGTGCCCAGCTACTGCTGAAATACTTTTATAGTAGCTGTCACCCAAAAGAGGATGTTCTAAATCTTTCTGATCTCCTGTGCAAATCTTCTGTACAAATGTTCAATAAGACCAAATATATATTTGATTTCCATTGGCTTTTCTGGTAATACAAGGCTATTTTCAGCTCCATGAATAAGGAGAAGCATGTGATAAGGTTTCTTCACTGGCTAAGCAGTTATTCACAGACACATCTCCCTGGAAAGGTAGCTATTTTGGCATATTTAGGAAGTTTCAAGGAAACCTCTACAAATGAGTAAGGACAGTTCACAACTGAGTAGGCAATCTGCCTACAGCCATGTCAGTAGTTAACCTCTGCATGTTTTCTTGCTTATGCCTGCAAAGCATTTACTTCTGCAGTAGAGTGTAGTGTTCCCTATACCATATTTACTTTATTTCAGTAATGCTATAAATGATCAAATAGCGGTTAAATTCAATCAGCTTGACAAATTAGCACAAGCTTGAGTATAGCAGTTGTAACAAAGGCAGGTCTTTAGTGCCAGGCTGTGGTGAATGGCGAGGACTTGTAGGAAAGGTCAGAAAGCATGTGGGTAGATACTGGGAGCAAGCGTATCATCTGAAAGATCTATCATTCTATCAGAACCCACAGACTACAGTTTAGAGAATGGCGTCTTCGGAACAAACATCTCCATTAGCACTTAGTTTGACCCAATAACAATTTAAGTACCATTGACTAGTTTGTAGGTTTGTTACGAAACATACTCGGGATGCCATATGACCCTCAATGACCCCAAATGACTGGGATATAGAGGCATTGCGATTCTAAGCAGGGTAAAGCTTATCAACCTCTCAGTGGAATTGTTCCATCTCAAACTAAGAGCTTGCAGCAATCAAAGTCATTTACTTAAATAATTAGTTTGCATGAAAGACATTTCACAATAGGGATACAGAAACCCCAAACCCAAGCCTGCCAGGAGATTCTCAAATCTCCAGGGACGCAAAAACCTTTTATTTGGCTATTCTTTGGGGGTTTTTTTGGTCTTCTTTTAATTCTTCAAGAACTGTTATTATGCTGTTTCACAATTACTACCCATGAGTTTTTTCTCAAAAACCCCTCTTCATTTACATTAGGGTTTCATCAGGAGCTCACTTCCCATTACCTATAAAAGCTGCTGAAACTGTGGTTTTTAAAAACAATTCCGCCAAATCTTTTTTTTTTGTAGCTGAAAGTATACTACCTTTTCTCTTACATCTCTAGTATCACAGACTCTCCATGTTGGCCCACAAGCACCATCTTTCAAATGGATCAATAGCAGAACAGTAACTGTCAGATTTAAACGAAGAGTGCTAACGTAACTGGTTTAAGAGCACTAACATCTATAAACCATAATCCGTGCCAGCATTTCCCCTGCCATCTGTAGTCAGCCAGTAACAAGTAAAGCCCTTTGGTAAAAGCTCAACTGTAAAATCTGCTCACAAAACTTCTGACAAAACATCATTTTGTGAGATTAGAGATATTTCCTAGCAACGTTGTCAACAACAACAAAATAAACTGAGCAGCTCAAAATCGAGATGGAGTCTTTTGTTTGGACTCTAATTGATCAATGATGCTGCCCATAGGAAAGTGTAATACTGTGGCCAGAGTGCCTCAAATAAGTCACTTTTACTTTGGCCAACCCCCAATCCAACACTACCATTTTGAAGGCTGAAAAACAGGATTGTTTTTCTGCCATTTCAACTGTTCAGTTGGGAAGGGAAGGGCGGGGATGAAAGGAAGGGATGGGGAATTTGACGTGTGGGAGGGACCCCAGTGACAGGAGGTCTTTTTGAACTGATTCTGTCAACAAACTCCTGAGCACCCAGTTTACTCAGCTGATTAAAGGGATTAAAAAGCAATCAGTATAGAGTCTGTTTTTTCACAGAAACACCCACTGAGACCCAAATACAATCTATGACATCTGTGGAAGTAAAAACAACAACAACAACCACCACCATCCTAAGACAGCATAAAATCCTAGACTGTTACTGAACCTAGGCTGCTGGCTGCATTTTTCAAAAGAATTATTTTCACATGGTTCATGCTACAGTCTGGAAATGAAATGATCGTGCACCAGAAGATACAGACAGTTATGAAGCACTGACGGCAGGTTTCTTATTTATCGAGCTTTCACAAAAATCATGCCAAAATTTTTGATAGAAGCAATGACAGCAATTGATTCTTATTCATACTATTCTTAAAAAAACCCCATACTTCTGCATCAACAGTACGAAAGGAAACAGGGATGTTTTCCACCTCCAAAAAAGCACAGCATCTTAAATGCTTGGGAAACAAGACATTGATATGTCACGTTTGAATGATCTCTCCATAACGCAACAACTACCATACATCATTTGCATCTGCAGGGTCTTTGATAAACTATGATGCAGGTCCAGCAGCAATCAGGTGAGCAGCCTCATTAACAAAGATCACAGGGCATGGGAAGGAGGGGAATGAAAATGGAGAAGTGACTCTGCGGTTTGAGGAAACCAACTTTGTAAGGGTAATCCTGATTACCTGAGCATGCAGTCAACTATGAGAATGTAAGGGAAACCTGAAGAAGAGGTTTCCAAGGAGAAACTCCCTGAAGACGCCTGGAAACTGCCATGACAACTGCTACATTGCAAGATAAGGAAAAAAGATACCAAAATTAAAGCCAAAGAGTGACAAGTCATGTGATATTTACAGATGTCAGATGGCTCCTGTATTTCTGGACTTCCATTGGTATATCCACCTTTTTGAGGAATGACTGCTGGCTAGGTGAAGAAATGCAAACATGACCATTTGTCCAAGACTTCCTCCTGACAAACAGCCACCGCTGATGTGCAGGCTTGCTGGATAACCACGGCAATCCTGACGTACTCCCAAATCACTACAGTTACTGCACGCGCACGCAGCAGCTCCACCGCTTGAGAGGCATGTTGCACCCTCTGCAAACCTGAGTCCATCCCTATGGTGCACATGCAGGGTCCAGTGTGCCAATGGCACGCATAAAGGAAACACAAAGTCTTATGGCATGTGCCTGACTGATGAGGAGCTATAAAACCTCTTTCAAACTTCACTCTCTGAAATCTAGCACGGTCCTGAGGCTTTCCATTGCACTGCACTGAACTAATTTAAGAATTTTTGAGCAGACGTAGCGTGGCTGATTCCAACTGCTTTTCACGCAACAGATGTAATCATTGCTATATTGATCTGGCAATATATCACCTTTTCCCCAAGAGTGACAGCTCTGCCCTTTAAACAACAGTACTTTGTACTCCATCTTAAAAGTGGTCTGCCTCTCAATATTTAAGTTTTTCTCTCAACAGAGAAAACAAGGACATATTATCAGCAGTTTTATGCAATATACAGTCTCTCAATTATCTATAGAGAAGCATCACTATTAAATACTCATCTTCTAATTTATAGCATGTAGTTGCAGCTAATTAAAGTTAGATGATCACTAGCTATTAAAGATTAAATTCAATGCTTAGGAGACTGTTGCCTTTGATGTTATGAGATCCAGCTTCTAATTGACTAGGACATCAATCAGATTGTTATGAAGCATTAGTAATCTGCTGCTTATATCAACTGCGGTAAAAATTGAAGTTTAGCCAGCCTAGCTCAGAAATACAAAATCACTTTTTTTATCTTTAATTTGCTGGCCATTTGAGGAAGCACTGGCAGACAAAATAGGAGCACCTGCAGTTCCCTTCAGGGCATTTTGAGCATCAGTTGCTGCCCCACTCCTCTTTTGCACACTGAGCGAGGCTACAAGAGAGAGGTGGCACAGGGTCCCGTGGAGATGAGCCTTTTATCCCATAACCTAACGCAAGGAGTCATCTTCATAAAGATACATATGAACTCTAACAGCATACAAAAGAGGAACATTTTCATCTATATGTACACACAAACATGTGTGTGTGCATCATGACAAAGCAGCAATAAAATAGTATGGCTTCTCTCCCAGATTAATTATTGCTTTCTAAAGCTTGTATAGTATTTGTCACTACAATTTTAGTATCGAAAGGTCAGTTCTGCTGATATCTCTTCCCCAAGACTAGCACTAGAAACCTGGACAGGACACTTGAGCAATGACAGTTAAACTAAAATTATAGCATTGTGAAGTCCAAATTGTGCAGGAACTGTAATCAGCATCAAGATTGTAAGCTGTTTAAAGAATACAGATCCGTTTATATCTCAGAGAAGGAAAAGCTGCACAAAGTGGCTATTACAATTCTAGATTCACTCTATACATGGCTGTACAACAACAGTTTCTGACCTTTCTTCCGAAAACAAACAAGGTTCTTACTTTCAATACTGATGCTTTCTGCAACTTGCTACCTGCACCTTAATTTACCAGTTCTGGATTGTTGCTACTCATCTTGCCAGATGCTTCACTCTGATGCAATTTTCTTTCTCCAGAGCTAATGTCTGCCTTCAATTTTGCTAACCCCTGTCCCAGGAGATGGGTCAGTGTGATAGTTTCCATTTCACAGAAAGAGAGGAGTTAAGTGACTCACCTGAGGCAACAGTAACTGGAGGAGCCAGAAGTACAACTCCTATTTTCTTTTCCACATTCACCACTGCAAAAATCGCTGTGTGGCCATGTGTTGTGAATCTCCCAAAGTGGGAACAACAGGGAGCAATTAAGGTGCACTTATGTGCAAGTGTACACAGGCAGCATAACCATGTGCAGCGCGTGTATGTTATTCTCACATACATCAACGGATAGTTTGATTGCAGTCCAAAGGTAAAATTAGGAAGAATATCATCTCCCTCCCTTCACCTCCGTAGGCTCCTAGCATGGGCACAGATGAACACACACTTACCCACACTTACCTATCCAGAGGGAAAAGGAAATGGAAAGATGAGGAAAAAAAAAGGAGTCAAAGGAGCAACTTAAATTTGCAAGATAAAGCAAAGTTGCCATAGCAACTGCTCTTCCCATGGTACCACTCAACTTGACAGAAGCGACAGGTTTCTGATGCATCCTGCACCGCTTAATACTTTTTCCAGGCAGCAAGCTATCGCCTGCCAGAAATAAATTACACAGTGTCCTCTAGGTAGAAGGAAGCTTTTCACCTTCTGTAAAACTCCTTTGGCAGCACTGAAGCAAGGCTACTGCTGGGTACGCTACTGCACATCTATTTACATCTTCATATATCGACAGACTGACCCCGTGAAAGAGATGTTTGTATACCTTACCAGAAACACGGAGTCTGAGATGCATCTTGACCATGCAAAGGGTCAGCAAACAAACCGGGGGGCTCCTGTTTCTCCAGTGCACATTAACATGCTCAACTTAAAAAACTCTGACATCTATAGCATAACTTGAAGTAGCAGTTGTTCAGATAACTGCAAATGCAGAATTGCTGCCCAATTACCATTCCTCTCACTTTAGTACAAAACTTCCTTTAAGGATCTATATTTGATGATTGCTCACTGTGGGAACTGAATGAGAACGCAGAAATTTTCATCTTTGAGATGCCCATTATGCTACAGTCTATTACATTGTATTATTTGAAATTGCTGCTCTGTGATTTGAAGCATCAAGTATTTTATGGTTTTGTTACCAACCTGAGCCTTTCGGTTAACAGGAATCTGGGCTGAGAAAGGGGCAAGGAAATATAGTATTCTTCCCCATTTCTTCTTTAGGAAGGAGGCCATTCAGCAGCAGCAGTATTCAAGTCTACAGATTTATTAACAAGCTACCATGCTAGTCACTGATTTTTTTTTAGAGACTTTGGGAAGTTTAAAACTCATCGAGAATGAATAGCTGCAATTGTATAAAGGCTGCCAAGTCGGCTGACCAGCTGTTATGGCAAAGGATGAAAAATCCCATTAAACACCTCTCTTAAACTACTGGCCGTGCCTGCGATGCACCTACCAGCTCTAGCTGCTTCTCACTTTGCTTGTTTCACTTCACTTTCTAGTGGGAGAATTGAATAAAATCCCTTTAGAAACCCCAGTCACAGCTATTGAGACATCTCCGCTTCACATTTCCCTTCATTTCGCAACTTTGCGCTTCTCTCAAACAGCAATGTTACAAATGTTGTCACAGCTGACAATTAAATGAGGCTTCATCTTCCAGCCGGCTCCTCGCCATCCCTGTCAGATCCCAACAAGGCATCCTCCCACCCCCTCTTAAGAGACCTTTGCTTACCCTGAGACCTCCTGCTTCCTTTCTAGCTCGTAGCCGTGACAACAGGAGGATGGATGGCATCCTTCCTCAAAGACACTCTGGGGATGGGTATTTTAACATGAGACTTCTGAAAATCCCAAGTGACTGTAAAGTGAAATGTCTGTTTCAAGAACTTCATGCCATTTTCATACACAGTTCCTTTTTTTTTTTTTTTTTAACAAGAATTTGCTTGCAATGGTAGGCATTTAAAATAGGAATCGCAGCAGAACGACTATCATGCATTCCTTTCCTTGGGGGACTGCTTACCAAAGCACTAGATTTGAACCCAGACTTTCAGGTATATTACTGAAGCTATTAGATATCATTCTCCTTTCGCTTACTCCACTCCAAACTTTAGTGCAACCAGTGGCATTACGTTAGAAATAATCATTATGACTCATTAGAAAAATCATTATCACTCTGTTTAGAGAAGTTATCATCCTTACGAAGCGCACAACTATGAAACACTAAATCCAAATCAAATGCTAGCTCCCACTTTCAAGTCATTCTACCCCTCGTTATCCCTTCCACGCCTGGTTAATCCCAAACAAAAGCCTGTAAATAGAAAGGCAGATAATCAGAAAGTCAACCAGCCCTGCATGAGGGAACAGCTATAAACTTAATCTGCATGCAGTCCACGGAGACTTAAATAGTTATTCCCAAGTAAATTTTACTCCAGCGGACAAATGTGAAAACCGCACAAATACATAACCTAAAACTTTCCATGCAGTGTCGAATTCATACCAGTGAGTTTTATCCCCATGACACCACAAAAGTGGAGAAAAGGAAACACACAGCAACTGATATGGGGTGAAGGTTTGGCTTAACATGGTAAGGCCACAGCCATATAGGCAGAACATTGCTTTCGGCATCTCGCAACTTTGGGCGTCTTGATTTCTTCTCTCTTCCCCATATTTTTAAGTAAAATAATTACACTTAATCAGCATAAAAGGTAACTAAAATCTCCATCTCAATTTCCTTAAATGTTAACAACTAAGATACTGCTCATCAGCTTCACTTGGTCCATTAAACTGGACTATGAAACTTAATTATGTCTGTAAAGAGTTTAGAGATCCTCAAGAGGCAGCACAGAAGCAGATGTATTATTAGTTTTAATAGTGTAACTCCTCAACAACAGGAGTTTAACGAGCAAAGTCTAAGGCAGCCATTGCCTCCTCATCCCCTCATTTACAGTTACTCTTTGCAGGATAGCTCTTATTACATGGAATATGTCAGACTATGCTCTCCTTTTTTCTTACTTCCACTGCCTACTTCACAGAGGTATGAGCATGGGAATTCAAGCAGCGTTACCTGTACACTAGTATGTCATCAGCAGAACTGTTATACTGAATCTGGTACATTCGAATCCCAGGGAGGTGATGCTGAGAAGGCCACTGGATAAGAGCAGAAGATGACGTCAGCTCAGCAACCATGACCACCTTCTCTTGCTGAGCCTTCGTTTCGTTTGGAAAGCTGGACTTGGCAGATATGAGAATATCTGAGGGGCCAGGCTCTGCATCTTTATCGCAGTTGGTGCTGTTAGCAAGGTTAGGGTACGGGGTAACAAGGAGTTCGACTGGAGCCGTCGACTCTCCCGCAGCATTTGATGCTATGCAGGTGAACGTGCCCTTGTCAGTCAAAGAACTAACCAAAATATCCAGAGTACCATTCTCATAAGAAATCGTCCTAGACGTGTTAGAGACCAGCTTCCCATCAGGTGAGATCCAGCGAACGTAGGGATCTGGATCACCAACAGCTTTGCACTTCAAAGAGACACTTTGGCCTTCCATCACGGTTAGTTTTGGGGTTCGGTGCGTTATCATTGGAGGTTCGCAGACAAATTCCTCCTCTTTAATAGACCAAAAGTATTTGCCCATCAGTTCTGGTGGAGAGGCACAGGTTTCTAGATCATCTTCTCTGGTGAGACGTCTCAGCCACACGAGTTCACAGTTGCAGTGCAAAGGATTCCCTCCAAAGCTAAGCACCAGGGATGAGAGCGGAGATCCTTTAGACTTGGCGTACACTGGTATTCTGGAAAACAAAGGGTCAGGAGGGATCTTTTTCAACTTGTTGGAGGTCATGTCTAGACGGGCAAGTTTGTGAAGGTTTGAGAAGATTCCCTCTGGCACAAACTCAATGAGATTATGATCCAAACTGACTGTATTGACATTAGAAAGTTTGGCAATTGTTTCCCAAGGAACGTTAACAAGATTGTTGTAGGACAGATCCAGGTCTTCAATTGTTTCAATAAAGTCATCCAATGACCCAGGAGAGATATAGTTTAATTGATTGTTACTGAGTATTAAATGTCGAAGGTTGATTAAACCTTTGAAATGGTCTTCATTGATGTAGGTCAGTCTATTACTATCCAAGTGTAAGGCGTGAAGGCCTTTAAGATCAAAAAATGCATAAGGCATGATTTGACTTATTGTATTCCTTGATAGTGTCAAATGAATTAGATTAGTCATGTTTGCAAAATCTTTTCTCCTAAGTGTAGTGATAAAGTTATCCATTAACCTTAGTTCAGCTGTTCTCCTGTCAATACTGGGGGGCACAAAGAGAAGCCCCGTCTTCGTACAGAGAATTGTGAAGGATGGAGACAGGTTTTGACACATGCATCTTTTGGGACACATCATGGCCTTCACGGCTGTGCTAATAACCAGTAGATAGACAACCAGCCTTTCCATCGTAAGAAAAATAACAGACCTAAAGGGGAAAAAAAAAAAAAAAAGAAGAAATCCATGTAAATGTATTTTAATTGGGCATTAGAAATAGGTTTACATTGAAGTTTTCATTACAAGTCCGCCTGTGCAAACTGGAAACACCTTCCAAGACAATAATAAAATTACTGGCTAATACTAACTTGGATGTTTTTAGAGCTAAGAGCTTCTAGTACTGTGCTAGTTTGGCTCCGCTTTCCTCCTGACAGCAACACTTAGATTGACTGTGAGGCAACAGTCCATCACTACTGCTTCTCCAGGATGCACTAACAGGGTTATCTACCTACTAGCAGCTCTTCCCAGCCAACAGTGTTGACAGTTGTACTTTAATCGGTGGAACAAAGCAAGATGTGAAGATGATACTTGGTGAGAGGAATGTGAGGGGGGAAAAGCAAATAAATTTACAAGATTTTTTAGGTTAAAAATACCATCTACATAACTTTCTCTACACACATCTGACTGTTTGCTGGGGCTAGAACCTCATTTCAACCTGCATATCACTTCCTTACTTTGTGATTATGCTCCCCTCACTTTCTTGCCATTATAGATGTCCAACAACTTTTTTGTCTTACACCTCAAGCTCACCTATGCCCCTCCTCAGTCTGACCTGTACCGAGCAATGAGCTTTTTGTAGAAATGCATGTTTTAAGGACAAGCATTTTTTTCCCCAGGAGGTGGCAGGGGTCTAAAACTTCTACAGCAAATAAGAAGGAGAAATACATTCAAAGGCACTTCTGAAAAGCAAGGCTGTGTTCAATCACAGAAGCAGGTATATTTTTTTTTTCTGTGCAGCACAGGTAGCAGCTTTAGAAAAATAAATTTCATAATTGCACATGGGTTTGGTCAATGAAATTATCTCTGTGAAATCTCATGTATGCCAGGTTATTTCCCATTGTACTTGAAGTGCTTGCCTGCTATACCAAGGGTAAGTTTTCATTTCTACTTTACCTCCAGCTGGCTGGAAAATTGCTAAGTGTAGTGACTCAAGCAACCACAAAGGCTAAAAGTCCCAATCTGCAATGTAAAGGACTCAAACTATGTGTTTCGTGCAAGTGCCCTGGTACAACCCAATTCCAAACTCTAGCTGGCGAATCCTACTCCAAAAGAAGGGCAGTGGTCATTTTGCAAATGAGACCGTGTAGTTTTACTTCACATCTAAGTTCTAGCACACTAGAGATCACAGCTGATGAAAGTTAGTTCCACGTGACAATTCCTTCATATAGTGGGTAAATGCAGTGTAAAAATAATCAACTACTGCCTTTGAGAACAAGCAATGCAACACAAGACATCATCCTCAGTTTAGCACAAAGTTGGGGACAACATAATCTGCTGAGTCAGCTATCTGTAAAAGAGACTACCAGAGCTTTTGGTTACAAGAGCACAATTTGCTGTAAGTCAGCAGATTCTTACAGTATGTTTGTGGGTTTGGGGTTTTTTGTTTGTTTGTTTGTTTGTTTTTTATTGGTTTGGTTTGTTTCACTTTAATGATTTCCATGAGCTAGAGCTCCTTTACAGGGAAACAGATCTTTGAGATACAGAATTACAGTATCACAGTTGCAGAGTCTGGAAATCAGTTTGGTTAGATCACATTTAAAGCGCCACGGAGGGGAAAGACATTATTAAAATCAACCCATCGCTTATACAGTATTATTACTTCAATTCAGAGAGCATGAAACTCAGTGTAAACCTCTTAACCATTGCTACATATTCATTTGTTAGAGGTTAATCTTTAGTTGTATGCAATTCTGACCAAGTCTCTGCAGCTGCAAAGTATTTTGTAAAAAGTAAACAAAAAAGAGACAACCCAATCAACCAAACCCTCTCCAAAATCTCTGAATGGTTAGACCACAGACACTATGAGAGGCGGAGAGGACAGGGCTTAATCAGCCTGGAGAAGAGAAGGCTTTGGTGGACCCTGTCATAGGAACCTTCTTGTACCTCCGAGGAGTTTATCAGGAAGATGGGGCCAGGCTCATCACAGTGGTTCATGACGGGAGATCAAAAGACAAGGGGCAGAAATTAATACAATTAAGGTTCAAGCTGGAGACGAGGAAAAAAAAATCTTCTGGAAGCAGCTTGTCTGGAAAGGTTGTGGGACCTCCATTTTGGAATAAGATGACTGGACAAAGCCCTGATCCCAGAGCTGACCCTGCTTTCAGCAGGAGATGGGACTACAGACCCTTAGGCTTCTTCCCACCTGTGTTATCCTAAGACCTAATAACCGTGAGTACCTCCATGTTTTTCACATTTCAGCTGTAGCTCTACAAACCGTAGCCTCTGCCTGTCTGATTTTTAGTGCTGGTTTCAAATTCCAATTCCAAACGTCGCTTTTTATATTTAAGAGTGTCAGTTCTATGCAGAAAATGATACATTTTCTGTTAAGAACAACAGAGTTAGGAAAACAAATACTACAGCAGAGTTTGCACAAAGCGAGTTCACTTTATACTTACAATTTTTTTCTAATAAGCATCCTCTTAGTAATGTCTTGTTTCCTGATAATTTTTTTCTCAACAGCTTTTATAATATTTAATATAGTCCACTACAAGCTTTATCTTCCAAGTATTTGCTTTTTTAAGAAACCCATTTCCACTGTCACTCTGTCCTGTGCTCTGAACCCTTCTTGCCTCTAATGGCTCCATCTTTTCACTCCTGCTAGGTAAAAATGATTAATGGATGCACAACTATCCAAAACCAGGCTGCTGTGCAATATTTTAATTCCCTTGTTTTGTCATTAGCAAATATTAATGCAACATTAATGGATTAACTGCCATCTGGGCTGTAAGAAACCAGGACAAAACCACCTCATTTAAACCATTATTCTGTTAAAAAAATAATTAAATGTTACTAATGTGAAACCATGGCACTAAAATTAATGATTTTAAAGCCAACAATGAACATAGTACAATAACTCTTACAAACTATATAACCATCGCAAAGAAAGGGTGACTTGTAAAGAAAAACTGCATATAAGTGAATTACTGCTGTTGCTCTGGATTCTTGGTAAAAGCAGGTTTGGCACTACCACCTAAAAACCGCATCAGGAACATACCTGACTGCATGGTAATACAGTAGTATTTTTAAAGACAGTTTAATCCACACCACCTCAACAGAAGGCAGTAAAAGAAATAAATTTCATGCTTATAAGACTACCCACAGATGTAAGACAGGCGGGAAAAAAATTTCTCTGAACTGTTGCTTATTGACTCATTTCCTCAATTACCATCTGCACGGTTGCAGCTTAAAGTTCATGCAAAAAAAATCGGTTGAAGTAGTCATTTAATTGCAAAGTAATAAAGACCTATAGAATAGAATACTTCCAGTTGGGAGGGACCTGCAACAGGGGGGTCATGTTCAAAGTATGTGCAGAGACAGGTTTTTTTTCTGTTTTCCTACAGCAAAACATTACTAGGTGACCACTGCCTGTCATTTGTAGTTGAAATGGCATTTAAAGGAAGGGATATTTAATTCCAGCAATTCGCAGCTATTGGCCTATTAACTTTGTTCTGTTGGAAGGAATTCAGGTTGCCTTTGCTGTAAATATAACATTTTCAACAGCTTTAAATTGGTACCGTGGTATGGAGATTTCTTACACTCTGCAAAACACACACACTGTGTGAATAATGATGCGTAAAGACACTGTTTTACCAGCTTTAAGGAAGAAACTCCATCTTCCAAAAAATGGTCCTCTGTCAAGTGCCTTTGCTGGGGAACGGCACCTTTCTCCAACACAAATCATATTTATTTCAGCGTAATCTGTTTCCTTCTCTTGCACCTAGCTATTAATTTTACTGGAATTATTAGCAAAATATATTCAAGTACATGGTTTCCAGCCTATACTTGTTTACGCTGCATCTATTTGGCATTCATCCATATCTTTCTGTGGGGTTTAAGGGGTGTAGCTACGTCTGTTTTTTTGGTTCATTCTCCACTGAATGGGGTTCCTGACTCATGTGTTGAACATCATTGCCAACCATTCTACGCCCAGATGTATGCCATGTCTAATACCATCATCACCTCCGCCTTTGCCTGTTCAAAGACACGTCTTCCTGCTATTTTTGAGCATGCACTAGAGGCTTGCTAAATCTGTTATTCTCTTATCTCTACCATTTAATTGCTTGGCACTGGCCTCACACAGTACCCTGAATACAAAAGCTGCAGCTGCATCAGCTTCTGATCGTACTCAGGTCTGTCCGAGAGAGACCTTGGCTCCCTACGGCACAGAAATTTTGATATACAGAGGGTCACAAATAGAGACTAGGTATTAGAAACAGCTATTTCATACCTTGCACCCTCATCACACAGAAACACAATCCGAGATATTTCATCCACCCAAGCATTGCTTTTCCAACAAACAAAATTAAATCTGATACAGGAGATATTTCAGCAGAGGCTATCCACTGCTGAGTCTGGCCGAGATGAACAGACTGTGCTCTGACATATTTCAAACGCAGATTGTTTGACTGTCAGACTGCTGTGATGACCTGGTTGCTGCACAAGACAGGGGCTCGCCATCAGCATCCTTGGAAGAAAAAAACAAAAGCTTTTTCTTGAGGGAAGGTTTATCATTATCCTTTTCTGATCCAGAATTAACCACTACATTGGAAAAAAAGTCTTTTTAATTTACCAACAATTAATAATGTGCTTAATTTAGTGTTGCTTGCCTTACCTGTAGGTGAGCAAGAAACACTTCCAGTAAGTGTTTAAGAAGTATCTTGTTAATTTTCCTTCTTTTTTTTTTTTCTTTTCCAAGACCACTGGAAGTAAATCTCTAGACACACTTGGGCACAGAGCAGATTAGCCGCAAATCTGGTAGCCAGCATTTCTCCAACCCCAATTTACCATAATTAATATTAATACCATAACTAATACTAATACTAGGATTTTTTTGGTATTTTTTTTTTTAATCTACTTCACAGCATAAAAGGAAAACCAAACCATTTAATGTTAAAAATAACAAAATATAGAATACTCATTCTTTTTCCTGGCATTATTTTTCAGACACGTCAACTATGCAGGTGAACTCATTTGCCTTTTCCTTTTTCACCAGAAGGTGGCACAAATAATATCCACCTGTGCACGGTTATTGCCTGCCACTCCTCAAGTGGATGGCACTGGGGAAGTGTATTTATAATGCACAAAAGTCACATTTCCAACCCCCACTATAGAGGTGCAGAATAAGAAAACCAGAAGTAAAAGCATAGCAATAACTTTCATCTCCACATTCATTTTTGCCTCACCTACTTCAGTCATCCATCAAGTGTGTTAGCAAACCTGAAAATCATTTTTTCTGTTTGTTTGTTTTGTGGTTGTTGGTGGTTTTGTCATCCCATTGCCACCCCCCCCCCCCCCAAAAAACCCCCACAACAACTAGTTTCTGTCCCATTTCCTAAACTTTAGTGCATACCATATACTGAGGAAGGTACAGAAGGAATTACCAACAAAAGGTTAAGTGCTTTATGGATTTATTGTGCGAGTATCTGCACTCCCTCTGTCTCTTTCCTTTCTATAAGGGCCAGAGAGCTCATGATGAGCTGTGCTGATCTTCCCCACCCCGCCCCCGAAAATCCTGAACTGGAGCCATTTAATCTGTGGCTGAGGTAGCCAGGACACCAATGTAAATTAGGAAACAGAAATAGCTCCTGTGGGTTTTGATGAATGGTCCAAGGTCTCCTGAAGATGTACTTGATGAAAAGCAGAGAGTGAGTTATGTATTGATGTTTTATTTAAGGGCAGAGCAGCTTCTGGTGCAGAGTCTGGAGGTAATGCTACTTCAGAGTTGCCACGCTGATAAACGAGCTATTCTTAGCCACGCTCTATGTCTTTCACAGAGGCTACACTCAAACACAGCCAATATTAGCAATTAGAAGCATTCATTCTTTATTGGAAGATCTATTATGAATTGCAACACATCCCACTGCCAAGTCCTAGCACATTGTACCTAGCGAAGTGTTTCAGTACACATAAAATTGTATTGGTTTTTATCTCCCTGGTTTCACCATCTGCTGCTTGTACTGGGGAATTTGGTGGACAAACAGTTCCATCTTCAGCTGATCTGAATGCCACGCTGCAGGTGATGCTCTGTTAGCAAGAGCAGCACCTCCCTGGGGACTGCTGAAAATCTGGGAGAATCACAGAGAGTTTTCCTATCATTCCCACTTGTGCAAGGACTGTTTGAGATTATCTGACTCTTAACAGCCCCTATTTGACAACAAAACTCTTGGAAATACATAAAGCACGTTGTTCTGATGGACAGTGAATTTCAGATGAACATGCATTTTTTTGGGACATTGATTCTTTCAATTCTTAAGATAAACAGACAAGCATAATTAATGTTAAACAACTGAGACAACTGCTCAAAAATATTCCTTCGAGGGAAGGACATAATGATCATAGTAGAAAAATGCTGTACAGTTTAGATCACCCCTTCTTACTCAGAAAAGGCAAATTACATCCCTGATGGAACAGGTCCTTAGCCCCATTGGGTCTGGTGGATTAATGCCAGCAAAATCATGAAAAGTTTGTAGCTCCATGTTAGAAAATGGCTCCTGGTCAGAACTTCCCCACCAGGAGATGGAAAAATTGAGGCCTTTTATCAAAGCAAAAATACTGCTCTTTGAGTGTCTGAAAATTTAGGAAAAGAGGCATGATAGAAGCAGAGGACTGTGTAAAACACCATGCACCAACCACCAAAGAAAACTGCAGCTCCAGCTTTAAGACTCTCTCAACTCCTCAAAGAGGTTGTTGGAGTTTTTATTTTAGGATAGTCTTGAAGCAATTTGGTGACATATTTTACAAGACTATAAAAACCACAAATGGCTCTTTATGACACTGAAAAGGGAAACTTTTGCTGCTTAAACCAAAATCATCTTATTAGAAGGGCCTGGGTAGACCTTTTGTGGATAGTTTCTAGACATACTTTAATCACTGTAACATAAAATGTCATAAAATATCCCTCTCTGGGTAAAAAGGACGGGAAGATGAGTCAAGGGTCTTAAGTCTCCATAGTGTATAACTTCATTCTGATATGGACAGTTAATATTTGGAGTAGGGTTAATTGCCCCTCACTCATTTAACATCAAGTATTTGGATACGCAATGAAGCATCCCTGCACATTCTGCAGTCTTGCCTAATCCGGTCACTCCGGCATGGTCCTAATTTCTAAGGTGAATTTAGTTTCCTGTCATCACAACAAACTGTGATGCCTTCTAAAACAGTTTTCTGAACAACAAGGAAGGAAGAAAAAAAGGAAGGAAGAAAAAAAGGAAGGAAGAAAAAAAGGAAGGAAGAAAAAAGGAAGGAAGAAAAAAGGAAGGAAGAAAAGGAAGAAAGGCAGGAAAAAGGAAGAAAGGCAGGAAAAAGGAAGAAAGGCAGAAAAAAGGAAGGCATAAGAAAAAAGAGAAGAAAAAAAGAAAAAAGAGAAGAAAAAAAGAAAAAAAAAGGTATGCAGACTTGCATGCTGTCTGGTTTCAGCTGGGGTGCTTAGTTGCTGGCTGGGGTTAAACCCCGACACATGCCTATGTAAAACCCTTGACATGAAGCTTTGTTAATGCAATTGCTGTTAACACTGAGGGAGAAGGGATTGCCCAAAGCTCCTTGAGTCTCTGTGTAGAAGCTAGCGATCTAAGGCACCGATGCTAAAAATAGCAAAAAGGGGCCAATTACGAATGGCAAGCTGCCGAAGTGCCGCAGTGCTGGGAGCTGCGGCATCCCGATAAACGTACCTGCGAAAGACGGTGCATCTCCCTGCAGGCTTCAGAGCCAGATACTGCTGCTTTGCATAAAAGACAAGCGACAGGGTTGTCTGACTTCCACTGAAGCGATGCTCACACGGCAGCTGCATGAAATACAACAAACTCAACTTTGTGGCAGCCCTCAGACAAAGAACTTTGCAACAAAACTCTTAGCACTGAATTTGCATTTCCTACTTGTGGCCAACAGGTTAAGGGAGGGGATTCTGCCCCTCTACTCCGCTCTGATGAGATCCTAGCTCTGGGGTCCTTGGTACAGGAAAGACATGGACCTGCTTGAGCAGGTCCAGAGGAGGCCACGAAGATGATCCAAGGGCTGCAACACCTGTCTTGTGAGGACAAGCTGAGAGAGTTGGGGTTGTTCAGCCTGGAGGAGAGAAGGCTCCAGGGACACCTCATTGCCCTCTTTCAATACTTAAAGGGGGCTTAGAAGAAAGATGGGGACAAACTTTTTAGTAGGGCTTGTTGCGATAGGACAAGGGGCAATGGTTTTAAATTAAGAGGGTAGATTCAAACTAGATATAAGGAATAAATTTTTTATGATGAGGGTGGTGAGACACTGGAACAGGTTGCCCAGATCAGTGGTCAGTGCCTCCTCCCTGGGAACACTCAAGGTCTATGATCATTCTATGATGATTCTATGATTCTACTTATGCTGGTGTAACGTAGAGGTGACAGCCACTTTCTTCCATCACAAGGCAGCTTTCAAGAGGGGTGTGCAACCATTGCAAGGGCTTATAACAGCCTCATGACCACTTCAGCCAAACCTGCATGAAACTCCCCCGAGATCACGCCTGTGACCTTCCACATTTAGGTTTACAAACCGCACACACAATGCAAATTGTGCTGCACTCTACGATCTGACACAGAGGGATCTCTACAGACTAGCAAAGTCTGATATTAATGCATTTTTTCAGTGAAAGCTCTCACACAATTATCAGCAAGGACAATGCACTGTGTGTTTACTATATTAGCTATTGCAGTGTTTCCAAAAGAATTAACAAATTTATGATTTTTCCCTTTATGAGATTATCCACTCCATTCCAACAATGATTACAGAACACAAGCAAGTTCTGGCATTTCTTTTGGCTAATTCAGTGCAACTAGCTGTTTATCTCGACAGGCTGCAGAAATAGGCTGGCAGTTCTCATGCAGTTCAACAAGGGGAAGAAGTGCAAAGTCCCGCACCTGGGGAGGATCAACCCCCTGCACCAGTCTATGCCAAACAAACCTAGGGAGAACTTTGTATGAAGAATTAAAACCAAGTATTCTACAGCTCACTGCAAAAGCTTTTCTGACTCCAGTCTTGGCTGCAAGAAGAAATTGTCCCAGCACTTAAGTTTCGTGGCACCTCTTGGATGATCTTGACTTATCGGTCAAGACTGCTGGAACAGCATTTTATTACTGCATAGCAACCCCGAAGGAATTACAGTACTGCCATTAAAGCACTACACACTTTTCATAAATATCCATGAAGTTCAACAAGGCCAAGTGCAAGGTCGTGCACATCGGTCAGGGCAATCCCAAGCACAAATACAGGCTGGGCGGAGAATGGATTGAGAGCAGCCCTGAGAAGGATTTGGGGGTGTTGGTTGACAAGAAGCTCAACATGACCTGGTAATGTGCGCTCGCAGGCCAGAAAGCCAACCGTATTCTCGGCTGCATCAAAAGAAGAGTGACCAGCAGGTCAAGGGAGGTGATTCTCCCCCTCTACTCCACTCTCATGAGACCCCCACCTGAAGTACTGTGTTCAGCTGTAGGGCCCCCAGGGAAAGAAAGACGTGGACCTGTGTGAGTGGGTCCAGAGGAGGGCCACAAACGTGATCAGAGGGCTGGAGCACCTCTCCTATGAAGACAGTTGGGGCTGGGGTCTGAAAGAGTTGGGGTTGTTCAGCCTAGAGAAGAGAAGGCTCCAGGAGACCTTATAGCAGCCTTCCAGTATCTAAAAGAGGCCTACAAGAAAGCTGGAGAGGAACTTTTTACAGGGGCATGTAGTGATAGGACAAGGCGTAATGGCTTTAAACTGAAAGAGAGTAGATTTAGATTAGATGTAAGGAAGAAATTCATCACGGTGAGAGTGGTGAGACACTGGAACAGGTTGCCCAGAGAAGCTGTGGATGCCCCATCCCTGGAAGTGTTCAAGACCAGGTTGGATGGGGCTTTGAGCAACTTGGTCTAGTGGAAGGTGTCCCTGCCCATGTCAGGGGAGATGGAACTAGATGATCTTTAAGGTCGCTTCCAACCCAAACTGTTCTATGATTCTGTAGGAGGAAATATATTGAGACAGCTCTATTATGCTGTTAAAAAGACTCAGAGATTCTCTTAAAGCAGTCTTAATGAAAGAGTGGAAACAAGCAGTGGCAGGAGGTCAAGCGAATGTCAGACATGAGTAAGGGGAAAAAAAATTAGAAATTTATTACTCAGTCTTTGAATACAAGACAGTTCTTCAAACCACAAGAACTCACCCACTTTCTCTGCAAAACAAATGGAAAAATGCATTTACTGTTCACCGAACCATGCTCAAAGGACCGCCTTATTAATTGTGGGATTTTGATAGCGCTTAGGCCTTCTGCAAGCTATTTAGAAGACTGATTTCATCAGACTAAGTCCTCTATCAATTATTATTCCTTTCCAGCAATGATTCATGAACTGTCATGTTTGACACGTATTTGTATACCTTAGAGTGAGGCGTTTGCTGTTGGCAACAGGCAGTAGGAAGGGACAATGCAGCCCTTTCCCAATGCCTTGAGGAGCAGAATCACCATTGCTATTAGCTGGGGATCCACCCGCAATGGCAACCCCTAATTGCACGGCTGTTACATGAGCTTTCCTAGCAGGACTGTGAAAATTCTTCTGAGTTCAAAGCTGGAAGGCAGATGTTTGGGAAGGACCTGGAAAACTGTAGAGTTTTCTCTGCGGAGAAGAATCCAGAGGTCTGCACAATTATTTACTAACTTTATGAATTAATAAAACCTCTTGCATAGAAAAGAGCTTTGGCATCGCGATTGGAAGTGGCAGTGCTGTGCCTGCGCACTGGGTCTCTGTTACAAGGCTGTAAAATGAAATCTTGGGTGTGCAGCTACGGTTGTACAACAATACGCGCACAGTCCCCAGTAGGAAACTGCTCTAGGATAAAGCAGAAGAAATACCAGTAGCTGGGCTTTACTTGCTTACTACTTGTATAAACATTCATATTGCAAATAACATCAAACCACTGAAATGCAAACTAAACAAACACCACCAAAACATACCACACACACTACAGCAATTTCTCCCCACATAATATTACTTTCTGAAACCACTTCTGCAGCCTTTCCCATTCTTGCAATCATTACAGACCATTAATTCACACTAACCAGACCACAGTCATTATGCGTCTTGATATTATTTGGAAATATATTCAGCTGGAACGTTAAGCAAACTGCATGGAACGAGCTGTAGAAGATTGACGCCCAAAACCATACTATGGCAGACTGAGGAGGGAACACAAAAAATATTGACCTTACTTGCAGGCTTCTTCAGTGGCATTAAAAATCCTGAAGAATCATAGAATCATTTAGGTTGGAAAAGACCTTTAAGATCATTGAGTCCAACCATAAACCTAACACTGCCAATTCCACCACTAAACCACGTCCCTAAGCACCGGTCATGTTTCGCACCACAGATACTATAAATTGCTATTGCTGCTGGAAAGAGAAGAACATCTACTTCTCCCAGTGCCATCCACTGCCTCTACTTAGAGACCATTTCCCAGCCTCCTCTTAAAATGTCAGCGCGGCGCCTGTCCCACATGAACTGCGACCTCAAACCAAACAGCACTGTCTGCAGGCCAAGCCTGCATGGGAACCCACCAAGATGAACATAAGGACTGGCTGTAGGAGATGCTGTGGATGACTCAGGTTGGAGCGTTCTTTGCTTTGAGTCACTGTTGAATCAACGTCGGATTGTGATACTACGTGTCACGGTGCTGCCTTCTTAAAAAGAAATCATTATGCCTCAGCTCTTCTCTCTTGCATTACTGAAAGAGGGAAGAGTGGGATTTCTATGAAGGGAAACAACAAGTAATGAAGTGTCCACCTACTACTATTAGGCATTTGCTATGAGAAGATGTTCAACACTAAGTGTTACCAACTCTACTGTTTCCACTCTTTAACTAGCCCAAAATGTCTTACAATTGATGACAGCTAATGACACTTATAACAAGGCTGGCAGACAATAATTTCATTACAAATCCCATGCCACCACTGTTCCCACCATTCAGAGTCTAACAAGCATAAAATTGCATGCTCAGTATGTATGCAGGCAGGTATGTCATTACTCTTGACAAAGAAATGATAGTATTTGTAGAAAGTATGTTAACAAAAGAATAATATTCATATGAAAATCACCTTTGGTTCAATATGAAGAAAGTGGGTTGCATAGAAAAATATGTCTTTTTTCTACAGAAATATTCCATTCTTCTCAAACTTCCCTTCTTCCCAGCAGTTGTTAGCACATTGAAGACTAGTCACTAAGCAATGGATTTCAGCGCAACCATTGTGAAGCTAATCACTCTCCTCCTTTCTAACTCTGTACTAGGGAGCTGAGATCAACTTAACATAATTTTTTTTTTTCCCCCTTTATGCAATTCCTTTCACCTTTACACAGTGAAAGATAAATCAAGTTACCCCTCTGTGGGTGCCCAAAATATAGTCCCTAATAACAAGGAGGCTGCTTTAAACTGTTTCAGCAAGACTTTAAATAAATGTCTTTGCTCAAAAGGAAAGAAAGCACTCTACACTTAAACTGCAGTCCTGCCCATTTGCATTTGAGGAATTAATGGGAACATTCCGATTGGTTTAATATTAATGCATTTGAACAACTCATTCGTTGCTGGCACTGACAGAGGTATACTTGAGACAAATCAGTCTACTGGGATGGAAAGACTCTTCTGTAATCCAGTAAAGCATGCTTTATCAGCTGATCTCTGCAATGCATCACTGAAAGCCATTTTGTTAGCCACTGGGAAGTCTCTCTTGTTGAAAACTGGCAGTGATACTTCCTCACTCTCCCTCTCAGTTGCTGTTTCATCTCTGAAGAGCATGCAACTGCCTTTATCTCGTGACAGCTCCGAGCATTTCTAAGGCAGCAGTACCTAGAGAGAACAACTAGTCTGGGCTGCAAAGGGTATCAGGTAAAAGCTAAGCATGTTCCTCTGAAATCTGATGCACACCTTCCTTTGGGGCAGGGCTTAGGCATGACCAGCCCAGAGATAAACAAAGATTTTGACTATAAGCAGAGGACCGCTTGGTTTGTACCACTTGACACGTTCCTTTTCTGTTTAAGAAAAAACATGTCGTAATTTCTTTATCAAAGCAGCATCCCAAATTCCAACACATTTGTGGGGCCCCACAAGCTCTACTGCCGTCACGAAGAGACAATGCACCATCTGTGGATAGCACGGCAAATGAGGCAGGACGAAGAACGACCAATAAAATACAATCAACACATGATAGGGCTCTGCTTTGCAACACAAGTGCAACATTCAGGGGTTTTTTTCAGTGTTTCCCCATCATCTCTACCTTCTGCCCTGCTGCTGGGACTTAAATCCACAGAAGAGCTGGGAGGAAGAAAAAACGCCAGTCTTGGTCGTGTGCTGCACAAAGTAACAAAACCGTATCACAAAGCCAAGCATTCTTGCCCAGCATGCATCAGTTTCCAAAGAGACTTATAAACCCCTCGGCATCAAGATTAATGACTTTTTTTTTTTAAATTGCAGTTGTTCAGAATAATTGTGCAAAGTTTATTGTGTGTTCCTTTCCTCTTGGCTCGCAATTTCTTCTATTAGCTTGAAACAGGATCTTTCTCTACCACCTTCCCTGATTAATGCAGAAAAATCAGGAAGCCACAGGTGCCGAAAATCAGAAGTTTGTAAGAAAATACTTCTTGCTGAGCGCACTTATCAGGGGATGCCACCTTGATCAGCATAACAATAAGAAACAAGCCCACTGTAAACATATATATACAGCAGTTATAAAGACTGGCACTTACTGTGCCTTGCCCAAAGGTCCAAAATTACACATTAAAAAGTGCAAGGTATTCCTGAGCCTTTGTGATAATTGCCAGCTCATCTATTTTCTCCTTGATTGCCAAATGGTTTAGCTTCACAGCCCAAAAATGCAGGGGGTCAGTGAATTGCTTCTAGCAATTGCCCTGGCATTACCAAAATGCAACTTTTTTGGTTCTCCTACAACCCAGCAGTCCTGCTCTTCCCTTCGCCTCAGACCAGCCTGATACCAAGAAGCCCTTTAGGATTGTTGCATTTAAGTGCATCTCACCAGATAACTGCACTGTGCAAGGAAGCAATGGAGTATTTCCCTTTATTAATGTAAAGCTATAGAGACTGTTCATAATCCAGTGTGCTGCTTATTAATCAGCCCATGCTACACGTGGAACTTACTCAACAGGCTCTACCATCATTCTTAATTTGCCTTAATAACTGGGATGGTGTTCAAGAAGCATATTTGTGCTGCAGATATAAATTTCTTGTAGCAAGGCAAAGATATGCTGAGAAGCAATTTGATCCAAATGGATCTTGCTGGTTATATACTCAAAGATGACATATTAGTTCAAAAAATTCATCAAGACAATTAACACACACTTCAGACATCTGTACAAACCAAAACTCTTCAAGAAGGTGGTTAATGTACCACCACGTGGTGGTGTGCATGAGTTTTGTTCCAGCTTAAACTGTATTTGTCGCTGGCCGGAACATGTTCAAAAGCTGATATGCTGCCTTTGAAGGACAAAAAGGATGCCAAAAGTTAATCTAGACTGACATTTTTATTTGAAACACAAAAGATACAGCAGACTGGGGAAATAAAAGAAACTAGCATGTTAAGTGTCACTTTGACCTTTGTAGATAAAGGATTCAGAAGCATTTGGGGGACAAAAAAAAAAAAAAAAAAAAAAAAAATCAAGCTCCTCAAAGGTTTTAGCAAACTGAGCATCAAAAGTTACCACCATTCCCTTCAGAAATAAATGTTAAATATTTAATTAGAAAATAATCTGCCAAGCAATGCTTAAAAGGCTACTCTTCTCCTTTTTCAAATACGAATGCCATGCAAGTGACCCCTCTACCACAAAAAAGACAATACTTCTGTATCAATTAATTCCTGACCGCTAAGCGTCCCTCAGACACAACACTGAGTCTGGCTTTGCAGTTGAAGAGCAGACTTAAGAGGTTTTTGTTTGGTGGGGTTTTTTTGTTGTTCGGGGGGGTTAGGAGTTTTGCGGGGGGGGGGGGTGTTGGTTTTTTGTGGTTTTTTTGCGGTCTTCCTACACAGGAAGACTCAAGTGCTCTGGCAAGACAGATGGATAGACATTTGGCAAGATCTGCAGCCTTCAACAGAAAGGGAACAAGTCTCTATAGTCATATAAGCATTTGCTATAAAGGACACAAACCCCAATACTAGCTAGAAAAGCGACTCACTCTTGGCCCCTAGAGAGCACCTCATTTGTGAAATGCCCGTAATCCTCCAAAAAGGACTGAAGTGAAGACTGATGGATGTAAAAGTTGAGATTGCCAGATGGTAAGTTTGTTTTTGTCCTGCAGATAGGATAAGATGACAATGGAGTCCTACAACAACATAAAAAAACAGAGGAGGAAAAATAAAATAATAATAAAAAAGAAAAAAAATCACTGAAATGCAATCTAAGCCTCCAGGTTTTGCTTGTTAATAGAATTAAAAATGACAGAGGGGGAGAGGATTTAAAAAAAAAAAAAAAAGGGGCAAAACAAAGCCTGCATTTTAGGTTTTGGTGGGATTTTTTGGTTGTGGTTTTGTTTGTTTGTTTTTTAAACTATTTTGAATTGGATTATAAAACTACATAACGTCTTATTGCTGCTGATACACATAATACGCACCACAGGAGCTGTCAGCAAAGGCAGACTATTTATGAGGGCCAATTAACTCTGGTTTTGTAGCTTATCTTGATTTCTGCAGCAGAGAATGGCAGCCTCTTCACGATGAGGTAGTTTGTCTTTATGACCCAACCAATAATAAACAAATAAAGAGGCTTCCATTTCAGAACAGGGCTAAGAAATACCAACTGAAACACGCTTGCTCTAACACAGAGATCTTGACCCTTAGCAGGAACACTGTGTGGATTCCAGCAGTTGATTAATCACGCACCATCTACAGTGGCTGTTTCTGGAGAGCTCTGATGTAGCTAAAAGGAATTCCACCCCACACACCCCCCCCCCCGCCCCCACTGGAGAAATTCCTGAAATGACAGCGCTTGGAGACAAAGTATTTTTAGAAATGAGAAGTGTATTGCTGAATATCTCCACTGAATGTTTAATCAGTGCTCAGTGAGCCTGGCTGAATAGAGTTTAGAAATGTTTGTATCCAAATATGGTTTTATTTATTTATTTATTTATTTATTTTTAAACACGTCATATTTCTTCTCTTCATCTGAGGTCAAGCCTGTGACTAGAAAAAGAGGTGGAGGGTGCCTCTTAGTTAACATCACCAGGTGGTATCATGCCCCACATGGTTGTTCTAGAAATTAGCTGTAGGTACACATTCAAGCTGTTTATGTTGTGCATAAATAAGTACATCTACATAATCTCCTTTAAACACCTTATTCCAGTTAAATTGGAACAGATAGGAAACACCACCAAAAAAGTCCACAACATTAAAAAAATAATAATACACAGTGATTTCCAACACTAAGAACTTATCTAATTCAAGAGGAAAATGAGCTGGTGTTTCAGGGCAAGAGCAAGCACCACTACAAATCTCGAATAAGGGGCTCACCACTCCCATTCTCCCAAAAGACTCTACTGTACGTGAATTAATATTAAAAATGGAAGACTATTTGGAATTGTCCAGCACACTAAGACTACCTGAGCACCAGAAAGCTCTATTTTTTCATCCAGCGTCTGGCAAACAAAAGGGAGTCCAGCTTCACAGGCATCACTATTTAGCACAATTCCCACACACATAGAACTGGCATTTGTTAGGAAACATGTTTTTTCTTTCCATATAACACACAGCACGTATGTCATACCTCTCAGCTGTTAAGTATACTGCTGTACAGCTCTCATGGTATTTGTAAATTCTCTCCCTTTCCCCATAAATATTTTATTTAACTGACAAGGTCTCATTTTATGCATGGGAAGGATCAACTACGCCTGAACCTTTCCTGACAGGTGTTGGTTTTAATCTTCAAATCCTCATCCATCATAGGAAACCTCTCCGCACTGCTCTTGACACCATCATGTACCTGACGGCAGCACACCAGATCTTTCCACCCACTGAATTCAGACAAGCAAGACCCTCTGCTCAGTCCCTCTGCCTTCTCCAGGGAGATGTTCAACCTCTCTTGACTATAGTCGGTGTGGAGATGAGCAGGATGTCACTACAGGAAGGACATGGACCTGCTCGAGTGGGTCAAGAGGAGCGCCATGAAGATGATCAGAAGGCTGGAGCACCTCTCCTATGAAGACAAGCTGAGAGAGTTGGGGTTGTTCAGCCTGGAGAAGAGAAGGCTCCAGGGAGACCTTATTGCTGCCTTTCAATACTTAAAGGGGGCTTAAAAGAAAGATGGAGACAGACTTTTTAGTAGGGCTTGTTGCAATAGGACAAGGGGCAGTAGTTTTAAATTAAGAGGGTAGATTCAGACTAGATATAAGGAATAAATTTTTTACGATGAGGGTGGTGAGACACTGGAACAGGTTGCCCAGATTGGTGGTCAATGCCCCCTCCCTGGGAACACTCAAGGTCAGGTTGGACAGGGCTCTGAGCAACCTGACCTAGTTGAAGATGTCCCTGTCCATGGCAGGGGGGTTGGACTGGATGGTCTTTGAAGGTCCCTTCAACCCAAACCCTTCTATGACTCTATGGATGGAGCTCGGACCAACCTGATCTAGTTGAAGATGTCCCTGCTCATTGCAGGAGGGTTGGACCAGATGACCTTTAAAGGTCCCTTCCAACCCAAACTATTCTACAACTGACGATTCTATGATTCCAATGCCAAATTAAGGTTCCTCCTTTCCATGGAAGCAGGCTTTAAAGCACAACGCTTTGTAGAGGTTTTTCTGGAGCACCAAGTAACTGCCATATTTACACCACCACTTGGTTAATCCTCACACTGGAAAGCATAAAAGGGAAAAACCCACACAACACAAACCCCTTTCCTGCAGAAATGTTTTAGCACTTCAGAGACTGGCTATTAAAAGCCCACTTCATCATAACCTTCCTCCCCTAATTAAAACAGCTTCTGCAGGCTGAGGAATACAAGGGTATGGTTGAACTTAATCGTGGCTGTCTCCGGGATTTTTTGACCTTCCAGAAGCCAAGGATTGCTCTTGAAAGCTGAAAGGTTTCCAAATGTTACTACTTAAAACATAAAGAATATTGTTGTTTCTGATGCTGCCTTTAAATGTTAGGCCAGAGAATCGCAGCATCAGCATTACCAGTAATTAAATGCGTTACAAAGCGCTACAAGATGTTCCACTTTGTGAAAAGCATTATGGAAATCCAAGTTGCTCGCTGCTGTGAGATAACAATCAGAAAGCTCCAGCCCCTTTTTACTGTATTCATGTAAAACTTTGTTGTGCTATTCCAGATAGCTCTAGTTTAGCAGACATTAGAAATTAAAGCATTTCCAACACTGTCCTTACCTTAGTGACCTCAAAACTTTAAGCTTTTTCACAGGTTTCTAAGCAATTTTCCTAAATATTCTCAAGAGTTTTGGATTATGAAAAAGCAACTGACAAACTAATCTTAAATGCTCTGTGGTCTTGGAGGCTAGCTTCCTTCCCTAAAACCCCTTCTAATCCTCTCTGCAGAGCAGAAATACGAAATGCATTACAAGTGACAAACAAATGCACAATTGCTGAGATTAAACTGGAGAAAGAACCAGGAATTGAAGCAATGCACACTCCCAAGGGGTCAGAAGAGTAGCAGCAGCAGCAAGTTAAAAAAGCCGAGTGCAGTGAATTGCAAGGTGCTCATTTGGGAATAAGCCTAGTGAACCCTTCGCTATCTTTTTCTCTCATTTAATTCATTTCTCCTTGATCCATCTTGCTTTGAAATGAAAGTCCACAGAACAACACAGTACTTCTGCAACAATTGCCAGTGTGAAACTTGTAGATATATTTTACTCTCCAATGGAATATGTGACCTGCAGGTACCATATCTGACCAGAATCGCTAAGCATGCATAAACTTTTCCTCTTTCATTAATGCTCTGTAGGATGCTCCAAATTCTGTAGGATTGCAGATTTTTAACACAATGCTTCAGAGACAGGACTGATGTAGTCATTTTTCTGGTGGTTTGTTGAAACAATCTATACAATTAAGTCCATTCTGGTGAATTAATTATCCCAAACTGGAGTCAGCTATTAATAATAAACTGAATTATTCATGATTCAATTTCTTTGCAGTATCTAACACATACACACTCCCAGGTATTGACAAGTGTGCAGGAGAAGCATGTAAACCATTTGCATAAAAAGCCCCCAGAAATGCAAGTAAAAACAGAAGGTAGGAAAGACTCCCAATATCAACCCCACCTTTCAGTCACTGGATGCATAAACTTTTCCTGGTAGTTCAGCCACAGGTTGCAGTAGTTGACCTCAGCTTTTTTTCTATCCACCCTCAGCATCCTGGAGCATTTTTCGTGAAGAATTACAATATCCGTATCCAAGATGAGGCACACAGGACTATATATAGCACAGCTTCATGTTGCTGCTGACCAAGTGCCCTTGCAACTATGCCCATTTGCTCACTGCTAAGTGGCATTTCCCATGGAGACCTGCATACGCTGGACAAGATTTGCCCAACAAATCTGGCAGAGAACACAGAAGGGGGTTTAGAGTTATTTTCTGAATCATAAAACCTACTAATAACTTCCCCAAATCCTACAGTGCCAAACTAAGCAATGCTGTGAGCACAGAAAACAATTATTAAAACACAAAATACCAAAACTAATTACATGATGGCAAACAAAATAGGTGTAGATGACCTTAACACAGTATTAGTCTAGGGGACTATTCATACTGGCTGTAGTGGCTATTGCTTTTTCTAATTGCAGCACTTCATGGTTCCAGTTGCTACTTGGGTCAATGCCCTGTTCTCCAAAAATTGCTTTCTTGCTCTAAAGTAAGATTGCTCGCTTTCATATGAACTTAATTCTGAAACACCCATCTCTGGAAACTGAAGAAATGGTAGCTCAAAAACAATGGAAGCTCAACCCCCCTTTTTTTTAAGGGGGATTTTACTGTGATTTTAATTTGTGCAGATGGCCAAATACAAGAACATAGCTCTAAGGCCTTAATGAAATATAAAAGGGCCCCTATCCTGATGGAAAAGCAGCGGGGATTAAGCTGTTCTTCCTTCAAAGTGACCATCGAGTTGATTGTCACACCTGTACCACTCTGTGCTGCTTTTTGGGAGTCTCCTGCACTTTCATTAAAGGTTCATTTCAGTACGGAGTCCTCAAGGTAATGGATTCTCCAGTCAGATTCACAAGGTAGCATCATGGACATCAGGAAGTGGCCATCCATCCTGAAATTAAGTTATGTTCTCTTCCAGAATTGCACTTTATCAGAAGCATTAGGAGTGACAATATCACATCAGAGGCAGCAGCTGCAAGGATCGAATACCAAATGGTACAGCAACCTAGAAAGGGCAGCCAATCTCAACATAATCTTCTTTTCTAAAGCTCCTCTTCTAAACCTGCCAAAAATTGTTAAGAGACTGTTTTTCTCCAGAAATTAAAAGTTGTAGACAGAGTAACAGAGGCTCAAGCATCTAGACTAGATACAAGGAAGAAGGTTTTTTTACAATGACGGTGGTAAAAGAAAGACTGGAACAGGTTGCTCAGAGAGGTTCTAGATGCCCCATCCCTGGAAACATTCAAGGTCAGGTTGGACGGGGCTCTGGGCAACCTGACCTAGTTGAAGATGTCCCTGCTCATTGCAGGGGGATTGGACTAGATGACCTTTAAAGGTCCCTTCCAACCCAAACTATTCTATGATTCTGTGATCTACTGCATAAAACAAGGTAATGTACCCCAGGTGCGCAAGGAGAGAGCTAAGGAAATAAAATTAATATAGATCTACTACACCATGCACCCCAGTGCTCATAAACCAGCTCCAAGTCCCAGGCTATTTAATAGGTCCCATTCCCATTGGCAGGAATTATATTATTTATCTTGCCTGTACAAAAACCATATTAGATTGACTATATTTCGAACTAAGCAGTACATGGACATTTCCATCAAGAATCCATCAACTTGCGCACACGAGAGTCTCTCTGGCCCCAAATTCATCGTCCCGCCAGGTATTGTGCGGCAGCAGTACATTCTGTTTGACAGCAAAACTGGACCAAAAATCCCCCAAATCCAGGAGTACTGGCCCAGTTAAAATGCTGTACCTATTTAATGGAAATTAAATCATACTTGAGATTTCTGCAAAGTTGGTTTCTAATGAAGCAGTGGCCCTCGAGATGTGAATTTCCTCATTTAGCTGCAATTCTATGCAAACGAGCCTGTCCCTGCTCCTTCCCCTTGAGTGATAAGCACTCAGCACAGGTGAGCAGCTGTAGTCACACCTGGACCTGATGGTGGGAACAGTGACTCAGATTTTGGAGACTATTCACAGCATGCAACAGTTTCCCTATTTCTTTCCCACCTTTCCAGTTCTTCCTTCCCACTCCCCTTGAAGCTATTCAAAAAACCAGAACTCACCCCTCTGCTTGATTTATTTTCACATCATGTGTCTCGGTAGGGCAACATAAAAAAAGCCCTAAGAGTTATAAACTGTGAAGTAACTGGTTGGATTAATAATTTGACGCTTGCTGAGTGCTGCTTTTAAAATCAATACTAAGAGAGATCCCAAGCAATGAGATTTTAGTGCTTGTGGCAGGCAACAAAACCTTCACCTTGCCACCAGCAGACAGAGCCATTTACCGTATTACAACACAGCAAGACAGATACACTTTTATTTACGGACCCTGAAAGTTGTTCTCTTACTGCCTCATCTCATTCTGCATGTAACTCTGGCAATTTATTAAGTGATTTTATTAGTTTTATGCTACTAAGAGAAATAAAGAGTTCTCCAGGAGAATATAACTGTGCCAGAAACATTAAGATAAACTCCAATACTTCATCATTATGGGACAGAGGTGGTGGAAATCTTGGTTCTAGTCATCTACAATCTATTCATAAACAAAATTTTGTAGGGTG
This sequence comes from Necrosyrtes monachus, assembly GCA_037953605.1. Lineage (NCBI taxonomy): Eukaryota > Metazoa > Chordata > Aves > Accipitriformes > Accipitridae > Necrosyrtes > Necrosyrtes monachus. Next base: position 1,586,363 of record JAZGTQ010000157.1, on the reverse strand, counting down.
AGGTTGTCCAAAACCAGGAAGCAATGGGCAAATATCATCCCAACCCCTAAGTGTTGCAGAGTCAGGTCCTGCAGGTCTTTCAGGGTTTGGCAAAATACATGACTTGGTCCTTTCTGTTTTCCTGGGGAGGCGTCCAGACAACCGAAACAGTCCTGGGATGAAAAGAGGAAATTTCCATCCTAAAAAAACTGCCGACAGCCTCCTGCAATGGTTTAGCATTGGGGATTTTTTGCCCTTCATCTCTTGCTTTGGTTTAGAGTTCTACCAGTAATGCGAGTTCAATTCAAGGTTAATTAGTGTTAAGATGCCACTGCAGGGGATCATTACCATAGATGCATTAAGAGTCACAATTTTGAACTTACTTTTGGCCATATTGCAGCTCCTCGACACTGAACAGCTGGTATATATTTTTTAATTGCAATATAACTTTGACATTTCACCATTAAGCGGACACAGAAGGAGTTATCATGAGTCAACAGCTGGGTGGCAACACAAACCACCAGCACAGGAAAGTGAAGAAATGCTGGGGAATTTTGAAACCTCCTAAAAAACCAAACCTGTCAGTCTCAAAACTCCTGACAAATCTGAACAGGGTGACATTTCAGCTAAGGTCTTTTTGAAGTCTGATAGACAGTTTAATTGCCTTGATAAGGAAGCCAATAACTGCAGTGGGTGGACTGAGTTGGGAACAGTAAGCTGGGAACAACTGAGCAGCAGTAAAATTTAAAGCCCAAGATTCAGAAGAACAAACAAGACCAGGACAATATGGAAGAGGACACCTTAAGCAGACCAACTCCTCCACGTCTACGTTGGGCAACAAAACTAATGTGAGTTTTGATCATGGCAAGTGTCCTGGTTTCAGCTGGGATAGAGTTAACTGTCTTCCTAGTAGCTGGTACAGTGCTATGTTTTGAGTTCAGTATGTGAAGAATGTTGATAACACTGATGTTTTCAGTTGTTGCTCAGTAGTGTCTACTCTAAAGTCAAGGATTTTTCAGCTTCTCAAGCCCAGCCAGCGAGAAAGCTGGAGGGGCACAAGAAGTTGGGAGGGGACACAGCCAGGGCAGCTGACCCAAACTGGCCAACAGGGTATTCCATACCATGGGACATCACATCTAGTATAGGAACTGGGGGGAGTGGGGGCGGGGGATCGCCGCTCGGGGACTGAGTGTCGATCGGCAGGTGGTGAGCAATTGCACTGCACATCATTTGCACATTCCAATCCTTTTATCATTACTGTTGTCATTTTATTAGTGTTATCATTATCATTAGTAGTTTCTTCTTTTCTGTTCTATTAAACCGTTCTTATCTCAACCTACGAGTTTTACTTCTTTTCCTGATTTTCTCCCCCATCCCACTGGGTGGGGGGGGAGTGAGCAAGCGGCTGCATGGTACTTAGCTGCTGGCTGGGGTTAAACCACGACAGCAAGGATGAAGATGCTGGAGCATGACCATGCCATTGCATCTCAATAGCTCATGGAGAGGGGAGCATATTGCACCCCGGCTGAGCTCACTGAAACTTCACCTTACTACCAGCAGTAGTTCAAATGTTATATTTGTTGATCATTTTCAAACCTACAGAGCTTGTAATAAATCACCTTGGCTTCACAGTTTGAACGATGCAGCTCATTAAGTCAGCAGGAAATAATGCAGTGTGCAGCATTTCCCGACCTGCTTGTGAACAAGCTAAGCAGACGCAAAAAATGCAAGTCACCTTCTAGAAAATGATGGTTATCTCTAAGATCACATTCAGGGGGAAAGAGTTATCCTCTGATCAACAAAATGGAGTTTATCCTTAGGGCTCTGTCCTAGTTTCAGCTGGGATAGAGTTAACTGTCTTCCTAGTAGCTGGTACGGTGCTATGTTTTGAGTTCAGTATGTGAAGAATGTTGATAACACTGATGTTTTCAGTTGTTGCTAAGTAGTGTTTAGACTAATGTCAAGGATTTTTCAGCTTCTCATGCCCAGCCAGCGAGAAAGCTGGAGGGGCACAAGAAGTTGGCACAGAACACAGCCAGGGCAGCTGACCCAAACTGGCCAACAGGGTATTCCATACCATGTGACGTCCCATCTAGTATAGGAACTGGGAAGTGGGGGCGGGGAATCGCCGCTCGGGGACTAGCTGGGTGTCGGTCGGCGGGTGGTGAGCAATTGCACTGCGCATCATTTGTACATTCCGATCCTTTCATTATTGCTGTTGTCATTTTATTAGTGTTATCATTATCATTATTAGTTCCTTCTTTTCTGTTCTATTAAACTGTTTTTATCTCAACCTGCGGGTTTTGCTTCCTTTTCCCGATTTTCTCCCCCATCCCACTGGGTGGGGGGGGAGTGAGTGAGCGGCTGCGTGGTGCTTAGCTGCTGGCTGGGGTTAAACCACGACAGGCTCCCAGCTCACAGGCAAATCATCTGCATGTTCTCTGTGCTAATTCTCCAAAGATGTATTTTATTCTGGTGTCTGCTGCTAGTATTTGGTCTATGGTGTCCACCACTCGTATCTGTTTAGGCAGGATTCACAAGATGCATAGGTTATAAGCACTGTCACTAGGCTCGTAATGGCTCTGTAGATCCAAAGGACCTGGACCCCAATTCTGTTAGAAGGATTAAGAAGAAGCACAAAGAGCTTGAGCGAAATATACTGGGTTTGAGGTCCACAGCAAGATGAGATTACAGAGGAATTAAGTAGCACTAAAGGTAATTTCCTTTCCAAAAGTCATACTCAAATCCAGAAATACTTTGCACTAATGCATCATCCTTTGTGAGCACCATAAAAGATTTAAGACAGTCAAAGTAAACCAACAGAATTAGGGGGCTTTCAAACAAAAATAACAATTTCCTTCCAAAACTCTTCTGTCAGAGAGGCAGCAACCCAAGCACACACAGAGAAGTCAGAAATCGTGGAGAAAGTCTGAAATACCATTAATGGTCAGCACCTAACAAAGCTTCCCCTGAATGTTGCGCAGACTCAAGACTTAATGCTCCTTTGGTGCACGATCTTTAGACCTACAGCCTTTATCTGTTGAAGCCCTGCTAAAACATTTCTCAAAGCCAACTGATTTCATGTTCTTTGCTTGTCTTCTACTTTGGTAGGCAATAATTCCCCAGGTTTTAAAACACAGAGGAAAACATCTGCCTGTCAAACTAGATGGTCCTGAGAAGTAAGGATAAAATTAGTGGACAGCTAAAGAAATAAGAATCCAAACTTTTAGTATTAGGAACCCAAGTTTTTCACAGCTAGCAGGTTTGTTAAGGATCTCTTACTGTCCCCGTTGCCCTCACACCCCAAGGTAAAGTTTTCTGGATGCGACCTGTAGAAATTTGCACTGAGATTAATTAGAGATCTCCAACTATACAACTGCTTAGGTGCTCAAGTCCCGCATGTGGCGTGGGTATTTATTCCCCTTCCTGGCTCAGATGGAAGAATGCCTGGGTTAATCTTCTGTGCTGCAATAGCCTTGTTTTATCTTCGATGCCTGTCTCTTCTGTGCCTTTTGTGTATATGCAAGCACAACCTCGCAGCATTATCAAAATAAGTAATAGTAGTGTAGCTTGTTAAGGGAGTGACTTGCACTAAATTAGTCTGAAGGCTCATATCTCAATGAGGAAAAACAAAGTAGCTGCAATTCCAAGATCAAGCAAGATCAGACCTTTTCATTACATCTTTACACTCTCAAATTCAGCTCTTGGAAAAACAGGGGCTATTTCACCAAGTACTCTGTCTTAAGGGAAAAAAAACTTTGTTTGAAGTTTTCATGGATAGAACAGTTTATCTTCTGAATTGTTTCTGGCAGAGAACCCATTCCTGGTATTATGCTGAGTACAAACAGAACAATAGACAAACAAAATCCCAACATGAATTTAAGGACCTGCACACTTAGACTTAATAAATGGCTGCATTGCTCCAGTAAATCTAGGTTATTGCTGTAGTTCTAATTGTAGCAAGTATCTCCTAAACATCATTTATCTTCTAACAGTATCCTTCACAAAAAAAATGCACATGGCACAATAATAATAAAACCAACTCCCTGTGGTTAAAATTCAGAGGAGATGACAGCTCAGGCCTAACAAACTAAGCTCAACTCTGCAAGCTACAGATGTTTAAAAAGCCTGGGGAGAAGCATTCATCTGAAATGCAAAAGCAACTGCAACCACCATCTAATTAACTGCAGGCTTAGCAGAAACAAGACAAGAAGTCGTCCACTCTTGAGATCCCTGGTGGACCCTAGTTTAAGGCTGACCTAGCTAAAATCTCCAAAGTGAAGTCATTCAAGGTTGCACAAAACTCTCTTGCATGGAGACTACTGTAAGTTCAGATGGTTTGTTTGGAAGCAGAGCGCCTGCTACATGTGCAACCCGCATTGCTATCAAGCCTCCAAAATGCAAAAGCCAGACATTGTCTGGGAAATAGATACCAGTGCAGCTTTGGTCCATTTGGGTGGGGCTTTACTTGGAGCATGCAACCAAAGCTGGATCGCAAACACGCTGCAATGTCATGCAAGCCGTGTTTTTCTTGCAGTGACAAAGAAATCGTCGTCCCTCTGTTGTGCAATGCTTACGCATCCTCAGTTGTGAGAGTGTCACATTAAATATCATACTGCCAAGGGCAAGATGAACTATCTAAACACTATAATAGATTAATGATCCTGGAATCAGAGGGTAGTTCAAAGGCCAAAGTGGGACAGATAGACACTATCTCATCATTCTGTTTACAGAAGTAGCTAAGCCACACCTTTGACCAAGGCAAAGAAAATGTGTACTAAGCAGGGAGGTCACAATTTGCAATTTGGGGCATATAATTACTGCAGCTGAAGAGGGCGAGGATATAAGCACATGAAGAGGGCAAAGCAACAGTCCTGGAGCATATGGAGGGTGCTACAGCTGAAGGATGCTCATGAAATGGGAAGAGAGAGGCATGAAGCTGTAGGGCAGTATATGCTGAACGAGCATAGCAAACCCACACCTGACTGCTCGGCACAGAACCCACGCTGAGCAGGTGAGCCCATGCCCCAGGTAACCCCTGCCAGAAAGGACTGGGTGCTGTTCTGCTATTTTTCTGTAGTGCAAAATGACCCCTCAGCTCACAGCTGGGTGCTAATTTGGGATGGCAAGTGCTGCTTTAACACATGAAAAGCACTATCCAGGCTGCAGTCCTATGAAATTACAGTGGAGAGGGCTCATTAAGAGCCCTTTAGCAAGTTCTCCCACTCTCACATAAATTATTATATCACCTTGAGAAGCGTTAATGAAACCCTTGAAGTAAAATTCTTCTGTTCTCCCAGGCAGAGAAAACAGTGCATCAGGTAAAGCCAAATCCTTTCTCTCTATCATTTAAGGACATGTCAGTTTACCAAACAACCTGTAACAATGATGAATGAGAGCCATTTAAGTTCTTGACCATCACCCTTGTGGTACCGAATGAAGCCTGCACTGGGGTGGCAAGGTAAAACCAAGGTCTCCTCCAAGCCCACGTACTTGTGACAAGTGCTACCCACTGGGGTTGAACAGGCTGTCTCAAAATGGAGAGACTGCACAGTTTTGCTAAACATCATAAATCTGGCAAGCTTGCAAGGTTCCTCTGAATAAACATGATGACAAACTGGTGCATCATCTGGCGCTCTCTCAACACATCACTGTAGCGCATCACAGTTTATCCTTGTTCTGCAGACCCTCCGCCCCCCTCCCCAAATCTCTGAAGCTGGTTTAAAACCAGCACATCTTAAGCAGAAAATGAATCAGAAGACAATTCAGGAGGCTGCCAAGGATACTAGATGTGCATCAAGGCAAGTTTGGGCTCTCTGTGTATGTGTCAGCATCAGCAATCATGGCATCCCTCCATGTGAAATGGAGGGGAGGAGTTCTGGGGCATGGGAAAAGCCACTGCACTAGAGAAAAGAAAAAACCCCATACCTATGGAAGTGAATACTTCCATATGACATTCATTCTGGAGCTTGCTAGGAGATATCATTCCAGCTAGAAGGACAATGGTCCTTCTAGGAAGGTCTTCTTTCTAAGAAGGTCCTCTCAGCCTGAATTCCCAGCAAACCCACTGAAGGCATCTTTCTTTGGCAATTCTATCCCCATTCAGTCCCAAAACACTTGCTTTTCTCATCTTACTTCACCATCTGTGTGGGTGAGTAATGTCCCATTATTGAATAATAATACAGTTTCTAGCACACAGAACAATACCTTCTTTTTCTGGTTTATTTAGTCCCGTCCCACCCCTCCCCCACCCCCCCCAACCAAAGCTGGATTTTAGATTATCTGATATGTTGAATATTTTCTTTATAAATTTCATATTTTTACAGTGTAGGGAAACGTGGAATGAATTAAATGCACATCACAAAGCACAATCCAAAAGGAAAGTTAAAAAAAAAAAAAAAAAATACAAAACCCAAAAAGCTGCCGGGGAATCACTGCTCAATTTGTGACTTACAGCAATGTTTTGCTTTTCATTCTGGAAAAGGAAAGGGAAGAGCACACCACACAGAGGTGCCATAATCCAAACCACACTGCCTTTACAAGAACACAAGCTATTTAATCTGAATTACATTCCTAGTAGATTATTTAAACTGCACTTAATCCTTGTGTGACCACTTTTAATCCCAGCTGCAAATCAGGATTAGCCAGCTCCACTCATTGACAATGAATGAATGCATTTTAATTCTGAACAAATTCATCCACTTGGGGATTTATTTTGCTTTAACTCCCTCAAAGTTAAAGCCAATTAGTTAATGCCACAAAGCTGTTGGCTTACAGAGAAAAAAAAAAAAATGACCAAGGAAAACATCTAACCTCTATGGGAATCACTGTGATTTGCCTAGCTGTGAAAGCTGACATTGTAAAGCAGGATAAGTTTGCATCAAGAGAAGCAGCTCTGCCTTTCTGCCTCTGCTTTGCATACACAGCTTGTGTCAAAGCTACCAATATTCCAAATTCCTGGCGCATTAACCCAGATGAGACCTTTATTCCCACCTACCCCATTAAAATCCCAAACATTTCCATTCATATTCCTGCATGCAGGTTGACATAATTCAGTCATTCCCAAACCACTGGAGAACACTCTGAAAAATTGTATCGTGTTTTGATAAGTGACTGCACACACCTAGAGAGATCCCATAAAGAGTAAGAAAGGACATGTCTAAAGCCAGCTGCGCTTGCTAACGTCATCATTCAGCCAGGAAGCAAGAAAGGCTAGGAGAGGTGACGTCCGCATGCTACGGAGACCACGCATCCCCCGACTCAGCCACCTGAGCATCTTGGTGTTGCACAGCTCTTCTGCCAAAGCTACGTGCGGCACCAAGCCATCGTGCCAGCAGGACAGCAGTCAGGAAAGCTGGCTTGGACATCTACGGAGGCAAAAGCTGCCCTCTTGCTCTGTGCATCTCAACAGAAGACCACAAAAGGGACAACATCCCAAACTCTTGGCCAGGTTCATGGAAAACCACCAGGTCCATAAGTCCCCTACTAGCCTTGAGATGTTCTCATAGCCCAGGTTCCAGCTCCACCTTCCCCACAGTGTCTGTGAAACTCATCAGTCCTTCTACATCCTTTATTTTAAAATCTTCCCCGAGGTAAGGATTTGCATCTTCGGGATGCGAGTCGTCCTCCCAGCCACCCTCTCCTTTGGCAACATCCTCTTCGGGGAGCTGACAAGCATTGCACTGTCCCTAGCTGGATGAGCTGACACAGCTGACAGGTATCAGGCAACTATACAATTACCATTAACTCCTTCAACTATTTCCTTTTGCTTTTCCAGGGAGTCCAAGACATGCTTTTACTCTACACTTACTGCAGTCACATCTCAAATACTTGCAGGGAGCACATTTCGCTGTACCACTGGAAGACATCAGTGGTTTTTTGTCTCCCTTTCTAGGAAGGGAAAGGAGCATGCTTGCAAACAAAATCCAGCTTGTGCCAAGCTTCATTAGTCTCTGCAACTAATAACAGTCTTTCTGGGTCTCAGCTAGTGATTTATTTCCCCCACCACCACCTTAGAATTCATACTGCTTCAAAGGTTAATGAACACCTTGACAGAAGAATCCTAGTGCTTAATTTTTGCAGCAATAGCCACACAAACGCCATTAGAAAACATGTTGGAAAGCAGGAAACAAAAAGGGTGAAAATTTTAAAAGGGAAAAAAAATAGGAAAAAAATTTTAATCCCTCAAATTCCCTCAGACATTGAGGGATGCAGATGCAAGCTAGAACCATCCAGTATAAACATATATTCTGCAAGCTTTTAATAATAATATAATAAAGATATAAAACCCCCTGCTTTGACAGTCTCTTTTTCAGGAGGATTTGATAAATTGGTGTTTTATAGGCACAATTTTAAAGGTTCATTTTAACACTATCTAAAAGGCAGCAACTATTGTATTACATGGCAGTCACTGGTGAATCAGCTTTTGTAAAAACCTTTGCAAACAGCTGAAAAGAAAGAAAATGAGATAGAGTAATAATGACTATTATATACACAAGAAGGCAACTTTAAAAGATGCAGCATATATCAGGAAAGGCATTACCATCCTCTTGTTAAATTCAAATATGCTTTGAGATGCAGAAAAATCTTTTTTCCAAAAGCACCCACGCAAAGGCAAATAGCTCCTGATAGAGTGTATGTCACAGAGAAAATGGAAATGTAAAAGCAGACCTGGAAGTCTAGGCATGATCTTATCTCTCAGAGCGTTTTAGGGGAGGACTATATTCCAGTGAGTAAAAAGTAATGAAGACTGTGACACTGAGATTTACCATACTAGAGCAGAAGCTTCTTGATACCCCAGGATTGCTGCATCCGACTGAATTAGCTGCATTTCAACATCCAGAATCCTCTTGAACTGACCTTATTCTCAAAGTGGCAATCTTCCCCAGGCTGTAGCTGGTAAGCCTTGTACCAAGCCAAAAAAAAAAAAAAAAAAAAAAAAGAAAAATTGTGCTGCTTTTCCAGCGGGTTAAGACTTGTGCGTGGAAAGCTTCCTCTGCAGCATTCGTAGGGCTGCACAACAGCACAGTATGGTCCCCATCAAATTTATTTGGTCTTAGCACTGCCTTGTTGCTTTAGTCTTTCCATACACTCCTTGTATAATTGTTAATCCTGATTTTCTGCTAAGCATCAGTAGCCTGTGGCGGTGTGATCCCCCTGCCTCCCCAGCCTGACCTGTATTTCCCATGACCCTGCTTAAATGATAACCACCAGTAGCAATCATAACAGATGCATCAGGCTGTGTGGATTTGGGGGAGACAAATAACAGCACAATAGCCAAGGGCTAAATTGAGCTATGTGCCCACCTAACCACAGTGCTGGTCAACATCCTACTTTGGCCAAATTCGGAAGAAACCAACTTCTGTAGTCGATATGTAAATATAAGTCAATTATCTTACTCCATAACTGGTGGACAGCCCAGGGCCCGTTGAGCTCTCCTGCACGGCAGTAGGCTGCACGCCGGGATCTCCCCTTGAGTAGGGACACATCTCAAGGTCACTCCTCAAGGTTGAGAAAGTCCTTGCCGCAACAGATTCTCAGTAAGTGTTTAATAGCATACTGAACTTTGAAATCCTAATTAAGTGATACATATAATAAGGATTGATTGTGCACATATAATCCTTTAGACATAAACTGTTGACTAAGTCGGGATCCAGCCACACCTAAACTCCCCTCTGAGAAGGAGTTTGGAACACAAGGGGATCCTTTCTGAACCTCACGACTCAACAGGAGGGTCTCCCCGACAGCTTTGTCTGGCCCTGTCCTCTGTGCAGTAAATACTCAAGTGTACCTTGCCATTGAATCTTGTTAAACCACTGTCGCATTTACTGTCAAACTTTGTTAAATCACTGTTTCATATCAATAAAGGTATTGCTACTTCTCTCTTACGAGTGAAGTGCGTCACTCCATCAGCTACATAGCCCTTCCTGGATCCCCGTCCCTGCCTTTGCCAAGCAATGCAGCATCTTCCACTTTTCCTGCTTTTGGGAAATCTTATTAGCAAACCTAGAGAGCTGAAGCAGCTTTCCCCACAGCTACTGGAAACCCAAGGAAGCAACAAACCATGCAGAGGCTTCCCCAAGCCTTGAGCCCACCAGACCAGGCAAAGAGAAGCCATTTCCAAGCCCACACCTCCGCTGCTGGCGCTCACAGACAGCTGGTTCACTCCAAAGACCTGTGAATTAACTCCTCCTACACGAGCTTTACCTGAAGACAGTCAACCCCAGAGAGAAAAATCTGATTTCTGCGTAATTAATAGACTCTAACCCATCACTCATGGCACCTATGGGCTGTCTAAACTCTGTAGATGCGGAATTACCTGCAGGCATCTCTCCCATACCATGGTGTGAAAGGCTGGAGGCTGAAAACATTTAAGTGCATTTTGATAAATGCTCTGGCCTCTTCCTCAGGTCTTAATACTTCTGGGCTTTAGTGTTATCACCCTAATAGTATTTGGATTTATTTCTCAGAGCCACAAGATGGGGGAGAAAGGTGCATCAGCAGCTTGCAACCTGCCGGTCCAGATAAGCCTCTCCTGTTCCTTCTCTGTGCTTCTGCTACCAAACGCAGATACTTTTCAAAGCATTCCTGCAAAACATCAGAAAGCCCTGCTATCCTCAGGTCTGTTATGTAGGATTGACACCCCATGCTTTCCGGGGGGGGGGGGGGTGGTATATTCCTTCTGAGAATACTCTGCTATCAAGTGTATTCCCTCTGGAGATGTCCTTGCAGACTCCAGGGACAGAGGAAATTTCCTGCTAAACACAGACAAAACCATCCATCCAATAAGCACAAAGCACCAACAAGACCCACAGCTCTCATCAGGCCAACATATATTCATATAAAATAAATCATTTTCCCAGGTACATACTGTATAACCACAGGAAAAGCCACTTTAACTATCCACATCTCTATCTGCCCTTCTCCACAACACCCACACAAGTTATTTGCATATTTATAGCATATTTATATAGCACACCTCAGTGGTATGCTCCACGCGCCACCGACATACTTGTCCTTTTGGTCTCCAAGTCTACACGTCCTTGTGTGCAAGACCAGACCAAGACTGCACCCCACACCACCACCCCCCTGCAAAAAAGCCACAACAAACAGACACTGCAGAAGAAATATCACCAGGTTTCCTCCAGAGTGCAAAAATATTTAGTGTATCTAGCTGTAAACTGATCACATCTGCTGATGCCCATTGTTTCCTCCCATGGTGTGCGCTGTCAGGCCATACAATCTCTTAGCTGTATATTTAATTGGGTCTCTGAGTGCATGGTCCAAGAGCCGCTTACCTTTCGATATCTAATTTTGCTGAGAAAACAAAACATTACTGTGTTTCATTTGCTATAGCCATTTTCATAGACAGCAGAATAAATGGGCAAAATCATTTAAAGACCACACTCTGCTTCCATGGAACAGTATGAAGGCAACCACAAGAGCCTTCCCTGCAAATTTAGCATCATTCCCTTCATTTTACCTCGTAGCAGCGATGGAGGTCATTCCCATACACCTTCAAACACTTCCAGTCCAGCATCACCACTCGTTTCGCCCATGCACTTGCCCTGGTACACCCACGAACCGTGCCAGGCAGTGAAGCAGGGATGCTCCAAGGTCTCCAGATGAACATATGAAGCTTTGCAGATCCACTTTGGCACTCTGTAGGTGACATGTTTGTCTAGCACCAGGGCAAGTGTAGAAGCCACCCAGGTCCCAAACAAGTTTGCAAGGTCTTATATATCCATCTGCAGCAACCTCACATAGTCACTGCTCAGAGACTGTCATACCAATGCCTTCAAAAATCTTCCCTCTCCTCCTACCATCAACTCAGAAACAGCAGGCCAAATAATTCCCCTTCAGCCAGCACTTGCTGGAGCACAGAGACTTTTTCCAAAGGACACAGAGGCTTTTTCCAAAGGACACAGAGGCATCCAAGCAGCATTAGTTCCTTGCAAATTGGGGTAGGGAGGTCTGAATGGTAATAGAATAGAATAGAATCATTAAGTTTGGAAAAGACCTCTAAGATCATCAATTCCAATCGTCAACCCAACACCACCATGCCCATAGGATCTCTTGCAAGACCTCGTATTATCAGAGGCAGGGAATGCTTCTTCATCAGCACAGCTCCAGCATCCACGGGATTAGAGAAGTCCAAATGGGTCTCTGAGCAAGCGGGAAAGTATCTAGTTCAGGTAGAGAGCTGCTCATGCTATAATTCACTGAAGTGCAGCTGCATTAGCACAGCTCTTCACCCAAGGTTAATTATTTCTGGGTCCATCAGGGCTGATTCACCTCCAGTGGCATGCTGACACAGCCGAACCTGGCTTCAGAAATAAATCTGAGGTTTTTGCAGCACGCTCTATTGCACAGCGGAACCATACCTGGAGTGGCTTTACCAGTTTTAGGGAGCGTGTGAACTGTTAAAGCCAATCTTAGCTCGTTCCTCCTTAAAAGAAAGGATACGTGCCGAGACATAGACAGCTTCCAAGACCCTCCAGGGAAAGATGCAGCCTACCTTCTGGTTGCCAGAGCTGCAAAGTTAAGCAGCTTATGTAGGACAGCTGCAGATATAGCTAAAAAGAAAAAAAACCCAAAACAAAATCACAAACACAAAAAAACCCACTAAAAACCAGCTCCAAAACCCACCACACACACAACCACATCCTCACAAAGAAGAAAAAAAAAACGAAAAGAAAGGAAAAAAAAAAAAAAGAAGAAAAAAAGGACCCCCCCCCCCAAAAAAAACCCCAAGCATGACAAGGACTGTAGTTTTCACTCTTCACAGACTGGACTGATCTACATTTTAAAGCAAAAACTTCAAACAGATCAAGCCACTGATTCTTGCAGATATTCCCAACAGGCTCTTTTCATCCATGCTGAGCATCCAGCTCCCACTATTCCCACCCTTGTCTAAATAAAATACCAATTCTGAATTCTTCTCTCCATCCTCAAGGCCACTCATTGTCATCTCTAGCTCATTTTTAGGGATTTTTATTTTGCATCAAAATAATAACCAAGGTGGCTTGCTAAGAAACACATAACATACTGGCAGAGAAATGTACCACTTAAGGGGGGGTGGGGTGGGGTGTATATATATGTAATATATATAACATCTGGGGCATAAAAGCAGATTTCATTTCTAATTAAGTGAAGGAGGAGGAATAGGACCCCTAAATGCCATTTGAACAATTCGCAGTACCTCTGTTTTCTGCATCCTCCACTTTTCCGCCCATCTCAGCCAAATACTTGTCTGAAATCTGTAAGTTTGCCAAAGAACTCCCCGTCAGTGCTCATAACTCTGCTAATTCGTAAGGTGTGGGTGTTAAATTGGAAGTTCAGGGGAAGAAATTATGAAATTAGCCAACAGGAATGAGTTCGAAAACTGCAGACAGCCCAGCACTATTATGAAAATATCCCTAGAAGAGGCATTTTATTTCAGAGAAAAGCAAGTGAGCAAGCTAAGCGTCGATTCTTGGTTAAGTTAATGCAGGAAAAACACCCAGTTTCATTTGGTTTTCCCATCCTGGCTCCTTTAACAGCACTACTGATTTCCACTGCTTGGGTATGATTAGTCAGGGGGTTGGGGAACCCCCTCTTTTTTCTCAGATGGAACATAATTTGCAATTCAGATCTTAGTTACGGTGACTCAAGGAGGAACACTTTCATTAAAAAAAAAGAGCAGAACTGGAGGAAAGAAACAAATTCAAGGCTTCAAAATGAGAATTAATTAAGCCTCCACAAGTGCCACAAGCTACCGATTGAGGAGATCCTTCAGGTACCTTGAAATAAGAGTGGCATCACAGAGAACCAAAGCCTTGCCAAGTCTTTTCCTTCTATTTTTTCTTTGTTTTTTTTTTTTTTCTCCTTAATACAAGTAATTTTGGGGCAACCCATCCAGCCTAACAACCCTCTGACCTAGGCAGATGTCCAGAAAAAAAAGGCAAAATTCAGCGAATCACATGTTGCTGACATCAGTCATCCTAAAATATTTCAGGGGTAAAACTTGACCTAAAGACACACACTCAGGCCTGTGCTGTGGTAACGCGAGTGTTTGATGAAGCATTAAGACGAGTGTCTTAGAACAGCCTGAACGGCTCCAAATATTTACGCATGGTAGGACAGTGCCGCTACGCCGCACTGCACTCATGGCCATCTATAAGCAAGAAAACAGGCAGTTTTGGAAGGTTGAATTCAAAAAGGTAAAGCAAATAAAAGCCAGAAGATAAAGAAGTTGCAAGAAAAGGCAACAGCTTTCCCAGCGTTGCACAGCAGTTGCAGACAAAGGTCCCTCTCCTACACATCCCAGCCACCAATGGGTCAAGACCAGGGTCAAACGACTTCCTTCAATGCAAGGCAGAAGCAGCCAAAAATCTCCTTTTTCTTCGCATTAATTCTATGAACAAGGCCAATTCATTCTGGCACAGGAATCCCGACACAAAAAATGCTGAGCTGTTACTCATTCTCATGCAAATATCCCTTGGAAATACAAAACCAGGGGGAACCCATGTACATACACATCCAGCCTGAGGGCATCCTGCTATTCAACAGAATTCAAAGGATTAAGGACCTGTGTTTTAGAAGGAAGCACTGGCCCTAAAAAAAAAAATAAAAATCTTACAATTTAATTGCTCATTGGCACTCTGGCAGCTCAGCCTGATAATAAAACATCCACAAATTCAACCTCTGTATCCATCTACCTGACATTCACCTTAAATCAGGATTATTTAGCCACTCTAGACCACACCTTTGATTAAAAACAAAACAAAACCAATCATATGAAACTAAGAACACACACTTTGGGCTTAAAATAACACAGAAAGCCAGCACTAAGCAGGCACAAATACAGACAATTTAATGCTGATGACCTGGTTTAGCATTGCTTACGCATATTGCATTTCATGACAGAAGAATAAGAACAGAAGAAAAACATGCCATCACAGCAAAATCAGTAGCTCTATAAAAATGTCAGAGTGCCACGCAGTAGCACTATTCTAGGATTTCTCTCTGTTGCTGATGGCATAAATAATACTGGGGAATTCAGCGAAAGGGATCTGCTCTCAGGTGAATTTAAGAGTCTGTAATTTCAGACACAGAAATGGCTTCTAATTACAGTGAGAGAAGGAAAGGCTGTGAAAAAATAAAAAAAAGCTGAATAGTCTGGCTTTTTTGTAAGTGCTAAGAGGCTCCATTCGCATCTGAAGGCTGCCACATGCCTGGTCAGTTTGAAAGGACAAGTCCAAACAACGGGTCCACCTTATCCTCTACGCGCTTAAAAGGTATTTCATGGGAAAGCAGGAGTGAGCTATGCCCTTCTGGGTTACCTAGTGATTTTATACAGCAGATATTGAAGACTGAAAGCATTTGTAACCCACTTTGCATGAAGAATGCATGAATCTTGGTGTTTAACACCTCAAGCAAGCCCCTATTAGCACCCCCCCCCCCCAAACCCCAAATCACCCAAAAAAAACCCAAACAACTTCCTCTTAAATTCAAGCTCTGGTTTAATGAATCATTAGAAGCTACAAAAATAATCAGCCTCTGGTGGATGGAACAGCCATCCTCAAGACAGCATTACTCCCAATCCCTTTGATGGGTAGTGTGGAGCTCTACATATCACCGTTCATCCTACCCATCTCATTTTTCAGATTAAAAAAAGAAAAAAAAAATGGAAATTACATTGCTCTGAGAACCCTTGTCTAATAAAAAAGAAAAAAAATGTCCCTGACAAGCCATTGGGGGAACAAGAACCACTCAAAGTGCTCTTGCTGTTTCGAGCGTTTTCAGCATGAAGGGAACCCATGCTTTTTTCACACTGAAAAGAAGAGGTTTTGCACATATTTTTGCCTCAGCAGCAGCTGAGCAGGACAGACGGCAGCTCCAAGCATGGCTATTTCTGAATTCGTGAAAACGTCACCCAGGGAACTTGTGCCAGGAACAGTGCTTCGTTCCAGCTGGAAACAAAGAGCGATTCCGTACCTCATGTCTCTTGTGGTGGTTAAGTAGAGGGAGTAGAAAGAAATAGGTTCAATTCTAGCAACAAGTCTAAATAGATCAGTGTGTTTAAACCACAAAGAAAAGGAAATATGCGGTTGTTCGGCCCACTGTTTTTCACAGCAAAGAAATGCCTGTGAGCCCACCGCAGAGGGAGCCTGCTGCCCTTTAGCTACTGAACTTTGCAGGTCCCGAAGGATGCTCAGCTGCTTTGCAACCACCTCAGACCTCCTGCCAAGTGGCAGTCGCCTTTCCTTGCAGGGTCTTCTCCAGGATAACAACCTTCATTACTTCCAGGCACAACAGGGCAGAGGATCCAAGGCTCACAGAATATTACCAGCTGGAGCTAAATGCAATTTTCTCAACCCTTTTTTTCAGGTCTAACCAATATATGGGGCAGCACTCATGCTCATAACAAGTATAGTTTTAAGTATGCCTGCACACAGTATTTTGCCAACAGATTTCGGCTCACGGTCCCCATGTTCCACATCTAAAGGACATGAACCAGCTTCCCAGTAGGAACCACCAGCTGTGGTTGAGGCAGTCCTAGCCCCAGCCAGCGCCATGCTTGGGGACAACTGTTTGTCACACCAGGTTGAGTTTATATCGTCATGTAGTTACACAACCTCCTGTCCAGACTTGGCTTGCAACCAGCACGGATGGGCAAATGCACTGCAAAAGCGATGTTTCCCGTCATTATTTATTATGCAGAAATGTAAAAGCCTCACACAGAGCACACCAAGAAAACACTACCATTTTAACAGCTGTTACATCCTATGAACCCACAGTATAATTTAGGTTGGAGTGGGACCTCCAAAGGTCATCTAGTCCAACCCCCAAGTCATGCTTCTCTCTGGCTTCAGTCATGACCTTAAGCAATAGGCTAAGTCCAAACTGTTTTCAGAGACAGTCAAATGAGAAGAAAAACCCCCTTCTGAACATAAAGGTCATCTGGCAAAATAATCTAAGGAAGCCAGCAACACAAATAGAGAGACTTCAGCACAAACATGGAAGGTCTTCTTCCAACATGAAAGCCAGGCTGCACCTTCCAGCTCTACCTTGCATACATAAAGTCAAAGCAGAAGTTACATCACCATTTTCCTGTGATATACAGAAGATGTATTCCAGGCACTATGAACAGAACAACACCAATTCCCAGAGAAATATTGCTCCTTGATGCGTTCTCAGACATGCATCTCTGCACCAACACACTCTTTTACTCTTTGTAAAACAAAAGTGTTGTTACACTCAACATTTACTCTTTGTCCACCATGGTGAGCAGATTTGCCTGTGCTTGAAATCAAGTTGCTGACTTTGCTAAACTGGGTCCCAGAAGATATTTCCCAATCAATACACATTATTTTCATCACAGCCAGGGCTCCCAGCATTCATCCCAGAAAACAGACAAGCGCATACACCTCCAAAATACAAAGCATATCCGTCTAAGAGTTGATTCCACCTCACATTAGATACCAAAAAAACCCACCAAAAAAAACCATCAGCGACATGAGCACAAGCTGCTGTTAACTCTTAGTATAGCAATTGAAAAGCTTTTCTTATAAGCTGCCTGTCTGTCTCCCTCCCACCTCCCATCCCTTCCACTCCTCCACGCAACTCCAGAACTTCCCAGCTCATGAAGTTCAAAGGCAAGTGGAGGTCAACGTTACTTGTACCCTTTAAAGACCAGCACAGCAAGAAATAGCAAACTCATGACGTACACAAGTACCTCAAGCTGCTCTGAAATTGCTGAGATTTTGAGTACTAAGGAGAGTCATGAAGTCACGTACAATTATTTTGATAAACTTAAAGATAAGAATCATACAAAGGTACCACAAAATGTTTCTTTTGAATACCATATGAAGCGTACAATTGCAAGCACCTTAAACAATAACAAGCTGTGACCATCAGGCAAGACTAAAGTTTAACAAAAACTTCCCACTTTACATTACAAAAGCCTGGCTGAAACCAGTTGGGTGTGACAGAGCATCCATAAGAATATTAATAATTCAGCTTTGAATAAGAAAAGTGAAAGTATGAACAGCAGTTAAAGGAGGAGATATTTGGTCTTTGCAGATTGCAGTCAGTGCGTATGACAGGGCTCAGCAGAGGTTCAGTGATCCTTGAAATCTGTCTGGAAGTGTGATTGTTACTGATTAGAAAAGAATACGCACATATTTCAAAGACAGTCTGCTTCATGGTGAACTCCTGTCACTTTGGGGCTAAGTGTTGCCAGTTTTCCCAGACTAATTGCTCTTCCAGAAAAGGACACAGAGCTTAGCGTTGGATCAGAGAAGTGGAGATTCTCTTTGTTACAAAAAAATTTAAAGTAAAAAAAAAAAAAAAAAAAAAAAAAAAGTGCAGCTTCTCTGTTGAGATTACAAAGAATTTTCTTTTGGCCAGTATTTCCTACTGCAACAAAACTCCCTTTATTCAATCCATAGAAATGTTTTCTCTGTTACATTAGTGAAAAATCTTTCGTGCAGATGACGACGATTTTTTCTCCCATTTTCTAAAATAAGTTCAATGAGAAACGTCTGCTGTGAAGTCATGCTCTCTGCTCTAGGCAGCCTACAAGCAGGCTGGCAAACAACACTTGCCGGGGGGCAGGGGGGGAACCCCAAATCCCAATTTTTGACTGGTGAGTGGCCTATCTGTGAACCCAAAGGAGAGGCATTCATCTTGAAATGATCTGCCAGAAGCCTCATTTTTTTATTCCCTCTAAGGGACAACCAACACATGAACCCTTCCCAGGACAGTGGTCAACTGCAACAGCAAAAGCAACAAGTGGGAATCCAGTTGCAACCAGGTGGAGCTCAAGCAGCAAATAAAATACTACTTGGCCCACACCAAGTTCGCCTTCATTTCAGCCACGACATAAAACTCTTCTGTGGTGGGGACCAGGGATTGGTTGAGGCATGCACACATGCTCTTGTATCTGCAGATGCAGTAGGAAGGATTTAGCTTTTGTCCATCCATTCTCTACATCATCCAAAGACTCTGACCAAACAAGGACCCCACCTGGAAAGCCACCTGCATCATCCTCATTTGAGTGTTCAGTGTCTCCTTGCAATGTCCCAACCTGGGGTACACAGAAAGGACTGGGAAACAAAATTGATATCTATATCCAGTCATTTAATACCTAATTAATTCAAGCAAATTATATGGGGGTTTTTTATAAAGGAGGGAGTAACCTGATCAGCCTGATTATACTGATGGGCCAAGAAGTTGTCACCATGGCATTTCATTGACAGTCTGTAGGAAAACCCACTCCAAACGCCCACCACCAGAACAGACGAGTAGAGCTGGCTGAAAAAGATGAGAACAGCCTGAAGTTCCCTGCCTGGTTTTTGATCCTCCTAATGAAAAAGAAGCTTTTGCAAGAAAGACAAAAAAAGTCCTGGGAAATTTTCATTAAGATCCATTTGGGGGGGGGGGGGGGGGGGGGACACCAAACCAAAAAACCAACACAACAGAAGTCTGCAATTTCTTCCCTTCCCCCATGCCAGGAACTTCAGCTATGAAGGTCCTTTTTCTCAGACTGGTAGAGAAGGGCTGATTTGGAACAAAGCTCCCTCCAGACAAACTCTCCCCTCCAGAGGAGGGACATGGGTGGGTACAATCACTTCCCCTTCAAAGCTGAATTTCAGACATCCAAAACCAACACCTGTTTGGGAGAGAAACCAAAACCTTCCATCACCAAAAAGGTCAAGACCTGATGAGACTTGTGATGTGAGAATGGTCCGTGCTTATTTGGGAGCGTGTTTCTCAGAATTAACCCACCCCATTCATGTCACTACCAGGAAAGGCAGAACCTGCTCTACCCAAGCAGAAAGTTTTGCTCTTGAGGCCAACAAGAGAGTTGAAGACACTGCTTCTGCCTTGCCTGCCAGGAGCCAACACCAATGAAGCTTCAGGCTGTAAACTTGCTAATTTAGCCTTCAAACAAGCTGCCATGCCAAGTTCCTGGCAGCCATAGCACAGCACCCCTGGAGACCTTTGTCTTGCAGCCATCCAAGCACTCTGTCAGGTCTACAGGAGTATCTGATGCCAAAGGACACGCTAGAACCTCTCCCTTGCTCTGCAGATCAGGATTGTAGATCTCTTTCTAAAGAGCAATCCTCCACCCTCGTCAGCGGCAATGAGCTTGATGCAAGAATTGCTTGGTGGAGTTTTCTGGCAGCAGGGGAGAGGAGATGAGCATAATCATCCTTTTTCTAACCTAAGGGTTTCGCCCCAACAAACCCATATTACACACCTCATTTGGAGCAAGAACAAGAACTCCACCACGCACAACCACCAGCTCTGACCTGCAAACTGGAAGTGCAAACATTGCAAGACTACCCGCTGGCAGGAATGCCTTCCTAATGATGCCCATAACTCACCATTAAGCTCACACCTGCCAGCTCCAAGTACGACATTACCTCCCGTGGCAACAAGGGGCATCTTAAACACACCACTTATTTCCCATGGAACATTTGGAACAAAAGCTTTGACAACCCCAACTACAGGAGGGTAGGATTTTTTTCCTGTGATTCCTTGCTCCGCTGCAAGCATTAGCTTATTACACTAATGCAATCCACTTCTAAAAACATCCTGACAGCTCCGAAAACAGCACAGATCTACCAGCCCTAGGAGGATCAGCGCAAAGCCCAAGTAGGGGATGAGATATTCCCCCACAAGGAAAAGTGTGGGTCCAGCATGAGGCAGCTCCGTTCCCACATGCACATCACCAAAACCAGGCGCAGAATGGGCCCTCTCGCGGTAAACGCAGCGAGCAAGCACTGCACTGGAGAAAAATCCTCCAGTGTCAGACAAGCCAGTAGGTAGCAAGAGAGAAAATGCTGCACTGCCTGCGGCGATGCTGGCAATCTCAGAGTTGCCCGGGTTACCAACCTGGAAAATCATGCAGAAGATTAAGACCATAAAATTTCTTCCTAAATTATGTAAAGGGGGGTAGTGGGTGGGGAATGGCCAGTTGCTTGTGAATTATGATCGTCCAGGCACATAAAAAAATTGAGCATTAAGTACAACCACTGTCCACTGCTGCTTTTTTTTTTTTAAGACTATAGAAGGTGTTTTTAAGGTTTAAAAATAGATTAAATACCCTACATGCTTCATAGCAAGAGTTTTCACTCACAGCTGCAGAATGCAAAAAAAAAAAAAAAATTCAGCTACAATAGGAGATTCTGGGGCTCTTTTAGAACAAAATCTTCCTTTGCTAAAAACACAATCCCATTCTCAAACTGATTTTCTGGGTAACGAGGCCCCCAGTTCCTATGCTGCTCTGCTCTCCAGCATGCCATCGGAGGAGATTTCCTCCTGTTTGAGCAAACTCAGTCTGGCTCCACGGTCTATGCAGTCTTTTCACCGTTTTGATTGCAGAGAATCACCTTAGCCGGTCTCAATGACAATGCTATCACCCCGACACAAGCACTACACGCTTCCCAGTAACTGTAGTGTCAGTCACTCCACGCCAGAGAGCAAACGAGCCTAAAGGGTTGTTTTGCTCCAATGTTAACACTGGTTGTGATTGCAAGCTCACCGTGGCCTTTTACACCCCTCTGCAACATGCCATCCTCGGGCTGTACCACCGTGTAAAGGACACGCTGCACTCAAGACCCTGCAAAAAAAATAGGATTGCAAACCGAGCAGGCATACCTTACCATCCAAGTACAGAAGAAAAGGAACAAAAATGCACGAAAAGCAAGATGAAAGCATAGGTAACCATCATCTGAACTGCCCACTAGGAACCCTTCTGCCCTGTAAAAATCCACTCCAGCCACTTGTGCTTCAAATTCAGTGGCTCAAGCTGCATTCTGACAGACCCGACGCGTGCCTCTCAACAGTAAGGGTGGATCCTACCTCTCTCTTCAGGGTGAAGCGTTAAAACCGAGCACAGCAGCGGAAGGCATATCTGACAATGACACTGCAATTTATCAAGAACTGGGAGGGGGAGAAAGAAAAAATAAATTAAAAAAAAAAAAAATCATGAAAGCATCGCTCTGGCTGGTCCCAGGGTATTTATTCTTACCCTACACGATGCTGAGAGTCTTAAAAGCCAGAAAGTCCGGAGGATGAACATTTCGGGGGGAAGCACCCCATCTCCCCTAGTGATGCTCTGGTGATGCGGCGGGTAAAGGATGGAGGGGAACGGCACCCCCCCCTCCCCCCGCACCCCTAGCCCCCCCCCTCCCACCCCCGCAGCTCACCTCTTCCCCCGGCAAGCCTAGAGGGGCGGCGGACTCCGCATCGCTCCGGTCGTCCCCCCCCCATCCATGGCCGGTTACCCTCCAGCTCCGCCGTTCACCCGGCGGAGCAACCCGCACCGGCGGAGCCGGGCAGAGCCGCTGCCGCAGGGGCCGCCCCGCCCCGGCTCCGCGCAGCGGAGGAGGAGGATGAAGATGAGGAGGAGGAGGAAGAAGAAGCGCGCCCCGCCCTACGGCCGCAGCCCCGGTGCGGCGACTGGGGAGGGGAGACGTTGTATCCTCCCCCCACCCCCCCCCCCAAGAGCATCCTGGTCCCGGTGGTCTGGTATCGGGGTAGGGTGGAGCAGTATCCCCCGGGAGCATCCCAGTGAGGGGTAACCGGCTGCGAGCTGAGGCATTAGGATCATCCGCTAATTGGTTGTTAATTACAAAGTGCTGGCAGGTGCAGATATTTAAAAAAAAAAGGAAATAAAAGGTAAAAGAGGGGTAAAGTGTCTTCATCTGGTTCTGGGGATGCCTATGTGAGGTTAGTGGGACTTGGGGTTGGTTGTTTGGGGTTTGGGTTTTTTTTCTTTTCCTTCTCCCCCCCCCCCCCCCCAAGTAAGAAGCGATAGGATGAGAGGAAACAGCCTCAAGTTGCACCCGGGGAAGTTTCAGTTGGATATTAGGAAATATTCCTTCATGGAAAGGGTTGTCGAGCACTGGGACAGGCTGCTCAGGGAAGTGGTGGAGTCACCGTCCCTGGAGGGATTTAAAAGATGGGTAGACGTGGCGCTTGGGGACATGATCCCATGGTGGACTTGGCTGTGTGAGGTTAAAGCTTCGACTCAATGATCTTAAAGGTCTTTTCCGACCCAAATGGTTTTATGATTCTCTTCTGGTTCAGAGCTGCAGAGCATCTCAGGGGCTTCAAGGGGCCGGGTTGGTTTGGGTCTTGGACCACACCTTATATTTGGTCAGGCTGGGCTTGGTGGAGTATTTTGGTTTGGGTCATATTTTGTGTAACCTGAAGAGCACGAATGTGGACCAGCGATGTTGTTGCTCTGTCTGTACAGTTGGCTGTGTTAGCACTGGGATGCTGAGCAGAGCCCTGGTGCACAGGGTCCCTGCGCTTTTGCTCAGCTGTAGAAGTGGCCTCTCGTAGTGAGAAACTGGGTCCTGTTCTCACAGGTGTAAAATGTAGGCGTAGGTAGTGAATTCCATGGAAGCAAGGGAAAAAAAAAAAACAACCACCAAAAAACCCCCTGCAAAATCCTCCCCTCATTGTGCTGGAGGAATCTTTAGTCAAAGCAATGATGTACTCTCCAAATCCTTACTTCACCCCATGGGATTTTTAAGTGTAATGGATGTAAAGACCATGTTTTGAGGGATTTCCTTTGTTTTAAGACAATACCTCATCTGTTAATATGGATAATGGCTTACCACAAAGCAGACTCCTCTACTAAATAACTTCATTACAGGAATCCGAACGGATTTCAGCCTGCCCTGTGGAAGGTTTGGGGAATGAGAAGAGCTGCTATATCGCTACTCTCCCGTGACTCATGCCTTGATAATACCAAGTATAAAAAAATATCTGGAGACATGATTCATGCTCCTGAGGAGGCCAGAATAGGGCAGGCTATAATATTTACTGTGAGTAGCATCTTCCCCTGCGTGATGAGAGGTAGCTGTGTGCTTGCATGTCAACGTTTTCCCACGTAGAGATGCTAATGACTCTAATCTGTGTATGCACGATGTTAATAACTGCATGGGGAATGCATCTTTGGGCTGAGATGAGAAGTCCCCAGGCATGCATGGAAGAAAACTGGGTCTGAGTCTTCTTCCGTTTGGAGAATACTTATTGTATCTGATTAAGTTGTGGCTGCAAATCATATTTGAATATTCCAGGATGTAAAGCAGGAAGGGGCTTGTGCCTTCATCTCCTCCTTCCTGCAGGGACCTTCCACTGATCATCTCCATCCAGTGTTTTACAGTGGGTTTTAAGCTACTTTATGGATTATTTTAGCAATTCTCTAATAAATTCCAAAGTTGTAGGAAGGAATTTGCCAGCAGGGGGGTGAGGATGCAGCAGGTGAGTGAAGAAGTTGAAGTTGTTGGGTTTTGTTTTCAGTCTCTTGCTAAATTTTCCATCCAGTAAGAGACATCGGGTTACCAGACTTTTGCAGCCTGTCAATTTTTTTTTTTTTTTTTTCGTAAACAACTATGGCATTAGGACTGTATTCTGCCTTCTCTGGGAATAGCCCACTGCTCTGCAGAATTATTCCTGTGTTAATGAGTAGTAAGGATTCTTCTCTTTCTCTTTTCCTGTATCTCCCTCTGACACTCAAAGAGCTTTTACTGCTTCATCTCCAGCTGTCTTGGGGATTTTTTTAGTGCACCTAGGTATGAATATTTTTGCCCCTGTGTGCCAGGATCAATGATAGAGCAGTGAACTTACTGTGAAAGCGATCCTTTACTGGGCATCCTTTAAAGATGCTCCTCAGCCATTTCTCTCTGCATCTTCTTGCTCTCGGGATGGGAATTTTATTGGGGGGAGGGGATCGCACGCTCCCAAGGCTGAGATGGCTTTCACGACTCTGCCCTGATCACCCCATGGGACTTCAGGCCAGGGATGCTTGGTCTTGGTTTCAGTTGGGTACAAATGTCAGGTGTGAGGCAGTTTCTCCCCAGATTTTTTCAAGGAGGGCTGTGCATGGTAATACAGCAAATCTGTAACTAGAAATTTTTATTCATTGCTAATACACAGCTTTAACCACAGGTATGTGGCAACGACAGCTTGGCTGTGACCAGGGCTCTTAGTTGCCCTTCCTTTTTAAGTACTTTGCTCTAGTTTTTAAATGTTTTGCTAAATTAGTGGTGTATCTGCCATCTTGGGGCATCTCATCATTAGGAGTAACTGCTGTGGAGGACCTCACATGTAATTAACACCAGAGCAATTTCCATTGGCTCAATCACTCTCTGCAGGATCTGACAAACTAAATGATGTCAGCTGGGATAACAAATACAAATGCTGGGGAAAATGAGTGTGCTACGTGTTGAGGAGCAGCAAAAATAATTCATCTCTCCGGGGGGTGGGGAAGAGAAGTTGATAAGAAGGGAGTGGGACTAGTTTCCAGTCTTGAGCCTTTGGACCTGCTCTTTGGGTCCACAATAGGTGCAGCAGAAAGGAAAGAAGGGACAAGGCAGGTAGAGTTTGGTAATCCCTTCTCTCTAAGACAGTACCTCCAGGTATTTTGTCTCAATGAAGTGGACTGTTTCTCAGATGGAAATTTAGATTATGATGGCAAGTGTGGAAGTGAAGATGGAAGGTGTAACTGGAAGGGGTTGGGGGGCAGCCAAAATTATTTGGACCCTATGACTCTTCTTCCTGACCTATTCTGGAAGCTGAAGGTCGCCAGTGTGTTTATGGTTGATCTGTGACAGTCCTTGCTCATGCGCTCTGTGCTTTGTTGGGTGAGGAGCAGCACGAGTTGGTGACTGCCCAAACTGGCGCTTCCCAGAGGGGATACTTGGGAGGTGTTTTGAGCTTCCCAGCATCTCAGTACCCATGATTAGCTCTGGTCTTGTTCTCTGCCCTGCAGCAGAAGCTCCTAATTCTCATAGTTCTTATACTGAAACAGTATTTTGGAGAGAAATTGAGCCCTGTTTTCATCAGAATAGACTTTTCTGACCTGTAGATGTGTCTACATGCATCTGTGTGTGTTTCTGACCTGAGTGTGTGTGTGGGGCGGGGGGGGGGGGAATCATTAAATGCTGCGTGGAGACAAAATGTTGCTGAAGAGCAGTTCCTTTCAAGTAAGAAAATTAAGGATTCCGAAGTATATAACGTTACATGCGTAGCTATATGAGCTGGTGTGATCCTACATTGCTATTCGAAGGGGTCACATGCCAGAAGAAACTTCATTTTATGCTAATACCAAAGCTGATGGGGGGGGGGGAATTGTATTTTCCACCCCCAAAATAACAAGAAAATGTTATCTGGGGGAGCCTAATCACTGGCACTTGCATTTGATGTCACATTCTCTTACCTGTATTCAAGGGGGTTTATTGCAGACTTGATAAAAAAAAATTCCGGATATCTCACTGCAAATAAGAGTTCCTGGTGCCCCAGATTTGCCTTTTGTGAACACTGGTCTTCCTTGGGAAATGGCTGGTAACAAAAAAAAAAAACCAAACCAAACAAACAAAAAAAGAATGTTGAGGTCTTCCTACATCAGCATTTCTCTCTTTTGTCCCTGTCTTTAAGATCACGAGATGCCTAATGCTGTGGGTACCAGCTCTACCCTCTTGACTTCTTTCCTGTTCCTGCCAAGCAAACCCCAGGAGGTTTGTGCTCATATTAGATGTTGCTTCCAGCTGCTAAAACTAGATGAAAGGCCTGTGTTATTGCTGTGTGCAGAGAAGTCTCTGAAAACCTAAGGATATATTCCATGCTGGGATACGGAGAGCACACAGCCGCTTCTTGGGGCAGATCTGAAAGGGCATCTGGAAGATCTATGTGTGTGATATCCTTGGTTGCAGGAATGGAAACCTCATCTGGTTTCACTTCCTTTTGGTACCTGAATTGGGGGTGACCAGCCTCTCTCCAGGGGCAGCTCATGGCTGTCTTTAGCTCATCCTGCCGTGGTGCTGTGCTTGAATTGAACGTACAGGCTGATGATGGACCCATGCTGCGGATGAAAGCTGGACCAGAAAGCTGTGGAGACATGTTGCTGAATTGCCGTGGGACCAACCTGTGCGTCCCATGGAGTATGGGATCAGCACGTCAACGTGAGCCTGGTGCCTGTGGATCCAGCAGGACCCAAGAGCTTGGTGCAGTCCTGGTGTAGAGCTCATCTCCAAAACTGGAGTGCAGGACCCTGATGATCCTCATACTCAGCTCTAGGCTGATGCTATGATGAATGGATTCTATCCATCAGGAATCTGTGCTAGACAAGAGCTGGAGTATCAGTAATAAATCATCTATAATGCAATTGTATAAATAAATGACATAACTACCCACCTCTGTGTTTTATGAATGCCTTGGTGAACGTGGTTTATCAGAGCAATTTGGTTTTTGGCTTCTTTAGTGTGTGCAGCAAGTTTCCGCCCTGTTCAGGGTCTTGGGCTCTCTTGATTCAAAGAGCTAATCTCCGAATGAGGATATTTCTAGGGCGGTGTATATGGAATTGCATGGCAAGAAAGGGCATCCACTAATCTGATTCCTGGAATAATATGGGAAGGTGTTATGTTATTACCATGAGGTGCTTGCAACTGCTTTTACCAGCCTGCCAATCGCTCACTAGGAGCTTCAGCAGCAATTGCTGTTTGGGCATGGTGTAACCACATGAATTTGGAGATGAAAGCAAGCGCGTGTCAAATCCAGGGCCTTGGCAGCAGGCAGCACAAACATCTGTGTGATAAGCCTCCAGGTAGGAAAAATGCCAAGGGAAGAAAACAGAAGCAACTCCTAGACACAATGGAGCACGGATGTAAAAATACAACTTATGAATTGCATAGACAAATCGCTATCCAAGTACAGTTTATAGCTCCTGGTTATGTTTTTTTGTTGTGTGGGGTTTTTTTAATTTTATTTTATTTTTAGAAATCTTTGATTACTACGGGCTGAGGATCAACCCCTCTTAGCTGCCACTGATGACCTTTTCTATAAAATATACAGCCAGCCCCTCTGTTGAATCTGAACCAGCTTTTTGTGGCAGCAGATTGACTTTGAAGCTGAAGGTAGCAAAGGTAAACCATAGCTTTGAGGTGCTCAGGTTGCTTTCGGAGTCAGGCTTTGCCCCTTGCATTGCCTATCCATGGTTATTTCAGCCCAGCTGACCTGTTTTGGAGCTGGTGTAGTCAGGATTTGGCTTTACAGCTGCTGTCTGATGGGAGTGCTGCCAGCTATTTCCCCTCTACAGTTGTATGTTGTCCTAGAATAAGATCAAGAAAATACGTATCTGTTAATGTCTGTAGGCTGGAGGCATTTGAAAATTGGGAAGAACCATGTTTCTTAGAGCTGCAATCTGAATTTATTTGCATCACTGATGACTTCAAAATTAGAAGCGGTTATTGGCATCTGGCTTTCTGGAGGAGAGCAGAGACTGCAGAATTGCAATTGCGACTCCTATATATTAATGGATTTGGGGCTTGCCGTCTGCGGAGAAGGTGGTTTTTTCGCTGCACAGGGGGAAGGCAGCACAGAGTTTTTAAACACCTTGTTTAGTCCAAAATATTCCATTGGCATCAGCACAGGAAAGGTATCCAACATAAACCTTAAATACTTGTCAGCTTGGTTCTTGCCTGTGGAAAACCACAAATTAGGGCCTTTGGTTTAATAAACAATCCTTTAATGGAGGAACAACTAGGCAAGGTATTCTTGCTGTAACACTCGAAACAAAATAGACACCCTGCTATAGAGACCTGGGGAGGTAAAAGCACATCAGCATTCTCGCTACAAAAGGGAAACTTCTGCAGTCCAGAATACGTGCAATAAAAACAACAGGGTTTTTTTCTTGGTTTGGGTTTTTTGGGGGGGTTACCCCCCGAAGGCTTTTGAGTGGGTGTAAGAGGCTTCCATTTTTCAGATGCCTCATTTCGATAGCCGGTGGCATCCGACCCTCAGAGGCACAACTCTGAAGCACAGCAGTGGAAGTAGCTTTGTGCCTTTAATCCTCGAGGCTGAACGTGAGCTGGTTTAAACTCTGTTCTGCATCCATAAAAATAAAGCAAAAAGGGACTTACATGGCCAGTTTTAGGGGCAGTACACCTTCCCCTGCTGTGTAAGGGGATGTGTGCTTTCACAGCCGAGTTGATCAAGGACCATAGGCACCTCATCACTTCTGATGCCTGTCTAGACCGAACAGCCAGGTCTGAATAACAGGTTTAACTCAGCCCCTCGGCACCCACTCTCCATCAAGCATGAACTGTCATTGTGATAACCAATTGTCTGGTAACTCTCTGAAGCTCAGCAAAGAAGAGTTAGCGAGTCTTTTCAGTGAAATACTGTATTTCAGCACTTGTTGCCATGCCTTCAGGGCTGTCTCCTTGAGCTAATAACAGACTGAGAGTGGCTTTTTGGAAATGCATTGTGACACCTCCTTCTAGAGATGGCTGGATATCATATCTGTGTTCCTGCACGCTATGAATCATCGCAGATCAGAGCACCGTTCTCTGCTTAGGCTCCAGCAGCCTTTAAATGTTACAGGCTTGCATGCCAGAGTCTGAGGGTTTTTCTAAAGCACCTGCCCACGTCCTAATCTTGTCATCTGCCCCTTATCTCAATTCCCTTTGTTTCTGGTTAATCCTTTCTTACCTTGAGTCCTGGGATCTTTATGCTATATTACCAAGACAGAATGATGTTGCACAAATGGATTGCCAAGCATTCAGTACTCCTCTTTTTCCTTTGGTTGCTCTTTATGAATATAAGGAGGTCAAGAAATAACCTTTTGGTCCTCACGAGTGTCTCCTTTCTAATCACGTCCATGTCTCCTAGCCTCAGTAAAGCCTCTCTGCTTTGAGGTGAGAGGACTTTTCTGCTGGCCCTGATGTTTTATTTCCTCCTAGGAGGAGGCAGGGGTTGGAGTGGGGCTGGTTCAAGATGTCACTTCCACGCTAAGTTTTTCTTTTAAGTGAGGGCATGTCTTTGCTTTTAGAAATGTTGACTGTTTTCAGCTCAGTCGAATAATTCAATTGCTCTGTTGGTCTAGAGGAGTATCTTCTGTAACCAGTGATTTTTCTTGATTCCTGTTTTCCAAGAAGACATCAGAAAAGGTTCTTTGAACATTGGAAGAAATAACCAGGTGACCATTGAAACCATCATAAAAGATGACATTGTACCTTCTGTGGAGGATCTCAGGTTATTTTGCAATGAGCTAATGAAGATTTGCTGCCAAAGCTGAGGTCAGTATTATCCACACTGAGAAGTAAACGTTACCAGAGAATGCCTTCCCTTGTTCACCACCTCTTGAGCCTGTTCTTTTCCTCTACAATGAGTCATTCCTGCTGGAACTGACTTTTGATGTGGACTGGTCTCCAGACCCAACCTGATGACCGCTTTGAGTTTCCAGTCAATTCTGAAGGTCCCAAAGAGCTGCTGAAGCAACACCTTCCTGAAATGGTGCTAGCTCCTCAGGTTGCACGGCAGTATTTTCTTCCAAAAGACTCTTCTTCTTGTTGGCATCACTGTCAGAGGCCTCCTCAGCAAATGAAATAGCTAAAAAGAGTAGAGATGTTTGCTCCAAGTTAGGGATACGGGTAGGTAGACACAAACACCTCTTGGGAGGCAGCTCTTGCATCTGAGAACTGGCCCCTGGCTCTGCCAGATGGGAGTATGTAAGAGTGATGATGCAAGGTTGCTAAGGCAGTCCAACCACTTTAGATCACCTGCTAGCCTTGCTGCTAGCACTCTCTCCAACCTGTTTCACGCTCTTAGGTGCTCTTTTTTTAATTATTCTTTGTCTTTATTTTTCTTCTTAGTTTCTCTCATACTGAGGTTTGTTATATATCTTTCATTCTTTTGGTTTGAACAAGGTATTTTCTACTGCGTTTTTTGATATTTTGCAGTATAAGGTTATTGCAAGAAAACTGCCGGAATTCATCTTAGACTTAAAAAAAAAAAATTTTTTTTAAACTTCAACTTTCAAGACATTACAAGTTAATGCCATCCTGCTGCACACAGCCTTTGCTCAGAGCACAGAGGCTGCATTGCAGACTTCAGCGTATCTTTGCCTCAATAGGGGCTGTCCCTTTGTGAAGTGCCATAGGTATACCACATTGCAGTTGGTTACCATGTCAACCTCTGAATGATCCTTTTTTCTTTTTCTTTTCTTTTTTTTTTTTTTTTATTGAAAGGAGAGAAGGTAGGTACATGAAATCCATTGATCTCATCTGCCACCACTCTTTCGTTGCATTGAGCCTGCTTCTTCCTGGGGATGCTCAGATGTTAATGGAGGATTGCTTCTATATCCAACCTTTGAGCTTTATTTCTTCTCCGCCATGTTTCTTTGTAGGGAACTGCAGTAGTTGCCAGAAGGGAAAGCAATGGCATATGAAGACCAAATTGGTGAAATCGCTATATGCGTGCGTGATCCTCTCTGTCTGTGTCTCTTCTAAAGAAGCTGTTGCTGGTCGTGATGTAGTAAATAGGGTCTAGTATGGACCTAAGGCTTTAAAAACAGTCTAATGTGGGTTAGATGAGACTTGGATTGGTTTGCCAGGGATTTATGTAGAGCTGTTAGTGACAGTGGGGTCTCTTAGGAAGACCCACTGCTTTTACCTTCAAGTTGTCTTGCTGGGGTGCTCAGTTTTTTCTTTCACCTGGAACCATTTGAACTGTGTGCCAGCAGTGCTGCAGGCTTTTTTTTTTTTTTACTAGGTCTTGGGTGTTTCCTCTTCACCATGGCTCTTTGTGTATTGTTGGGACAGGGGGGCAAAGACCTGCTGGGGAAAGATTACGGTCTGGTTTTGTTCCAGAAATCAAATTAGGTCTCTTAGACTCATCTGAGTGATATCTGAGGTAGACGAGTACCACTTAGAGCAATGGACTGAGCATTCAGTCTATGATGTCTCCATATCAAAACTCATTTGTAAGGTCTGGTTTCTTTGCCCATATCACTTGATTACAAAGGCTTTTACCGTGTAACCAGCACCAAGATAATGGAAAATATGCCAAGAAGACAGGAGGAGCAGAAAGTGCCTGACTTCCTTTGTTAGCATTATTGAATTCAGTTGAATTAATCTCCCTCAATTTAATTTGTTGAGCAGTATGTGCAAGCACAACTAAGCATACTGTGTTTGGTTTTTTATCGTGACCGTGTGACCTGATGTGTTTAATACTGCAGAAGCAAAACAAACAGAAGAAGGAATGCAGATATTGGAGGTGGAGAAGACCTGGGTAAGTCTGCTAATGAAATACTCTCTTCAGTTGTGTTCTGGAGTTGTTCTAGCTACCCGTGAGAAGATGTATCTCCACCCAAGAAGATGCTGTTCATAGGAACAGGGGTAAATACCCTGTATCTGTTTTAAGGGTAAATACCCTGTACCTTTTTCCACACTTCATCTTGCTGTAGTTCTTGGTTTCAGCATGATTGCTGAAATAGCAATTGGCACTTCAAGGCTTGTCCAGTCTAGCCTATTCAAAACACTTGAAATCCAAATAGTGGAGACAAAAGAAACCCCCAACTTAAACCATTTTTTAAAATTTTGCCTACTATCCACAAATTGAGTTCATTTTCCTGATGCATTTGCTCATGTACCGATGCCTGTGTAGTTTGTAGGTAACAAAGCAAACATCTGGAATCACATTGACAGGGATTTCTTGTTTCACAGCTGGAACTTTGCTAGTTAACTGTCTTCTAAACTCATGAAATAATTCAATAGCAGAGTTGACTGAACTCTGAATTTTTCCTATTAAATTCCAAATGTACCCAACCCAGCCACTTCCACCTGCAGGGGCAGCATCAAGATTAATCTTGTATTATTGCTTATAGCCCAGCATACAGCAATGAAGTGATGAATAACGCTACTCCATGCAATGGGACTAAGTTCTCTGACCTTTTGTTGTTGAAACGCAATAACAAGTTGTGGGTTGACCCTGGCCAGCAGTTAAGGTTTTGGGCACTTTTTCCCTCAAGTTGAGATTTTAATTCCCTTGAAAGCCAGCTGCAAGGCTATTTGCTGCCTGTGCTGCTACATGTTGCCTGCTCCGGTTGACTCAACGAACTACTCGCCTGAATTTTCGAAGACCTGTCCTTCATAATAAAATCATACCTGGTGACTTAAGATTCTCTTTAATAGGAACTGAATCAGCACAGGATTGTGCTGTTTGTGGTTCTTTGTTAACAGCTGTTCCTTAATGTTCATCTAGGCTGTTGCTGACTATGAGTACACTCCAAAATACCTGAGCTGTACCACTATTAACAGGTTTATTTTTCCCAGGCTGTAATAAAGACAGACAGTAGTATGTTTACTAGCAATGTTTATGTCCCTAACATTAACATTTAGATTTTCTAACCCCATTAAATCCTTCTCCAAACCTGAACATGTATTGGAGGTGACTTTGGACAGGTGTTCAACATGGTAAGCCGTGAAAATGCCTGACATCACTCCATGCTGTGGTGGTCTCGGAGGAGCCGGTAGAAGTTAGTTCATCATGGCTGGCAGCAAGATTTTTATTTCAAAGGGAGCAGGGGAAGCAGCAAACATGATGTTTGGGAGTTCTGTTCTGCTGCAATGAAATATCTGAGAAGAGGAAACTCATCTAATGCTTCTCCCTGGAGACTGCAATGCAGGTGGTTGAGGCCAAGTCTTGAAGCATCAGGCTCTGCTGTATGTGTACTTATAAACAGGGATTTTAGTAATACACTGAGGTTGCTTGCTTCTGTCACCTCTGCAGAGTGTCCTATTGCAAACAACATTGGTCAAGATAGAAGCACCCTGTTCCCCCACTGATCTGAGTCACTGCTTTAAAGCTGGTGGAAGAAATAGCATGGGCTCCTGCATGGGCAGTGCCATTTTTACTGAGTCTCATGGTTTTTATTTGCCATATCATGGAGTTTGTCTTGATTATCAGATGTGCTGCTCAAAATAAATTCAGTTGTGCATTGGAATTTTTCTCTAATGCTGCCCTGAAGCGGTCAGAAAGGATTTACAGGCTCATGCGTCAACCCTAGAGCAGGCGAAATTGTCTTTAAATGGGATTTTGAAGTGATAATCTTCCCTCTCAATGGAAGCTGTTTTAATTTTTCTTTCAGAAAGCAAGGTTGGGGGCCTGGTGGTGGCATATTGTGGCTTCGGTATTTAAGTAACACTCAGGGAAAGTAATTGCAAACACGGTTTGTGCCAGCGATTCCAATCAAGCAAGCATTTAAGGTATTAACTGCTGCATGCATTGTGCTACTGTTCACATTCTTAAGAGTCGTATGCCAGAATAATTGGAGGAATTGCTAATTCAGTCCTGGTTATTATTTTCCAACAGGACAGAACTTGCAGAGTTGGACTGCAGAATGGACAGACATACTCCAGCAAGCAGCTGAATATTTCTGAATGTAATTTCCCATGATCAGGAGATGGGGACTGTTCCTGGACAAAAGAAATAAAATCCTGAAGTGAAAAATTCTGTGTGATATTGAAAAGCTTGGGAGAGGTAGGCTTGCAATTTTTGTCTTAATCAGTGATGGGGGCTAGAAGAGAACCTGGACATAAAGATAACCAACTGGCTTGTGCTCAGAAAAGGTGCTGGACTACAGTTTCAGGTTGGGTTTTTTGTTATTATTTCAAAGATCAGTTTGTTTTCCTTACTGGCAAGTTCTATCGAGTGAAATTGTGGGGCCATTTGTTAAGCTTACTTTGTTTTTTCTTTTCTACTAAATCCATAGTTCCACTAACTTCCTTACCTGCATGCTTCCCTTTTTTTTTTTTTTTTTTTTTTGTCACTTAGTTGTATGTTGTCTCTTGCCCACTTTTCTTGCTGCCTCAATCATCACCTTCAAGTACCACATTTTAACAAAGTGCTGAAAGAATGAGTTTCATTTTTAAAGCAGCTCAAAAACTTGACATGAATGGAAGCGGTGGATACTTAGGAGGGGTTGAAATAATGTTCAACTAGTTAAATTTCAGGATTCTGTAACACAATATCATTTAGTAATATGGTTTGTCAGTTTGCTGTACAGAAGTGAAAAAAACCAAAGGATCTTCCTTCCATGAAATACAAAACGGCTTGCTTTGGAGGTGGGTTTTTTTTTCCACAACATGAACTTAACCCCCCAAAAACAGTGAATTTTGGAGCAAACTTGAATTCCTTTGAAAATTGGAGGTGGTGGTTGTTCTGGTGTGGAAGAGCAAGGTTTAAGGCTTTAGGGTTTCCCATGAGTATGTGCTGGGCATCCTCACCTCTTACCACTCTTCACTCTCTCTTTCATCCAAACTATCGAAGAAAACCAGTGGCTGGGAAGAAAGCAAATCATTAGTTTTCATATTATGCAGGTCCCAAAGCCATGCAGTGACTGGTCTAAGGGAGGTCTTGGAAAATAGCTTTCCTGGGGCTGCAGCTGAAAAGAAACTGTGATGATCTGTAGAAAATGAGGAAAAACCTGTACAACTGTTGATAAGGAGGAAAGCCAGCAGTGCCAACGGTGCTTTATGGAAATCTTTTCTCCCATTAGTGATCTTGTTATCCATCTGCTTGGGAATGGGCATAATAGCATTAACCGTTACTTTCTTCAATAAAAATATAGAGCCTTGAGTGGGAGTGAGAGCTTGCTGCCAGGGAAGGGTCAGATGCTGTCCTGCAGCCAACACAGCTTTCTGAAGTCTTGTGAGTTCAAGCAAGAGCAAATGGAGACAAGCCACCTCCACCCCTTGCCTTCCACTGGTGCTCAGCAACACCAAAACTTGCCATGTTAAGGTCAAAGTGAGCTGGGGATGGTCACGGACACCAGTCTTCAAGTCCCTCAAGACCATCTTGGGACAATCACAGTCAGGATGATGGTTACATCTCACTTGGCTGCAGCAGCAGCAACATGAGCTCTATTAATTCATTTCATGGAATATTCACATTAACAAGGTGTAAAACCCTTGAATGTGAACTTAAAGTGCGTTTGGGTTTTTTTCAGTGATAGAAATATTCATAGTTCAGTTCCTGTTCAGTTTAGTCACTCACCTGCAGTCTGGAAGTGAGAAGAACCGTTTCGTGTTCCTGATAAAACTAAATTTGGGGGAAGATTATTCAGTCAGCAGGACTGGGAACCCTGAATTGCACAGAAAATGCTGGTTGTAGTTGCATCAGCTGCAGAAGGGAAGCCCGAGGGAAGTCCTGAGAAACTGGGAGGGGAGTAATTTACTGGAGGAAATTGTGCATTTTTCTTGAGTTCCTGGTGAGCGTAGGGTTGCACAACTCTCTGGATGTGAAGATGACCTTATATTGCTCTCACCTTTAAAAAGAGCAACGCACAATTGTTTAGCTACTTTTTATGCTGTCAGAATGATGTAAAAAGGGTATAACTAACCCAAATTAGACTTCTTTCTCCCATTGCATCTAGATCTGGGTTTGCTCTGTTTTTTCACCAGTATTCATCAGCAGGGTCCTTAAATGAAGGAGGACCAGGCTTATGTAAACGTATGCACAACTTGACCTCAAACAGTCTTTATGCGCTGCTTTTCAGTTGATTAGTGTGTAAGTATAGTTAACTCAAGGACTAGTAATGGGTCACGCGTTTCCTAGAGGAGGCTGTTTGTTGTAGTTTGACTTTGAAAGCAACTTGATTAATGAAATAGTTTAATGGGGGTGAAAGAGAGAGAAATCCAGAGGAAAAATACTTGCCCCCTTTTTACTTAATTATGAGCATTAGTTGAAGGAGCAATGGAAAATAGAGTTGTAAAGCTTTCCTTTCATGCGACTGTCTGATGCCCTAGAGATATTTTCCTTGCTCTTTTATCATTATAGTTAGGATCATCTTGTATTTTTAGACTAATAGCTGCAGCTTAAGTAATTTGTATAATAGTTGGTAATAGCAGCTTATGCAAAGCAGGGAGCTTTGTGTATACCTTGTGAAGGAAGAATGTACTGCCCACCCTTGTGAAGACAAATTAATGTCTCCAAAATAACCCATGTAGGAGAAGGGAATCCAGACAGCTAGATGGTCTGTGGCTTGACTACAGATCTACAATATTCCTATAGATGTGGGAAGAAGGGAAAGACTTGCTCTGTTTTGGAAGACGTGCATAACTACGTTGTGGAAGAGGCTTCCTTTTCAAGTCTGCAAGGGTGAATGCTTTTGATGGTGAGAACAACTCATGGTGAAGATCCAGCTGAGTCCCCTACTGCAAAAGATGTCATTAGTGCATAAAGAAACTCTTGAGTTATGGTAATGGTGGCATCTGCTATTGCAGGACCACCTTAGGCATAAAAGCCCACGAAACATATTCACAGGGTTTGATAGTGGACGTTGGTCCAGATGTGGCTCGTGATGGAGACCGCTCACCCTGGGCTTTGAGCGACTGACACGTGCTCCCCATCCTGCGGAGTAGGTTCTGCAGGTCACTGGCCTCGAGCACAGATTTATTGCTTTGACTGAGGTGTTTGGCTGACGCGTTTGGCTCTCAGGTGTCCTCCTGGCATCAAATATTATAGGACTGCTCTGGGGAAGCATCAAAGTAGCATGGAGCAGTCCAGGGATTTTAGGCTTGCTTGTTGATATGTGCTCTTCAGGGTGGCTTTCCCAAGCTTATCTCATCATGAGTTGTCAAAAGTGGGGTGCATATCTATATCAATTCCCCCCCACATACTTTTTTAAATTTTCCTTGAATTAGAGAGCAACATCACTAAATTTTCCTGGACTGCAGAATATCTCATTGATATGTCATTCCTATGGCTGGATTATATCTGGGCTACAAGGTCCTTTCTTTGATGTTAATGAAGGAGAAAACCTGGGGCGGGGGAGGTGCCTTCTGCAGCAATGAAAAAATAATGTATTTCTTTCCCTGAGTACACAAAAGAGAGAATGCTTCAACCTCAGTATCAGATGTTAACCTTTGAACCCGAAAATGCAGGAGGAATGTACTTTTATTCAAGCAGTTTAGAAAAAAATAAAAACATCCACATGACCAGAACAGTGTTCATAATGTTGGTCCTTGAAATTTAAACCATGAAAACCTGCAGAGCTGCAGCTGTTTGCATTAATTCTGTGGCAGGGATTGTCATTTAAAGTCAGTGAACTATGTGCACGTATGCAGTTTGGTGGTAGTATGTAAAAGCCATCAATCAAATAAGGGGAAAAATAATATATCCAATATTGAGGTCAGGATGGAAAGAAATCTATTTACTGCCCTTTTCCTGGCTTTTAATTTTTACACCATTTTGGGGGAAGCTGGCATATATTCTCTTGGTGTCTTGTGCAATTGCAGGATAGAAATTTAATTACAGATAACTTTGAATTGGGTGTATCTGCATACAAAGCTCAAACCAGCATCCCAATGAAATCTAAGGTTTAAAATAAAATTTGTTTAAAATTAAAAGTACAATGAACCTATAACAAGACCCAGCACACTGAAGTTCTCCCTGGTTTGAATCATGGTTTTTACGTGTTGCATGGGAAATAATAAATACTTTTGCTGAGTTAGCAGGTTTGCTGAGTGATGCGATACAACTGTAAGCCTTTTATTTTCCTGGATTAATTATGGTCTGCATAGAACCAGGATGATTAAAAGAAATAATGAGTAGTGTGTGAGGTTTGTTTTTC
This sequence comes from Necrosyrtes monachus, assembly GCA_037953605.1. Classification (NCBI taxonomy): domain Eukaryota; kingdom Metazoa; phylum Chordata; class Aves; order Accipitriformes; family Accipitridae; genus Necrosyrtes; species Necrosyrtes monachus. The sequence continues at coordinate 1,547,965 of JAZGTQ010000157.1, read as the reverse complement.
ATTTTTAAGATGGTAAACGTGAAGTTTCCCTCTAAAGGAAATGAGTCTAAAAGAAAATTTATGGCACTTGCATAGGCCATAGCTTTAGGAAGAGATTCCTGATAAATGAAGTATACACAAACCATTTTTTAAAATCTGTCTCTTCTGACTCGATTTGTATGCAGGAGGCGTTCACTCTGATGCTGAAGGTTATTCTATTTTTAACACCCTTCCGTTGCACTTTTTTTTTTTTTTTAATAAGGAGAGGTAAGTTCTGTAAACTACAAAACATTTTTCTTCCAAATATCAATTAAAAGAAAGGCTTTTTTTAAAAAACAAACAAACGAACAAACTACAAACAACCTTACAGGAGCAATACATTTTCTAGACCAGGCTGTATTTCTTGACATACATTATTTTGACAGCATTTACAGCCCTTTTCTGAATACTTACTCTGTCTATCATCTATTTCCAAAAAGCTGGCTCCTTGTAAGGGTTTTACTTAGTGTTTCCATCTTATTGCTTGATAACTCAACCAAGATAACTACAGTTAGGAGAAAGAAGGTAGCTCTTGCTGGGAGAGCATGGGCAATAACCCCTTGCATCTAGTTTTTGCTGCTGATGCAAGTTTTAATGCCGCTCTTGCCAAGGGGGAGAGATGCTCTGCCTCGAGAGGGTGGAGTAAGGGACTCTGCTTGCTGGTTTGTGGAGAACACGTCGATGCCAAAAACCTTTTCACGTTGTTTGCAGCAGCGGAACGTAAAGGGAATGAAAACTAGGGCAGGCATAGCAAGTGCATATCCCATCTCCTGCGAGTTGCTTGCTCAAAAAATGTGGTGTTGGCTTCTGAGCAGCTTTGAGACGCTGGCATGAGTGTGTGTGAGCAGAATCTGTATTTTCCTAGGTTTTTTTCTTTCCTCTGTGTCTTACAAAGACTAGATGGTCTAGTCTAGTTTGGGAAGAGACTGTACTGACAGCCTGGATCTTAATCCTGCTTGACAGTACAACCCAAAGGAATGAAGTAGTCAAACCTATGTAAAACTCCTGTCAATAATCAGAAAAATTATTTTTTTGTTGTTGTTGTTTTGCACTGTTTCTGTAAAAACTGGGCTTTCCGTAAAAGCAACGTTAAGCATCCCAAACCTCATCCCTGCTACACCCACCCACTTTCACAGAATATCTTTTCATTTCAGTAGATCGCTGGGGTTTGGCGGGTTTTTTTGCTGAGTGCCACTTGCATATGGAGAAGCATCCTATGATCTGTCAAAATGCCCTGTCCTGAACTGAACTGCAGCAGGGAGGGGGTGAGAAGAGCGTTTTTTTGTAAATTAACCCACTTTCTCACATGCACAGAAAATGCCCACTTAGTGCATCCTCCCAGCACACCACTGCAGGGCAAAGCCCCTTTTGTTTGCATTACATAAACCTAAAAGCAATTTAGTTTCAGTAGGAACTGAAAATACCAAAAAAAAAAAATCTTACTTCTTTGTTTTAAAAAAAGAGACATTTCAAAGAGGCAGCTTCACAGTAATAACACAGCAATTGCTTATTACTTAGGTTAATTAGATAGTTACATCAACCAAGCATGATTTATGTAGCTGTCTTGCTTTATTTCTGGTAGCTGGATAGTGTGCCCATCCTAGGGTTTAAGTAAAGTTAGATTTACAACTAGGATTAAAAGTGCTATTTGGGAAGGGGTTTCCTTGTTGTGTTTTCTTGATATAACCAGCTTGATTATTCTAATTAGCTTTTCATACAGAGGGATTGAACAGCTTGCTGTGGGAGACAGGTAGGACAGTCATCAGGTTTGGCCAAGGTCCTGCATATAATACCAAACTTGCTTTTGAAAAGGAATACCCAACAAAGCCAGGTGCTTCCACGTCAAGACTTGAGAGATGACATGTCCTGCTTTTAACAGCTACCAATTTTTACATAATTCACTTAAACTTTATAATAGGGCTTGAAGTCATATGTTTGTACATGTTGGGTTGATGGTCTCTCTGGTAGTGGTCAATATTGAAAGACCTTCTCATGGTCCTCTGCTTTAATCCTCATCCTCCAAACCCAAATTAAAACAGAAAAAGTGTATGAGTGAAGTCGGTGAGGAATTTGTATGATGTTCTCTACTTAAAGTGAATTGGGCTGTTGCTGAATTTGCAAGTGGAAGGGCCTTTGAACTATTTATCTCTTTTCCCCCCTTCCTCCCCCTGCTGCTTTTTGCAAAATACATTTTTAATTTCATTTCTGAACTTGTACTGTCAATATTTAAAAGCTTAGGGCTCTTCCTCATTAAATAGTGATACTGGCTTTTTTGTGTTGGATATTATTCCAAAACACTAACAAAAGGGTTAGATTGCTTGGATAGCAGGATCTATTATTTTTCAAGGGAACCTATTGAACTTTTCTGAAGATTTTCCACCTTCCTGACATTTTCACTGCCTAAACTAATTCTTACCTCCACTGTATTTCCTTTATATTATTACTCAGCTTAACTTTGTATGCGGGACTCTATGCCTCTTCCATGCTCCAGTGCATTACAAATTATTTTAAAGGCTTAGAGATCCTTTGCAAAGGGTTTGGGGTTGAACAGCACATGGTAGCTGTGAATAATTACGACTTTTCCCCATGCGACAGGAGTTTAACGAATATGTTTTCTTATCAAAGCACTTTTTTAAAAAGTAAAAACATCAAATGAACTAGCAGGAAATCTGATTAACCTTTCATCACATATAGAATCTCTGGCATAATTACCAGAGTTGAGATTCCCCACAAGCCAAAAAATCAGCTGTGCCATAAATATTCATGCCGAGTGGAAATAGAAAGAATTTAGGGCCAAGTGTCAATTTTCATTGACTTTGAGAAATGATTGTAGATGCGGCAGGTTAGACGCCCGCGGTGCTGCTACGTAGCATTGGTGGTGGCCGTCTCTGTAGAAGACACTGCAACCGGTAATAGTTTTTGAATGGAAAAAAGGCTGCAAAACCTGATCAAAATGAGAGATTTTGAAGGGAGCTTCAGGTCTGTAGGATAAAATAATTTTCTGCAAATAAATGATGGCTTGAATGATGGATGAAAGCTCATTGGGCTGTTTGTATCCCACTGTCTTCTTGCCCTTAACTGGTTTTCATCAAAATATTTGACTTCTGAGCTTTCATCTGTTTAATATTTGGTATTGTAGCATCATAATATAGTTTGGATTCTTGTGGAAATAATGACCAGAAAAGTGATCCTGAACAATTTTAGCCTGTTTATGGCATAAAAATCTTTGGTCTATCTGCTACCTGGGAAATAAGCAATTTTACAGACCAAGAAATAAAATTACGGTCTGTATTAAATAACTGTTTTGCTTCAGTCTTTTTTCCCAGGAAGAACATCTATGCGTAGCTGAATTAAGTCCAGGACATTTGCAAACAGCAAATACGGAGCTGAAAATCCATATTTTCATACTCCTAAATAAATTGTTTTCTGGTTGTTGTGGTATTAAAAGGAAATTAATTTCCAATTCAGGGGTAAAACATGGATATGGATATTAATATCTTATTCAAAAGCTCTTACCATGTAAGGTTATGGTGGCTTATTGCTTAAATAGCTTAATAGAGACTGTTAAAGGCAACAGGCACCATCGTATGATAAAGAGAAGTGTCTTAAGGATATACTTCAAGCCTGAACCATTAGTTACAGAGGACTTTGCACATGTTTTGTTCTGCATGCTGTGCTGTATCTAAGCATCTGCAAAATATTCATGGTGTAAATGGAAATTGGTTGCTGGGTCTTCAGTTGAAGACTGAATGTGAGTTCATGTCGGTTTCCAAGTTTGTGTTAAAATGTCATTGTTTGTTGATAACTTCAATGGGATTTAATTAACTGTACTTAAAGGACAAGGAAAGACCATATGGTCCCACTTATAAGCTGATTTAACTTTTCCCAAGGATAATTAAAACCAAATGATGTATCTGCCATATTAACAACTGCAAAAATCAAGAGTTCTCCCTCCTAGCTTACTTATCACTAACCTCACAAGCGAAATTCTCCTTTGGGATTTAAGAGTAGGTAATACTGTGTTACTACCCTTGGTCAGTCTTTCAGAGTGTCCTGCCTGGTTTTCAGTCAGAAGTCCATTTCTTCTGAAGGTAAAAAAATTGTTCATCATTTGTGTTGTGTGCAGAGTGAGTTCCCACCCAAACTACAGTTCTGGGTAAGGGCTTTTCTTCATGTTATGCAGTATTTCTTTGCATTTGAATGGTATCTGATATAACTGTTTTTATTAAATGGCTCTTCATAGCATACTTGCTCTTTAAAAGCAGGGATTTACGTTTTGTCTAAGCCCACTTAAATTTTTACTGGATCCAGTATCAACTGTCAGCATGACAAGGAGAGGCTGCTAGGTCACAGTTTCTGTTCCCTTGATTGTTAAATGACAGCTAGTTGCCTCTTCAAAAAATAAACTGGAGTACAGCATCTCTTCCAGAAATATCTAGTCTTGGTATCAAGACACAAGTGGCAAATCCTCTACCTCCCACGGCAGTTTTCTTCAAAGCTCAATCCTACTTATCGTTAAGAGTGTGAGCTTTGGTACTAATCTGAATGGCCGACTGCAGCTTCTAGCCGTTGATTTGCAATACAGCTCCTTCCTCTGGTTTTAAAGATCCTTTAATACCTGGTATTTTCTCCTCTTTAAGATATGATGCACTGTAATCAAGTTGTCTCTGGGTTGTCTGAGTGATAAATGGTGCAGGTGACATTCTTTGTGTCCAAGTGCAAAAGGCTTTTTGTAAGCCTGGTATATAGTCGCGGCTTTATTCTGCCTCTTCAACCCTTTTCCCCATGTGCCAAAAGTGGGATGCTCTACCTTGGTGCTGGTTTCGCTTACACAGAGGTGTGTTGTAGAGGAGAACCTAAAAAAGAGATTAAAAAAAAAAAAAAAATCCTGGAGCTCTGATAATCCACTAAATCTACCTAAAAAAGGGTCAGCAGGCTTATCCCAAGAGAAATGGTTTGACCCGTGCCTTTTGCAAGCTGTGGGTTTTCAGCCCTAAAAGCACTGATCTTCTCAGGACCAGATGTTATGGGGGAGTAGAGGAAGCATCGCTAGAGCTGGCACACTTTTGTCAAAGTTCAGGCTTAGCACAGCTGCAGAATCATCCTCTGCTGAGCAGCAAATACAGATGTTCACTGCCAAAGCCAGACGACCTCCTTATTCCTGCAGGGACACGTGGTCACGTCACTTCTCGATCTCCCTTGAAGTTTGGTCCTCACCAACTGAAATGTGTGGGAAGTGGGATAACTGAGAGCATCTTTTAGATGTGCCAGGAGCTTGGGGAGTTATCTTAATCCACTGTGGCAGGCTAAGGATGGCTCTGCAGCTGGTCTTCAAATGGCAGAGCTCTGCTGCAGCCCTATCCAGGCAAGAGAAAGTCTCCTGTTCGCCTCCTTCCGCAGCTTCACTTGTCACCTTGGGTTATAAAGTGGGGGAGTGTGACTTTTCTAGCTCCCTAGACCCTACTGGGAAGTCAGGACTCAGCTTTTGAAGAAGTGCCTGTCTCCTTTTTTTTTTTTTTTTTTCAGTAGTGTTGCCCTGGAGGAAATCCTGCCTGCTCGTTGCGACAGCTGTCAATCACTGAGGTCCGATTCTACTGTTGCTGTCTCTTTGGATCCACCCCTGTGTTGCTTTAATACAAGTTCTTCCTTGTGTAATATCTTGCAGCATTTTTGGCTGGTGACCCCTATTTTCAGCTGGTGTCCCCTATTTTCAACTATTTTCAACTAGTTACGACTATAGTCATAACTTCCTCTGAAGAAACATGGGAGAAAAGCCACTGAATAAAGGATTTTAAATGATGAAGCATGAAATAGGAACACAGCATCTGGAATTATTGATCAATATGCCAGTGTGGAGACCAAAAATTAAAGGTGTGGGGCAACGGGGGGCTTGTTTGCTTTTGTGAGGGCAGCAAGCTTGGAGGCAGCGTGAGAGCTTGAGCACATTTGTGGATGGTGATGGAGAAGCATGTTATGGTTGCACTGTTTGAAGAGCAATTTTGGGGTTTTGACTTTGCATGTGTCCATCAATAAATATTTGAGAACATGAGAGGATTTAGAAAATGACGTGTCTGGCTGCTTCTTATCCTCCTTGGGTTTGTTGTGTGGCATCAGTTTTTACCAATAAGGCATTTGTAGCTCACCAAAGGATCAAGTTCTCTTAAGGAAATACTGGTATGAACTTAGCGGGGGAGTCAACTTTTAAGTATTTATCTGAGGTTTTGATTTTGCACATGGGGAAGAGCAGTAGGAAGGTTTCCTCTGCGTCTCCTCGTGACATGATGGTGCCTGCTTGGAAGCACTTGCAATCAGGATTCAAATAACATGCAGTGATATTTCTTTTTTTTTTCTCTTGCAGTTCCAGGAAGAGAGAAAAAACGCAGGGGAAAAAAGTGAGTACAACCGTGTTGTAACTCTATAAGCTTTTCTGGAGATGTGCTGGCACAGTGCAATGCCAGTAAAAAGGAGACTTGCTGTCCTCTTGTCTTGTTTATTATTTAATCTTTTGGTCTGCTGGTGGGAAGAATGTCATAGTCACAGTGCTCTTGCTGTGCCGTGAGATGAGAGCCCCTCTCTGCCCTCTCCAGCAGGTTTTAAGTTTTCAAATGCTCCTTTAAATCCTAAACAGCCTCTTCTTCTTTTATCATTTCATTCTCCCAGCTGGAGGGAGATAGTTTATTAAAAGGAAGAAACAAACAGTATTTCATTGTAAAGTCACCTACCATTTGCAAAAAAAAAAAAAAAAAGAAAAAGGAAGGAATCCAGCACTGCTGGGGTGTAGCTCTTTGTTAATTGAAATGTCTCAAGGATATCCTTCAAGTTCTTTATCCCTTCCCAGTCTTCTCACCTTCCTGTCCCTAGCTCTGAATAGATATCCTGCCCATTTAGTATGCATTTTTTTTAAGAGGTATATAAAAGTGCAAAAGGCTATAAAATCTCTCTATAAAATACCCAGATGGAAGGAAAATGTAAAGAAACAGATGGCACTTTTATAACATAGCATTTTATGGAGCTATAGAGTTTTCACTAAAACATTTCTATGGTAAGGAGAGGTTTTCTAGATAGCCACCCATCATATACTTTAGTAATGAGATGTTTGTTTTGAAGAGTTATTTTACATTAAAAAAAAAAAAATCCTTTTTTGTAAAGAGAAGGACTTGAAACTAGATCAACATGAGATGCATTCACTGTGCGAAGCGGCCATGGCCCCAGAGCTACCTCTTCTGAAACACTAGCTGGCTCCTGCTGTTGTTGCTCAGAGGCCCGTTGCATGATTCATCTGCTCCCTGCCAGACTGAAACAAGATTTGGGGACAATTTTCCTTGGCGATGAAAGGATTTTTCCCTCTTCTTGGAGGAGGGACTTACAGGCAGGAGCCAAGGAGGAAAGCTGCCCAGGGTGTTTTGTTGCAGGGCAGTGGCCTCAGCTGCTGAACAAATGTAGATGAGGTGACCAGAAGGAAGGAGAAAAGGAAAAAAAGGAAAAATGAACAGCGTACATATGGAGCAGCGTGGATATATTTCAGGGCAGCAACATCATGATGATCCCCACCTTGACCTGTTAGGGGTCATAGGACCACACTCAGTGGCTTTATATTGAGCCAGCAACTTCTGCTTGGTGTAGCCTATTTGTCAGCAACAGCCTTACTTAATTTTTTTTTTGGTAGCAGCTAGAGACTTAGTCACACTTTTAATTAAAAAATTTCAGGAAAAGGCTAGAAATCTGAAACATGAACGACGGCACAGACAAGTTGTTACTGCTGCTCCTGCTAACTAGCAATATGTCTTTCACAAATGTCTCTTGGTGTGTCTTGCTCCCTTTTCCCCCTCCTGCATCCTTCATTTTATTTACTGGTTCTCAGCTTTTTGTTGTTCCAACCAAAATATTTTAGGTATAAACTGGAGATGATGTCTAATGATAGAATCGTAGAATGGTTTGGGTTGGAAGAGACCTTTAAAGGTCGTCTAGTCCAACCCACCTGCAATGAGCAGGGACATCTTCAACTAGATCAGGTTGCTCAGAGCCCCATCCAACTTGACCTTGAACGTTTCCAGGGATGGGTTTTGGTCTTCCTACTTTGAACGTTTTGGCCAAAGCCCCCTGGTCTGTGGCAAAGGCGAAAGGAGATAGATCACCATAGGTAGATGACCATCTCTTCTCCTTGAGGGTCAACAGTACCAGTTGCTGGGATGTGAGGATGTAACAGGCACCAGAGAGCTCGTGGCTCTGTTTGATGCTTGTTCCATTGCAGAGCTGCTATAGAAGCTGAGATTTCCATCAGCTTGACCAACAGCCACCTCCAGGGTTGTGCTTGCACAAATTGGACAAATTTGGACATCATCTGATGTCACCCTTGCATGAGATTCATGAAAAAGATTGCTTCTGCTAGTTTGTCTTGTGGTCCTGAGCTCTTAAAAGTGACTTGAATGACAGAAAGTTTAAATGTATGGGGCTTGATTTTTGTTATTTTTAGTGCAAAGCTGGAATTGCCTGCTTATCTTAGAAGAGCAAGAGCAGAACTAAGCTTTCAGGTCCTGTCTTTTTAATAAAAATCTTTGATAAACATGAGACCAAATGATCAGGCAAGGGGGATTTTTATGCAGGGCTGGGCTAGCACAGCGAGCCTAACAGCTTGTATCTGTCTGATTTCAGTGAGAATAAGCTTTTTTTTTCTATACCAAATCCTGAACTTCTTTCCAAACCATGTTCTGCTCTGTTGGTTTGTTCCTGCTGTCCCTTTCCACCTGACTGGCTTCTGCCCAAGGCAAGGAAAGTCTGCTTTCATCCAAAGCTTCAAGAGAAAAATCGCATTATCTTTGAAAAAATGTCTGTCACATCATGGGTACCTGGGAAATTTTTGTGCGCTCTACCTTCAGCTGCCTGTCCGCAGATGGGACATAGCCAAGGTGCTTCACCTTTCCTCCTCTGCCATTTACACCCATGAGATGTAGGTTTAAAAGGCAGCTGTTCAAAGGTAGGTATTTGTCTATACATCTATCCTAAATAGGTGCTGAAAATCAAGTCCCAGTGTGCTGTTCCTCACGAGATAAAGTGTATGGGGGTGACTGAGATAGCATGAACCTTAAGTAGTTCAATAGAGGTTGAAATGATCTTCCCATGGCTACATGGACAGATAACTAACACCACAATTTCTTAGTGTACCAACAGAAATTTTATCAATGGGTATCCAGGCTTCTTCCTTTTTGATTTTCAGGGCTCTTCTCATCCAGCAGCTCACCCAAAGTCTGTCCTGAGCCACACTGTCCAAGGGGGTCCTCAATTCTGAGTCCACCTGACCCATATCTTAGCAAGAAGCTTGTGTTGATCAAAGTGGGGGAAGCAAAGGGGGTGTCCCCCCTTGGGTAATGGGTTTGGGGGAGCATTGGGTCATGATGGGCATGCTCATCAGAGCATGCTCTGAATGTTGTTGGATGCTCCTAGAGAGAAGGTTTCCATAAAGGTTCTGAGAGATCTGCCACAGCATTAGGTGGACTCAGAAAATGATGCAAGAGTACGGGAGCTGGAGGGTTTTGCTGGGAGGCTGGGGAGTGGGGATAGTGCAGAGCGAGGAAAAGGCAGTGGAAGGTGCAGGACAGTTCTAAGATGAGCTGGTGACATGAAGTGGTGGTGTGACATTGACACGGCGAAAATAGTAGAGCCGTATCTAGCAAGCATGGCTTGTAATGAATGCATGAAGCAAGAGGGGAGAGTGGTGAGTGCACACATTTTCTGGCTTTTCGGAAAGCAAGATGATGTGCGATGTGTTGAGGATGCATCTCTTTTTAGTGACAGTGGATGGGAACTAAATTAATATAAGCTGTGTCTTGTCTTCCAGCACAGGACACATCAGCAGACCCTGACCTCAGTCCTGTTGATCTCTGCTTGCATAGAGGTTGTGGAGGCATCCATGAGATGTTCAAAAGCTGTCTGGACATGATCCTTGGCAGCTGACTCTGGGTGGCCCTGCTTGAGCAGGGTCGTTGGATCAGATGACCTCCAGAGGTCCCTTCCAACCTCAATCAGGCTGTGACTGTGAACTTTGCTGGAGGATGAATAACCAAGGTTTGAGAGCCCTGAGGCTGTAGCAAAGTGGAAAAACCTCTGTCAGCAACCCCTGTGTGATGATCTTCTTCATTGCTGGTCTGCTCTAGTGTTCATCTTGGGCTGCTGTTCTTTGGGACGCAGCCATCTGTTTGTTTCCTGTATATGTGTGTTGGTGTTTCTCAAGACTCTCACTGAGGTGAGGCATGCCTGGTGATGATGAGGAAGAGTAGTTTTGCCTAATTACTGGCCTCTTAAAAGACCTGAGGATAACATCCTTATATGTGCACTTAAACTTGACCGCTCTCACTTTTGATATTGGTGCTTATCTGCAGAGTTTTTCCATTCTTTAATGGGTGTGAACTGGCTGATGCACTGAGACCGAGCAGTTGCTTTTTCTTCCAGCCTGAGCAGAGTAGCCTGTGCCAAGCCCGTCCCACACTGGTGAGCAAGGCCAGGCTATTAAACGTCTCTTGGAGCTGGCTGTCAGTCTGGAGCATGCCTCCTGCCACGCTGGCACAGCCCTCTCGCTCATGGGTGAGTAGGCAAATTCCAGCGATGCCTCTCCTTGTTCATTCAGTAAAGGGTCCTCCAAAGCAAAGTGGCAGATGGTGATACCTCCATGCCAGGCAGTGATATTTGCAACTCGGTGGTGACTTCACAACACGGAGCAGTTTGCCCAGAAGTACAAGCTTGGCTTAAGCTCATTTTTTAAAAATTATTTTTTCTGTTGGATCCTGCATGAAAATTAACGTAGTGCCTTCACAGCATAAGAGAAAGCTCCTAGCTAGGCTTTTTGCTAGGGTAAATCAAATTCTCAATGTTACATTGGCTTAACTCAATCTAAGAATGGGAAAGCTTAAATACAACCCAAATTGGCATTGCTATTTCAGTAACACCTTTGAAATGAGCAGTCCAGCTGAGGCTATTGGACTCAAAGGAGAGGTGAAGCATTGAACATGGGTCTGAAGCTGGGTTCTGTCCTTCTTGTAAAGCTCCTGCTTTCAGGTGAAATTTATCTCTCCCCCCCCCCACCTTCTTTTTTCTTGCTCATTTGGGATGTTTTCCATGGATACAGACCCTCTGCCACAAAACAGATTGAGGCAAACTGAAGATTCCTCCCTGCCCCAAACCCTACCTTGACCCTCCAGAGTAGGGGAAGGCAGCAATGAGCCATTTCATGCAGGACTTCTTGACTCTGCACCCACTTCTGGTTATTTCTGGTACTGTTTGTCCAACTTCAGACCGGTTGACCGGTTCGATTTGTCCCCCAAATATCTGTGCGCTTACTGGGACTTCAGCTCAGTTTTGGCCCCTGCTGCGGAGATGCTTTTGCAGCTCAGCTCTCCCAATATCATGGAGCAAAAAAACTTTGTCAAGTCTCTCCTGTGGTGCTTTGAGCTTCTGCCTTTGCGTGCTAGAAGAGGTGCTGTGCTGGCCTCATTTAGGAGCGGTCTGTTGATTAATATGATGATGCTTCCTCAGTGTTGATCTGCTTATGCATGTACTGTTGATGAGTTTTGGACTCGGGTGCTTTCAAAGGAGCTTAGGTTGCTCCTTAGCACATCCAACATGAGATCCACCTGTAGTTCATGAGATTTTATTGCATACACGCAATTCCAGCTACGCCTGCGATGCGTTCATACAATTTGGGTTTAGAGTGGTATATAGTGGTACTCATACACCTGTATGTCTTATGCCTATGCCACGCCTCCAGATATTGGAACTCCTTAGGACCTACCTAAGGCACAAGGGAGTTGATTGGATTGTGAATCTCATGGAAAACTGATGTGCTGGAGAAAGCAGAGCTGGCAGCAGGACACAGAGGGGTCTGACTGTAAGTGCTCTTACACAGCAGCCTTGTCTCTTCTTTCTCTCTATGCTTAGTGAAAAAAATGGGAGTTAAAGAGTTTGGGGCTGGAGTCCATCCTGCATGGTCTGGCTGAGGGCATGAGCATTTTTCTCATTGCAGACTTGAAAAATAGCAAGGAGTTAAAGGAAAGAGTGCTGCCATGCTCCCAGGGCTGGCTGTTGATATTTTAATTTAATAATGATTGTGCTGTTTACCATTCCCCAGCTTCTTTATGGACAATCTTCTTATTCCCAAAGTGAAGGGTGAGGTTGTCAGGATCCTGTAGTCTAGAGAATAAAAGAGCCATGTTGTTCATATTTCTCACACTGTCTTGTTCAGAAGCTGTTGGGCAAATAACCTGGCCGCAAATAAATCTTGAGAGTCACATTTTGCTTGGATTGGAGGCTCACTGGCAGCCTCTTTTTTGGTTTTGTTTTGATTTTTGCGGTTTTTTAATTTTTATTTCACACGCTGAGCTGAGTAGGTACTTTTTTCTGCTGACTGCCTGGTGAGAGCTTATGGCATTCAAGACAACCTTTTTTTGGAAGATTGCGTTAGTTCATCTTGGTTTATTTGTGCTTTGATTGCCACGTCTATGTGGAGGTTATCTTTCCTTACAAAGCTCTGCACCGCAGACCAGGTCAAAACCTGGGATTGTTTCTTTCTTGTAGATTTCCAAATGCTTATGGAGGTGTTACAGGGATCTTAATCACACTACTTTTCTTCTGCTTGCCCTGCAAAATCAGACTTTTCTCTCTTAACCTTGCAGTAAAAAAGTTAAGGATAGCTTTCAGACTTTTCGAATCTGCTCTGTCAAGTGTTTTTGCTTTTTCTTCCTTTTTTCCAGCTGGCTGCATCTTCCGGTCCGATAAACATGGCTATAAATTAGATCTCTTGAGTGTGTAGTTTTCAGGTGCTCTTTAACCTTTCTCTGCCTGAAAGTGCAGAGGATGCTTTTTTTTGCCGCAGTCATGGGGGTCTTGTGGGGACAAAGGCAGGAAAGGGAAAAAGCACTTGGATACAGTATAAATGGGAAAAAAACCAGGAGGAAGCAGGAGGCTTGCTGCGAGTGCCCTGGGAATTAGGGAATCTGCATGAAAGGATCATCTTTGACCTGGACAGAGCCTGAACTCGAGTTCAAATTGCTGCTGGAAGAGCTGCAATAAACAGTGTGATTGTACTCTCTGCAGAGTTTCCCTATGCAGGGATATAAGAAAGATTACTCATTCAGCGATCCCAGTGCATCCTTAAACATAAGGAAGAAGCTAATTTAAAATTCAAGGCTCCTGGATGTTGTTTGGTTGTTTATTGCTGGCTTGAAACCCTGTACTTTTGTTGTGGCTATCGTTGGTGTTGGCAATAGGATTAAATCAGACTGTTGGTTGACTTGCGTGGGTCAAGGACTTTGTCATGGCCAATAAGGAACATAAAGACCAAAACCAATGTTCACCCATACTGATGTTATTGGAGACTTTATCACATTATTTCTATTGCTTGGGGCACTAGACCATAGTTTATCTCTGCTGGAAGCTTGGCTTTCTCGTGAGCTGTGCTGAGCAGCATCAGCCTCTGACTTGCTCTGTAACGAGCAGCATCAGTCTTTAATGTTTTGGATGTGTAAAACAGGAATACTAACAAACCCCTACATCGCCGCGATCCCTAGCAATGCAGCTGGGGATGGAGCTTCGAGTAATGCTGACCTACTTTCCTCTCCGTTTGCAGATCTTAAATGGAGACACATCTGCTGCAGCAGAAGTGCTCGTGGGTGAGGTGACTGATTTGGTGATAGATATGTAAAAAGGGATGGGAATAACGGGAGTTATATCATGCCACAGGCATTTTTGCTGCCTGATACTAACTGTGGCTCTTTTTTTTTTCCCCCTCTAGCCTACCTTGAAGCCACTGTCTCTTAATCTCTCATTTTCTAACCATTTTTAGTTACAACAGCAAATGCAGTCAGAGCAGTGAGTAACAAGCAGCACCTTCCTCCCCATTAAATACACAAAAAACAAAGCATGTGCTTCAGTGCAAGACCAAAAAGCCCAAAGTGAGATGCTCAAGGGAGGTTGTGGCAGTACCAGACTACCACAGCTTTGCACTGTGACCTTGGGTGAGCTGAAACTCTGCAGTACCTGTTATCAGTCCCGGGGACAGGAGGGCAGCAGCAGTGGTGCAAGTGCAGTAGGTCAGACTTTGCATCAGTTTAAGAGTGTGGTCCTCTGATTTCCAGGATGACTTGTCCAGCTGATAGGCAAGTTGGATCCTGAGGCTGCTGAAATTCAGGACGAGTGGTTGCACAGCTGACAAGTAGGTGGAGACCTTTCTAACTGGTTTGGCAGGGATCTGTAGGGTCATGGAAGGAGAGAGAAGGTTGCTTGGAGGTTGCCATTAGGCTCCTTTGACCAACAGGTGTCAAATGTGTTTTTAGGGAGATCTGCAAGGGATGGCTGTCCTTTGCCTTTCTGCCTCCTTGTAGGTGTGATGTGTCTTTGCCTGGCAGCTGATTCCCGTAGCCTGGTGTGATGCATTCATGTGCTGCATGTTCCCTGTTTCAGGGTGGGGAGGTAAAAAGGTTGGGGTAGGTACCTGCTGCTTGTTCTTTGTCTTGTTGTTTGCCAGCTCTCTCTGTTACATTGCTCTCAAGCCTATTCTTTCCCTATTAATTACACAGTCATCCTTGAGGAAATGAAATAATTAGTGTTTAGTATAAACAGTGCAAGCGTGCACCTGGAATACCAATGGAAGTGGAGGTTTGTCTCTTTGATGATGCTTTTTGGTGACCACACACTCTTCTGGTCCTCTCCTGTTGATGGGTGCCAAGAGAAACGCTGGCCCCTGCTCCTCATGTGACACGCATTTCAGGATTTGGCTGGTGACAAGTCTTCTGTTGATGGATGGTGAACTTCTCCATCAGCTGATGACCTATAGGCATTAGTATGTACCTCTCCAATAAAAACCTGCTTACCCTCGTGCCTGCTGTGGTGTGGCTGTATCACACAGGAGCTGGCAGAGCTGCCCCTTGGACAGGAGAAAGAACTGCCTTGGTCTGGGTGGTCTTTTGCTAGTATAAACAGGAGGGGTTGCATCTGGGGTAGCATTAGCTGTTGTTGCATCCAGCACGGTAGAGAGCGGTCAGGTCTAACTGTTCTTCAGTTTTGTAATAATTCTGGCATCAAGAGAGTAAATAACCTTCTTTACTTTGCCTTATCTTGGAATTTTAATTTTCTTGGTGACGCAGCTTCTGACCTTAAGGTCTGATGCTACTAACTGAGTGTCTACAACACTGCAGCTCTTTAGGTAGCTCTTGCTTTTGCCAAAGCACCTGGGTTAAAGACATTCCTGAGTTTCTCTAACCTGCTTGCTTCCTCTACCAAGTTAAACCTTGTTCCAGACAAGGAGGCAATGCTAATTTCCAAGTCTTAGGGTTTTTTAAAGTTTAAAAAAAAAAAAAGTAAAAAGAATCATTCTGTATGTGAAAATGCAGAATCATTTAGAGAAGAATTTGTACTGACTATGACAGGAGGCCTATTCAGTTGAATCAATCTGCAGATGCAGTCCCATTCATGCACTTTAAATGAATACTGTCATTTATCTTCATTAAGTGTGGAGCTGGCTGTCACCGTCTGGATACTGTAGGACATTCACCCTTCCCGGTGAGACTGGGAGTTGCCTTGGCACTTGTGACACATGGCATGACTCTTATTAATGCCTGCCCTCACCTTTAAGGGTGAGCATGGGCTAATAACCTGTGGTGCAAGTCTTTGTGCTCTGAGATTCTACAGGAAGAAGAATTTGTGTGGTCATGGCTTTAAAAACTTTAAGAACTGGAGCTACCCAAAACTCTTCTCTTGCTATGGGGTGAAGGTTGCTGTTGTGTCGTGTTCCAGTTGGACTTCAGAGCTGGTGCAATTGAACCAGGTCCTCTAGTGAAGGACAGTGGATGCCTTCTCAACTTACTTTTGAACTTGGAAAAATTAAGAAGAGGTTTGGGGGGGGGTTTGGATGCCTCTATGAGGTCTTCTTACAAAGATGGAGCTGACAACCTGCTGCGACACGGATGGGACAAAATGAACCATGAGATGGGTTTGAGGCTGAAATAAATTGGCAGAGGATGGATGGATGAGCAGGTACTAGGGTTTGGGGAGGACTGCTGGAAGTGTGTGTTGGATGCATGGGTGGGTTGTGTCTCTGCCAGGACTGGAATACCTGGGAGACCCACCCCACGGCAAAACAAGCATGGCATGTCACGCTTTCCAAAAACCCTTGGGGAATAGGATGGGTTTGCCCAAGATTAGGGCATATGTAGGTCAGTGTTGAAAATGATGTATGGTAACCTTGATGAATGCATCAATTTGCACGTGAGTCAGGCTGCTTGTTTGCAGCTGTGGGTGCTGTCTGGTAATGAAAGCACCTACATGCATGACACTGAGGTTTTTTGGATATTCAGTTGCCATGGATCTGGAGTTGCTTATTATAGCTGCTACTGATAGAGCAGGTAATGGGCTTTTCACTGTTAACAACTCTATGTGTTTGCTTATTGCTGGGGGCTGGAGGCATAAGACTACCATCAGAAAGGACTGAGAATTATCAAAGCATGACCCATGGCTCACTTTTTCCTGCCTAGTGCTTGTTGGCTATATGTGCTGAATAGCACTAGCACCTTTTGTGTGCAAGACTTCGTTCTAAACGCAGGTACTCAAATCCTTGCCCTTCACCACCTTTCCTCTCTTGGCTGTTCAAACTCCAGACCTACCTCCAGCACCCCAGAATTTGCATGCAAAAACACAATCGTTAAACCCAAACTGATCTTGCCACCCTTTGGTAGCTAGTTTGCTTGCCTAACATGCTGCCTTCCCCACTCCAATGCATTTATTCAGGAGGGGTGAGGAACAGATCAAGACAAATAACAAATGCATTAAATAACTGAGGAAGCCTGCCAGTGGTGTTTCCTAAAGACACCAAGGAGTCGTAAACCAGTCGATGTTTCTGGTCTCCAGCGGGAAATGTAAGAATCAAGTGGAAACAGAAAGACCTCAGTTTCTCTCTCCTGGTGGGACCATCCCACTGCTGCAGTGCTTTAAGTGGACTTTATTTCATTCCCAGAAAGCTGGGAGGATATCTTTCACAGGCAGAGGTTTTGTCTGTTGGTAACTAAACTGCGTGAGATTTACGGAGTTGGCTGCAGGAGGGGAGAGCTGTGCTTAGAACAATTTCTTCTGCTTTTAGTGCTAATGTATTTGTTTTAAATCTGGTTTTAAATCTTCTCTGGAGAATTTCAGCAAGTTCTGTGCGTATTTATGCAGAACTCTGATCACACTTGAAACAGTTATAGTACTAACTCCCGACAAATTAATTAAATGCATCTCTAAATTTCTGGTAGAGTTCTAACAGCCTTTTTATTGTTCTTTCTAAGATTCAGATTAAAATCATCTTTAATGTAGAGAATCTATTGTAAACAATAATAAACTCCCACAGGGTTAGAGAAAAAGGAAAAAAAAAAAAGATTAAATCACCTTCTCTGTGCTTCTCAGAACCAGCTTCAGACCTGCCAGGCTTGTGGAAAAGCTGCTGTGGTATAATTCAATTTGGGATTAGGGTCAAATGTTCCTAAGATGTTCCTCCTTTTCCAAGTGGGGAGGAACAACCCCATGCACCAGGATGTGCTGGTGGCAATGAACTGGAAGGCAACTTTGGAGGAAAGGTCCTGATGGACACCAAGTTGACCATGCGCCACCAATGTGCCATTGCTGTGAAGAAGGACAACAGTGTCCTGGGCTCTATTAGGAGTGTTGCGAGCAGGTTGAAGTGGTCCTTCCCCTCAACTCAACACTGGTAAGGCCAATGCTGAGGTTGTGGAGTCTCTATCTTTGGAGACATTCAAAAGCATCTGGTCGTGGTCCTGGGAAACGAGCTCTAGGTGGCCCTGGTTGAGCAGGGAGACCAGAGAGCAGGTTGGACCAGAGAGATCCCATCCAACCTTAACCGTTCTGTGCCAGTTTTGAGGTCAGCTGCTGGATACCATTTAACGTCTGGGATGAGAAATGCCATAGTTGTTATCTACTGGGCTACATCTTCGAGTCTCAATGAGTCTCTCATTTCTACTGATACTTCTGGAGTTTAGTGCTTTTGCACGCAGAAAATAGTACCCATCCCATTTCAGCTTAAACACAGGCCTTTGCTCAACACTGCAAAAAAAGCCCAGAGAAATATGTACTGCTGGCTTTTAATTCTAAATAAATATTATCCTCAGGAGCACATTTAAAGAAGGAATTATTTTTACAAGGCACAACAGAGATACTGATATAATTCTGTGGTCTTCAGTGCCTGTTTGTCACACCATTTTGCTGTGTAGATTTAAAAAAAAAGAAAAAAAATGCTAGCATTTTAACTAGCAGATAAAATGCAAGACTTATTAATAGCAGGTTGTGTGGAAGCTGCCAGCAGCCTGTTCTGGGTGACAATCTTTGCAGACCTCTTCTTGAAGGTCTTCTTAAAGGTCTGTCTGCCTCCCCAACCCTTCTTTAGCTATAGGAGGGCTCCAAGGCAGGGCAAGTTGCTTCTTTGGGAGGGTACCAAAACACACAGGTGTTTTGAAGGAGCCCTTTTGCTGTTTTAGATGCTGCATGTCAGGCAGTTTGCTGCAGCTGGCAGTTCGAAGACCCAGCCTCTCCAAAATAATTCTCCTAAGCTGTTGAATGCGCTGGTGATTTGGGAGTCCTGAGTTTGCTTTCTGTTCCCAATTCCAAGCCGTAAAATAAGGTTAACAATGCATCTGTCAGCTTTTTTTTTTTTTTGTCCAAACATTATTAAGCGGGTGGTATTAATTTTTTCGAGACATGCACTGTGCCACTTTTGTTGCTCCTGAGGAAACGTTACGATGCACTTCGCAAAACTCTGCTGAGAGCCTGGGGACTCTCGCAAGTGCAAGGTGATGTCAAGAGAGTAAAATCCTTATCATCAAAGAAAATAGCATCTAGATAAGAGCTCAGCATTGTGCATTCTCCAAATTGCTTCTTTATGTGGTGCTTTGCCTGTTGTTTATAGGATAATACCCACCACCCACTTGTCCCCATCTGCTATTTACAGGAGAGAGGGTCTATGCCAGTGTGACACCATCTCGCAGCAGAGCTCACAGGTGCAGGTTTCCAATGTTTTCTCTTCTGCAGGTTGCAAGCATGCAGTAAAAAGGCATTTTGTATAAACACAGTTATATAAATTTATAACAATTTGCACAAGGGTATTTCATGTCGTGCATCTTTGTTGGCAGTGATGGGTGCCGAGAGTTTTGTGCAATGGAAAGGGGATGCGAGTAGTGCTCAATTTTTTTTTTCCCTTAGGAAGAGAAGCCTCTTCTTGCTATCTTGCTGCTCCAGCCACTGAAAATAAATCAGTTTGTTGGCCTGTGGCACCACTAAGTATGTGTCAATCAGGTAATGAAAAGATCCATTCTCACTTAATTTGCTTTGAAGCTGCAAGACTGCCTCTTGTACTTGCTGCCGCATCTCGTATTGGCCCTCATGGATTTATTTTTTCTTCTTTTTTTTTTTTTTCTCAGAGATGTTACCTTGCATCTTGACATCAGCCAGGAACAGGTAAGCTGCAGCTAGAATTGGAATCAATCAATATTTTTGTGGGCACTTCAAGGCACACAGGAAAGTGGCTGGAGCAAAAAAATCCCCTTCTCATTCATAGTCTGGTCCCATGTTTCCTCAAGGTGCCTGAGGACCTTGGATGAAGTCATATTAAGAAGGGTTGGAGTCTCTAGCACATACATTCTCTTATTTAAGGTGTTCTCTTTTTGTTGTTGTTGTTGATTTTTAACACAACAGCAAAATGTATGTTAGAACAAGGATTTGCAGCCTAACCTGTTTAAAGAAAATCAGCATTACTCTTCAGTGCAATCCGTGTTGATCAAGTCTCAGATACTACCCCGAATGTCAGTTCATGTTTAATTGCCTTGAAGATGACTGCTTATTGCAATGGTATTTCAGGCTGTCCTATAAATGCTGCCTGTTAACAACCTGCTTCTTATTGGACCCTGACCTTGTCATCCAGACCCAGGGACTTTTCTACGTCCAAGGAGGGAATTGTAACGGTTTGCAAGAAGTTGGATGTATTTGCAGCTCCCTTGCCTAATACAAGTCAGTATTATCCTCAACGGCAGCTCCAGTATTTATGGCTGGTAGACCGCTGTATCTTAAGGCCTGATCCAGCACAAGCTTTATCTCCGCTTCAGACTTTGCTGCCTGAAGACACGACAGCATGAGGAAGGTGCAGAAGCTTTTCTTCTGAAATACCTTAGAGGAGGTCTAGCTCACCTAGATCTAAGCTGTTTTGGATGGCATGCCCTGAAGTGGGTGTGCATGCGTAGCTTCTATTTTTCCTTCAAGGAAGGCACAGAACTTTAAATCCTAAGCTTTTTGGCCATGCTTTAGGTAGAGCTGTGATTGAATTCTGGGTGTAAAGCTCAACTTCCAAAAGCCCATGGTGCTAATGGTGCCAGGCTGGGCAGGGTGCTGTAAGCAGACAAATAAATCTCATGCTCAGTTGATCACCTCTGGGATTCAAGACAAAAACACCTCTGCAAAGCAAAAAAAAAAAAAAACAACAAACCAAAACAAAACCAAAACCAGATACAGATTTGGTGGGTTTATTTCTCTCAGCCTCTTTGGACACATCTGGGTTTGGCTGAGGTCAGGAGGGTGCATCAGCCTTGGGAAAAGATGCCAAGAGCCGTTCCTTGCTCTGATGGGGGTTTGGGATGGATTCTGCTGCCTGGATTTGGATCTGTGAGCATGCGTGCTATGGGGCACTGATTTTCTGCTCTTTGGCTTTGTCAAGCAGTTTCTTCCAAAATGACAAACAGAATAAAATATTCTGGAAAGCAGAATAAACCTGAACCATCGGGGGGGGGGGGGGAGCACGAAGCTCTGCAGAGTGCAGAAGCATCATCTTGGTGACATGGTGGCTGGTTTTCCCCTTGAACTCGGATGCTCTAAGCCATGAGGTGATGTTTACCAGCTCCGCTGCAGAGCCTTTTCTCCACCTTCCCACTGCAGTACTGCCTCTGCCAGATCGCAGGCGGTGTCGAGGCTCCTCTCCCCCAGGACAGCTAGAGGTGGAGGCTGGCTTCGTGTTTGTTCTTGGCACGCAAGCTTCTCTCAGCAAACGCTCGGCTCTCACGCTCTCAGGGGTATGCACTGCTAACCTCAAACTCATTCAGATGCGCCTGATGCCTTCCCATCCCAGCTCCTTTCTGTTTGATCTCGAAGCAATTAATTTCGTCCTTCAGCATCTCATCCTCCCAACTGAACTTCTTCCAAGTGGGCTAATTATATGCCCTCTCGTTACAGTTCTGGCGGTATCCTGGGGAGCACTAGCTTCTGTCCCCATTGTCACTGTGTCCCACAACTAGGCTGTTTTAAGCCACCCCCGCCTGTTCCCACCAGCCAGAAGGGTTGTGAAGACGTGGCCACTAACGCCGCACTAATATCAGACCTTCAAGATGGAGGTTGCAAAGCCAAAGAACCTGCAAGGTACCCCCCCCAAGGAGGGGGCAGCAGGTAGGTAAGGGCAAGGGCCCACTCTCTGGGCAAGGACCCATGGGTTTGGGGCAGCAAACTTCTTGCTGCCATAAATTTCAAGCAGCAGCCATGTTGCTGTGGTCATGAGTTTGACAGAAGTAGCAGCTATGCCTTTGCTGTGCCAAGAACTGCTTCTACAACAGACCCATTGCTTGGTCCTTCTGGTCCTGTTTTAAGAGTGAATAGGGAAAGTCTGAGAAATCAGAAGTGTCTTGGGTTTGTGTCCTTTCCTAGTGCAGGAGAGAGAGGGTCCTTCAAGACGAAACTACACCAGAAGATGCGCTCCTCAGTGCTGATGGACATCGATGATTTCCTAGTGCGGGACACAGAGTTCTTCAAGATGAAACTACACCAGAACACATGCTCCTCGGTGCTGATGGACATCAAGTTCATGCACCCCACTGCGATGGGCATAGCGTGAAATAAACCATGTAGCATGGGTATCTCTTGTTCTACAGACTTGCTCCTATTGACTTGAATCCCTTGCCGGTGTAGATGTAGCATGCCATCATATGGGCTCAGAAGGGGAAAATTCTTAGTTTGACTTTTAAATCCAGTCTGGCTGACAGTGTCCTAGAAGTCAACTGAATTAGCAGCATCTGCAAAGCCACAATTAGAAGCACTTACAATAATATCAAGTTGCCACAGGGCTGAGACGTTGCCTCCCAGTAACTTAGAGCAGTGAACCAAACAGGGCTTTCAGCATTATAGAATTGTTTTCGTGTATTCAGTCTTTTGGGGCTATTAGTCTTGCTGGACTATTTTAGTTTGCAAGATGCATTTGAGTAGGTATTTTGCTGTTTCTTCTTTTGACTAGATTAATGAGACGTCGCATATGCGGCACTTGTGCAATATACTCCCTGCTAGCTGCTGTTTCATCTGCAAATTGTTGGTGAAGGAAGAAAAAAAAATTGTCCATCAGCTGTTTTAAGATAGTATGCATTTTAAAAAGTGTTTTATTTCCTCCCTCTTCAGGTGACCTGTAGGTCATATGTGGCGATAGTGGAGCAGTATCCAAATTACAAAGTTTTTCGGCTTTGCTTAAAGGATGATTTTAATTGGAAGAGGTAAGTATCTTGCCTTCCTTGTAAATCCTATTACCTTTGGTTAAATTGTACAGTGAGTTAATAGAAACTGTCTATAGATATTTGTGAGTAATTAAGCAATAATGTATGACTGTTTCCTGTTCCTGGTGTGCTCTAAGGTAGAGACAGTATTTGAAGTAGTGCTGATTTCTACAGAAAACAGCTTTTTCTAGGCTGGCTTTCTCCTTTCTTCTCCTCCTGCACTAGAGGAAGGGCAATGGATTAGTTAAAAATCTCAGAAACCTGAATAACAAGTGCAGCTCTTGTCTGTGATCAGCAGGAGTGGATGAGGGAGACGGTTTTACAGTCTGAGCACTGAATGCTGTATTTGGCATGTAAATGGCCTTTTTTAAAAAGATGCTGAAAAAATTGGAAGCGATGCAAGGAAGAAACACCAAAATGATGTGGTAGCTTACAGAAATGGCTGGAGAGAGGGACTTGGGAAATGCCATCTGTTTAATCAACAAAAAAGGAAAAAACAGAATGGTTTGAAGTTGAGGGGGAAAATATTGTGTAAAAAGCCCTCTGACCCTCTGGAGTAAAGCACAGCAGGATCTGACAATTTGGAAGATAAAGCAAGACAAACTTGAAAGGGAAAAAGGTGGTTTTTAATGGAGCTGGGGCTGCCCAAAGGGACAACCATCTCAGTTTGAAAAGCTCAGGACCTTGAGAGATCAAATAAAGCATCTTGTAGAAGACTTCCGAGTGTGTGCTTTTAGGCACAGTGCTGAGCAAATGGAAAATTCAATGGATTAATTAATCTAATAGCTGCAGTGCTGTCAGTGGTCAAAGCTCTCTGAGAGTTTAGACATCAGGTTGCCTTCTGTGCAGTCTTGTACTGGTGCCAGATGTGGGTCGGTGAGTCTTAGGTGTCCAAGCCAAACTTTGGACTCCTAGTCACATTACCATAGATATGGGAGCTGAAGCACCAAGTCTCTCTTAGCCACTTGGTCATCTCCACTGCCTCCAAAGCCTCAATTTCCCAGCATGAAAGGTCATGGTTTGGCCTCCAAGTTGACATCTTATCAGCTTTTTTTAGCATAGCAACTTCTGTGACCCAACGCTCGGTGTAGGACAGTGACACAGTGGAAGCCCGTGTGCGTAGGGTTGTCTTGGTGTCTCCATTAAAAGCTGCTTCTGAGCATTACAACTGTTTCTGGGGTGGGTTTTGATGATGTCTTATGTGGTATGTCTACATCTTAACCGGGTGCTAGCATAATGCAAGTACAAACTCTTTAGTCCCGTTGATAACCAAAGGACCTGCGAATGTCTGTAATTTTTTTATCATTCTTATTTTTTAAAATCAGTTTTGCATTGGGCTGGAGGGAGCATCCATGGGCCTGTGCTGTTGCACTGTCCATATTTGATGTGATTGTTTCTAAGGTAGAATACTTTGGCAATATTATTTCTTCTCCCTTGGAGTTGGAGGGAGGAAAAATTGTGGCTGGTTGAACCCTCAACACATAGTCGCAGAAGTGCTTATGCTGTTTACATAGTGGCTAGCTGCAGATATTTTTCAAAGTTAAGGGCTAATTAATTCTAGCTCTTTAATATAAAAGTAAACACAAAGGGAGTGCATATTTAATGCATTATTCCACAGCTGTAATTAAATTAAATGAAAGCGATTTTCCATCAGCTCAGGTTACAGAAAAAGGGAAAAAATTCTTGGCTGAATTGCTGCGGCAATTATTAGAAGAAATTAAAACCCTTTTAGTGAAATAATGAAATGTTATTTTCTATTGGAAAAAAAATCCAGGATTTCATTCTGAAAGCTGACAGGTTATTATGGATTCGGGGGTTGGCCTTGCAGGAGAAACAGGAGCTATAATTGCAGTTTCACTTGCATTTAATGGAGCACCTGAGCAATTAACAGCTGCTGTGCACAAGTGTGCAAGGACTCCTGTGCTCTCCTCCTTGTTTCCATAGCCTGGAAGGGACTGTCAATGTTCAAAGCTGTGCTAAGGACTGATGATGGTCTAGGAGATATTGTAGGCATCTTCAGGGAGAGGTCTATGGCTTAAAAACATCCTTTGGGTTCCCTTGAACTGTGAGTGTCTCAGGGTGCCTTCGGGAAGGATCGGACACTTGCAGGCATGGCACAAAGGGAGAATGGAAGACTTTTTCATGAATATTTTGTAATTGCCTGTCCTGGTTTTGGCTGGGATAGAGTTAATTTTCTTTCTAGTAGCTGGTATAGTGTTATGTTTTGGATTTAGTAGGAGAATAACATTGATAACACACTGATGTTTTCGGTTGTTGCTGAGTAGTGTTTATACCAAGTCAAGGATTTTTCAGCTTCTCATGCCCAGCCAGCAAGAAGGCTGGAGGGGCACAAGAAGTTGGGAGGTGACACAGCCAGGGCAGCTGACCCAAACTGGCCAAAGGGGTCTTCCATACCATGTGATGTCATTCCCAGTATACAAACTGGGGGGAGTTGGCCTGGGGAGTTAGCTGCTCGGGAGCTAACTGGGCATTGGTTGGCGAGTGGTGAGCAATTGCATTGTGCATCACTTGTTTTGTATTTTCCAATTCATTTATTATTATTATTGCCATTTTATTATTATCATTATTAGTTTCTTCCTTTCCATTCTATTAAACTGTCTTAATCTCAATGCACAAGTTTTACTTTTTTTCCGATTCTCTCCCCCATGCCACTGAGGTAGGGGGGCAAGTGAGTGAGCTTAGTTGCTAGCTGGGGTTAAACCATGACATTCCCTTAAAAAAGAGCTGTGCTGTAGAAGATTTCTCTTTGGGGGTAAGAAGTGGGTCGGGATCCTGGACAGAGACTTTGGTTGGTGCTTTTGAGCTTTCTGCTCTTGTTGCCATCCCTTCTGTATACTGGGAGAACTCTGGGTCCAGCAAGAGGCTGGAGGCCTCGTGCTCTGCTTTCAGGTCAGCCAGAAGAAGAGAGATGGAGAGACCCTTGTCTCGTGCTATGGTAGTGACTTGGAGCAGGGAGAGGGAGACCTCTTGTAGGTGCATTGGGACCCACTTGCAGGCATCTCTTTGTCAGCCATGTGGACTTGACTCCTTGGAGAGAGGGGCTTTGGGGCAAGGAGAACAGGAATCTTATCTCTACTTGCTTATATGGTCCTCACAGGTTGAATAGGACTGTCTTATGGATGAGGTGGATATTTTTGGTTGCAGTCTACCCTTTGGAGGCATGTGATTTTAAAAAAATAAATGTCATGCTGTAGGCTGACATTGCATAGCTCCATTGGTACTAAAACCCAAGCTGGCTGGGCTGAGCAGAGTCCCAAGCTAGCAGGTGGCAACAGCAACGTGGGCTAGTTAATAATTAAATGTTAATAAAGCTGGTCAGTTGTGGAGCCACTTCTAAACTGAATGTTAATTTTCAGTGAGCATGTGGAGCTCGTTGCTTGCCACGCTTGCCTGGCAATCCTGAATTAAGTGAGTTTTTACATCTCAGACTGCTGTGATAGTGGTGTGGGGGGGTGGGGTTCTACAGTATACCTGTTAGAGCAATGAATCAGCTATTATATCTTAAAATTCCATCCCCCTCACCAAATATGTGAAGGGGACTCAGGTGGAAGCAGGCTTCAGACAGAGAAACGTCTGAGTCAATCAGCCCTCTTAGTAAGATATTTAGGGGGGAAATAGGAGTGCAGTTTGTTGCTATAAGCAAATTTTCCATCACGGCAACTAATTTGCTGCTCCCGTGTATGAGGAGCGAATTAAATCCTAAATTGAAAACTTAAATGGAAGCATTGCCCTGTGAATTTTCCATTCCCTAAGTGAGCTGGCTCATTTCTGCTCTGTTTGTGTTCTTTTTATCAGGGTGCATGTGAGTAATAATTCATCCTTCTTTGTTAGCTGAACCGGGATCCCTTGCCCTTCTCGTTGACGTACAGGATGCTCTGTGGCAGGCTGAGAAATACAGCTTGTAGGGAGTTGGGGTCTATAGTTTTGAAGCTGTAAGTAATTACTGACAGCAGTAAGGATATCATTAACAGAGAGCAAACTATGCTGGTCAAGCAGAACTGGACACTCAAGGTTAGGGAGATGCAAGCCAACATGGGAAGCAAAAGCCACAACTAATGTTTCTGCCCTGACATTTTGTTTATTCCTTGTTTTTAAATGGTTTGACCTTTCTGTCCTGTTCCCATGCTCGCTCCTTGTCTGCCAGCAGCTGATGCTCTCGGAAGAAACAAACAATTTGGATTATGAAAGAGGGAAGAGAAATGCCTGGAGGATCTCTACCAGTGGTGCTCAGCTGCATGAGAATGAGGACCTGCCACGTTCAAGGTCCTACAGCTCTGGCTGGGCTGGAGATTGTATCTTCTCAGGGTAATTTGGCTTAAATTGTATTTTGGCCGGCAAGCATCTTGCCGGTTTCAGCCAGCGCTGGACGTGCGCTGCAGCAAACCCAGTCCAGCCCCTGGGGCTTTGTGCAGATGGGAGTGGGGAGGTGGATCAGCCGATGCAAATCAGCATCAAGGGCTTCTGCCGAGTGGTGCCAACATGGCCAAAAACCATCTGGCAGCCGGGAGGGAAAGCTGCTGGATGGTGTTTCGGTGCTGAGGAGTTGGCATTCTGTTCTAGTTTTTCTTCTTCCCTCTTGCTGGAAGCCTTTTTCTTTGCTTGACAGTTAATCCTCGTCACTGGTTTATACTTCAGCAGGTTTGTCCTGTCTGGAGGAGGTGACAGGAGCTGTGAGGAGTACAGAAGATCCAAATCTGTGGAGATAACAGCCTTTGCTAATTCAGCAGCATTCCTTAACTGTTCACTGAAAAGAAGACGAAGAAAATGCTAGAATTCTGGTTTGAAGGGTTTTAAGTCTTGGATTAAAATCCAGGTGTCATCCTTGACCTCTCATATCCCATACCACTTTGGGGCTTCGGGAGTTTTCAGCAGCATGGGAGCTGTTGCATGCTGGAGTCCTGCAGAACTTGTAGGGTACTCCAAAAGCATTGAAACATTCCCCAAAACATGGTCTCTGATGGAGCTGGTGGTGTGGAGCAGATGTGGAGAGCTGGTACGCTGGCCAGGCATTTTCCTCTGATCTCCAAGCTGGATCTCCCACTTGGTTGGACCTCCACAGTGTTTTTTGGAGGAGATCCCCTTCCCTGCTCTTCCCTGCTGCAGTCGGAGACATTTCTCATTCAGTACTGGGGGAGACTGACAGATGCTCAGAAAAATATGCAAGACCCATCATCTCCCCAGCTTGACTGCTCTCAGAATGGCCAAGCACAAACCCTGGCAAGGACCTCAGGGGTGGACACTATGCCGCAAGCATCCGCAGTTGAGATGGTTCCCATCTTTGGACCCTTGTTCCCTGTCAATGCAGTGGAGGTAACTACCTGCCTGTTGAGGGGTGGTGAGCATGGGCAGGCTTGGCGGAAGAGGACCCCAAGTCCTTTGAATTTGCTGCAGCATCTGTGCGTGAAGAGCACCAGAACTAAATTTTTGGAGGTGACTCCAGTGCTGTAGGCTAGCATGGGTCTGTGTCCTCAGATTTGGCATCGTGCTGTCGTGCACTGAAATTAAGAGGTTTAAGGAAAAACCGCTTCCAGCGACTCCGTAGTTATGCTTTCAAGCTACAGAAGAGCAGGGCAGAACATGTTCTCCCAACTGCTTGGTCCTTTCTCTGGCCACTGTCTACCTGCTGAATTGTACTTTTAAATACAGATTACACTTTCTTTGCCAGAAATGCATTTATAAAGGAGAGTAATTGAAGGCAAGTCCTGCTGACCTGTGCTGCTAAATTTACCTGCTTGCATGTGTCTCGTCTCAATACCAGAAAAGCAAGGGGGATATCCACATATTTTCTGGTGCTGAGCCCAGAAGTTCCTCTAGGGCACAGCCAAGAGAAATGCTGAGCAAGCAGAAATTGGCCAGGGTTAGCCACAGCCCACATGCTTTTACCTCCCCTCTCTCTCAGTATTTCAGAAATAAAAGAGTTCGGCAATTCGAGGAGCTTTCTGGTGCCCTGAGCAAACGGTGGTCTGCTTTGGTGGAAGCATCACCTGGCCTTTTCTGCATTTGTATACATATAGCATGAAATATCTCACTGCGTCAAAGGCAAATACTGCTCCAAATCTTTGGAGTTGGGTAACAAGCACAGGAAAGAGAAAGCAATAATTGCAACTGCTTATACGGTGTTCAGATCTGCAGGGACTGCTACTGCATGTTCCCTGACGCTTTGGTGAGAAACGAGGTAAAAAACCTGGATTCCTGTACCGTAAGGTGTTACCTCTTCTCTCCTCTCCTATGTGCAAGGGAAAGCACATGAGCGTGCTGGAAATCTGGGTCACCATTTTGTTATAAAGGTACTTGCAGTGTTCGTGGGTTGGGACATAAATGCAGCTAAGAATAAAAAAGCCATGTTCCTGGCTTTGCAATGTCACTTCTCTTTGGCTTTAAGGTGTTGTCTGAGCCCCTTCCCCCATGACTTAGCAAGCTGTATGATAAACCAGCTGCAGGATATTTACTTTCTTGTTGCCTTTCCCAAAGGGTGATGTGCAATGGCATTTTGCTTTTGTAGGGATTTATTCCCTCTATCATTTCAGTACATGGGGTTTTTCTGATTTTTTTTTTTTTTTTTTATTATTATTTCCTTCTGTTGGAGCAGAAAACATTGAGATTCACAGCCCAAAAGTGGGAGTTTTGATGATGCTGGAAGACCCAGCCCGGGGCCATTCTGCTTTAACGGGACAGCTCGCAGCTTTTTGTCGCAGCCAGTTGCATCCATGGCCCCGTAGACCTTTTGTAGCGTGATACCCATTTCAGAGTCTGAAATAAACATTACTTTGAGGACTGCAGGAGGTGAGAATCCAGCCCGAAAGGATGCTGCCAGTCCCACAGGCATCTCCCAGAGAGGCAGCCTTCGAGCCCGTGGTCTGTACCTGGGAACAGATGCTATTCTGGGAGCTCAACAGCTAAACATAGCCCAGCTCCCTGCATTAAACAAGCTGCCAGTTCCTTGATTTATGGGAGCAGTAGCTCTTGCTTAATGAGTGCAGTTGGGCGGCTGCCAGACTGCAGCATATGTGGAAATGGTTCCTTTCAGAGGGGGGGAGAAAGCTGGAAGGAGGGATGCTGAGTACTTGCAAGGGAGGTTTGACTCTCTCTGGTTTTCCCAACTCTCTGCCCTATAAAAACTGCTCTGAGTGGCTCAGCAAATCTCCTGTGTGCCTTGGACAAGCCGATGGGTGAGCAGGAATAGATGGGGATGGGGGAGCAGTTGTCTTCCCCAGGGGATGCCTCTGCTCTTCCAGGCGTGGAGAAGAGGTACAGCTGCTTATGTCCCCATAGAGGTGCTCCCCAGTTAAACCAGGGCTTAATGCCCTCAAGATGCTCTTAGCTGGGGTCTGTGCTGAGGCCACAGGGTCCATGGCCATGCTCTTCTCCCCCACAATGTAGTCTAGAGGCCAGCAGCGTGGATGGGAAGTCATCTTCATCCCTTTACACCTGATCCTAACTGACTTTAGCTTGCCCTTGCCCTGCATATAGCAATGGTCTCAACGATGGACCTGGGATGAGAGGTGTCTCATTTCCACTTCTGGCATCACCCTAATGAATGACCTTAGATTGGCAGCGAGCTGCATTCCCCAATGGCATTATGTTCCCAGACCGCTTGTATTTCAATTATTGCAGATATCCCAGGAGCAGACAAAAGATGCTTTCTCTCTCTCTCTGAAGGATTTGGGTGTTTTGAACAATGATCTTCATTGTCACTTTGGCTCTTCTGTAAATACCGTAACTAATGATGCATAATGAAAAATAATCCATCGGATGCAGGCAGCTCTTATAAATATGGGAATTAAGGGGGATGAGTTGGATGCTTTGGATCGTGGATGATGAGTAACGAAATCCAAGCACTGCAGGCAACATACAGGCAAAGCTTCTTCCTTTATAGATTTTTGTTAAAGGACATATTTACTCTGTGTAGGCCCAGGGCTACTTGCAGCTGTCAAGTGAAGGAGCAGGGAATGGATTAATGTCTTTGCAACACGTTCGCATTTTTGGTGGGGTTTTTTTTTTTCAAGACTAGTCTGTGTGCTTCATCAGTCCAAGGCAGTCTGTCCTGGAGAAGTTTTTAGAGCCAGGATATGAAGTTATCATAGCACTGATATAGAGCCCTACGCAACACGGCACTGAGCAACCTGTTCTACCTTTGGAGCTGGCCCTACTTTGAGCGGCAGGTTGAATTGGGCACCTCCAGATGTCTCCACCAGCCTAAATTGTTGAGTGGTCCCCTGTTTTTCATATTTTTTGGTTACTGTTTTTGCCTGGGGTTTGGAAGATTTATCTTGCAGGCCAGCCCTGTATTTCTGAGAAGAATCTGACATGCTTCGCATGCTTTTTGCAGTTTTGATCCTACTTACTCTTCTGCAAAATTCCCTTGTTTTTCCCAAACCGACTGTTTCTTTCCCCCTTGGCTCGAGTTGTAGCTCATGCCTGCATGAGAATCTAACTGCAAAAAAACCCCCTTGACGTGAAACCTGAGAACATTATATTGTGTTTCGGTTTGCCTGTGCCCTACTACAAAATCACACCTGCTGAGATGGTAATTGCTCATGGTATTTTAATGAGCTAGAGCAATATTTCTGTTTTCTTGGGCAGCTATTGTTGATCCTCCCCCCCAGAAGCAACATATAAATAGAATTTTCCTTATTACTGCTTTCTTGGGGAAGAGGAGAGGAGGAACAAATTCTTTTGAGAACCTTTTGCTGGTATGCAATCTACAGCTTGAGTTGACTTCAGAGCTTCACCGTTGGTCATAATTGCACGTGATTGGTTTTTCCTGTAACAAGCCACGCTGAAAACACTTTACAAATATTCCTCTTGCTGCAAAGGGTGGACTAACATCGCGAAGCAGTGCATTATGCAGGTGGTATCCCTGAGATGAGAAGACTTGAATGCTCACAACTCTTGGACAAGCTGTGGGGAAGGGGGGGATCTCAGGAGGTCCCCTTCTCTCCCAGTCTTGCACTGAGTCTTCAGCCTTCCTGTCCTGCCATCTTGGTCATTTGGTGCTGTCTTTCCATGTGAGTCCTTCAGGCGGTCTCCAGCCTTAAGTTTTGTAGGGGTAATTACTTTTCCTTACCTTAGCGAGCCAAGAG
Organism: Necrosyrtes monachus; assembly: GCA_037953605.1. Taxonomy (NCBI): domain Eukaryota; kingdom Metazoa; phylum Chordata; class Aves; order Accipitriformes; family Accipitridae; genus Necrosyrtes; species Necrosyrtes monachus. The sequence continues at coordinate 1,516,299 of JAZGTQ010000157.1, read as the reverse complement.
CTGTTCCTGGCAGATATTCCCGCTATCTTTGTCCTGTCTAGTCTTAATGGTCTCCTCTTTAACTGCAAACATCTAATGCCACCATGATCCAAACAATAATAAATTATTGCTTGTCTGGGTGTTCCTCCCTGCTAAATTGCACTTTGCAGAGCACTGTGAATACACGTCCGACGATTCTGGCTGTATCCTTAAGATACCGTGATGCAGACTGGGATGCTGTCACCCTATATTGGGTACCAGTCACAGATGCCCAGTTGCACAGGAGGATGCTGGGTTGTGTAAGTGCATTTGGGAATGGGATGTACTGGTAGGAATGAGGGTGACTGATGGGCACAGTGTCACCGGCTGCGTGGTGAGTGTGATGGAGCAATCAGTCTGTCGTCTTCTAAGGATTGATTGCAAACATGTGCACTTCTCTGTGGCTTTGCAGCCTTTTGCTTGAATGTGGGAAAAAAAACCTGATTACTGGGCAATTCTGAGTCAAGAGGTCTGTCTCGTCTTGGACCTGATTCTCTTGGTCGCCTCAAGCAAATTTCTGTTATCTCTGCTTGTATGCGATATGGGGTGCCGGGGGTTGCTGAGCCTGGTTTGCAGCTGCTGCAGACAAGTCGGTCATTAGACTCATGTTTCACAGCCTCACAGGCTGCTTGTTTGTTTACTTTTCTCTTCAAAAAAAAACCTGCACAAACAATCAATAAATCTGCTCCAGTTTTGGTTTTGTTTTGTTTTTTGTTTTTCTAGGAGGGAAGCCTGGATTAATTGTGTGACTTATGCTCTTCCCAGAGGGCAAATAAAGGGGTGAGGCAAGAAAAGTCATGAAAGGAGCGGGCATTTGTCCACTTAAGAGCAAACTGGGTTTGCTAAAGATAGTGTTAGCCCATGAACTTGCTTCAAATGCATATAAATTATGCAAAGCAGTGGTAGGACATGGTGCAGGGATGCAAACCTTTAAATTCTTCTAGGAAGACGGCTCTAAATTGCAATAGCCTTCACATAAGAGGTGGGAGCTGTCTGTTCCTAAATTAATTGACAACGGTTCCTTTTTTGCAGACTGATTGGTACAAAAATGGCTCTAGATAGCTCTTGTCCTCTCTTTGTCTCCTCCACCTTCTCCCTTGAAGGCATCACTGCATCGTCACCCTGTCCCTTGCTTGAAATTTTGCTGGTCATTCCCAACCTTAGCAGAGGCAAAATTGAACCATCTATCTCATGCTGTTTATTTATCTTCTGCAGATGAATTGGTCAAATCATTCAAGCTGTAGAATAACAACAGATAGCGTGGTAATGGCTCTGGCAGTGGTGATCTGCTAAAGTGGGCCGATATATCATGGGATTGCTTGCCTGCCAGCACCTTCTCTAGGGAGAATCAATGAAGAGATGGTAATAAACATAACCTTCCTGCTAACCCTGCGAAGACGCATTAATGAGAGGTTGAAGGAAAAAAACATCTGCTAAAGAAATGGCAGGTGAAACGTTGTGCATGCAAATGTCAAGACTGAGCAGAAATACAGTGTCTGTGGTTAACCTCAGCACCTGGGGCTGAAGTTAGGTATTAATTGATGAACAATAGGAGAAACCAAAAATGTGATGTGCATCTCTGCAGCTCCTTAAGCTGGACTACAGCCCAAGTCCTTGCAGCGAGTTCAATCAGTGCTGGTGTATTATTTTTTTGTGTTGGGTCCCTTTTGGGTGTCAGTGGACCTTCTCACCAGCAAGTGGGTTCTATCGTCCCATCTTCAGCAGCTGTAGGGCTGATGCACAAATCACACATTGCTTCTCAACAGGATATCTGGTGTTTGAGGACAAGGATTGTGTTTAGATGCTACGGGACCACACATAGATGAAGAAGATGGGGCAAGGAAGGGCCACAGATGTTTTCAGTAAGAGTTTTATGTGTTTCTCTGGTGGCCCTGCTCAGGACGGTTGATGCTGCAACTTCAGGAGGAGCTTTTCTTGTCTCATGGTGGCACTTCAAACCCTAGTAGCCCTGCTCATCCTCAGAGATGAAGTTATAGGAGAGAAATCCCTGCCCAGAGAGCTTACCACTGACATGAACAGGATGGATAACAGCAGATCAGGAGGCACAGGCAAAGCCTTCCTGTGGGCTCTTGTGTTAACTGGCAACTGCTGTAAGAGCTGATGAGCTTGTGGACAATACAGTCTTCCTTCCCAGCCTTGCTTTGACAGAAAGGGTCACACAGGGCAGAATTTCTCAGCTCAGTAGATTTATTAGCAGTCCTTATATTTTAGGGAGGAAAAAAAGCCCCAAAGCTCTTCAAACTCAATCTTGGGTTGACTTGGTGCTAGAGGATGGAGGCTCACCCTTCATGGGCAATATCTTGGTGTAAAAGATGTTGGAGAGGCATGTAATGCCACTGCACTCTGAGCCAGAGCATGAAAGACCTGAAATCCCCCAAATTACATTTGAAATGTTGAGAAGACATAATCAAACCTGTTCTCCAAGCAATGGTGCTCACACCACGGGCTGAGCTCCCCCTTCCACTGCCTACCACGGCATCTGGCTAGTTAGCTTTTGCTGGGGTAATTGGGATTTGAACCATACCCCTGTTCATTAACTGTGTTTCTTTATTTAGGAGGCACTCTGAATCAAAGAAAAGGGGAAAAATCAGTTTATATTCTTAATTCAGTCAAACAGGACTGAATTTGCACACACCCTTCACCTTCACCCCATTTTACTGCTCAAACTAAGGTGACATCCTGGGAAGAGCTCCTGCAAGTGCTTAAGAAGGTTTTCAACCCAGCTAAGCCATTTAGGTGGAAAAAAGACGCTTTTCCCCTCATCTCCATGCTGGGAATATATTGCGAATGGTTTGGGGTGCTTTCCCCCCCTATACTTTTTCTAATTCAATAGTTTATTTTAATTTTTTTTTTTTAAGTAGAAAATGTGTCATTTTCAGCAGTCTATGTTTTTTCCACACTTCAGTAATTTTCAAGGATTTACTTAAAAATGACGATGACTCAGGAACTTTTATGGTGCAAGGGCTGTTAAAAGGACTGAACTAGGTTGGGAACAAGGATTGGTTTTAAAAATTCATGTTAAAAATTATTCTCTTAATGTTTTATTGAAATTCCTTCAGAAACCGGAGGACTTCTGTACCTTGACGTGCTCCCTGTCATCTGTACCAGTTCAAAGTGAGTCTGGTTTTATTGTGATCATCAATTTGTCACCTCCTGCACAGGCGCATCTGATTTATACCTCCGACAGCTGGATCCTGTTCCACTTCTATCCACTCAACTATGAGATATCTGCTGTCTCTTGGGTGCACATATATCCCTCAAATTCTCCTTTTTTAAAAGTTGCATTGAGAAATGCACCAGTAAACCTGCAGTATCTATTTTGTTGCTTGTTCCTGTGAAATCAGAGTTAATGACGCGAGCGGTATGGTAAACGTCTGATTCTGCACAGGTTTAAAACTGTAATTAAGCTGTTCTTCAAGCTGTCTATCAAGCGCTCTCTGAATAAGAAGGTAATTTTAATAGAATTGTCTGTGTAATCTTATTTCAGACTCTCCTTCCCCTTGCTGTAGCTTTAATTTAATTGCATCTGCTGCACACTTTGAACTTCTGCATCACCATCAGAAATGCATTCTGGGGAGAAAGTCGATATGAGCAAACTCAAGAGTAGGGTGTATTTTGGGTTTGGTTTTGTGTATTTTGGTTTTCTTGCTTTTTTTTTCAGAGCTGAAAATTTAACAAGATCAGAACTGCATTTAAAATCTCCTCATCTGGTGCTATCTTTCCCTGTGCACCTGAATTTCCATTTTTATCCAATGTTACAGTTGTCCTGTTGTCACCAAGCCTTAAGGTTTCTGGGTCATTTGGTTTATAAAACAAGTTTTCTAACCTGGTTGTAACAAGTTGGGTTATAACTTCACAGAATCGTGGCTGGTGCCACGATTCAAAGGCAAAGCAAGGAAAAAAAAAGCAAAAATGGTGTGACTTGCCCAGGGTGCTGCAGATGGGACAGCAGGGGGGAAATGTCTATACAGGAAGACTTTCTGCAAAACAGAAAGCAAAATAAAACCTCCCAAAAAACTAAGAAAGAAACAAAAAACCACCCATGCACCCCAAACAAGGAAAAAAAACAAGCAAAAACCAACAACAACAAATGGGGGAATTAAAAAAAAAAAAAAAAAAAACAACAAAAAACCCCACGAGTGTCTGCCAGTAAAATGCTAAGAATTACAGCTATGTAAGTGTTTAGAAGTGGAAAATCAGAGTTTCTACACAGCAACTGATTCCTTATGGAATTGAAGCCCATTTTCCCCCTATCCACCCTAGATGATGTGCCTTAGGCATACCTAACTGGCTTTAATTTGCCCAACCGAAACAATTTCCTGACTCAACCCACTTATTTCAGGCCAACCAGCACCATGAATCACTGGGTTTTGGGGAGTTTTCCTTCTCTTTTACTCACCATATGCTCCTCCCTCCTGGATAAGCTCTTCTGTTACAGATTTTGGTGCCCAAAAATAAAAAATTTCATCTGCTGATGAAATTAGAGGATAATTCAGATTTCTAGTATTTCTGTATCAGTCTTTCTTGTGCCACATTGCCCATTTGAGAATCTCTTCCATATATCCTATTTCTTCAGTTGCAATACCAGCAAAACTTCACCTCCAGCAATTTTTTTTTTTTTTTTTCTCTTCCCCAGGAATTTCCCTGGCTGCTCTGCTGTTTGCAAGCATTTCTCCGCTCCTTGCACAATACCCCCCCCTCTTAAAATCAAACTTATGCCTTTTGTGCCCATGTAAGGCTAAGCCAGGCTTCTGGGAGGAAGTTCACAGGTGTGCTGCTTTCAGGCTGACCTTGAAAAGCTCTCAAATAGCCAAGAAATTAGTCTTTAATGAATTGGAGAAATGGCTGAGGGGGCTTGAGCTCATGCAGAAGTGTTTTATCTTTGTGATGGGAAAAAAGGGGCTTTTTCAGCTTAAGCCAGGCTTCTTGTAGTTAGGCTCATTTTATAGCTTGCTATCCACTAAAATAGTAAATATAACATAAAATGCAGGTAGACGATGAGGCAGAATTTGTCTATTCTTCCTTCACCCCAGTGATGTAATATCTCCTGCCTGGGCTTACCTTGACTCAATATTACAAGGAAAAAAAGGGAAAAAAAAAAATAGTGTGTCCTTTCTGAAAATCTCCCCTTGCCAAAATAGCTAATGTAAAACAGGCCTGAAAATTGGTCTGCAAGGAGGATATTGCATTGCATTTGCTTTGCATGTGGCTATTCTGCATCCAAGAGCAATGCAAGGTATAATGGCACGTTGGAAGGCAGCTTTCCAGGGGTGAAGAGGACCATATCTTTTCCACCTCCTCTCTGTATCTCTGCCATTTCTGGTCTGGTTGCAAATAATCAGCTAATGCTTAATATATATTTCTCTTCCCTGGAGCCACGGCAGCTGGAAAGGAATGTATGTCTGCTGCAACTAGCGTTAGGGAGGGCAGCGGAGGTCATAAATGTTTCTTGGAGCATTTTTTAGCATTATGGACCTTGCAAAAAAAAGTGCGTAAAGCACATGCAGCTGTGAAAGTGGGACAGGAGAGCAGAAGGTGTGTTCTTCTCCTCTTAGTTCATGTCATTATTGTGGCCATATAAAGTTTTAAGATGTTGGCAGAACTGCAAATTCACAATTTGTGGCTGTTTCCACTCTGAAATGCAAGTTTCCTTCCTCTAAAGCACAGAGCAAGATGGGGATTAAAAAAAACTTGCTGACCCCCCCCCCCCCTTTTTTCCCCACTTGCAGGGGATTTGTGGGTGACATTCACCCTCCTCACCCCATCAGCATCTCACGTCTGCGTGGGGAACCAGGGTGACTTTGGCTAAACCAGGTTGGTCACACCAGTGCCACAAATGATTACTGAACATCTCTAATTAAGTGTCCACAGCTTGAACTCCCCATGGTGCATGTGGATGACTTGCAAATAAAAATGACAGGGCGGGTAGTTTTCTCTCTCTCATACCGGCTTTTATTATTTCTAGCTTAATTATGCACAAAGCTCTCCTGTGCTTAGTGAAGAGCCACAATTTTAGCGTTAATTATCTCAAATCTACAGTGCCTGTGGGTTAATCTTCCAGAAGACCTCCTGCAATGCTGCAAACAAAAACAAAAACAAAAACAGAACAACCCAAAAAACCCAAAACAACAACAGCAACAAAACCTTGCTGCTTAATCTGCACACACCCACTGCATCGGTCTTCTAAGGGCTTGCTCTTTGGTGGGGACTTGCGTGGGAGGTAGTAATTTCCCATCAGCAGAAAGAGCAACCTGGTAGTTATTCTGCGTCGAAAGGATGCTGGATGGGAAGGTGGGAGTCCTGTCCCTGAACTTGCTTTTGCTTCGGAGGAGATTTATTTACATAATAAATCAGAAAAAAACCCCCATGTGGTGGCCAGCAGCTTGGGTACTCAGAGGTTCTTCCTGGTTTTTGCAGAGCTCCTCTTGTCTGCATGCTACCTAATTTTCTATGTGGAAGAATTAGTAGCATCCTAGAAACAACTGGCAGCAGAAAGAAAATCCCATTTATCAGGCCATTTAGTAGAAAGCTGCCATGCTCTGTCTTTTTCCCTCTCTTCAGACCTGGGCTACTTCTTCCCTAGCATGCACTGGGTGGCTTTCTGCAGTATGGGCTGTGACAGGAAAGGTGTAAGGAAAAATGTTTCTCTGGGCAGCTGTAACTCAGCTGATTTATCATATCTTTGAAATGAAAAAGTGCAATTAATGGCTACAGTGAAGGAAAAATGTCATGCATTTGTAGCCCTTGATCTCTAGAGGTAAAAGCCCCTTTATCATCTGATGAAAATATCAGCTGTGTATAAGCTAAATGGATCATTAAATGTGCTATAAAGTATTTAAAAGACCATTAAAGAAGAAGAGAGGGTTAGGTTGAGAGAGAGGGAAGAAAAATGGTGTTGGAGAAGAAAGAGAAAAAAATTTAACTGGGTGCATCCATCAGAATCTGCATCTTCTGGTGATGGGATCTGGCCAAACCTACGTGACGCTCCGCTTCTCCCAGTCCTTGTCTCTACAATGCACGGGCTGTCTCCTTGCTGGGAAAAGGGCTGGGATGCTGAACCTGATGTGATGGAGGCACAGTTCCCTGGGAGGTCAGCTGCCATTGCTCATCCTCCCTGCAGGAGCTTGCCCTGTCCTTCCTCAAAGATGAAATTTGCCCAGAGTCCGGGGGTTTTTGACCCCCATGGGTTTTATAAGCCTTTGAAGAAAAAGGAGGAAAACATCCTTTCAAGGATCCTTTTAACCCCAACAACCCCCCAGGGTGGGTTTTTACTCACAGCTTGAGTAAAACCTTGAGTTTACCTTCACTCCTGTTCCCAATGCACGTGGGCATCAACGTCCCATTCCTCACGCAGACACTAAATCAGTGCAAAGTGGAACAAAATCTTCCCAGTTCGATCAAGAAGCAAAATGTTGCTTTCCTTCCGATGTGAACAAGCATGCTGCATGCATAACAATAGGAAATATGGTCCCATCTGTGCAACACAGCACTGTGCATGCATCCACATCAATGCAGGTGCAAGCGGGGCTTCATTTCAAATTGCAACCTGAATTTCCCCGGTTTGGAGGAAGTCTTTGAGTAGCCACTTCAAAATCCTGACTCTGCAGCACAGGGTGAAGCTCAATAATTGGTCCTCCATGGTTTTTCAGGTGGAAGTAATCTAAACTAGTCCGCCTTGCTGCTTTGCACCAGTTGAGTATCTGAAAAAGAAGAATAATTTGAATAACTGTGATTATAACACAGTTATATGGTGCTTTGTTAGACCAAGGCTGCTCGGTCCTAAGCCAGGAGTGCGGCATGGAAAAGTTGATGCCCAGATCTCAGGAGGGACAATAAAGGCTGGAAAAAATTCATGGAAACAGTGAGGATGCTTGGGAGTTCAAGAGCCAGAGCCAATTTTCAGAGCCTGTGCGAGGATGTGCTCGTTAGCATGGATTTCTCATCACCCCATGCAGGGGGTTGACAGCAAAGGGCAGGAGGCGGCTATGAGGACTCCTGCAAGCTCCCTTAGTTTATTTTCTCTCTTGAGCTTGCCAGAGAGAGGGAAAAGTGGACCAAGATGATGAAAAATTAAATGCACCACCTTTTTTGACATGCGTGCATCTCCTTGTGCAGCAACACGCACAAGTTCCTCTTGGCCTTTCGAAATGAGGCTTTCATAACCTTTAGAAATGAAAAGATGTTTTTAGCAAAGAGCTGCTGGAAGGATGACAAAATACTGAATCGTTCTGTCACTCCACGGGCTAGTTTCAATCAGCTTTCATGTTGCATTTCTATATATCCAGTTAATATGCTCTTTTTGAGACATCTGTGCAAATGCGCTCCATGCAAAGAGTACAAAAGTAGAAGGTGTGTCCAACTGGACTGGTGGGACCAGTACCTAAAATCCAACATGCATGAAGTACAACAGAGAGATCACCAGTTCTGGTATGAAGATGATGAGCCTGGTGTCGGTCCTCCAGCTGAAATGATGCTTCACGTATGTGCTGTTCAATACGGTCTTTTTCACTGCAAAGAAATGCCAAAAGACCAGATCTGGGCAATGTCCCACCTCTCTTTTTTACCTGCCCATAGCAGCAGATGGCAAAGTCGCAAGGCATCATTATGAAGATCTGCTTTGCCTTGCTTCAAATGCTGGGCTGTAACCTCTCACGCAGCATTTCCCACAGTGCTGGGAATTGTACAGTAGTTTTCTCTGCTGACTTTTAATAAAATGTTTGCTGCTAAACTGTGTCCTTTCTTCCTGCAGAGTTAATTCCTTGCCCTTAAGAGGACACCGATCTGTCATTCATCTATTTCCAGGCCTTTGGCTGAACCATGGACTGCTTGAGAAGCACCTTGTGGTGGGTTGACCCTGGCTGGGTGCCAGGTGCCCACCAAAGCCGCTCTATCGCTCCCCCGTCTCAGCTGGACAGGGGGGAGAAAATATAACAAAAGGCTCGTGGGTCAAGATAAGGACAGTTTAATAAAGTGAAAGCAAAGGTCGCACGTGACAGCAAAGAAAAACAAATGATGTTATTCTCTACTTCCCATCAGCAGGCGATGTCTAGCCACTTCCTGGGAAGCAGGGCTTCAGTATGCGTAGTGGTTGCTCTGGAAGACAAAAAAATGCCCCCCACTTCCGTCTCCCTTTACTTAGCTTTTATATCTGAGCTGACGTCATATGGTATGGGATATCTGTTTGGTTAGTTTAGGTCAGCTGTCCTGGTTATGTCCCCTCCCAAGATCTTGCCCTGCCCCAGCCTGTCATTGGGAGGGGGGCAAAAATGTTGGAGAGACAGCCTTGATGCTGTGCCAGCACTGCTCAGCAGTAGCCAAAACACTGCTGTGTTATCAACACCTTTCTAGCTACTGATGCAGAGCACAGCACTATGAGGGCTGCTATGGGGAGTATTAACTCCATCTCAGCCAGACCCAATACACACCTATGAAGCCTAGAAAACACAAAAATCTTATTTTCAAGAGCAAGTTGTGCTCCTCAGAGTCCCAAGATCTGATTTTTCAGAGGCGCTAGACCAGACGGGCATGCATCAGTCATCTCTGGTTGGTCTCACCTGCGGCTTCCAGGGATAGTTGCCCATCACCCTTACCATGGTCTTTAAAGGTGTGAAAATGGTGCTAGACTCCCTGGTTGACTCCTCCTTGTCTTGACCCTTCAGATGTTTGGTTCAACCTCTCCAGGAAGAACTAGGTGGCTGCTTAGGAGAATTAAGGGAGAATAAGTAGAACTGGTTAATTAACATCAGAATTAGCTAACTATCAGAAATGATGAAAAATAGTGGCTGCCCCCAAAGATCGAAACATTCCTTTTAGTTAAGCTTGTAATTTAGCTTACCTTAGTTTAGTCTGAGCTCTTAAGTGCGGGGTAGATGGATGAGATCCTCTGCCATGGAATACCTGGCAGGTTAAGTGGGATGATCCAGTACTCGTCACCAGCCTGACGAGCTGGATGTCAATCAGTAGCAAGGTTTTACGCTGCTGCCTATCACCACAGCAGCCAGAGCACCCTGGGCACAAAATCAATACTAATTGCAAAATCCCTGGTGGTTCTTGGCACCTTGACATGGTTTTAGGAGCTTCATGCTAAGTGTGTCTTGCCTTGGGTTTGCCCTCAGTTTCCTGGAGATGTTGGTATTGGTGGTGTGCTTTTGCACGTGATTTTTAAAATTATTATTTATTTTTCTATTTTTTTCCAGCAGGCTCCTCTCGCCTCTTGCAGAATCTGCCTCTCCTTGTTTGCTTGCACAGCTTGTATCGTGACACCGAGGTTATCTGATGGGTGGTTGTGGCTGCATCTTCCACAGGTGGATGCTCTTCACTCTGCAGTAAGTACGGTCTGCAGCTTGCAGCAGATTGAAAGTCTTCAGCGGCTGCCACCTTTGTACTTTCGCTGAGGTTTAGCATTTACCTTTGACACCTCAAATTTACTCTCCCACAACCCTCATTTATCCATGGAGGTGGCAGGCTGTGGATGGTGAGACTGGGCCAATGGTGATGGGTTTGCAATGTTTGTGAATGGAGGAAATCAGGACAGCTATAGCGGTGTGTGTGTGTATAAATAAATATTTATTTATTTATTTATTTACATATATATATATATATATATGTAAAGTGCTGCAAGTAGCTCAGAAGATGCAGAGGGAGAAGAAATCACCCTCAGGCTTTGCAAGAATTTTAAATGGATGCATTTGAAAAAGCTCTGGAAGAGAGGATGACACTATTTGCAGCTTCTTCTGGAGCGTGATCTGCTGTTCATAGGCTCAGCCCCAATGAAAAAGGCCTTTTCGGGGCCATCCCTGTAAATCTCATTGATGCTCTGCCAAAGGGTGCAACTCAGGGCTCGCAGCTCCACCGTGGCAGGTTTTGGAGATGTTTTTCCTCGTCCAGCAGCAGCAGCAGCACAGGATGGTCGAGGCAGGAGCTCTTGCAAGGTTTTTTCTTTCCACAGCAGCTTTTCCTGCATAATCCCATTTTTTGGACACTGTGTAGAAACAGCAAAATTCCTTTAATTCACCCCACACACACACTCTTAATCCAAATTAATCTGTGAGTGTCAACGAGTCCTCAGGCTACAGCCCTTCCCCTCCTCTCGTGCTTCACAAGTATCTGGGCAAAGCTAATGAAACTGGACATCCCTGGTTTTTAAAAGCACTGTTCTCAGGATTATACTCCCTTATTGTCAAGTTAATAAAATGTTTTGGTTTTGATGTCCTTCCCTTGCTAAATAGTTCATGGGAGACTGTAAAAGCCTGACCTCCCCCCAAAAACCTCTCTTTATTCCTTTCCCTATCTTGTCTCCTCTTACGAGACGACAGATGCAGAGCATCAAAGCCATGGAGCTGTTTAAAAAAGATAATGGCTTTGGCAGAAATGGGCAGAGCTGTGGCTTTTTAGCATGTAATTTTATGGATGTGAGTGTTAAAGAGCTCCAGCAATTATTTTTTTTTATGCTTGGCTTAATGAGTGGCCTCTCTGAGAGTGGAGGTGCTCAGGAAAGTGTAAAGGGTGAGACTTTTGGAAGGAAGAAAAAGGGCTTTGGAGCCAAATTGAGTTGTTGTTGTTGTTGTTGTTGTTGTTGTTGTTGTTGTTATTTTTATTGATTGATTTTTATTTTTTTTTTTTAAAGGCTTATTTTGTATTTGTTCTATACTCAAAAATACTTGACACCAGCAAGTGCCACCCAGCAAAGAGCCCAAAACTCCAGAGCCACTGAAATATCCTGTTGAATTCACCATTACCAGGACTTTTGGACCAAAGATGCTGCTGGAGCTGTAGGAAAAAAAAAGTTGATTTATCAGTGCAGTGACCCTTAAAAGGACCCACCTCCCCCATTCCTTCTATTTCTTGATGCTCCGCTCACCTCTGCCTGCAGTGAATGGGTTGGAGTGTAGCAATGCTGCATTTTGGTGATGGTTTTTTTTCCACCCCTCCTATTGTCTCTGGGGTGTGGAGGGCAGCTTTTACTACAGGCAGAATTTACAGGCTGCTCGTGTGTCGTGGTTTAACCCCAGCCAGCAACTAAGCACCACGCAGCCGCTCACTCACTCCCCCCCCACCCAGTGGGATGGGGGAGAAAATCGGGAAAAAGAAGCAAAACCCGCGGGTTGAGATAAGAACAGTTTAATAGAACAGAAAAGAAGGAACTAATAATGATAATGATAACACTAATAAAATGACAACAGCAATAATGAAAGGATTGGAATGTACAAATGATGCACAGTGCAATTGCTCACCACCCGCCGACCAACACCCAGTTAGTCCCCGAGCGGCGATTCCCCACCCCCACTTCCCAGTTCCTATACTAGATGGGACGTCAGATGGTATGGAATACCCTGCTGGCCAGTTTGGGTCAGGTGCCCTGGCTGTGTTCTGTGCCAACTTCTTGTGCCCCTCCAGCTTTCTCGCTGGCTGGGCATGAGAAGCTGAAAAATCCTTGACATTAGTCTAAACACTACTTAGCAACAACTGAAAACATCAGTGTTATCAACATTCTTCACATACTGAACTCAAAACATAGCACCGTACCAGCTACTAGGAAGACAGTTAACTCTATCCCAGCTGAAACTAGAACATCGTGGGGTGTCAGACATCTAATTCCCAGGTAGTTTGTGGCAAGGAGCTTGCACAGTCTCCCGAAGATGCTGATATTCCTGGGAAAAAGCAGGGAATGTTTTTTCTTTTTTCATCTTTTTAAATTTGTGCTCAGCTCAACAAAAACATTAAAAAATAAAAATTGGATAGAAACAGAAACAGAAACAGAAACAGAAATAGAAATAGAAATAGAAATAGAAATAGAAATAGAAAGAAACAGAAACAGAAATTAATAGAATAGAATAGAAATTAATAGCAATTAATAGAATAGAATAGAATAGAATAGAATAGAATAGAATAGAAAAGAAAAGAAAAGAAAAAAGGAGAACAGGGGAAAAAATGAGTTAAATTCTTCATCAGTCTTTAATTTCAAGCATATTTCCAGGTTGTCTTCTGAAGATGTAAAGTAAACAGGATTGGCGAAGCTGTGGAGAGTACAGGCAAGAGGCTCTAAATTACCGTGCAGCAGAGGGAGCAGTCTCACATTTCACATTAAGAGATGATAAAGGGCTGGGTTGTGGGTGGGGATTTTTTTAAAGATATAAACAGACTGAGTGAGTTCTTGACCTTCAGGGCAGGGTGCAGAACATCTAATCACATATTTTTGAAGCAGTGTTTCTGCACAGTGCCCAGAAATCCGCATGGATAGAGATCCTACAAGCCCAGGCTGCCTCAAAAAAATACATCCTAGTCAAAAAAAACCCACATCCCAGAAGCATTTGGTCCAGAGCAACTGGCATCTCAGCAAACCGCAGCGGGCTTGACTCCCACTTTGGGGGTTTATTTCTCCATTCAAGGAGCGGGTGCAGCCCAGTGGTTGAAGCAAAGAGCTGAGCAGAGTCTCCATCCTTGGAGACATCCAAAAACCATCTGTATGTGGTCCTGGGCATCCAGCTCTAGGTGGCCCTGGTTGGACCAGATGACCTTCAGAGGTCCCTTCCCACCTTGACCACGCAGTGACTGAGCATCCTTTGGGATCCCCATGCTCCCTTCCCACCCCATGCTCTCTTCCCACCATTCTCTTACACCTCTTGCGTTTTGGGGTCTAGACCACTGCAGGCAGTCCCATCAGCTGCCAATCTTGGGATGGCACTAGAAAGTACTTTGGGCTCCTCAGAAAGGATGGGTTAGAGAAGAGCCAAGGATTTACATTCTGTAAATGCTTTTAGGGTGCCCACGCCATCGAGAGGTGGCGGTAGGTGACTACCTGGAGAGCCAAAGGCAGGCAGATGTAATGCCAGTCGTGTTGCTCCTTTGTCTGCTTTTGCCCCATTTAAAACCCAGTCATTTTCAAAACTCTCATAGGTTTGAGCTGACCAGGACAAAACTCATCATATTTCCCAGACTGGGGATTTTCATTGTGTTTTTGAAACCTCCAGTTGGTTTTAGGGCCCTGTTGCATGGAAGGAAAGCCTGATCTTGCAAGCTAGAGGCTGTAATGGCAGTGGCTTTGTGTGTCTGTGATGGCAAACTATTTTTTAGAATGCCATTATGCATTCTTCTTTAATACAACATGATGTTTTTGAGGGGCAAGACTGGTCTGGAGACTGACTTAGTTTTTATTCACCACATGCTCGCTGATCCATCCTCCTTCCTTATGCAAGAGGGTATCTGAGAACAGAAGGACTCATCTCCCCTTTCTGTGCATTTTAAATCTCCTCCTTAAGGACAAGGACTCTGCTAATAGGTAATTAACCCTGAATACCTGCATTTAAATAAATAAATAAATAAATAAATAAATAAATAATGCATAATCTCTCAGAGCAAGTTGATGAAACTCAATCTGTTCTGACCGTGCATATCCACCCCAGGGTTGCGGGGGGGGGGGGGGGGGGGGTTTTGCTTGTGATCTTCACCTATCTGCTGGATTTGCTGTTTCTTTTGCTTATTCAACAAATGCACGATGATTTTTGGAAAAGGGAACTAGTGGGATTGTCTCCTCTCAGACATGTTGCCTTGGCTTTCACGCATATCAGATCAATACAATGTTAGATCTGTACAAGCCTTTGAACAAGGGCTAAATTTGGAAGCTTTAGATGTTGGCTTGCAAAGCGACTGCTGTGCTAAATCATTATGCCTGTGCGTGCACACACAGTTTATCATTCTGTGTGTGCTGCCTAGATCAAATCTTGTTGCTTTATCGAGGGGACAGGAAGATTGGATGAGGATATATTTATGGTAGGATTATCTGGCTGCCTATTGATTTTATTTTTTTTTAAATTATTTTATTTTTTAATTTTTTTTTTCCCATGAGTAGTGTCCTGATTGTAGGCAAAGAGTGATGGGATCTGAGTAAGAGCAAATTGGTAGCAGAAAGCAAGGGTCCTGGAAAAATATCCCCAGTGTTCATGGATTGTGGAAGACCATAGGGTCAGTTGGATGGCTGCTTTTAGCTAAAAACCTATCATTTCATGTACTTGTTAGCTAAAAACTATATCCTCAGGTACTCATTACGTGTGCTCAGCATCTCTTGTTCTCCTCCTGCTTTCTCCCACACCAGAGGAGCTGCATTTCCTCTTCATATGCTGCTTGGGTCTAACACGTAAACCAACAATGAGCTCCAGAGCTTTGCAGAAGGATGAAGCTCTACCCCAAGGACATGCATCAGCGCATTGTGGTCTATCTGCTCTGGGCTTTGCTGAGCATCTCTTTCCCTACAAGACCTCCCATCCTCAGCAAATACCTGCAGATTCACATCTGCAAGGAGGAATCTGGGCCATCTAGTCCCATGGATGCTTATCCCATCGGTGCTGCCATCATGTGTAAGTACCAGGGGTGGTTGCCCCAAATTTGTTTCTAATCGTACTTTTTCAGCCTTTGGGAAGTAGCTGGGATCTAACAAAGGTATTTTTCTTAGCAAAAGTGTTGTGTTTCATTTGTGTTCTGCACTGCAGGGAGATTGTCCTGCCTTATCAGCTGGGATGGTAGCTTTGCAAGAAGAAATTGCAAGCTTCTCCCTTCTGGACTTGGAAAGCCCAGGAGGTGACTTGGCCCCTCCAGCAACAAGCTTCATTTCCACCACTTTCCTTCAAGCTCTGTGTCTTGCTGCCTCCTGAAGCATCCACCAAGGAGAAGTAATCATGGAAGAAAAGTTAAGTGAAATTCCAGCTTTATTACCTGCTTCAATGGGCCTCTGTCAACCTCCTACGACGCTGCTGGAGAAGCATCTCTAGGGTGAATTTGATGAAGATCTCAGCCTGGCTTGTGTATCTAATTGATCCTGAAGCTGCAATCCTACAGAAAATATGGCATGATGCTGCAAAACCATACAGGCTGTTGAGGGGAGCGAAGCTGGAGGGAAGGTGTTTGCAAAGTCATAGCAAGGTTGCAGGGGTCAGTAAGCTGCAGCTCTGCATCTGCAGACACCAGTGAGGCATGAAGCAAAGCAAATAGTCAGTGCCCTGCAGGGTTTGGCAGATTTTATCCCTGAATCCAGGAAGAAGGGGAGAAAAAAACCTGATTAATTAATAACTAATGTTAATTCCAAGCCCATTCTGATCAACTCCAATGTACAGGGAGGGAGAGAAACTCCTGCTGCCCTGTCCCCAAACAGGAAGGGTACGTGAACAAGGACACGTGCTTTTCCAGAGGCTTTTGAGAGCTCTTGCATGTTATCACCAAGCACCCAGTCCTACAGCAAACCCAAAAGCAGAGGCTCTCCTCTTCGTGTCCCTGACTCCTAGCTCCATCACGCTTCTTCTCAGCTCTTGCCTTGTACAGGGAAGACCCTCTGGTGACACAGGAATGATGGCAGCTTGGAAACCATCTCTGATATTCGGTTTAGTCCACCCAAACTCACTGGTTTGGGGCTTGTCATGCCCATGGGATGCATGGCACGGCATTACGGGAGGGGAAAGGGCTTTTGCAAAGGGTTTAGGGAGCAAAACACCTGTGCTGGTTGTTGCATGATAGTGGCCAATGGGCAAAAGGCGTTCATGGCTTGGCTTGCTTTGGTGGTGATGGATACTTTTGGGGGAGGTAGGTACAAGCCTGCCGGTGACTTTCCTACCCTTAGTCCTTCCCTCTGAGCCATTGGGTCACGCAGTTATGGGCTCTTCTGATGGCTGAAGATGGGAAAGCCATGCCAGATAAATGGTCCGACTCAAAATGGGAGGTTTTTGCAGCTGCTTTGCAGTGCGTGAGGTCATGGTGTGAGGAAATCTCCATCCACATCTTACATACCATGGTAAAATGTAGCTCTTATTTTGATGATGCTCAGCAGCTGCTTCACAGCTGCATGCAGGAATCTGCCGTAGTCGAGTGACATTTTTCAGGGAATTTATCTCCAAGGGGAAGCAAGAGTTCGAAGCAAATCAGAAATGAAATGGCACTTGAAAGCCATCAGCACTGGCGCAGTTGAGTTGAGACAACTGCATTCAGGTTGTGCCCATGAACCCTTCAAAAATCCAGGCAAGGCTTTTGCAAAGCAGCCCAGAGCTTTCGCTGATTTTTTTTTCTTGTCTCATTAAAAGAGAGATGCACGGTTGCTTTTCCTTTCTACGCTTCGCTCCGCATAACAAACCCATTCTCTGACCACTTAAGAAGTGGCAAGGACAGAGCTCTGCAAAGCCCTTTCAATTAAATCAGCAGAGGATAGCCGAGCGACAAGAAAATGTGATGCTTCGTCTATTTAATCAAGCTCATCTCTGGCCACTCTTTGCTTACACAAGGGTAGAAGTAGCAGACAAGGTCCCTTGTAGGGGATGGAGAGCACAGTGTCTATCCTGCGTGCCTTTGCTGGCTGGAGAAACCCTTGCATGGGCATTTTCCAGGGGATTTGCTCCTGTTTTACCAACAGATTTAGCAGGAAAACAGCTGATCCAGGCCAAATTCAGAAATTTTCACTCTTTTTTTTTTCCTCCCATCTCCCCTATAGCCACCCTTGGGGCATGGAGGGGTGAAACCTGGGTCTGCTCTTCTGTCCCTTGCTTGCCTCCAGCAGCTGCAGAGGGACAGTGCTTTCTAACTCATCCAGGAAGCCAATTAGATTGTATTTATGCTACGGGTAAGACATCTTTGAGGTTGGGACCTTCCCTGAACTTCCTGCAACTCTCAAAGCTGAATCCTGAGCAAAGGGTCACTGCTACTGAGCAAAAACAACTCAGTTGGCTTGACCCAAATCCAAGCCCATTTCCCCCAACTCATTGCAGATGAGCTAAAAAGGTTTGCTGGCTGAGAAAAACGACATCCTGGTGTCCCAACCTGCCAAGGAAACCTTTCTCTGGGATGCTGAGGGATCGTAGTTGGCTTTCTTCTATGGCTTTGATCATTCATTCTCCATTAAGGACTGAGACGGTTCTTTGGGGCAACTGCTGCAGGTGATATTTGCATGCTTGCACACATAATTACAAATATACGTGCATTTAAAAAAATATACAGAGTGGTTCCTGGTGTGGAAATACTGTCTGAAGACCAAAGGCTTCTGCTTACAGGTGGGCAGCCTTCACCATGTTGCAGGAGGTGCAGTGACCCCCTAAGGCGGCAATGGTTTGAGGAACAATAACAGCAATCATGTCATCTCCAGGTCTATATTTTTTGGTCCCAGCAGTATTAAGAGATGTGAAAGTATATGACATGAAAAGATAGCGCCGGCTGCTAGGTGACTTACTTAGTCCAGCCCAAAGTGAAAGCAAATTAAATTATTTGAAGCGTGTAGAGCTTTCTTGAAGGCACTTCCTATTGCAGGAGGCAGCCTGTGGTTGCACAGTTTGAGCTTGCTCTTGGAGGACCGGCCCACCTGCATTTCATGGGATGCACTGCCAGTCCTCACCAGTATCTAGTGGTAAGGGAGATCATTGCAGCAACAAGCTGGTTTGGGGGACCTTCAAACTAGTGGCATGTTGGAGCGAGTATTAATGACAAGGCAATTAAGAAAACGAGTTTACAATGCAGCTGTAGATGACAGCTTTATCTGAAGCTGTCTCAGAAAAGCCCATGTTAACCTGCCATAATCTGGCATGCTTAGAGCAATAAAATATCTGGAGGTGTTGGAGTGCCAAACAAGATCCTTCATGGCATGGATGCTCTTGCAGGAGAGGGGAACCATAAGTGTTATCCAGAAAATCCCTGTGCAGCTGTAGTAATAATTGGGTTAGGTTGCTCGGATGCTGGAGGGAGGTCAATGGGAGGAGAAAAAGATGTTTGGTTTTATGCCAGGTATCTGCAGCATTACACCCTTGCTCGTCTGGTCACCTAATAAAGAGAAATGCGCTGGCAGAGGGTAACTGATGTTCTCTGGAAGAGGTGATGTATATCACAACAGATCCGTGCTGCCAAATTTACGGCCTGCCATACGTCAAGGCGTATATTTCCTCCTCGGCGTTGTCTGAGGTAGAAGGTGGTTAATGATGCCCCATCTCTTCCTACTGAGCAAAGCAGTACACAAGCTGTGAGCTACAGCCCACACAGTGCTGCTTGAGATGACCTTGGGTGGGGTTTTTTTAGGCTGGACTTATAGGATACTCGGGTTTTATTAAGAGGAGCTTTTGAGGCAAGGTCAGTGCTGTGCAGGGGATGCAAGATGAGCGGTCTTGCATAGCAGGACATGTACAACCCTTGGTCCTCTGAAAATCTGCTCTATCCAAAATTAGAGCATGGTTGAGATGGGTAGGGACTTCTGGAGGTCATCTGGTCCAACCAGGGCCACCTATTGCTGGTTGCCCAGAACCACATCCAGAGGCTTTTGAATATCTCCCAGAATGGAGAGTCCACCACCTCCCTGGGCAATCTGTGCCAATGCTGTCACTCTGACAGTAAAAAACTGTTTCTTGATGTTCAGAGGGAACCTCCTGTGTTTCAGTGTGTGGCCATTGCCTCTTGTTCCCACCACTGGGTACCACTGGGAAGATCCTGGCTCTGTCCTCTTTGCCCCCTCATTTATACAGATTGATGAGATTCCCCCCGAACCTTCTCTTCTCCAGGCTGACTAGTCCCACCTCCTGCAGCCTTTCCTCATGAGAGAGATGCTCCAGTCCCTTCATCACCTCCATGGCCCTTTGTTGGACTCTCTCCAGTATGTCCATGTCTGTCTTGTACTGGGGAGCCCTGAACTGGACACAGTACTCCAGATGTGTCCTCACCAGTGCTGAATAGAGAAGGATCACTTCCCTCAACCTGCTGGCAATACTTAATGCAGCCCAGGAGATGGTTGTCCTTCTTTGCAGTGAGGGCACATTGCTGGTTCATGGTCAACTTGGTGTCCACCAGCACCCCCAGGTCCTTCTCTGTCGAGCTGCTTTCCAGCTGGGTGACCCCCAGCCTAGAGAGGTGCTCCCCAGTTCCTCCCCAGAGGCAGGACTTTGCTGTTCTCCTTGTTGAACTTCATGAGGTTCCTGTCCAGTCTTCAACTTGATGTTCTCGTTGACCACAGCAGACTGTAAATTGCTGCCATGTTGCCTTTCTGTTGCAGTAGCATCAAGGAGAAGGAGGTGAAGAGGAGACGAGGAGGTTCTCCCATAGAAACAGGAGCTGAAGAACTCAGTCTTGTGTTTTGTAGTGGAAAAGACTATAGGATTTTAATCAGCAACTTGGTATTTGCCCTTTTGCTGGAGCAGGAAGATGCTTGACCCTGTCATGCAAACTGATAAATGCCAGAGACATGTATTAGTTTTCCTGGGTCATCTCCATAGATTGGATGGGTTTGAGGTGTGAAAGCACTAGGAGGAGAGGAGCATAAAAGCTGTATAGGTCACAGGGGAGGCTTATGACCCTCGCTTTGTATGTGATGCAGGGAAAACCAGAGAGCTGATATGAGCCTTATGCCATCATGGTGCTCAGCTGCTGAAGTTATGTGACCTTTTGTAGGAAAAGGTGCTTTTGTTAGGCTGAAAAAAAAAAGGAGATTTTTGATGAAAGGTGGGGAAAAGTCTGGAGGCTGCTGCTGCATGCAAGCTCTCCTGCTTTCACCTCAAAAAAAAAACCCCTAGGGAGAATATGTAATTGCTCTTGCATTATCCTCCATGCCTGGCCCCCTTGTTAGCCTCCTAACGAACTTTCTGCAAGACCATGAGGAATATTACCAGTGGATTCATTTGTACATCCAAAGGCTTGTTTGGAAAATGCACCAAGGAGCGAAGTCTTGATCAAGCCACCAGCCTCTCTCACTGCTTACCACACTACTTTTATTTTGCTTGTTTTCCTGCTGTGCAAACTTTTCTCCCCATCACAAGGGTTTGTTGAGCTGCATCATTAATTTAGTGTGTCAGAGCAATGAAAAATGTATGCCTGCTCTTGGCAGCTTTGAGCCCAGACTTGTTTCCTCCTCTTACCTTATTTCTACTGCAATTATTATTCAGACAGCAGTTGAGCTCCACAAAACTATCAGGAGGAGAATACAAACTAATACGAGGCTTGAGTGATCTGCAGGATAGCTTCACCCTGGGGTTTGGTCTGCTGGGTGGGCTGTCCTCGTCCTACACGGATGGAGCAGAGGAGAAGGTGGGTGGGCTGTCCTTATCCTACACAGATGGAGCAGAGGAGAAGGTGGGTGGGCTGTCCTTGTCCTACACGGATGGAGCAGAGGAGAAGGTGGGTGGGCTGTCCTCGTCCTACACGGATGGAGCAGAGGAGAAGGTGGGTGGGCTGCCCTTGTCCTACACAGATGGAGCAGAGGAGAAGGTGGGTGGGCTCTGCTCATCCTACATGGATGGAGCAGAGGAGAAGGGACATCAGAGAGAGAAGAGGACTTGGTGAGAGGCAGTACATCTTGTAAAAAAAGTCCAGAAATATCTAATGTCCTTGAATTGAAGAGATAACGACTTCTACCGCTGTCCTGCTGGGCTCTTGAAGATGGTGAGGAAGTCCTTCCCCCATAGAGCAGCGTGACCTCGAGGACAATCCCCTCATGTCTCCATCTTCCCCCTCACTTAATTGCTAGGGAAGCAGTTGGATGCTGCCAAGAGCCTGTAAATAGCCTGTTTGTTCCTGGGCAAGGATGATGTAGAGGGGGCTGAAAGATGAGTCCTCTTCTCCAGAAGCAAGTTTGACATCTTGGAGGAGAAAATTTCCCTGTAATTGAAATCAAGGGAGGGGAAGGCACAGTTTCCCTCTGTTTTGCTTCACAAGCACAGATCAGCCAGCTCTGGCCCGTCAATCACGTTTGCCTGCCGACGCCGGGCTGCAAAAATAAATCCCTGAGGCAGGCAGTGTGATCAATAGTGGCGGCGTGGAGTCAGGATGAGGAGGACAACATCACCGAGAGCTTGCAGGAGGGGGGAGCAGGTCAATTCTTGACACTGGTCTTGGGAAAAGGGTTATGCTCCTATGAGGTACGGTATATACACCAGAAAAATCGTAATTTGGGGTGACCAAGGCCAAGAGCGGAGGAAATTATTCATTCTGCAATGTGAGGAAAAAAAAAAAAATTCAGGCTGCCCAGAATTATTTTGCACCCAGTTGGAGCCCCTTTTGCTCATCAAAGGGAACAGTAAAAGCTATTTGCATCAGCAAGAGCCAAAGCAGGGAGTAGAAAAAGGGATGCTGTGCAAAAGCACAGGGGGACCATCCCCTGCCTGGCATTGCTTCGAGGGTAGAGGGGATGGAGAAAGAGGAGCAGGGGGGGGAGCGAGCACTGAGACGTCTCCAAAAAACACATATCATGGGTGAGCATCCCCATGTGCCAAGCTCTCCAAGCAAGATGCCTGAATTTGGGTGGGCTTTTCCCAAGGAAGTCTCTCTCCCTCGGTGCTCCCATCACCTTTGCAAGCCCGGCTGCGCGTCACATCAAGGAAAGTTCATGTGATAAGCGGGGTCCTCTCCGATAATGCATGGAGCAGATGAATTATAGGAAGGAAAGGGAAAAAAAAAAGTCACTAAGAACTGCTGGCACGCCCGCCAGCTGAAGAGTCAATTTGGTCCGTCTCCATCACCTACAGAAAGTAAAGTAGTTTTCCACAGCATACTTAGAGCAATCTCATTTCAGGCCGGCTGCTCAGCCGCAGGAGGTGGATTTTTACGGCAAGCTCAGCCTTTCCCAAGCATTTTTCTTCCAGGATGAGCATCCGGGGACCGTAGGGTCGTCGCCGCCGTTAGCAGCCTTCATCTCCCGCAGTCAGTCCCCAACCGCCGCTCGGCTGAAGAAGTAATTTAAAAACCAACCTGTTTTGTCCTCTCCCACAATCAGCATGAAAAATGCATGCAACATCAGACTTGCTTCATTATTCATTAGCGGCATTAATTATGCAGCTGTGCCACTTGAATTGTCTCTGGTTGAGGATATTCACAGCAGGAAAAACTTTGCAAGACAAGCCAGCGCGGGGTGATTTATCCCGTAAGAAGGATCAGAATATATTCAGGAGAGGAGAAAGCATGCAAAGGTCTCGCGGCAGTCGATGCAACATGGAAGAACAGCCTCACGCTCGAGGCTGCGATGCTTTGGGGAGCCACATTTTCATTTCTGGGTTCTTCATGACCTTCCCAGATGGCTCATGTGCTTCTGCCTCCTTCGTCCTCGGTGGAGCCAAGAGATGCTCTCTACCCACTTTGCTCCTGCAGAGCTTCAGGAGGTGTTACGATTGACTCTAAGAGGGAAAGCAGGGACTCTCCATCACACAGAGGTGTTGATTTCCTACCCGGGCAATAACCAGAAATCAAGAGAAGGAAGCTTAAGGCTAATGAGGCTTAACGATTGTTCAGCACAGATCTGGGAATTGATTCTCCGGTGAGTTACAGGCAGGGGAAATCAAATCCTGCAAGAAGTGGAGAGAGCAGGATCCAGCCCTTCGAAGAAAAGCTTCTAGAGGGGGGTTGAGGGGTGGGTGAGCAATGAAAGGTCCTGGAAAAACAGGAAAACTTGGTTCTAGCAGCATTTTGGAGCTTGCAAGGCTGATTCTTGGGCGAATCCTGGCTCTTTGAATAGGAAAAGTTCCTCGCTGGAGCTGGAAGCGGTGCCTGGCATGACCCTCATTTAAGCATCAGGACACCTCTGGGGGGACCCCCAGGTCCCCTCCGGCTCGTGGTCTGCAGAGGAACCAGGGTGCCTTTTCTCGGGGGGGGGGGGGGCATTGGTCCTGCAGCTGCAGAACCCCATGCTGGGGTGCACGGATGAAATGCGGGCGGGAACATCCCTGTCCCCTCTGGTCACCATCCCTGTCACCAGCCTGTCCAGAGGAATTAATTGTTTGGTCCTGCAGGCTCCTCTGTGATAGCCAGAAGGATGGGTTGGGGGGTTTGTTCCCCATTCCTCCTTTTTGGGGGGTGTCCAGCTCCCAAGGTCTTTCCTGAGCTCTTTTTTGTACCAGAAGTGGATTTTTGGGAGCCTGGCAGTGAGCCAGCCCCAGAGAAGAGGGGAGCAGTGAGCCAGGCCCCAGATGACATCAGCATGTGGGATGATGACAACACATCCATGAAATGACCTCCTCCCCATCCTGGTGGGGCAGGGACATCTTGGATGGCAACATCTTGTGTTAAGGTTTTGCTCTCTCTGCCCCTCCCCGAGCAGAGCAGGGACATCAACCAGCTGCTTTCAAAGGTCCAGCCCACCCAATAAACAAGTAATTAGTAATTAATTTGGAGGTGGCATTTCTGGATTCAGGGCCAAGGCATTTTGGCAAACCAAGACCCATTTTGGGGGGGGGGAATCAGGCAGATTTTTGCAGCAAAGCATTTGCTCCGCAAAGGTGATGCTGGGAACTGGTGAAACTCTTTGGATGATGCAACAATGAGAGGTGAGAGCCCATCTACATACAAACACATGGATACATTAAAAAAAATACAGCTCTTTCTGGCTCCTACGTTGCTGCTGGCAGTAGCTGCTCCCCCACCTGCCTGTCTTCCCTCCTTCTCCAGCTGCATAAACAGGTGCTTTGGAGACAGCTGTGCTGTCAAGCAGGCAGAGAGTCCATGTCATGCAGAAAAATGGGAATAAAATTACCACCTGACACACCGACATCGCCTCACCGCCATCTATCCTCGTTGCCATGACATGTGTGTGTGGGAAATGGGATGGGGTGGGATTGCTCCTGGTCTGGGGAGGTGGGGTAGGAGCAGGGATGCAGGGGAGCATGGGGACTCTGACCCCAAACTGCCCAGGATCTTCATCACCTGGGACTGGAGCTGAACAGCCACGTGTTGACGTCCAGCACTCTTCAACCAGGTTCCTTTAGATACTCCGCACAAGGAGGGTTTAATGTTTTAATGCCAGATTTACTTATCTGAAGATATTTGATGTTACAGGGGAGGGGGGGGGGTTAGAAAAGTGAGGCAGCAGCCTACTGAAAAATCACACACAAGTATAATATAGCAATTGCAATACACGGCTGAATCGCAATACAAGCACGATTCCCATTACCGGTCTCAGATGCTCACCAGTGTGACACTGGGTGTCCCAAGTCAATGGGAAGACATGGGTTGAAGCTCTCTTCAAAGCTCATTTTGCTGGTTGGTTAATTTTTATACACTGTGTTGGGCTGAGCCACACATAACCTTCCCCTGTTGGTCTGGCTTGCTCAGGGAGATAATGCTTTCTATGGATTATTTTAGGGAAGGCCAGTTGGCCGGCTCAACTGATAGAGCCGTTTATTGACAACACAGGCCACCCTTGGTCCTCCTAGTGTTGAGGTAAGTTCAGTTCCCTTTGTGGTAGCAGTGGTCACCTCCTATTTTCTTTTCTGAGCTTCATGAGCACACCATCCTCGTCCATGTTCTCTGAGCCTTCTTCCATCGTAGGGGTTGGGCGCGTGGTGCTGCACGGTGCCGGTCAAGTAGGACGTTGCCAGTGGTTGCCACTTCAGGGTCTATGGGGTAGGAGGGACTCCAGGAGCAGATGGTGGTCCTGAAAGGTTGTCCTGGCAGCAGCAGGAGGAATGGCTCACCAATAAGTAGCATAAATAGCCCAAACTGCCATGTATCATGTGATTTTCACTCATTCATTTGAGTCTGTGCAAGCAGATCATGAGCAGGAACGAAATCTCTCATCATTTTGTTGTAGGTCTCAGGATGCTTTATGAAGTCCCAGGTTCTGGACTCACATGACAATGAGATAATCTTTCCCCCAAAACCATGATTTTTTATTCCCACCCCACCCAATGCAAAGCACAAACTCTAAGAGATCAAGAAAGGAAAAAAAGAAATTCTTATCTCCTGCTTGATAAGACGATTTTGGGACCTTTGGGGAGCCTTCATCTCTCTGTGGTGGGTCACAGCATAAGGGAAGGAGTGGGATGCTTGGATTTTGCCCAATTTTCAGCATTTTAATAAAAAGCAGAAGGCAGCTGGAACCTTCCATCGAGGAGGGAAAGGCTGCTCTCTGCAGGCTGCGAAACAGCATGAGATGCCTGGGCTGCATCTTGCACAACATCCAAAAAGCCCAACCCCAGAAGGTGTCTCAAGGAGCGGCATCAGCCAATAATTTAATTAAATTCTTTTATTAGTATCATATATATTTTTATTAACAACAACAAAAAAACCACCCCCAAAAAAACGAAAAAAGATCAAACAGCAGATTTGGGAATGGAATAAGTGGGGTGGTGGGAATAGCGAGACTCCTGGGTCTGGCTTGCTTTGAGGAGGGCTTGAGACCCCCCTTTGCTACAGCAGTGATGTCAAGCAGTCCCAGGACTGACATTAACATTTATTTGCCTCCTGTCCTCCCTTATAATTGTATCTCACACCTTATAATTTTAAAGTATCACATAAGAGCATGGAAGAAGCAAAGAAGTTTCCTATTGAGAGCATCTTGCATGGGCAAATGACTTAGATCCCTTTTCTCCTGGAAACTATTTAGATCTCAGTTAAAAAAATATATATATTTCCCTGCTTCCAGTTCATTACCAGCACAAAATTGGCAGAATTCAGCTGGAAGAGGTTTTTTCCATCTTTGGATCAATATTTCACCAGAGGCTGATGCACATTGTATCCAGGGGGAGAAATCCCATGCTGGGCTTCTGGACCAACCATAAATCTTGGGAGGATGCTGAGTCAGCATTTCCACCCATCGCTGGGTTATTGGTTATTAATTCTATAATTATTAATGATATACTTCCCCAGGGTACACAACCTAAAGGGGAGCAGAAGCAAATTTTTGCTCTCAAATCTGTAAATTTTAAGGCTGGAGAAGAGAAGATGATTCCTGCTGATAAATCTGGCTGTCAGCTCTGAATTTTAAGGCTGGAGAAGAGAAGACAGATTCCTGCGGATAAATTGGATGCTCCGGAGCCCCAAAAATGCGACGAGGAAGGAGTGGGATGGGATAAGGTTTGCTGGCTTGGAGCTGAAGCATGGGGATAAGCTCCTGCATCCTCCTACCTACTCCAAACTAATTTTTAATAGGTACAGACATTCCCCCCCCTTCTCACTTGACCTTTCAAACAATTAATTTAATTATTCCCAAACAACACGCAGTTGGTTTCAATTAGAGGCTAACGTGTTTGCCTCAACCTCCAGGAAAATAGTAATAATAATTAATAATAATAATAAAAACATTGCAAAGAACAAATGAGGTCATTCACTTGGGTTGAAGAGGGTGGCTGGTAATTGCTCGGTGTGTGCAAATTGAGATTAAATAAAATAAAAAAACCCTCTCTGCTTGCCGTTGCTGGGAAGAAGCCCTCGTTTGTAAAGGAAAAAAACCTCATCTCCTTGTTAATTATTTTTTTTTTTCCATTTAAGCGTTAAGCTTTCCTTGGGAGCGCTCGGCCCCTGGGATTTTTTTTCTAGATTGCCCAACTTCTTCCATCGCTAATGAAAGGAGTTGTAAGAGAGGGTTTGATGCGGGGTTGTTGTCTCCCAAAGAAATGGCCGTCTCAATATTATCGGCTTGTTTTTATCCAGTAAAGGCAATGCACAAGGGCCCGTTGGTGGGAATCAAAGCTCAGAAATTCAGCCTAGAAAGAAAATATGCAGGTAATTAGCTGGCAGGATAATTAGCCATTGGAACAGGCTGCCATGAGATGTGGTAAATCATCGTCTTCATCCCAAGGGGTCTTTTAACATCAGGCTTGGTAGGTGAAAAAATAAAAACGGAAAATTGTTTTCTCATTGGAAATTTGTGATGATAGACTTCGCCCATCTGAAGATGGAGCTTGGGTTGGAGTGGATGCTCAGAAACAACCTTCAAAGGAGCTTTGTCGGTAGGACGGGGATGCCCCAGTTGGGGAAAAAGAGCAGGCAGCAAGAGAAAATCTTCCTGCCAGAGCAAGTGAGCTCAATAAAACACATTTATCCAGAAGGCAAAACAGTTTTGGTCATTAAAAGGCAAAAAAAAAAAGGGGGGGAAAGAGTTTTTGTGCGTCAGGGTGCAATGGTGGCTTTATTGGTGGTGTTATAGACTGTATAGGTGCCATACAGGGCAATTATGAGGATTAGTGCCTTGCTCTTGGTCTAGCTTTCTCTGGAAAGGAGAAAAAAAAGGATTTCCCCTCAAAATCCTGTTCTCAGCCTTTCCCTCCCCAGTGCCATGAAGGACAGTAGACAGGCACCACCAGGCACTCTGGTGAAGCAGCCTCTAAGAGGACGAGCACGGCACGCAGTGCACCAGCCCCCACCTTGATCCACCCATTTAACTGGCATGATTGAAAATTACAGCTCACCCAACCAACACTGTGACATTAATTAATGTTAACAAGCAACAGCCGGGTACACAAGGCTGTTCTCAACCCACTACAAGAGACCTTCATCTGTGTCTCACTCTTACAGGCAGATTCAAGGTGAAGAGCAGCATCTTTTTTAAAGAAAAAAATGAAATTTTCTGCTTTTAAACCATGTCTTAAAACTCAAGCTCAGGTTTTAAGGCAGCTCTGTGATGCAGTCAAACCATTCACCACCTTTGCAGCGAGGACACGTTGCTGATGGTCAACCTGGTGGCCACCAGGACCCCGTGTTGAGGTAGCCTCATCATCTAGGTCATTAATGAAGGTGGTGACCAGGATAGGACTGAGGATTGGCCCCCCTGAGGTTACACCAGTGTCCAGCTGATGGCTTTAGACCACCAGGGAGCAAAACCAGGGCACGAGCATGGTCTGATTTGATCCCAAACACCCCAGGGTTACCACAAGGACAGAAATTTGGAGGACTTCCTTAAAAATCCAGCGTTCTTCTCACATAAGACCTCAATTTGTGGCTTTCATTAGTAAAGTAAATTAATCCCACTTCTTTATGGCTGTGGTGGCCTTATTTAATTTTCTGTTATGTAAATGACTTGCTCTAAGCTTAGTTTAAAAGCAATAAGGCTTTGCCGTTGGATTAAAGGCAAGAAAGATATTGTGGGTTTTTTCAAGAGGGTGAGCAACAGCCAGAGCTGGTTTATGCTTTATGAGCCCTAATGATTATTGCTGAAAGCTGTTGGGTTCTTCTTATTAAGGTGAGAATATTAATTTTGATTAATTGAAACCTGAGAAGTGGGTCTGGGCTGGTTGTGGGTGGCACTTAGCGGGCCCAGGTGGCCCGGAGCGAAGCTAAAGTCCCCTGTGGCACAGGAACCAGGGACCAAACCACCATCAATGTCCTGGAAAGCAAAGCCCAGCTTTTCAGGGGAAAAACTGAGTTTTTCAGAGCATGCAGGACTGGACCAGCACGGACATTTGGCTTCCAGAAACATCAGCCGGGCTTTAATTCACCCTCCATTGCTCAACCTAATGGGGAAAGCAAAGAATTGGGGTTCCTGTAGCCAAAAAGAGCAAAGCCAAACCCATCTGGTGCCTGTTGCCATGACAGGAGCATCTCCCATCCCACCTCGCTGCCATAGCAACAGGGGCTCGATAGGAGCATCATCCCCACCTCCCCCACTGTTAAATTTGGGTGAGACGACTCTCCCCACACACCGAAAGTGGGGTGGGATCCTGCCAGGCTAAGGTACAGGCAGCTGCCTGCAGTAAAGGCTCAAAATAGATCACACACACACACAAACCAAATAATCTGCTCAACAAATTACCTGCCTAATTAATTTCTGCGAGTGCTGCGACACCACCAGCCAGGAATTACCTGCACCCAAGTGGTAATTAATTGCAGATAAACCCAACCAAGAAAGGGAAGACAAGCAGCAAGTCGCAAAGGGTGTGAGTTGGGGGGGGCAGGGTAAGGAAGAAAATAAATTTAAACAAGAAAAAAGGGGACGAGGAAGCATTCAGCACCATTCCCCTTTTTTCTTTTCCCCTCTGCTACCTATTTTACGGCCAGCAACATGCACTGAGCCCTGGCGATGGATAATTCCTTACAGAGAACCTTGGGGCTTCAAAAATCTAAACCAGGAAACTTTGCTCTTGGAGCAGCTCCTTACCCCAAAGCGTCATGAGGCCAGTTAAACCACACTTATTTATATTTTCTTTGCCTGGTAAATAAAATGCAACATGCCACAGAGCTAAAAATACCATCAAATCCCTTTAATTAGAAGGGGTCCCGCTAATAACCCTGCCTGAGCCTAATGCAGCGCACAGGCTGATAATTAATGCATTTTAAATGGGTTTAGACAGCTGATAAGTTCCGGCTGTCGCGGCATTTGCCTCCGCACATTGTGTGTGTGGGTGCAAGCCGCTCTGGATTTGCCTTTCTCCAGGTGTTTTCGGCCCAAAAAAGCACCAGAACCAGCCACAATTCCTAAAGCAAGGTCTCTTATTACATTAAGGCAGCACCTTCTCGTCACTTTGAGAGCGAGTATCCTCCGAAGGGCCGCTCAGGTCACTTGTTATTAATATTGGGGGTGGGGGGAGAGTCCTGGTAGAGGTAAAGTCCCGGCACGGGCCACTCCAATGCTTTGCGCACAGGATACAGAAAGAAAAGGAGATGAGGCAGGGATGACTCCGGTATAGGAGTGCCACATGCTGGCCATGCTGCGCCAGGCAGCATCGCAGGCAGGAGACATCCCTGAGACCCCACAAACATCCCTTTGTCCTGTAGCCCCTGACCCATGCTGCATCTGGGGGTGCAGACACCAAACCAGGCACCCGCATGGGCAGGGGAACCCCAACCTCCGGCAACACGCTCCGGGCCAGCACTGACTTTCTCCAAAAAGCTATTTATTTACATGTTTTTCTTAAAAAAAAGGGGAGTGAAATCAGGTTGTCCCTATGCAAGCATCAGTGGTGAGCTGCAGGAGCCACTAAAATACCCCTAAAACACCAAATCCCTTTTGGGATCCAGCCAGACTCACCCAAGAGTAACGGAGGTAGCAGTGTAGGGGGACTTTCCCTCCCATTACGGGGGTCTCCTGCGTCTCCCCAGGGATTGGGGAGGACCCCAGCATCATCTCCACCACCAGCCGGTGAGAGCATCCCGGTGAGCACCCGGTCACCGGTGCTGCTTCTTGTGCCGAAGGATCTCCGTGGGGGTGAAGGTAAAATCCTGCTGGCAAACATCACAGTGGTAGGGTCTGTGGAGGGTGGAGGTTTTGGACGAGGCTTCGGCCACTTCTTCCAGGGGGGCTGCAGGAAAATGTAGAGAAAAATGGGAATCAGAAGGAAACCAAAGCCCTGCAAGACCCTTTTCCTCCCACCATCGCACCCCCAAAATGGGGTCCTCGGTGGCATCTCGAGGGGCACTGCTAAAAGCCGGCACAAGCACAGCCCAGCTCACTGCCACCCCCTCTCCTTGGTCACCCACAGAGCAGAAATGCTCCCCCCAGGCTGGCTGTCCCCAGTTATCCCCTGTCACAGCCCCTTGGCGGGGTTGTGGGGGGGGAACTCACCCTCGGAGGGCCGGCAAGCGCTTTCGTGGCACATGCGCTCCAGGGGGGTGAAGGGCATGTGGAGATCGCAGTGGGGACACGTCCAGAAGGTCCGCAAGCAGTCGCTGTAGAGGTCCGTGTCCGTCTGTGGGACACAAAGGGCGAAGGGGATGCTCAGACTCCCCCGGGGTAGGGCGGGGGGGCAGGCAGAGCAGGCAGAGCAGGAGAGGGGTGTACTCACAGCCAGGCAGTTGTAGGTGAGAAAGTCCGTCACCCTGTGGCCGCCTTTCACCTCGTCGGGCTTCATCTCCGTCCCCTGGAAAAGCCCCGGGAGCCGGGGAGCGGCAGCCACAGTTTGGGGACCGATGTAGAGGTTCTGTTTCTCCAGCCCGGTGAGCTGCCGCAGGCGGTACGGCACCTGCAAGAGGACACAGGGATGTTGGGGGGACACCAGCTCCCCTCATCCCCCGTTCTAAGCCTTCAACCCGATGCAAGGCACCGGAGATGGATTAAAACCACTTGCATCGCGCTCACGGCCACATCACCTCCATCTGCAGGAACTCCAGCAACCCCTGGCTGAGCACGGATACGTCCCGGGAGCTCGGCCGGCGGCCCGACTCCTCTCCCCGACCTTCCAGCAGCTGGTGGAGGAGTTTTTCCCAGGCGGAACGAAGCTGCAGGGCTGTGGAGAGCAGGCGTAGGGCAGAGTCTGCATCGGGGACGGTGATCTCCAGCCATCCATCTGCTACCAGCCGGGCACAGTTCGCACTGGTGTCCAGCGAATGGGAGAAGAGCAGGAGAGCCTGGAAGAGCAAAACGCAACCGATTTGGGGTGATGAAGGCTACCAGAGGGCTTGGTGAGGAAGAGGAAGAGAGCAAAAAGCTCACTTGTAGGGCTGGTACCCGGACGCAGTTCACCAGGTAGGGTTTGTTGGTCTCCAGCAGTGAGACAAAGGCAAGGAGCTGGTGGTGGCGGCTCAGCCCCTCCATGGGGTCTGCGGGGGCAAGAAGGGTTGTCTCAGCTGGACCACAAACCTCTCCCCATCCCCAGCACCAGGGATTTGCCAAACCCCCAAGGCCAACAGTGCTTTCATCCAATGTGGAAAAAGCCAGGGAGAAGCAGAGCCAATTCCTCTACGATTGGGGTTGTCCCACCTTTGGTCCCACCACGCTCCGGTCCCTCCTTGGCGTGGAGCAACTCCGGGCTGGTAGCGAAGACGCAGGTGGGATGAAGCACGACACCCTGCTTGTTCTTGGTGTGAAAAATCTGTAGCAAGAGCAAAACGGGTGTTGAGGGAGAGCAAGGGGCTGCCGGGGACCCCCAGGGTGGGGGACAGGGCAGGGGGAGGACAGAGACCTGATCGGAGTCCTTGCGGCCGCTGTTGAGCTGGTCAGGCACGGCCAGCTGGGGGTAAAGCCCCCTGCACAGCACCAGCTTGAGAAGGGCGAGCCGCGAGGAGGAGAGGACTGAGCTGGATACAGCCTGGAGCTCATCCACGTTGTGGCGGAGCTTAAACTTGATGTCCTGCAGAGATAGAGAGGGCGTCAGGGGCCTGCATGGCCCTATCCTGCCTCTCGGGAGAGGAGATGGATGCAAGGGTCACCTGGATATCGATGCTGCGCTCTCCTTTCCCACGGGTGCCCCTGTCCTCCTCCTCCTCACCGGAGGAGGCATCTGCTCCGTCCTGCAGCCGCAGCACCTTGCGCTTCCGACCTTCCGTCTCCGCGTGGGAACGCCACAGCCGGTGCAGCTCGCGGCGTTCCCGGTGTCGGCTCTGCCGGCTGTAGCTGTCACTGGGCTGGCTGGAGGCTTCCTCCAGCAGCTGGTGGTCTCGAAGAAGCTCCTGGGGCAGTGGGAGAGAGGGTTGCTGAGCCCCCACGGCCGGGAGATGGGCAGGTTGTGGGCACGCGGGCAAATTCAGCTCTCCTCCGTACCAGCAATGCCTTCCTCGGACTGAAGGTGAACCCCATCCCGAGGCCAGATCCTGCCCCCCTCACCTGAAACTGGCGTCGCAGGTTGGCAGCCTCGTAAAGCCGATGCTCCTCCAAGCCTCGCCGCCGGCACCATTTCCGAGAGCTACCGCTTCGTTCCGATTTCACCTGCTCCGAGACAGCACGGCTCAGCCCCTGGCAGGGACGGGCTGTCCTTCCCACCTCTCCCTGCACCCCAAAATCAGCCCCCACCGCCCCCCAACAGCCTCCCACACAGACTCAAGCACACCCCACCCCAAAACAGAGTCTCCCCCCCACCCCAAATGTGTCTCATCTCTTCGCCTTAGACAGGAATCCCACCTGGACCCACTCATTGAAGACATTGAGCAGCGTCAGGGGGTCACCGTGGGGGCTCTCGAGGGGCCGTCGGGCCGTGGCACAGTCAGGATTGGGGTGAGCAGGTCGCAGGAAAGGGGACTGCACGCTCAGCGCAGCCGCCACGGTTAGGGTGGGCTCGGCCAGTCCAAACAGAGCACCCAGGACCAGCATCTTGCCTGCATGGTGAGGGCAGGGCAGGCAGTGAAGGCAGGGGAGACCCCCACTCCTCATACCATCATTTCTGTTTCAAGGGGGGTGCCCTGAATTACTCACCAACCACCACGTCGACGGGAAGCTGGGCCAGCAGGTTCCCAATGGGTGTCAGGTGTTCAGCCTCGTCCAGGGCTCCCTGGTCCTTCAGGTACCGCACGGCCATCTCCAGGCTGGATGAGGGAGGAGGCTCCAGGAACGGAAAGGTCCGGGGGTCGCCCAATCCCATGCTCTTTAACTGAGAGAAAAGCACACGTAGAACAAGCCCGGCAACGACGGGAAGAGCCCGGAGGTTTACAAAGCCCCCCCAGGAGCCATCACACCCTGACGCTTGAGCCGCAGCCTGGTCTCACGCTTGGCTGGCTGGGTTTCCTCTCCGAGATCTCCCCAAATCTCCCCCGAGGAAACCCCAAGGCAAGCAGAGGGATCCCCAACTTCACCTGGAGCACCAGAGCATCAAGCGCTACCCGCTGAATCTCTGGCACGGGGTAGGGGGAAAAGGCATCATAGTCAGATTCAGCATAAAGCCGGTAGCAGACGCCAGGGCCAGTCCTGCCAGCACGTCCCTTCCGCTGCTCGGCGCTTGCCCGGCTGATCCAAAACTCCTGCAGCCGCTGAAGTTTGCCCTGAGGGTCGTAGCTCATCTCCTTCACCTTCCCTGGAGGGAATAGGAGGGAAGGAGAAGCTCTGGGCCATGCAGGAGGGAGGGAAAAGCTTTCTTACCCAGCAGAGAGGGGCATTGAAGGGGGAATTTTTACCAGAATCCAGGACAAAGCGCACACCATCGATTGTCACTGAGGTCTCTGCAATGTTGGTAGAGAGGATGCACTTACGGACGCCGGGAGGGGGCACATCAAACACCTGAAGAAGGAGAAACAATGGTCCTATGTCAGTATGGCCAGCTCCAGAGCAGAGCAAACCTCCAGAGAAGGCAGGCTGCACCCCAAAAGCACCCACAGTCAGGGCGCAGCCGGGCTGAGCTCTGGGATTTTTCACTCTGTGATGCCAGGGTGCTGAATTCCACCCCGGTTCCCAGGGTCAGACCCTCACCCACCTTGTCCTGCTCCGCAACAGAGAGGGTGCTGTGCAGGGGGAGCACAATCCAACGCTGGGTATGTGCAGCGTAAGCCTGCACCGCCTCCAGCACTGCGCCGATCTCGGCTACCCCGCTCAGGAATACCAGCAGGTCCCCGCGTTCCTCCGGCAGGTACTTGTGGTCAATGGCTTGCAGCACCCGCAAGTACGGGAGGGGATCCAGGCGCTCCGATTTCCCCGATTTCCCGACCATGGATGCTTCTTCCTTAGGGATGGGTTGGTAGATGACCTGCAGGAGCAGAGACAGGGAGGACGTTGCCTCCGGATAGACGCAGCGAAAGACTCGCGCCCGCCCCTGCCAGGATTCATCCCAAAAATCCCCCTCCATCCTCACCGAGATAGGGAAAATCCTTCCTGGCACCTGCAGCACCGGGGCACCCCCAAAATACCCCGAAAAAAGACGGATATTGATGGTCGCCGACATCAGCACCAACTTAAGGTCCGGCCGAGCGGGAAGGAGCCGCCGCAAGACCCCCAGGAGGAAATCGCTGTGCAGGTGCCGCTCGTGAACCTCATCGGCAATCAGGACGTGATACCCGGGCAGTGTCGGCTCCCGCTGTACCTGCCGCAGCAGCAGCCCTTCCGTGAGGAAGACAATCTTGGTGGCGGATGAGCGGGTGCTCTCAAAGCGGATCTGGTAGCCTACCTGGGGCAGGAAGAGCAGAATAGAATAAAATTGAATAAAATCGAATAAAATAGAGCATTTTAGTTGGAAGGGACTACAACAATCATCTAGTCCAACTGCCTGACCACTTCAGGGCTAACCAAAAGCCAAAGGGTATTATTAAGGGCATTTTTCTCTTAAACACCGACAGACGTGGGGTACTGACACCCCTGGGAAGCCTCTCAAGGTGTCTGACCACCCTCTTGGTAAAGAAACGTTTCCTAATATCAAGTCTGAACATCTGTCTATGCAGGTTTGAACCAGAGACCTCTCCTCCCCCCAGAGAGTCAAGAGCACCTCTCAGTTCAGTATCGTCAGCCCACGCGCATCGATAAAAATACCAGTATTTTCTTTATATTGATATTTTCAGTATCTTTTGAACAGGATTGGCCCTAAATTTGAACCTTGAGGAACAGCGCTGCTGCCTGGCTGCCAACCAGACGTAACCCAGTTCACTACAACCCTTTTGTTCAACCCATTCTTCACCCAGCAGCACCCAGTAACAGGGTGGGAGGAAACCAGCAGCACCCAACAGCTCCCAGTTACCCCTAAACCAGCCAGGGAAATCAGCGGTCACCAGCCCACGGAGCTCACCTGGTTTCCGTATTGGTGCAGGCTCTCGAAGCCCACCCGCTTGGCCAGTGAGATGCAGGCAATACGGCGAGGTTGGGTACAAGCCACGTGGCTGTAACCGGCCGCCAACAAGAATTGAGGCACCTGCGTGGATTTACCACAGCCGGTATCACCAGCGATCACCACCACTTGGTTTTGAGCCACAGCGCGCAGGAGCTGGTCCCGGTATTGGGAGATGGGAAGCGCCGCTCGTTCCCGTTGGAGTTTGGCCAGTTTGGCGAAGCTTTGTTTTTGGGTGAAGTCCAGGTAGTGCAGCAAAGCGGCACGAAATTCAGAGAGACGTTCCTGGGGCACGCCGGAGTCTCCTCGCCGGCCTCGGATCGCTCCCTCCATGTCGGCGCTCAGCACCGAGAGGTTGATGCGGTACCGGGGGTCGTACTGGCGGGGCAGGTCGAGGCGGTGGGTGATGGCAGGGGGCTCTGCCTGGTTGTGGCAGCTGGGGGTTGGCTCGCTTTCGGTTCTCCGGCTCTGGAAACGCCGGAGCCGCTCAAAGAATGCCCAGAAGTTACGGACGTCCTCGGAGCCAGTTCCGATATAATCTTGCTCACGGAAATACAGCTCTTCCAGACGGCGCCGTGTGGCGGGGCAGTCCCAATCCCATTGGGAAGGTGAAAGGTCCCGCTCCCGCCGCCGGGATCTGCTCTCCTTCTCCGATGGCATGTCTGCGGTGGGGCAGCTGGTTCCTGGAGCCGGGGACCTGTGGCAGGACAGGGGCCAGTGTGAGGTGGGGGCCTGTGACCAGCTTCGGCTCATCCTGGGGGTCTGGGGGTGTTGGGGGACCACCAGAGCCTCCTCCTTGCCCACAGCCGGGACCCCCAGCATCCCACATGTCCTGGAACCCCCCATACCCCAGCCAAGCCCCCTAGGATGCCTGTGCACCCTGTCCCAGCCCCTTAGGACCCCCATGCACCCTGGCCCAGCACCCTGGGACCATCAGGCACCCCATGTCAGCCATCTGGGACCCCTGTGCACGCAAACTGAGCCCCCTGAGACCCCAGCCCAGCCGCCGGGACCCACACACACCCCTGTCCAGCTCCTTGGGAGCCCTCACTACCCCATACCAGCCCCCTGGGACCCCCACACACCCCTGACCAGTCCCCTGAGACCCCTGTGCACCCCCTCCCAGCCCCCTGGGACCCCCATGCACCCCGTCCCAGCCTCTTGGGACCCCCATGCACCCTGTCCCAGGACCCTGGGACACTCGGGCACCCCGCCTCAGCCTTCTGGGACCCCTGTGCACCCCAACTGAGCTCCCTAAGACCCCAACCCCGCACCCTGGGACCCACACACACCCCTGTCCAGCCCCTTGGGACCCCCATAAACCCTGTCCCAGCTTCCTGCGACCCCACAGACCCCAACCCAGCACCTGGGACCCCATACACCCCTGGCTCATCCCCTTGGGACCCCCCACAACCTGGCCCTGCCCCCTGGGACCCCCATGCACCCTGGTTTATCCCCACGCGACCGCACACACTCCAACCTAGCCCCCTGGGACCCCCGTGCACCCCATTCCAGCCCCCTGGGACCCCCGTGCACCCTGTCCCAGCCCCGTGGGACCCCCCGTGCACCCTGTCCCACCCCCCTGGGACCCCCGCGCACCCTGTCCCAGCACCCTGGGACACTCGGGCACCCCGTGTCAGCCCTCTGGGACCTCTGTGCACCCCAACTGAGCTCCCTGAGACCCCAACCCAGCCCCCTGAGGGACCCACACACCCCTGTCCAGCCCTCGGGACCCCCGTGCACCCTATCCCAACCCCCTGGACCCCACAGACCCCAACCCAGCCCCCTGGGACCCTCAACACCCTGTCCCTGCCCTCAGGAACCTCACACCAGGCCCAGCTCCCCGAGACTCCCGCCCCCACCGCCAGGCCCGGCTCTCCACCGCCTCAGGCCCACCGGGCCCCAATCCCCTACCCGTCCCTGGCTCAGAAGGCCCCTCTCCGGCCCCTCTCCCTCCCTGGCAGCCGCTGCTCCGGGACCGGGGCCGCCCGGGCCCGTAAACCGCCGCCCTGAGGACCGGGCCGGGCCCGCGCCTTCACCGACCAGGCCCCGCCGCCGGGATGTACCAGACGGCGCCGCCAGAGGGCGCCCGACCGCCGCCGCCGGGGGCGGGGCTCTGGAAGGGGCGGGGGCGGGGAAATGGGCGGGGCGTTCCCCGAGGTGCCCGACGTGGCGGGCGGGGGCTGCGAGCACCGCTGTGCCCGCCCGGCCCCAAATGTCACTGCTGTGCACCCCCGTCCCTAACTGTCCTTGCTGTGCCCCCCCGGCCCCAAATGTCACTGCTGTGCACCCCCGTCCCTAACTGTCCTTGCTGTGCCCCCCCGGCCCCAAATGTCACTGCTGTGCCCCCCCGGCCCCAAATGTCACTGCTGTGCACCCCCGTCCCTAACTGTCCTTGCTGTGCCCCCCCGGCCCCAAATGTCACTGCTGTGCACCCCCTGTCCCTAACTGTCATTGCTGTGCACCCCCTGTCCCTAACTGTCATTGCTGTGCCCCCCCGGCCCCAAATGTCACCGCTGTGCCCGCCCAGCCCCAAATGTCCTTGCTGTGCCCCCCCCGGCCCCAAATGTCACTGCTGTGCACCCCCGTCCCTAACTGTCCTTGCTGTGCCCCCCCGGCCCCAAATGTCACTGCTGTGCACCCCCTGTCCCTAACTGTCATTGCTGTGCTCCCCCCGTCCCCAAATGTCATTGCTGTGCACCCCCTGTCCCTAACTGTCATTGCTGTGCTCCCCCCGTCCCCAAATGTCATTGCTGTGCCCCCCCGGCCCCAAATGTCACCGCTGTGCCCGCCCGGCCCCAAATGTCCTTGCTGTGCCCCCCCGGCCCCAAATGTCACTGCTGTGCACCCCCGTCCCTAAGTGTCCTTGCTGTGCCCCCCCGGCCCCAAATGTCACTGCTGTGCCCCCCCGGCCCCAAATGTCATTGCTGTGCACCCCCTGTCCCTAACTGTCCTTGCTGTGCCCCCCCGGCCCCAAATATCACTGCTGTGCACCCCCGTCCCTAACTGTCCTTGCTGTGCCCCCCCGGCCCCAAATGTCACTGCTGTGCACCCCCCGTCCCCAAATGTCATTGCTGTGCCCCCCCGGCCCCAAATGTCACTGCTGTGCACCCCCTGTCCCTAACTGTCATTGCTGTGCCCCCCCGGCCCCAAATGTCACTGCTGTGCACCCGCTGTCCCTAACTGTCATTGCTGTGCCCCCCCGGCCCCAAATGTCCTTGCTGTGCCCCCCCGGCCCCAAATGTCATTGCTGTGCACCCCCTGTCCCTAACTGTCATTGCTGTGCTCCCCCCGTCCCCAAATGTCATTGCTGTGCCCCCCCGGCCCCAAATGTCATTGCTGTGCACCCCCTGTCCCTAACTGTCATTGCTGTGCCCCCCCGGCCCCAAATGTCACCGCTGTGCCCCCCCGGCCCCAAATGTCATTGCTGTGCACCCCCTGTCCCTAACTGTCATTGCTGTGCCCCCCCGGCCCCAAATGTCACCGCTGTGCCCCCCCGGCCCCAAATGTCACTGCTGTGCACCCCCGTCCCTAAGTGTCCTTGCTGTGCCCCCCCGGCCCCAAATGTCATTGCTGTGCCCCCCATCCCTAACTGTCCTTGCTGTGCCCCCCCGGCCCCAAATGTCACTGCTGTGCACCCCCGTCCCTAACTGTCCTTGCTGTGCCCCCCCGGCCCCAAATGTCACTGCTGTGCACCCCCTGTCCCTAACTTTCATTGCTGTGCTCCCCCTGTCCCCAAATGTCATTGCTGTGCCCCCCCGGCCCCAAATGTCATTGCTGTGCACCCGCTGTCCCTAACTGTCATTGCTGTGCCCCCCCGGCCCCAAATGTCACCGCTGTGCCCGCCCAGCCCCAAATGTCCTTGCTGTGCCCCCCCGGCCCCAAATGTCACTGCTGTGCACCCCCGTCCCTAAGTGTCCTTGCTGTGCCCCCCCGGCCCCAAATGTCACTGCTGTGCACCCGCTGTCCCTAACTGTCATTGCTGTGCCCCCCCGGCCCCAAATGTCATTGCTGTGCAACCCCTGTCCCTAACTGTCATTGCTGTGCTCCCCCCGTCCCCAAATGTCATTGCTGTGCCCCCCCGGCCCCAAATGTCATTGCTGTGCACCCGCTGTCCCTAACTGTCATTGCTGTGCCCCCTGTCCCCAAATGTCATTGCTGTGCACCCCCTGTCCCTAACTGTCATTGCTGTGCCCCCCCGGCCCCAAATGTCATTGCTGTGCACCCCCTGTCCCTAACTGTCATTGCTGTCCCCCCATCCCCAACTGTCACTGCTGTGCCCCCCTGTCCCCCTGTCCCCAACCATCACCACTGTCTCCCCATCCCCAACCATCACTGCTGTGCCCCCCCATCCCCATCCATCCCCATGGTGCCCAATTGTCCCCAACCATCTCTGCTCTCCCCACCCTGTCCCCAGCCATCCGGGTGGTGCCCAGCTGTCCCTGCTGTGCCCCACCATCCCCATCCCTCCCTGTTGTGCCCCACTGTCCCTAACCATCCCTGCTATGCCCATCCCTACGGTCCTCAACCATCCTCAACTGTCTCCATTGTGCCCAGCTGTCCCCAACCATCCCTGTCATGCCCATCCCTGTTGTTCCCCACTGTACCCAACTGTCCTCAACCATCCCTGTCATGCCCATCCCTGTTGTTCCCCACTGTCCCCAGCCATCCCTGTCATGTCCATGTGTTGTTCCCCACTGACCCCAGCCATCCCTGTCATGTTCATCCCTGTTGTCCCCCACTGTCCCCAACCATCCCTGTCATGTCCATCCCCGTTGCTCCCCACTGTCCCCAACCATCCCTGCCATGCCCATCCCCATTGTTCCCCAACTGTCCCCACCATCCTCAACCATCCTGGCTGTCCCCAACTGTCCCTGCCCCACCTACCCCCAGGTTGGGCAGCACCTGGGGTAGTGAAAATCAGACACCAACCTCAGCTCCCAGCCCCACACCATGAAGCAAGACCATGGGTTACCCGTCGCAAGGACTTTCTGTGGGGGTGGGGAGGAGACACTGCAGCACCTATTGCGTCATCCGCGAGCTCAAAACTGCTGAGACAGCAAAAATCTTGCCCAATAAACAACCAAAAAGGAGAACCAAGGGACCGAGGTCTTGCTCAAGGTTTGAGGGAGCTTCAATATTTATTGGCGACATTGGACACGGCTACGGTGAAGACAGGGGGATGGTGAAGGGCAACCAGCCCCTCTATCAATGGGGTGGACTTGAGGTTTTGGGGTGATGGAGGGGGAGTTTAACATGCAGGTGGGTTCACCTGCATCTTGGACCTCGCTGGGTGGTGGAGATGGGGGGCTGGGAGGGGGTTCATGGGGCAGCACAGCTCTTATGGGGCTGAGAGAGGGGAAAACAGGGTCCACGCTTGGGTTGGAGAAGCAGGAGAAGTGGGTATTGCAGGCAAAGACAACGTCCTCTTGCTGCTGGCAAGCCGCTGAGGAAGCCAGGAGGAGGGCCCCAGGGCTACGTGGGCACACAATTCCCCAGCCTGCAATCACATGGGGCAACTGGTGGGGAAAGGGGACGATGAAGGCATCTTCTTCTCTCTACGGGGCCCAGGGGGACCTCTAGGAGAGGAGAAGGTAGTGGCCTCAAGTGATGTTCCAGCCCTAGAGCTACCTCGTTCCCGGTCAGACATTGGTGCTGACGCTGTGGTCATCCATGGTGGACTTGGTCTTCATCCTGCTGTCCCCCATGGTGCTGGTGGGGTCATCACTCAGCACACCCCGCAGCACAGCTCTCCAGGAACGCTGGAACTTGTCCTTGAAGTCCTGGCCCATGATGACGTAGATGATGGGGTTGATGCAGCTGTTGATATAGGCGATGCCAGTCACGATGGGGTCAGCTGCCAGGGCACCCTTGAACAAGTCACTGTGAGGATGGGTGGAGGCCAGGATCAAGCCCACGACATGGTAGGGCAGCCAGCACACAAAGAAACTGATGATGACCACCAAGATGAGCTTGATGGCTTTCTGGGAGCGAGCAAAGCCCTTGCTGTGGACACGGGCCAGCAGCAAACTATAGCAAGCTGTGATCACCACAAAGGGCACCAG
The DNA here is from genome assembly GCA_037953605.1 of Necrosyrtes monachus. NCBI lineage: Eukaryota > Metazoa > Chordata > Aves > Accipitriformes > Accipitridae > Necrosyrtes > Necrosyrtes monachus. Next base: position 1,474,100 of record JAZGTQ010000157.1, on the reverse strand, counting down.
GAAGCCACAGATGAAGCGGGTGACAGCCGTAACGAGCTCGGTGACTTGCTGGTGATGCCCCACGGCCGTGTAGTCCAGGACGCAGGTGGTCTTGTCGGAGAAGTCGTCCAAACGGGTGGTGCGGAAGATGAAGGAGGGAAGGGTGAGAAGCCCGGCCAGGAACCAGGCGGCCACACAAGTGCCCCGGACCAGCCCCAGCGTCCGGTGGTTTTGGCACCACACCGGCCGCGTCACCAGGGCACAACGGTCAGCGCTGATGGCCATCAGGAGGAGGACGCTGGCGAACATGTTGAGGATGGTGAGGGAGGGCAGCAGCTTGCAGGCGAAGTGACCCAAAGGCCAATGGTGGTCACGGGCCAGCGGCAGGGCCAGGAAGGGCAGGGCCAGGCAGCAAAGGAGATCAGCCACAGAGAGGTTGAGGAACCAGACACCGTTCACCGTGCGCCGCAGCTCAAAGCCAGTCACCCAGATGACGGCTCCATTGCCCAAGACGCCCAGGAGGAAGATGAGGGCGTAGAGCACCAGGATGGCGCGGTAGCTGTGAGGGACTTCATAGCCATCAAAATCATATATGGAATAGTCATCTCCGTTGGAGTAATTGAAGGTATAATTGGACATGGAGAAGTCCATCCTCCACCAGCTCCCAACCTAGAAACCACACTCCATTAGACCATCAAAGAATGGTTTGGGTTGAAGGGACTTTCCAAGTTCCTCTAGTCCACACCCCCTGCCACAGACAAGGACATCTTCCACTGATCAAGTTGCTCGAAACCCCATCTGTAGCATCACGCAATGGTTTGGGTTGAAGGAACTTTCAAAGATGACCCCGTCCAATGCCCTGTCACGGGCAAGGACATCTTCCGCTAGATCAGGTTGCTCCAAGTCCCATCCAACCTGACCTTGAAGATGGGGCTTCCACAATTCCTCTGGGCAACCTGTTCCAGCATCTCACCACCCACATCGTAAAACATCTCTTCCTGACAACCATCATCATCACCATCATCTCTCCCCTCTATCCGACAGCCCTCTCCCCCCGTGGCAAAGATACAGCACCACCAAAACCAGCCTGGAGAGATGCTCCTCAATGAGAATGTCTGGTTCAAGCACCCCAAACCACTTGGCTTCATGATCGTCCCCGCCTCGCCTCCACCCCAGTAACCGAGGAAATAAGCATTTCCCCATTTCCTCACCGAGCTGCCCTCAGCTGTGTGGCGCAAGAAGTTGGATGAGGAAACGCCGCGGGAGCTGCAGCTCCAGCAGCTTCTCCAGCTTCTACTGGGTGGGTGCCATGGGGGGATGATTTTGGTTTGGCTCTCAAGCCCCAGGGAGGGGAGAGAAACCTCCCAGTGCCCAAAGCATCGCCAGCACCAAGAGGGGGTTGGAAAAAAACTTGAAGGAGAAAGAGGAAACCACAGGGAAGGTCTGGGATCCTCAGATAGCCAGGTTGAGTGACCCGGAGCACAGGAAGAAGGGGCAAGGAGAAAATGTGGCGTCTCCAACCATCCTAACGCCTAAGCATCCAACGCCTAAAGAGGAGCTGCAGTGACCTCACCGCACGCCCTCAGCGGGGAAAATCCATCCCATGAGCAGAAGGATGGAGATCACCCAAAGCTCGGCTCTGTCCCCCCCTAGCACTGGATTTCGGTTTTTAGGCAAAGGCAGAGAGTCTCACCCATCACATGCCCCACCAGCCACTCACCTGGGTCCTCACTGGCTGCTGCTGCGCTCCGTGGGGATGAGCGGGCAGCGCCGGGTTTTTATACAGCAGCGAACAGGAAGCAACACCAAGGGGGAAGAGATCATTGGTGGAGGGGGGGAAAGAAAAAAAAAAAAAAAAAACCCACAAAAAAAAACAAACAAAAAAAACCCAACAACAACGATGGGTGGGCTGGGAGGGGCAGCGGGGCCAGGAAAACTTCATCTCCAGGTATAACAAGGGGGGAGATCACAGGCAGAGGCCCCTCTGTGGCAAAGCTGAGGAGGGCTAGCTGGCAGCAGCGAGCGGAGCTGGAAAATGAGGCATCAACCCCAAAACACTGGGGTTTTTTGAGGGGGATCTGGCTCATTTCAGCTCAAAAGTGATGCTGGGGAGAGCCTGGAGCACCCCCTTGCCCATCCACTGTGGCCAGGGAAAGCTGACGGGTCTCACAAGGATCCCCCCCAGCCTGGGGGACATCACCAACCACCCCATGGAGCCAGGGGACTTCTCCTCTCCCAGCCAGGACCTGCTGTGCCCCGAGTGTCCCCACCGGTCCCCAGGGACAGCACAAGGTCCCAGGGCAGGGATTAGGGGAGAGCCCTCCTGCTCTTACACTCATTTCACCCCAAAACCTCCTCCAGAGCCCCTACACTCCTCATTTCACCCCTAAAAAACAGGAATCTCCCAACAGGTAACAGGCACCAGCAGCTTCCTAGCACCGGCCAAAGCTCAGCAGCCCCTTCCTGCAGCTCTGGCATCCACCGGGCAGCCCCTTGCCAGTACCAGGACCCCCCCACCACCACCTTCCCAGCCTTGAGAGGAAAGGGGGACCCCTGTGAGCAAGGGGGGGACCCCAGCAGCAAAGCTGAGGGGGGTCCCCTGTGAGCAAGGACCAGGCACAGAGATATTTTGGAGATTTATTTTACAAAGAGCCGGTGGGATGATGCAGCCCAAGGTGGGGGGGTGGGTCAAGCCCACCCCTCCTGCCCAGGTCCAGGGGACAAAGAAGGGAAGAAGGGGACCCCAAAGTGCCCTGCCAGGGGCAGGAACTTTGGGGGGAGCTGCTGGGAACTGGGGGTGCACAGCTGGAGCCCCCAAACTCTTTGGGGACCCTCAACACTGCCACCGGCGCTGGCATCCTCCGCTCCTAAACGCCCACACTGCTGGGCTCGACCCACCTACCCCGTGGGCGCAGAAGGGATTTCAGGGAACCCCACCACCAAAGGCCAAACCCCGCCAAGGAGGTGCAGACAGGTGATTTTCTTTTTTTTCCCCGCACCCCCCTCGCCTCTCCCTGGGTTATTCCTGCCGGCTCACAGTCTCTAGAAAGCTGTAGCGGTCACGGCGGGAGCGACCCGAGTGACGGAGGGGCTGCTCGAGGACTTCGGGGCACTTGGCCGTCCTGTCGAAGGAGAGAGAGAAGAAGGAGGCAGCATGAAGGCAGCTGCCAGCCCCAGAGTCAAGGAAGAGCTCGGGGATAGAGCGGGACGGGGTTCAGTCCCTGCCTGTATCCACCTGCCAGCCCCCAACCGCCGGGAGATGGGTGCAAGGGACGTGTGGGGCAGCGCAGCCCCACTGCCGGGTGCCCCACATTCGGGCATGTGGCCTGATTCTGCCCAAGGCAGCGGCAGGGAGCAGGGGGCCGGTGCTTTTCCCACCCCCTCGCTTCTGAACCCAGAGCCTTATCCTGGTTCTACAACCTCCCTCCTGGCCATGGCTACAGGGAGAGACCAGTCCCTTGGGCAGTTTGGGGAGGGAAGAGTTTAATCCAGGACAGACAGACAAACATACAGACGTCGCAGCCTCCCGGGCAAGCACAGCACCCGCCAGCCTCCACCACCCGACGCGCTTCCCGGGCTTTGGAAGGAACCAGATCCCAAAACCGGAGATGCCAGGAGCAAAGTGCGGCAACTCCGGGATGTTTCGCAGGTAGAGTCAGGCTGTCAGCGGGAGTGTCAGAGCCAGCAAGCAGAAGTGGGAAGGACAGACAGACAAGACAAGAGCCCAGAGGGTGCGAGTGTCAGTCCCCCGTTAGTGGCCAGCTGGAGAAGGTGAATTCTTACGGAAACGCACCCGCTCAAAGTCCGTGATCTCCACCGTGCCGGGGGCCACCTCTGCATCCGGCTGGTGGGGAAACGCCGTGTCTCCTGAAGGGGTTAAAAAAAAAAAAAAAAACAAACAAACAAAAAAAACAAACAAACAAATTGGGGCCTGAACCCCACGGCTCGCAGCACCCCGCCCCCAGCCTTGGAGGATTAGAACTGGGGAGGGCCCCCTGTGGTGTGTCCCCCCCCCGTATTCCCCTCGCCACCTTGCGTTCTATCCTCCGCCGAGCTCCCTGCCGCCTCCTCGTGCTTCCCCAAAGCCTCTTGCTCCGTGTTCAGCCTCATTTCTTCCCCTTGGGGGGGCTCTGCAGGGCTCTGCACCCCCTGGGGGGGCCCAGCCAGCTCCACAGGGCTCAGTCCTAGGCAGGGGGCGGGAAGAGACCAGAGTCAAGCCCCTGTTTGGCCCCTTCCCTTGTCCTGCTGCTCTGGCTAGGCGTCCCCCCCAAATCCCAGGGGTTCAGCCCAGGTTTGGCCTGCCTCCCATGTGTGTCCCCCCAGCCCTAATTCAGGCAGATCCACCCCCACTTTTACCTGGAATCTCTCCGGAATCCCCTCTCGACTTGGGGACAGTGGGACCTGAAAGGGGACTGTTCCCCAGACTGCTGCGGGGAGAGGCCAGATCCATCTCCTCGCCCCAGTCCGAGACGGGCTGGTGGCCTTCCACGGGGGAGAAGGGGCTCAGGGGGGTGCCAGCGCCCCCATCTGGGATGGGTGCCACAGTGGTGGCGGGCACGTGCAGTTTGGGAGCTGCAGCCTGGCCGGCTCTGGGGGGACGCTGGGCTTTGGGGGACGCACTGCGGGGTGCTTCATCCTCGCTCAACGATCCTGGGCTGGTGCCGCCGCCTTCTTCCTCCTCCTGCTCCTCTTCTTCTTCCTCTTCCTCACTGACATCCTCCCACTGGTCTTCATCTTCCTCAGGGCTCAGGGGGTGGGGAGGCTCTGGGAGGGCCCCGCTCGGCGCTTCTTCCGCCTACGGGCACGGGGTTGGGGAGTATCAGAGGGGGAGAAGGGCACCTCGGTGCAGCCAAACATCCACCAGTTCCCCTCGGGCTCTGCCGCAGCGTTTTACCTTCCGGCTCTCGGCTTCCTCGGTCGATACCGGCAGCTCCTTCTCCTCCCACCGGTTATCATGCATGCTGGAAAGAAAAAGAAGATTGCAGCGGCTCAGAAGTCAAAATCCATGGGAAAAGCGGGCTCAGAGAAGAGCCCCAACCCACCAAATCCTCATTGGGACGCGACCCCACCAACCTGTAGGGCTTGGTCCCGGTGCCCTGGCCACGTCCCCGGCCCTTTCTCCTCCGCTGGGTGCGATGCGGGGTGAGGAATTCCCCAAAAGTAAGAGGTTTGGGAGGAGGGCGCTTGTTTTCCTCCCCACCGCTCATTTCTGAGCCGGGTCCTGCTGCAGAGCCCTCCTTAAACCTAAAAAAGAAAATGGGTAACTCCGGGGATGCCGCCCCCCCGCCCCAAATCAACCCCCCAGGTCCCCCGTTACGTACATGCTGTCCGATTTCTCGGCATCCCACTCCCGCCGCCACTGCCCGGTGGGTTTGCGGTGCCGCGCCAGGCGTTCCTGATCGATTTGCTCCCGTTCTTTCTTCCAGCGGACGTATTCGGCTCGCTCCCGACCCGTCATGGAGAGCGTCATGTCCAGTGGCCCCCCAGCTTTCGGGCTGGAACGGCGTCCCTGCGGCGAGACATGGCTCGAGCCCTGTCCCAGCCACTCAAACCCCACCCGGGACCCCAAAAAAACAAGGGGCAAGAGGTGGAGGGGACCCACCGGGGTACGTACGGGGCCCTGCCAGGTCTTCTCACGCTCCATTCCTGCCTTGACCTTGTCGAAATCAGCTCCCCCCCAATTTCGGACATGTCGCCGGCTCCCCTCCTTACGATCGGTGTCCTGGAAGGGGCCACTACGGCGCGGGTCGTCCAAGAAGTTACGCACAGGGTTCTTCTCGTGAAGCCCGTCCTGAGTTGGCGGGGGGGGGGGGGGGGGGGGGAATGTTGTCACACCTGGGGGAGACACTCGCAATCGACCATCCTCCCCCCAGTTCCCTTTCCCCTCTCACCCGCTGGTTCCTCTCGTACTCTGCGATCTTCTCCATCTCCTCGTTCATCTTCTCGATGTTCTGCCGCCGTCGCTCTTCCCACTCCTGGCGAGGAGAAACCAGCTGCCACCAGGGACCGGTAACCTCCTGCTGCTGCACCCCAGGGTGTGGGGTGAACCCACCCGGCCTCCAAAACACCCACCCGGCCTCCAAAACACCCACCTTGGACTTTCGATCGGGACCGGCATCACCCCCCATCACCGCACCGGCTGCCCCCCGGCCCCGCGAGCGCCGTCCCCGTCCGCCGCGCTCCGCCAGGGTCATGCTGTTCCCCCCGGCACCCTCCCAAAATGGCTCAGCGGGGGGTTCCCCCCGGGGGGAACGGCCAGAAGGACGCAAGCCGGCACGCCCCGAGCCACGGGAAGTGGCGCCGCGGCCAGGTTTCAGGGTGCCCAATGGCTTCTTGTCCTTCACCACACGCTTCTCCTGGAGAGAAAGAAATGGGGGGGGGGGGGGGGGGTTCAGCAAGACACAATGGACCCCCACCTTGCCCTGAACCCCAACTCCCCCCACTCACCCAGGGGGAGAGCATAACCTGGACAGTGACGGAGAGATCCTTGTCCACCCATCTCCTCTCCGGCTCGGCATCGGCTGGCCTGGCCCGGCGCAAAGCCGTCACTGCGATTCCCTCCTGCTCCGCTTTCTTCCGATCTTCCTCGATCTCCTGATATCGGGATATGGGCGTGAGCTGGGACAAACCCCTCTCGCCATGGATTTTGGGGAGATGAAAGACAGGACAAACACCTCCCCCTCTCCCCCCCTTCCACCCCAACTCCCTCCTGTGACCCCGTATCACTTTAAACCCCCTCCCCCGTGGATTTTGGGGAGATGAAGGACAAGACAAACAACCACACCCCCCCTCCAAACTCCCACCTGTGACCCCGTAGTACACTAACATCCCCCCCCCCCGTGGATTTGGGGGAGATGAAGGACAGGACAAACACCCCCCCCCCCAAACTCCCTCCTGTGACCCCGTATTACATTAAACCCCGCTCCTCCCCCCCCCCCGGTGTTAAGCCGCTGCAGGCATTAGGGGGGATTAGGGGCTGTAAGCAGTCGGGGGGGGGGGGGGGGGGGAAGGACGGAGCCGAGCCCCACACACACACACACCTGATAACGCTTAATAAGGGCCTCGTTCTTCTTCCGTAGCGCTTCGATACGTTTATCCAGCTCCGCGTCCTTCTCCTCCTTCGATCTCAGGTCCAGCGCGGCCGACTGAGGGGGGGAGGGGGGAACGGGGTGAGAGCGGGGAGCGGCCCTCCGCCATCCTGGCCTGGGTGGGCAGGCCGCCGGGCTCCCCCCCACCTCCACAAACCCCTTAAGAGCCCCGACCCGACCCCGACAAGGCCCAGCTGGACCCCCGGGAGCGGAAGGGCCCGTCCCGCCGCCCCCCTACGCCGGGCCAGGCCTCACCATGGCGGCGGCCAGGCCGCACACGGACCACCCCGACAACCGGCTGTCCCCGCCCACTCGCTCGTCGGAACGGCTTCCGCTTCCGCTGCGGGATTAATGGGAGGAGGGAGGGGTGAGGTTTTTAAAAGGGCGATGTTGGCAGAGGGTGGGGCCCACAGTAGTGCTGGGAGCGCGGGTGCCTGTCCCTCTGTCCCCTCCCAGGCGTCTGTCCGTCCTCCCCGCTCAGCCTCGGGGACTGTCCCCCTGCTGCCCTCTGCCCTAGCTGGGGCGCCGGTCTCCCCCTCGTGTCCCCCCGATGTCCCCCTGTCCCCATTTCCCAGCACCCCCCCGTCCCCCTGCCGGTGCCCTCCCCGTCCCCCTGTCCGTGCCCCCGTCCCCCGTGTCCCCGACCCCCCCCCGCCCCTTCTATTGCCCCGCGGTGGGCGTGGCTCCCCGCCTCCTCCCGCCTTTACCCCTCCCGCCGTAGGCGGGGCTGGAGGCGCGGTGTGGGCGTGTCTCTCTCCCCCGCCCCGCCGCCACGCCCCCCGGCTGTCTCCATGGCAGCTGCGGCTCTGACCGCCGCGGCGCGTCGCGATTGGCTGGGCCGGGTAGGGCGCGCGGCGAGGGGGGCGGGGGCTCGGCCCTGGCCCGGGACCTATAGCGGGATCTGTAGCGGGACCTATGGACGTACCCATAGCGGTACCTATAGCCGTACCTATAGCGGGTACCTATACCGACACCCATAGCGGTACCTGCGGATGTACCTATAGCAACACGTATGGAGGTACCCACAGCAGTATCTATAGCCATACCTATAGTTTTACCTACAGCAGCACCCATAGCCGTACCCACAGTGGTACCTATGGTGGTACCTATACCAACAGCCATAGCTGTACCAATGCCCATAGCAGTACCTATGTATAAACCTATAGCTGTACCTATAGCGGTACTCACAGTGTAACCTACAGCTGTTACCTATAGTGGCACCTGTAGCTATACCCATAGCCGGTACCCATAGCCAGTACCAATAGTGGCACCTATAGTAGTACCTACAGCCAGTACCTATAGATATAGCTGATACCTATAGCCGGTACCTATATATGTACCCATAGGGATGCACCTATAGCTGGTGCTTATAGCCATTAGCTATAGCCGGTACCCATAGATGCACCCATAGCCAGTACCTACAGCTGTTACCTACAGTCAGTGCCTATGGCCAGTACCCATCGCCGGTACCTATAGATGTACCTATACCTATAGCCAGAATGCATAGATGTGCCCATAGTTGGTGCTTATAGCTGGTACCCATAGCCAGTACCTACAGCTGGTACCTATAGCTGTGACCTGTAGCTACAGGTCAGTACCTATAGCCATGGCGGGGGGGGGGGGGGGAAGGAGTTACCTACCTACCTACTGCCTGTAGTTACCTACAGCCAGTACCTATAACCATTACCCATAGCCGGTACCTACAGCCATTACCTATAGCTGTTACCTATAGCTTGTACCTACAGCCAGTACCTACAGCTGGTACCTGTAGCAGGTACCTACAGCCAGTACCTATAGCTGGTACCCATAGCCATTACCTATAGGTATTATCTACAGCCGGTACCTATAGGTGGTACCTACAGCTGGTACCCATAGATGGTACCTATAGCAGTTACCTACAGCTGGTACCCATAGCTGTTACCTATAGCCAGTATCTATAGCTGGTACCTATAGCTGGTACCCATAGGTGTTACCTACAGCTGTTACCTCTAGCTGGTACCCACAGCAGTTACCTATAGCCAGTATCTACAGCTGGTACCCATAGCCGGTGGTACCGGTACCCGTAGCTGGTACCTATAGCCGGTACCTATAGCGGGTACCCATAGCCAGTACCTACAACCAATACCCATAGCTGGTACCTCCAGCTGGTACTCATAGCAGTTACCTATAGCTGGTACCTATAGCAGTTACGTATAGCCGGTACCTATAGCCGGTACCCATAGGTTCGCCCACAGGTTCACCCACAAGTTCACGCTCGGCCCCGCCGGTTCCCGCACGCTCGCGCGCTCCGCTGGATACAGAGCCGCCGCGGGCGCCGATTGGCTGCGGCGGAAGCGGCTCCGTCCAATAGGAGCGCGGCGGCAGCACGCGGGCGATGGAAGCGGTGGCGGCGGCGGGGGGGGGCGGGGGGAGCGGCCGGAGGGGTCGGGGGGCGGGGCCAGGGGTGACCGGCGGGGCATTGGGGGGGGCAGAGGTCAGGAGTCAAGGGTCGAACCGGCGGGCAGCGGGCGGGCCTGCTGTCACCGGGCAAAGACCGGGGGGACCCCGTACCCCCCCCCTTAGTGACACCCGGGTGTTGTGGGGGTTTTTTGGGGGGGGGGGGACACGACACTGTCCGCGGCGGCGCCTGGTTGGCCCCTTCCCGCTGTTACCGGGGCGGCGGCGGAGAAACCTTTCCCTGGAAACCGGCGGAGGAGGCTGAGTGGCTGCGCCCGCCCCGGGACCCGCCCCGGCCCGGGGGGGGGGCGGGGGGGGGCGGGGGGGGAGGGAGATCCCCGACCGCCGCCGCCGCAGATCGTCGCACAAGCCCGAACTTGTCCGGGGGGAAGGGGGCGGAGTAGGGGGGGGGGGAGGCCGGGGGCGTGGCCCTTGACGTCACGGGCGGGAGGCGTGAATGAGGCGGGGGGAGGTGGGCGGGGCCTCCGCCCCAGAGAGCGGGCAGGGTTCAGTCGCGCGCTGCCAGACCGAGCACGGTGCCGGTGCCGATCGCAACGCGCCGCCCCGTCACGGTTCATGCAGCTGCAGTGAGTTGGGGGGGCGGGGTTTTTTGGGGGGGGGGGTGGTTTTTTTGGGGGGGAGGTGGTGGGTTGTTTTGGGGGGGGGAGGGGGGGGTGTTGTCCCAGCAGAGGGTCCCGTGGGGAACCGGGGAGGGGGGTGGTGGGCAAGGTGAAGGGGGAATGTGTGCGCGTAAAGAGACACCCACACACACACGCACACCCGGTTTTTGGGGTGGGGGGGTCACCGGGGGTCCCGGCGGGTCGCTGCCCGGTTTGTTTACAAACAGCTCCCGCTCCCGAGGGCGCCCCCTGGCGGGCGCGGGAAAACGTTGGGGGGGGGGGTCGTCCCGCCCCGCGTGGGGTTTCCCCCCACGCACCCCCCCCCCAAAAAAAACCCAAACGACAACCCATACAGAGCCCCCCGGGTGCGATGGCCAGACCGCTGCGGGAAGGGAGCCTCGGCGAGCCTCCAGCCCCCCTGCCTGCACATCCTGCCTGCAGGGGGGGGGGGGAGCGTTGGCCCTGCCTGCACATCCTGCCTGCAGGGGGGAGAGGGGGGGGGCGTTGGTCCTGCGTGGGGATCCCCCCCCCCTCACGCCCCCCCCACGTCGTCATCCCCGTTTGAGCTGCGCTTGTCCCGGGGCTCCCCCCCCCAACTTCGTTCTCTACCGCTGCGGGACACAGGGAACCCCCGGCGCTGCCCACGGTGAGTGTCGCCGGAGGGGGTGGGGGGGGTCCCCATACCCGGGGGGGGTCCCCATACCAGGGGGGGGGCGGGATCCGTACCCTCCCCAGAGCCAGTTCGCTGCCAGCTCCTGTTTTGGCAGGCAGCAAGTCTGGGCATGACCCCCTTCCCCTCCCCACTCGTGTTTTGGGGGGCCACGTGGGGGGGGAGTGGGCAGCTGCCTGTGCCCCCCTTCCCCCTCTGCCCCCCCCTCCCAAAAAGCGCTGGGAATTGTTCTGGGCTTTCCTGTTGACGAGCCCCCCCCCCCCCCCCATATCCTGGTGCAGGCAGCACAGGCAGCGCTGCCCTGCCTGCTGCTTTGAGGAGAGGGGGGGGGGTTGCAGCCTGACCTCCCCCTCACCTCCCCACAGGTGAGTTTCACCCTACGGAGGATGGGGACCACGAGGGATCCCCCCAAAGTGGGGGGAGCCGGGGGGGGGCTGTCCCCAACGGTCACCTCCCCGGGGCAGCCCCCGGTCCGGAGCAGGAGCTGGGCGCCCGCCTGCGCCGTTTGGGTGACGCTTTCCAGCGGACCTACGAGCAGCAGGTAACGGGGGGAGCACCCCAAAATTTGGGGGAGGTCTCCCCAGGGACGCTTTTGGAGGGGGGGCACCCCAAAATCCTGCATCCCCCCCTCCTCCCATTCCCGGTGTTATTTCCCGTGATTTTTGCTCCCTGTGGGGATGGTGGCTGTTATTTGGGGGGGGAGCACCCCCTAAATTGGGGAGGTGGGCACCCCCAAATTTGAGGTGGGGGCTCCCCCAGGGATGCTTCTGGAGGGGGGGCACCCCAAAATCTCACATCTCCCCCCCATTCCCAGTGTTATTCCACCCCCCCCGGTACCCAGTGTTATCCCCTCTGCTTTTTGCTCATCACAGGGAAGGAGGGTGGCTGTTAATTGGGGGGGGTGCACCCCCAAATTAGGTAGGGCCCCCCCCCAAAAAAAAGGCGCCGCCGGCTTGTTTGCACGCGCGCGTGCGAGCCAGCCGCTGACTCACAACCTATAAATAGCAGCGGGTCTATGAGGCAGGGAGCCAGTGGCGGCGCGAGGGCGGGGGGGACCCCCTAAAAAACACACCCCCCCCCAAAATAAACACAACACCCCCCCCAATTAACACGCACCCCACACACACACACTAATTAAGATCTCTCGTCAGCAGCGGGAGCAGCGGGGCGGCGTCGGCGGCGTTTTTTGGGGTCACCTTTACCGCCTGGTCTCACAGTTGCTGGGAGCCGTCTACAACCTGCAGGCAGCTGCCTTGCCTGCGCGGGAAGCCAACTAGCCCTGCCTGTACTTTCCTGCCTGTACTCCTGCCTGTACTCCTGCCTGCAAGGACTAACACCCCCCCCCCCCCACCCGGCCGCCCCCCCTGCTTCACCACCACCACCATGAAGAGAAGCTGCCCCATGCTGCAGCTCCCGGGGGGTCACTGCTGCATCATCCTCCTCCCCCCCCCCCAATTTCTATTTATTTAATTTATTGGGGTTTTTTGTTGGGGGGGTATAAGGGGAGGGAGCGGGGCATGGGGTGGGGGGGGCCCCCCCCAGGCCCCCCCTCCCCCCCAAATACGGTGCTCCTGATGTCGCAGCCCCCCCTCCCCGCTCCGGTTGGGCTTCCCCATGATGGGGGGGGGGCACACAGCACTCTGTATATACTGTATGTTGGAACTGTATATAGGGGAGGGGGGGACTGTACATTATATATAGGGAAGGCAGTGTATATAGGGGGTGGGGGGGGGCTGTATATAGGGGAAGACAGCAGTTGTATATGATCAGTTACTTTTTTTGTACGTTTCTTTTCAATAAAATGAATTTAAGGAGAGGGCGTGTGGCAGCAGTGCAGGGGGGGTGGGGGTTGGAGGGGTCCGTAGGGTTTGGGGGTGCAGGGGTTAGGAGGGCCCATGGGGTTTGGGGCTGCAGTGTTTAGGGGGTCTATAGGGTTGGGGTTCTGTAGGGTTTGGGGGTCCATGAGGTTTGGGGCTGCAGTGTTTTGGGGTCAGTAGGGTTTGGGGGTCCGCAGGGTTTCGGGCTGCAGGATTTTGGGGTCCATAGAGTTTGGGGGTCCATAGGGTTTGGGGCTGCAGGGTTTTGTGGTCTGTGAGGTTTGGGGGTCACAGTGTTTGGGGGGCCTATAGGCTTTGGGGGTCCATGGGGTTTGGGGCTGTGGTGTTTGGGAGTCTGAGGTTTGAGGCTGCAGTGATTGGAGGTCCATAGTGTTTGGGGGTCTATAGGGTTTGGGAGTCCATGATGTTTGGGGGTCCATGAAGTGTTTGGGGCTGCAGTGGTTTGGGGTCCATAGAGTCTGGGGGTCCATAGGGTTTGGGGGTCTATGGGGTTTGGGGCTGAAGTGCTTTGGGGTCCACAGGGTTGGGAGTCACAGTGTTTGGGTGGTCTGCAGGGTTTGGGGATCTATAGGTGTGGGCAGGTTGCCCCTGGCTGAATGCCAGGTGCCCACCAAAGCCATTTGATCACTCCCCCCTCCTCAGCTGGACAGGGGAGAGAAAGTATAACAAAGGGCTCATGGGTCGAGATAAGGACAGGAGAGATCACTCACCAGTTACCATCACAGGCAAAACAGACTCAACTTGGGGAAGATTAACTCAATTTATTACCAATCAACCAGAGCAGGGTAATGAGAAATAAAACCAAATCTCAGGACACATTCCCTCCACCCCTCCCTTCTTCCCGGGCACAACTTCACTCCCAGATTCTCCACCTGCCCCCCCAGCAGCGCAGGGGGACGGGGAATGGGGTTTACGGTCAGTTCATCACACGTTATTTCTGCCGCTTCATCCTCCTCAGGGGCAGGACTCCTCACACTCTTCCCCTGCTCCAGCGTGGGGTCCCCTCCCACATGAGACAGTCCTCCACGAACTTCTCCAACGTGGGTCCTTCCCACGGGCTGCAGTTCTTCACGAACTGCTCCAGCATGGGTCCTTTCCACGGCGTGCAGTCCTTCAGGAGCACGCTGCTCCAGCACAGGTCCCCCACAGGGTCACAAGTCCTGCCAGCAAACCGGCTCCGTGGGCTCCTCTCTCCACAGATCCGCGGGTCCTGCCAGGAGCCTGCTCCAGCGCAGGCTTCCCACGGGGGTCACAGCCTCCTTCGGGCATCCCCCTGCTCCGGCGTGGGGTCCTCCACGGGCTGCAGGTGGATATCTGCTCCACCGTGGACCTCCACGGGCTGCAGGGGGACAGCCTGCCTCACCGTGGTCTTCCCCATGGGCTGCAGGGGAATCTCTGCTCCGGCGCCTGGAGCATCTCCTCCCCCTCCTTCCGCACTGACCTGGGGGTCTGCAGGGTTGTTTCTCTTACATCTTCTCACTCCTCTCTCTGGCTGCCGTTTCTGTCTGTCCCAGCAACTTTTTTTTCCTTCTTAAATGTGTTCTCCCAGAGGCGCTACCACTATCGCTGACGGGCTCGGCCTTGGCCGGCGGCAGGTCTGTCTTGGAGCCAGCTGGTATTGGCTCTGTCGGACACAGGGGAAGCTTCCAGCAGCTTCTCACAGAAGCCACCCCTGTAACCCCCCCAGCTACCAAAACCTTGCCACACAAACCCAATACAATAGGGTTTGGGGGTCCATAGAATTTGGGGCTGCAGTGTTTGGAGGTCTGTGAGGTTTGGGGGTCCATGAGGTTTGAGGCTGCAGGGTTTGGGGCTCCAGAAGGTTGGGGGTCCATAGGGTTTGGAGGGTCTACAGGGTTGGGGGTTGCAGTGTTTGGGGGGTCTATAGGATTTGGGGGTCTATAGGGTTTGGAGCTGCAGGGTTTGGGGGTTGCAGTGTTTGGGGTGTCTATAGGGTTTGGGGGTTCATGGGGTTTGAGGCTGCAGTGATTGGGGGTCTACAGCATTTGGGGGTCTACAGGGTTTGGGGAGCTGCGGGGGGGGGCCTTGGGGTTTGGAGCTGAAGTATTTGGGGTTCACAGGGTTTGGGACTGCAGTGGTTGGGGGTCCACGGGGGTTGGGGGTCCACGGGGTTTGGGGCTGCAGTATATGAGGGTCCACAGCATTTGGGGGGTCTGTGGGGTTTGGGGTTCCATCGGGTGGGGGGCTGCAGTGTTTGGGGGTCCATGAGGTTTGGGGCTGTGAGGCTGGAGCTGGAGGGTTTGGGGGTCCACAGGGGTTGGGGGTGCAGCATTTAGGGGTCTGTGGGGTTTGGACGTGCAGGGGTTTGGCAGGCCACAGGGTTTCAGGTCCACAGCACTGGGGTTCTGTGGGGTTTGGGGGGGGCCGTAGTATGTGAGGCTGCAGTGTTTGTGGGGGGACCCACGAGGTTTGGGGAGCTGCAGGCGTTGGGGGGCTGTGGGGTTTTGGGCTGCAGCGGTGAGGGTCCACAGGTTGGGGGTCCAAGGGGTTGGGGGGGGGCTCCAGCGTTAGCTTGGACCCTCCCCTGCCCCCCGCACATGCTACAGCCAGCAACAGCTCAGCTCCAGCCCCAAAATGAACGACTTTTTAGAAATAAAATTTTATTAACCCAAAAAACCCCATACAGAAACACAGGGTGCCAGCTGCACCCCAAATTTAGCCCATTACCGCTGGGGGGGGGGGGGTTTACCATCCCAACCCCCCCAAACCAAAAGTGGGGGGCTCAACACCCCCTCAAACCTGCCCCAAGCTCAGCTGGGGCCCAGGCATTCCACGATCCCGTTGCCTTTGATGCCGTCGAAGAAGAAGAAGTTGTTGTGGGGGGGGTCCCGCTGGGACAGGGCCTGGGCGGGGGGGAACATGGGATTTTGGGGGGGGCGGGGGGGAAAGCATGTGCCATGCAGACCCCCCCACCCTCCCACCAAGCATCACTACAGCCCCCCAAAAAACCACAACCACTACCTTGACCACCTCCTGGCCCAGGACGCCTCCGACCACGGCGCAGACGGGAGCCATTTCGGAGAAGCAGTAGCTGGAAGGAAGAAAAAGAAATTCAACCGGCAAAACCCGGAAAAGCGGCGGTCTGCCCCCCAAAAAAAGCTTCTGGGTCTCACTAAAACACTGAGGTTTCCCCCCAAAAGGAGCCGGAGGTGACAGGGACACAACGCCAGCATGCGTCCCTCGCGTGCTTCGTGCCACCCTGCTAAAAATAAGCCCCTCAAAATGCCAGCCCTGTGTCGTCCACCCCCCCCTCCACGGCACATTCCCGCCATTCCCAGTGGGCAGCGTGTGGCAACATGCAGGCAAGGATGGGGAGTTCCCGGTGAATGTGCCGGGAACCCTCCTGGGGTTGACACCGGGGTTTGGCATCACCGCGAGGACACGTGTGGTGGGGATGGTGGGGGGGATTTCTCTATACTGGCATGGTCCCAGCGTCCCAGCGGAGCAAGCTGGGATGGCTCAGGATCCCGCCAGCGGAGTGAGCCGGAATCTGGCCTGGCATCAAGCCCACGGCACCAAAGGCCTTGGGGAAGGCGGTGAACCTCCTCCACTGAGCCATTAATCCCCAGTGAGGATGACCCAGAGGAAAAGCAAGGACACACGGGGCAGGCGGCGGCTCACGTCACCGCTGTCATCCTCCCGGTGAGATTCATGGTGAAATGGGTGTCAGGAGGTGCCAGAGCTTCTCCGGCACCCGGCAATCCAGTGGGAAAGGAGCAATTTATGGCTAACGAGGCGCTGGTGATGCGCTCAGCTCCCCACCGCACCTGACGAATTCATCCAGCAGCAGGTCGGTGCTGACCCCCAGCGACTCCAGGACATCGTGGCGGATCTGGAGCAACAGCTTCGAGTCCTCGGCGTAGTTTTGGGGGGAAGGATCCCGGCTGTTATCCGTACGAAACTTCAACAGCACTGGGAGGGGGGGTGAGAGAGAGAGAGAGAGAGAGAGAGTGAGAGTCACACCGTTGCCAGCTCCTGGGTGCTGGCGTGCATCCAAGGAGCTGCCCGCAATTTGGGAGAAACTGAGGGAAGCACATGCCTGGTTTGGTGACCTGCTGAAGCCAAATTTCCCAACACTGGCAGGGAAAAGCAGTGGGAATTAAAAGGCAGGGACTTGCCTTGGAGGAGGAAATAATCCGGGGTGGTGCGTTTCAGTGCCACCTTCGCCTTCTCCCCACTCCAGTCGACGGCCAGGGCTTCCTTCAGCTGGCAGAAAACCACGCGCTGCGAGGGGAGAGTTTGTGGATTGGGGGGGTCCTTTGCCACGAGGGCAGAAAAAAGCCCCCCTCCCCCCCTTCCCCCAGCAAAGCAACCCAGCACCAATCCCCCCAACCCCGTCTTGATGGCACAAGGCTCCCTCGATGGCATGAGGATCCCTTTTGAGATGAGGTCAGTAAGCAAATGGTGACGCCAAGGCTGGGGAAACAAAAGACACTTTCTCCTCCTCATCATCACGGGGAGGACAGCATGCTGCTGCTCACTTGCAGCGGACGGCTCTCGCCTGCGTCGTTTCCCCCCCCACATTGCCTCCCCGGTTTAGCTTGGCAAGGGGAGCTAGGCATGGTGGTGGGGACGAGCACGGGAGCCAGGTCGCAGCAGAAGAAAATAATCATCTTTTTTCACATAGGGACAGAAGGGAGACAGGAGAAGAGCAGGATTGCCCTCCTCTTCGCGCAAGGACTTTAGTGTCCAGGCGCAAAACCCCTGGGATCGCGTCTCCGCAAAGCTTAACCTGACAGGAGGACGTCTCAGCGAGCCACTCTCTTAATTAAACATTTTTAAGGTCACGCTAATAGCCCTCAGTGTTGCAGCTTAGGACGGGATGGGGTTTACTGAGCGTAAACTCCAGAGTCTTTGGAAAAACTGGCTCTGAACCTCAGAGGTATTAAACGAGGGAGTTTGAAACTCTTGCCGACGTGAAGCCCACCTGCTCCCGTACAGATACGGGGAAAGGCTTGACGGAGCCCCGGCCCTCTCTCGGCACGCGGGCTCTGGCATCTCAGAAACGGATCTGGAGGAATTCGCCGTATCCAAATGAGTCGCGCTCGGAATCGCCCCCCCCCCAACCCCCACCTCCAAATCGCAGGAGGGTGACAGCTGGTTTCATCGGCATTCGGGGAATATTCCCAGAACTTCCGAGGGGAAGCTGCACCCTCTAAGCAATGGGGTTGGGGGGCCGGGGGGGGGCAGCAAAAGGGACACAAAAGGGCGTTAATCTGCTGGCTCAGCTCGCATTCTCCTCATAGCCAGATAAAGTCGAGGGGGATTTCCACTCCTCCGTTAAATTTCCAGCTGGGAGACCAAAACAATGCCCAGGCCGGAGGCATTTAAATGTGAAAAGGTTTTGCTTTGGAGCAGATTTCGCCCCCCCCCCCCCCCCCCCCCCCCCAAAGACATGGAAAACCTTCAGGAGTCCCACTTAAAGGGAGCTCAGCTATCAGCTGACAGCAGCAACAATGTAGCTTTTATGGCCTCGCTGAGACACAAAAAGCCGGAGCCCCCCCAGCTAAGGCTGTTACAACTCCCCTTCCCCCATCAAAACCAGTATAAAAGTGCTTTATACCTGTACAGCCACAGAGGAAACAAAAAAGCAGTGAGGTCGGAGCACCCCGAGGCGTTTGGGGGGGGGGGGGGCGGTATCCTCCCACAAAAAAAAAAACCCTTCTCACAGGCCATCCCAGAGTGTCTCGCTTCTCAGCAAGGAGGGAAGAGCAGCGCAGGGTGAAGATCCAGCTGGTGAGATGCCAAAAACTCACCTGGGAAGCCTACAGAAGCCACCTTGCTGTGGCTAAAACACAGCCGAGCTGCCCGGATAACCCCCTCTGGCTCTCCCTCAGCCAAACCGACACACACTTCAGGTCTCAGAGGTCTCTGCGGGGTTTTATTCACTCACCTTTTTCACCATGGTGGTCTCCGAGTCGAGTTTGGCTTTTTTGGTGTCCGGCCCATCTTCCACACCTGGGCTGACTTTGGCGACCTTGGTTTTCTCTCTACAGAGGAAAAAAATTGAGCTCGCTTTGAGAAACCACGATCCTCCTTCGTGCTGCTCAGCAGCAAACAGTCTTTTAGGACTCTTAAAGATTTAAAATCTCCTGGAAACAGGCAGCCTCCCTGAGTGGGTGAAGGCAGCCGAAACACCGATGCCCTTCTTGCGGGGCCAGTTCTCCTCTCGCCACCCGCTCCCCCCGACTCACTCCACAAATTCGTGTTCCCCGAGGTCGGCAAACATATAGCCGTGGTAGCCGAAAACATCGCCGGTGAAGAACTTGATGCTGTTCTTGTGGCAAATCTGGTCGATCTTCACCATAACATCCCGGGAGCAACAGGTTAGGCAGACCTGCAGGCAGAAATTTGAACGTTTACCCCCGCCGTTTTCCTCCTCGCAGGGTTATTGGGGGGGGTGAAATCTTCCCTGCCTTCCTGGGGCAGTGGGGGAAGGTTCCAGGTAGATTTGCCGTTTCATGCACAGCGGGGCACACCGCTTGGGGTAATTATCAATTTTCCCCTCCTGTTCACACTGGCTAATTCCAGCAGCCTCCACTCCAGGGATAATTAGAAGGTTGGGGATACGGCATCCCGTTTCCAGATAATTTTGGTGGGAATTGGGGGACGAAGCTAAATACGGATATTTTTAAAACTCAGGGCCTGTCTATCCTGGGAGCGGAGCAGGATATGTACCCTGGGGTAGCTCCCCACAGGGCCACGTTATTATAATCAGTGCTTTACATTCTCCTCAACAGCTCCTGCCGCCCTGCAGTCAGGCAGGGAAGGCAGGAGCAGGCAGCTGATCCGCAGGAGCTGCAATACCTGGATACGTTCCTCCTCCTCCTCCCCTCGCTTTCAGAGCCACTGCCGGATTTTCACCATCCGGCAGGAACGCTGAATTGGGAAGCCACATTGGCTGCGGTTCCTACAACTACCAGCCGCATCGTGCCCAAAAAAAGCAGGCAGCAGGCAGCCGCTGCCTGACGCAACCTACAGAGGAGACCAGAAGGGGAACAGATGCCGTTTGCGAACAGTCAGGCAGCTCAACCTGTAACCGTAGCACAAAAATTCACGCCAACAGGCAGGCAGCTGCCCGCGGCTCAAGGATAGACACTCTCAGGCGCTAACACAATCAGAATAAAAGAGCAATTAGTGAGCAGACTTAGTAATAAGTCAGCAAGCCTCTTCTCCTCCAACCTTTCTCTCCCCCCGCCGCACGTACTGCGTCGAACTGGGTGAAGAACTCTTCGGGCTTGCTCTCCACGCTCTCGGGGTCAGCTTTTACGTCCACCATGGGATTGAGGTTCTGCGCCCGCTCCAGCGAGGCTTCGGCTCTGTTGCGGCCTAAGGAACCCACGGGGATGAGGAACTGAGCTCGTGTGTCCTCTTGGGAAACCTGAAACGGGAGAAAATGGAGAGGTGAGTCTTCCCACGGACTCAGGCAGGGTGGGAAAAGGCCCCATGGAGAATTACAGTGGGTGCTGCGCAAGCGGGAACTCACGCCTGGAAGGGAACAGCTAAGCGGTGCCATCCTCACCACAGGAAAACTCATCACGAGATAACCGGAGGAAAAAAGTCTCTGGTTATTTTGTGCTATTCTTCAATCCCCCCCAGCTTCGTCGCTTGCTTCTCCCTGCTCCCAAGCTCGCAGCTCCCTCTTGCGCCCGAGGAGACGACACGCCGTGACCTAGAGGCCACGCTTGTGTGAGAAACATGTTCAGCCGGCGCCAGGGATGTTTGCTGCAGGGCACAAAGCTCCGGATCGGGAATTAAAACCCACCGCAGAGTCTGTTTAGGGGTTCTGGGGTCCAGGAGACTTGTGGCAGGAGCTTTGAGCCCCACATCTGCTTCATACACGCCCGCCAGCCCCAGATAAACACGGGAAGGGGCTGTCCCGACAGAGACAGACGCGACAGGGCTGGGTGGAGAGTGCCAAAGCCACGTGTCCCCAGAAATAAGCTGGCTTCTCAGAGCGGGGTGCAGCACGCAAGGACATCCAGAAAGCAACAGGGCAAGTTATGGTTCAGCCCCCCAGCTCGAGAGCCGGTGGAGGAGCAGAGCCTGGCATTTAGCTGCCATGCGAATGACTGGAAATGCAAACTCTACATGCCCCAAAATGGAGTAATTCCACCCGAAGCAGAATATTTATCCCAAAAAGCAGCGAGCGAGTCCTCCAGCGTTGGCACTGTACTGCACCGGGAGTGGTTGGGAGCTTTGCTAACCAAAGCTGCAAGCTTCTCACCTGCTGATGGTCCAGCATGGTCAAGCCTTTAACTCCTGCCAAGATGAGATTCTTCGCCACTTCTGCTCCGAGACCCTTCATCCCCACCAGCAGCACCCGGGAAGCTCGCAACCTGTGGCAGAAACACTTGGTCAGCGTTAACGGCTTGCCTGGAGCATCCCCCAAGAGTTGGGGCGAAGGGGAATCAGTGCTCAGAGGGAAAACATGGCAGATAAATATGGCTGAACAGGAAAAACATGCTCCTCGGCATCCCTGCCTGGGAAAAAAGCAGGTTTAACACGATTTGGAAGCAAAAAGAGAAACGCACAAGCTGTCAGGAGTGGGTAATTCAGGAAAATTCACAGAAAAAAGAGCGTTTGCAGCTTTGGAACAGGGCGTAACACTGAAGTCTTGTGCTGCTTTTCAGCGAACGGGGGGTGGGGGCGGGCTGCAGGTTCATTACAACGCATGCTTCGGGGTTCCTAATAGCCTCCCCGCCCGCAAAAAGGGCTGAGGGCTGGAGCTGCACCAGGATGTGTATAACTTATAATTAATGGGAAATTAATACTTTTTTGTGTATATTTATTCCAGCACAAAACTGCATGTGCAACTTTTAAGTCTTCCGAGTAACTGACTGATGTGTTTTCCTCGCCTTTTATCATTTAGATATTGGCCACCCTGGCCTTGGAAGCCTGTTATTGATTAGTCTGTATCAGTTTTCTGACAAAATTAAGTTTACTCAGCACCAAGCGATAATCTGGGCTGTTAAACAGACTCATGTGTTTTTGGCCTATTTTCACGCTCGTTTTTATCTGCACCCAGCAACATCATTACATTCGTCTTCACATTTTGGGGTTGTTCCACTTTCTCCTAAACAAACCCTATTGCTGCTTCCTGGGGAACACCTAAGAAATTGGGAAAGAGCAGAAATCTGGACAGCCTGCAGAAAAGGACCACAAAAAATAAATTGAAAGCTAAAAAAAAATAAGCCCTTAGAGAGAAAATAGGGGCTGAGCAAGAGGGTTTCTAGCAGGGAAGGACCCAGGAACCAGCAAGTGGGAGCATATGCTTTGCAATTCCAGCTGGGAATGAATCAGAAGCCATTTATGTTTTTTCTTTTCTTTTTCTTTTTTTTTTTTTCCCTCTTTCCCCCACATCTTCAACTCCAGGAGGCACAAATTTCACCCAAATGTGCACTACAGCAAGTTTGGCTAAGCCCGAGTTTCACAGGAGGTTGGGCAGAGACCCCACAGACCCCTATGGACCCTACATGCTTACATACCCACTCCCGATCCCTCTCTGAAGCCCCTATAAAGCTCCTGAGGAACCCCCGCAGCAGCTACAGTTGCCACAGAAGTCCCTACATGGCCCTTCTGCATGCTGTATGGTCCCCATAGGCTCCCAAAAGTTCCTACAGGGCCCTCCACAACCTCCTACAGGGCCCCCATAAGCCCCTGCAAGGCCCTCCTCACACTGCAGGGCCCCCATAAGCCCTTCCAAGCCCCCCCCCTTCACATTGCAGGGCCCCCACCCCAGCCCCTAGAAGCTTCTATACAGCCCCCTCACATTAAAGGGACCCCATAGGCCCCTCCAGGGCCCCACACAAGCCCCTCCAGGCCTCTACAGCCCCCCAGCAAGCTCCCTTCACATTAGACGGCCCACCCTGACCCCTACAGGGCCCCCCACAAGCTCCTATACAATGCCACAAGGCCCCCCCTCATATTACAAGGCCCCTACAAGGCCCTCACAAACCCCTCCTCACATTGTGGGGCCCCTCCAAGCCCTATAGAGCCCCCCACAAGCCTCTCCAAGGCCCCCCCTCACATTGCAGGGGCCCTCCAGGGCCCTATAGGGTTCCCCACAAGCTCCTACAGGGTCCCTCACAGGTCGCAGGACCCCCAGAAGTCCCCCCCGGTCTCTCTAGGGCACCCCACAAGCCGCTCCAAGGCCCCCAAAAGCTTGTCCAAGGCCCCCCCTCCGCCCCAAAGGGCCCCCACAGGCTGTGGGGC
This sequence comes from Necrosyrtes monachus, assembly GCA_037953605.1. Classification (NCBI taxonomy): domain Eukaryota; kingdom Metazoa; phylum Chordata; class Aves; order Accipitriformes; family Accipitridae; genus Necrosyrtes; species Necrosyrtes monachus. The sequence goes on along the minus strand of JAZGTQ010000157.1, from coordinate 1,451,233 downwards.
TCCCATAAATCCACCCAGGCTCCTACAGGGCCCCCCAGAAGCCCCTCCCAAGGCCCTCCTCACATTGCAGGGGCCCTCCAGGGCCCTATAGGGTTCCCCACAAGCTCCTACAGGGTCCCTCACAGGTCACAGGGCCCCCAGAAGCTTCCCCCCCGGCTTCTCTGGGGCCCCCCACAAGCTTCTCCAAGGCCGCACTCGGCGCTAGAGGGCCCCCACAAGCTTCTACAAGGTCACTCACAGGCTGTGGGACCTCTCTAAGTCCATCCAGGCTCCTATAGGGCCACCCAGAAGCCCCTCCAAGGCCCTCCTCACATTGCATGGCCCCTCCATGCCCCTCCAAGGCCCCCCCCATATGGCAGGGCCCCTCCAAGGACCTATACACACCCCCCAACAAGCTCCTACAAGGCCCCTCTCATATTACAGGCCCCACACAAGCTCCTCTAAGGCCCTCACAGGCTGTGGGGCCCCTATGAATCCATCCAGGCCCCTACAGAACCACCCAGAAGCCCCTCCAAGGCCCTCCTCACATTGCAGGGCCCCTCCATGCCCCTCCAAGGCCCCCCCCATATTGCACGGCCCCTCCAGGAACCTATACAACCCCCCCAACAAGCTCCTGCAGGGCCGCTCTCATATTACAGCCCCTACACAAGCTCCTACAGGGTCTTTCACAGGCCGCAGGGTCCCCAGAAGCGCCCCCCACGGCCTCTCTAGCCCCCCCCCCCCCCCGGCTTCCCCCGTAGGCCCCAGCCCCACTGACCGCTTCTGGGCCTCGAGCCCCCACAGCCGGATCTGCCGGTCATACTGTGCCGCCTCCTCCTCGCTGATACCGCCGGGGCCGCCTTCCTCCTTCTCCACCATCCCGCCGCCACCGCCACTGCCGCCGCCTCACGGCCGGGGCAGCGCCCCCTGGCGGACGGCGCGAACGCCGCGCAGCACCCCGCACCGCTCGCACGTCCACCGGAGAAAGGAGGGGAGGGACAGGGAATCCTCTCCCCGGCCCGGAGAGCCCCGGCAGCCCCACGCCCCCGACCCCACGGGACAACCACCTCGAGATGTTTCTTTCGCAGTTCCATCCCAGCGTGACCGCGTCGTTCAGCCTGGGGACCTCCCCGTGCGCGCTCAGTTGAGCAGCTTCCCCCCCCTTCTCCCGCTCAGATGGACTCGTCCTCTCCTCACCTCCTCGGCACTCTTCGGGAGTTCCCGCCGTCTCCCGTTCACCTTCGGCAATCTCCGGAGCTTTTCGTTAAGGGCCACAGGGGTGTGCGTGGGGGGGTGGCGCTCGGGTTTTTCCGGCATCTCTCGGATTTTTCCGTCCCCGTTCGGGTTTTTCCGGCCTCCGTGCGGGGCGCTGCCTCGGCGCGGCTGCGTGCCGGCGGGCGCCATTTTGTGTGCCTGCCCGTGGAGCGTGGGGCGGGCGGGCGGATAAGCCGGGCCGGGCCGGGCCGTGCCGAGCCGACCCCCGCGCTGTACAGTGACTGTGCCCCCCTGTTCGCCCCCCCGACCCCCTTGCCCATGGCCGTGGAGAGCCCGAGTGTCCCCCCCGCCGCCGCCGCTTCCCCCCCCAGCCCGCACTCCACCCCCCCTTCTCCGTCCTGCCACCACCACGACAGCGGCAGCTGCAGCCTCCCCCGGCCGCCGCCGCCGCTCCAACACCACCACGGCCCGGACGAAAGGTCCAGTAACCGCCTCTCCCGAGAGCCTCTCTGTCTGTCTGTGTCTGTCTGTCCGGCTCGCCGGACCAGGTTTGGGGGGGGTGGGGGGGCAACGCGGGGCGACCGGTGGGGGGGGGAAGGGGTCGGGGGGGTGGGGGGGGGGGCAGTGGGGGCCTGGGGAGGGGGGGGGACAAGGCCTGAGGTGAGCAGGGGAGCCAGGGCGCAGGCCTGAGGCGGGCGGGGGGGGGGGGTAGGCCTGGCTTTGGGGGGGGGGGGGAAGCGGAGCCCGGAGGGGGGGCTGCGAGGAGGAGGAGGAAGCGGGGCCAGAGGCAGGGACAGCCGGGGATATTTAGGGGGGGGGGGGGGGATGTCCTGGGTAGAGTAGGAGGCCGAGGGAGGAGGAGGAGGGGGCCGCGGCCTGGGTAGAGCCAGGCCCTGAGGGTAGCGCAGGGCCTGGGGTACCATGGCGGGGGGGGGGGAGGGGGGGATGTTGGGGGGGTTTATGAGAGGAGCGAGGGTCTGGAAGAGGCCAGGGAGGGGGGGGGGGTCCTAGCTGCCTTTTTTGGGGGGGAGGGGGGTCCTTAATGAGGTCTTTAATGACGTTATTTCTCCTGGGCAGCACTGGCCTCATTAACGTCCCCTTTGTCTTCTTTCTGCTTCTTAAAAATTATTCCTTGGCTCAAATCAGGGAGTGCAGACAGGGATAGGAGCGTAGCGAGGGTTGGGGGTATAGGGGGTACGGGGGGGGGTCTTGGGGTGCAATAGCCTCCATCACCTCCCCCTTTTGATAGAGAAAGGCTCAGCTCCAGTGCTCCCAGGTATTAAAAAGTTTAAAAAATATATATATATATCTCCTAGGAACCCCCTCTTTCCTCTGAGATGTATGTAAAGCACCTTATTCCCCCTCCCCAAACATAACTTTAGCCGTTTCCTTTATTACCACTTTTTTTTTCTTAGTTGAAACCATATAGCCAGAAAGTATCGGCAAAAATAAAACAGTTTCAGTGTGTATGTCTTGGGGGGGGGGGGGGGGGAGATAAGAAAAGAACGAGGTTTGCTGCCTTCCCACTCCCCTGGAGGGCAGGTGTGCAGTGCGGAGAGCTGCTTTTATGCATTAGCATGCCTTTGTCTCTGAGGAGGTTTGTTTTCCATGTGATGCAGGGTTGGGTTTGTAAGTAAGCTCTTTTACTGAACAATTAAATTATACCTTTCCCTGCCTTCCCCCCCTCGCCCCCCTCCCTGCCACCAAGTCCTGAGATCATCTGCAGGGTATGTTTCATGTAAGCAGTGAGTTGATACTGTGTGTGTACAAACCAAGCAGAATTCTCCCCCTTTGTAATGACTGATAGAGTTATGCACCCCACTGATGTGAATGTTTAAAAGACAAAAAAAGTCACAAAAGCACACAATTTACTCCCAAATATGTCTGTTGTGACGTTTCCAGGTGAAGTAGCACTGAGATGCCTCGGTAAAACTCATACCACTGACCCTTGATGCCATCTAGACGTAGGATGTGGATCCATTGCTTTGTCTGCAAACTCCATCCTCATTCCATTACGTTGACTGTAAACCGGCTGCCCCTGGGTGCGGGTTTGCCTGTAAAGCAGAAAAAGATGTTTAAAAGTTTTGTTAAACAACTCCAAAGTGTGTCAAAAAGAAAAAAAAAAAGGTGGCAAAGAAAGCACTGTTCCCAAATGTCATCACACATTGTTCCCCCATCCCCATATACAGACTCATGTTGGATAATTAGAGAAATTGAAGTAGCGACGTACAGTGCAAGCACCCAGTTTGTAACAAATCTCGTTAGCGTCCTCGATTTTCCTTCTCCCTTTCTTTTCCTTTGTCGATCAGGTGCGTTATGTTCCTCACGCTACTTCACACAATTCAAGTTCGAAGTAAGAACACCATGCACAGTGTTGGGTATTTCTCCCCCTTCCCATCCAACTAATTTAATTTCTTGGGTTAGTTTTTCCTGGAGACCAAAACCACACACTTCTGCCCCTTTTCGTCCAGCTTACATTGTCCTCAGGTGGAAAAAAGCCCAGTGTTCCCTCTAAGCACACCAATACAGTTGTGTGAAATTGTGGTGGTTTTTTTCCCTCTTGTCTTTATTCCCTAAAAAAAGAAAGAAAAAGGTATATACATCTGCTTAAACTGTTAAAATATTGCAAGCACTTGGTATAGCAAATTACAGGGCTTTTTGTTATAGATATAATTGTATTCCAGAAAGGGGTTTTCACATAAAACAATATCCAGTGGTGTCTTTTGTGCCTTTTTGTCGCTGTTTTTAAATGTTTTATGACAGGACCCTTATGGTCCCTGTACCTTCTGTGGCTTAACTTTGCCGTGAAACCATAAATCTGGGATTTTTTTTTTTTCCCCTTCGATCAAAGGTCCACTATCAGAGCTTGAAAATGTTACTGGTCTGGCCGAAATGTTTTTAGTTCAGAGAGAGCGGGACCTCATAGTGTTGATTTTTTCCCCCTAATATATTCAATTAGTAACTTTGTTCTGTTATTTTACTAAACGTATGTACATGTTAAGCTTTATACTTCCACTCTTGATCCCAGAAAAATCGAAACTCGTTTTTGATTGTCCACTGCTAATGACATAAGTGATTTTTTTATCCATACCAAGATGAGTTGGAAAGGACAGATGTGGCAGAAAAGAAAGAAAATAGGCTGCCAGAACACTTTAGGTTTTCTCCCTTTTGAGGGATGGAAGAACCAGGGATTGTTCGAATGTCAGGAGTTTTCAGGGATTGTACTGCCAAGTTTACAGGAGTTGTTGACTGGTTCCATAAAGTGAGTCGTAGGGGTTTTTTTAATATAGTTAAATATTAGCTGTAGGAGTCAAACTTCTTGTTTGGGGCTTTTCCTTGTGCCTTGCTTCCCCTGACCCATTTTTAATTGGGCTCAAACTCCTCGCACTCATGATTTGCTAGAGATTACCTTTTTAATTGCGCAAACACTCAGGCAGCCATTTAACATCGGTACCGTGAGTAGCTCCCTGGAAAATCGGAGCAACTTCTGATAGCAAAGCAGAGCACCCGCCAGGAATTTTTTTTGCAGGGACAGGTTTTTTTTCTAAGGGCATAATTGTTCAGCTGAGGCTCCTTGGGTCGAGCGAGGCTTTGTTATACTGGGTTAAAGGAAGGGCTAAAGCAAATCCCAGACCCCAGCGTCTTTTTTTTTTAGGGCCTGGGATGTATCCCGTTGCTGTGGCATCAGCCATGCTGTGGCAGCGAGGACGTCAGCGCTTAGCGTTAGGATTTCACTGAAAGATTTGGATAGGAGGAGCGGGAAGCAGCTAACCTGCGAGCAGAGAGGATGTTCAGAATTTGCAGCTGAGTCAAGCACATTCCCTGAGAAATCTTGAGTTGTGACCAAATAGCGCTTGAAAGTTTCCCTTAGTATAAACGTCCCTTAAAAACATGGATTTTAGGGATGTCAGGAGGAGGATTTGCCCCAGTTACAGCCAGGAGTGGGCTAAAGGTATCTCTTTCCAAGCCTTGTATAAATTGGTACAATATGTATGTTACCATAATGAAAAAAAAAAAAAAAACCCAAACCCAACTGTATAGAAGATAGAAAAAGCTGATAAATTTTAATGACTTCTGCCCCAGTCCCCACAGTTTGAATGAGGCAGCATGGCCCCGCTGCCTTCAAAGCGGTGCTTCTTTTATTTCTTGATTGATGTATTTCCCCTGGTTTCCACTTGGAATAAATTGTAAGGCGGCCACACTGGCAGGCCAGAGGAGAGCTTAGTTCCTTTGGGATAATCAGTGTTTTGGTGAAAGAATAGAGATCTTGCTGAATAATTTTCTCCAGTGCGGAGCGTGCAGGTGTGATGCTGGGGTAGGATACGTTTCCTCCGAGCAAGTTGTTGGTGAGGCAGTAAACTTCTGCTGAAGCATTAAATGTGTGATTAATAACCTTTAGCTGGATGTAGAGGTCAGTCTGAAAAGCCTGGCCTTGCGTTTTCATTAGAAAACCTTAAAATGCAGAGAATGAGCAAAAACTACGTGTCTGTCCTAAAAAGAGCTAAATTCCACTCAAAGCAGCACGATCTCCCTGCCCTGTTGTACACACGGAGGGGTCTGGTTTTAAATCCTCTCTGAAATAGGTTGTGGAGAGTTGCTCTCAGCAGGGATGATCCATTCTCTACCAAAAAACCCGCTCCCCCTCGAGGTTGGCCAGTTGATTTATGGTTGTTTTCAGTTTTTACTTGGTTTTACCACGCTTACAATTTTAATTTGCTGCCTGATCATTTCCCTACCCCATGGAGTACACTGTCAAATACATCCGATTGTTAAAAATCAACTTTAAACTCATGGTTGCCCAGCTCGAGGCAGAAGGTGTTTATCCTAAAGATACGCACTTGTGTGCACAGCTTAAGTCCCTGTCAAGCGTTTTTCTTAAGATCACGTAAAATTAGAAGCAAACATTTGCTTATCATGAGATTAAATCGCATGGATTTGCAGTCCGGTGACTTCAAGAGCGTTTACGCTTTATTTTCAGAGCCTTTCTCCTGCATCACTCAGGGAAAAAAAAAAGCGTTTTCACCCACCCCATGCTTTGCATTCCTCAAAGTTAAACCGAGATCTACCTTTGTACATTAACTCCCTCCCCGCTCTTGGCGTCCGTGGATCCGCTCTGGCAAAACCAGATCATGCACCGGGCAGGCGATTTCATGGTCAGCTGCACCTCTTGTGCAAAAAGCTGCCGTACAAAGGAAGGTTTCTTCCAGCAGGTCGGCTGCTAAATTGGGGGTTTTTTTATAGGGGTATTGTGTAGAAGCTACACCAAGGTACGCATCTGTCGCACTTAAGTATATAGAGCAGGTGAGAGCACACAAAGCTCTTTCTTTTCTTAAAAGTAGTAAAAAACACTGTTGTTTTTCCGAGGATGGCAGCCAAGAGGCTTATTTTTGATGGGGTTTCTTTCAGGTGTAACAAGCAAGGAGCAATAATATCTTTAATAGGTTTAGGAGGGTATATCAGCTATAACTGACAGTAAATCCGCTGTCTAGGCCACTCATTTGTCACTTCGTTCCGCTCATTTCCCAATTTAACAAAGCCTCGGCTGTATAAAGTGACATTATTTATTTTAAGATGATATTTGAATTCTTGCACTGCCCTTCAGTGGCCAGAATAGCAAAAAACCCACTGAATTTTCTCATAACACAGTCGTTCCTACTATTTTTCCCATAGCAAAGTGCCCACGCTGTCAGTATGGCAGGATAACGATTGGAAAGGGCTTTTGTTTTTTTTCCAGGCGTCGTCACTGCCGTGTTCCGTCATTGCCGTGGCACTGAGGTCACAAACGCCGCACGGCACCCGGTGTGGGTCCTTCCACGAGGATGCGTGCTGCGCCGGGGACCATCCCCTGTAGATCAGGCGAGCAGGAGCGATAGGAAAGCCCGAGATGAGTGTGGATTTGGGGAAGAATTTTCCCCCAGTCAGTGTTTTCTGCAATACCAATAGTTGCTTAAGAGACATGGCTTCTTCACCGCATACCCGCAGCGACTCTCCACGGTGAGCCGTCCCCCAAAAATGCACAACGTTGCTTTAATTGCTTTTAATTTTTTTCCATCCTGCCTGAGAAATCATTTGGTTGCTTTCAAACATCCTTACCTACCAGTTGCCGTATTTCAAATGACTCTGTTTCGTTGTGTTCGGTGCTTCGATAATACTTGCCTAAAAGTTTACAGAGCGCTTTCCCAGCTCTAAATAAGCCCCACAGTCCCCCAGAGAGGTTGGTGTATCATTTCTGGCCCAAACCTACTCAAATCTGGCAGACCTGGAGTTAAAAAATGGCAGGAGATGATATTGCCCATCTTGAGATGTAGTTTGGTATTTAAGCATCTCTATAAACATGATTTTTCAGACTTTCCTTCTTTAGGAGACAGGTATGTTGATTAAATAATTGATATTCATCTGCTAAACAGCTCAGCAATTGCTTTGACAGTTTGGCCTTGTCCTGTTGCTTGGTACTTTTCAAATAATCTTTGCAGCGGCCACAAAATTTGTACACTTGTTCTCAGGAGCCTTTTTGGTCGTCGTTTCTGTAACCACAGCAAATTAAATAATGTGATTGTCAATCAGGACGTGGCTCCAGGGGTGTAGTCTCCTTTAAACCTTGATATCGGACCAGAGCAACTCAAGGCAGGGTAAAAGCTTGTGTACTTCAAAACCAAGAGCAATTATCACTCCTGAAAATTGCAGTTAAGGTGTTAGCGACACACGTTTGTTCCTCTCTGAAGGCAAGGAGCAATTGTGATCCCCAGCCGGCGAGGAGTCCTGGGAGAGGGTAAATGACCCTGATTTCAACGGAGCGATGCCAAAGGGAATAGCCATTTTTTGCAAAGGCATATGGTGTGAGGGCATTTATCGGGCCACACCGGCCTTTATAGCATCTCATCGTTTCCTACAAGCCTGTCCCATGCCCAGGGTGAGCTGTGTTGGTGTTTCACTTTGCTTCACTCACTAGTCCTCTGCTAATAGTTTGCTGGAAACTGGATCCAGAAACCTGGTGGCATTTCTAGTTTGAAATGCATTTATTGATGAAACTGTCCTTCTAGAGAAAGGAGGGAGGCTTTGACAGGACTTTTATTTAAGTATTTAAATTCCTTACCATAAGCTTGTTTTGTTTATGTTCTTACTTCTACTCGGCTTTGTGTGGAGCATGAGTTTCTCTTGTTCCAAGCTTGATCTCACTGAATGCAAACACCTGAAGGATGCTGCGGTCCTGCAATGGAAATAATTTCCACCAATAGTCGCCTTTAAAACTTGTACAGACACCTAGGAATTATGTGTCAGGTTTCAGCGCTTCATGAGTAATACTTAAGTGAGCTTGATTTTGGAGCTAGTCTGTTATTAAAATGGTGCAAGCACAAACAAAAACAAGAGGGGAGCTTTGCATCGCAGTCGGACCGGGCAGCTGTATCCAAGTGTTTGCTCTCCACCATGCCGAAACATCCCCAGGATGCTTCCCGGGGATTGTTAATGCTGGTTTTCATAGGCTTTTTAATGTGTTTGGGGAAATAATTCAGTTTTTCTTTGGTTTTTGTTTGGGGTTTTTTTTAATGTAACCTGAGGTTATCAACAGGTCAGCTCATTTATGCAGCGGAGCTTTTTCCAAGAGGCTCCTGTGTGCCGTTCATAAACCCCATTTCAGCTTCCAGACTTCCCTGAGAGCTACCAAGTGGCAACAGCTCCTTCTTCCAGCCGAGCTGCCTTCTCTGCAGCTGGAGGCACAGCACGGGCATGGCACGGCACACTGCCGCGGTTGCCGTTCCCATTGTGGTGCTAAAGAGGGGAGTTTATAGCAGCCAAAGAAGTCAGTCTTTCCATAGCCTAAAAAAAAACCCAACCAGAGGGATGCGTGTCAAACGTTCACTGCCTATACACTCCTAAATTGTTGTTTGTGAATGACCATGACATATATAAACAAGCCAGCGTTTATGTGTTTAGTTATAGCTTACCATAAGTGAAAAGGGAGGAGGAGACCCCCCTCTCATTTTAAATCCTGCAGTGGCAAACTTGGGACCTGTTGGGAGAAAAGGAATTAGCACAAGGGAGCTGATTGAACTTGTGCCGTATTACACATTTAATCTGTTACGAGGTTGTAAAAAGTTTCTTGTAACCTGTATCTGAGTAATTTTTAATTGAATTTAATTGAGTGGGGCTTGGGGAATCCTCCTGAGGAAGTTTCAGATTTGCTTTATCACCTCTGCTAACCACAGTTGTGGGTGAATGGGAGCATAAGAAAGTGGAAATAACTGGGCACACATCTCTAGGTTTGGCAAACCAATGTGATATTTACTTATTTTTGTCTTCTAGAGGACTGCTTGTTTTATTAAAACACCAATTTCAGTTATTGGAGTGGACTGTTCTATTAAAGCACCAATTCCCATCCCTGGAGTTCGTTTGCAATAATTTCATAGGAAAGTTGAGCGCCGTAATGTTGTGGCTTCCGTTTGTCATTTGCAAGATGCTTCTTTGCCATGTTTAACTCCAGACTGAGCGAGAGCTTGAGCAGATTTTGGTGGCAGAGAGGAACAGAATCGGTATTTGCAGTCACATGTTTAAAACTGCAGTAACTAGGAATTTGTGAGCACTTTGGGAGCTGAGTGCCTGGCTGGCTGGTGAGCGGAGTAAACAGGTTTTATTTTCTTTGAATAAGGGGAATTAAACATGCCTGTCTGCTTTACAGGGAGGATGGTGAACTGGAAGAAGGGGAGCTGGAGGATGATGGAGGAGAGGAGGCTCAGGATCCCTCCGAATCTCATGAAAGAGGTCGGAAGGAGAAAGGAGAGAAGCATCACAGTGATTCGGATGATGAGAAAGCCCATCGACGGATGAAGCGCAAGCGTCGGAAAGAGAGAGAGAAAGAGAAGAGGAGATCCAAGAAGAAAAGGAAATCCAAACACAAGGTGAGCCATGCGCTGCATTTGCTTCCCGGGTCCTCCAGGGTCCCAGCTCCAGTCTGCCTTCCTCTGCCATCAGGTGTCTCCAGGGAATTTCTCCTCTAACATTATGGGTAGTTTGAGGCTCTTCCCCTAACAATAATTGTGAGGTGGGAGCACTCGCAGGATTTCTTGGGGTTCAGATCCTTAAAGCCTTCCTCCCCTGAGGACTAGCAAGCACAGCAGTGGGGCACTGAGTTCTGCAGGTGGGATAAAAATGCTACAGTGCTCTCTTGTCCGTCTGAGAACACAGAGCGGGAAGAAAACAGGTTTTTATTTAGGGAATTCCTTTGTGAGCATTCTTACCTCAAAGGGGATTGCTGACTGCTGGATTTGCAAAATCAACGATGTTTGTTACTTAAGTTTCAGAAATTTCTGGAGCGCAGAAGGCGTATCGTGTTTGTCTTCATTAGGTAACCTGCTAACAGGCCTCCAGTTTTGTAACTCGGTGAACGCTGAAGATTTTGTTAAGCAAAATACGAGTTTCCTAAAAAAAAAAAAAAAGGCAGCAAAGGGAGACTTAGTTGTGTTGCATAGAAAGGCCAGGGGCCTGGCAGCAGTGTCAGAGTCAAGAGCTGGCCCGTAATAAAATGGCACGACGTGTTTTCCTTGCCTTGCAGCGCCATGCTTCTTCCAGTGATGACTTCTCTGATTACAGTGAGGACTCAGACTTCAGTCCTGGTGAAAAGGGACACAGAAAATACAGGGAATACAGCCCTCCCTACTCTTCCGTAAGTACCTGCCAGCAGAGAGAGAGAAGGGGAAGCTGCTCTCCAGTTCAGAGCTGCTGCAAGCTTTGAGCGCCGGTGCCCGTCTAGCTCCATCTATGGGCCACATGCTTTGGCTCTGGTCCTTTAGCCTGTTGATTTTTCACCTAGCTGTTATTTAGGGTTTTAAATTATTTTTAAAAATTAAGTCATGATATTGGGCTTGATTTATTCCTTTCCTTCATCACTAACCTTTCTGCCTTTCTCAAAGTCCCACCAGCAGTATCCATCCTCTCACAGCGCTCCCATGCAAAAGAAGAGCTACTCTAAAATGGAGAGCAAGAATTATGGCATGTATGAGGACTACGAGAATGAGGAGTACGGTCAGTACGAGGGGGAAGAGGATGAAGATATAGGGAAGGAAGATTACGATGACTTTGCAAAAGAGCTGAATCAATACCGGAGAGCGAAGGAAGGCTCTCACCGGGGGCGAGGTACATCTAAGCATTCCTTTTCTCGCCGTATGTCTGACACTCGTTACCTGCAGCTCGTTTAGCTGGTCTGCGGCCAAATAAGGCTGGATGCATGCAAGAAGCTTCACAAAGGTGAACTGCCTGGCCTGCGTGAAGCCCTGCCTACGGAGAGCCAGCTGCAATGGCCTAAACAACTCTTTGGTGTTAGTTTGCGACAGGGGAAAGTGTTTTTTCCTGTTTTCCACTCCGCGGCAAAAGTTCAGATCCCTGTGGATAATTTAATGTTTTAAATAAGCATTTTTCTTGCTAGCATAGATCGTTTTAAAAGCACGTAGTGGATAAAATAGAACAAAACCTTTATTTGAAAGGAAAATGAAGTCGATCGATAGCGTAACAAGTCTGATGTCATCACATCTGGAGTACACAGATTTACGTTACCAGTCTAACATACCTGTGCAGCAGCTGACGTGGTCACATGGCATTGTTTATTTTAAAGAAGGTTATCATTTGGCTTCTTAAAAATCCATTCTTTTAGAATATTAAAAACTGATTCACTTAGAAAAAAGGTTTTAAGGCACTGGTAATCCCGTACTGAAAGGTTATCATTTATTTTTCCTTGTCTGGGATATTCTTGTGCTGTTTTAAGGTACTTGAGGGGTGGAACACAGCACAAAGCTGACCCTATCCCTTTGCTTCACCAGGTGGCCGTGGCCGAGGCAGAGGGTACAGAGGGCGAGGTGGCAGAGGGGGGATGAGAGGAGGCCGAGGCATGGGCCGAGGGAACCGAGGGCGAGGCAGAAGTGACCACCCCGAGGAAGAGGAGGAAATGTATGAAGAAGAGATGGAAGTAAGTGCGCGAGTCTCTGACCTGCTCCCAGAGAACCATGGAGGCATGAGAATATTCTTTTTCACAATTAGGATGCCTGTGTTTGAGGGGGAATGGGCTGCGCTTCATCCCTGCTCACTGAAAGCACCGATCCTTCTCATTTGTAGTACTGCGATAATGAGGAGCCCATGGGTGATGAGGAGTACGATGACTACTCGAAAGAGCTGAATCAGTACCGCAGGAGTAAGGAGAATCGTGGACGGGGTGAGTGGGATAACGAGCTGTTCTGGGATGGTCCCTGCTTTCTGCTCTCTCACACGTTTTATGGAAGGAGAGAAATTAGAAACGAGGGGGCTTGTTTCAGGTTTAAATCGAGGACGTGGTCGTGGCCCCAGAGGAAGAGGAAATAAAGGAATGGGCAGAGGACGAGGCAGAGGCGGAAACAGAAGTGGGATGGGGAAAGGTGGTGGAATGAATGAAGATGATGATTACTACGATGAGGACATGGGAGTAAGTAGCTCTTTGTTTTCTGATGGCTTGCTGCAGTGCTGGATTTGCGCCTTTCCCCCACCCCCCTCTGTAAATCCAGTCAGGTTTCAAAGAAAGCCTTCGCAGGAGCGAAAAAAACAAATGGGCCTTCCCCAGGATCCACAAAAGTTGTCCCATCTCTGAAAGAGATGGATGTTTTGGATTCTGATCCACTGACAGGTTCCTCAAGCCGTGCTCAGGGGCCTGCTAGGCTCAGCGCGCTCATCTTTGCCTCCCTTTTTCATCCCAAATCTCAGTCTTGTTCCCTCTCAGAGATGGCTGCATAGGAAGTTTTAATTTCTCTCATGTAATCCGTTGCTTTGTATTTCAAATTCTTTGTCAACTAACATAATGTGCTTCCAACAGGATGGAGGAGGTGGTGGAAATTACCGGCGGAATGACCACGACAAACCCCACCAGCAGTCGGATAAGAAAGGGAAAGTGATCTGCAAATACTTCGTGGAAGGCAGATGTACCTGGGTAAGGGAACAATTCAAGAATATTTATGTAGATCTCTTTATACGCATGCAGAACCATCACTGAAGCATCAGGTCCAGGTTTTAACTGATTTCAGGGAGGGATTCATGCCTACAAAGAGCGTTTTGTAAAAAGCACACATCTCCCTGTCTGTCCTAGGTGTGTTTTGGGCTGCTGACAAACGTGTTCATGCTTGCATCTGCTAACACACTGTCATTTTGTTTCTGAACAGGGTGACCACTGCAATTTCAGTCATGACATTGAACTACCAAAGAAACGGGAACTGTGCAAGTTCTACATCACCGGCTACTGTGCCAGGGCTGAAAACTGCCCTTACATGCATGATATCCTTTTGGTTTTGCCTGTTTCATTAAGCCAGCCTTAAATTAGTCTTGTTTACTCTGCATAGATGCATGGGGGGGGGTGGTCAGGGGGAAAAAAAAAGGCCATTCCTGGGTAACACATCCTCCACTGACAGGCTGAACGACCAGGGCTGCAGAGAGCCATCCCAGTTCCTTCTTAGCCTTACCTTTCCTGTTGAAGAAACAAGGTTTGTGGCCGTTGTGCCTACAGGAAAATCCAGCAGAAAGGAAAGCGGGGTGTTTCTGGTGACAGTAGTTTAATTTCACTGTTGTGACCGTGAAAATCCTACACGTTGAGAGCCACATTTCAAAGTGAAAAGCATCTATAGCCTCTCTGGCTGAAGGAGTAACTCCCTGTTGGGGTTTATTCTCCTTAATAAATGTTACGAGATTTCCCTTGCAAGCTGTTCCACACCACAGGCAACTGTATCAACGGGGATGACTGCATGTTTTCTCATGATCCGCTCACAGAGGAGACGCGGGAGCTTCTGGACAAGGTACAGAGGGGTGTTAACACAGGTTCACCCTCTGTTTTTCTTCTCTGGAAGTAGATCCTGGAGGTGGAAAGGGAGGGAGACGTTTTCTGGAATGTGTTGGTCAGCTGGGCAGCTCCATGGATCTGCTCTTAACTCCTTTTTTTTCTCAGATGCTGGCGGATGATGCAGAAGCAGGTGCAGAGGATGAGAAAGAAGTTGAAGAGCTAAAGAAACAGGGCATCAATCCCCTCCCCAAACCACCCCCTGGGGTCGGCTTGCTGCCCACACCCCCTCGCCCACCCGGACCGCCGGCTCCGACGTCTCCAAATGGGAGACCCATCCCCGGAGGCCCTCCTCCCCCTCCGCCGCCACCGCTTCCACCGCCGGGGCCACAGATGCCGCCGCCGATGCATGAGCCCCTGTCACCGCAGCAGCTGCAGCAACAACAGGACATGTACAAGAAGATCCCCTCGCTGTTTGAGATCGTCGTGCGGCCAACCGGACAGCTGGCAGAGAAGCTGGGCGTCAGGTGAGGAGTCTCAACATCTCCAGGTAGCGGGGAGAGGGATGGGGATGGCAGATTTTTTGTGTCAAACGATGAGCTCTGCCCTAACGCTCTGACGCAGCCACTGATGGTGGGTGTGAACACATAGAAAAGAGGTTTCTCTCCATTTGGGGGTCACATTTTTGGCTCTTAGAGCCCTGGGTCCCTCCCTCCAGAAGCAGAGAGTGTGTGTTAAAGCGGATTTTCTTCTGTTTTCTCTTTCAGGCACCCAGGTCCACCTCCTCCCAGGTTCCCCGGGCCAGGAGGACCCCCAGGACCAATGCCTGGACCCATGCACCCCGACATGCACCCTGACATGCACCCTGACATGCACCCAGACATGCACCCTGACATGCACCCTGACATGCACCCGGATATGCACCCGGACATGCACCCGGACATGCCAATGGGCCCAGGAATGAATCCCGGCCCTCCAATGGGTCCCGGACCCCCCATGATGCCCTACGGACCAGATGATTCCCCCCACTCCGGCATGATGCCGCCCATCCCACCAGCGCAAGGTTTCTATGATAATTTCTACCAGCAGCAAGAAGGTCTGGAGATGGATCACGGCATGATGGGAGACCCAGGTACGTCCTGAGGATCTGCCGGGATTGGCTCTTAGGTGCTTTTGCTGGACATGCTGGCTTGGAGACAGGTTGTTCCCAAGATGCCCAGGCACAGCAACAGGCCGAGAGGGGGAAAAATTGCGTTGTTTTTCGCAGCTTTGAGATTTTCTTTTTAACATGTGATGATCTTTCCTTGGCAGAAGACTACGGCAGTTACGACGATATGGAAGGGCCTCCGGGAGAGCACATGTTCCCTGATCCATCCTTGGATCACGATGCCTTGTGCGAAGGAGGCCCACACGGCTTACCGAAACCACTGGGCAGCATCCCTGATTTCATGCCGTCGGCGCAAAGAGCGCTTTACTTGAGAATCCAGCAGAAGCAGCAAGAGGAAGAGGAGAGAGCTCGGAGACTAGCTGAGAGCAATAAGCAGGAACGTGAAAATGAGGAAGGCAAGTGGCAAAATACATTTTCCATTCAAAGCTGCATGCATTGAGGGGGGGATAACTTGAATCTGCTTTGGCTTCTACCCACCCGGAGGTGTGATCTCTGAGAAAGAGGGGGCCGTCGGAGAAATGGGAGTATCGGGGAGGAATTCTTTAGGGAACAAGGGGTGCTGAACACCTCAGAGAAAATCCCCAGCATCGAAAGAGCACGTTGCTGGTGAAGGAGGTGGAGCAGGTCTGCCAAAAAAATGGGAACAGCTGGCCAGAAGGTGAATGAGATAGGGTTGCTGGCTTAAATTGTGGTGAAATTAGAGCCTGCTGCAGACAGGAGGAAGAGGAAGAGAGGGATGCTTACGGTTCACCAGTAGTTTGGGGTGTGAAAATGAGACCAGGGAGGCCGAGGCTGTCGCGCGTGGTCCCCAGATTTGGCAAAACCTAGGGACGGTTGGGAATTTGGGCAGCGTTGGGTTGAGAGGGGAGAGGGAACGCATTTTGGGGGACCTCCTCAGCATCGCGGCTTGACAGTGCTTTAATTGCCTTTTATCAGCTGCTTTCTCTTCTCCTTCCTCCCAGGTGATACTGGTAACTGGTATTCCAGTGACGAAGATGACGGTGGAAGTAGCGTCACCTCCATATTGAAAACCCTAAGGCAACAAAGCTCCGGCAGACCTCATGCCCAACCCTGCCACGGAGAAATTGGGCCACCCTCTGGTGTGAGCGACCCTCGCCTGCAAAAAGCCCAAGCAGGAGGGAGCGGTCGTCCTGCCGATCCGCGCTTACGGGATCCCAGGCTTTCCCGAAACGCGGACCTTTCCGTCCCGTCTCTCCCCAGCGATTCGGGACCCACCGACCCCAGGCTTGCGCGACACATTCCCTCCTCCACCCCCAAACCAGAAGTTCCTCATTCCAGTGTCATCGGCAGTCAGAAACCCCCCCTGCTCCCTGACGAGGAGGAAGGGGAAAGGGCTCTACGGGATAAACCAGTCAACATCCCCTTAGATGCTCTCCCGGGCCATTCCCTGCGGGATCCCCGCTCCCAGCTGCAGCAGTTCAGTCACATCAAGAAAGACGTCATCCTCAACAAACCCAACTTTGCCCGGATGGTCCTGTGGAGCCCAGAGGATCTGATTCCTCTACCGATCCCAAAGCAAGAGTTTATTCCCGTCCCGGCTGCCCTTCAATCCATGCCTACCCTCGATCCGCGTCTTAACAGATCCCAAACGGGTCTTTCCGATCCCAGGCAGAGAGGGGGAATGGCGCCAGGGGACACCGGTTCCTCTTCGGGCACCGGTCTCCCCGATTTCGAGCTCCTGTCAAGGATATTAAAGACTGTGAATGCGGCTGGCAGCCCGTCTTCCAGCCAGAGTGACAAACCCAGCGACCCTCGGATGCGGAAAGCCCCTGCCGATCCCCGGTTACAAAAATCTGCGGAAACGGGGGTTTCTAGAACCCCTAAAATGGCAGAGCCGGTGTCTGCTGGCGATGCCGCCCCGGCCATCGCTCCCTACGACCCTCGGCTGCTGACGGCCGGCGGGCTGAGCAAAGGCAGCGGGCAGAGCAGTGTGCTGAGCGCCATCAGCTTGTATGATCCCAGGACTCCAAGCTCGGGTGGCAAAGCTTCTGAGTCTCCTAACGAAGGCAATTCATCTTCCAAATCCTCAGATTCCGGCAGAACGACCGGTAAAACCAAGGAACCCCTTTTCATCCGGCGATCAGCATTAGATCAGCCCGAATCGGAGAAGGCGAGCGCCGAATCTGCTACGGACAGGTACAACAGCTATAACCGGCCTCGTCCCAAAGCCGCTGCCGCCACCCCCCCTGCCCAAGAAACGACCCCCCAACCCGGGGTCCACAACCTCCCGGTCCCCTCCGTTTACGGCATGGTCAAACAAAGCGCCAAATCCGGATCGGGAAGCCCATTTGCAGGGAACAGCCCGGCGCAGGACAGCGAGCAGCAAGACGCCGCTTCCCTTAAAGATGTCTTTAAGGGTTTTGATCCCACGGCTTCTCCTTTCTGCCAGTAGTATTAAAAAAAAAAAAAAAAAAAAACCAACCAACAAAACCAAACCCTGACTCTGCTCCGTGCATCGAATTAGCAGCGCAGTGTTGGTAATTTGATTTATGTGGGGGAGGGAGGGGTTGTTTGGTTTGGTTTTTTTTTTCTTTTTAATTCCATTAGCGCTCATTTTAGCCATATAACGTGTATATAAATCCCAGTTTCTGCTGTAACTAAAGAGAGTTTCCCCAAGCTGCGTTTTAAAAGAAGGATCAACACCTCCCTCTGTGATAACAACCAGTGTTTTCTTTATTTTAGTGCTTTCCCCCCCCTTCAAAAAAAAAACAAACCAATTGAAATCATCCAGGGAGGAGGGGAAAAAGAAACACTGTGTTTCAAACCTGACTTCTCCATCTCCGCTCGGGGAGGAAAAATTACTGCAATTCTTTAATTTCTTGCTTTAAAAAGCTGCGCCAATCGGTCATGGGGTTCATTTTTACAGCAGAATTAACTAAAAATCTTTGTATTATAGCCTTTTTCTAAAATCCTGCTGTGGCGAATGGGAGTAACCATGAAAAATCCACAAAAAAAACCCCCAAAAATACCCATGTGAAATTGCTTTTGTAATTGTGGGGAAGGGGGGGCGTCTCACGTTTCTTTGGGTTTGGGTTTTTTTTTTTTTTTGGAAGTAAATATTTTTATGCCGTTTCTTGGAGGTTTTCAAGACAACCGGGGCGCTTCGAATCCCCGAGAAGGTGACGAAATATTTACAGCCCCCAAAAGTTCTTCAGGCTACCAAAAAAAAAAAAAACCCAAAACCAAGAAGGAAAAAGGTTGTATTATTGCAATTAAATTATTAATCTCAAATTATTTCGCTCGTACGTAGTTTGCATCTGGAAAAGGGGCATTTTTTTCGCCCCCCACCCCACCCCCCCCGAAAAAGGCAGGTCTGCGCTTGGAAGCTCTTGGTGCCTTTTTTTTCCCATCATGGAGAGAAAATCGTCCTTCCTGCCATGGGATGGGATCAGAAAAAGGAGTTAAAACCCAGTTCCCGGCTGGAAAATCACCATCAATGCAACTGGAGGAAAAAAAAAAACAACTGCACAGAAAACCCACCGCCGTGTGTTTTGGGGGGGGGGGGGGATCCATTTTCAAGCACTCGGCGCTGTGGTAAGCACAGTCCGGCTCCACCAGCCTGCGAAAAACCCCCAAAACACTTATTTTTTTCAGTGATAAAGTTTGGGTTTTTTATCATTCCTTCAAATTTACGATGGGTTTTTCTCAAACTGTCACTCCCCGAAATATTTTCCCTCGGCGTTTCAAGCGGCCAGGGTTTGCTTTGAGCAGGGCAAGAACCTGAACTTTTTGTAAAATGATTTATTATTATTTTATTTTATAAGGATTTAAAAAAAAAAAAAAAAAAAAACAGCTATCGAATCCAGTCAGGGGGGATTTAGTTTTTTTTCCACCTGCCAGAGGTTTCGAAGAAGAGCAATTGTAATAAATGTGTAAATAATTGTTTCAGAGTCGAGGTCATTGATGGAAATACCTGGGGTTTGCACCAAAATTGGGGCTTGGGGTTGGGTTTTTTTTTTCCCCTTCCCTTTTTTGCGGGTATTTTCCAAATCCTGTTGAGGAGCTGACGGTTGAGCATCGGCATCCTGGGGTTTGGGGTGCGTCTGGGGGGTTTGGGGGTGCAGGTGGGGGATTTGGGTGGGTTTGGGGTGCATCTGAGGGGTTTCAGGGTGCACGTAAGGGGTTTGGGGTGTGTCTGGTGGGTTTTGGGGTGTGAGGGGTTTGGGGTGCAGGTGGGGCATTTTGGGGTGCAGGTGGGGCGTTTGGGGGTGCAGGTGAGGGGTTTTGGGGTGCAGGTGAGGGGTTTGGGGTGCATCTAGGGGCATTTGGTGTGCAGGTGGGGGTTTGGGGGTGCAGGTGAGGGGTTTGGGGGGTTTTGGGGGTGCAGGTGAGGGGTTTTGGGGTGCATGTGTGGGGTTTGGGGGTGCAGGTGTGGAGTTTGGGGTGCAGGTAGGGAGGTTTGGGGGTGCAGGTGGGGGTTTGGGGTGTGGCAGGTTTTGGGGTGCACCTGAGGGGTTTGGGATGCATCGGGGTTTGGGGGTGCAGGTGGGGGTTTGGGGTGCATCTGGGGGGTTTCAGGGTGCAGGTGGGGGGTTTGGGGGGTGAGTGTAAGGTTTGGGGGTGCAGGTGGGGGGTTTTAGGGTGCATCTGGGGGGTTTCAGGGTGCAGGTGGGGGGTTTGGGCGGTGAGTGTAAGGTTTGGGGGTGCAGGTGTGGCATTTGGGAGGCATCTGGGGGAGCTGGGGGTGCTTCTGGGACGTTTGGGGGAACACCTATAGGATCTGGGGGTGTCTATGGGGTTTGGGGTGCAGGTGGGGTTTTGGGGGTCCCCTGCACAGTAGGGTACAGGCAGGGGGGTGTGTGGGGTGTCCCGCCCTCCCCCCCCCCAGCAGGTGCCGTTTGGCGTGCCAGGGCTGGTCGTCCCCCCCCCTCCAGGGACCCCCAGTCCCACCCCCAGGGAGCCCCCCCAGATTGCATTCAGCTTGGGGAGCCCCGGCCATTTCTGGGGTGCCCAGGCTAAGGGGGACGGGGGGGGCAGCACCCCAACATGCCCACCCCCTCCCAGGAGAGGATGCTGGGGGCTTATGGTCCCTCCTCCATGGGTGCCCCCCCCGCCCACGGCTGTGGAACCCCAACATCTTTTGGGGTACGGTTTGTGCCCCCCAACCCCTCCCCGCACCCCCAGCCCCTCCATCACCCCAGCCCCCCCCCAGTATTCCCAGTTCCCCCCCCAGTACTGCTCCCCCCCCAATTTTGGCCCATTCCCACACAATAAAAGTGATTTTGGGGGGTCCAAGCATGGGAGGTGGGGGACAGCCCCCCATTTTTAGGGGGGGGGGTCAGGATCCCTGCAAGGCCCTCCCTCTGGGAACGGAGCTGGGGGGGGCACTTCCTGGCCAGATGTTCCCAACATCTGGATTCTTCTATAAACAGCTGGCGGGGGGGGCGGTGCTGAGAACAGGGCAGCTCATCACCGCAGTGACACAAAGTTTTTTTGCGGGGGGGGGACGGACCCTGGGGACAAGGAGCCTCGGCGGGGCGGGGGGGTGTTGTGTGTGTGTCCCCCGGGGCCGGAGCGATGCTGGGCTCATGCCTAAATATGGAGCTGGCGGAGGAAGGCGGACAATGCTGGGGGGGGGGCTGTTTAGGGGGGGCTCCCTATTTTTTTAGGGGCGTCCCTGTTTTTTGGGGGGGCCCCAAATTTTTTGGGGGGGTCCCCGCCACACACCACCCCCACCCATGTGACACAGCGAGGTTTTATTCCAGGGGGGGTCAAAGGATTTACATGTTGGGTGGGCTTAAATACTGTACAGTGGGTGCTGGGGGCGGGGGGGGACGGACGGACCCCTTATGGGTGCTGGAAGTGGGTGACCCCACACCCCCCACACCCTGCGGTCAAGAGTGGGGGGGGTCACGGGGGAGGTGGGTTGGGGTCCTCGGGGCTGGGTCGCTGGAGGACTTGTTGCTTCGGTAGCCCCTTGAGTTGGGTGAGGAGCTCCCGTACGAAGTCCTGCGTGGAGGGGAGGGGTATAAAAAAAGGAGGGGGGGGCTAATTAGAGACCCCCCCAAAAATTAAGCCCCCCCCACCTCCCTTCCCTGAAGCTGCTGCTGGAGATAAGCGGGGAGGAAAAGGCCCCCCCGGAGGAAGCCGGAGCTGAATACTTTGCCTTTTAAAGCTTGGTTGGAGCAGCCGG
Organism: Necrosyrtes monachus; assembly: GCA_037953605.1. Lineage (NCBI taxonomy): Eukaryota > Metazoa > Chordata > Aves > Accipitriformes > Accipitridae > Necrosyrtes > Necrosyrtes monachus. The sequence continues at coordinate 1,429,939 of JAZGTQ010000157.1, read as the reverse complement.
AGCTGGGAGAATGCGGGGGGGGGGCGGGGGTGGCAGCATGCACCCCCACACACTCGTGTCACCACCCCACGCGTGCCCCCTCACCCCACCCCATGGGTGCATACCTCAGTGTCAGCAGTGCACGATCTCAGGATGCCCTGGATGGATGGATGGGGGGGGGGGGCGGGATGTGAGGAGGGGGGGCGTCACGCGTGGGCCTCACCCACTCAAAACTCGGGTTGGGTGCTCCCCCCCAAAAAAACCCACACCTGCAGCTTCTGGGCTCGTTCCTCGTCCGTCTCCAGCTCCAGGAGGTCGTCGATGTTCACCTCGTCCGGCATCTCCCCTTCCTGCCATGGGGGGGGGGGCACACAGGGACACCCCTGGGTGTCCCCAAGACCACCCGCCACCCCGCCTGTCGTGTCGTGTCCCCCCACACACGCGTTGGGGGGGGGGGTGTTTGTCCCCAAGCCTTCCCCGCGTGGGGCCTGGGTGTCCCCGAGTCCACGCACCCCTTTCCCCCGCGGTGTGTCACCAACCCCTCCCACGTGTCCCCAACACCCCCCCCGTGTCCCCCCGCCGAGGCCAGCGGGATAACGGGACATCTGTCACCTCCCATCTGTCCCCGTGTCCCCCCGCCCCCCCCCGGTCCCTCCGCGTCGTTCCCACGGGGGACCGGGTCCGGCACGGGGCGGGGGGGGACGACGGACACCCGGTCCCGGTGCTGCTCCCGGTCCCGGTGCTGCTCCCAGTCTCATTCCCATTCTCGGTCCCGTTCCCAGTCCCGGTCCCGCTCCCGGTCTCGGTCCCACTCCCGGTCCCTTTCCTGCTCCCGTTCCCTGTGCTGCTCCCAGTCCCGTTCCCGTTCCCGGTGGTTCTCCCGGTCCCTGTCCCATTCCCTGTGCTGTTCCCAGTCCCGCTGCCAGTCCCGTTCCCTGTCCCGGTGCTGCTCCCAGTCCCGTTCCCGTTCCCGGTGCTGCTCCTGTTCTCGTTCCCATTCCCTGTGTTGCTCCCAGCCCCGGTCCCTCTCCCGGTCCCGGTGCTGCTCCCAGTCCCGTTCCCGTTCCCGCTCCCGTTCCCCTTCCCGGTCCCGGTCCCGGTGCTGCTCCGGATCCCGTTCCCTGTCCCAGTGCTGCTCCCGTTCTCGTTCCCGTTCCTTGTGCGGCTCCCAGTCCCGTTCCCTTTCCCAGTCCCAGTCCCAGTCCCGTTCCCGGTCCCGGTGCTGCTTCCAGTCCCGTTCCCGTACCCAGTCCCGTTCCCGTTCCCTGTCCCGGTGCTGCTCTGGGTCCCGCTCCCGCTCCCGCTCCCGTTCCCGTTCCAGGTGCCGTCGCCGTTCCCGTCCCTACCCGCCCCCGGTAGAGCTCCTCCAGCCGCCCGTCGATCCACTGCTCGGTGTCCAGCCGCCGCTGCAGCTCCCGCCGGTTGTACTTGACGGTGACTCTCGCCGGTCGCCGCTGGAGCCCGGGGCTGCGGGCGGGGGGTTGGGGACGCCGGACAGCGGGGGAGCGGCCCGGGGAACCCCCCCGCCCCTGCCGCCGCCCCACGCGGTTCGCCGCCATCGCTCGTGGGGACGCGGCGCTCGGGGGGGGGGGAACCGCCGGCTATAGGGGGCGGGGGGGAGGGGCGGCCGGGGGGAGGGGCTGGGGCGGGGGAGGAGGGGCGGGGGGGGAGAGGGGCCCACGGAGGGGCGGGGGGGTGCGGTAAACCGGGGAGCTCCCCTCCGCCCCCCCCATAGAGACCTATAGAACCCTATAGATCCTATAGCTCCCTGCAGCCCCCTATAGTGCCCACAGCTCCCATGAACCCTATAGGCCCTATAGCACCCACAGGTCGTCTAATCCTGTAGGCCCCATAGCCTCCTATAGAGCCCACAGCTCCAACCTATAGACCCTATAGTCCCTACAGCACCCACAGCTCCCCTAACCCTATAGGGCCTGTAGCCCCCTATAGCACCCACAGCTCATCTAACCCTATACACCCTATAGCTCCCTATAGTGCCCACAGCTCCTCTGAACCCTATAGGCCCTATAACCCCTATAGAGCCAACAGCTTGTCTAACCCTATAGGCCCTGTAGCCTCCTATAGCGCCCACAGCTCATCTAACCCTATAGGCCCTATAGCTCCCTGTAGCCCCCTATAGCGCCCACAGCTCCCCTAACCCTATAGGCCCTATAGCCTCCTATAGCACCCACAGCTTGTCTAACCCTATAGGCCCTATAGCCCCTTACATAGACCCCACAGCTCCTGTGGACCCTATAGATCCCACAGTGCCCTATAGCACCTATAGCACCACTCCACTAACCCTATAGTCCTCTATAGTCCCCCACAGCACCCACAGCTCCCCTAACCCTATAGCCCCGTATAGCCCCCTATAGCGCCGGGTCTTCCCGGGGCGTGGTGTAGCGCTTTTTTCCCGCGCCGCATGCAAACGAAGGGGCCGGGCTTAGCAGCAATGCCTGAACGGGCGGGGCCTGCGGCCGGCGACGGGGAGGAGCTCGGAGAAGGGGCGGAGCTTGGAGTTGGGGCGGAGCTCGGGGGCGGAGCGGAGCTCGGGGGCGGGACGGAGCGCGCCGTCGGGCGGAGCTTGGGGACGGGGCGGAGCTCGGGGGCGGGACGGAGCGCGCCGTCGGGCGGAGCTTGGGGACGGGGCGGAGCTCGGAGTCGGGGCGGAGCTCGGCGGCGGGGTGGGGCGCACCTGTGTGACGTAAGCGGGCGGGGCGCACCTGTGTGACGCAGCGGCGGCGGCGGCGGCCATGGCGCCTGGGCGGCTCCTCCCGCTCCTCCTGCTGCTCCTCCTGCCCACGGCCGCCGCCATCGACGCCCGGCCCGGCCCCGAGGGCCCCCCCCTGCTCGGTAACGGCCGCCTCCACGCCCCGGGGGGCGGCGGCCGCCTTTGGGGGGAGGCCGCAGCCTCCTGAGGGCCTTGGAGGGGGGGGAACCAGCCTGGGCGGTGGATCCTGAGGGGGGGTCTGGGGGGTCGCGCCTTTGAGGACCCTGAGGGGGTCCTGACCTTTGGGGAGGTTCCAGGGAGGGTTTGAGGGGGGGTCACAGCCTTGAGAGAGGGGCTCTGAAGGCTTTGGGGGCCTCTGTAAGGGCCCTGAGGGGCTCTTGACCTTCGGGGGGTCCCCGAGAAGGTGTGAGGGGGGGTCACAGCCTTGAGGGAGGGTCTCTGGAGGCTTCGGGGGGCTCTGAGAGTCTCTATGAGGACCCTGAGGGGGTCCTGACTTTCGGGGTGGGGTCCCCCCTTGGGGGGGGTGGCTCTGAAGGCTCCTGGGGGGGTAGGCTGTGGCTTAAGGGGGGCTCTGGGGACCTCTGTAAAGGTCTTGAGGGGGTCCTGACCTTCAGGGGGTCACGGGGAAGGTTTGACAGGGGGTCACAGCCTTGAGAGAGGGGCTCTGAAACCCTCTGAAGGCTGCTGACGGGCAGGCTGTGGGCTTGGGGGCGGGCTCTGGGGGCCTCTGTGAGGACCCTGAGGGGGTCCTGACCTTTGGGGTAGTCACAGGGAAGGTTTGAGGGGGCTCACAGCCTTGAGGGGTGGCTCTGAAGATTTGGGGGGGGGGGCTCTGGGGGCCTCTGTAAGGCTTATGGCCTTTGGAGGAGAGGCCTAGGGTGAATCTTGAGTGTGGTCGTGGGCTTGGGGAGTGAGCCTGGGTCCTTGGGGGGTGGCCCTGGGGGGTCACAGCATCAGGGGAGGTTCTTGGAACCCCTCTTGGGGAGCAGGTTGAGTGGGGTTGTGGCCTTTTGGGGGGTCATGACCTTAGGGGAAAGGCCTGAGTGGGGTCACAGCCTCAGGGAATGACCCTGGGTCCCTGGGGGGGGGGACTCTGGGGGGTCATGGCCTTGATGGGGGGGGTCTCTAAATCCTCCTGGGGGGGTCCAGGCCCTTTGGGGAAGGGGGTCTCTGGTGATGATGGCCCTGCTGCTACTTCTGCAGGAAAAGCCTCTGTTCCTTTTTCTTTTTTTGTCATTTTTAAACTGAAAATGGCTCATTGTTCCTTCCCTTCATGGGGAGGGGGCCGGGGGGAGCCACCCCAGTGGCTCTGGCGAGGTGTGGGGGGACAAAAAGGGGTTTCACACACCCCCTCCCCCCTGAAGCCACAACGCCGTTATTCCCTCTGCTCCAAGCTTCCTCTTTGTCTTGAGGAAATCCAGCCCGAGCCTTCCCTGACACCCCGGGGTTGGTTTTTGGGGGGGTTTTACAGGGCTTCAGAGCACCCTCTGCCTCGAGGGGAGGCAGGTTCAGCCTCCCCCACCCTTTCTGCAGTCAAAGGATCCATCCTGCTCCCTCAGAATGGAGCAGCGGCTTTTTTTCCCCCAGCAAAAATCTGGATCCCGGCTATCCCAGCTGACCCTGGAGAGCAGCTGGGAGCCCTTGAGGGAGCGAGTTCGCCCGGTTGCTGCCCTCAAATTCTCCGTAAACAGGAAACGACTTGCACTTTTAAACCCAGTTCATTACCTCGGCGGCTTAACAAGGAAGAAATTTGGGTCTGTCCCTGGGCTGCTGGATTCTGATCCCGCTGGGATTTTCTTTTCCTGAGCCAAAAATGTGGCTTTTTGGGTTGTTTGGGTTTTTTTTAAACATATTTCATCACTTTCAGCTATAAATCAGGTCCCAGCTGGATAATTTTGCAGCACCTGGAGCATCTGTGGCCACCAGCCCAGCAAATCTGTGTGCCACTGGCTCTTCTCCACCACCCCCCGACCCCAGGAGGTGTATTAAGTTGGGGGGGGCAGCACATAGAGGCCCCCCAAAACCTCCCCATGCCTCTCAGGGGCTGTACCCCCACCCTGTGATCCCATTTGGGGTGGTCCCCCCCATCTCCTGGACCACTGGGAAGTGGCCGAGGGGGCGGTTTTGCGACAGGGGATTTCGGTAAAGCCCAAATTTGGGGATTAGGCTTGGTTTTGTCTAAAACTGGAAGTTTCTGGCTATTTGGTTTATTATTATCAGTACTTGGTTTATTATTGTCAAATTTTTATTATTATTTAGTTTATTATTATTTGGGTTATTATTTTCAGCTTATTCTTATTACTTGGTTTATTATTGTTGGTTTATTCTTATTATTTGGTTTATTATTGTCAGTTTATTACTATTACTTCATTTATTATTTTCAGCTTATTCTTATTACTTGGTTTATTATTGTCAGTTTATTACTATTATTTGGTTTCTTATTGTCAGTTTATTACTATTACTTGGTTTATTATTTATTATCCTGGCGGATTTGCCATCACTCTGGCCCTGGAGCACTGCTTGCTGCCCTATTTCCAGCAGTGCAGGCCGGGGGGGCTGCTGGATGTTTTCTTGGGGGGGACAGTTCGCCTCCCGGGCTCTGCCTCGTGCTGGGAATTGGCACGGAGCCAGGCTGCCGAGCCGGTAAATCCCTTCCCCATGCAGGGGGGGAGGGTGGCAGTTGCATCTGTCCCCCCAAAATTTGGGGAAAGCGGGGTTTTTGGTTGTGGCAGTTAATGTCTTTTTTTTGGTTTTCCTCCTGGCAGAGCTCTGCTCGCTGCCCAAGGCGGTGGGACAGTGCCGGGCCTCAATGCCGCGGTGGTGGTTCAACATCACCGGCGGTTCATGCCAAAGCTTCGTCTTCGGCGGCTGCAAGGGGAACGCCAACAACTTCCTGACGGAGCAGGAATGTCAGGAGAGCTGCGTCCTCAGAGAGGGTAAGGTCACCGTAGAGCGGGGGGCACGGACAGACACGGCGCTGATCCCGTCCCTGGGGGGATCCAGGGATCATCCCAGCGCTGACCGCGAGCGGAGAGCGGATGTAGTGGTGAATGCCAACATGGCCGCGTTCCAGTTTGGGGGGAATCCCTCACCCAAATCCCTCCCCAGGAACCATCCCAGGAGGCTTTAACACCAAATTTGGTGTCAGACACCCCAAAATAACCCACCAAATTGTGGTATTTTATTGACTTATTTGGGTGGGTTTTTTATTGTTTCACTGTCAAAAAAACCCAAATAAACCAAAAAATCGGGTTATTTTATTGTTTTGCTGTCAAACACCCCAAAATAACCCACCAAACTGGGTCATTTTGGGTTTGTGGTTTGTTTTTGTTTGTTTTTTTTTTTTTTTAAATCATTTTCCCCAGTTCCGAAGAAACCCGAGCATCGCGCCGAGCAGACCAAAGCCGACTCCACCTACGACGGTAAAACCTCACAGCGACGCTCGGTGCTGCCGAATCCCTTCCCCCCCACCACCATTTCCTTGGGCAACGCCAGGAGAATTTGGGGGGCGGTCTGTGCCCAACATACCCCCCCTTAAATTCCTCCCCACGCCCCCCCCCACCCCAGCATACTGCACCGTCCCCCGGGTGACCGGCCCATGCCGTGCCTCCTTCCTGCGCTGGTACTACAGCCCTGCAAACCGAACCTGCCGGCAATTCATCTACGGCGGCTGCCAGGGAAATAAGAACAACTACCAGCACGAAGAGGAGTGCTTGAAACGCTGCAGCCCCAAGCCAGGTGAGGGGCAGGGGACAGTCCCCAAGTGGCCTCAGGGACATTCCGGTGTCCCCATCCCCTGTCCCCCCCCATCTCACTCTGGTTTCCCTCCCCGCAGAAGATGCCGGTGGCACCGGTGCCGATTTCCGCAGCGATTTTCTCTCTACCAAAGGTAAGCACCGGCAGGGCTCCCTTCTCCACCTCCCCTGGAGACACAGGTGACATCCTAATGTCCCCTCTTGGTGGTTTTTTTTGGGGTGTCCCCCCCCCACACACAGTGCTGGCACTGGGAGTGCTCCTGGCCGTCCTGGCAGCCATTTTGCTGGGTTACGTGACGGACGTCGCGCTCAAGACGTGCCGGAGAAAACCGGAGCTGCCGGGAGTGGGAGCGGGATGGAGCCCCAGCGACGACAAGGAATATCTGATGAGCAACGCCTACACCCTCTGAGAAGGGGGGGGTGCATCCCTTCTTTGTGGACCCCCCCCAAAGTGGGAGGACTGCTCCCCTCCCTCCCCCCCATAATGACTTCTCTGGTGCATTTTGGGCACCTCGCTTGTTCTTTGTAATTATTTTTCCTCTTTTTTTCGGGGCGTTTTTTTTTAAATTCTTTTGTAGAAAAACAGGGTTGTGGGCAATCAGTAGTGGGGGGAGTATGGGGCAATTCCCCCCCCCCCCCGCCCCGTGAGAGGTGGGGTTTCTCTTCCCTTCTCTGCCTTTTCCCACCTGGATTCAGCGGCTGGCTGGACCCAGGGGGGACAAACCCTCTCCAAGTGATTTTGGGGGGGGTCCTAGTGCTTTTGGGGGATCCTGTCCCCTTGCTTTTGGGGGAGAGCACATGGGGGGTATTCCTGATTGTTGTGTCGAATCAGCCAGATTTAGGGTTTAATTATTAATTTTGGGGGTGGGTGGTTTGGTTTTGGGGGGTTTTTTATACGTTAAAAGGGATTTTTTTTTTCTGAATAAAGGGAGATGTGAACCACCCTCTAGGGGGGCTTGGGATTCTTGGGGTGGGTGGGGGGCACCCCAAAAGCGCCTGGGGGGGGTGGGGAGGCTGAGAATCTCAACCATGGGGAGAGTGGGAAGCTCTGATGGGGCTGGGACACCACCCCCCCCCCCAAGCCCAGATGAGGCCCTTTGGGGTGGGGGGGGGGGCAAAAACAGGGAGTCCAGGCCCCTATGGGAGGAAAGCACTTGCACCCCCTTGTGTGTGGGCCCCTCCCTCCGAAATCTGCAGGCTCAGCAAAGATAAACCCTGTGGTCCCACCCTGGCGCCGGCTGGACTGGATCCGGAACACACCCGGGGGGGGGTCCCCCTATTCCCTCACCCCCCCAACCTGCTGGTGAAAATTGGGGCGTCGGGGTGGGGGGGAGGAGAAAAGGGACAGAACTGTCCCTGTTTTGGGTGGGGGGGCCCTGAACCTTGCCTCTCTCCCTGCCATGCAAATACACTCCTCCCCAAAAATATTCAGACCCCACCCCAAGAGGCACCGCCCAGGGCAAGGTCCCCCCCTGCCCCACCCTGTGCACCCATAAAAGTCGGGGGGGGCCAGGTTGGCACCGCAGTTGCTGGCAGCTCCTCGCCATGGACAAGCAACACCACAAGGAGCCATGCAAGAAGCACAAGGTGAGGAGGCTGCGTGGGGACCCCCCACCCGGGACCCCCCCCCCCCCACCCCAGCACAGGCCTCCCCTGGGGACCCTCACAGCCCAGCACCCATGGCCCTGGAGACCCCAAACTCCTGGGACCCCCCCCCTGCTTCGGGGACAACCCCCCTGCCCAGTCCTGGAACCTCACACTGCCCTAGACTGGGGACCCTCCTGGCACCCCCCAGTTCCAAGACCCCCACCCCCCCCAGCCTGGAGACCCCCACACCCCAGAGTGCCCCCCCCGCTCTGGTGACCCCCACAGCCCCAGGACTCCCCCCCCCCCCCCCCAAACTTGGGGACCCCACAGCACCCTGACCCCACCCCCCTGCCCAACTCCAGCACCCCGGAGCCTTGGCACTCCACTGCTCCAGCAGCCCCTGAGCTCTGGGACCCCCCCCAGCTGGGTGGGGGGCACCCCAGGGCCCCCCCCCTAATTCCACCTCTCCCCCGCTGCCCCAGGATGGCCACTCCTCTGACTCTTCCAGTTCCAGCTCCAGCTCTGACAATGAGGGGAAGGTAAGGACAGAGCCCCCCTTTCCATGTCCCCTGCACCCCAAAATCCCCTCGCACCCCATTTTGGGGGGGCCACACACAGCCCTGTGAGTCCCCCCCACCCCATTAACTCCCTCCTGCTGCCCCCCAGCACCATGGCCCTGGCCACGAGCACAAGAAAAAGGACAAACTGCACAAGAAGCCCAAGGAAAAGAAGAAGGAGAAGAAAAGTCACTGAGGTGGGGGACAGGGGGGTGACAAGGGGCTGACAAGGGCCCCCCCCACCATGAGATGTCACCTGTGCCCCCCCCCCTCGCCATGGGCTGTCACCTGTTCCCCCTCCCTGCTAATAAAGAGCTTGAAGGCGTCACCGGAGCAAAGTCCATGTGTGTCACACCCTGGTGTCACCGGGTGGGGGGGGCGGACACAAAACCCCAGGGGTGGCCCCCCTGCACCCCAAAATTCTGGAGGGGGGGGCTGAAAGGGGACCCCAAAACCTGGTGGCTTTAGCTGGGGACACCCCCTCCCCAGCTTGTTCCCACACCCCTAAAAGCAACACCTGTGACATGGGGGGGGGGCCCCACTATCCAAGGCCCCCCAAGTGGCCTGCACCCCCTCCCAAAAAAAAACGGGGTACAGATACCACACCACGCTCCCCGGGCAGCATTTATTGAAGCAGATGAGGGCAAAGTGCGGGTCAGGGCTGGGCATAAAGTGGGTTTGGGGTGGGTAAAGCGGGGTCGGAGGGGTAAAATGGGGTTTGGGGGGGTAAAATAATGGGGTTTGGGGGGGGGGGGCCCCTTCACCTGAGGAGGTGGTAGGTGAGCCAGTACATGAAGAGGGGCTGGGCGGCAGCGATGGCCATGGTCAGGTACATCCGCAGCTGGTTTTTGGCCCCTCGCACCAACACCCCCTCGGCTGCCGCCTCCGACAGCAGCTTCAGCCGCAGCGTCCTGATCTGTTGGGGGTGGGTCGGAGCAGAAAAAAAAAAAAAAAAGGGGGTGAAGCCCCCCCCTCCCTAAAAAGCCCCCTCTTTTTTCCTTGCACCCCCCTTTTTTTTTTTTACCATGAAGACAAAGATGCTGAGGCAGCACCAGCTCAGCACCACGTAGTAACCAGTTCGGCCGAAGAGGAGCCCGAAGACGAGGCCGATGATCATCCTGCCGTCACCGGAGGGGGGGTTATTAAGCTGTAGCCCCCCTCCCCACCCCCCCCAAAATAAAAACCACCACCCCCACTAAAAAAAACACCTCTCACCCCACGTATTTGTAGCCGGCGAAGGCGATGAGGTCGATGGTGGTGAGGTCGGTGCTGACGGTGACGAGGTAGAGGCTGAGGAGGACGGCCAGCACCTCCACGATCAACCAGGCCAGCGCCGAGCTCGCCTGCAAGCCCAGGCTGTCAGGGGAGAATCTGGAGGGCAGGGGGAACGTTAAATTGGGGGGGGGGCACCTTACATTTGGAGGGGGTGGCGTGGTTTTGCTTGCACCCCCATTTTTTAGGGGAGAACTTGGGTGTCAGCATCCTCCTCACCTGTTCTGGGTGCCCAGAGCCAAGCCGGCAATGAGGATGTAGGTGATGAACGCCATCACTGTGGGGGGGACGGGACACGTCACTGGGGAGGGGGACGGGGGGGGCGGATGGGGGACATGGAGGGGGCCAGAAACGTACCCGGGATGTAGAGATCGGGGGCATTGACGTCGAAACGGGGGGCAACCGGGGCGTCCTGCTGGTACCTCACCTGCCAGTCCTTGGTGAAGGGGGGGAGAATACCGTTAGGGCCCCCCCCGAGGCTCCGGTAGTGCCCCCCCCCTCCTGGTACCGGCCCCCCCCTCGCCTCCCCTCACCTGATGCACGAAGGGAAAAACGAGGAGCCCCAGTTTTCTGCCCACGTAGACGGTGTCCACGGCGAAATAATACTTCAGTCTCCCCACCGGGATGAACCGATCGAGCTATGGGGAGATAAAAAAGCCGTGAAGGGGCGGGGGGCGGGTCCCGGTAACCGGCTCCCCCCCCCCCCGCCCCGGTACCACTCACGTTACGGTCCACGATATCGCGGCCCTGACTGGCCAAACTGCTCCCGTAAACCACGGCCAGGCTGGATACCGGTTCTCTCAGGAAAGAAGCGGGAGGTGGGTAGGGGGAGGAAACGGGAGGCGGACCCCCGTAACCCCGGCCCGGTTGGGCCCCCCCGCCGCCACCGCCGCCGCCTCCCGCCGCGCTGGTATCATCGAAGAGAGGGTGGGGATCCGCCATACGCGGGGCCGCCGCCGGCACCCGGCGTTTCGGGGCTGCGGGGAGAGGAGAAGTGAGGCCTGAGGGGGTTTGGGGGGGGGGGGGGGTCAGGACCGGTTCCCCCCCCCCGCCGCACTCACGGTGCCGCTCCAGCTCCATCCTGCCGCGTCTCCTCACTTCCGCTTCCGCCAGCCAGCCGTCACGTGGCTCCCTGCCGGCGCTGCGCTGATTTGGCCGCTCTGCCGGAAGTCGTTGGCGAGGGGGAGAGGCAGACCCGCCCTGCCGGCCAGCGGAAGCGAGGGGGCGGGGAAGTGGGGCGGGGCGGGGCGGGGGGAGGAGCCGGGATGCCGTGCCTGGCTTCAAGATGGCGGCGCCTGCCCCGCCTGGCGTCGCCATGGCAACGCAGCGGGCCTGGGCGGGGCCTGGGCGGGGCCTGGGGGTCCCCACGGTGGCCCCGGGGCCGCGGTGTCATGGCCATAGGGATGGCCACAGTGGCCATGGTGTCCCCAGGACCACGGTGTCCCCAGGGCCACAGTGTCCCCAGAGCCGTGGAGTCATGGCTGTGGGGATGGCTGTGGTGGCCACGGTGTCCCCAGGGATGTCGCCAGGGCCACAGTGTCATGGCCATGGGGATGGCCGTGGTAGCCATGGTGTCCCCAGGGCTGTGGTGTCCCAAGGGATGTCCCCAGGACCACGGAGTCCCCAGAGCTGTGGCATCATGGCTATGGGGATGGCTGTGGTGGCCACGGTGTCCCCAGGGGTGTCCCCAGAGCCATGGAGTCACGTCTGTGGGGATGGCCATGGTGGCCATGGTGTCCCCAGGGCCACAGTGTCATGGCCATAGGGATGGCTGTGGTGACCACAGTGTCCCCAGGACCATGGTGTCCCCAGGGATGTCCCCAGGACCACAGTGTCCCCAGGGACGTCACCAGAGCTGTGGCATCATGGCCATGGGGATGGCTGTGGTGGCCACGGTGTCCCCAGGGTCATGGCAACCCCAGGGCTGTGGTGTCACCAGGGCCACATTGTCATGGCCACAGGGATGGCCCTGGTGGCTGTGGTGTCTCCAGGGCCACAGTGTCCCCAGGACCATGGTGTCCCCAGGGCTGTGGTGGCCCCAGGGCCACAGTGTCATGGCCACAGGGCTGGCCACGGTGGCCACGGTGTCCCCAGCACCACGGTGTCCCTCGGGTGTCATCGTCCCCATCCCCACAGCCCACGTCGCTCCATGGGAGCCCAGGCGGGGTCCACCATGTCCCCGTGTTCCCCCCCCCCCCCCAGGACCCCCCCACATGGCTGTCCGTGTCCCCCCGTTATGTGTCCGTCACCCCCCCCCCCGACGTCCCCCGACGTCACCGGGGCGGCCACGGGAGGAAACCGCCGGTCCCGTGGGAGCGCGTGACGGTCCCGTGACTAATGGGCGCTGACGGGGGGGGTCGGACGGACGGACACCCCGTCTGTCTGTCTGTCTGTCGTCTGGGGCGGGGGGTGTGACCTGGGGGGGTTCCTGCACCCCCCACCTTGGCCTGATGCCTACTGACCAGTCACCCCTGTACTGGGCACCCTGGTACTGGACACTCCAGTTGCACTCCTACACGCCAGTTGCCCCCCATTACTGGTCACCCCAGTTGCACCCCAGTCCCCCAGCTGCACCCTATTACTGGGCACCCCAGTCACCCCCCAGTACTGGTCACCCCAGTTGCACCCCAATCCCCCAGTTGCCCCCCAGTACTGGTCACCCCAGTTGCCCCCCAGTACTGAGCACCCTGGTACTGGTCACCCCAGTTACCCCCCCCAGTACTGGTCACCCCAGTTGCACCCCAGTACTGGTCACCCCAGTTGCACCCCAATCCCCCAGTTGTCCCCATTAGTGGGCACCCCAGTTGCCCCCCAGTACTGAGCACCCTGGTACTGGGCACCCTAGTTACCCCCCAGTACTGGTCACCCCAGTCCCCCAGTTGCCCCCCATTACTGGTCAGCCCAGTTGCCCCCCAGTACTGAGCACCCTGGTACTGGTCACCCCAGTTGCCCCCCATTACTGGTCACCCCAGTTGCCCCCCATTACTGGCCAGCCCAGTTGCCCCCCAGTACTGAGCACCCTGGTACTGGTCACCCCAGTTGCCCCCCATTACTGGTCAGCCCAGTTGCCCCCCAGTACTGAGCACCCTGGTACTGGTCACCCCAGTTGCCCCCCATTACTGGTCACCCCAGTTGCCCCCCATTACTGGTTCCCCGGGGTGGGGGGTTGCTGCCCTCCCTCCCACCACCCATTACCCCCCCCCTTCCCCGGCCCCGGTGCCGCCCCCCCCGGGGCGGATCCCGGGGGGCGGTCAGAGGCCGCGGTGATGGTCGCGGGGACCGGAGGCCACGGTGAAGGGCGCGGGGTCGGGACCGGGGGCTACGGTGAAGGGAGGGGGACCGGAGGCCGGAGGCCACGGTGAGGGGCGCGGGGGGGGGGGGTCGGGGCCGGAGGCTACGGTGAGGGGCGCGGGGCCATGGGGCGCGGCGCGGTGCTGTTGGTGGTCGCCTACGCTGGGCTGCTGTTGCTGGGAGCACTGGGGCTGTGGGCACTGGAAGGGACCCCCAACGCCTCCGAGTGGGACCTCGCCACCGCCTTCCTCTTCGTCACCACCCTCCTCACCACCGTGGGTAAGGGCGGCACCCCCGGGACACCCCACCCCCCCCCCCGCCCCGAGGTCTGGGACCCCCATAAGATGGGGGACCCCCAGGAGATCTGGGACCCCTGTGTGCACTGGGACCCCCCAGAGCACCCGGACCCCTGGGACCCGCCCTGAGATCTGGGACACCCATAAGATGGGGGACCCCCCAGGAGCACCAGGACCCCTGGGACCCCCGGGAGATTGAGGACCCCTGCATGCACTGGGACCCCTGGGACCCCCATGTGCACTGGACCCCCCCCCTGCACCCCAGGACCCCTGCATGCACCCCAGGACCCTCCATGCACCCCAGGACCCCCCTGCACCCCAGGACCCGCCCTGAACCCCAGGATCCCCTGGACCCCCCTGCACCCCAGGACCCCCCTGCACCCCATGATCCCCCAAGCCCCCCCCCTGCACCTCCAGGCCCCCCACCACACCCACCTCCAAGACCACAACCCCCCCACCCACACCGCCATCCCCACATCCTCCCCCCCCTCCCCAAGCTCCAGCTCTGGGTTGAGGGGTGGGGGGCACCCCATTAACCCCCCCTCTTCCTCCCTCCCCCCCAACAGGCTACGGCTCGGTGGCCCCCCTCTCGGCAACCGGCAAAGCCTTCTGCATGGCCTACGCCGTGGTGGGCGTCCCCATCACCATGTTGATGTTGACGGCAGCCGTCCGACGGTTGACGGTGCCCTTGGTCCACCGTCCCCGGTTGTACCTACAGGCGCGATGGGGCTACAGCCGGCGTGGGGCCGCCCATATCCACTTCGTCTTCTTGGTGGGGGTCACCTCGGGGGTCTTGGTGCTTCTCCCCGCCGCTGGGTTCTACGTCCTTGAAGGTACTTGGACCTACCTGGACGCCGTCTACTTCTGCGTCATCTCTCTTTGCACCATTGGGTTGGGGGATCTCGTGCCGGCTGAGCAACCGGGTCAACCGTTGAGGCAACTCTACCAAGTAGCTGTAGCTGGTGAGTAGAACTGGGGGGGGGGGGGGGGGGGGTTGGACTCCCCCCGCCCCAGAATTGGAGGTCTTGGATGGGTTGAGGCTGGGTTCTTGATGTCTTGTCCCACCACCGCCAGCGTATCTGCTGCTGGGGTTGACAGGCGTCCTGCTGTTGGCGCAGACCTTCCATCGGTTGGCCGAGCTCCACGGCATCACCGGCGTCGCTGGCAGCATCTCGGCACCGGATGAAGCCGCCGAGTTGTTGGAGGGGACAAGGGATGGGGAGAAACCAGCCGGGGGGGGCCAAGGTGGGGGGGGATCCATCAATGGGTAGCGTTGGTGGCATTCCTGGGTGGGGATGGGGGACACCGGGGGACACCGGGGCAGGGCGGGGGGGGGAATAAAAGGGTGCCCAAAGCAGGTTGGTTTCACTGTGTTCACCCCATGGTTTGGGGGGGGGGGGGCAGGGGGGGTGGTGAGGACCCAGGTGTCTGGGGTGGTTTCCGATGAAAACATTGACATTTTTGGGGTGTCAAGGCGGGGGGCCCAATCCCATGAGGACTTCCCAGTCCCATGGCAGGGGGGGTCCTAGTGTCAAGGGGGGAGTGTCCAAGTGCTAGGGGGGTGTCCCAGTCCCATGGGGGGTCCCCCCACTCCCATGGGGGGGGTCCCAAGCCCATTGACGGTGGGAGTCCCCAGCCTCCGAGGGGGTCCCAGTGCCATAGGGGGGGGTCCCAGTCCCATGGGGGGCTCCCAGTCCCATGGGGGGGGTCCTAGTCCTTGGGGGGGGGCACCAGCACCATATGGGACTCAGGCCCACAGGGTCCCAGCACCCCTGGGGGGGTGGGGGTGGGTCCTGCCTGGACCCAAATACCCCCTCCAGTCCTCCCCAAAAACAGGGGGGGGGGCGGGGATGAAAACCACCCCCCAAGCACCTTCATTTTATAGAAAACCTTTATTCTGTAAAAGTGGTGGGGGGGGTATCCCCAAACTGACCCACTCCCCGCCCCCCCCCCGGGATGCTTTACCACAGCACCCCGACACGGGGGTGGGGGGGGAACGACACGGAACCAGGTGCCAGCAGGGGCACCCATGGGTGTTCCCCCATGGTCCGGGTGGGGGGCAGGATGGACACCCCCCCCCATCAAATCCCGGATCCTATATATATATAAAATATATATATATACACACAATAAATATAGGGCCCCCGGTGTGGCGGGGGGGGTCCTCAGGCGCGAGAGCGCGCGGGCAGGCAGCGGGGGGGGGCCAGTGCCAGGACGTGTCCGGGGGGGCACAGGCAGCGATAGGAGCCGGGGGTGTTCAGGCAGCGGCCGGGCAGGCAGAGAGCTGCCTGCGAGCACTCGTCGATGTCTGGGGGGCGGCGGGGAATTGGGGAGTTATTGGGGGGGGGTACACAAAGAAGGGGTGGTTGCTGCTTGGGAGGAGTATGGGTGCTGGGGAGGGGGGCTGGGTGCAGGGGGAGGGGGTTTGGGTGCCAGGGAGGGGGTCTGGGTGCTGCGGGGGGGACGACTGGGTGCCAGGGAGGGGGTCTGGGTGCCCAGGAGTGGGTCAACGTGCCAGGGCAGGGGGGGTCACAGTGCTGGGGGAGGGTTGGGTACTGAGGAGGGGGTCTGTGTGCAGGGGAGGGGGTTTGGGTGCTGCAGGGGGGGGCTGGGTGCCAGGGAGGGGGTCTGGGTGCTGCACAGGGGGTTTAGGTGCAGGGGAAGGGGGTTTGAGTGCTGCAGGGGGGGAGTCTGGGTGCCAGGAAGGGGGTCTGGGTGCTGGGGAGGGGGTCTGAGTGCAGGGGACAAGATCTGGGGGCTGGTGAGGGGGTCTGGGTGATGGGGATGTGGTCAGGGTGCTGGGGGGGGGGGTCAGAGTGCTGAGGGGGAAGGTTTGGGTGCTGGGCAGGGTGTCTGGGTGGAGGGGAAGGGGTCTGGGTTGCCAGGGGGGTGTCAGGGTGCCAGGGTGGGGGGCTGGGTTCCAGAGGAGTCAGGGTGCTGGGGGGGGGGGGTCTCACCGACACAGTCCAGCCGGGCAGGGTCCAGCCGGTACCCCGGGTCGCAGTCGCAGGTGAAGCCGTCGGGCACCCGAACGCAGCGCCCGTGCTGGCACCCGCTCAGCACCCCACACTCTTCCTCCCCTGCTGCAATGGTAGGGTTGGGGGGGGATGTCAGGATTGGGGGGGGGGGTCACCACCACCTTCCCCCCCCCCATCGCCCTTCCTGTACCCCAAAAAGCTCACCATCTTCCTCCTCTTCATCCTCACCCTCCTCCTCGATGAACCCCCCGGTCCCATGGGGTTGGTAGGACCAGGGGGGGCCAGGGTGGGGGTCGGGGGGCTCATAGCGGGGTCCCCGGGGTCGATGGGTGAAAGGGCGTCGGGGGTCCTCGAAATCGTCACCCTCATAACGGGGGGGGGCGTAAAGAGGGTCCCCCCGGGGGTCGTAACCCCCCGCTGTCCCCCCGAAGCCGTAGAGGTCGTAGTCGGAACGCAGAGGCGGGGAGGGGACGCGGGGCCCCCCGAAAATGTCGGGGCCGTATGGGAGCCCGTAAGGGGGGGCGAAATCGGGGGCGTATTCATAGGAAGGGGGGGCGCGGGGGGGGCCGTAGCTGGGGGGGCGCAGGACGTTGCAGAGGAACTCGAAGTCGTCTGGTGGGGGGTAGAAGGAGAAGGTGGGTTTGGGGTACCCCCACCCCATGCAGCCTGGGGGGGGGCATGGGGGTCCCCATCATTGGGCATGTAAGGGGACCCCCCCATCACTGCAGGAGCTGCAAGGGATCCCCCCCATCACTGGGGGGGCTGTGGGCATGCAAAGGGGTCCCCATAATTGTGGGGGCTACAAAGTGTCACCCCATAACTGGGGGGGGGGGCTACAAAGGACACCCTATTATTGGAGGGGCATAGGGATGCAGGGGGCCCTCCCATCACTTGGGTTAAGTGGGGGGTGCAGGGGGTTCCCCCATTGCCTGGGGGCTGCAAAGGGGTCCCCATTATGGGGGTGCAGGGGGTCCCCCCATTGCCTGGGGGGTGCAAAGGGGTCCCCATTATGAGGGTGCAGGGGGTCCCCCCCATTGCCTGGGGTCAGGGAGGATGCGGTGGGTCCCCATCACAGGGATGCCAGGGGATTGGGGGGGGGGGGGGGGAGCGTGTACCTCCATATTGCAAGGAGGGCGATGCCAACCCAGCACCCATCATGGGGTGGGGAAGATTTGGGGGTACCGAAGGAGGGGAGGGGGGGGGTCACCTGAGTGGCGGGTGGGGCAGAGGGCGCAGTCCATGCCCCACGCCTGCCCGTACAGGCAGCAGCACTCGGTGTAGGTGACCTGCCTGTCCAGCCGGGGTCTGCCGCACACCAGGTCGACCCCCACCTCCTGCCAGCACACGGCCTGGGCAGCATCTACGGGGCAAATTTGGGGAAGGGGGACACCACGCACACACCAGCATCAGGCGGTGGAACCCAACCTTCCTTGCCCAGCACCCCCTCCCCACCACCACCCGTAGGTGGGACCCTCACCCAGGTGGGTGTCGTTGGCGACGCAGCGGCGCTGGGACCCGTCCAGGACCAGCGGGGGGGGGCAGGAGCAATAGTAGGAGCCCACCGTGTTGACACAACGACCCCCCAGGCAGGGCTCTGCCTCCTCTGCCCCACACTCGTCGTTATCTGGGGGGGGGGGAGAGGGGCAGAGGGTTAGGCAGGGGGCTGGGGGGGCAGGCAGGGGGTCAGGGTGCAGGGAAGGGGTCGGGGTGAAGGCAGGGACTGGGGTGCAGGCAGGGACTGGGGTGCAGGCAAGGGTGAGGGTGAAGGCAGGGATTGGGGTGCAGGCAGGGATTGGGGTGCAGGCAGGGGTGCAGGCAGGAGGGGGGGGGGGTCTCACCCACGCACTGCAGGTGCTCCTGCTCGTAGTAGTAGCCGCTGGGGCAATAGCAGCTGAAGCCGGGGGAGGCGTTGAGGCAAACCCCCCCCTGGCAGAGCTGGGGCCCGAAGAGCTGGCACTCGTCCACATCTGGGGGTACGGGCAGCGTCAGGGGGTCCCCAAAGAGGGGGGGTACCCCAGTGGGCACCAGGCTCAGCTGGGGGGAGCACTCACCTGCCGGTGAGTCTTGGGGGCCGGTGGGGGCTCGGCCGTGCCCGTGCGGGCAGATGGCAAGGTGATCATCTGGGGGGGGGTGGGGACAGACGGTGTGGTCACCAAGATGGGTCCTGCCCGTACACCCCATCCCCTGCCTGTACACCCCGATCCCTACCTGTACACCCCATCCCTGCCTGTACACCCCGATCCCTGCCTGTACACCCCATCCCCTGCCTGTACACCCCGATCCCTGCCTGTACACCCCATCCCCTGCCTGTACACCCCGATCCCTACCTGTACACCCCATCCCCTGCCCACGCACCCCAATTCCTGCCCATACATCCCCTCCTGCCCCCCATGGCTCCCCCCCCAAACCCATGACACCACCAGCGTGCCCATGCCAAGGGCTGAACCCCCCCCAACTGAGGGCGCTGGACCCCAGGGGGGTGGGGGGGCTTTGGGGTGTTGAGGAGGGGGTCCGGGGGGGTCCTACCGGTGCCGGGGGTCGGGCAGGGCTGGGCAGGGCATTGGGTGCCCCAAGCCCAGCCCAGGCTGCAGCAGCATTGCTGCTGGGTGACGTTGGGTGCCAGCACCCCACAAGCTTTGCTGAAACAGGCGGCCATGCCGGGGGGCTGGGGAGGGGCTTGGGGGGCAGGAGGGGGGCCACAACGCCCCGTCACGGGGTCAAATTCATCCCGGCTGTCGGGGCAGAGGCAGAGGAAGGAGCCTTCGACGTTCTCGCAGCGTTCAGCCCCGCAGACCCCCCGTAACGTCTCGCATTCGTCCACATCTGCGGGAAACAAGATTAGATTGGGGCGGGGGGGGGGGGTGTCCCCAGGTGTCATCGTCGTGTGTCGTGACGTCCCCCCTGTCCCAGGTCCCCCGGCCGTACCCACGCAGTGGTGGCCATGGCGGGCGGTTTCGTAGCCCGGGTCGCAGGCACACTGGAAGGAGCCGGGGAGGTTGTGGCAGGTGGCGTGGGCTCCGCACAAGGTCCCGTTAGAACATTCGTCCACGTCTGAGAAAGGGGGTGGGAATGTTTTTTGGAGGGATGGTCTGTGGTGGGTGACCCCACAAGCCTAGCGTGATGCTGAGCCCACCCTGGTGTTGGGCTTCTGCATCTCTGCGCAGCGTGGGGTTGGCCCTCGGTAGCCCCGTGTCCTGCAGCATGGGGCTCGATGTGCCCCACGGCATGGTCCTTCTCGTACTCTACCCCATGACATGGTCCTTGATGTCCCCCATGGTCCCTCGGCCCCTCTGCACCCCACAGCATGGTCCTTGCTGTACCCCATGGTTCTTCTGCAACCCTGTGCCCCATGGCATGGTCCCTCTGCCCCTCTGAGCCCCATGGCACGGTGTCCCCATCCCCTATGGCATGGTCCCCTAACCCCCCCCAGTGCTGCCCACCCTGGCACTCACCGACGCAGTCCTCGCCATCACCAAGCCGGTAGCCGGGCTGGCAGTCGGTGACGCAGCGGTAGGAACCGGGGATGTTGTCGCAGCGTTGGGCACCGCAGAGGCTGGCACCGTACTCCTGGCACTCGTCCACGTCTGCGGGGACAGGGGGGACACCCCGGGGCCAGCCGGGGGGCACGGCAGGCTGGGGACACCGGGGATGCCCCGGCTCCAGGCCAGGAGCAGCCCCATGTCCACCCTGGTCCCCATGTCCATCCTGGTCCCCATGCCCATCCCAGTCCCCACATCCATCCCAGTCCCAGTGCCCATCCCACTCCCCATGTCCATCCCAGTCCCCACGTCCATCCCAGTCCCCGTGTTTGTCCCAGTCCCTGTGTCCATCCCAGTCCCCACATCCATCCCAGTCCCAGTGCACATCCCAGTCCCCACATCCATCCCAGTCCCAGTGCCCATCCCACTCCCCATGTCCATCCCATTCCCCACATCCATCCCAGTCCCCATGTTCGTCCCGGTCCCTGTGTCCATCCCGGTCCCCATGCCCACCCCAGTCCCCACATCCATCCCAGTCCCAGTGCCCGTCCCGGTCCCTGTGTCCATCCCGGTCCCTGTGCCAATCCCAGTCCCCACATCCACCCCAGTCCCTGTGCCCATCCCGGTCCCCACATCTATCCCAGTCCCAGTGCCCATCCCAGTCGCCACGTCTATCCCAGTCCCCATGCCCATCCCAGTCCCCATGCCCATCCCAGTCCCCACATCCATCCCAGTCCCCACATCCATCCCAGTCCCAGTGCCCATCCCAGTCCCCACGTCTATCCCAGTCCCCACATCCATCCCAGTCCCCACGTCTATCCCAGTCCCCACATCCATCCCAGTCCCCACATCTATCCCAGTCCCCATGCCCATCCCAGTCCCCACATCTATCCCAGTCCCCACATCCATCCCAGTCCCAGCGCCCATCCCAGTCCCCACATCTATCCCAGTCCCCACATCCATCCCAGTCCCCATGTCCATCCCAGTCCCCATGCCCACCCCGGTCCCCATGCCCACCCCGGTCCCCATGCCCGTCTCACTGCCCATGTCCATCCCAGCACCACCCCGGCACTCACCGACGCAGTCCCCACTGTCACCGGCGCGGTAGCCGGGCTGGCAGTCGGTGACGCAGCGGTAGGAACCGGGGATGTTGTCGCAGCGCTGGGCACCGCAGAGGCTGTCACCGTACTCCTGGCACTCGTCCACGTCTGCGGGGACAAGCCACCCTCGATGCCAGCCCCTTGGCCCTGGGCAGCGCCCGTCCCCTCCCTGGGGACAGCTGCAGCCCCTCACCCTGGCACAGGGCCTTGTCGGCGTCGGTGCGGAAACCCGCCGGGCAGTGACATTCGAAGGAGCCGTCGGTGTTGGCACAGCGGCCGCCCTCGCAGACACCCCCGCGCTGGCACTCGTCCACGTCTGCTGGGGGGGCACGGGGTGATGGGGGTGGCACAAGGGCAACCGCGGTGGGCACGGAGACTGGGATGAGCATGGGGACATGGGGACTGGGATGGGACCAGGATGGCTATGGGGACATGGGGACTGGGAGGGGTGTGGGGACTGGGATGGGCACAGGGACTGGGATGAGCATGGGGACTGGGATGGGGACCAGGATGGGTATGGGGACATGGGGACCAGGAGGGGTGTGGGCACTGGGATGGGCACAGGGACTGGGATGGGCATGAGGAGATGTGGACTGGGACAGGTGTGGGGACCAGGATGGGTATGGGGTCATGGGGACTGGGATGGGGACCAGGATGGGTATGGGGACATGGGGACTGGGATGGGCACAGGGACTGGGATGGGCATGGGGAGATGTGGACTGGGACAGGTATGGGGACCAGGATGAGTATAGGGACACGGGGACCAGGAAGGGTGTGGGGACATGGGGACTGGGATGGATACAAGAGACCAGGATGGGCATGGTGACTGGGGTGGGCATGGGGACCGGAATGGGCATTGGACATGGGGACCGGGATGGCCATGGGTACCTCATGGTGGGCACAGGGACTACGATGGGCACAGGGGACCAGGATGGGCATGGGGACCATGACTGGCACAGGGACTGGGATGGGCAGAGGGACCGGGATGGGTATGGGGACCATGACGGGCACGGTGAGCGCGTTGGGCAGAAGCGGGTGGGATGCGGGTGTCACCCACCGGCGCAGGCGGTGCCCTGGGGGGTGCTGGTGTAGCCCTGGGCACAGAGGCAGGTGTAGGAGCCCTCGGTGTTGAGGCACTCGCCGTGGGGGAAGCAGAAGTCGCCCTCCAGGCACTCATTGACGTCTGCGGGCACACCATGCCGTCAGGGCAGGCGACGGCGGCGGGGGGAGACATGCGGTGACGCCGCGAGGGTCCCCACTCACCCGCGCATGGACCACCGCCAGCGCCCGCCCGGTAACCGCGCCGGCACTCGCAGCGGAAGGAGCCCTCCGTGTTGGCGCAGCGGCCGTGGGGACCGCAGGGGGAACCCACTGCGCACTCGTCCACATCTGGGGGGGGCAAAAGGGTTACAGAGGGGTCTCCGGTAGGATTTTGGGGTGCTCCTTGCGGGGGGGATGGGGTGAGGGTACCTGCACAGCGGCCGCGGTGGAGCTGGAAGCCCTCACGGCAGGGCTGGCACTGGAAGGAGCCCGGGGTGTTGATGCACTCTTGGCCGGGGCAAGCAAGGTGGTTCTCGCACTCGTCGATGTCTGTGTGGGATGGAGAGGTCGGGGTACTGGCACGGTGAGCCCGTGGTGTGGTGACCCCATGGCACGTTGATCTCATGGCATGGGGGGACCATGGGATGGTGAGCCCATGGCATAGGGAGACCTTGGTATGGTGAGCCCATGGCACGGGAAGACCATGTCATGGTGAGTTCATGGCACGGTGATCCTATGACATGATGACCCCCAAGACATGGTGACCTCATTGCACAGGGAGACCATGGTATGATGACCCCGAGACATGGTGACCCCAAGACATAGTGACCCCATGGCATGGTGACCTCATTGCATGCAGAGATCATGGCAAGGTGATCCCATGACATGGTGACCCCATGACATGGTGACTCCATCGTGCCTGGACACCATGGCATGGTGACCCTATGACATGTGGAACCTCTGGCATGGTGAACTCATTGCACCAGGAGAACATGGGGTGGTGACCCCATGGCACGGTGATCCAATAGCATGGTAACCCTATGGCACAGTGACCCTATGGCATGATGACCCCAGGGCATGGAGACCCCATGGAATGATGACCTCTTGGCACAGTGACCTCATCTCATAGTGAGCCCATGGCACCATGACCCTATGGTAGAGCGATCCCAAGAAATGTTGACCCCATGGCATGGTGACCCCCAGGCACGGTGACCCCCCACACCACGATGACCCCACACCACGGTGACCCCCCATCGTGGCACAGACTCATCCCCCATCCCCCCCCGTCCCCCTGCTCACCCTGGCAGGGCTCATCCGGCGCCGTCCCCCGGTAGCCGGCGGGGCAGGTGCAACGGTAACCGCCGGGCAGGTTCTCGCAACGCCCATGGATGCAGGGTGGGGGGCTTTGGGCACACTCATCCACATCTGCGGGGACACGGGCTGGGTTCAGGCCACCCAAGGACCCCAGCGTCCGGGTGGGTGTCACCCAGGGTCCCCACTGACCTTGGCAGTCGGTGCCGGCGGCGCTGGGGCGGTAGCCGGGGGAGCAGAGGCAGCGGTAACTCCCCACCGAATTCTCGCAGCGACCGTTGGGGCAGGGCCGGGGGCTGCGCCGACACTCGTCCACGTCTGGGGAGAGCACGGGGTGGGTGGGTGGGTGCAAGGAGGGGTGGGTGCACTGAGAGGTGGATAGGAGAGATGGGTGCGTGGAGAGGTGGGTGCATGCATGGAGAGATGGGTGCTCAGAGGGATGGGGGGGGCTCACGGAGCAATGGGTGCATGGAGAGATGGGTGGGCGCGTGGAGAGAGGGAAAGATGGGTGCGTGGAGAGGTGGGCGCACAAAGAGATGGGAGTTTGGAGAGGTGGGTGCCCCAAGGGATGGGTGGGTGCATGAAGAGATGGGTGGGTGCACGGAGCAATGGGTGCATGGAGAGATGGAAAGGTGGGTGCATGAAGAGATGGGAGTTTGGAACGGTGGGTGCTCAGAGGGATGGAAAGGTGGGTGCATGAAGAGATGGGAGTTTGGAACGGTGGGTGCTCAGAGGGATGGGTGGGTGCATGGAGAGGTGGGTGGGTGCATGGGGAGATAGATGGGGCAGGCGGGTGCATTGAGAAATAGATGGGTGCATGGAGAGGTGGGTGCATGCATGGAGAGATGGGTGGGTGCATGGCGAGGTGGGCGCTCAGAAGGATGGGTGGGTGCATGGAGCGGTGGGTGCATGGAGAGATGGGTGGGTGCCTGGGGAGCTGGAAAGATGGGAGTTTGGAGAGGTGGGCGCATGAAGAGATGGATGGGCGCCTGGGGAGATGGGTGGCTGCATGGGGAGATAGACGGGAGGAGTGCGTTGAGAAACAGGTGGGTGCATGGAGACATGGGTGCCCAGAGGGATGGGGGCGGGGGGGGTGGTGTGTGGGTGCCCAGAGGGATGGGTGGGTGCATGGGGCGATGGATGGGTGCCCAGAGAGCTAGACAGGAGAGGTGGGTGGCTGCACGGACAGACGGATGGACAGGGCCCCCGGTCCCTCGTGTCCCCATCAGCCTGGAGCTCCCTCCCCCCCGCTCCCCCCCCCCCGCCGCTGCCCTCACCGATGCAGTGGGTGCCCTGGGTGCTGAGCCAGAAGCCGGGGTGGCAGAGGCAGGTGTAGCCGCCCTGACGGGGGACGCAGCGCCCAGGGCCGCAGATCTGGGGGTTCCTCTCGCAGATGCTGCCGACGGCTGCTGCAAAAGGCGGGGGGCAACAACGAAGGGGGGGGGCCTGGGCACGTGCGCGTGCAACCGCGCGTACTCGTGCAAGCACCATCGAGTGCGTATGTGCAACAGTGCATGCTTGCACTGTGCACACGTGCAAGGCTGCATGCGTGCAACCCCGCACGCCTGCGGCCCTGCCTGTGTGCAACCATGCATGTGCAACTGTGCGTTCGTGCAGCTGTGCGTGGGTGAAACCACACATGCACGTGCAATAGTGCATGTGTGCAACCATGCACGCTCTGCTTGTAGGCAACAGTGCGTGTCTGCAAGCATGCACACATGTGCAGCAGTGCATGTGCAACCATATGGGAGTGCACCCACCCATGCATGCACCTGCTTGTGCATGCATGCAACTCTGCATGTGTGAAACCACACACGTACGTGCAACGGAGTATGTGTGCAACCCTGCACACCCGTGCAACCACGAGCAACCAGGCATTTGCGCAACAGCGCACGCGTGCAACCATGCACAGAGCGCACCTGCAACCACGCGCGCGTGTGCAAAGCGTGCACACACGCAACTGTCCGCACACACGTGGAAGCATCACGCGCAACCGCGCGCTTCCGTGCGTGCACACGACCACGCGTGCGTGCGATCAGGCATGCGTGCAACCACGCACACTCGCGTAACCGTGCACACGTGTGCAACCCCACGCAAACCTGCGTGCATGCAAATCTGCGACTGTCGCTCCCCACCCCGGACCCCCCCCCCCCCAAACCCCTACCTGGGCCCGGCCCCTCCCGGGTGGGCAGGGTGGGGAAGGGTCCCACCAAGCCCTGGGTGGGTCGTGGTACCACAATGACCTCAGGGGCGGGGGGGGGCCTCTCGGGGACCCGCGGTGGCCTCGTGGGGACGGGTGGCATCCGGGTGACGGGCAGGGGACCCGGGTGCCGTTCCTCCTGCCAGCGGGCTACAGGGGGAGGGTGGGGGTGAGGGGGACCCCAGCAGGCGTGGGGTGCTGGTTAAGGCGGGGGGGGGGGGCAAACGGGTGCTCACGAGTGGCGGGGGGGGCGGCGGTGACAACGCGGGGACGTCCGAGGGGGACGCGGGCCAGATCCTGCCCCAGGTAACGGGTGTTGTAGCGAAGGTCGGAAGCGGAGTAATGGTAACCGGGACCGGCCGGGCAGATCTCCTTGAACCCCTCTGCGATGGTGGGCAGGGTGTGAAAATTTTGGGGGGGGGGGGTGTCACCCCCCAAATCTGCACCCCCACCACCCCCCAAGGAGCAGCACCCGCGCATCCTCGGAGCATCGCTAGGGATGCAGGGTGCTGGGAGGGGACCCAGGTATCCGGTGGGGGGGTGGGTGTTGGGGGGGGAGTCTCACCAGAGCCGAAGGGGGGGCAGCGGTGGCAGGCGGCCCCCCAGGCTTTGCCCACCCGGCTGCAGCAGCAGATCTGGCGGGTGATGTTGCGGAGGGTGGGGAGGGCGCAGCGTCCTTCCCGCAGGACACGGTAACACGGTCCCCGCGCTTCCGAGATCACCTGGTGGGCTGGGGGGGGAACGGGGACGGGGACACGGCGGGGGTGGGGGGGTGAGCGCCCGGGAGAGCTGGCCACCCCATCCCTATCCCAATCCCATTGCCAATGCCAATGCCAATGCCATCCCCACCCCAGCCCATCCCCATCCTCATCCTATTCCTAATCCCATCCCCATCCCAATTCCATCCCATCCCCAGCCCATTCCCAATCCCAATCCCATCCCATACTCATCCCAATCCCATCCCAATCCCATCCACATTTGCAATCCCACCCCATCCCTATTCCCAATCCCACCCCATTCCCATCCCATCCCACCTCAATCCCCTCCACATTCCCAATTCCACCCAATCCCATCCACATTCCCAGTTGCATCCCATCCATTCCCATCACATCCCTGTTCCCAATTCCGCCCCAATCCAATCCACATTCCCAATCCCACCCCATCCCCAATTCCCAGTCCCATCCCTCCCATTCCCAATCCCATCCCCACCCCATTCCCAATCCCATTCCCATCCCAATCCCACCCCAACCCCATTGCCATCCCAATCCCATCCCACACCAATCCCATTCCCAATCCTAACCCCGCCGCTCACAGATACAGCTGGACCGGGAAGAATCCAGCAGGAATCCCGGCTGGCACAGGCAGGCGAAACTGCCCCGTGTGTTGGTGCAGAGCCCATTCTGGCAGAACCCCCCCTCCTGGCACTCATCCACATCTGGGGGGGGCAGAAATGGGGTGTGTGTGTCAGACCCCCACACAGTCCCCCCTTACTCCCCCCCAATCCCCCCCAACTCACCCACACAGGATCCATTGATGCGCTGGAAGCCTTGGGGACACGGAGCATCCCGCTGGAGCAGGTCTGGGGGGGGGGGTTGTGCAGAGATGAGACCCCCCCCTCTTATCCCCCCACCCTCCCCGCCATGTCCCCTCTGTGTGTCCCTCCCAATGTCCTTACGGGGGTGGCCGTCGCAGGGTTGGCACTCATGGACCCCCCAGGCCACGCCGGCCCCCCGGCAGCAGATATCCTGGGTGCGGAGACCGGGGAGGGGGGAGCTGCACTGCAGGGGGGGGGGAGAAGAGTTGGGATACACCCCCCCCCCGGACCCCCACCCATGGGTGGGTGAGGGAGGGGGGGGGGGCCTCTTGGTGACTGCATCCCTGCACGGCGCCTATGGTCCCACCTGCTGCATCCCCCCCAGTACCCCCCCCAGCACCCCATCCCAGCACCCACGTCCTCCTCCCAGCACCCACATCCCCATCCCAGCACCCATGTCCCCATCCCAGCACCCCCATCCCAGCACCCATGTACCCCCATTCCAGCACCCCCATCCCAGCACCCATGTCCCTTCCCAGCACCCTCATTCCCTTCCCAGCACCCACATCACAGCACCCACATCCCCATCCAGCACCCCCATCCCAGCACCCATGTCCCCATCCCAGCACCCCCATCCCAGCACCCATGTACCCCCATTCCAGCACCCCCATCCCAGCACCCATGTCCCTTCCCAGCACCCTCATTCCCTTCCCAGCACCCACATCACAGCACCCACATCCCCATCCAGCACCCCCATCCCAGCACCCATGTCCCCCTTCCAGCATCCACATCCCAGCACCCATGCCCCCCATCCCAGCACTCACGTCCCCATCCCAGCACCCACATCCCAGCACCCATGTCCCTTCCCAGCACCCTCATTCCCTTCCCAGCACCCACATCACAGCACCCACATCCCCATCCAGCACCCCCATCCCAGCACCCATGCCCCCCATCCCAGCACTCACGTCCCCATCCCAGCACCCACATCCCCCTCCTGGCACCCCCCTCCCAGCACCCATGACCCCCATCCCAGCACCCCCATCCCAGCACCCACGTCCCCCACCCAGCACCCACATCCCCATCCCAGCACCCGTATCTCCTCCTGCCCCACCCCAGCTCCCACCTGTATCCCTGTTCCCCCCCCCCCAGCACCCATGCGTCCCCCCCACCCAGGGTGGGGGTCTCACCTCTCCCCCGCGCAGCTGCCGGAAGCAGTATCCATACCCAGCACCCTCCTCACCGGGGGGCACCCGGGGGCTGGTCTGCGCCAGGACACGGTAGAGGGGTGCCGGGCGAGGGCCTCTGGGTACTGGGGGGGCTGTGGGTGCTGGGGGGGTCTCATCCCCCCCCCGCACCCGTTCTACTTGATGGATGGTGACTGAGGCTTCGGGTGGGTGTTGCACGTGGATGCTCACCATGGATTGGGCACCTGAGGGGGGGGTTATGGGTGCTGGGGGGGGTGCTATGGGTGCGGGGGGGGGACACACAGCACCCATTTACCCCCCTCTCCCCCACATTAGCAGTGACGTTGGGGGGGTCCTCACCATCCTCCTCCTCCCGATAGTTGGCCAAGGGTAGGGTGTAGACGGATTGGGTGAGAGCTTGGAGCCCCCCCGGATTTTGGGGGACCCCCCCGCCCCCCCAGGTGCCGTTAGCTGGGAGGTGACAGAACTTGCCGGTAAATTCGGGGGGGCACACGCAGCTATCGGGGCGAGCGCAGACCCCCCCGTTCTGGCACAGCAGCGGGCAGACAACTGCAAGGCAAGGTGGGGGGGTGTTGGGGGGGGACAACACGACACCCCAATATCAGGACATCATATCCCCCCCCCCAAATAAATTTGGGTGACGATGCTAGTGCAGTGGTGGGTGGTCTAAATAAAAGGGGGGGGGGGCAGCACCTGGATGCCTGGGTCCCCATTCCATTAAAATGGGGGGGGGGTGATGATAATTGGGGGGCAGTGTCTGTCCCCCAGATCCATCCAGGAGAACCCAAATATCCAAGGAAAGGGGACCCAGGGGTCCGGGCGAGCACCCATGGGTCTGGGTTCCAATTTTTTATTTTTTCTTGGGGCCCCAATGTTTATTTTTCTAAATTCCCGACGTTTTCCAAGCGGGATCCGCCGGGGCCGATGAGCTCATGGCGCTGCGTGGGTGGGATGGGGCCCCACCTTCCCCCCCCCTCCTCAGCACCCAGCACCCTTCCTCCCCCCCCCCCCCAAGTGGGAGGGAGCGGGTGCTCAGGAAGGAATGGGAGAGGGTTTGGGGGGACACCCCCCCCCAAGACCCCCAGGTTGGGCTCACCCTCGGTGCACTGGGGGGGGGCTGTGGGACACCTCCCCCCCCATGGGGAGTTGGGGGGGGCAGGTGCACCGTGAGCACCCACCCTTTTTGTCCTGGGAGGGGGGGCCTGTGCCAGAGCTCCGTGCACCCCGGGGACCCCCCCAGTCTGTTGGAGTCACCCCCCCTGCACCCCAAAGACCCCCATGCACCCCCAGCGTGCTGAAGGCCCCCCTACCCCCGCACCCCAACCCCCCCGATCTACCAGACCCCCCCCCCTTCATGGGGTGCCAGAATCCTGTGCACCCCAACGCCCCCCCCAGTCTCCTGAAGACCCCCATGGGGTGCTGGAGCCCCCCCCCCGGGTTCCCCAGGCTCCCAGAGCCCCCCCCGCACCCCAACACCCCCCCAGTCCACCGGAACACCCCCCTCAGTTTACCGGACAGTGTGTCCCCCCCGGGATACCGACAACCCCCCCGGTTTAGCGGACAGCCCTCCCCCAGGGTCCCGATCCCCGTCTTGCTCCACCGGACCCCTCCCCGAGTTACCGGACACCCCCTCCCCAGGGTCCCAACCCTCCCCCCGGTTTACCGGACCCCCACCTAGTGTCCCGACCCCCCCCGGTTTACTAGACACCCCCTCCCAGAGTCTCAACCCCCTCCGGTTTACCAGACCCCCTCCCGTTTACCGACTGCCCCCCCCGGGATTACCGGACCCACTCCGGTTTATCGGACACCCCCTCCCCGGGGTCCCGAGCCCCCCTCCGGGTTACCGGACCCCCCTCGGTTTACCAGACACCCCCGTCCCAGAGTCCCGACCCCCCGGGGTTTACCGGACCCCCTCCCATTTACCGACTCCCCCTCCCGGGATTACTGGACCCCCTCCCGTTTACCGGACCCCCTCCGATTCACCGACACCCCCCCCCCGGGATTACCGGACCCCCCCCCGATTTACCGGACCCTCTCCCATTTACCGACTCCCCCTCCCGGGATTACCGGACCCCCTCCGGTTCACCGACACACCCCCCCCCGGGATTACCGGACCCCCTCCCGTTTACCGGACCCCCCTCCCCGGTTCACCGACACACCCCACCCCCCCCCCGGCACTGACCGAGACGGAAGCCGCTCCCCCCGGGGGGACGACCGCTTTCCAAGGCGGTGACGTTCCCCCCCCGTTGACAAAAATGAACGCAACGACCCCCGGCGCAACGGAACCGGCAGCGGGGGGGGGTGAAGAACAAGCGGAGCCGGGCGGGGCCGGGGCCGGTCCCGGTTACCGGCAGCGCCAGGGAGGCGGCGGCGGCGGCGGCCAGGAGCAGCGCGGGGCCCATCACCGTCGCCTCAAGCCCCCGGGGCGGAGGAGGCGGGGAAATGGGGGGGGGGGGAGGCTCCGGGGTGGGGCTGAGCAGCCCCCCCCCCCCCCCCGCATCTGTGTGTGTGTGTGTGTGTGGAGAGCCCACGGCCAGCCCCCGCGGCGGGGCCGCGCGGGGGGGGGACGACGGGGGACTTTGGGGGGGGTGGGGGGGGCGGGGGACACCGAGGAGGGACAGGGGATATTCGGGGGGGACAGGGGATAATGGGGGCACCGGACATTTGGGTGGGACAGGGGACTTTGGGGGGATGTTGGGGGGGGCAGGTGACTTTGGGGGGGGTGTTGTGGGGGGCAGGGGACACCGGGGGGGACTGGGAACACTGAGGGAAGGAGGGGACTTTGGGGGGGGACAGGGGACATTTCGGGGGATATTGGGGGGGGACGGGACACTGGGGGGGACGGGGGACACTGAGGGAGGCAGGGGACTTTGGGGAGGGATACTGGGGGGGACAGGGGACATTGGGGGGGACAGGGGACATTTGAGGTGGTTGGGGGGCGACAGGAGACTTTGGGGGGATGTTGGTGGGGGGCAGGGAACACCGAGGAGGGACAGGGGATATTTGGGGGGGACAGGGGACAGTGGGGGGACCGGACATTTGGGTGGGACAGGGGACTTTGGGGGTGTTGGGGGGCAACAGGAGACTTTGGGAGGATGTTGGGGGGGCAGGTGATTTTGGGGGGAGTTGTGGGGGGCAGGGGACACTGGGGGGGGCAGGTGACTTTGGGTGGTATACTGGAGGGGATATTGGGGGGGACAGGGGACACTGGGGGGGACGGGGGACACTGAGGGAAGCAGGGGACTTTGGGGGGATACGGGGGGGGACAGGGGACATTTGGGGGGACGGGACACTGAGGGGGGACAGCGGACAATGGGAGGATGGGACATTCGGGAGGGACAGGGGACATTGGGGGAGACAGGAGACTTTGGGGGAGACGGGGGGGACAGTGGACATTGGGGGGAATAGGGGACATTGAGTGCGGGCACAGGGGACACTACGGGGGGGGGGGGTGGAGGTCGCTGGGGACCTGGGACACCGGGATGGGGACAAGTGACACTTGGGCCGGGAGAAGGGACAGCGGGATGGGGACAGGGGACACTGGGGGGGGGCTGGACACAGCACGGGGGGGACACGAGACACATCCCAGACAGGGACATCCCTGAGGGACCTCACTGCGGGGGGGGGACGGGACACACACGACACAAGTGTGTGTGTCCCCAGAGCCCACCGGGGTCCCCAGGACCCCACCACGGGGGGGGGGGGGACACGACAGCAAGGCCCCATGGCCCCCCCCCCCGCTGACATCACCCAGGCTCCTGCGTCCTCTGTCAGGGCGGGGGGGGGGTGAGGAAGGGGGGTTGGAAGGAGGGTCCCGTCTGTAGACACCCCCCCCCCCCGGCCCTGTCTGCACCCTGACGCC
Source organism: Necrosyrtes monachus (assembly GCA_037953605.1). NCBI lineage: Eukaryota > Metazoa > Chordata > Aves > Accipitriformes > Accipitridae > Necrosyrtes > Necrosyrtes monachus. The sequence goes on along the minus strand of JAZGTQ010000157.1, from coordinate 1,397,761 downwards.
CATTTTGGGCAGCAGCCACGAGGCCACGGTGATGGGCACCGAGCCACCCACACTGCCCCCCCCCCCCCCCCGCCAGGACAGAAAGGAGGGGGGGCCCCAGGCTGCCCAGCCCCCCCCACGGGGCCCCCTGCTGTGTCGTCTTCCCCCCCCCCCAACCGGGGGGGTGACGTCACCCGGAAACATCGTCCTCATCCCTCCAGCTGGAGGCACCGGCTGCAACCCCCACCACCATTTTGGGGGTCCCCCCCCACATCACTGACCCCCTTCATGGGGTGCGGTGGGGTCCACAGGCTGAGGGCCCCCCCCAATATAGGGGTGCAATGGGGGAGGGGTCCTTCCTTACTGGGGGGGGCAGTCCATGGGGGTTTTGGGGTGCTGGGTCTTTGGAGGGGGGTCAGGCGGTTGGGGGGGACCCTACATACAGTCATACGGGGGGGGCAGCCCCCCATGTTCTATAACTCCCCCTACCCTAGGAAAGACCCCCACCCCAGAGGGGACCCCATATCCCCTATAGGGGAACCCCCTAGAGATGCCCACACCCCACAGGGGACCCCCTATACCCAATAGGGACCCCATATCCTGTACCCCTACACCCTATAGGGGAACCCATGTTCCACAGGGGAACCCCTACACCCATAGGGAACCCCATAGAGAACCCCCCTCACCCCACAGGGGACCCCATATCCCATAGGGGACCCCCTATACCCCACAGGGGAACCCCATATCCCATAGGGGAACCCCTATACGCCGCAGAGGACCCCACAGAGAACCCCCACAGCCCACAGGGGAACCTCCAAACCCCATAGGGGATCCCATATCCCATACCCCTACACCTGATAGGAGACCCCTGTACCCCATAGGGGACACCCTATACCCTATAGGAAGCCCCAAAGAGAATACCCACGCCCTAGAGGGGACACCTGTACCCCATAGGGGACCCCACAGAGAACCCCCACACCCCATAGGGCCCCCCTTCACCCCCATAGCCCCCCCTCTCCCATAGACCCGCCCATCCCCTCTAGCCCCCCAACTCCACAGCCTCCCCCCAGCCCCCCCAACCTTATACCTCCCTATAGCCCCCCAATACTTTCCCGGCACCAGCAGCCAAGGGGGCCCGAGCTCCAGCCAGGGGCTGGAGGGGGGTGTATGCGCGCTGTATTTGGGGGGGCCATACCCCCCCCAAAATCTGGGGACCCCCAGATACCGGGGACGCCCCCTCCAAATACCCCTGCCCCGGCTGCAGCTGCAACAGGGGAAACTGAGGCACGGGGCAGGGGACCCCCTCCGAGAATTTTTCTAGCAGCAACTGCCAGGAATATACACGTGAGGCTCTGCACACACGTCTCAGGGCGAGAACATACGTGTGAGGCTGTATGCACACGTGTCAGGCTCTGCACACACGTGTCAGGCTGCAAACACACGTGAGGCTCTGCAGATATGTCAGGCTGTGCGCAAGTGTGTCAGGCTGCATGCACATGCATGAGGCTGCGTGCATGCATGTGACGCTGTGTGCAAGCATGCGACGTGGCATACACATGTGAAAGCATGTGCACGCGCGTGAGGCTGTGTGCGCGCCCGTGAGGCCGCGTGCACGTGTGAGAAATTACATGTAAGTGTGTAGAGCTGCACGCACGTGTGCAAGGCTGCGTGCATGTGTCTGATGCCATGTGCAAATAGATATTGCGGTGTGCACGCGTGTGAGGCTCCGCACGTGTGAGGCCATATGCACATGTGCACGCGAAGCCGTGCACACGTGCCTGAGGCTCCGCGCACACCCCACGCACACGTGATGCTGCGTGCCCACAGCCGACACCGCGTGTCCGTGCCGTGCACGCGCGTGTGCCAGCCAAGCCCCGCTCTGTGTGTGCACATGCGTGTGCGTGTCCCCGTACCTGGTGGGGCTCCCCCACCCACTCGGGGGCACGGGGAACTGGGGGGGCGATGGGGAGGGTGAGCTATAGGGCTGGGCTATGTAGCGGGGGGCTGAGCTATAGGGGGCTTGGTTATGGGGGAAAGAGCTATAGGGGGTCACGGGGGGCTGAGGTATGGGGGGGGGGGAGAGCTATAGGGGGCACAGAAGGGCTTGAGCAATGGGGGACCACCTATAGGGGCTCTGGGGGGGGGTCAGCTATACGGGGTCTGTGCTATAGGAGGCAAAGGGGGCCACCCCCCCAACCCCAAGACACCGCTGGGGGGGCAGGACCCCCCAAAAAAACACAGGGCACGAAGCAGAGGTGAAAAGGGGTGTTATGGAGGGGGAACCCCGAAAACTGCACCGCTTTGGCATGGTGGGGGGGGCCTTCCTCTGTGCCCCGCCTCCCCAAAATCTGAGGGGGGGACACAGACAACAGCGGTGCCCCTCCAAAGTGAAGGCACATGGTGGTGGGGGTCCTGCCCCCCTCAAAACGATGTCTCATTGAGCCGAGATTTGGGGGTCGCCAACGGGACGATGGGGAGAGCGTCAGCGGTTGGGGGGGGGGCAGGTACAGGTCCGGGGGGAGGGGGCACAGTCCTGGGAGCCGTAGGGGGGGGTCCAGAACTGGGGGGTCGACGTGGAGGTGGGGGGCGGAGGGTTTTACTTTTCCCCCCAAAACGGGGGGGGTCAGGGTTCTCGGGGGGGCCGAGGCGTTGGGCCAGTTCCTGGCAGCGCTCCACAAAACTGCCCCCCCCTCGGGGACCCCCGGAAAAGGGAGGGTCCCCCTCTGCCCCCCGATATCGGGGTTGCGGGGGGATACCCAGGGGTTCCCCACGGTGTTTCGGCAGGGGGGGGGAAGGGGTCGGCGTATCCACCCGGCTGGGCCCTGGTGACCGAAGGCTGCAAAGAAAAAATGGGGGGGGAATACGGTGGGGAACCCCCAAAAACCTAAACCTGGGGGGAGGGGGGGGGGGGGGCTGTGGCACTCCCCTACCTGGTGTTGGGGGTCCGGGGGGGTCCGGGGGGTCCAGTTAATGCCAAATCGCATTGATCCAGTTGCCGTAACAGCTCCTCTTCGGTCAAACCGCCAGCTTCTGTGGAGTGAAGGGTGAGGATCGGGCTTTTTTGGGGGAAGGGGGAGCATGCCAAAATTCCGCCCCCCCCCCCCCCCCCCCCCCCCCAACTCCAGCACTTACCTGGCGGCTTCCCCAACATCTCCATGGCGGTGGTGAGGTCCCACATCTGGACGCTGCCGTTGGCGTGGCCGGTGAAGAGGTAACGGCGTGGGCGGGAACCGATCCGGCTGGAGCCTTCGCATTCGTGGACGGTGAAGGCGGTGATGGCCGCGGCGTCGACCGAACGCACCTCGCAGATCCTGGGGGGCGGGGGATGACACTCCATGACCCCCCTTAGCACCCCAATTTTTCCTTCGCTGGTGGCAAAACCATCAGCTCTCACCTTTTACCGGTGGAGGAAAGCCGGACGAAGACCTGGCACGCATCCGGCACCACTCTTTGGATGAAGACCTGCTGCTCGTCCCGTTCGCCGAAAGGTCCTGCCGGTAAAAACCCGTGGCTCGGTGCCCATCCTGTGCCATCGTCCCACCTCACTGCCAAACCCAGTGCTCTTTTACCAATATCGGTGCCGGCACCGCAGCCAGCAGGACCGTCGAGATCATCCAGGGAGAGGATTTTGAAGGAAGCCAACGGCGTCGAGCCGGGTTGGGTAGAAATCATCCCACGGAAACGAGTCACTGTCCAGGTCCGGACGTGGTTGTTGTCGGCACAAACTGGGAAAACAGAGGGTGGATGAGCGGCAAACACCAGCGATTTCCTCACCCGGCAGTGTTTTCCTTGCCTGGCGCTCACCAGAGATGAGGTGTTTCTCCGAAAGCATGATTTTGGTGACGGGGCTCCGGTGTACAGTGAAGGTTTGGAAGAGTTGAGGACCGGAGCCCACCGTTTCAGGATGCTGCACGATGACCCGTACTACACCGGAGCTGGTGCCGTAGGCGATTTCGATCCAGTTCCCGCTGTCACCTACGGACACGACCCCCCCCTCAAAATGATCCCAAAGCCCTCCCAGTTCATCCCAATAGCAAACCAGTGGGGTGAGGAGCGCCCCCCAGGGTGGGCAGCGGGAGCTCTTACTGGTCTTGGGGGTGAGGTAGACGCTGAGGGCGGTGACAGCATCTTCGGTGGGGTCACGGTAAAGCTCCGTCACCAGGAGATCGTTGTCCTTCATGCGCAGGGGGAACTTCTGAACGTCTGGGGGCGGAGGGGACACACACAGAGGGACGGTGACGGCGGCGGCATCACCACCGGCCGGGGCGGGTAGAGCCACGTCATCGGCACTCACCCACGTAGTAGATGGAACCGTTGTTGCAACCGAGGAGGAGGAAGGTGCCGGCAGCGTCGTAGCTGTTGATGGGGACGACGTCCTGGATCTGTGGGAGGGATGGGAAGGGAGTTTTGGGGACAATTTGGGGACAAACCAGTGGCGGTGGTACCCATGCTCACCTGCCAGTGCTTGGTGACGGCGTTCCAGACGCCGATTTTGCCGGTGTGGCTAGTGGCGATGAGTTGGTTCCCCACGAAGAAGAGGGCTTCCACCGGCACTCCCAGGTGGAAGACGCCTAGGTGAGGAGAAGACATCCAGAAAGAAGCCAAGGAGACCAGATCCTGCCAAAATCCTCCAGGATCGAGTTGGTGGAAGGGTCAGGGATGGTTTCTCACCGATCTCGCTGCCATTGCCGTCGGCTTGCAGGGCCCAGAGTATGATCTCGCTGCAAGATGCCACCGCCACCATCTTGTCGTGGTCACCCAAAGCTCCACCGAGCACCTTGGCGTTGAGGGCCACTCGCTCGATCACCCAGTCCAAACGGGGACTGGAGAAGACTTGCTGCCACCCCGACGTCTCCTTCATCCTGGGGACAAGCAGGAGAAGATGGCAGGGCACGGGGCAGGGCTTGGGGACACCACTGGACCAAGATGGGGGTCCCCGGTCCCCCCACCAGTTTACCTATAGCAGACAAGGAACTGGGCGTAAGCCACTGCGATCCAGTTGTGATGCCCGCAGACAATCCGAACCGCTCCCGGTTCGCTCGCTAAGAGGAAAAAACCAGGCGGTAAAGCTTGTGCCGCGATGGTTTAGAACCAGAGGAACTACCCAGTTGTACTGTCCTTACCGGCAGCGAGGGTTCGGTCTTCCAACAAGCGCCCCAATAAACCAGCGTTACCCAAATTGGGGGGCATGGTGTTACTGCGTCGCACCGGGGCTCTGTCGGTCGTCGCCGGTAAACGGGCGGCAATCTGTGGCCCCGCCACACTGTGCCGGTTACGGCGTTTGGCTGGTAAGACTGTTGGGGGAGGTCAGGAGGAGAAATCTGGGGGGGGGGGGCGGTTAAGGAGTGATTGCTCCCTACTTGGTGTTGGGGGGGGTTGGATTTACCTGGGGGGGGCAGATACCCATTGAAGAGGACGCTGCCGCAAGATGAACGGTCCAATTCTTCCCGTAGCTGCAAGCGGCGAACTTGGGGGGGGGGGGGAAACAGAGCTGTGAACCCCAAAATGTGGAATACTGGGGTGGGAGGGCCCCCCCGAGGATCCCCCCCCATTGTCAGCCCCCCAAAAGTCATCACCTAGAGGGGTAATGCCGTAAAATTGGGCTTCGTGGAGGAGGAGGGAGATGCTGACGCCTCGGGGGTCGAGCTCTTTTGTCCGGAGGAAGTTGAGGATGGGGGCAAAGACGGTGGGGTCCCGATCGATGAAAATCTTGGCGGGGGGGACAGACATGACATATGAAATATTTGGGGACACCCCCCCCCCCCCCCCCCCGCTGGGGCTCGGGAAGGAAAACTCACCGCTCCCGTCTCATCCTTCAAGGTGGAGATGCGGCCGCTCAGGAGGCTGGGGGGGGGGGCAGAACAGACATATGGGGGATTTAGGGGCTGGGGGGGGGTCCTGTGTGGACCCCCCCAGGCCCGGGACACCCCCCCAACTTTCCCTGGGGGGGTCTGTGTGTGTGCTGTGCCCTCCCCGCTGCCATCACCTGGAGAAGAAGGAGTCTGAAATCCAGGTCAGTGTCTGGCGGGATGTGCTGAACCTGTGGGAGAGGGTGGGGGGGGTCAGAGCTGGGCTGGGGGGGGCGAAGAAAGACTCGGGGAGGGGCCAGAAGCCCCCGGGGGGGATAGAAAGACACCCTGGGGGGGCAGAAAGACCCCCCGGGGAGGGGCATAGACCTAGGGGCGGCCCCAAAATACCTCGGGAGGGGGCAGAAAGACCCTCGGGGCCTGCAGAAAACCCCTGGGGGGGCAGAAAGACATACTGGGGGGGGGGCAGAAGGACCCTGGGGGGGGGCAGAAAGAACCCGGGGGGGGGGCAAAGACCTGGGGGGGGCAGAAAGACCTTGGGGGGGTCCTGGGGACACCCAGGGAAGGCGGGGGGGTGGAATCAGGCTGGGGGAGGCGGAATCAGGCTTGGGGGAGGCGGGGGGGCACAAGGGGCGGCCTGAGGGCGGTCCTGAGGGTTTTGGGGGGGGAGATCCGAGGGGACCGGGGGGTCCGGGAGAGCGAAAGCGGGGCGGGGCACACAACCGGGGGGGGACCCCAAAGTGCCGGGGGAGGGGGAAGGGGGGGGGGCGAGGAAGGGGAAGCAGGGGGACCCGGAAGACTGAGGCGGGGACACCGGAGGGGGGGGAACCCGGAAGGAGGAAGAGGGGAAGACAAGGAGGGCCTGGGGGGAACCGGGGGGAAGCGGAGGGGACCGGGGGGGTCCCGGGGGTCCCGTGGGACCGGGCCCACGCGCCTTTTGCCGCCCACGTTGAGCTGCACGACCTCCGCCCCGGGCCGCGCCGCCCCGCCCGATGCCGCCATGGTCACCCGGCACTACCGCTTCCGCCCGGCGCCACCGCCTCCGGGCTCCTTATTGGTCGATCCGTCCTAGCGCCCCTCCCTCCGCTGCTCGTTATTGGTTCGTCCGAAGAGACCCCCCTGCGGCCCCGCCCTCCCGCCCCGCCCCGCTGTTGGGTTTCGTCCAGCCCGCGCAGAGCCTGCAAGCCCATTGGCCAAACGCGGTGTCAGTCAGGCAGAGGGGGTGGGGTTTTTGTCTCCATCCCGCCCCATCTTAAAGGGCCAGCACCATCACTGAGTGGCGGGACGGGGAGGGACAGGGTGCGCAAAGACCCCTCCCCCCAAGGCCTCCCCCAGCCTCATTAACCCCCCCAACCCCTCAGACCCCCCCAACCCCTCTCAGCCCCCCAGGTAACCCCCCACCGCCCTCATGCCCAAGCCCCCCAGCCCCCCCCCGAAACCCCTCAACTCCCCCCAATAGCCCCCCCCACCCCCAGGGACCCCCCCACCCCTCCCTCCAGCCCCCCCCCAACGACCCCCTTGCCTCCCCCCCCAGAAGTCCCCTTAACCCTCCCCAGCCCCCCCCAATGACCCCCCCAGCCCCCCCGAACCCTCAGACCCCCCCCAGGGGTGCCCCCCCCAAGCCCCACACACACCAACGGGGGGTGTCCCCCCAGGCTCCTTCCTGCTCCTTTATTTTGGGGGTGCTGATGGGGGGTGCAGCGGGGGGTTTATTACATTTATACAGTCACAGCACGGCGCTCGGGCCCGGGGCGGGGGGCTGGGGGGGGTCCCCAGAGTGGGGGGGGGGGCAAGTGCTTGGGGGGGGGTGTTAATTCGAGGGGGGGGTATTTTCCTGGCTTTTGTTAAAATCTTTACAAATACCAACTCTGCCCGCCCTCGAGTTTGGGGGGGGGCCCCCCATGGCTCTGTCACACACCCCCCAGTGTCAAATTTGGGGTACCCCAGGGTGATGGGGACCCCCCCTTGGGTGTTGGGGACCCCCCCCGGGTGATCAGGATCCCCCCCCAGGGTGATGGGGACCCCCCTGGCTCTATGGCTTGTGCAAGGGAAAAGGGGGGGCCGAGGGAGGGGACCCCAGGGACAAGGGGGGGGGGGAATTTGGGGGGGGGGCTGTCCCCTCCCACCCAGCAGCTCCCTCTGGCACGGACCCACTCCCCAAATCCAGGTTTGGGGGGGGGGCACCCAGGATTTGGGGGTACCCAGGATGGGGGGGCACCCAGGATTTGAGGGGGGAGGACCCAGGATCTGGGGGGACACACACACCCAGGACTGGGGGACACACGCACCCAGGATTTGGGGTACCCAGGATTTGGGGGGGGCACCCAGGATTTGGAGGCACCTGGAATTGGAGGGGGCACCCTGGATTTTGGGGCAGAACCCTGCACTGGGGGACACCCAGGATTTGGAGTACCCAGGATTTAGGGGAGGGCACCCAGGATTGGGGGGGGGGCACCCAAGATTAGGGGTCACCCAGGATTTGGAGGGGGGGGCACCCCATCCCCATGGTGCCCCCCCCACGCATAGCCCCCCCCCCAACCCATGGAGCACAAAGAAGGCGGGGGGGTGTCCCCCCCAAATCACCCCCCCCCCGAGCCCCCTGGGTATGTCCTGTCCACAGCCGAACTGGGTGTTCCCCACCCCAATGGGTGGGTGGGGGGGTCCCCGAATATTCGGGGGGGAGGGTGTCACTTCCGTCTCCCCGAGGTGCTGGAGCGGCGGTCACCCTCCCGCCGGGGGAGGCCCTCGTCGGTGGAGGACGTGGTGAGAAGAGCTTGGCTCCACCGCGCCACCTCGGCGTGCTCCTGGGCGCAGGCGGCCAGCGCCCTCAGCCACCCCCGCATGTCCTCCTGAGGGAGGGACACCCCAAAACCATCATCAGACCCCCCCCCCAAAATCTCCACGACCACCCCCAACCCCCCTGTAGACCCCCACCTCATCCTTGGCTTGCAGGAGGAACTCGCTCCCGTCGCTGGTCCTACAAGAGAAGAACCTACTCAACGACACCCACCTGACAACGCCACCCAACCAACCCCAGGAATTTGGGGGGAGCCCCCCACCCAACCCCAGGAATTTGGGGGACCCCACCCACCCCACGAGCACCCCAATGTACTTGAGCTTGAAGACGTTCTTCTTCTTCTTGTAGTCGTTGGCCACCTCGCTGGTGGAGTGGTGGAGGTTGAGGAGGGGTTCACCGCCGTGGGTGCTGCCCGTCGCTTGACCCTTGGCGTCCTTGTAGAAGCCCAGGTCACCCTTGCTCAGGACGCAGTAGAGGTTCACCCAAGATCTGGTCAAGGTGGGGGACATGGTGGAGGGGTGGGGTGGGTAGGGTGGTGGCATCAGCAGGTGACTCAACACTGCTGGTGGGTTTGGGTGGTGGGGATCACCCAAGCTCGGGGGCACCCGCTGCATGGATGAACCTCCAAACCCTGGTGAACTTTCACCATCGATGGACACCCCAAACCCTGCTGCATGATGTCAACTGAATGACCCTCCAAGTCATGGTGAGCCCTCTCCATGATGGACACCCAAAAGCTGGTGCAACCTCTGCCCTGATAGACCCCCCAAATCCTTGTGTATGATGTCCCTTGATCAACCCTGGTGAACCTTCACCATCGATGGACCCCCCCCAAACCCTGGTGCACCCTCTCCATCCATGGACCCCCCTCAACCCCTGATGCACCCCCTTCCCTCGCAGACCCCCACCCCACCTCCCCCCTCCACCATTGTCCCCCACCGACCTGTTGGAGGCCTTCTTGTTGGGTCCATCGAGCTCATGCTTGCGGAAGAGGAAGCCCTCGTGCTGCACCGTGTGGGTGGGGGGTGGCGGGGGCGGTGGGGCGCTGCCCTGTGCCGGGGCCGACCGCGACCTCCGCGTCTCCCCCGGACCCTGAGCGGGGTCTTTGGGTCGCGGACGTCGGCGGGGTTTGGGGCGGTCGCGGGCGCGGGGTCGGTCGGGTCGCGGCATTCTCTCCGGCAATGCCTCCGGGCCGGTGGGCAGGCGGGCGGGGGACTCCCGCTCCCGGGGCTGGGGGGGGGTGATGGGTGTGGGGATGTGGCTCCCGGTGGCCCCCCGAGGTGGGGACGCCAAGGGGACGTTGAGGGGATGTGAAGGAGATGCCAAGGGGACGCTGAGGGGACACCAAGGGGACACCAAGGAGTTGCCAGGGGGACACCAAGGAGACACCAATATGACGCCAAGGCGATATCAAGGGGACACCAAGGGTATTCTTAAGAGGACACCAAGGGGATGTTGAAGGGATGCCAAGGGGACACCAATGTGATGCCAAGGGGATGCCAAGGAAATGCCAAGGACACACTAAAGGGACGCTGAGGGGACACCAAGGGGACACCAAGGAGATGCCAAGGGAATGCTAGGGGAAATCAAGGGGACACCAATATGATGCCAAGGGGATGCCAAGGTGATGCCAAGGAAAAAACAAGGAGACTTCAAGGGGGCACCAGGCAGATGCCAAGGGGACGCCAAGTAGATACCAAGGGGAAACCAAGGGGTTGCCAAGGGGACACCAAGAGGACATCAATATGATGCCAAGGGGATGCCAAGGGGACTCACTGGAGCCGGCAAGGGGCCACCCGCCTCCTTCTCCTGCAGCTGCTCCACGATGTCAGCCAGGGTGGCTTTGCTGTCGGCGGAGATTTGGGGGGGGGTCACGTCAGTCCCGGCCACCTGATGGTGACACCGGCATCCCTGTCCCCACGCTCACCCGCCGCCCTTGCCGTCGTGCCGCGGCGGCTCCGGCTCACTGGATTCCTGCCGTTCCAACCGGCGCTCTCGCCGCTCCCGGCGCCGTTCCAGCAGCCCCGTCCTGGCCTCCCCAGGCTCTTCGGTTTTGGGGGGCACCGGGGTCTCACCGGCAGCGGTAGGGGGGGTTGGCTCCCCCACGGGACCCCCATCCCCGGGAGGTCCCTGGACACGGTCAAGCTTGGGCTGTAGGCGCTCAGGACGGAGCTCATGGCGCACGTAGGCAACGCGGGGCTCTAGCCGGCGGTTTTCCAGGCGCTCGGACCCCCCTGGTGAAGGCGTTGACCCCCCTGGGGGTTCCCCCAAAAATTTGCGGCTCAGGAGCGGTGTTGGTGGCTGCTTGTTCTGCTCCGCTTTCAGCTTCTCGATCTGTGGGGATGGGGTGCGGTGCCGTGAAGATGGAGATGGAGATGATGGAGATGGAGATGACGGAGATGGTGGAGGTGGAGACGATGGGGGTGGAGATGGAGATGATGGAGATGATGGAAATGATGGAGATGGGGATGGGATGGGATGGGATGGGATGGGGACATGGATAGGGATGAAATGGAGGTGACGCAGGGATGGAGATGAGGACGAGGATGGGGATGGAGATGGGGATGGGAATAGAGATGAGGATGAGGATGCAGACAGGGACAGGGATGGGATGGGGATGGGGATGGGGACAGGGATGGGGATGGGAACAGGGATGGAGATGAGGATGGAGATGGGTACAGGAATGGGGATGCTGAGCTGGCAGCTGCAGCGGCCCCCGGGGTGGGGGGACAGGACGGGGGGTGACATCAGCCCCCCCCCAAGGTGCCCATACCGTGGTGAGCCGTCTCAGGGAACTGAACCTCTCCTCCCAAGCGGCGGCCGCCTTCCGGAAAGCCTCGTGCCGCCGGATCAGCTGCTCCACCTCGTCCACGCTGCTGCCCAGCTCTTGGCTCTTCAGCAAAGGCTCCTGGGCCGTCAGCCAAGCGTCGGCCACCACCGCCTCCTGGGCGAACTGGTGCACCTCCAGCACTACGGGACAGACAGACGGGCAGACAGAAGGACGTGCTCGTGGCGGCACCCCCCCCAAAGAGCATCCCATCCCCGCGGTGGTGGAGGATCTGACCCCCTCCCCAAATTACCACCACCACCACCACCTCCACCACCCCCCCCCAGGTAGGACTCACTCTGCTGCAGCCATTCCCAGTGCTTGTCCCACTTCTCCATCATCTCCTTCTTCTTCGCAAGCAGCTTCTCCACGTGGGCTTTGATCTGCAGGGATGGAGGAGATGGGTTGGGACCCCCCCCCAAAAGTTGCAGCCACCCCCGCCCGACTGTCCACCCCCCCACCGTGGGCACCTCGTCGGCCACGGGGCTCTTGCTGAGGATGAGGTTCTTGCCGAGCTCCAGGCAAGCGGCGATGCTCTTGCCACGAGCTTCGATCTCGCTCTTGAGCCCTTGGTGGTCGTTCATCAGCAGCTCCACCGAGGAGACGTCCCTGTGAGAGGGGATGGGGCTGGGAGGGCAGGAGGGGACAGGGATGGGCCACCCCCCCCAGGATGGGACAGGAGACGGGTCCTTGGCTTCATGGATGGGAGAGGACATGGATCCTTTGATGGAACAGGATGTCTTTGGTTTCGTGGATGGGATAGGACATGAGTCCTTGGGATGGGTCCTCCAGGTGGGACAGGACATGGGTCCTTGGCCCCATGGGTGGGACAGGATATGGGTCCTTGGCATCATGGATGGGCCAGGACACGTGTCTTTGGGATGGAACAGGACACGGGTCTTTGGTGATGTGGGTCCCTGTATTCAGATAGGAAGTGGGTCCTCCAGATGGAACAAGACACAATTCCTTGGCTTCATGGATGGGACAGGACATGGGTCCTTGGTGCCATGGATGGGACAAGACAAGGGTCCTCTGGATGGGACAGGACACAGGTCCCTGGCATCACAGATGGGCCAGAATGTGGTTCTTGGAGGCCACCGCAGGACACAGGACCTCGGCACAGCCCACAGCTCCCGCTACCTGGGCTTCTCTCCAGCGCCGATCTGGCAGAGGACGCCATCCATCCAGGCAAGAAGGTCTCTCACAGTGCCGACGAAGCGGATCTTATCAGCAATGCTGGCAACATGGAGCCGGCACTCCTCGCACGCTGCCAAGAGCTCCTTCCATGCCCGTAGCACCTCCTGCTCCCTCCCAGCGATGGCCTCGGCATTGTCCCCGGCATAGAGGGTCCTCAACTGTGCCGCACCCTCTTGTAGCTGCCGGACTTGGGTCACCAACACCTCCACATCGTGCTCGAAGGCACCCAATGCCCGTTGCAAGGCTCCAGCCGACGTCCTGCCCTCACGGGCTGCAAGTTCAGGCAGGCGTTGCCTTTTCTCCTCGATTTGCCCCAAAACCTCTTTGCAATCATTGAAGAACTTGTGCAATTCATGGGAAGCTGCCAACATCTGCGCCCTGGTCTCCATCAGCTCCAGAAGATCTGCCCAAGCTTCGTTGACCCCATCCTTCCATTCAGCGATGGTGGCAGCATCAGCGTGCCCGTAGTCAATCAATTCATCCACCATTTGGTTGACGGCGGCGATCCTCTCCTGCCCGACGCTGCCCGTCTCGCTGGCGAACTCCAGGAATTTCTCCTGGAGTAGCTGAGATGGGCAGGGATGGGCAGGGGTGAGGAGTGGGCAGCGCCAGGCAGGAATGGGGGCAAGACCCCCAGCATGGTGCACTGGTGGTGCCCAGGACCAGGATGGTGGCAGGATCCCCGGCATGGGGCATTGATGGTGCCCAGGACCCACAGCATGGGGCAGGGACCACAGCAAGACCCCCGGCATGGGGCAGGAACAATGCCAGGACCCCAGGCACAGGATGGGGACAACTCCAGGACCTCTGGCATGGGGAAGGGACAATGCCAAGACCCCCAGCATGGGGCAGGAACCACAACAAGACCCCTCACCCAGGGGAGGGACTTCACCAGGACCCTCAGCACAGGATGGGGACAACTCCAGGACCCTTGGCATGGGGCACAGACGATGCCAAGACCCTCCTTGGCGCATCCCCCAACTCACTGTGACGTGCTCGAAGTCCTGTCCCAGCTCCGGTGAGCCGGCCACCACCTCCTTCTCGGCGATCCAATGCTCCAGCTCGTCCACCTCGCGGTTGAGCTGGTAGAGCCAATATTGCTGCTCCAACTTGGCCTTGCGTTCCTCCACCAGGTCCTTCAGAGACACGTACAGCCGGTCAACCTGCGACTGCCGCCTGCTGACCTGTTCGCTGGGCAAGGGACACAGCGCCCGGTGAACGCCAAAGACCCCGGCATTTTAGGGCGAGGGGGGATCGGTGTTGGGGGGCTTGAACCCACCTTTGAGGGTGGCCCAACTCTAGAAGAGCACGGCATTGGCGAGAGAGTTGGGCGATGGTCTCCTCGTAGTTCTCCACAGTTTGCTCCGTCAGGAGGTGCTTCTTGAGGAGTTGTAGGGTGCTCTGCTCGTCCTTGGGTGGAGGGGGGGACATGTTGGGGAGGTGAGATGCTGGGGGGGGGGGTCTTAAATTTCTTCCTCCCACAAGCTACCCCCATCAGCACCTTCCCCTTCTCCTCGCTCATCAACAGCAGCTCTTGCTCGCCCAACCACGACTCCACCTCGGCCACGTCAAAGTAGTATTGCTCCAGTTGGTAGGTGGCATCCAAGGTTTGCTGCCTGCGTTCCGCCTGCTCCTGCAGCTCCCCCCACATGGTCCCCAAACGCTCCAGAAGCCGTCGGACCCCTTCGGCTTCGGGGCTTTTGATGGATGCAACGGCTCCGGCGCGTTCCAGCACCTCATCCACGCGAGGTCGGTGGACCTGGATCTCCCGGCGGAGGTTCTGGTGGGGGTGGGGGTGGAGAGGGGGTGGGTGTTGGGGGGGGGGGTCATCGGTGTGTGTCCCCAGCCTCCGTGGTGTGGGGGCTGACCTGGTTCTTCTTGATGAACTGCTGGACCGTCTGCAGGTTGGTGCCATGGTCCTTCAGTGTGGCCAAGGGCAGGCGGTCCTGCACCCACAGCTGGCGGGGGGGGCAGTGGGATGGACCTCAGCGTCATCCCTGATCCTGTCCCTGTCCCCATCCCCATCCCATCCTATCCCAAGTTTTCCTCACCCCTCCCATCCCATCCCACCCCATCCCAGGGGTTCCTCACCTATCCCACCCCATCCCACCCTATCCCAGAAGTTCCTCACCCATCCCGCCCCACCCCATCCCATCCCATCCCATCCCATCCCATCCCAGGGGTTCCTCACCCATCCCATCCCATCCCATCCCATCCCATCCCATCCCATCCCATCCCCATCCCAGTTTCTCCCCTGAGTTTGAAGTCCCTCTTGCACGAGCACCCATCCCATGTCTCCTTACATTTGGGGTCCCCATTGCACCAGCACCCATCCTACCCCACACCATCCCTTCCCATCCCGTCCCATCCCACCCCACCCCACCCCACCCCACCCCATCCCAGGGGTTCCTCACCCCTCTTACCCCACCCCATCCCCACGTACTCACCACTTCATCTTCCAGCTCATGGCTGACCTGATGAACCTCCTTGGAAGCCAACAGGATTCTCCGACGTTCCTTGAGGGGCTCGATCAGGCGGACGATACGGGTCCCCACCGCGCTTTGCCGCTCCCCCACCGCCTGCCTGCCCGCTGCCTGCGCGGGCAGCGCTGCTGCCTGCACCTGCAGCTCCCCCACCTCCTTGTACCACTCCTCCACCTGCGACTCCATCGTCTGCGGGGGGGGGGGGGGGCGGGGGCAGGACACGGACACACCCCAGGATGGGACACTGGCAATCGGGATGGGAGAGGACACCCACCCCCGCCAACCTCGCCAGGACCCCCGGTACTGGAGCCGGGTGTCGGTGTTGTGCCGGCTGTGCCAGCTGTGCCGGGGAATCTCTGCCGTGAGTCAGCACCAAGATGAGCTGGTGGTGCTGAGCTCCCATTGCAACTGGGACTGAGCACTGAGGTGCCCCCAACATCCAACATCCCCCCACAACACCCAACATCCCCCCCAAACACCCAACATCCCCCTAACACCCAACATCCCCCCCCAATGTCCCCCCAAACACCTGATGTCCCCCAACACCCAACATCCCCGCAATGCCCAACATCCCCGCAACACCCAACGTCCCCTCCAAACACCCAATGTCCCCCCAACACCCAACGCCCCCCCAAACACACGACAACCCCCAACACCAAACATCCCCCCAACACCCAACATCCCCCCCCAAACACCCGACATCCCCCCAACACCCAACGTCCCCCCCCAGCACCCAACATCCCCCCCAAACACACAACATCCCCCCAAACGTCCCCCAAACTCTGGTGTCCCCCCATAAATTGGTGTCCCCCTCACCACTTGACTTCCCCCCAACACCCGATGTCCCCCCATAACCCAGTGTCTCCCCAACACCCAATGTTCCCCCAAGACCTGATGTCCCCCCAAGACCTGGTGCCCACCCAACACCCAGTGTCCCCCCAACACCTGGTGTTCCCCATAACCTGGTGTCCCCCCAACTCCCAGTGTCCCCCCATAACCTGGTGTCCCCCAGCACCTGATGTCCCCTGCAACACCTGGTGTCCTCCCAACACTTGATGTCTCCCCAACACCAGGTGTCCCCCCAGCACCCAGTGTCCCCCCAAGACCTGGTCTTCTGCATGACCTGGTGCCCCCCAACACCTGATGTCCCCCCCAGCGCCCAGTGTCCTCCCAACACTTAATGTTCCCCCAGCACCCGATGTTCCCCCTGGTGTTCCCCAAAACCTGGTGTCCCCCCAACACCTGGTGACCCCCAACACCCAATGTCCCCCCCCAAACCCACCTGCAACCTCTTGAGCTGCCTGCTGACGCTAAGAAGGTCGGCTCCTGCCCCCACCGTCTCCAGCTGCTCCTCCAGCCTCCCCAACCGCGCCTCCATGTCGGCGTAACTCCGCGCCAAGCGCTCGGCGGCGGCAGCTTCTGCCAACCGGCGGCTCCTGGCTTGGCTGGTGGTTTCCAACTCTACCCAACATTGCCGTAACTCTTCCAGTTGACGCCGAACGGCGTCGGCTAGTTCAGGTTTGGTGAGGAGAAGTTCTTCACCTTCCTGGGGTGGGGTAGGGGGGGTCAAGGGGGGGTGTCAGGGGGGGGCGTCGTCGTCGTCCCCCCGCCCACCCTGGGATTTGGGGTGTTGACTGTTGGCCATGGGGGTGGTGGATCCTCAGACGTCATCAAGGGCGCCCCCTGGTGGGGGAGGGACGGGGCGCAGGGCTTTGGGTGGCACTGGGGGGGGGGGAGCAAAAGGCGGGGTGCAGAGAAAAAGGGGGTGCAGCTGGGGGGTGTAGGGAAGGGCGGTGTAGCAAAAGGGGGGGTGCAGGGAAAGTGGGGTGCAGTGGGGGGTGCAGCAAAATGGGGGTGCAGGAAAAGGGGGGTGCGGGGAAAGGAGATGCAGTGCGGGGTGCAGGGAAAGGAGGGTGCAGCGAAAGGGGGGTGCAGAGAAAGGGGCGGTGATGCAGTAAAGTGGGGTGCAGTGAAATGGAGGGTGCAGGGAAAGGGGGTGCAGCAAAAGGGGGGTGCAGCAAAAGGGGGGTGATGCAGGGAAAGGGGGGGTGCAGAAAAATGGGGTGCAGCAAAAGGGGGATGGAGCTGGGGGGAGCAAAAAGGGGGTGCAGTAAAAGGGGGTGCAGCTGGGGGTGCAGCAAAAGTGGGGTGCAGCAAAAGTGGGGTGTAGCAAAAGAGGGTGTGCAGCAAAAGGGGGGGTGCAGCCAGAGAGGGGTGCAGGGAAATGGGGGTGCAGGTAAATGGGGGTGCAGCTGGAGGGGGGGTGCAGTGGGGAAGGATGCGGGGGGGCGTGATGCAGCAAAAGTGGGGTGCAGCAAAAGGCGGGTGCAGCTGGGGAAGATGCAGCTGGGGGGGAATGCAACGGGGGGGGTGCAACGAAATGGGGGTGCAGGCGGAGAAAGATGCAACGGGGTGGGGGGGTGTGCAACCGAGGAAGGATGCAACGGAGGGGGGAGATGCAGCAAGCAGGGATGCGGCGGCGGGGGGGGGGATGCAACGAGCTAGGGAAGCATGCAACGGGGGGGGGGGGGCTGCAGCAAGAGGGGGGGGCCCCCGCAGCCACCACGTCACCCCCAAACGCCTCGCCCCTCAAGCCCCCCTCGCCCGGCGAGGAAGCGGTTAAAGCTTATCCCTCCCCCCCCTCCACCCTACGACCCCCCCCCTTTTTTTTTCTTCTCCCCCCCCTTCTACCTTCTCGATCTTCTCCAGCCACTCTTTATTCTGCGCCAGCTCGGCCATGAACGCTTGGTGCTTCAGCCATGGTTTGGGGGGGCGAGGGGGGGGGTCCCGGGAGGGGTCCCCCGCCATCAGCACCTTCTCCCGGATCCAGCCATCCAGCTAAAGGGAAAAGGAGGGCGGGGGGGGGGGGGAATGAGGTTGTAAAACACCCCCCCCCCCCCCCCAAAAAAGGGATCCCCGCAACCCTTGAAAGGGTGACGGGCCCACGCCGGGGCCTGCGGTCCCTCTACGGCGAGGAGGAAGAGGAGGATGACAGTGAAGAAGGCGAAGAAGAGGAGGATGAGGATGAGGATGATGGTGGCATTGGCGTGATGCCGCAGAGCCTTTGCAGCAGATGCCGGGCGGAGCGCGGAGGCCGGATCCGGCCTCCCCGGTTATCTGCGCCAAAAAGGCGACCGGGGATCTGGCCAACCTCCCCCGTGTGCCGTAACCGCGCCGCGCCGGTGATGGACCACTGCGGCTCACACCGCGGCCGGCGGTGAAGACCCCGGAGATGCTGAGGAGCATCTATGGGGATGTATGGGACCCACTGGTCCAGGTTTTGGGGGGGGGGGGGCTTGGGGACCCTGGGGGACCACCCCCCCCGCCAAAACCGTGACCCAGACCATGCCAGCATCAGTGGCAGCACCCATCCCAGAGGTCCACAACCCCCAGCCCAGCACCCAGTTGGGACTCTCTACAACCAAACTTGGAGCCAGCCCCCCCCCCTCGCCCTTCCTGAATAATTGGGGGGGGGGTGGTGTCAGGGGTCCGGGTCCTACCTCGTGGCAGTCCTGGAGGAACCGCTGCAGCTCGAGGTGGTCCTCGAGCCGCTGCATCCACTCCTGAGCCAGCTGGTAGTTGCGTTGGCTCCTGTGGGTTGGCGGGGGGGGACCCAGCTCAGCGCTGCCCAGCTGGTGACACCCGACCCCCCCCCCAGCACCCCAATTAAGCACCTAATTAACCCACCCCAGCCCCTTGCAAAGCGAATTAATCCAAAGGGGAAACTGAGGCACGGGATTGCGCGTTCCCCATCAGCCGTGGTGAGGATGCACCAGCAGATCCAGCTCCATCATTGTCCCTGGGGGTGGGGGGGGTCCCGGGTGCCGGGGGGTGTCAAGGCGTTGCCGTCCCGGCACCTACTTGGCACGGAGACTCTCCATTGCCTCGGCCACACGGTCGCTGTAGAGGTTGCCTTGACGTTGGAGGCTCTCGCCGGCTTGTAGAGCCAGTTGGATCTTCTGCAGGTTGAGGTCCATGGTGGTGGTGAAGTCCTTGTGCTTCTTGATGGCGTTGCTCACCCCTTCCACCGTGTCGGGGAGCTCAGCATGGACCAGGGTGGACTCCTGGAGAAGGGATGGAGGAGATGCCAGTGGTGGGCTCTCCATCCCTGGTCACCTCTTCTCCTTGCACCATCCTCCCCAACTCAACTGTAAGGTCACTGAGAACTTCTCCCACCCGTCTCTACCTGGTTGTAGAGGCTGGTCTCGCATTGCTGGACATCCCGGAGGAAGAGGTGGAAGACGTGAGACTGCACCAGCACCTCTCGTCGCATCTCCCAGCTCTGCAGCAGCTTGCCCCAGCCCGCATCCAGCTTCTGCAACCACTGCTGCAACGAGAGGTAGGGGACCTCCGTCTCCTCCAAGGCCAACAGATCGCTGGCTGCTTGGATCTTGGCGTAGTCCTCCTCGTAGCCGTTGATCTCCTCTTTGAGGGCTGCGTGTTGGTTCAACAACCTCTCCGCTTCGGCCAAGCTATCTGGCACCTCCTCGGAGGCTACAGCGGCTTGAGTCTTCACCAACCAACTGAGGAAGTTGTCCAAGTCTTGGATGAACTGTTGCAAGCGACCGGCAACGGTCAAAGAGTCCTCACAACCTTGCAGCGCCCGCTTCAGGGCCTCCCACTCCTCGCTGATCTGCTCGAAGGGCAGCAAGATCTCCAGGGCTCGCTCAGGGTGGGAGGCAGCCAAGGCTTCACCTTCCCGTTGAAGCTCCACCAACCGAGGTTCCAAGACCACAAGAGCTGCCTCCATGGTGGAGAGGCGGCGTTGCAAGGCCAACACGCCGCCCAGGTCGCCGCCGCCCGATTGCGTGGCTTCAATGGCTTTTCTCTTCTCCCGCACCTGCGCCTTCATCTCGCCGCACTCCAGCAAGTAGTTCTGGATCTTCAGGACAGAGCTGAGTTGGCTCTTCTTGTGCTCCACCAGCTCCACCACCCGATTCCACCTGGGGATGGAGGTGGGACAAGACCAGGATGGAGCCCTGCACCGGCACTGCCACCAGGATGGCATCCACCTTGGGCATCACTAATGCTTGGGATGGGCTCGGGCCATTGTACTGGAGAGCTGGGCCCCATGGGGACGTCCCACCAGGCTAGGAGAACCCCAAGGCTGGGGTCTGCCAGCAGCCCCACAGCTCGTTCCCCCCACCAAGGAGCCCCCAAGCAGTATGGGGTCCACCTTGGGCATGACGGACCCCCAGCATGGACTTGGCCCCACAGCTTGGCCTCCCTCCCCACACCCGTACCTGCTGTTGAGGTGGTCCTGGCAGGAGCGGACCTCCTCTGAGCTGGGGTGACCCCCGTCCACCAACTGCTGCACCACCTGGTTGACATCCAAGATCCGTCCCATGACACTGTTCATCTCCTGGTCCAGGCTTTCAAACCTGTGGAGGAGAGGTGAGCAGTGGGTTCTCCAATGAGGCAAGGGACCCAGGCGTCCGGTCCCGTTCCCATTCCCCCCAACACACCTATGCTGGACCACCTCAACCTCATCCAACTCCTCCGGCACCTCCATCCTCTCCAACCACTGCTCCTTCTCGTCCACCCAGACCTCGCAGGCGTGCACCTCGCTGAACATACGGTAGACGGCCAAAGCGTCCTGCAACCACTGCTGCCGCAGCACGGCTACCTCGGCCACCTCCCCGTAGAGCTGCTCCACCTCCACCACACGGATCTGCACGTCAACCCCTTGACGGTGCTCAGGTGCCAGAAGAGCCAACTGCTTCCGGAGGGCCAACACGGCTGCCCGGTGCTTCTCCACCTCTTCCACCACTGCCCGGTGCTTCCGCAGAAGAGCTTGGGTGGAATAGTCATCATGGCCAAAGTCATCGCTGGAGACAATACGGTAGGTGTCCTGCAACCAGGCCACCAAGTCATCCGTCTCGGCACTGAACTGGAAGAAGTTAAGGGCCTCCTGCAACCGTTGTTGGTGCAACCCCGTCACCTCCTCCAGCTTCTTCCAGCGGACGCGAACCTCCCGCATCTTCTCCTGGATCCCACTGTGGCTGAAGCGTTTCTTGGCCAAGATCTGCTCACCCCTCTTCATAGTCTGGTGCAACAGAGCCCGTCTGCTGCCCAGCTCACCCAACATGCTCTTGTGCTTGTTGGTCAATGTCAAGACACTGCTCAGGTCCCGGCCACAAGTCTTGGCGGCCAGGATCTGCTCCTTCTCACGGATCCATGCCTCAGCCTCCTCCATCTCCTGGAAGAAGGCCCAAAGCTGGCGGGAGTCCTCCAGCTCCTTGCGTCTCTTGCCCGCCAGCTCCCCCAGCTCCTCCAGACACGTCTGGACGTGGTTGACCCGGTTGCAGATGATCTGGGGGTCGCAGGGTTGGTAGCCTGGACCAAGAGAACCAGATCTTAGTGGAGATGGTCTACAGCACCCTGAAGACCTTGGTTGACCCCTCCCAAGGCCAAGCATCTCCCAGTCCTCGTGGAGCCCATCCCGGTGCCCCACATTACCCTCCAGCTCTGAGAACTTGAGTGCAGCGGCATTGAGCGCCTGCACCCGGTCGGTCTGGGCAGAGATGTCGGCCTCCAGCAGCCCGTGCTTCTGCAGCAGGTCCTCAACCTCCAGAAGATGCTTCCCCAAATCCTTGGAGACCAACAGCACCTGGGGAAGGGGAACGAGACCACGAGGTCCAGAGCTGCCCACCACATCCTCCATGGGGACGCCTGGTACCCGCCGCATCCCTGGCTCTACCTGCATCTCCTCCATCCAGTCAATCATGTAGACCATCTCCTGGAAGATCTTCTGCAGGGCCAGGTTCTGCTCGAGGCGGGCACGGCGGGCGCGGACCAGCTCGGTCAACAGCCCCCACTGCCGAAGGATGTTGTCCTTTTGGGCACTGATGCGTTTGGTGTCATAGTAGCCCTCGGACTCCATCTCCAGGGCCAGCTCCACCACCACCTGGATGCGCTCTTGGTAGGAGGAGATATCGGCCTCGATGGCCTCATGCTTCTTCATAGCGGCCTCCACCGCCGGCAGGTCGTAGCCAAAGTTGTCCTGGGGTGGGGGGAGATGCCATCAGGTGGGGTGGACCACTCCTTGGTCAATGAGGGAGCTCAATGAGGCTAGCCAGGAGGTCCCACCACCCGAGTGTTGGGTTCCTCACCCCCCAACCCCAGCCAGGGAGAGGACCCAGGCATCCTGCCCTTGGGTGAGGGTCCCCACTGAGCCGCCCCACCCCATCCCACCTGCGAGACCAAGCGTTGGTTCTCATTCAGCCACGTCTCCCTCATGACGGCCTTGTGGTCGAAACGTTGGGCCAGCAGCTCCAGCTTCTCCTGCCGGATCAGCTCGTTACGCAGCGACACCTCCCGCTCATGCTCTGCTTTCTCCAGGCAGGTCCAAGCCTGCGGGGTAGGACACTGGGCTTGACAAGGGGGTCCCAGCCCTTCTCGGCGTCCCCCAGGATGGAGAGGTCACCCCCATCCCACCAGCACCTTATTGATGTCGGAGATGCTCTTGCCCTCACTGGGGATGTAGAGCTTGCGGTTGTTGGCTCGTAGCTTGCTCTGGATGGTGAAGAGCAAGACCTCCAGGTTCCCCTTCTCCTGGAACCTGCGGGGTGGCAGGACCAGGTCAGGATATGGCCATGGTCCCGCCCCCCGCCTGTGGTTGTCCCCCCCAACCCTAGGAGGTGCTCACTTGACAGGCTTCTCCAGGGTGCAGAAGGCGGTGAAGGCTTGGAGCTGCTGCTGCACCCCAGTCAAGGAGTTGGCAAACTTCTGGTTGCTGATGATGGTGATGGTGTGCTGGATCCAGGCGAGCAGCTCGGCTGCCAGCGCCTCATACCGCTCGATGATGGCCTCGATCTCCATAGCCTGATCCAGAACCTGGTGGGAGAGTGGTGGGTCACCTGTGCGGCTCAGGGGTGCAGCCCACAGGACCCCTTCGAGCAACCATGGGTGGCTTGGGGTGCAACCTGCTTGGCCCAGCCCCTCCAGGGACCACCATGGCCCTGTCCTTGCTGCTGCCTAGTGGAGTGAGGGATGGGACATCCCATGGAGCAAAGGATGGGACACCCCATGGAGCCACAGGGCGTGGGCCAAAACCCACCTTCCCGATGCGCTTCCCCTCCACAGCCAGCGCCTTCATCTTGGAGAAGTAGTGGTAGAAGGACACCACGTAGGTGATGATGGACTTCTCGTCGGGGTCCTCCATGTTGACGTCTGGCGGGAGGTGAAGTGTTGGTCCCCAAGCCTGCTTGGCTCCCTGGAGTCCCCCCTGACCACCAGCCCTGGTCCAGCAAAGCCCATCCACCAACCCCAACCTCAACCTTGACCCCCCCCCAAAATCCTCTGAGGTGGAAAACGAAGGTGGGAGCAATTAGCCAGATGGGTGGAGACACCCCACCCCGTGTGGATGGATGGATGGACAGACCCCTGCCCCGGTCCTGTCCCGTCCCTACCCTCGGGGTCCAGCAGCTTGCTGAGCCCCAACTGCTGCTCAGCCGTGTTGAAGGCTTGTTGAAGGTTGTAGGTCGCGTTGGACTTGGTCAGCTTGTGGAAGTCGATGAGGTCCGGCCTGCAAGAGGGACACAGTTGCTTTGAGCCCCCCACCCCGCGGAGGGAACCCAGGCGTCCAGGTTGGCACCCCTGCCCTCCCCCACAGCAGACCTGTGCTTGTGGATGAGCGCGTTGAAGGCCAACCCATCCCTCCAACTGGTGGTGAAGTTCTGGATGTTCACCTCGGGGTAGCTGTGGGGAAAGGGTGGGGGGTCACACGGTGATGGATCCATCCCCCGTCCATGGGGGGGGGGGCAGGGAAGGTCCATCCCAGCACCAGGACGGTGCAAGGAGGGGGGTCACCGCTCACCCCGCCGTCTTCATCTGGCACCAGAGCAGCAGAGCATCCTTGGCTGAGCGTGTCTCCCGGTTGTCTTCGGTCTTGATTTTGATCACCTGGATCTGGGGAAAGCCAAGGGGCACTGACACACGGCTGGGTCCTGGGGTGGGGACACCATCCCCCGGGTGGGGACAGCCCCGCCCCGCTACCTGGAAGCGGAGGATGATGGTCCAGATGAGGCCGAGGGTGAGGCGGTGGTTGCCATCCACAATGTCGTGGGAGCCCACGTTCTCCAGATGAACCCGTTGCTCCTTGAGGAACTGCAATGCCTTGTCCACATTCTCCAAGGAGTGGATCCGCATCCGGCCCCGTGTTGGTTTGGGCTGCCGGAGACACCGGCACCTGTCACCCCCACCTCACCCCTACCTTGGAGAATGTCCTCCCACCCAGTTCATCACAACATCGAGGTGGGTGGAACCTGCAGCACCCTACGCATGGAGGGGGTGGTGGTGATGGGGAGGTCCCAGCTCAACCCAGCCCATTGATGGATGGGACCTGGGTGGTGGTGGTGGTGATGGGGAGGTCCCAGCTCAACCCAACCCCGTTGATGGATGGGACCTGGGTGGTGGTGGTGGTGGTGATGGGGAGGTCCTGGCTCTCACCAGCTGCTCCCCAGAGAGCACCTCCAGCAGCCGGGTGAGGACGTAGCCATCACGGAGATCGGCGTAGAGATCCCCAATACGGCAGGAGACACGGGCGAGGTGGGAATTCACCCACTTGGTGAAAGTCTTCTTCTGCACCGCGTCCCTCTCATCTACCCGGGGAAGAAACAGGTTCAACCGTGGTGGCGGGGGTGGGGGGCGGGTGGGGGTTGGACCAGGCACCTGGGGCTTTGCCGGGACGGTGAGGATGGATTTACCGGCCAAGGCTTTGATGCGGGAACACTCGAAGAGCTTGGCGGTGGCCGTGGTGTCGTCCCAAACCCGCGGGTCGGGGTTCTCCCAGGGGCTGTTGTTGTTTTGTTGCTCCATGTTGTCCAGCTCGGCCGCCACGGCCGCCATCGGGCTGGGGGGGTGGAAATTGGGGGGGAGGGGGGGGCGCACACACACGCACACCCACGCGTGTGGGCACGTGCATATGCGTGGGCAAGGGGGTCACTGATCGGGGGGGGGGGGACACACAACACCTTCTCCTGGAGGGTCCCTGGAAGTCTCCAGGGTGTTGTCTGAAGGCCAGGGGTGGCCCGGAGCCCCCCCCCTCGCCCCCCCCCTCGCACCCCCACAGACCCCTGAGCACCCCCGTGACCCCCCCAACATCCCCTGCAGCCCCCCCATAGCATCCATTGCAGCCACCCCCCAGGACCCCCCCCAGCCCCTCATAACATCCCCTGCAGCCCCCCCAGCAGCCCCCCTGCAGCCCCTCTATAGCATCCCCTGCAACCCCCCCCCCAGGGCTCCCTGCAGCCCCCCCATAGCATCCCCTGCAGCCCCCCCCAGGATCCCCCTATAGCCTCCCATGTCATCCCCTGCAGCCCCCCAGCAGCTCCCCTATAGCATCCCCCGTAACCCCCCCCAGGACCCCCCCCAGCTCACCGTAGCATCCCTTGCGCCCCCCCCCCAGCCTCCAGGACCCCCCCCGTAGCCTCCACAGCATCCCCTGCAACCCCCCCAGGACCCCCCCTGCAGCCCCCCTATACCATTCCTACAGCCCCCCCCACCCCAGGACCCCCCCAGCAGCCCCCCTATAGCATCCCCTGCAGCCCCCCCCTCCCTTCCCAGGACCCCCCCCCACCCCCCTACCCCCCCCTCCTCCAGCAGGAGCAGGATCAGGCCCCTCCCGGCGGTCACCTTGAAGGACCCCACCGGTGACTGGAGACCCGCCCTGTGGGGGGGTGGGAGGGATGTCCCCCCCCAACCTAGAGTGCTGTGTCCCCCCTCAGGGTGCTGTGTGTCCCCCCCAGGGTGCTGTGTCCCCCCCCTCCCCGCCCGTTCCCAGTTATACCGGAGGGTCACGGACGCACCGGAGCCGCCTCCTCCCGGTGCACCGGGACCGGGGCGGGGGGGGGGGGTGGATGGATGGATGGATGGATGGATGGATGGATGGATGCTTGCCGGGGGGGGGGGGAGGACACGGGGCCCCGACTCACCGTGCAGGGCGGGGGGCGAGGGGGGGCAGCCGGTGCTGCCGGTGCCGCCGGTGCTGCCGGTACCGCCCGGGCCCGGCTCCCCCCGCGCACCGGAACGCGCCGCCGCCCCGGCAGCCAATGGCGGGGCCGCGCCCCCCCCGTCCCCCCCCCCCTCCGCTTCCCACCCCCCACCCCCCCCCCGCCGTGCACGACCCCGCCGCTGCACCGGGAATAGGGAATATCCATCCATCCCCCCCCGCCCCGCAAGAATAACCGGGCACCGGGGGAGCGGTGACAGCACCGGCATCACACCCCCCCCCGGAAAAACGGAGTGGGGGCGGTGGGGGGCACGGATCGGGACCGTATGGACCGGGGGGGGCATGGATCGGGACCGTATGGACGGTGACCGTATAGACTGAAGGGGGGGGCACGGACCGGGACCGTAGGGACCGGGGGGGGCATGAACCGGAACCGTATGGACCGGGGAGAGGCATGGATCGAGACCGTATGGACGGGGACCGTATAGACCGGGGGGGGGGGTGGCGCGGACTGGGACCGTATAGACCGGCGGGCGGGTGGGGGGGGGGGGCACGGATCGGGACCGTATGGACCGGGGGGGGCACCGGCTGCGGTGCATGAACCAGGACCGTATGGACCGGGGGGGGGGGGGGGCACGGACCGGCACCGTACGGACTGGGACCGTATAGACTGAGGGAGGGGGGCCCACGAATCGGGACCGTATAGAGCGGGGAGGGGGGGAAACGGACCCGGGACTGTATGGACCGGGGAGGGCACGAATCGGGATCGTATGGACCGGGCCCGTATAGACCAGGGGGGCCCGGACCTTCCCCCCCCGTTCACTGGCCCGGCCCCCTGGGCATTGGGGGGCGGGGGGGGGCGTAACCGGGGCCCCGGGGGCGGAGCCAAACCCCGGTAGCGGGTGGTGGCACCGAGCAGCTCTCGGTGTCCCTGTGTGTGTGTCCCCCCCCTCGGTGCGTGTGTGTGTGTCCCCGGGGTGCGTGTCCCCCCCGGCGATGGCCACTGGGAAGAACATCGTCATCTTCGGGGCCACCGGCAGGACCGGGCTGGCCACTCTGGCCCAAGCCCTAGAGGAGGGTAAATGGTGGGGGGGGGACACGGGACATTGGGGACACCCCCTCCACTGCAGCCCCAAAAGGCTGCGGTGGGGAAGGGACCCCCGGGTTGGGGATGAGGAAGGTGGTGGGAGGGGGTTTGGGGGGGGTGTTGGGGTTGGGGGGGTCACTGGGGTTATGGGGGTCACTGGGGTTACGGGGGGGCATTGGGGTTATGGGGGGGTATTGGGGTTGGGGGGGTCACTGGGGTTACGGGGGGGTCACTGGGGTTGGGGGGGCATTGTGGTTATGGGGTCACTGGGGTTATGGGGGTCACTGGGGTTGGGGGGTTATTGGGGTTATGGGGGGGTCACTGGGGTTATGGGGGGGTATTGGGGTTGGGGGGGCAATGTGGTTATGGGGGTCACTGGGGTTATGGGGGGGGCATTGGGGGGGTGGATGGGGACCAGGGGTTCAGTGGCACCCAGGGGGACATGGGAACTGGGGGGGGTCCTGGGGGCTGGGTAGGAGCTGGGGGATGCTGGGGGCATGGCTGGGCCTTATAGAGCCTCTGTGGGGCAGACCCAGCCTGTCCAGGCTATATAGAGGCTATATGTGGGGCAGACCCAGCCCGTTGGGGCCATATAGAACTTACATGGGGCCAACCCAGCCTGCCCGGTGTAGATAAAGTTTATCTGGGGCAGATGCGGTTTGTTTGGGGCCGATAAAGCCTGTATGGGGCTGATAGCACCCATATGGGGCAGGGAGAGCCCCTATGGAGCACACACAGCCCCTTTGGGGCAGGCAGAGCCTGTATGGGCCATATAGAGCCTATATGGGGCAGGTGTGGGGACAGGCAGAGCCCCTATGAGCCGTATAGAGCCTATATGGGTCAGGCAGAGCCGATATGGGGCAGATGTGAGGCCAGCAGAGCCTATATGAGCTGTATAGAGCCTATATGGGTCAAGCAGAGCCGCTATGAGGCAGACAGAGCCCATGTGGGCTATATAGAGCCCCTATGGGGCAGACGTGGGGCCAGGCAGAGCCTGTATGAGCCGTATAGAGTCTATATGGGTCAGGCAGAGCCCCTATGGGTCGGGCAGAGCTCCTGTGTGCCCCATAGAGCCCCTATGGGGCAGGCAGAAGGAATGCTGAGTCACCCCCTGCCCAAATTGCTGACTCATCATCACGCGATGGCAGCAGGGCCTCATCTGGCCTCTGGGCCAAAGGTTTGGGGAACCCCCACCCACCCCTGGGTGCTGTCGTGTCCCCCCTCCAGGGTACACAGTGACAGTGCTGGTACGGGATCGGGCCCGGTTGCCGGCCCAGCATCAACCAGCACGCGTGGTTTTGGGGGACGCACGGGACCCTGCGGCAGTGTCCGAGGCCGTCAGGGGACAGGACGCCGTCATCATCCTCCTGGGGACCAGGAATGACCTGAGTACGGTGACATCGGGGACCCCCCCAACCCACCACCCACCCCGGGACCCCATAGATTTTGGGGGGACCCCATTGTCCAGGGACCCCCAATGTCGCTGGGGTCCCTGCACCCCATGACCCCCTGGTTTTGGGGGGACCCTCTTGCCCTGGGACCCCATGACCCCACAATCAGGCACCTGAACCCCCCCACCACCCCCAAACATGTTGGGCTGCCCCATATCCCCTCCATCACCCCCAAAACTTAGGGGGGCTACCCCATAATCCCCCCGTCACCCCCCAAAACTTGGGGTGCTGCCCCATGTCCCCCCCAAAACACATTAGGCTGCCCCATAACCCCCCCAATCACCTCCAAAGTTTTGGAAGGCTGCCCCCTAACCCCCCCTTGGTCCCCCCCCCCAGGCCCCACCACGGTGATGTCCGAAGGCACCAAGAACATCGTGACGGCCATGAAGACCCACGGCGTCCGCAAGGTGGTCGCCTGCCTCTCAGGTGGGTGTCCCCAATGTCATCGTTGTTGTCATCCCCCAAAAAATATGGGGGTCCCCTACTCTGAACCCCCACTTTCCCCCCTCCCAGCTTTCCTGCTGTGGGACCTGCAGAAGGTGCCCCCCCGGCTGGTGCCGGTGACGGAGGACCACATCCGCATGCACCGTATCCTCCAGGATTCAGGGCTCGACTGTGTCTACGTCATGCCCCCCCACATCGCTGGTACGGGGGGGGAATGCACCCCAAAAATGGGGGGGGGGGGGCGGATTTTATCCCATTTTAACCTCCTGTCCCATTTTATCCCAGTATCCCAGCTTATCCCTGTATCCCATTATATCCCCCATATCCCATTTTCCCCCCATATCCCATTTTATCCCCTATCCCATTTTATCCCTGTATCCCACTTTATCCCCTATCCCATTTTATCTCTGTATCCCATTTTATCCCCATATCCCATTGTATCTCCAAATCTCATCTTATTGCCATACCCCATCTTATCCCCATACCCTATTTATTCCCCTATTCCATTATCTCTCCATCCCATTTTATCCCTGTATGCCATTTTATCCCTGTATCCCACTTTATCCCCCATATCCTACTTCATCCTGCTCTCCCCCACTATCCCAGTCTCCCCCATTATCCCATTTTCCCCATTATCACACTCTCTGCCATTATCCCAGTCTCCCTGTTATCCCCCTATCCCCCATTATCCCAGTTTCCCCATTATCCTGCTATCGCCCGCTATCCCCCATTATCCCAGTCTCCCTATTATCCTATTATCCCCCATTAACCTGGTCTCCCCATTATCCCAGTCTCCCTCGTTGTCCCAGTCTCCCCCATTATCTCACTATCCCCATTATCCCAGTCTCCCCATTATCCTGCTATCCCTGATTATGCTGGTCTATCCCATTATCCCAGTCTCCCCACTATCCCAGTCCCCCTGTTGTCTTGTTATCCCAGTCTCCTCCATTATCCCAGTCTCCCTTGTTATACGTGTCTCCCTTGTCATCCCGCTCTCCCCCATTATCCCACTATCCCCATTATCCCACTCTCCCCCATTATCCGTATCTCCCCATTATCCCGGCCTCCCTCGTTATCCCAGCCTCCCCCGTTATCCTTGTCTCCCGTTATCCGGCAGACAACCAGCCACTGACGGGGGATTACACGGTGACGGTGGGCGCATCCGGAGGCTCCCGGGTTATTTCCACGCACGACCTCGGCCATTTTCTCCTGCGCTGCCTCCACACCTCCTGCTACGACGGGAAAAGCGTCTACGTCTCCCGGGATTATTCCAAGGATTAGGGGGATCCCTCGGGATCGATCGGGGTGGGCGGTGGCTCCCCAAAATCCCCCCTAACTCCCCCCCGCACATCCCCAGGGAGATTAAATCCAGTTTTTTCCCAGCCCGGATCCGGCCTTTTTCTGTTAGCTGAGCTGAATTAATTAGGGTGCTCCCCTAATTAAGGGGGGGGGGGTGTCCGTCCGTCCGCGGCATCGTTAGGCTTAATTGTGGGGAGGAGGGCATCCTGCTGTGTTTTGGGGTGATGCTCGGGAGGGGGGGATCCCGGGATCTCGGTTAGTTTGGGAGCATTGCTGGGGGGGTCCTATGGGGCTCGGGGGGTCCTATGGGGCCGAGCCCCCCCGCACTCATCGCACCCGCCGCCCGCTCCTTCCCGCGGGAACCGCTCCCGTCCGCGCCCTGTATGCAAATGACTCTCCCGCGCCGCGGCCAATCAGACGCGAGGCGTGGGCGGGACCTCCCCCGCCGCGGGAGGGACCTTACCCCTCCCTTCCCGTATGTAAAATAAAGTTTCCCAGCCGCCCCTCCAATTGGCGGCGCCACCGCCGGCCCCGCCCCGAAGAACCGCCTGGGCGTGGCTTAGACCGGGCGAGTGAGGCGGGGCGGAGGGGCGGAATGCCGGCTCCTGATTGGCTGCGCGCCGCGTTCCAGACCTCTCTGATTGGTCCCTGAAGGAGCTGTATGTAAATAAGAGGTCCCGCCGGGGGGGGGGGCTGTGCGGGGCGTATCCCTAGTTTGGGGGTCCCACCCCCCCCCCCCAACTACAAACGAGGCTCCTGCCCCTTTAAGAACGCCTCCCGCCTCAGCCGGCCCGCAGCGCCCTCTGGCGGCGCGGAGGACGGCCACACCCGCCTCTCCCGAAGCCCCGCCCCTCCCTCAAGACTCCGCCCTCCTCCCTCCCTCCCTCCCCGGCGGCGTGCGCTTCCCCTCCCCTCCCCTCCCTCAGTCGCCGCGCGCGCGCGCCGGCCGCAGGCTGCCCTCGCGCCGCTCGCTCGCCCCCCCCGATTGGCCCGTGCCCTCGCGCCGCCGGGTGAGAGACCCCCCGCTTCCTCCACGCGCCGCCTCAGTCTCCCCCGGAGGCTCGGGGGAGACGGACGGGGAGCGGGGAGCTGCCGCTACCGCGTTCCTGTCAGGGAGGGCCCGGGCCTTTTGGGCCTGGCTTTTGGGCCTGGCGGGCGAGCGGGGAGGGGTCCCCGACAGCCTCCGGTTCCCCGCTTCCTTCTCCACGCTGGGTGGTGGCCGGCGTTGCCGGGAGTTGTAGTCCTCGGGTACCGCCTGGGGCCTGGAGGGAGCGGGGAGGTGGGGGGGTGGGGAACTACAACTCCCAGCGGCCCCCGCGAGGGAGGAGGTTGGGGGGGAGGCCCCGAGGGGTGCGTCTGGGGGGCTGGGAGAGGCTTGGGGCTTCGGAAGGGGGGGTGGGAGAGGCCTGGGGTTTCGTGGAGGGGCTTGGGGAGAATGTGTTTTGGGGGGGTGGGCGCTGGTGCACTTGGTGTCCCTATCGAGGCCTGTCGCTCCTTGCAGGGGGGCAAAGACGTGGCTTTGCTGGGGGGGGGGGGGGGGCTGAGGAAAGAGCTGGGGAAGGGGCTGCTCCCCCCCGCCCCTCCTGCCGCCAGCCCCTTTGGGGGGTGGGGGGCAGCTTCTGTGCCCTGGAGCGAGGCTCCCGCTACAAAGGGGGAAGGGCTGTTTGGGGGGGGGCGGGCAGTGCTGTGAAGGGGGTCACACCCCCCCCCAACAGTGAAATCCGTGACTCTTTTGGGGAGCAGATAATGGGGTGGATGGGGCACCCTGTTATGGGTGGGCACCCACAACCTGACCTCATTGAGGCTGGAGACAGGGTGGGGGGGAATCAATCAGCTCTTCATCCCGCGGGGGTTTGTGTTGAGTTTTTCCTTTTTTATTTAACTAATTTTAAATAAAAACCACAACCCACCCAGCAGCTGATGTCAGCGGGGAAGGGGACACACACACCCCTCCACACACACACCCATGGTGCAAAGGCTTTAACAAACCCCCCCGCCTTTGTTAGGCTGTTCCCCGACTTCCTTCTCGTTTATTGATATTATTCTTTTTCTCCCTCAGCGCTCGACGGGGAGCTCGTAATAAAAGGGGCTGCATCATCCTCACACTCAGCAGGTAGCTCCTTTAACCCCCCCGCCCCTGCAAACTGGGGGGGGGGGGGTCAAACTCAGTTTTTGGGGTGCAACAGGGCTCTGAAAGCTAGGAGAGAAGCTGGAGAGGGGGGGCTTAAAGACAGCCCCCCAGCCCACCCCCGTGTTTTCCAGAGCTGCCTCCTCAGGGAGCAAATCAGCATGGGGAACTTGGAGAGCGCTGAGCAAAGGCAGCACGCCTCTTTTTGAGGTTAAACCGCAGGGTTTGGGGTATACCACAGGTCTGGTTTGGCTGCGAAATGCTGCTGGCAGTGAGCGGGGGGGGACCCGGCAGTTGTATTTTTTTAGAGGGGGGGGCCCACGGTGTTTCGTACTGGGACTCGGTGGGTGTTAACAGATAATTATAAATTCAAGCCTTTATTTTTATTAAGTTTAAACTTAGTTCTGGCTTCCAAATTCCCCTCGGAAAAGATATTCCGCTGGAATTATTTCTTTGAAAGGGGCAGGGAATAACCAGAAACCCCCTCAAAAACCCCAGAGCTCCCCCAAAAAACAGCCAGGGTTTCTCTGAACTCACACCACACCCCCCCCAACCCAAGCATGCCGAAGCAAAACTGCCACGGGATTATTCCCTTTGTCCCCGGTATAAATAGGATTTGTTTAGGCTGGGGGGGCGGAACCGTACAGATCCCGAAAGGTGGGATTTCTTTTTCCTCATTTAGTGAAAAAATGGGTTAATTTGGCAAGATTTTGGCATGGGAAGGGGGGGCAAACCTGCGCAGGTGCCACGTTGGCAGGAGCTTCAGCTTTGCCCAGCTCCGTCAGGGAAATAATAATAATAAAAAATAAAACCCCTCCCCGAGCGTTGCGAAGCCTCCTCCTGCCGAGGTCGGGGCAGCAATTAAACGCAGGGAAACGATCGGGATATTATGCAAATGAGCTTGGGGCAGCATTCAGGGGGGTGGGAGTCGGGGCACCCCAAATTTCCAGGCCGTGCTTTCAGTGCTGCAGTCCTGGTACCTGTTCCTAATTTTCACAACCCCCCCCCGCCCCCCCCACCTCACCAAAAAGCTGCTGTGAAACCTTCCCGCAGGTTATCAAAGGCGTATTTTTATTTTCTTTTTAATTAAATCCCCGTCGTCAAACTTGCCTCGTCCTGACCTATTTGCGAGGCCGAGTCGGGGCTGTTTGCTAACGAGGCGCTGCTAATGAGGATATGCTGACGGGCTTCGCTTGAGACCTGCATCCTTGCTGCTGCGTGAGGGGCCTTTTCAGTTTATTTAGGAGTCGGGGGGGTCCTGGGGTGACGGCCCGCCTTTGCCTGCCCCCCCCCCCCCCCCCCCATTAATTTCATCGCTGAAAAGCCCAATTTGCCTTAATTTTTGGCCAGTAACAAGGCTGCCGTTACTTCCCACTCGCAGGCTCCAATGCTGCTTGGCTTTTTGGGGGGGGAAGGATGGGCTTTTAGTTGTTTTTTGGAGGGGGGGGGGGGCGACAAGCTCGACATGGATTTGGCTGTGCTTCCCCGCCTGGCTTCTGCAGGTTGGTGCTTGCTGCTTGGGCGAGCAGCTCCACTCAGCTCGCTTTGCCTGCTGCTTTTATCTGTTTGCGTTTCCTTTTGAGGGTTGGTTTGGGGGTTTATTTATCAGGTTTGGGCTTTTTTAGCAGCTTATATTCTCATTTAAAACCTCTCGCAGCAACGCAATTGCCGTTGGTGTCTCCGTACCCCTTCCCCAGCTTTCACATTGCCCCTTCATTCCTCTTCCTTCTGGTTTTTCAGCTCCCCGGAGCTTTTTTGAGGAGCAGAAATCCCAAATCCCTTGGAAATCCCAAGAACGGGGCAACGGTTGAGGCCCTTGGGGTGTGACCCCATTTTTTAACAGCATTTCTTGCTTCGGGAAGTTGTGCGGGTCGATTGCACCGGTGTGAGCTCACCCCTTCCCTAGGTGAAACTTTAAACCATGTCTTTATTTTTCCTTTTAATCCAGAGTTCCTCGTCAAATTTGGACCCAAGGGACACCAGGAGCGCCATAGGAGACCCCTCTTCCCACCCTCCACCCCGGTAAGGAGCTTCGCGCCCCTCCTCTTCATCACGGCTGTTCCAACAGTCGGACGCTGAGCCGGCCAGAAACCGTCGTCCCCTCCGGGCGAGGATTACAGCTCGTCCGACGTGTTTTTACAGTGAGACGTAGCATAAAAAAATAGATTTAACCCAGCGAAGGGGCCAAATCTGGGGGGATTTCACGGGGCGGGGCTGTGTCTTAACGAGCTCTTTTGCTCCGGACAATAATTTATTGAAATATCCCGGTGTTTTGGCCAACCCCGTCCTCGGGCGCTGCCATCCCAAAGTGAGATAGCTGAGATCTCCACATTGGCACGTCCCCCGGAGCCCAGGCAAGTAGGAATTTGTCCGTATTTATGGCTGTGCTGAAAAAGCCTTTCGTTTGATTAGCGTTAATTAAGCCGTCGCCATCAGATAAAGCACAGGGAGATGGATTGGCTTGCCGACGAGGTCCCGGCTCAGGTTTTATCCCCTTTTTGCCCCCTTTTTGCGCTGAGAAAATTAATGGCGTTCTCATTGCCCGGTAATGGGGATGATTTGGCTTTAACCACCCCCTAATTAAGCACAAAGTTGCCAACCTCTTCACTTAATTGCTTTACTAATTTCTTCTCTGTCTTGGCCATCAGTTGGTTTTAGTCTTGGCTCGTACCTGGAGCCAGGTTTGGCTCGGGCCAAGCGTTGGGAAAGCCAGGGTGACCCCAGCCCCTCCCCAGCTAAACCCCCCTGCTCCTGAAGCATCTTTTTGGGGTTGTTTCATCCCCAAAGAGTCCTGGGATGATTTTTTTTTTTTTTTTTTCCTGGGAAGCAATGCAGGATGTACGCCTCGGCATCCCCCGTCGGTAGCAAACCTATGCCGAGGAGGGGAGAAGGAGCCGGCAGCAAATTTTGGGGTGATTTTGATCTCATTTGGGGCCAGCCAGGAGGCAGAAAGGACCACGTGGGTCATTAAATCTTTATTTTTAATTGGAAATAGGCAGGGTCGGACTTTATCCTCTGGCTCACGAAGGTGTCTGGGATACGAAAGAGTTAAAAACTGTCGCTTAATTTATCAAAAGCCTGTAGTTAATAATTAAAACCTCTTTCCCTCCCCCCTTGTTAGCTGGGAAGGGCTGGGTCTTGCTTGTGCAAATTACAGCTTTGGCTCTGGAGCAGCAGGATTGGGCTCAAAAATCCCAATTTTGGGTTCTGGTGAGAAAGTGGGATTGAGCCGGGGGGGTTGTTTAAGCCTTTTCCTCAATTTATTACCTTAAATTAGGTCTGTGGGGCACGACGCAGCTCTTGAACCATTGCTTATCCCCGCTCTGGGACCCCTTAGAAGGATTCAGGGACCCGACTCTGCCCGGTGCCGGCAAACCCGGCACGGTGCCACCGGTGTCGGTGCCATCAGGTTTCCCCAGCATGGCTAAAATAAAAAATTAACGCCCTGCAATTAATCTTTCAGGCTTGTTCCGCATTCCCTCAGCCTGTAGAGGCTTGGAGGGGGAAGAAGGATGTTGAGGGGGGGGCTCTTCCCATATTTTATGTTAAGAAATAGGACGAGATTCCCTCGTGGATTGATTCCTGCCGGAGCAGGAGCCCAGCTTGGCGGATAACAACATCGTTAATTCGAGTTGCAGTGCCCTGGTGACATAGAAATTGGATAATCGGATGCTGGAAATGCCGATCTGGGGAGATCCTGGAGAGATTGGGGGTCTCCCCAAAACACGGGGCTGCCACAGGAATTAACAGGGAATAGGCACCGCGAAAAACCTTGTGAGATGCTAAACCGCTCTTTTTTTTTTCCTCTAAAAGTAGCTCTGAAGTCTTAAAGGGCTGTAAGGAATGGGAGGAGATGTATTTTTTCGTAGCCGGTTCAGAGGGCTCATGCAGCATCCGAGGAAAGAAAATAATCCCCCTAAATCTTCCCCGTTGGGGTCATAGGACCACAGGAAGAGGGGACCCATCGTCCCTGGCTGCAGGTTTATTCTCCTGCATCCCTTTTTTGGGAAGAGCATCCCGGGAATCCTGTATCCTCATGGGTACAAACCTCCTCCCAGGAGTTCCCCGGCACTTCATCTTCATCTTCCCTCTTCATCTCGGCAGCTGTTGGCAAGAGATTAAATGAGATTATTTCAAGAGGGGGATTAAAATGGGGGGTGGGTGGTTTTTTTTTTTCCTAGGAATAAAAGCTGCCGTGGAGCAGCCACCCGATTTGGGGTGTCGGGGCGTGAGAATTGGCACAGAGTGCTCTTGGAACCCTCCTGGGTCAGGCTCTGCTTTGGTTTAAATCCCTAAATCTGGTTATTCCTCACCTCTCCACTGTATTTTAATCCAAATTTGGGTAATTTGGAGGTTTGCAGAAGGAAGGAGAGGGTCTCTCTCCTACCAGGCGCGATGCTCCGTAGCGGGATACAGATGGATTTTATTAATCACCCGCCGATTCACAGCCCGGGTGAGGGGCTTGCTGCTGGAGGAACGTCAGGCGCCGGTTTTGGGGCAGAAAGACGGGATTTATTAATTGCTGATGTCTATTTTCAGCCTGAAGGGGTGACGACGCTGGGTGATGCTGCGGTTTGGGGGGAAACGCTGATGGTTTGTCAGATTAATCCAAACCCCTCAAGTTTTCCAGATAATGCAGGGATTTAGAAATCTGTTCCGAAGATGGGGTTGTTGGTTATTTTTGCCCAGCGGCTCCGGATCCGGGATGGGACAGTGGGATTTCGTCTCCGGCTCCTTTCCCAAATCGCGATGGGCTGAGGAGGAACTGGAAAAGCATCATCATCACCCTCTTCCTCCTCCTCCCACCCCGCTCCTGCTTGGCAAAGGGTAGAGTCTTTAGTTGATTTTTTTTTTTTTTTTGAGTATTTTTAGCTTATTTTGGGTCATTCCTCCCCAGATTCAGTGAATAAAAGGGGGTTTTTGGGACACTGTGTCCCCACAGTAACCAGTGCCACCGTGGGAAGAGGAGTTTTCTTTGGAAAAAAGAGTTTTCTTTGGATTTTTGGGGGGAATAGAGGGAAGCGTGTGTATTCTGCAAATATATTTTTACCCTTGGAGGAGCCGGGGAAGGGGAAGTTGATGCCAGGGCCCCAAAACTGGGCATTATACCCCAAAAAGCCTCAACCGGGAGCCCTGATCTCACTGCCCAGCTTTGCCCAAGCTCCTTCCCACGGGATGTAGGGGAATTATTGCCGGTGAGACCTGGCATTGCCAGCTGGGGATGCTCCTCCGAGAAGATCTGCCTTTGTACCTGCTGCCTGCTCATTAGGCTGCATTTAATTAAGGCTTTCAGGTATTGATTTAACATCCCCTCCCAACAGATGTGATCTTAGCTGGCTTGCGGTGTAATTAGCGGGGATTAGGTGAGCACTGGACAGGAGAGGAGGCTCAGCCGCCATGCCGGTGTAGGTTAATGCCCAACGCAGACGGATTAAGACTTGTCCGTCCCGAACCCGCCAGCAGTGAGCTGCCTCGGGGCTCTGGCTTCGCAAGATCCCGGTGGAGAAACCAAAGCAGGGTTCGCAAACCGGAGATGACCGAGGAGAAGGCTGAGGGACTCGGGAACTCTTTCGGCAATCTCTTCCCGTACCTCTCAGGTGGATGGAGCTCAAGGAGCAAAATCCTTCCCCGTGCAGGAGAAGATCAGATTCGAGACCACCTGAGGAACCTCAATGGATACAAGTTATTGATCAACCATTTGGAGGCAGGAGTTGAAGGCAAGTTTGCTGGTGATACCCAACTGGGAGATGCTGTTGACTCTCTTAAGGGACAAGAAGCCCTTGTAGAGGGATCTGGATAAATCAGAGCATCGAGCAATGCCCTTAACAACACGCTCCAACTCTTGGTCAGCCCCAAATCGGTCAGGCGGTTGGACCAGATGATCACGTAGGTCCCTTCCAACTAAGTCTATGGGACCCGCTGAGGTCCATCCCTGAGTCCTGAGGGACTTGCGAAGCCACTCTTCCAGGAAAGTCATGGCAGTCAGGTGAAGTCCCCAGAAAACTGGACAAAGGGGACTTTCCACTGGTTTTAAGAAGGGTGGAACTACTGACCTGTCTGCCTCCCCTCTGTGCCTGGGAAGATCATGAGAAGATCCTTCTGGAAGCTCTGCAAAGGCACGTGGAGGACAGGGAGGTGATTCGAAACAGCCAGCGTGGCTTCACCAAGGCCAAGTCTCATCTGACCGACCTTCTACAAGAGAGTGACTGGATCAGCGGACAAGGGAATGTGAACAGAGAACAGAGAAGGACTTGGGGTTACTGGTAGATGAAAAGCCCCAAAAGCCAACCGGATCCTGGGCTGCAGCAGAAGAAGCATGGCCAACAAGTTGAGGGAGGTGATGCTCCCCCTCTTTTCCGATGAGATCCCACCTGCAGCGCTGCGTCCAGGGGCCTTCAGGAAGAGAAGGATGTGGATCTGTTGGAGCGGGAGGCCACAGAGATGGTCGGAGGGCTGGGACACCTCTGCTGTGAGGAAAGGCTGAGAGCTGGGCTTGGTCAGCCTGGAGAAGGCGCCTGGTGGCTCTTCAATGCTCATGGGGACAGACTTTCTAGTAAGGCCTGTCGCGATAGGGTGAGGGGGAATGGTTTTAAGCTAAAAGAGAGGAGATTCGGACTAGACGGAAGGAAGGAATTTGTTACGATAAGAGTGGTGAGGTTGCCCAGAGAGGTAGGGGATGCTCCATCCCTGGAAGGGTTCCCCACCCAAATAATCCCATGGTGTTCACGCTTGCCATACTAACCCTCTGCTCTTCCCCCCTTTCCGCTATAGGATGGCCCGGGAGATGTGACAGCACCTGGCGTGAGCACCGATGCCAAGGAGAACCATGTGGCAGCAGCGCAGTGAAGCCAGGCGTCGCGGGGTTCTGCTCGCTGGAAGCCGGACGGCAGCGATGGAGGCCGTTCCAGCGCAGCAGCGGCAATGAAGGGCCCCGTCCCCCTGACTCAGCTCGGCTCCGGCACCGGACCATGAGCTCCCACCGCCCTCCACGGCACGACGGCTCCGATGCCGAGGGTTGCCCAACAGCATTTTGGGCGCAAAATGGCAGTGTCCCGACGGTGGGGGGTGAACCCCCTCGCCTGGCCACCGCCACGCCGGCTGTGCCCAAAATGGGGGTGCGCGCCCGCATTGCTGACTGGCCCCCCAAGAGAGACGCTGTCAAGGACCCCCCTGCTGGCACCAGCCCATGCCGGGAGGCAGCAGGCAGCCGGGATGCCGCTTGCTGCCGGGGTTTTGCCAGTGGGCAGCAGCCCCTCACCAGCGTTTCGGGCTTTAAGGCCCTCCACCGCCTGGCACGGCGGCGATCCAAGGACGTGGAATTTCAGGAGGGGTGGCCCCGTTCCCCGGCAAGGGGCTTGGC
Source organism: Necrosyrtes monachus (assembly GCA_037953605.1). Lineage (NCBI taxonomy): Eukaryota > Metazoa > Chordata > Aves > Accipitriformes > Accipitridae > Necrosyrtes > Necrosyrtes monachus. The sequence goes on along the minus strand of JAZGTQ010000157.1, from coordinate 1,357,951 downwards.
ACCACTGCGGCACCGGAGCAGCAGCGAGGTGACGCTGAGCGAGTGTGACCCAGAGGAGCCAGTAGAGCCAAGGGGGATCAAACTGGGGGGGGCCACTGGACTTTTCCGTGAGTATGGCAGCACCTCCTCCATCGACGTGCAGGGCATCTCGGAGCAAAGCTTCTTCGATATGCTCAATGAATTTCGGACCAAGAAGCCGGATCGGCGAGCCGCGACACCCGAGCGTCTTGGGGAAGCTGGTTTTCCTTCGGGATCATATTCCGGGATCAAGACGGAGGGTAGGAATGGGCCCCGGGACGAGCCGTCGGTGCAATCCAAGGAGAAACCCCGCAGGAGGTGTCCCAAAGGTGATGCTGGAGGCGAATCCATCTTCAAGAAGCTCCGAAGTGGCCGAAACGAGGGGGAGCTGGGGAAGGAGCTGGAGGAGCTGCGGGCACCTGAGCCAGGCAAGGCTTGGGTGTGCCAGAAGAGTTTCGCCCACTATGACGTGCAGAGCATGCTCTTCGACCTCAATGCCGTGGCCATCAACCGCGCCGTGGTAGCCCAACGGCGAAACACCACCACAGGCGCCTCGGCTGCTTCAGCTGCCACTGTTCGTGCCGGTGGGTTGGGAGGATCGGATCCGGCATTTGCCAGCACCGAGGACCTTAACTGTAAAGAGAATTTGGAGCACGATGTGGGGGATAACACCAGCAACGAGCTTCTCCTCAGCTGCCCCCATTTCCGCAACGAGATCGGCGGCAGCGGCGAGCGCAATGTCAGCTTCTCCAAAGCCTCGGCAGGTTCCCCAGGGGTCCCAATGGTCGAGGGGGGCTTCCCGGAGCCTGCCCTCGATGTACGCCCCACCAATGCCGGCGTCTCAGTGCTGGAGGTCCCCAGGGAGCTGCAGAGGAACCCCAATCGGCTCAAGCACTACAGCGTCGAGCACGTGGACCTCGGCGCTCGCTATTACCGGGATCATTTCCACGGCAAAGGTGAGGGGGGGCACTCTGGGGGTATTTTGGGGGGTCCGCAGCCTCGCCTCATTGCTGCGAGAGCCTGGGGGACACTGATGCCGGCCTTTACATCCCCTGTAATGATCGGAGGGTGCAACCTGCTCTTAAAGCCCCCCTCAAAATCCTTCCTCAGAAGCAGAGGAGGGTTGGAATGTCACTGGGGTACACCCAGCTCCATCCCCCCCTCGCCATTATGGGGCTAGGCTGGTAGGAAAGGGCATGGTGATGACTCCTCTGTCCCCCCACCTCCGGCTCCTGCGTGTCTCCCCCTGCCGTGCGTCTTCCACCCCTGTTTTTCTCACCAGAGCACTCTAACTACTTCGGGGTGGATGAGAAGCTGGGTCCAGTGGCTGTCAGCATCAAACGGGAGAAGCTGGAAGACCACAAGGACCATGGCCCCCAGTACCAGTACAGGATCATCTTCCGGACCAGTGAGGTATGTTGCCGTGGCAGGGGGGCTCGAAAACCAGTTTGGGAGTGGGAAAAAGTGCCCGTGGGTCTGTTCCCGCAGGGGCCATGCCTGGCCCAATGGAAGGTCTCTCTTCCTGTCAGGACTCAAGGTGCTTCACCGTCCCTTTTCCCCCCACCCCCCTTATTTTTTCCCAGCTGGTCACCCTGCGTGGTTCCATCCTGGAGGATGCCACCCCTACTGCCACCAAGCACGGGACAGTCCGGGGACTCCCGCTGAAGGACGCCCTGGAATATGTCATCCCGGAGCTCAACATCCACTGCCTGCGCCTCGCCGTGAACACGCCCAAGGTCACCGAGCAGCTCCTCAAACTGGACGAGCAAGGGGTGAGTGGCAACAGGGACAGAACGGGGGTCCTGTTGGCTCCTTAGAGGGGGTGGGGGGACACCGTGGCTGACCCCCCCGCTCTTCCCTGCAGCTCTGCCGGAGGCACAAGGTGGGCATCCTCTACTGCAAAGCTGGGCAAAGCTCGGAGGAGGAGATGTACAACAACGAGGATGCAGGACCCCCCTTTGAGGAGTTCCTCTCCCTCCTTGGGGAGAAGGTTTGCCTGAAAGCCTTCAGCAAGTACGCGGCCCAGCTGGACACCAAAAGTGAGTGACACGGGGTCCCATTCGTGGTGAAAAGAGGTGGGCGGGACACACGGGGACTCCCACCTACCTGACCACCTGCCTCCCCCCCGCCCCTGCAGCCGACTCCACCGGCACCCACTCCCTCTACACCACCTACCAGGACTATGAAATCATGTTCCACGTCTCCACTATGCTCCCCTACACCCCCAACAACCGGCAGCAGGTAACTACCCCATTCCCAAACTGGTTTTTGCCCCACCACTGCAGATTTGGGGCTCTCCGTCCCCAGATTGTGCACAGGCATGGTGGTTTGGGGACTGTCTGTCCGTCTGGGGCTCAACCATCCTTTGTGTTATTGTTCTAGCTGCTGAGGAAGAGGCACATAGGGAATGACATCGTCACCATCATCTTCCAAGAACCCGGAGCTTTACCTTTCACCCCCCAAAATATCCGTTCCCACTTCCAGCACGTCTTCATCATCGTCCGAGCCCACAACCCCTGCACCGACAACGTCTGTTATAGGTGAGCCCCCGTACACCCCCCGCCACAGACGAACCGTGTCCAAGGGGCTCTGGATTCGGGGCCTGGCTACAGCTGGGGCGGGGGGCTGTTTGCCTCACATGAGGGTGGCATGGAGGTTTCTCCCATGCTTCCGGCTTCTTTAAAACAACCGGGGCATCGGAATAGGGGTGAAGGCAGTCAAATCCCGATGGCAGCCAGTCCCTGGGGCTCAGTATTGGGTTAATATCGTTATCAGTGATCTGGCGGGGGGGATTGAGCCCACCTTGGGTTTGCCAAGTTGGGCAGAAGCATTGGATCTGCTTGAGGATGGGGCAGGAAGGCTCTAGAGAAGGATCCGGACAGACTGGATCGATGGGCTGAGGAAATTCAACAAGGCTGAGCACCAGGTCCTGTGCTTGGGTCACAAGAACCCCAGGCTGGAAAAGGATCAGCTGAAGATGGGCCGGCAGTGTCGCCAGGTGGCCAACGGCATCCTGGCGTGTATCGGGAATAGCGTGGCCAGCAGGACTAGGGAAGGGATCATCCCCCTGTGCTCGGCACCTCAACTGCCGTGGTGGCTTCTGGGCCCCGAGAGAGATTGAGGTGCTGGAGCATAGCCAGAGAAGGGCAGTGAAGCCGGTAAAGGGTCTGGAGAACGAGTCCTGTGAGCGCACTGCACTGGGGGAGGTTTAAATTGGATATTAGGAACGATTCCTTCACGGAAAGGGTTGTTGAGCACTGGAACAGGCTGCCCAGGGAAGTGGTGGAGTCACCATCCCTGGAGGGATTTAAAAGACGTGTAGATGTGGCCCTTGGGGACAGGATTTCATGGTGGACTTGGCAGCGTGTGGTTAAAGCTTCAACTTGATGATGATCTTAAAGGTCTTTCCAACCTAAACGATTCCACGATTCTATAATTTTATCAAAGCCAAGTGACCCTAACCAGTTCTCCTCTCCATCCCCCAAGCGTGGCTGTCACCAGGTCCAAAGACGTCCCACCCTTCGGACCCCCCATCCCCAATGGCATCACCTTCCGCAAATCCGACGTCTTCCGAGATTTCTTGCTGGCCAAGGTGATCAACGCGGAGAACGCCGCTCACAAATCGGACAAATTTCACACCATGGCTACTCGAACCCGGCAGGAATACCTGAAGGATCTGGCTGAAAACTGTGTCACCAACACTCCTATCGATTCCGCTGGGAAGTTCAACCTCATCTCACTGGCTTCCAAGAAGAAGGAAAAGACGAAAGCCCGAGCCGGGGCCGAGCAACACAGCGCGGGGGCCATTGCCTGGCGCGTTTCTGCTCAGGATTTTGCCCGGGGAGTGGAGATTGTTTGCGCCTTGGGTATTTCCAACGAATTCGTGGTCTTGCTTGACCTCATCGCCAAGGAGGTGGTCTTCAACTGTTTCTGCGGGGACGTCATCGGCTGGACCGCCGACGCTTCCACTGTCAAGATCTTCTATGGCAGAGGAGATCACATCTTCATCCGGGCAGCCGAGGGCGGCCCCGAGGATATCAAGGAGATTGTGCAGAGGCTGAAGGTGAGCCTCCAAAGCCAAAAAACCTTGACCTCCATCCCCTCCCCAAGTTTGTGTAGGTCCTACTTAAATGCAGAGGACGTGCTCAGGATGTTTTCCAATGCAGAGGAGATCTGGGCTTTGGGAAAGGGGGGGAAAAATCCCCTCTGAGGTGGTGGGGGAGGGCTGTGGTGGGGCCGGGGCTGGCTGCGGGACAAGAGGCAGGGAGGATTTGAGGGTTGTCGACCAAACGGAGGTTTGGAGGAGCCATGTGGTGGGTGTGAGCCCCCTCTCTGCCCTCCGTCCGTCCTTTCCCATGACCCTAGGTGATGACGGACGGCTGCGAGACAGTGGACATGACCTTGAGGAGGAACGGGCTGGGCCAATTGGGCTTCCACGTGAAGTATGACGGGACGGTGGCCGAGGTGGAGGATTACGGCTTCGCCTGGCAGGCCGGTTTGCGGCAGGGCAGCCGGTTGGTGGAGATTTGTAAGGTGGCGGTGGTAACCCTCACCCACGACCAAATGATCGACCTCTTGCGGACCTCCGTCACGGTTAAGGTCGTCATCATCCCGCCCCACGAGGATGGAGCCCCTCGCAGGTAGGTGGTGGCTTTGAGGGGGGACACACGCAAAGAAGCCACCATCGCCATCCGCCCCTGCGAGCCCAGCTTTTCTCCCAAAGCTTTTGAGAGCAAAGCCCCTCGAGCAGCCAGGAATTGGTGGGGCACGGAGCAGACCTCACCCACGGGGACCTTCCTGTCCCTGGCATGGGCACGCAAAGCCTAATTAAAACCAATTAACGACAGACAAAGTCTCCAGGCTTTGGAGAATATCCCCTTTCTGTCACTTAATACAGTGCCCCATCCCGCTCACGGGGTTCAGACCCTTAATCATGGAGAGCTGGCGGCAGACCCCTTGCCAGCAGGTTTTTTGGGGGGTGGGGGTATTTTTGGGTTGGGGCGTCCTGCTTTTCCCCTGTGCGCGGCTAAGTCGGTCATGTCCACGCATTGGGCAGGAAGGCGAGACCGCTGATACGATTAATTAATCATTAAATCGTAATTAAATAGCTGGGAAGGACGTTGCTTTGCCTGAGACGGGATGGTTCTGGCTAAAGTCCTGCCAGGCACCGGTTTCGGTGGCACTGGCCAGCTTCATGTGCCATAAGCGCAGAGTGGTGCCAGCTTTGGTGCTTACGGCATGATTGCCACCGGTTTTGCAGGGGCTGGGCTGAGTCCTTGGAGATAAGCAATGCGGAACCGAAGGGAGAGACTGAGAGTTTGCCGTCTGGCTACCGCCCGCCGTACCGGAGCAACGCCGGCTGGCAGTGGAGCGGGCCGGCCTCGCACAACACAGCTCCGGCTAGTAAATGGGCTGAGCCACTGGCCCTCGGCCACGGGCAAGCGATTGGCCGGTCGGCCAAGCAGCCCACCGTGCCCTACCGGGAGCCACAACCCCTGCACAGCAAGAGGTGAGGTATCGGGATGGGGGCAAGGACAACGGCTGAGCGCGGCCCAGCTCCAGGTTTTGGCAGGGAGCGGCTTCTCTGCACCCTCCCCAACGCAATTCCAGCTGTTGGCCGGCAGCTGCTGGTCTTGCCCGCTCTGGAAGCGTGGGCAGGAGCAAGAACAATCCCTTATTTCCCGCTTCTTCCCGCATGTATCCACGGAGCCAGGCCAGTCAGCTTTCCCGAAACCCCCCATCCCACCTCCTCCTCGCCGGCGGGAACGGAGAGGGCGCAGCCGTACCGGCAGCCCTCGGGCAGCTTCTCCGCACCAGGCAGCGCCGGGACAGCCTACGCTCGCTATAAACCCTCTCCAGAGAGGTGGGTGACCGCTGCGGGGACCCTCTGGGGTCCCATGGGTGCAAATCAGGGAGGAACATTGGCATTTTGGGGTGGGAGCTTAACCCGTCCCCCCTTTCCCTTCGCAGGTATGTTGCCTCGCAGCGGCCGCCGTTGCCCTTTGAGCCGCACACTGGCCACGATGGCCCCTCCAGCGGTGACTCCTCGTCCGGGGGGCTCAGTAGCCATGAGAGCACCATGGAACGGCACAAACCGGGTACGGTAAAGCGGGCAGAGCCGAGGGATGCCGCGCTGTCACCCCCGCAATGGACCTTTGGGGTCAAGGGTGGCCTCTCTGGTGACGTTGCAGAGCCGCTGTGGCATGTGCCGGCACAGTCCAGGTTGCCAGGAAGCGGTGGGAGCAAGCGATCTGGCAGGCAGGAACCGACGGGCAAGGATTCTCCCAACCGGCACTCCAAGGTGAGCCATCCCTCGGGTTCAGAAGCTCCGGAGTCCCTCACGGAGACTTTGGAAGCAATGGGGTGATCTGTGGGAGCCCCCCCCCCCCCCTTTTTCCCCTTTTGGGGGAAGCCCAGACGCCAGGATGATGGGCAGGGGGGGTTTGCTGTGGCTGTCCCAGCAGGGTGACACGCAGTACTCGAGCCACTCCAGCAGCAACACGCTCTCCAGCAATGCCTCCAGCAACCACAGCGACGACCGTTGGTTCGACGTTCCTGATCCCGTCGAAACCGAACCGGATCCCCTCTCCAAAGGCGGTTCCAGCGACAGCGGCATCGATACCACGCTCTACGCCTGCAGCCCTGCCGGCAGCGGCAGTGGAGGGGCCGGTCCCAAACCCCCCCGCCCAGCATCGCAGAGGGACAAGGTCCCCAAAACGCCCTCGGCGTCCTACGCTGGTTTGCAGGATGACGGCATCCATCCCGGTGACAAGAAGAGGGAACCGTCCCCAACCGTCAGTACCGGCAGCCAGGGTAAAAGCTATCGGCATAAAGCGGGGACCCCCGGAGCCTCGGGGACCCCCGGCAGCAGCCCCGATCCTTTCAAGCAGCCCAGGTAAGAGCCTCCCCCGCCACAGGGAAGGTACTGCATCCCCCCAACCTTTGGGGGGGGGGTGCGGGGCACGATGCCTGCACCCCTTTTCCCCATGGTGAGCCTCACTTGTCTTCCCCAGCAGCTCAAACCCACGGCTGGGCTACCCTGGCTACAAAACCCCCTCGGCCGAAACCCCCCGGCCCCCCCACGCCTCCCAGCTTTCTGCTTCCGTTCCCAAATCCTTCTTCTCCAAGCAGACGGTCAGGAACAAACATGCCACAGGCTGGAAACGTGCCGATGACGCATCGGATCCCAAAAAGTAAGTGCCAGGGAGGGGGGATGGTGAAGGCTGCGGGTCTTGGACACTCCAAAAAGGATCTTATTGGGGGGGGGATGATGAGGGTGGGGTCCCGGCACAGTCTCAGCCCCCTCCGTGTGACAGGCAGGTGGACGCCAACACCAAGAACGTTTTTGGGCAGCCGCGACTGCGAGCGTCGCTGCGGGATCTACGTTCCCCCCGCAAAAGCTATAAATCCACCATCGAGGATGACCTCAAGAAACTCATCATCATGGACAGCGCCGCACCGGAACCGGAGAGAGCTGGGGTGAGCAGGGCTTCGTCCTGGGTTAAGGCGGGGGGGGGGCGGGGGTGTCCTTTTGCTGCGGGCAGGGGGTCACCCCACTTTCTTTTGGCTCCTGCTTAGTCCCCGCAAAAAGGGCTCCAGCGGACGCTGTCGGATGAGAGCCTGTGCGGCGGGCGGCGGGACGTTGGTTACGCCGCTGGCGCGACGGCAGCGGCATCCTTGGACACCGACGTCCTCTTCACCAGCGCCTATCCCTCCAGCACCTTGCCTAGCCGCCGGCAACACCCCCCCACTGCCAATGGCAGCCTCCCCGAGAAGAAATGTGAGCAAAAAGGGATTCGGGGTACGGATTTTTTTTGGGGGGGTGGGGGTGTCGCTTGTCCTGATTGCACCTCTTATCACCGCAGCCGCCATCTCTGCCTCTGAGCTGTCCCTGGCCGAAACACGGGACAAGCCCCCCCTTCGCCGGATCGATCCCGGGATGATGCCTTTGCCGGATACAGCGACTGGGCTGGAGTGGTCCAGCCTGGTGAATGCCGCCAAAGCCTATGAAGGTAGGGCTGTGCCCCCCCTCCTAAAAAAGCCTGTGTGTGTGTCCCACACGCACAACGCGTGCCCCCCATTTTGGGGTGCAGGGCTCCCTCCATCCCCATCCGCGGTGGGGGGGGCGGGAAGACGGATGCTGAGGCGGCAACTGCCTTCGCAGTGCAGAGAGCCGTCTCCCTCTTCTCCCTCACCGACTCGGCGCTGAGCCCCGACCCCCCTGTGCCCCCTGAGAGGCAGCCGACGCCACGGGGGGGCCCCCCCCTCAGGTATGGGGCTGGTGGGTGAGTGGCAGCGGTGGGGGGGGGACACCACCCCAGGGTCCCAGGTGTCTCCTGTCCCCCCTCCCTCAGTTATGGGGCAGGAGCATGGGGGCCACCCTGGGGTCCTTAGTTGTGGGGTCGGGGGGGGGGACACCTCGGGGTCCCCAGGTCCCCCCAACGGCGTCCGTCTGTCCCCCGCAGCCAGCCCCCGCCCCTGGACCTGCCAGGGAAGGTCTCCCAGTTGGAAGCCATGTTGAAACAGCTCCACAGCGACCTGCAGAAGGTAAGGGGCTCAGAGAGGTGGCAGGAGTGTGTGTCCCCGTTCCCCCCCCATCAGAGCACGCTGAGCAGTGGGGTGTCATTGTGTGTGTCCCCCCACCACGGGCCCCCCCCTTTTCCCCCCCAGGAGAAGCAGGACAAGGTGGTGCTGCAGGCGGAGGTGGCCAACCTGCGGCAGAACAACCGGCGGCTGCAGGAGGAATCGCACTCGGCTGCCCGGCAGCTCCGACGTTTTGCCCGGATCTTCTCCGGTGCCGTCGAGAAAGAAGAGCTGTGAGCGAGGGGGGGGGGGCGCCCCCCCCCCCCCCCCCCCCCCGGGGACCCCTGGGGACACTGACACCCCCCCCTCCCCGGGTCACTAATCTCCCTGGGGACACCAGCCCCCCTCCCACCCCCCTCCCAGGGCTGGCTGGAATGTCCCTATGGGACTGGGAGCAGCCTGAAAGGACTGAGGGCATCCGTATGGGACTGGGAGCATCCATATGGGGTCAAAAGCATCGCTATAGGGCCATGAGCCACCATACTGGGCCAGGACCATCCCTGCAGGGACAGAAGCAGCCCTATGGGACTGGAAACTTCTATACGGGGCCACAAGCCTCCATATGGGACTGAGGGTATCCATATAGGGCCGGGACCATCCCTGTAGGGACAGGAGCATCTATATGGGGCCAGGAGCCACCATAGGGGACTGAGAGCCTCCATATGGGGCCATGAGCTTCTATAGGGGGCTGAGGGCATCTGTATGGGACCAAGAGCCTCCCTATGGGACTGGGAGCATCCATATGGGACTGAGGGCAGCCATATGTGCCCAGTAGCCTCCATACGTGCCCAGGGGCCACCATATGGGGCCGGGAGCTGCCATAGGCACCCATATACGGTTGGGAGCAGCAGGCAGGGGCTGGAGCTGGGGTGGGGGGGGTTTCACTGCAAAGGCAATAAGGGGTTGAAAGCCCCTCCCAGCCCCTTTTTTTTTTTTGAGTGCAAACTCATGAATAATAATAATGAATAATATAATAATTAATAATAATAATCTTCCAGGAGAGTTTGAGGCGTAACGAAGAACCTAATGAGCACTTTCTCCAGAAAAAAAAAAAAAAAACAACAAAAAAAACCCCAACAAAAAAAAAAAAAAAGAAAACCTAAATTATTTTCTAGAGGAAACAACGCCCCAAGCGGCTCAGGAAGGGTAAAACCCCCCCGTGCCCCCCTCCCCCAACTCATCCCCCCCTCCCCAAATCTTCTTTATAAAACACTATATTTGTATAAATTGCACCGTTTCTAACCTTATTTTTGCCTTTTTTCTATCCATTTTCTGCACTGGGGAGGGGCAGGGGGGGAAGCGGTTGGGGGGGCAGAATGAGCATTGTGAACCCTGCTAGCCCCCCCCCGCCCCAACCTGAGGGGGGGTCCATGAGAATTCCCCCCCCCCACTTTGTGTATATGGGAGCATGTATATTATTTTATATGGACCTTATTGTCTTATTTAATGTCTCCCCCCCATAATTTTTGCTAATAGGAATAAAAATGCTGCCCCCCCGCCCCACCCCAGGGCTGTGTTTTGTAGCTTGAATTTGAGCCGGAAAGGCAATAAAAGTGGGGGGAGGACAACACCATGGCCCCCCCCCTCCATTTTGGTGTGCTGGGGAGGGAGGGGGGCACAGAGACGAGGCGGGGGGGGGGGGCGACTCTGCCCATGGTTTAATGCACAGACACTCAAAGCACACACCGACAACAACACGATGGGGGGGGCACGGCTTCGTTTTTTTTTGGGGGGGGGGACAGTGGGCATCCCACAATGTGGGGTGCCCCCCCCCATAGCCCCCCCCTTCTTCCCCCCCCCCCCCTTTTGCACCAGGAACAACAGAAACCCACCACATGGAGCAGCTCAGCTTGAGGGGGGGGCACACTGCCCCCCACCCCCAATTAAAATAAATACCCCCCCCCCCGGGCTGGGGGGAGGGGGGGGACACAGGGGCTGCCCCCCCTTCATTTTCACATCATGCAATGTCTTGCCTCCCCCCCCCCCCTCACCCCTTCCCCCCCTCCCCAGCTCCGTTATGGCTTTCGGTAGGATTTGGGCGGCGGGTTGGGGGGGGGGGGTTGGGGGGGGGATTTTGGGGTGCGGGGGGGGGGTCCAGCCGCCCCCCCCCCCCTAAGTGAGGGTGATGTAGGCTGACGCCTTCTCCTTCAGCTGCCGGAGACAGAGGTGACAACTCCAGCTGCCTGCAGGGACACACCGAGGGGGGGGTGAGTTGGGGGGGTGTCCCCCCCATAATCCCTGCTGCCCCCCCATGCCCCCCCCACCCCCAAACCCTCACCTTCGGGGGGTTCCGCCATGGGGGGGCTCAGGCAATACATGTGGTACCCCCGGTCGCAGTCATCGCAGAAAAGCAACTGGTCCTGGGGGGGGGACATACACACACACAAAAGGGGGGGGTCAGTGATTTTGGGGTGCGGGGGGGTTGAAGGGGTCCGGGGGGGTCCGTACGTCGTTCTCGGAGGTGCCGCAGAGGCTGCAGGACTTGCACTCGATGCATTGCCAGCGATAGGTGCGCACGGCCGCCGTCATGTTGACGGTGAACTGCAGGCAGGAGGGGTGGCCTGGGGGGGGGGGGGGGGTCGTCAGGGGGGGACACGGGGCCCCCCCAAGCTAGCCCCCCCCTCCTCCCCGCAGGCCACGCGGTGGAAGCACACGGGAACTGCGCCGCACACGCATGAGTGCGCAGCAGTACATGGGGGGGGGGGCTGAAGGGGACATGGGAGTGTGCACCAGCGTGTGAGCATAGGTGAGCACTTGCAAGCTTGCATGAGCATGTGAGCATGCACAAGTGTGTTTGTTTTTTTTTTCAGCACACATGGCTGCATGTGAACATGCGTAAGCATGTGCAGGTGTGGGGGAGCGTGCATGAGCAAGTGTGCGCATGAGTGCGTGTTAACATGTGAGTGTTCTTTGTGTACAAGCGCATGTGTGCATGTGTGAGTCTGCATAAGCATGCACGTGTGTGTGAGCATGTAGAAGCAATGTGCATGAGTGTGAGCACGTATGATCGTGTGTGAGTGTGCACAAGTGCATGTGAGCATACATGAGCACGTGCAAGCATGCATGAGCGTGTGTGTACAAGCATGTGTGAGCATCTGAGCATGCACGCTTGTGGGCGAGGTTGCATGAGCATGCCTGAGTGTGGTTTTGAGCATGCACAAATGCATGTCAGTGTGTGCAAGCATGCACGAGTGCGTGTTAGCATGCTTGAGGGGGCCCGAGCGTGGGTTTTGAGCATGTATGAGCATGTTGGGAAGTATGTTCAAGCATGCATGTTCAAGCATGTGGGAGTGTGTTGGGGCATGTTGGGGAGTGTGCTTGAGCATGTGGGAGTGTGTTGGGGAGCATATTCAAGCATGTGGGAGCACGTTGGGGAGCGTGTTTGAGTGTGTTCGAGCATGCGGGAGCATGTTGGGGAGCGTGTTCAAGTGTGTGGGAGCGTGTTTGAGCATGTGGGAGCATGTCAGGGAGTGTGTTTGAGTGCATTCAAGTGTGTTTGAGCATGTAGGACTGTTGGGGAGCATGTGGGAGTGTGTTGGCAAGCACGTTTGAGTGTGTTCGAGCATGTGGGAGTATGTTGGGGTGTGTTGGGGAGCATGTTCAAGCATGTGGGAGTATGTTGGGGTGTGTTGGGGAGCATGTTCAAGCATGTGGGAGTGTGTTGGGGAGTGTGTGGGAGTGTTGGGGAGCATGTTCAAGTGTGGGGGAGCGTGTTCAAGCGTGTTTGAGCGTGTGGGAGTGTGGGGGAGTGTGTGGGGAAGCATGTTCAAGCGTGTGGGAGCGTGTTGGGGCGCGTTGGGGAGCGCGTTGGGGCGCGCGGGGGTACCGGCACGTCCGCAGTCGGCGCAGGAGATGAGCTCCTCGGGGCAGCCGGTTTTCTTCGCGCCGCCTAGACAGAAATCACAGTAACCGTTTGGGGCCACCGGCCCCTCGGGGGCTGCGCGAGCTGAAAGGCAGCAGAGAGACCCCCCGTCAGCGGGCAGGGGGGTGGGCAGGGGGGCAGGCAGGACACCCCCCACCCCCTGTGGACCCAGCCCCCCCCCCCCAATTTCTCGCACCCCAGGCTGCAGAGGGACCCCGAGTTTGCCCCACACCCCATGGCTGCACCCCAAAGTGGGAGCGACCTCCCCCCCCAAGTCCCACACTGGGGGGGGGCTGGCAGCAATGGGGGGGGTGTTATTGGGGGGGGGAGGCATTTTGGGGGTGCTTTGTTCCCCAGAGCCTGGCAGAAATGGGGTGGGGATTGGGGATTTTGGGGGGGGGGAGGGAGTTACCTGTGTTCCTGCGCTGGTTTTCGGGGACCCAGTTCAACTCTTTGTAAAACTCTGGGGGGAGGAAAGGAAAAAAAAAAAAGAGGATGAAGCCCCCCCCTTCACATGCCCCCCCAGCAAGCATCCGGGGTGAGGGGACCCAGGCATCCGGGGTGCCCCCCCCCCACCGCCGCACCCATCGCTCTTTGTGTGCGATGCTGCACAGCACACGGTTGTCATGGAAACCGACTGGGGATGGGGAGCCCGGCGGGGGGGGCTGGGTGTGACACCCCCCCCCCCCAATATACCCCCCCTCCCAGCACTCCTGGGACCTCCAGATGGGGCAGGGAACCCCAGAACCTCCCAAAATAAGGCAGGCCCCCCCCCAACATTTCTGGGGACCCCCAGATGGGGCCAAGACCCCCAGGACCCCCCAAAATGAGGCAGGGACCCCCCCAACACCCCTGAGACCCCCAGATGGGGCCATGACCCCCCCCAAATGGGGCAGGGGCCCCCCATCCAGCACCCTTGGGATCCCCAGATGGGGTAGGGCCCTCCCCAGCACCCCTGGGATGCCCAGAACCCCCCCCAGATGGGGCAGGCCCCCCCCAACACCTCTGGGGACCTCCAGATGGGGCCAAGACCCCCAGGACCCCCCAAAATGGGGCAGGGACCCCCCTGAGCACCCCTGGGATCCCCAGATGGGGTAGGGACCCCCATAACCCCCCAAAAAGGGGCAGCCCCCCCCCAACATCCCTGGGACCCCCAGATGGGGCAGGGACCCCCATAACCACCCAAAATGGGGCAGCCCCCCCCCCCACACACCCCTGGGACTCCCAGATGGGGCCACGACCGCCCCCCCCAAGTGGGGCAGGGCCCCCTCCTCAACACCCCTGGGATACCCAGATGTGGCAGGACACCCCCCCCCCCCCCAACACTGCCAAGATCCCCCAGCCCCCCCCCCCCCCAATTGGAACAAAGACCTCAGTGCCGAGACAGAGAGCTTCCCCTCCCCAACTCCCCAACCCCAAAGGACCCTTGGGGACCCTCCCCCCGGGGGGGGTGGACACGACAAGGGGGGGGCAGGAGGTGTATGCCCCCCCCCCCCCCCCAAAACTCACGCTTGTGGTGGTTCCTGCGAGGGAGGGGCAGGCGCTCGCCGTGGTCCTCCCCCTCCTCCTCGGCCAAATGCGTGTGGGTGTAATGGTAGCTCAACCCCGGGCGGTTCTTGTAGCGTTTCCCGCAGACTTTTGGGGGGGAACACACACATTGGGGGGGGGGGGTTGTCACCCCCCCCTTAATGTCGTGTCCCCCCCCTCCAGCCTTGTCCCACTCACTGTCACACACGTAGGGCTTGTCCCGGTCCTCCAGCGCGGTGGCATCCTGCCTCTTCCGCATGGCTCCGATGCCATAGGCCTTGGGGGGGGGGACCACAGGGTGTCAGGCCCATTTGGGGGGGGGGGAGGGGGGGGGACAGGTGTGTCCTCTGCTGTGTGTGTCCCCCCCCCACCATCTCCAGGCTCCCACCTTGCCCTTGGCTTTGTTTTTGCGGCGGGGGGTGTCATCCTCCAGCTCGTCCCCCTCCGGTTCGTGGGGGAATTCACCCGGCGGCGGCTTCTGCGAGAGGCTGGGTCAGGGATGGACGGACGGACGGACAGGGGAGGGATGGACAGACGGATGGGGACACCCACCCACCCCCACACACACACACCCCTTTGTGGGTCAGGGATGGGTGGATAGACGGATGGGGGACAGACAGGGGACACCCCCCCAACCACCACCCTCATGGGTCAGGGATGGATGGAGGCTGGAGACACAGACGGAGGGATGGGGACGGACAGATGGACATAGGAGAGATGGGAGAGCAGACAGACGGACAGACAGGGGTAGGAGAGTGGACAGACGGACTGACGGGTAGGAGTGTGGAGAGAGCGGACAGACAGATGGACAGGTGTAAGGGAGAGTGGGCAGACGATGGATGGACAGGGGTAGGAGAGGTGGGACAGTGGAGAGACAGGTAAAAGAAACCGGACAGATGGACAGATGGGGGTAGGAGAGAGTGGACAGATGGATGGACAGGGGTAGGGAGAGCAGACAGACAGACGGACAGGAGTAGGAGAGGCAGGAGAGGGGACAGGTAGACAGTCAGGGGTAGGAGAGAGAGGAGAGCAGACAGACAGACGGACAGGGGTAAGGAAGAGTGGACAGACAGATGGACAGGGTTTGGAAAGAGGAGAGAGCAGACAGACAGATGGACAGGGGTAAGAGACAGTGCACAGACGGACAGACAGGGGTAGGAGAGAGGAGAGAGTGGACAGACAGACAGGCAAGTGTAAGGGAGAGTGGACAGACGGGTAGCAGGGAGGGGAGAGCAGACAGACGGACTGATGGATGGCAGGTAGGAGAGAGTGGACAGACAGACGGACAGGGGTAAGGGACAGCAGACAGACAAATGGATAGGGGTAGGGGAGAGGAGAGAGAGGACAGGTAGACGGGCAGGGGTAAGGAAGAGCAGACAGACAGACAGACAGGAGGCGGGGGAGAGCAGACGGGACGAGTGGGCGGCCTAGATGGACGGACAGGTGGACGGATAGGGCTGGCCAGGCCAGAGGGAGGGACAGACAGACAGCCGGACGCACCGGGCACTCCAGCACCGTCTCCTCTTCCTTCAGTTCCACCTTCTTGTCCCCGGGCTCGGCGCAGAGCAGAGCCTCCAGCACCGGCCCCTCGGGGAGCCCCCCCTCCTTCTTCAGGGGGGCTTCGCAGTCTTGCGGGGGGGGCAGAAAGAAGGGGGAACGGTCGGGGGGGGGTCCCGAGGGGATCCCACCCCCACCCCCCAAATCCCGCTATTCTCACAGGGCCGCAGCCGCGGATCCTCCAGGATGTTCAGCCGCCGTTTCTTACGCCAGCAGCGCGCCGGGTAGGTGTAGATTTGGCCCGGGGCCAGGCCTGGGGGACCCCCACGTCACCGGGGGGGGGGGTGTCTGGGGGACCCCCCCCCCAACCTTGGACACCCCAACTCCCCCCCCCCCCCCAGACAGACCCTGATCCTTGACACCCCTAATCCCAGCTCGGATCCTCAACCCCAGACCCTGAACCCCAATATCGGCCCCTAAACCCCAAAACCAGCCCCGAACTCCAGCTCCAGCCCCTGAACCCCAATATCAACCCCTGAACCCCAACCTCTGAATGCCAATATCAGCCCCTGAAACCCAATACCAGCCTCTGAACCCCAAAACCAGCCCCTGAACCCCAACTCCCGCCCCTGAACCCCAATACCAGCCCCTGAACCCCAGCCCCAGCCTGTGAACCCCAAAACCAGCCCCTGACCCCCAACCCAGACCCCTCCCCTAGACCCCAGCCCCACACACCAGCCCCAGCCCTGGGACATCCCCAGGGTGCCCAGGGGTCCAAGGGGATGGTGGCCACGGGCGCAGGGGTGCTGGCCACGGGTGCAAGGGACCACAGTGGGTGCAAGGGGATGGTGGCCACGGGCGCAGGGGTGCTGGCCACGGGTGCAAGGGACCACAGTGGGTGCAAGGGGATGGTGGCCACGGGCGCAGGGGTGCTGGCCACGGGTGCAAGGGACCACAGTGGGTGCAAGGGGATGGTGGCCACGGGCGCAGGGGTGCTGGCCACGGGTGCAAGGGACCACAGTGGGTGCAAGGGGATGGTGGCCACGGGCGCAGGGGTGCTGGCCACGGGTGCAAGGGACCACAGTGGGTGCAAGGGGATGGTGGCCACGGGCGCAGGGGTGCTGGCCACGGGTGCAAGGGACCACAGTGGGTGCAAGGGGATGGTGGCCACGGGCGCAGGGGTGCTGGCCACGGGTGCAAGGGACCACAGTGGGTGCAAGGGGATGGTGGCCACGGGCGCAGGGGTGCTGGCCACGGGTGCAAGGGACCACAGTGGGTGCAAGGGGATGGTGGCCACGGGCGCAGGTGTGCTGGCCACGGGTGCAAGGGACTACAGTGGGTGCAAGGGGATGGTGGCCACGGGCACAGGGGTGCTGGCCACGGGTGCAAGGGACTACAGTGGGTGCAAGGGGATGGTGGCCATGGGCGCAGGGTGTGGTGGCCATGGGTGCAAGGGACTACAGTGGGTGCAAGGGGATGGTGGCCACGGGCACAGGGGTGCTGGCCACGGGTGCAAGGGACTACAGTGGGTGCAAGGGGATGGTGGCCATGGGCGCAGGGTGTGGTGGCCATGGGTGCAAGGGGCCACGGGGGGTGCAAGGGGCCATGGCGGGTGCAAGGGGATGGTGGCCACAGGTGCAGGGAGTGGTAGCCATGGGTGCAAGAGGCCACAGTGGGTACAAGGGCATGGTTGCCACGGGCACAAGGGACCACAACGGGTGCAAACAGACAGCAGCCACGGGCGCAGGGGCCGACCGGCCGGCTTTGCCGGTGGCGGGTGCTGCCCGATGAGCGGTGGCTAGCGGGGTTGGGGGTGAGGGTGCCCATTTTGGGGGTGGGGTTGGGTGGGTGGGTGCTCTCACCGGGGCCGCGGTGGGTTTTCTCCATCCAGATGTAACAGTTGTTCTGGGCGACGCCGGTCTGGGAGTCGAGGAAGGGCAGGCGCATGCTGCGCTCGGCGCAGAGCCGCGCGTTGTAGCTGCGGCAATGCTCCAGCGCCTCGCGGTAGAACTCCTCGCCGAGGCTGCGGGGCGCGGTGTCAGGGTGGGGGGACCCCCACCCCAAAAAAATCTACCCGCCCACCCCCCCACCCACCCCACCCGGTGCATCGCAATCCGTCTTTTGCCATCTTGAAAGCCAAAATCAACCCCAACGTCCGCCAGGCCTGTCGCAACCAACCTGCGCCCCAAAATCTGGCAGCACCCTGGGGCTTCACCCCCACCCTGCACCCCAAAATTTGATACCACCTGGGGCATCACCCCCACCCTGCACCCCAAAATCTGACAGCACCCTGGGGCTTCACCCCAACCCTGCACCCCAAAATTTGATACCACCTGGGGCATCACCCCCACCCTGCACCCCAAAATCTGACAGCACCCTGAAGCATCATGTCCTGTCACTCCAAAATCTGACACCACACTGGAGCATCACAGTCTTGCACCCCAAAATCTGGCAGCACCCTGGGGCATCACCCCCACCCTGCACCCCAAAATCTGGCAGCACCCTGGAGCATCACAGTCTTGCACACCAAAATCTGACACCACTCTGGAGTATCACCCCCACCTTGCACCCCAAAATTTCATATTACCCTGGGGCATCATGACCTGGCACCCCAAAATCTGGCACCACCCTGGAGTATCACCCCTACCCTGCACCCCAAAATTTGACACCACCCCGGGGCATCCTGGCCTGGCACCCCAAAATCTGACACTGTCCTGGAGCATCACCCCCACCTTGCACCCCAAAATCTGACACTGTCCTGGACCATCACCCCCACCCTGCACCCCAAAATCTGACACCCCCCTGGAGTATCACGACCTGTCACACCCCCCCTGCACCCCACCCCCCCCCCCGGGGCATCACAGCCCCACTGCAGGGCCAGGGTGTCAGGGTGGACCCCCCCTGACCAGAGACACCCCCCCCAGCACATCACAGCTGTCACCCCCCGGCACCCCAAAATCCGACACCACCCAGAAGCATCACAGCCTGTCCCTGCCTTGCACCCCCAACACGCCCCCCCCCCGCCTTGAGACCCCCCAAACCCCCCCCCGGACCCTCAGTGCCCCCCCAGCAGGGTTTTTTTTTGGGGGGGCGCACACGGTCCCCACCGTGTCCCCAACCCCCGTGTCACCCCGACATCGGGGAGGGGACCCCCCGAAACCCCCCCTAACCCCCCCCCCGGAGGGTCGGGCAGGTAAAACGGGGATGGGGGGGGACGACGGGGGTTGGGGCGGCGGGGGGGGGGACACAAGTGCACGAGCGGCCGGTGCCAGCGGGGGGCGCCGGGTCCCGGCCACTCGGGTCCCCTTCCCGGGGGGGGGGGCGGTTGAGGGAGGGGGGGGGTGGGAGGGGGGGCGGGGTCCGGCCCGGCCGTCTGGGTCCCTCCCCGCCCCCAACACCCGGACGGACAGTGGGGGGGGGGTCCGGGGTTGGCTGGGGGGGGGGGACTGGCGACCATCGGGACCGGGACCCCTCCCCTCCGGTACCCGTGGATGCGGGGGGGGGGTGTCCATGCCCGGTGGGTCTCGTCTCCCCATCGGTACCGGGGCGGCGGGGGGGGGGGGTCCGTCCCTGCCGGTACCGGGGACTCCCCCACACCGGGGGAGGGTGGGTGGGTGTCCCCTCCCCGCCAGTACTGGGGGTGTCGTGTGTGTCCCCCCCCCGTGGGTCCCTCCCCACCGGTACCGGTGCCTTCATCCCCATCGGAGCCCCAGCTCCGTCCCCGGTGGGTCCCTTCCCCACCGGTACCGGGGCGGGGGGGGGGGGTGTCCATTCCCGGTGGGTCCCTCCTCGCCGGTACCGGGGGGTTCCCCGGGTGTGTTGGGGGGGGGTGGGTGGGGGTCGCGGTGGGGGGGGGCACTCACCATTTGAGGGGCTTGTGCAGCGCCGTGGCCATTTTGCGCCGCCGGGGCCGCTCCGCCGCTCGGGCACGGGGAGGGGGCGGCGGGGTTCAGCCCCGGTTTTTCCTCCGCTCCCCCCCCCACCCCCCCCAACAACCACCCCCCCCCCCAAACCTCCCCCCCCCCCCAACCCGGGTCCAGGCTCACGGATCGCTCCCCGGGACCCCCCACCCACCGGGGAGGGTCCCGGTACCGAAGAACCCCCCCCTCCCCTCCCCTCCCGGTGCCCCCCCCCACCCACCCCGGTCCCCGCCGGTACCGGGCGGGCGGGGAGGGCCGGGGGGGGGGGGGATAAGGGGGGGGGGGCTGCGGGAGGGACTACATCTCCCGGCATGCCACGCCCCGCCCCCCCCCATCGCCGGCCCCTACTGGGCGGGGGGGCTGTCAGTCACCGCGGGGGGGGGGGACGACTCGCTGGCTGCACCCCCCCACTGCAACGGCCCCGGGGTTGGGGAGGGGGGCGAAACCGGGGCGTGAAGGGTCCGTGTCGTGTGTGTCGTGTCCCCCCCGGGCCCACCCGTGACCCCCACACCCCACGGCTGGGGCGGGGGGGGTGGGGGGGGGCCACAAACCCACCCGGGACACGGTGCCCCCCCCCACCCCGTGCCGGTACCCCCTCCCCCCCCCCCCGGTGCAGATGCCGGTGTCGCTGCCCGGTGTCGGGTGCCCCCCCCCCGCCGGTGCACTCACGCTCTCCGCGGGCCGTGCAGGGCCGTGGCCATGCCCCCCCCCCCGCCGCCGCCGCCGCCGGGGCCGTGCCGCGCCCCGGCGCCTCATTCATCCTCCGGAGGGGGGGGGTAATAGGGTTGGGGGGGGGTAAGGGGGGCTGGGGGGGGCGGCCCCATCCCACCCCCGCACCCCGGCTGCTTGGGAAATGTAGTCCCGGAGCAGCGACCCTCGCTGCCCCCCCTTTATAGCCCCCCCCCACTGAGGACACCCCCTCTCCAACCCAGGACCCCCCACCCAGAGACCCCCAGACCCCAACAGATACTCCCTGAGCCCCAGAGACCCCCGCAGACTCCCATAGAACCCCTCAGCCCCCCCATAATGCCCCCAGACTCCCCCCCGAGCCCTATAAACCCCCATAGACCCCCCAGACCCCTATAGCCCCCCCATAATCCCCCCAGACCCCCCTCCCCAGCCCTATAAACCCCCCTCAAGCCCTCCATAGACCCCCCATAATCCCCCCAGACCCCCCTCCCGAGCCCTATAAACCCCCCCAAGGCCCCCCTGGACCCCCTCAGCCCCCCCATAATGCCCCCAGACACCCCTCCTGAGCCCTATAACCCCCCCCAAGACCCCCATAAACCCCCCCAGACACCCCCCCCCCCCCAGGGTACACGGGGTGGGGGGGGGGGCACTGGCAACTGGGGAAACTGAGGCACGGGGGGGGGGGGGGGGCTCGTGCAGCAGCGGCCCCTTTAAGAAGCGGCCGGGTTCCCGCCGGTTGCCACGGCAACGGCCGGTGCTCCAGTTCCTTATGCAAGATAAGGCGAGAAATGCAGATTCTATATAGAGAGCTCTGTATTTTATATCTATAGGTGTGCAGGGGTGTGCACACGCGTGTGCGACGGCCCCGGCCCCTCCTCCGCTCCTCGGTACAAAAAACAGGGCGGGGGGGGGGGGTGTGTGTGGAACCAGGGGAAAGGGGAAAAAAATTTAAAAAATTAAAATTCCGAACGCCTCGCACGAGGGACCCGGGCACTCGCACGAGGGCTTCGCACGAGGGTCCTGCACGCTTGGCACCAGGGCCCCCGCACACCTTGCACGCCTCGCAAGGGTTGGGGGGGGGGGCTGCTCAGCCACGGCCCCCCCGGCAGTGAGGGGTTGCCCCCCCTTTCCCCGGGGAGGGTATTTTTATATATATTATATTAAATTAGATAAAAATACAAAAATCTCCTCATTTTAAGTTAAGAATAAAAAAAAAAACCACAACAGAAGAGAATTTGGGGGGGGGGGGTGTCTCTTCCCCTCCCCCCCACTGGGGGGCCGACCCCCCCAGGGCTCTGGGGAGGGGGGGGTCCTGATGGCAGCAGAGAGGCCGCCCCCCCCATCTACACCCCCCAAGGGGGTGAGGGGGGCAGTGGGGACCCCCCCCAGCCTCACCTGGGATCCCCCCCAACCTCTGGGGGGGGGGAATGGGGACACCCCCCCCTCCAGCCTTCCACAGGGGTACTGAGACCCCCCAAGCCTGCAGCTGGGAGCACTGCGGCCCCCCAGACTCACAGCGGGGGTGGGGGGAATCGGGACACCCCCCCCCCCCCATTCAGGAAAGGGAGGTGTCCCCCCCCCCTCACAGCTCAATCTCAAAGGTTTTCTGGAGGTCCCCGGCGAAGGGGTTGGGGGGTGGCGGGGGGGGGGGCTTGGCCCCCAAAGCTGCCCATTGCACCTCAAAAGGGTCCGGGGTAGTTTCGGGGGGGCCAAGGGGGCGGGGGGGGGTTAGGAACCCCGGGGGGGGGAAGGGTGGGGTAGTTTTGGGGGGTGCAGCAGCAGCGCAGAAGATGTTGGCCACCATTTGGGAGGGGGTGATGCCCACCACGGGTACGGCAGAGGGGTAAAGCCCCCCCGGGATGGGTGGGGGGGGCATGAAAACAGCAGGGGGGGTCCCCTCGTAACCCAAAGAGGGGGGGGGGGCAGGGGGCCCGGTGCCCCCTCCTCCTTGCTGCTGTGCCATGGCCGCCTTGGACACCTCCTCCAGCCACCGCTCGGCCTCCGAGGGGGTCCGGCGATGGCGGGGGGCGCCCGGGGCCCCCCCCTCTGCCCACGATGCTGGGCCTGCGGGGAGGAAGAGGAGGGATGAAGGCCTGGGGGGGGGGGGGGGTGTACAGGAGGCCCCCAAATAAGCAGGGACCCCAATACATTGGGGGGGTGGGTGTTTACCTGTGAGGCCCCCCGCCTCAGCCGGGGGGGTGGGGGTGCCGTTGGGGTCCCCGATATTGGGGGGTGGAGGGGGGCAGGCAAAGGAAGCGTCGATCTGACTGCAAAGATCGTTGATCCCATCGCCGACCCCGGGCGGGCTCGCCTCCACCTCCGACCCTACAAAAATAGAGGGGACACACACACACACAACACACATAAAGCCAAATGATGCCTCCCCCTCCCCCCGCCCAAAAATTAAGTTTTCCCCCCCAAAAGCCCCTCACCGGGGCCTTGGGCCTGGCCGCCGTCTCGGCGCTGGAGGGTGGAGGGCAGCTCGTTGAGCCGGAGTGAAAGTTGCCGTTTAAAAGGAGAATTTTGCCGGCTGAGGCTGGGAAAACCGCGGAATGAACCTTGCCGTACCAACTGTTCCAGGGGAGCGTGACGACGGGGGATGGCGCATTGAGACCCCCCCCCGACCCCGACCCCCCCATCCATGGGTGACGCCGCCATCGCCGGTACCGGTGAGGTGCTACCGGGTTGCGGCGGGATGGGGGGTTCGGCAGGGGGGATCTCATCTGCGGGGTGGGGGGGAAAAGCAAGGGTTAGGGGATGTTACAACCATCCCACCCACCCCCACACCACCTTTAAACCCCCACCACCACCCTAGGGTGCTCACCCCGTTTTTTGTCGGGGGCGCGGAAGGAGCCCTCGCGGGTGACGGGGGGGCGGGAGGTGTCGAAGGCGGCGGTGAGGCCGCATTCCTTCTCCCGCCGTTGTTTGCGTTCCAGGCAGGCGGCAAAGGCGCAGCCCACGGCATGGCTCAGCCGCTCGCCCTGTCCAGGGAGGGGGGGGACACACACATGGGGGACGTCAGGGAGACACCGGCAGCCCCCTCCTAAAGCAGTTAGGGAGGGGGGATGTCCCGTATCCCTGAGCCCGGAGCATCCCATATCCCTGATACCACAGCATCCTGTATCCCCATCCTGGAACATCCCATATCCCTAAAAACAAAGCACCCTGTATCCCCAAACCTGGAACATGCCCTGTGCCCGACCCCAGAGCCTCCAACATCCTCGACCATGGAGCATCCTGTAACCCCAGTCCTGAGCATCCCATATCCCCAACCCCAGAGCATCCCTTACCTTCGTCCCAGAGCATCCCATATCCTCAACCCTGCAGCCTCTTGTATCCCTGAGCCTGGAGCATCCCATACATCGTCCCATAGCATCCTGTATCCCTAAACCTGGAGCATCCTGTATGCCCAATCCCAGAACATCCCTTATTCTCAACCCCACAGCCTCTTGTATCCCTGACCTGCAGCATCCCATATCCATGACCCCAGAACCTCCCAAATCCCTGAGTATCCCATACATCCGTCCCTGAGCATCCTGTACCCCTGAGCCCAGAGCATCCCATATCCCTAAACCAGGAGCATCCCATATACCCGACACTGCAGCCTCTTGTATCCCCGAGCCCGGAGCATTCCCTATCCCTGACCCTGGAGCATCCCCTATCCTCAGCCCCGGAGCATCCCATATCTCCAACCCTGCAGCCTCTTGTACCCCCGACCCTGGAGCATCCCCTATCCCTGAATCCGGAGCATCCCGTATCCCCAAACCTGAAGCATCCCGTATCCATGACGCCAGAGCCTCCCAAATCCCTGAGCCCAGAGCATCCCATATCCCTGAGCCCAGAGCATCCCATATCCCTAAAGCGGGAGCACCCCATATTCCCAACCCCGCAACGCCCCATATCCATGACCCCGGATTCTCCCATATCCCAGCCCGGTACCCACAGAGTCCTTGAGGGCCAGGAAGCAGTGGCAGATCCAGCGGCGCGTGGTGCCGTCCCGGCAAATGTAGGAAAAGGCTTTGTCAAAGTTGCGGTCGGGGGCGCAGAACGAGACCTTCTCGATGGTCTGGTCGACAAGGAGGTCCTGGCGGGGTGGGGGTAAAGGGGAAAAGGGGGGGGGTGTCACCCAGGACCCCCCAACCCTGACCGGGGACACCCCGAGCACCCACTCACCTTAGTCTTATCGTCCACCACGCGGAGCCCGTCCGCCGACACCCACAGGACCGACTTCACCGCTTTCCGGCCGCTCTGTGAGGAAGGGGGAGTCAGAAAAAGGGGGGGGGGGGGGTGTCAAGGGCCCCCGGGAGGGACCACCCCCCCCAGGGTGGGGGAGGGAAGCGCTCACCACTTTGAGTTTCTTCACGGCCTCCTCGCAGACATGCATCCCCCGCGACTCGTCCACCTCCGCGTGTCCCAGGTACTGTGGGGGGGCACACCTGTCACGGGGGGACACCCCCGAAACATCCCTGTGCCACCCAGGCTGGAGCATCCCGTATCCCTGAGCCCAGAGCATCCCATATCCCATATCTCTGACCCAGAGCATCCTGTATCCCTAACCCCGGACCATCCCACCTCCTGTATCACTGACCCCAGAGCATCCTGCATCCCTGACCCTGGAGCATCCTGTATCCCATACCCCTGACCTGGAGCATCCCGCATCCTTTGCACCGGAGCATCCTGCATCCTACATCCCTGAGCCTGGAGCATCCCATATCCTTTCCACCTGAGCATCCCACATCCCTGACACTTGAGCATCCCACATCCCCTGCCCTGGAGCATTCCGCATCCCTCAGACTGGAGTATCCCATATCCCTCGTCCCAGAGCATCTTCTGCTCCAGAGCATCCCATATCCTCTCCACTGAAGCATCCTGCATCCCCACCCCAGAGCATTCCATATCCCTCACCCTGGAGCATTCCCTGCTCTGGAGCATCCCATATCCCTTACACTAGATCATCCCATATCCCTGCCCCGGAGCATCCCACATCCCCACCCTGGAGCATCCCACATGCCTTGCACCGGAGCATCCCCTATCCCTCACCCCAGAGCATCCCTTGCCACAGAGCATCCCGTATCCTGTATCCATGACCCCAGAGCACCCCTTATCCCTCGCACATGAGCATCCCCTGCTCCGGAGCCTCCTGTATCCCTGACCCCAGAGCATCCCGTATCTCTTGCACCGGAGCATCCCCTGCTCTGGAGCATCCTGTATCCTGTATCCCTGAGCCTAAAGCATCCTGTAGCCCTGCCCTGGAGCATCCCATATCCCCACCAGCATCCCTTGCACCACAGCATCCCCTACCCCCTGCCCTGGAGCGTCTTACATCCTATATCCCTGTCCATGAAGCATCCTGTATCCTGTACCCCTGACCCCAGAGCATCCCAGAACCCCACCTCAGAGCATCCCGTATCCCTTGCACTAGAGCATCCCGCATTCCTTGCACCAGAGCATCCCCTGCTCCTGAGTGTCCCATATCCCTGACCCGGAGCATCACACATCCCCACCCCAGAGCATCCCTTGCTCTGGAGCATCCTGCATCCTGCATCCCTGACCCTGGAGCATCCCGCATCCTGTATCCCTGACCCTGGAGCATCCCATATCCTTTCCACTGGAGCATCCCACATCCCCATCCTGGAGCATCCTGCATCCTTTGCACCAGAGTATTGCATATCCCTGGCCCCAGAGCATTCCCTGCTCTGGAGCATCCTGTATCCTGTATCCCTGACCCCAGAGCATCCCTCATCCCTTGCACCAGAGCATCCTGCATCCCTGATCCCACATCATCCCATAACGCTGCCCTGGAGCATCCCCTGCCCCACAGCATCCTGTAGCCTGTATCCCTTACCCCGGAGCATCCCACATGCCCACCCCAGAGCACCCTGCATCCCTTGCACAAGAGTATCCCACATCCCTCGCCCCAGAGCATCCCTTCCACTGGAGCAGCATGTATCCTGTATCCCCAATCCCACAGCATCCCACATCCCCACCCCAGAGCATCCCGTATCCCTTGCACAGAAGCATCCCATAACCCTCGCCCCAGAGCATCCCCTATTCCTCGCCCCAGAGCATCCCCTGCCCTGGAGCGTCCCGTATCCTGTATCCCTGACCGTGGAGCATCCCCCATCCCCATCCTGGAGCATCCCCCGCTCTGGAGCGTCCTGTATCCCTGACCCCGCAGCATCCCGCATCTGCGTCCTGGACCATCCTGCATCCCTTGCACTAGAGCGTCCCGTATCCCTCACCCCAGGGCATCCCTTGCACTCTATCCTGTATCCCCGACCTCGGAGCATCCCGTATCCCTGTCCCAAAGCCTCAATGCCGGCCGGCACAGAAAGACCCCACAGGACTACCCCAAACTGCCCCCCCCCCCATGTCCCGGCATTCAGGGTGGGGGTGTTTGTGTTGGGGGGTGTGTTATCCCTGCTCCCGCTCACCCGCACGGGAAAGCTGCACTTCCCGCGCCGCACGGCCTCCTCGTCCGCCTGCCACTGGTGTGGCCGCGCCGCCTCCGGCACGTAGGCCGGCTTCTTCCGACGCAGGCTCTGCCGCAGCTTGTTCATCGCTGACCCCCCCAGGCCTGGAAGGGGGGGGACGACGACGACACAGGGGTGAAGACCTCCCCCCCCCAAAAAGCCCATGGGAGCCCCTTCCTCAGGCCTGGCTCCCCCACAGATAGGGTTTCTTTTGGGGGGGGGGGGGTGTCCTGGGCCCCTCACTTTGATCTCACTATCTCCAGACTGAACTGAGATGCTGCTGTGTGTGTGTCCCCCCAGTTACAATTAGCCCCCCCTGCAGAGGCTGGGGACATTGGAGGGGGGAGCAGGGACATCAGGGGGGGACACCATGGCTGGAAGGGGACATGGGGTACTGGGGGGGGGGGGGGGGGACGACTGTGCCCCTGCAGAGGCTGGGGACATTGCAGGGGGGGGGTCAGCATGGCTTGCAGGGTGACTGGGGACATCGGGGGGCCGGGGGGGTGCAAAGGTGGAGCTGACACCCCCCCCCCCCGCCTGCCCAGCACCAGGGAGCCCCGGAGAGGGATGCAGCAGCCGGGCTACCACGCTTGTGTGACCCACCACCACCACCACCACCACGGGACCCCACACGTCTCCCGTCCCCCCCCCCCTCGGGACACCCCAGAACCGGGGGTCTTGCCTGTATGCCCCCCCCCCAGCCCCAGGGGTCCCGCGCTGACGGGGCACGGACCGGGCGGAGGCCATGGCGGGGGTTGGGGGCACGGACGGGACCCACCGGCCCCGGTTGCCCTCCCTGCACCCCGGGGTCCCCCCCTCGCTGTCTGTGTGTCCCGACCCTCCCCGGGGGCGCCGCCTTACCCGCCGCCGCGCCCGGGGCTCGGCCCCCTTCGGCCCCCGTTCGGCTGCGGCCGAACCCGTTCGGCTCCGCTCGGCTCCGCTCGGCCCCCGTTCGGCTCCGGGGCTGTGGCTAGAGGGCTGCACGCACGCGCCCGCCGCTCCCCCGCCCTCCTCATGCATATGCAAACGAAGCACCGCCCTCCCTTCTCCCAGCCCTACCGATAGCCCCGCCCGCTCTGCTCCCGCCCCGCCCGCTTCATGAATATGCAAATGAGACACCACCCCGCCCCCGTCGGAGCTGCGCGGGGAGAGACCAGCGCGGCCCCGCAGCCATTGGCTGGCGAGGTCATGAATATGCAAATCAGCCACAAACACCCCGCGCTCCCTGCTGTCCCCGCCCTCTTCCATGTGGTCCCCTCACAAGCAGTCGTCCCCCCTCCCCAAAACTAACCCTCCCCCAAAACTAATCCCCCCCCCCCAACCCCAGAGCACCCCCATCCCAAAACCCCCCACCCCCCCAGGGGAGGCACATCGCCCACTCCCAGCACCCATTTGTGGGTGAATTAACTTTATTTGGGGGGGGTGGGGGGGAAGCAGGCTCACGGTGGGGGTCTACCGGTTTGGAATGGGGGTCCCCCCGATTAGAGAGGGGTCTCCCCGATTTGGGGGGGGTCTCCCGGATTTGGGGGGGGGTCCCAGTAGCGGGCGTAACGTTCCTCGAAGAGGTCGCGGCAGGAGACGCGACCCCCCAGGCGGGCGCAGGCCAGGAAGGCGCCCGCCATTTTGCGATGGAGGGAATAGGTTTGTTCGGGGGGGGGGA
Organism: Necrosyrtes monachus; assembly: GCA_037953605.1. Classification (NCBI taxonomy): domain Eukaryota; kingdom Metazoa; phylum Chordata; class Aves; order Accipitriformes; family Accipitridae; genus Necrosyrtes; species Necrosyrtes monachus. Next base: position 1,329,721 of record JAZGTQ010000157.1, on the reverse strand, counting down.
GTCAGGCGGTACCGTAACATAACGGGGAGCAACGCCTGCACCCGCCGGGCCGTCCCCTGCCCCCCAAAATCAAAAGGTTGCCCCCCCGAAAAGGCTTCGCCCAGGATCATCACCGCATCCACGTGGGCCGCTTCGAACGCCTACAATAGGGGGGGTGGGTGGGTAAGGGAGGGGGCACCCCCAAAAAGATTTTTGGGAGGGGGTTGGAGGGGGAGGGGGGGAACTGCTCCCTGAGACCCTCACCTTGGTTTCGAAGCCCGTCAGGAATTTGAGGTCTCGGGATTTCTGCAACACCTTGGCCCGGTCGCCATCGGCCGCAGCCCGGATCACCTGGGGATGGAGAAGGAGGGGGGGGCACAGCATGGAGATTTTGGGGCTGGGTGGGGGCCGCAAAGTACACACACCCCACCACCACCCCATACCTCGATATAGTGATCCGTGAACTCCTTGTCGAAAGAGCGGCTCGCCCCAAAATCCAACAGAGTCACCTAGAGAGGTGCGGTGGGGGGGATATGGGTGCTCAGGGGTCCCATTGGGGGTAAGGGGCTCCTTTTTTGGGCAGGGGGGTCTGTACGGTGTGCCCCCCCCACCAAATGCTCACCCTGTGCCGGTCAGCATCATAAAGAAAATTTGCCCAGTTTGGATCTGTCTGCATGAAGCGAAATTCGAAAAGTTCCCGCAGGCAAAGACGCAGGAGGTTGGCGCAGATCTGGGGGAGGGGACAGAGGAGTTAGGGGAGCTGGTGGGGGGGCACAAAGGGCTTTCCCACCCCCCAAAAAAAAAAAAAATCTAGGCCTGACTCACCTGGTCTCGCAGGTCCTGGGGGAGATTCCGGCACCGGTCGAGGGGGACGCCGCTCCCCAGCTCCATGGAAAGGACGCGGGACGCCGTCAGCTCATCCACGACCCGCGGCACCGAGAAAAAGGGGTCGTCCCGTAGAAGTTCCCTGGATGGGGGCGGGGGGGTGAGGCAGACATGGTGACCCCCCCCCCCCAAAAAACCCCCCTGTGCTCCCCCACAAAGCCCCCCTACCCTACCTGAAGGTGCGGGCGCAATCAGCTTCCCGGCGGTAGTCACATTCCCACTCCAGCTCTCTCTGCAAGACCTCCAGGGATTTATCGGCAAAGAGGCCTGGAGAAGGAAAAAAAAAAAAAAAAAAAGGACTTAGAGGACCCCCCCGCGAAGAATTTGGGGGTGTTCTGCCCCCCCCCCCCCATCTCTCCCAGGGGAATCGGGGTCCAGCTCACCCTCTGGCAGCACCACGCTCATCTTGAGCAGAGAAAGAAGATTGTCAACGTCGCTGCGGATGCTCCGGGCGATGCCAGGATACTGTGGAAAAACAAAGGTGGGGGGGGGGGGGGGGATATAAGCGTTGGGGCACCCTCAGCCCCGCAAAATCTGCCCTCCCCGGGGCTCACCTGGATCTTCACGGCCACCTCGGTGCCATCCCGCAGCACCCCAAGATGCACCTGCCCGATGGAGGCGGCAGCGAAAGGCATCTCCTCAAAAGCCGACATTTTCTCCCGCCAGCCGGGGCCCAGCTCCTCCGCTAGCACTTGCTGTGGGATGTGGGACGAGGGGGGGGCTCAGCTGGCACCCCAGATCCCAATTCCCCCGCTCGCCCCCCCCCCCCCCAACCCCAGGGCCCCACGCTCCCCCAAAAGTCGCTCACAGTGGTCTGCCAGCGCGGCATGAAGTCAGCGCTTTGCCGGACGCGCTCGAAGATCCGCTGCAGCTGTGGGCTGAGGAAGCTGGCGTCTGGGGGGGGAAGCGTTGGGGAGCTGGGACCCCCGCACCAAAGCCCAAAGCTGTGGGCCCCCCCACACCCCACTCCAGAGCTGTGAGACCCATACACCCCATCCCCAGGACCCCCCCACCCCACCCCAAAGCCGTGGGACACCCCCACCCCATGCCTGGGACCCTCCCACCCCACTGCAGAGCAGTAGGACCCCCCCCACAACCCACCCCTGGGACCCCCCACACCCTCAGCACCCTGAAACCCCCAACCCCCCCGACCCCAACCCAGAGTCACCCCAAGGCTGCTCTACCCCCCTGGGGTGCCCTGGGGGGGGATCTCGGTACCCTTGGAGGGGGGGGTCTGGGTGCCCCTTGGGGGGGGTCCAGGGTTGGGGGGGTACCCACCTTGGATGCTGAGCATCTGCCCCAGCTTGAGGGCGGCCCCCCGCACCCGGCAGAGCGTGGCCACAATCCGCTCGGCATTGGCTTCCGAGAGGAGGGGGCTGGAGTCCAGCGGGGAGCCAGTAGCTGGGGGGGGGGGGAGCACAAGTTAGGTGAAGCCTCCTCCTCCCCAAAATTGTGTGTGTGGGAGGTGATTTGGGGTGACCCCCCCCAATCCCGTACTCACCCCGGGGCTTGCCCTCGCCGCTCAGCCTTGCCCGCGCCGCCTGGGCCAGGGCCCCCACGCCGAGACCCACCGCCAGTCCTGGGACGGACACACACACCAGAGAAGACCCCCCCCAGGTTGTCCCCCCCATATTCCCAAACCCACCCCCTGCAGAAGACACCTCCCCCCCTAGACTACCCTGATCCTTCTCCTCTTCCTTCCCCTGCCCTGAGACCCCATCTCCTCTTCCTCCTCCCCCCCCAGACCTCCCACTCTCCTCCTCTGACGCCCCCCTCCTCCTCCTCCTCCTCCTCCCGAGACCCCCCACTCTCTTCCTCCCCCCCCCCCCCCCGAGACCCCTCTCCCCTCCTCCTCTCCCCCGACTCCCCCTCCTCCTCCCCCCCCCCTCCCCAGCCCGACCCCGGCTGCCGACGGGTCGACCTCCCACGCCCCCCACCCCCCCACCCCAGCACTGACCCAGGGCGGGGTGGGGGAGCCCGGGGCCGCCTGCCCGTGTCCCCCCCCGACCCCCGTACCTCCGAAGCTGGCCAGCCGTCCGAGGCGGGAAACGGGCACCCGCCGCTCCCGGGCCCTCTCGCTGAGCTGGGGACACACACACACACACACACACAAGGAGGTTGGGGGCCGGTCCCGGGGGTCCCCCGAGGCCGTGTTTCCCCTCCCCACACACACTCACCTTCTCCCGGGGGGGGTCCGGGCGACCCCGGGCCTCCCGCGCCCGCCGGGCCTCCTCAGCCGTGAGGCCCCGTAAGGCCCCGTCCCGGTGCAGCCCCCGCAGGGTGACGGGAGGGGTTTGGGGGCGGATCGCCGCCATGGGGAAGGGGTTTAGGAGGAGCGGAGGGGAGGGGTCTGGGGTCAAAGGGCACCAGCGTGCCCGGTCCCGTCAGCTCCGTTCACGTTCGGTCCCCTCCGCGCCATCCCGACGCTTCCGGGTTTGCGGCTCCGCCCTCCCCAGCTCCCACCAATGGGAGAGGAGAAGGACTTGCGGGGGCCCTACCCATACAGGGAGCGCGCATGCGCGTAAGCGCCGCTTCCCACCCCCATTGCGCATGCGTCCCAGGACATTTTCCCCCCCGTGTCCCTTGTCCTGGGGACCCCCCCGGGGACCCCCACCCCCCTGAACCCCCCCAGCCCCCAGAGAGACCCCCCAGGAGGGGGACCCCCACCCCTAAAACCCCCAGGACCCCCCCAAGACAGCACAACCGACACCTGGGATCCCCCCCACCCCCCCGGACCCCCCCATTGCCCCCCTTGAACCCCCCCCAGGACCCCCCCCAACCCTCAGGGAGACCCTCCGGGGGGTGGGGGGCAAACCGACCTCCCCCCAGGACCCCCCCAAGACAGTACAACCGAAACTGGGGACCCATCCCCACCCCCTTGAACATTCCCCCCCCCCTACACCAGGACCCCCCTGAACGCCCTCAGGACCCCCCTAACCCCCAGAACTGCACCCCAGGAGGGGGAACCCCCACCCTAAAACCCCCCCAAAACCCCTTCAAAACAGCACAACCAACACCAAAGACCCCCCCACTCCCTCAACCATCACCCCTGCCCCCTTTAATCACTCCCCCACCTCCCAAAACTCCTCCAGGACCCCCCCCAAACTCCAGACACCCCCCCCCCGGAGGGGAAACTCCCACCCTAAAGTCCCCCCAAAACCCCCTCAAAACAGCACAACCAACACCAGTCCCCCCCTCCACCTTTCCTTCAACCAGCCCCATTTATTGAGGGGGGGGCTGTGTGCCCCCCCCCCTCAATCCGGGGGTGCAGCAGCACGACCTTCCCCCTCAGGCCGACCCCCAGACCCCCCGGGGGGAGGACGTAACGATGGCCGTCATTCTCCCGGTGGGGGCTCAGCTCCTTCAGCTGCGCGTTGCTGCCGTGAAGCCCCCCCAACCCCCAAAGTTGACAACGGGGGCTCTTCCCCTGCTGTGCCAACACTAACACCCCCTCTATCGGTTGTGTGTCCCCTCCAAATAATTCTTCGCCCCCCCCCAATATCGTTCCGTCCCCCTTAAACCACGACGAGGGGGGGTGGAAGAGGTTGGGGATTTCGGGATCTTGCCGGTAGCTCGGGCTCAACACCTCGCTGCGGATGCCTATCAAAACACCTTGGGGGGGGGGAAATGTCACGCCTGGGGTGCCCCCCCCGCTGCAAATGGGACCCCCACACGCACCTGGGGGGGGTGCAGTAGCCTTTCCGTTCCCCCCCTTACCCGTCAGCACAGCCCAGTGGGCTTTGTGGCCGTGACGGCAGCAAGGTTCGTGGTTGCTGTCCTCGTCGTAGCTGGGGTGACGTTAAGGGGGGGGGGGTTAGGGTGGATATCAGGGTGAATTGGGGTCCCCCCCCCCAAAAAAAGACAGCAGGATACGGCACGAGGAGGGGGAGCCCCCCAAGGAGGTGACGCAAGATCCGAGGCCGGTTGGACCCTTCCAAACCTCCCAAAAGTAACTCGGCGCGACAAGGAAAAAGCTCCTCGGCCAGCGCCGCCATGTCAGCCGCTGCGGGGACAAAATCAGCGGGGGGGGGGGGCTAGAACCCCCCACCCCACCCCAAAAAAGGGTGTGTGTGTGTCCCCTCACCTCGCTGTACCTGAGAACATCTCGCCCCGGGCAGTGAAGCCGCGTTCCCTCGCCGTCCCCACCAGCTCCTCCAGCCCCACGCCGTGGGTGGGGGCCAGCAGCGACGCTGCCATCCATAGGGCCACCAGCCCGCACCTTTGGGGGGGGGCACAGGTTGAGGGGGGGTACAGCACCCCCATATTGTGTGTCCCCCCACAGAAAAAAAACAACAACTTACTGGGGTCCGTCTTGGATGAGGGGCGGTGCCGGGCGGTGGAAGAGGAGCCATTTCAGGGGGCTGCTGAGGCTGGGGGGGGTGGGGTGGGTGAAGGTTTAGGGGGGGCAGGGGACCCCCCCGGGAAGCTAAGGCAGGATGGGGGACCCCCCGCCAAGTCGCGGGGATGCCCCAGCGAGCCCCCCCGCCACCCATAGAAGGGGGGAATCCTCCAGCTACACCTGCCCCCCACCCCAATCAGTAGGGTCTACCCACCCTGCACGCCGGGTCAGGCAAGACCCAGGACCCCCCTGCCCCCCCCCCAGTTCAGGCTGGACCCAGAACCCCCCCGGACCCCCCCCCCCCCCGTGCAGGCCAGACCCAGGACACCACCACCCCCCCCGGTTAAGGCCGGACCCAAGACCCCCCCTGGTTCAAGGGAGGCCCAGGACCCCTCCCGGGACCCCCCCCGGTTCAGGCCGGGCCCAAGATCCCCCTCCAGTTCAGGGTGGGCCCAGGACCCCCCCCCCCCCCCGGTTAAGGCTGGACCTAAGACTCCCCCCGGTTCAAGGTGGGCCCAAGACCTCCACCCGGGACCCCCCCTGCCCCGGTTCAGGCCGGGCCCAAGACACCCCCCCTCCCCCCGCCCCTGCCCGGCCCCCACCTCTCCCGGCGCCGCCGCAGCAGCTCCCGGACGCCGCCGTCGTCCCCCAGGGCGGCCCCGGCCCGTTCCAGCGCGTCCCGTAGGACCCGGCCCGGCGGGGGGGGCGGCGGCGGCGGGGGGGGCGGCGGCGGCGGCGGAACCTGGGCCATACGAAGGTCAAAGGGCAGCGGGACGGAAACGCGAGGTCGGAGGTCAAAGGTTTCCCCTCCCGCCCGCCGGCTAGGCCGTCCTCTTTGTGATTGGCCAGCGCCCCAGGTACCCGCCTCGCTCTGATTGGAGGAGACGGCGGTGGGCGGGCGGGTGAGGCGTTGCCGCGCGGCTATTGGCTGGTTAGAGGCGGTGCACGCGGCTGCGGCGGTGGCGGGCGGTGAGGGGCCGCGCTGGGCCCGGGGGGGGCTCCGGGGGGTCCCGGGGGTTCTGAGGGGGCCCAAGGGGAGGGTGAGGGCTCCGACACGGACACGATGTCCCCACGGGGTGGGAGGACCAGGGTGGAGCGACCCCGGGGCTGGGGGGGGGGGGGGGGGGGGATTAACCCTTTTTTTACCGGGGGGGGTAACCCCTTCCTCACTGGGAGGGGGCCTGGGGCATTCCCCAACCCCCCCCCACAGCCTTTGCCCGTCCCTGAGGCCGCTTTCCTACCGGGGGGGGTTCTCCCTCCCCGAGTAGCCCGTGGGGGTTGGGGGGTTAAAGGGGAGGGGGGGCCAGCCCCCCCCAGCCTCCTCTCCAGCCCCCCCATCTCTCCCCGCAGGCTGGGGGGGGGGCCGACATGGCAGTGCAGGATCCGCGCCCCAACCACACCATCTACATCAACAACCTGAATGAAAAGATTAAAAAAGATGGTAAGGGGGGGGGCCGGGGTGGGGGGGGTGGGGGGTCTTGCCTTCCTGCCCACTCACCCTCCTCCTCTTCCTTCTTTTTTTTCTCCCCAGAGTTGAAAAAATCCCTCTACGCGATTTTTTCACAATTTGGTCAAATCCTGGATATCCTGGTATCGCGCAGTTTGAAGATGAGGGGTCAGGCCTTCGTCATCTTCAAGGAGATCAGCAGTGCCACCAACGCCCTGCGCTCCATGCAGGGCTTCCCCTTCTATGACAAACCCATGGTGAGCCCCCTCACCAAAATCCTCGTGGAGCCACCTCAAATCCTCGTGGAGCTGCCCCCAGATCCACGTGGAGCACCCCCACTCACCACAGAGCCCTTCAAATCCCCATGAAGCTCCCCAGATCCCCGTGGAGCCGTCCTAAATCTTCATAGAGCCCCTCCACATCCCTATGAAGCTCTCCAGATCCCTGTGGAGACCCCCAAATCCCTATGGAGACACCCAAATCCCCATGGAACCCCCAAAATCACCATGGGGCTATCCCAAATCCTCGCGGAGCCCCTCCAAATCCTCGCGGAGCCCCTCCAAATCCTCGCGGAGCCCCTCCAAATCCCTGTGGAGCGCCCAAAATCACCATGGAGCTATCCCAAATCCTTGTGGAGGCCCTCCAAATCGTCATAGAGCCCCCCAAATCTGTTCCCACTCATGCCTTGCTTTTTTCCCCATAGCGGATCCAGTATGCCAAGACGGATTCGGATATCATTGCCAAAATGAAAGGAACATTCGTCGAACGCGACCGGAAACGAGAAAAAAGAAAACCCAAAAATCAAGACGCACCAGCGGCAAAGAAAACTGCAGCCGGAACCGGAGCGGCGGCAGCAGGCGGCGTTCAGGGAACCGTCCCGGTGAATTGAGGAGGGGTTTTGTGTAGTGGGTTTTGGTTTGGGGTGGTTTTACAGGTGCTGAGCCCCTGTTTTTTCCCACAGGGAATGCCGCCGTTGAACCAGGCTCCCCGTATGATGCACCATATGGCGGGGCAGCCCCCCTATATGCCCCCGCCGGGGATGATCCCCCCACCTGGCATGACCCCCGGTGGTATTCCCCCGGGGGCCATGCCCCCCCAGCAAGTGATGCCGGGCCAGATGCCCCCGGCGCAGCCGGTGAGTAATGGGATTACCGGCACAACCCCCCCCCCTCCCCAAAATTTGATGCTGAACAAGCCACGGCATCTAAAAAACCATCCCGAACCAGGAGGGAGATGGGGAGGAGGGGGTGTGAGCCTTTTGGGGGGGCTCCCCTGCCTCCTTTTGGGGCTGACACCCCCTTTTTTCCCCACCCCAGTTATCGGAGAACCCACCGAATCACATCCTCTTCCTTACCAACCTGCCTGAGGAGACCAACGAGCTGATGCTCTCCATGCTCTTCAACCAGTGAGTTTCTTGGGGTGGGGGCAAAACAGGACCCCGGGGAGGGGTCTGGGGGGGCCCTGTTGACACCTGTGCCCCCCCCACCTTTGTCCCTCCAGGTTCCCTGGTTTTAAGGAGGTGCGGTTGGTACCGGGCCGGCACGACATCGCCTTCGTTGAGTTCGATAACGAGGTGCAGGCGGGGGCTGCCCGCGACGCCCTCCAGGGCTTCAAGATCACCCAGAACAACGCCATGAAGATCTCCTTCGCCAAAAAGTGACCCCCCTCCAAAACCCAACCCCCACCACCCCCCCCAAAACACCCCGCCAGCCCCCTTGCTACCCCCCTTTCCCCCTGTCCCACCCCCCCCCCGAAGGTAAGTTCGCCCCGAGGCGGCCGACCCTTCCCCCCCCCCCTTCCATTACACCCCACCCCTTCCTTTCCCCCCACCACCACTTCCTTCACCCCCCCCCAACCCCCGGTGGGGGGTCTGCCCCCCCCTTCCCCCTCTAAGCATTGTACCCAGGGTCTCTTTGCAGACATTGCACCTGGAGCCTCTTTACCCGCCCCCCCCCCCCCCCCCAAAATAAACCCCTCTGTGTCCCACTGCTTGTTTGCTCTGCTGCTGGGGGGGGGGGGGCGTGGGGTTGGGGTCAGGGCTGGGGGGGGGGGGGTCAGGGTTAGGGCCAGGGTCAGGACTGGGGGGGCCCCAGGGCTGGGGGGGATTTGGGGTCGGGGCTGGGGGAGGGTCTCTGGGCGTTGGGGGGGGGCTTTGTGGACGCCCCCCCCCCCAAGCGGTTCGGGGCTGGGCGGAGTTTAGGACCGAGGATCCCGGCGCCCCTCTAGCCCCGCCCAAGCGCATTCGCCACGCCTTCTTTCTTGGCGCCTGGCTCCGCCCCCTCTTGGTGCCCTCCTCTCCGCGCAGGCGCGCAGAACCCGGAAGCGGCTCGCCTGGGCGCCGCCATATTGTGCCCGCTCCCTTCCGTACGGCCCGGTGGCGGCGGGGCCCGGCCCGGCGGCTCCAGCCATGTCCGAGACCTACGGTGGGTCGGGGGGGGACCCCGGGGGGGCTCCAGCCGGCCTGGTAGGGGGGTGTCAGGGCTGGGGGGGGCTCTATGTGGAATAGAGGCCCTATAGGGAGTGTGTAGGGCCCTGCGTGAGGTGGAGGCCCTACAGGGGGTCTGTGGGGCCTATAGGGGCTCTGTGGGCCCCTGTGTGGGATGGGGGCCCTGTAGGGAGTCTGTAGGGCCCTGTGTGAGGTGAGAGGGGTGTTTGGGGGGGCCTATAGTGGGTCTGTGGGGCTCTTGTGTGGGATGGGGGGGGTCTGTGGGGCCCTATAGGGTGTCTGTGGGGCCCTGTGTGGGATGGGGGCCCTCTACAGAGCGTGTGGGGCCCCTGTGTGGGATGCAGGGGGTGTCTGTGGGGCCCTATAGGGGATATAGAAGTCCCATAGGGAGTGTATTAGGCTCCTGTGTGGGATGTGGGGGGTGTCTGTGGGGCCCTGTGTGGGATGAGGGGGTGTCTGAGGGGCCCTATAGGGAATATAGGGTTCCCGTAGGGAGTGTATTGGGCCTCTGTGTGTGATGGGGGCCATACAGGGGGTCTGTGGGGCCCTGTGTGGGATGAGGGAGTGTGTGGGGCCCTATAGGGGATATAGGAGGCCCATAGGGAGTGTATTAGGTTCCTGTGTGGGATGGGGGGGTTGTCTGTGGGGCCCTGTGTGGCATGAGGGGGGGTCTGTGGGGCCCTATAGGGAATATAGGGACCCCATAGGGAGTGTATTGGGCCCCTGTGTGGGATGGGGGCCATATAGGGGGTCTGTGAGGCTCTTGTGTGGGATGGGGGGGTGTCTCTGGGGCCCTATAGGGAATATAGGGACACCGTAGGGAGTGTATTGGGCTTCTGTGTGGGATGGGGGCCTTATAGGGGGACTGGGAGGCCCTGTGTGGGATGGGGGGGGGTGTCTGGGAGGCCCTATAGGCGGTCTGTGGGGTCCTGTGTGGGATGGGGGCCCTACTGGAGCATATAGGGCTCCATATGGGGCCCTGCAGGGTATGGGTCTGTTGGAACTCTGTGGGACGGGGCCATACAGGGAGCATACGGGGCTCTGCGTAGGGGTGCAGGGCAGGTGGGGGACACTTGAGGCCCCTATAGGGCACTTATGGGGCAAGCAGCCATGGGGTGTTGCCCGTCACAGCCCTCCCGCTTTCCTCCCAGGCCACAAAGGTTCACAGGGGACCTGATGCTGGGAGGTGACACTCCACACGTGGGGGATTTGGGGCCCTTTCGGTGCCTCCTGCTTTTGCCGGGCACCAAATCAAGGGCAAAAAATGCTTCTCAGGGGCTTTTCTGGGTGTTTTTTGCCATGTTTGAAAGGGAGGGAGCGGAGCCAGGTGTGAAATCGCTTCCCCAAGGTCGTTCCCCTCTGTGGGGGCTGCTCCTCACGGCCGTTCCCCCCCATCCCGCTGCTGCTTGACACACCTTGAGTGTAAAAACACCTTTTGTTTTTCTTTTTTTTTATCTTTCTCTTCAGATTTCCTCTTCAAGTTCCTCGTGATAGGGAGTGCCGGCACAGGGAAGTCCTGCCTCCTCCATCAATTCATCGAAAACAAATGTAAGTTGGTTTATTTTGGGTTTTATTGCTGCTGCGCTGGCTCTCTCCAAACCAGATTTGTCTCTCAGGCTGCTGGAAAATGCTGCCGAAATATTTCTTTGCGGGACCTTTTGCCAGTGGAAAAAAAAGTGGGGTTTGTTGTTTTGCTGGGGTTGGTTTTTTTTGTGTTCTGGAGCCTCAACCCTTCCTTGCCAGGCCCAGTGCTGGAAAAGAGCTTTTACGCTTTGGTGGATAAACAGAGCTTTGCCACAAAATGCTGAAACTTTGCCTCTCTCTTTTCTGAAACCTTCGATTTGCTTTTGTAACGGGGCGGAGGAAGGCTTTGAGCTTGCTTAATTGGAAGTGAAATGCCAGGCACCCCTCCTCCTCGGCACTTTGTGGGTTTAATTTCACGTACACTGGCACGGTCCTTGCTTGCAAAATCGTCTTGTAACGAGCTTCCCTTCTCCGGGGGATAATCCAGGCGGCAAAGTCGTGCTGGAGCACGGCGGGGTTTGCCCAAGGAGCTGAGATCCCAGGCACGGTGGGAAGCTCGATTGTTCTTTCGTAGCCAACTGATAGCACATCGGGCACCTCTTGTTTCTGCAGTCAAACAAGATTCGAACCACACGATCGGGGTGGAATTCGGCTCTAAGGTTGTCAACGTCGGCGGGAAGACGGTGAAGCTGCAGATCTGGGACACGGCCGGGCAGGAGAGGTTCAGGTAAAGAAAAAAAAAAAACCACCTCGTGGTGCTGGAGCTGTGCACAAACACTTGTCTTCAACATCCACCGGCTTTTTGGCGGCTTTTTTTATTATTATTTTTAAACTCCCTTTCCAAAAGGAAACCAGGTGCCAGCACCTCAATCTCTCTCGGGGCCCAAAAGCCACCACGGCGGTTGAGGTGCCGAGCACAGGGGGACCATCCCTTCCCTAGTCCTGCTGGCCACGCTATTCCCGATACACGCCAGGATGCCGTTGGCCACCTGGCGACACTGCCGGCCCATCTTCAGCTGATCCTTTTCCAGCCCGGGGTTCTTGTGACCCAAGCACAGGACCCGGTGCTTAGCCTTGTTGAATCTCCTCAACGCATCAATCCAACCTGTCCAGATCCCTCTCTAGAGGTTTCCTCGGCAAACCGAGGGTGCCGGAGGACCAGAACTCACCCAGCAATTAAATAAGAATATTGGCAGCCTGTGTGAGACGAGGGTCCTAATAACGCTGGTTTGGGACCAGTCCTGTCCCGCTGGAGTCACCTGTGGAGCTTTTCCTCCCTTCCAGGCAGCGCAGCCCACGAAGACGGCCCCCGATCTCAAGCTGGAGGGCTGGGGGGGGGACGGTTCTCTCGTTTGTGCCTCCTCTCTCCTCCTCTTCCTCCTCAGGTCGGTGACTAGAAGCTACTACCGGGGTGCAGCTGGTGCACTGCTTGTGTACGATATCACCAGGTGGGTTCCCCGGCCGCGGAGCCCTGACCCCCTCGGTGCTGGGGAAAATTGGGGCTCGGCACCCCACCCTCCTGCTTCTGCCCCCCCCCATCCAGCCGGGAGACCTATAACGCGCTGACCAACTGGCTGACAGACGCCCGCACCCTCGCTAGCCCCAACATCGTCATCATCCTCTGTGGGAACAAGAAGGATTTGGATGCTGACCGGGAGGTGACGTTCCTGGAGGCTTCGCGCTTTGCCCAAGAGAACGGTGAGGGATGCGGAGAGAAACGCTGGCTCCCATGGCATCCTGGGGCTAACTACGGTCGAAGTAACGAGCCTTTTCTTACTAACCAGAGCTCATGTTCCTGGAGACCAGTGCCCTGACGGGAGAGAACGTGGAAGAAGCCTTCTTAAAATGTGCGAGGACCATATTAAACAAAATTGAATCGGGTATGGCAACTCTGATTTGGCTTTTCCAGGGTGGGGAAGGGAGGTTTTGGGTCCCTAGGGGACCGGGAGGTTTCGGGTCCCCGGGATGGACATTTTGGGTCCCCGGGGGACCGGGAGGTTTTGGGTCCCTGGGACAGAGATTTTGGATCCCAGTGGAAGTTTTAATCCTTCTCCTTGCTTCCCTCCCGGGCTTTTTCCATCCGACTCAGGTGAACTTGACCCGGAGAGGATGGGCTCAGGGATCCAGTACGGAGATGCCTCCCTTCGCCAGCTGCGGCAGCCCCGGGGAGCGCAGGCGCAGAGCCGGCAGCAGTGCAGTTGCTAGATGCCTGTGCCCAAGGTGAGACCCCCACGCTGGGAGCCGGGGGAGCTGCCCGGCCCCCCCAACTTACACCCTGGCCATGGGAGAAGGGGTTGGACGACACCCACCGTGTCACGGCGTCGCTACAAACCTCTTTTTTTTTTTTTTTTTCTCATTTGTTTTTCTTTTTCCCGCCACTAGGACCACGTGCCTCACTCGCCGAGCCCCCCCAGCTTCCCCAGGAGCGCGCCCCTCCCCCCCCCCCCCCCCGTACCATTTGCCCCCTTCTCATCCCAAGAAGCCCCAGGACTCTTGAGTTTACCTCCGTGGCAAATGCCTTGTTTTGATTGTATTTGACCGAGGTGGCTTCTGGCAAACACTCCTCGCCCGCTGCTCATCGTCCCCCCCCAACCACGGCTGCCGGCCTGGTGGGCTATGTTGTGTGTCGTCCCCCCCTCCACACACCCCCTGAGCAGGTTGGGTTTTATTCAGCTTGTTTAAAAAAACAAAACAAAACACTCCTCTGAGATGCTACTGGCAACGTTTTGGGGTGCTTGAATGAAGCGGGGGTCCCCGCCTCACGCAGGGTGGGGGAACAGCCCCCCCCCCCCCTGCAGTGTGGCCAAGAGGGATGGCTCGTCCCCAAGTGCTGGGGCAGGGGGGGTGTCCCTGCCCAGCTCCCTGGGTTTTGCCTTTTTTTTTTGTGTGTGTGTGTGTGCGCGCGCGTGGTCTCCACTTTGCATTTCCACTTCCCACCCGCCACCATGTGAGAAAAGGTGGATTTTTTTTTTTTTTTGGGGGGGGGGGGGAACACATGACGGACACAATGCTGTCAAACCCTTCACTCTCACTTCAGCGAGGGGGGGACGGGGACTTCACTTGCCTGCGCTGGAAGCTACTTGCCTGTCCCCAGACCCCCCCTTGCCTCCTCCCTGCCAGATGAGCCCCTCAGGGCTGGGGGGGGGTTCCTAGGCACCCATGGGGGCTCTGATTTCCCCACCCCCCCTCTTTGGGGACAGCATCTCCCTCCACCTCCGTCCACCTCCACCCAGGTCCCTGTCCCCCACCCCAAAGTGTGTGTGTGGGGGCGTGTGTTTCTTTGCTTCTTTTTGTGTTATTTATTGCACTTGCCAGGGTGGGGGGTTCCTGGGGGGGCCAGGGCTGTGTCCCAGTTTGTTTTTTGGTTTTTTTTTTTTTTTTTTCCTCTGGAAAAAGGAAAAAAAAAAAGCAAAAGAAACACCAAAAAAAGCAAGTTTCCCTCTCCTCCAGGCTGTGAAAATGTGACTCTCGTACATAAAGTATTAATGTTTTCCAGCGCGTGGCTCTGCTGTTTGTTCTTTTGGGGTGGGGGGAGCAACCAGGGTGGGGTGTACCCGCCCCAAATGCCCCTCCCCAGGGTGCTGTTGGGGTGCAGGGGTGGGTTTTGGGGTGCCCCCCCCCTTCCCCAAGCTGCAGCACCTCAGCTTTTTGTCTGCCCGCCCCCGCCATGTGCCACCTCCTCTGTCACCCTTGGGGTCCTGGGGGGGGGGGGGGGTGCTCCCCTCTGCCCCTTCCTGGGCTGCTCTCAAGTCGGGGGGACGCCAGGTTTTGGGGACCTGGTTCCCAGACCGGCCCCACCATGGCCAAGGGGGGGGTGTCCAGGGTTGGGGCAGGGGGGTGGCACGCATGGGTTTATCATTAACCACTGCAAACAGCTGAAGGGGAACGGCACCAGGGCTACTGTCCGTCTGTCCATCCCTCCTGGGGTGTCTGGGAGTACAGAGCCCGCCGGGGACGCCAGCACCAACAGTTCCTCCGGGGTCGGTTAATCGGGTGGTTTGGGGGGAGATAGGACTCTCTAAATCAAGGTGAGGAGGATGGAGGTGAGCGGGGTGCTGAGCTTCGCCCTGGTGCTGGGTGTCGGGGGGCTGCTCCTTCTTTGGGGCCGGCGGCGGGGGGGCAACCTCCCCCCTGGACCGACCCCCCTACCCCTCCTGGGGAACGTGCTGCAAGTGGAGGTGACCCAGCTCATCGCTTCCCTCCGCAAGGTGAGTCCCGGGGAAGGGGGAACTCGAATTTGGGGGGGGTCCCGAGGCTGGGATGCCCCCCCCCCCAACCCTTATCCTTTTCCCCGCAGCTCGGCAAGACCTACGGTGAGATCTTCACCTTCCACCTGGGCTCCCGGCCCTGCATCGTCCTCTCCGGGTACCGGCTGTTGAAGGAAGCTCTGATCGACCACGCCGAGGACTTCAGCGGCCGCGGTGATTTCCCAGCCGTCCAACAGTGGAGCCACGGCAACGGTGAGACCGCCCACGATGTCGCCACGGGGTTTTTCGGGGAGCCGTCGGCAGTGTTTGACCCCTTTTTGTCGGTGGGGGGTGTCCCCAATTCCAGGTATCGTCTACGGGACCGGGGAACGCTGGCGGCAGTTGCGGCGCTTCGCCATCGTCACCTTGAAGAGTTTCGGAATGGGCAAGCGCAGTGCCGAGGAGCGAGTCCGCGAGGAAGCCCAGCATCTGATCCAACAGCTCTATCAGACCCACGGTATGGCCCCCCTGAGACCCTCCCCAGGGCTTTTTCCACCCCCCCTGCCCTAATGCTGTGCTTCCCGCCCCCACACAATTTTAGGGCAGCCCTTCGACCCCACTTTCCTGCTGAGCTGCGCCGGCTCCAACATCATCTGCTGGCTGGTTTTCGGTGAACGCTTCGAGTACGGGGACGAGCAGTTCCTCACCCTCATGGGGCTCATCAATGCCAACTGGAAGCTGATGAGCTCGACTTGGGGGCAGGTAGGAATTTGCGCCCCCCCCCCCCCCCCCCCCCCGCCGCTGCCTTCCCTGGCTCATGTTCCCCCAACCCGTTTCACCGTCTCTTCCTCCCGCAGCTGCTCTTCATCTTCCCCAACATCATGCGGTTCGTGCCGGGGCCGCACCAGCAGATCTACCCCAACTACCTGCAGCTGGCCAAATTTGTGGGGGAGCGGGTACGGAGGAACCAGCAGACGTTGGACCCCCAAAATCCCCGGGATTTCATTGACTGCTTCCTCCTGAAGATGCAGCAGGTACCCGCCTCGTCCCTGGCGTGCCAAACTTCCCCGCGGGATGCCAAAACTGGCATCAGCACTGGCATGTAACCGGGGGGGGACCCTTCTCCCCCTCCCTCGGCAGGAGAAGGGGAACCCCGACACCCACTTCACCGAGGACACGCTCTCCAAGACCGCCGTCAACCTTTTCTTTGCGGGGACCGAGACCGTCAGCTCCACCCTCAAGTATGGGCTCCGGATCCTGCTCCGGCACCCCGAGGTGGAAGGTACTGGGGGAACGGTGAGAAGGTGGCGGGGAGGGGGGTGGCACGGCTCTGACCCCCCTCCCCGTCCACAGCCCGGCTCCACGAGGAGATCGACCGGGTGATCGGCCGCCACCGCAGCCCCTGCATGGAGGACCGGAGCCGCATGCCCTACGTCGACGCCGTCATCCACGAGATCCAGCGTTTTGCTGACATCGTGCCCATGGGGGTGCCCCACACCACCACGCGGGACGTCCAGCTCCGGGGCTACACCATCCCCAAGGTAGCGCGGCGGGCAGGCGGGCGATGGCCACGGGGTGCTGCAGCATCCCTGGGGTGCTGCATCGGGGCCCCAAACATCCCTGGGGTACCGCAGCATCCCTGGGGTACCCCATTGGGTACCGCAGCATCCCTGGGGTACCCCATCGGGCACGCAGCGTCCCTGGGGTGCCACATCGGGTACCACAGCATCCCTGGGGTACTACGTTGGGGCCCCCAGCATCCCTGGGGTACCATGTCAGGGCCCCCCATGTCCCCGGAGCACTGCAGGAGCCCTCTCCCCACCTGCTGTGGTCCCCCTGACCCCCTGTCCCTCTGCACCCAGGGCATGAACGTCATCCCGCTGCTCTGCACATCCCAGTTTGACCCCAGCCAGTTTGCCAACCCTCAGACCTTTGACCCCGGGCACTTTTTGGACGAGAACGGACGCTTCAAACGTAACGACGCCTTCATGGCCTTCTCCGCAGGTGAGGAGGAGGACCGGGGTGGGGGTGTGAGGCCACAGACCACCCCCAGCCCACTGGTAAGAGACGCTGACAGCCATTGCCTTGTAGGGAAGCGCGTGTGCTTGGGTGAAGGCCTGGCCGTGATGGAGCTCTTCATCTTCCTCACCAGTATCCTCCAGCATTTCCAGCTGAAGGCGGAGGAGGACCAGGCCACCATCGACATCACCCCCGAATCCAGCGGGTTGGGGAACATCCCCCGACCCTATCGCCTCTCCCTCATCCCCCGTTGAAATCCCCCCACCAAATAAAGCCACCTCGCTCTGCCCCACGCATCCCACATCTTTGTTTCTTCAGGCTCGGGGCAGGGGAGGGGGACCCCCACTCCAATTTGGGGTCACCGAGACCCCCCCTCCCACCCTGGGTCACTGATCTCATGTCACCCCCCCCCATCCCCCCCCCAGGGAGGGCTCCGAGGGGGACAGAGAGCCACAGCCGTGGGTTGCAGAGTGAAAATGCTGTTTATGGGGGGGACGAGCCGTTACACTGTGAGGGGTGGGGGGGCAAACGTATCGGGGGAGGGGGGAGGTCTCCATCCTGGGGTGCGATGTGCCATCACAGGGTTGGGGCGGGGGGGGGACACATCAGCAGGGGCAGAAGCAAAGCTCGAAGGGCCGGGGGATGTTCATGATGCCGCTGACTTCGGGACGCAGGTCGAGGTGGGGGCGGCCGGGGGGGTGCCGGAGCTGGAAGCGCTGCAGGATGGCGGTGAGGAAAAGGAAGAGCTGCGCCCGTGCCAGGCTCTCCCCCAGGCACATACGCTTCCCTGTGGCGAAAAGAGAGGGGGGGGGTGTCACCTAGGGGTGTCCCCCCCACCCAGTGCAGGGCGGGGGTTCTTTATGTGCCACCCACCTGCAGAGAAGGGCAAGAAGGCTTCGCTCTTCTTGAAACCCCCCTTTTCATCCAAAAAGTGACGGGGGTCAAAGGCTTCAGGGTTTTTGAAGTGGCGGGGGTCCTGCAGGGCCGAGCTCAGGATGGGGTAGACGGTGCAACCCTGGGAGGGGGAGGCTGCGGGTGACTCCCCCCCAGCCTCCAACTGCGGCTCACGGGGGGGCCGTAATCAATGCTTAACCACACCACGCCATCAGTAATCAAAGATCAGGGCCGTGCAAACACTAATCAATGATTAACGAGCAATTGATAAGCGAGGGCAAAGCAGGTTGTGCAATTAATAGTCAATGATTAAGCATGCGGCACCGTTGATAAGCACTGATGCAGCTTGCGGGGCAGTCAATCGATGACAAAGCACATCGGACGATCAATCAATGATTATCATGTGGACATGCAATCAATAAGCAGTAATGAAGCGCATCATGCAATTAATAGCCGATAACGCAGAACATCGTGCGGTTAAGAATGATTTCTAATCGATGGCGTTGGTGAAGGGTCGTGTGATTGACGATCAATGATCGAGCGATGCAATCCGTGATTAATTGGGAGGGATTAATGAGGAATCAGCCTCGCCTAACGAGCGGCACCTTGGGGATGATGAAGCCACCGAGCTGCGTATCCCGCTTCGCCCTCCGGATGAAGCCGAGGGGGACGAGGTCGAGGAACCGCAACGTCTCGTGAAGGACGGCTTCGGTGTAGGGCATCGCCCCCCGGTCCTGCAGGCTGGGGGTCCGCTCCCTCCCCATCACCCGCTCAATCTCCTCCTGCACCTTCCCTGAGGAAGGCGTTTGCGGGGGGGGAGGTTGGTGGCGTGTGTGGGGGTCCGTTTCCCGCCCCCCCAGCACCCATGGCCGTGCCCCCCACCTGCCACCTCGGGGTGCTCCAGCAGCAGCATCAGGCAGTAGCGGAGGGTGGTGCTGGTGCTCTCCGTCCCGGACACGAACATGTCAAACACCGTCACATGCATGTTGTCCCGTCTGAAAGCCGTCCCGGGGTTCCCCTTCTCCTGGATTTTTTTTGGGGGGGGTGATGGGACAGGAAAGAGGAGGGGGTTGCACCCCTGCCTCTGCTCCAGCCAGCAGAGGAAAGCGTCCCCAAAATCCCGGGATGGCCATGAAATCCCAGCTTCCTGTCTCCCCCCAACCCCATGTCATTCCCCCCCCCGGGATGGCACCCCACGTTCTGGTGTCATCGTCCCCCCCCCAAGATGATGCTCAGGGGTCCCCACACGCCACCTGCTCAATCCTGCAGAGGAAAGCATCCACGAAATCCCGGGGTGCTGCCGAATCCAGGGTGGCCTCGTGCTCCGCCACTTTCCTGGCCAAAAATTCCTCGATGAAGGAATTGTTCTGGAAGTAGGTTTGGTGGGGGCCGGGCAGGTGGTTCATCAAGTTGGGCAGGATGGTGTAGAGCTGCCGGGAAAAAGCCAGGTGGCATGGATGCCGGAGAGGTGCCATTGATTCCCGCGAGGCAACACGGTGCCGGCAGGTGGTACAATGCCAGGGAGGCGGCACGATGCTGGCAAGGCGGTACGGTGCCGGTGAGTTGGCGCGGTGTTGGCAAGGCCAGGGCCAGAGGGCCCCGTCCCCCCCTCCCCTGCCAAAACGTCTCACCTGCCCGGCAATGGAGCTCTCCAAGTGGAAATTTTCGGCGAGGCACCGGAGGATGCGGCGGTACTCTTCATCGCCATAGCCGAAGCGCTCGCCGAAGAGGATGCGGCAGATGGTGTTGCCCACGGCTGCGCTCAGCAGCATGGCAGGGTTGAAGGGCTGCCCTGTGGCGGTGGGGATGGTGACGATGGCGGGGCCGGACCCCCCTCCCTGGCTCGACCACGATCCCACCGCGACCCCGCCGCCCACCTTTGGTCTGCGCCAGCTCCTGCAGCAGCAGCCCCATCTCCTCCTGGACCCACTCCTCCATGGTCCTCTTGCCCATGCCAAAATCCCGCAGCGTGGTGAGGGTGAAGCGCCGGGTCTGCACCCACATCTCCCCATTGCTCATGAAGAGGCCGAGATCCTTGTTGTTTTTTTCCGTCAACGGGAACCGACCCCGGTCGGTGAATTCATCCCCACAGTTCAGCAAAACCTCCCGCACCACCTCGTAGCCGAAGACCACCACCGCCCGCTCCGAGCCGATGTGTAGGGTGAAGACGGGGCCGTACTTCTCGCTCAGCTGCGGCACAAAGCGACAACCCCCCGCCCCGGTGTGGGTCACGGCACCCCGGGGGTCTCGGCATCGGCACCCCAGGACTTTTGGCCCCCCCACTCACCTTGCGGAAGGTCTTGCAGGTGTTGGCAGCCCTGAGCTGCAGCAGGTTCCCGATGACCGGCAGCGCCAGCGGCCCCGGCGGGTAATTTTGGCTCCGCCATTCCTTTTTCCACCCGGCCACGAGGGCCATGGCCACCAGGACAAGGAGGATGGTGGTGACGGTGCCTACTGGCTCCATGGCGGCTGGTGCCCGGTTTGGCAGCGAGGAGCAAAGTCTGCCGGCACTGGCAGTGTCATGGCGGTGCGGCCGGGGCTACCGGACAGTCGATGACCTTTGGGGATCTGCTCGCCGTGTGTGTCAGGGACCTGGAGCGGGGCCAGGGGGAGGGTGGGGGGAGCAAAGGGCACTCTGCCCTCCCCACACTGCGGTGGGTGCCAGCAGCCACCGGCACCCTGAGCACCCTCAGCTGTCCCTTCGCCTGTTGCAACCCCCGTCCCCGCGTCACAACACCCGTCCCTTTGCTGGCAAACTGTGTCCCCTCGCCAGGCACGCAGTGTCCTTGGCAGCCGCCGGCGAGGTGCCGGTAGTTCCTCCTGGCTCCGGGTACAGGTTTTGCCTGGCCGGAGCACCGGGGGTCCTGCAGGCTTTGGACCCACCGGCCACAGCTGGGGGAGGACACCGAGCCCTTGGGGGACAGCTCTGAGCCCTCCGTCCCAAAGCTGAGATGGGGAGAGGAGACCGGAGCCGAGGAGGAGGAGGACGACGAAGGCCTGACAGACCATGAGCCGATGGCAACCCCTCTGCACAGCCTCAACGCTGGATCCCGCCCTTTGGGGCTTGGGCTCGGCTCAGGGCTTTGCACGGCTTTGCACGCTCGGCTTGGGGCATTGCATGGCTTTGTACCCCGATGGGATACGGGGGGCAGATGCGGTGCCAGGGTCCTGTCCCCCCCACCCCCCACGACCCCCCAGGGTGGCACACCGTGTGCCCCCGAGATGATGCTCGGGGTCCTGGACCCCCCTGTGCCACCCATGGGGCACTAGAAAAGGGGCACAGGGGGCCACAGGGGTGCACACACCCCCCCATACCCCCCCCAGGGGCCGCAGAGTCGGGCAGAGCCCGGAGGGGACAGGAGCGGCACTGGGGAGGGGACACAGGGACAGGGATCGCTGCCCCCCCCCCCCCCCAGCACCCACCTCCCTTAACAGCCCCCAGGAACAGCTCGGTGCTGCCCAGCCAGCTCAGGGCACGGCACGGCACAGCATGGCGCAGCATGACGCGGTGCAGCATGGCACGGCACGGCGTATCACGGTGCAGTATGGCATGGCACAATACGGCATGGCGTGGCGCAACATGGCATATCACGGTGCAGCATGGTATGGCATGGCACAGTATGGCATGGCATATCATGGTGCGGCATGGTATGGCATGGCGTGGTGCGGCATGGCGTGGTGCGGCATGGCACGGCATATCACGGCGCAGCATGGTATGGCACGGCACAGTATGGCATGGCATGGCACGGCACAGCACTGCACAGCATTGCATGGCGCGGTGCAGCATGGCACGGCGCATCACGGTGCAGCACAACACGGCACGGCACGGCACGGCACGGCACGGCGGTCTGGCCTGGTCATGCCAGATGGCTGCAGGGCCACATGGTCCCTCTCGGCCTCGCCGCAGCTGGGCTGGCGCGCACCGGCAGCCTGATGTCAGCCCGTGCCGCGCCAAGGCTGCCGTCACCGCTCCCTGCGCCGCACCCGGCCGTAACCGCTGCCGGATGGGTGCCTGGGGAACCCCACGGCACCCCCAGCTGCAGATCCTCGGTGGGGCAGGAGGCTGGGTGCAGGGGGGGGGGGTGCAGGGCTGGGGTCCAGGCGGGAGTCACTCGTGCACCCCAAACTCCCGGCGCGCCCGTCCCTGTCCTCATCCTCGTCCCCGGTGGCTGCGGTGACGGTGGCGGGGGGAGGATGGCTGCCCCCGGATCTGGCCCCGCTGGCCCGGAGCCCGCGGCGTCACCGGGAGCACAGCCAGTTCCCAGCGGCGGGGACGGTGCGGGGGGGGGGACACGACAGTGACGTAACGGCAGCAGCAGGGTGGAGGGGGACACCCTGGGGGGCTCTGGGACACCCCCCAGCCCTGGGGCGGCCGCTACAGCACCCTGGGGGGACTCTGACTCAGCCCGTGGGCCAGCCCTGTCCCTGTCCCCACCCTGGGTCCCCATCCCATGTCCCCATCCCCTGTCCCCATCCCGTGTCCCCATCCCATGTCCCCATCCCGTGTCCCAGTCCCATGTCCCCATCCCATGTCCCCATCCCATGTCCCCATCCCGTGTCCCAGTCCCATGTCCCCATCCCATGTCCCCATCCCCCGTCCCCATCCCGTGTCCCCATCCCGTGTCCCAGTCCCGTGTCCCCATCCCATGTCCCCATCCCGTGTCCCAGTCCCATGTCCCCATCCCATGTCCCCATCCCATGTCCCCATCCCGTGTCCCAGTCCCATGTCCCCATCCCATGTCCCCATCCCCCGTCCCCATCCCGTGTCCCCATCCCATGTCCCCATCCCGTGTCCCAGTCCCGTGTCCCCATCCCATGTCCCCATCCCATGTCCCCATCCCGTGTCCCATGTCCCAACCCCAGGTCCCGTCCCCACCCCGGGTCCCCATCACTGTCCCCATCCCCAGCTGTGTGTCCCCAGCACCATCGCTGTCCCAGCCCCGTGTCCCCCACTGGGGGGGGGTGCAAACTGGGCGCTGGGGTGAACTGGGAGCTGGGAGGGGTGCAAAGTGGGTGCTGGGGGGAACTGGGTGCTGGGGGCGGTGCAAACTGGGAGCTGGGGGGGAACTGGGTGGTGGGGAGGGGCTGCAAACTGGGTGGTGGGGTGAATTGGGAGCTGGGAGGGGTGCAAACTGGGTGCTGGGGGGAGACTGGGTGGTGGGAGGGGTGCAAACTGGGCGCTGGGGTGAACTGGGAGCTGGGAGGGGTGCAAAGTGGGTGCTGGGGGGAACTGGGTGCTGGGAGGGGTGCAGACTGGGTGCTGGGGGAACTGGGTGGTGGGGAGGGGGTGCAAACTGGGTGGTGGGGGGAACTGGGTGGTGGGGAGGGGGTGCAAACTGGGTGGTGGGGGGAACTGGGAGGGGTGCAAAGTGGGTGCTGGGGGGAAACTGGGTGCTGGGAGGGGTGCAAACTGGGTGGTGGGGGGAACTGGGTGCTGGGGCGGGTGCCAACTGGGTGCTGGGGTGAATTGAGTGCTGGGAGGGGTGCCAACTGGGTACTGGGGTGAACTGGGGGGTGGGTGCTGCCTGGCCACGGGGTGCAGCTGGGGGGCCCCTGGATCTGCACCCCAGCATGGGGGGGGGGGGCCACGATGCCACCAGCCCAAAGCAGCAACTCGGGGGCGGCAGGAAATTCCTCCGGCGCAGGAACGCGCCGACGTTGGCGCAAGCCCCGGTGCCGCGGTCTCGCACGAGGCCGGTGGCGTCGCACGAGGCCGGTGGCGTCGCACGGGGCCTGTCGGCGTTGCACGGGGAGCGCTGGCACGGCGCAGGGCGTGCAAGGCTTGCACGAGGTGTATTAGCTTCGCACGGGGCGCGTTGGTGTTGCACGGGGTGCAATGGATCTTGCACGGGGCACACTGGCCTCGCACGGGGTGTGCAAGCCTTGCACAGGACACACCAGTCTTGCATGGGGCATGTTGGTGTTGCACGGCGTGCGTGGACATCGCACGGGGCACACGAGCCTTGCACGGGGCACGTTGCTGTTGCACATGGGCATCACTGGGGCATCGTGGGGGGCTCAGGGGGACCCCAGGACCCCCCTGCCCGTGCAGAGGGCCGAGCCCGTGCAAACTCCCCACACCCAAAACGAGGGTCCCCACAGCCCTGGGGGCCCCCCCCCGGGGGACCCCGCTCACCCCACTCCTTGAGAAGGGGGGTCCCTTATTGATGAGGGGGGGGGAAGTGGTCCCCCCAGGGTGCTGGGTCCCCTCGGGGGGGGCCAGGGGTAAAAATAACTGGGCTGAAAGTCCCGGCAGGCGGGCTGGATCCAGCCCGGGGAGGGGGGGCCGCCGGTCCCTCCGGCCCCTTCCCCTTTCGGTATGAGACAGGGAGGAAGAAGGGCCCCGAAGTCGGGGTCCACCCGCACCCCAGTTCCTCTCCCACCCCTTTGTGAGGGGCTGGACACCCCCGGCCCTGGGGGGGGGTGTCGCACCCTGGGGGGGGGGCTGCCAGGGCCAGGCTGGGGACCCCCAGAGTTGCCTGAGCCACCCCTGCTGCCTCCCTTGTCCAATTTGGGGTTTCCCACTGGTCCCAGTTTGGGGTCCCCACGGTCCAGCCCACCCTGGCTGGGTCCCTGGGTCCTGGTTCAGCCCCCCCAGACCCGCTTAGGGGTCCCTCAGTCCCTGTTTGGTGTCCCCTGGTCCCAGTTTGGGGTCCCCTGGTCCCGGTTCAACCCCCCCCAGTCCCGTTCAGCCCCCCTGGTCCCTGTTTGGGGTCCCCCAGCCCCAGTTCAGCCCCTCCCAGTCCCTTTTTGGTGTTCCCTCGTCCCAGTTTGGGGTTCCCTGGTCCCGGTTCAGCCCCCCAGTCCCAGTCTGGGGTCCTCCCCAGTCCCAGTTCAGCCCTCCCAGTCTCATTTTAGGGTCCCCTGGTCCCAGTTCAGCTCCCCCCAGTCCCTGTTTGGTGTCCCCGGTCCCTGTCTGGGGTCCCCCAGTCCCAGTTCAGCCCCTCCAGTCCCAGTTTGGGATCCCCTGGTCCCACTTCAGCCCCCCCGGTCTCGGTTTGGGGTGCCCTGGTCCCAGCTCAGCCCCCCTCAGTCCCGGTTCAGCCCCCCCAGCCCCAGTTTGGGGTCTCCCAGCCCCAGTTCCGCCCCCCCCTCCCTGTTTGGTGTCCCCAGTCCCTGTTTGGGGTCCCCCAGTCCCAGTTTAGCCCCCTCCAGTCCCAGTTCAGCCCCCCCCAGTCCTGCTTTGGGGTCCCCTGGTCCCAGTTCAGCTCCCCCCCAGTCCCTGTTTGAGGTCCCCGGTCCCTGTTTGGGGTCCCCCGGTCCAGTTTAGCCCCCTCCAGTCCCAGTTCAGCCCCCCCCAGTCCCTCTTTGGGGTCCCCTAGTCCCACTTCAGCCCCCCCAGTCCCGCTTTGGGATCCCCTGATCCCAGCTCAGCCCCCCTCAGTCCCAGTTCAGCGCCCCCAGCCCCCAGTTTGGGGTCTCCCAGTGCCAGTTCCGCCCCCCCCACTCCCTGTTTGGGGTCCCTCGGTCCCAGTTCAGCCCCCCCCAGTCCCAGTTCAGCCCCCCCCGCCCCCAGTCCCAGTTCGATGTCCCCGCAGCCCATTCCTCCCCGTTTCGATGTCCATCACTCACAGTCCAGCCCCCCCGCCCGCCATCCCGGTTTGCTCTCCCCCCCCCGCCCCCCCCCCCGCCCCCTATTCGGAGTCCCCCCCACTCCCACTCCCACACCACCCCCCCCCCCCTCTCCTTCCTCCCCCACCACCATCCCGGTCCCGGTTTCGGGCTCCCCCCGGTCCCGCTCCACCCCCCCCCATCCCCCTTCCCGCCCCCCCGCCATCCCCCTCGGGCGCGGTCGGTGCGTCCCGGCAAAAACTTTCCTCCTCCTCCTCCGCCATCCCCGTCCTTCCTCCTCCTCCTCCTCCTCCTCCTCCTCCCCCTTAACCCCTGCCCGTCCCGGCACCGCGGGGCGCAGCCGGCGGCTCCGTTCCCCTCCCGGTGGGTGCCGGTGGGTGCCGATGGGGGGGGTCACCCCGGCGGTGCTGGCTCTGCTGGTGGCCGCCGCCCTGGGCTCGGGACCGGCCCCGCCCGGTGAGTGGGGGGGGGGGGGGGGTGTCCCCCCGGTAAAGGGTAGGGGGCGGGGGGGAGAAGAACTTTGGGAGGGGGGGCACCCACTTTCCGATGGGATACTTTGCCGGCGGAGGGGGGCGGGGGGGGGCAGGACGAGGGTCCTTTCGGGGGGATCACTTTGCCGGGGGGGGGGGGTGTCTCCCCGGTCGTGCCTCAGTTTCCCCCGGGGCTGCTCCCTCTCCCCCGCTAGCCCCATAGCGGGGCCCGGCCCCCCCGCCCCCAGCAGAGGAGGAGAGGGGGGGCCACGCTGTCGTGTCCCCCCCCACCCCAGCCCGGGGCCACCGCCCGTCCCCGCCGTCCCGGCCAGACATCTGGGGCTGGTTATGGCCGGGGGGGGGTTGCGATGACCACGGCCGGGCCCCCCCCCCGGACCCCCTCCGGCCCCGTGGAGGCGGGGGGGGGGGGGGGGCAGATGCCAGGGATGCCTGAAGGCTCCCGGGGGAGCGGGGGGGGGGGGGCACGGCGGCGGGGCCGTGACCCCCCATTTCCCTTCCCACGCCCCGCCGTGGCCCCCCCCTTGCCCCGGGGACCCAGGTGTCCGGGATGGGGTGTCTGTGTCCCCTTCCCCCCCCAACCTCCTGTTGGGGGGCACGATGGCCCCCCCCAAGACACTTGGGGGGTGCTCAGGGGGCTGGGGGGGTCCTGGGGGGCAGTGAGGGTCCCAGAGGGTGGGGGGCGTCCCGTGGGGGGGGGGTACTGGGGGCCGGGGGGGGTCCCAGAGAGCAGTGGGGGTTCTGGGGGGTGGGGGGGGTCCTAGAGGGCAGTGGGAGTCTCGGGGGGGGTCCTGGTGGGGGTCCCAGAGAGCATTGGGGGTCCCAGGGGGTGGGGGGGGTCCTGGGGGGGGTCCCGGAGGACAGGGGGAGTCCCAGAGGGCAGTGGGGGTCCCGAGGGGTGGTAGGGGTCCCAGGGGACCCCCGCTGAGGCCCCCCGTGTCCCGTCCCCCCCCAGCCCTGTCTTTCCTGGAAAACCCTTCCAACATCACCTCCTCGCTGGGGAAGACGGTACGGCTGCGGTGCCGGGTGCGGGGGGCCGGCGAGCCCCCCGAAATGGGCTGGCAGCGGGACGGGCACCCACTGGAGCTGGCCGACAGCGACCAGGCCCAGGTGCCGCTCAGCGAGGACGTCTGGCTGGGCACCAGCCAGCTCAGGTGGGCCACACCGCGCCGGCGGCACAGCCGGCACCGTAACTCACCGTACCGTGTTGCCTCGTGCCGTGTTGCCCCATGCCATGCCGCGTTGCGCCGTGCCGCGTTGCACCGTGCCGTGCTGCGTAACACCACGCCGTGTTGCCCCGTGCCATCTTGCGCTGTGCCGTGCCGTGTTGCATCGTGATGCACCGTGTCGTCCCATGCCGTGTTGTGCCGTGCCATGCCGTTGCTCGGTGCTGTGGCACGCCGTGCCGTACCACGCCGTGTTGCCCTGGGCCCCGTTGTCCCGTGCCACGTCGCCCCGTGCCACGCCACGCCATGCCGTGTTGCCCCATGCCGTACCATGTCGCACCGTGCCGTGCCGTGTTGCCCCGTGCCATGTCGCACCATGCGGCGCCGTGTTGCCCTGCGCCATACCGTGTTGCCCCGTGCCAGACCATGCCGTGTTGCCCTAGGCCCTGTTGTCCCGCACCATGTTGCACCGTGCCGTGCCATGGCGCCCAGTGCCGTGCCACACCGTGCCATGTTGCCCCATGCCGTACCATGTCACACCGTGCCGTGCCGTGTTGCCCCGTGCCGCGTCACACCGTACAGTGCCGTGTTGCCCCATGCCAGACCATTCCGCGTCACCCCTTGCCGTGTCGCACCGTGCCGTGTTGCCCCTTGCCGCGCCACGTCGCACCGTATGGTGCCGCATCGCCCCGTGCGGTGCTGTGCGGTGCCCGACGGTGCGGTGTCCCGCAGCATCCCGGCCGTGCAACTTTCGGACGCTGGGCGCTACCGGTGCTGGGCACGCGCCGGCGGGGAGCAGCTCCTGTCCACCGAGGCTCACCTGGAGTTGGCGGGTGAGCGGTAGCACCCACGGGTGGGGGGGCACCCATCGGGGTCCCCGGCACCCCCTTAACCGTCACCCTCCCTCCCCAGGGCTGCCCTTCTTCTTGGAGGAGCCGCAGGACCTGGAGGTGGGGGTCGACACCCCCTTTAACCTCAGCTGCGGCGCCCGGGGCCCCCCCGAACCCGTGCGGCTGCTCTGGCTGCGGGACGGGGCCCCCCTCAACTCTCTCCTGGACCCCCTGGCCAGGGCCCCCTCCACGCTGCTGGTCCCCGGTGAGAGGGGCCGGCGGGGGCTGGGGGGCAATGGGGGGGGCTGGGGGCAACAGGGAGGTTGGGGGGCAACAGGGGGTTGGGGGACAATGGGGACATTGGGGGGCAATGGGGGGCTGGGGGGGCTGGGGGCAGTGGGAAGCTTGAGGAGCAATGGGCGACTGGGGAACAATGGGGATGTTGGGGGGCAAAGGGGGGCCAGGCTGTGCTGGGGGTAATGGTGACATTGGGGGGCAATGGGGGGCCAGGGGCAACAGGGGGGGCTGGGGGCAATGGGGAGGTTGGGGGGCAACGGGCGACTGGGGGACAATGGGGATATTGGGGGGCAATGGGGGGCCAGGTAGTGCTGGCGGCAACGGGGGGGGGCTGGGTGACAATGGGGAGGTTGGGGGGCTGGGGGGCGTTGGGGGGGTCAGGATGCGGCTGGGTTTGGGGGTGACAGGGGCCAAAGCCCGGGCGTTGGGGGGTTCGGGGGGGGTCAGTCATTCCCGCCCAGCCATGCCAGCGGGGGGGGGCGGGAGGGGGGGCCGCCCTGTCCCGGGTGACTCAGCTTGGGGGGGGGCAGCGGGTGGCCGGAGGTGACGCCACCGTGAGTCACCCCAGGGGACCCAGGCGTCCTGGCAGCCCCCCAGACCCCCCCCACTCACTCCCCCCGCCGGCCTGTGGCTGAGAGCAGGGCCTGGGGAGGGGGGGGCTGCACCCCATCAAAGCCACGGGTCCCATCCTGCTCCCCTGCATGTCCCCCCCCCGTGCCCCCCTCCTAATGCACCTGCACCCCCCATCTTGTGCCCCCCATCCCTCTTACCCCCCCCTTGTGCACCTGCACGCCCTCATTCCCCCATCCTTTATGCCCCCCCCCCATCCTTCCTGCACCCCCTCATGCCCCCCACGGCCGTGCTGGGGAGGGGGACCCCCCAAGACTCCCCCCCCCCTTTTTTCCATGCCCCCCCCAGGTCTGAACCGCAGCAGCTCCTTCTCCTGCGAAGCCCACAACGCCCGCGGTGTCACCACCTCCCGCACCGCCACCGTCACCGGTGAGTGGGGGGGCACAATTGGGGGGGGGGCAAGGGGGGGGTCCCACTTACCCCCTCCCACCCCTCCCAGTGGTTCCCCAGCGCCCCCAAAACCTGGGACTGGTGAGGAGGGGGCCACACTGGCTGGAGGTGACCTGGGAACCGGGGGCCAGCGGGGAGACCCCCCTGCGCCTCTGCACCGTCCAGGTATGGGGGGGGACACCGGGGGGGGGCACAGGGGGACGTGGGAGGTATGGGGAACATGGGGGACACTGGGGACGGGGGCATATGGGGCATGGATGGTACAGGGGGGCATGGGGGGTACTGGGTACATGGGGGGCATGGGGGGGTATTTACCCCAGGGGGTGCTTGGGGGGACATCCATGGCTGGGGACATCCCCATTGGGGTGTCACTGGGGTCAGGGGTGTCCCCAGCAGGGACATCTTTGGGGTTGGGGTCTCGCCAAGGTGGGGGTCTCCCCAGGGTGGGGGTGTCCTCAAGGTGGGGGTGTCCATGGGGCCAGGGGTCTCCCCAGTGGGGACATCTTTGGGGTTGGGGTGTCCCCAAGATTGGGGTGTCCCTGGGGTCAGGGGTGTCCCCAAGGTGTGGGTGTCCCTTGGGTCAGGGGTGTCCCCCGAAGTCGGGGTGCCCATGGGACCAGGCTCGGAGGGTTGGGGGGGGTCCCCGGTGACGTGTCCCCGCAGGCGGTGGCTGAGGACGAGGACCTGAGCAGCGTCCCCCCGGGGGGCTCTACAACCGGGTGGTACCCGTGCCCCCCTTCACCCACCGCATCGAGGGGCTCCGGCCCTTCGCCGCTTACCGGGCGCGGGTCTCCTGCCGCAGCACCCACGGACCCTCGCCCTGGACCCACTGGGTGCCCATGGCCACGCTGGAGGGTGGTGAGCGGGGGGGGGGGGGCCCATGGGGCTGGATGTGGGGGTCCCATAGGGAAACAGGGGGCTGGGTGGGGGGGAAAGGATGTGGGGGTCCCCATGGGGTTGGGGGGCTCGATGTAGGGGTGCCATTGGGGAACAGGGGGCTGGGGGGGGGTGGAAGTGGGCATCCTCATGGGGTTGGGGGGCTAGGGTCGTGGGGGGGTTGAGGGGGGCTGGATGTGGGGGTGCCATTCGAGAACGGGGTCTGGGAGGGGGCTGGATGCGGGGCTCCCCATGGGACTGGGGGGTTGGGATCCCCATGGGGAGAGGCGGCCAGGCACCCAGATGCCTGGGACCCCCAGCTGACACGCCCCCCCCCCCCCCCCCAGTGCCGGCGGCCCCCCCTGAGAACGTGACGGCGGAGCGGGACGGCAGCTGGGCCCGGGTGCGGTGGGCAGCACCGCGGGGGCACCTCAACGGGGTGCTGCGGGGGTACCGGCTTGCCTACCGCAGCGCCCATGCCCCCGAGGTACGGCCCACCCCCCCTGCACCCCATTGCTCCCCTCTGCAACCCGCTGCACCCCGTTGCACCCTTCTGCATCTCATTGCACCCCATTGCACCCCATTGCTCCTCTCTGCAACCTGCTGCACCCCGCTGCACCCCATTGCTCCCTTCTGCAGCTGTCTGCACCCCGCTGCACCCCATTGCTCCCCTCTGCAACCTGATGCACCCCATTGCACCCTTCTGCACCCCATTGGTCCCCCTGCACCCCATTGCACCCCGCTGCAACCTGCTGCAGCCCCCTGCACCCCATTTCTCCCTTCTGCACCCCATTGCACCCTTCTGCACCCCTCTGCACCCCCCCCGCAACCCGCTGCACCCCACTGCTCCCCTCTGTACCCCATTGCTCCCCCTGCACCCCATTGCTCCCCTCTGCACCCCATTGCTCCATTCTGCACCCCATTGTACCGCATTGCTCCCCTCTGCAGCCCGCTGCACCCCCCCTGCACCCCATTGCTCACCCCATTGTCACCCGATTGCCCCCCCCCGGCGTCCCCCCCCCCGGCAGGTGGTGGTGGACGTGGGGCTGGCGCAGGAGAAGACGCTGGAGCTGGCGCCGGCCGTGCAGAACCTGTCGGTGCGCGTGTCCCCCTACACGGGGGCGGGGGACGGACCCTGGAGCCCCCCCGTCCTGCTGCTTGCCCGTGAGTGACAGCACCCCCACATCCCTGTCCCCATCATCCCCGTGTCCCCATCCCTGTCACCCCCATGTCCTTCTCGCTATCTCCCCCATATCCTCATCCGTGTCACCCCCATATCTTTGTCCCCACCACACCCACCCCCTTTTGTCCCCGTCCCCCCAATATCTTCCCCCCCCAACATCCCCTTGTCCCCTTGATGTTCCCATGTCCCCAATGTCCTCTGTCCCCACAGCTGGAGAGACACCGTTGGAGACGCAGCCGGGTGAGGAGCCTGCGGGGATGGGATGGGATGGGATGGGGATGAGGATGAGGATGAGGATAAGGATGGGGGTGGGACAGGGATGGGGATGAGGATGGAGATGAAGATGGGGATGGGATGAAGGTACAGGTGGGGATGAGAATGGGATGGGATGAGGATGGGGATGAGGGTGGGATGGGACGAGGGTGAGGATGAGGATGGAGATGGGGATGAGGATGGGGATGGGGTGAAGATGAGGGTGGGGATGAGGATAAGGATGGAGATGAGGATGGGGATGAAGACGAGGGTGGGGATGAGGATGAAGATGAGGATGAGGATGGGATGAGGATGCCGATGGGATGGGCATGAGGATGAAGATGAGGATGGAGATGAGGATGGGGATGGGATGAGGATGAGGATGGGACAGCCGGGGTGGGGGCCAGGTGTCGGTGGCCATGTCCCCCCCCGTGACCCACCGCCATCCCCAGCAGTGCTCCCGGCACCGGGGCTGGCCCGGGGCTGGTGGCTGGTTGTGCTGGCCCTTGCCGTGCTGGCCAGCCTGGCCCTGGCCCTGGGCGTCTTGGCGGCACGGCGCCGGCGGAAGGAGACGCGGTTCGGGTGAGCGGGACCCCCCCCCGACGCGGGACACCCCCCGACCCCCCGACCCTGCTGCAGCCACCTGTGTGTGTCCCCCAGGGAGGCCTTCGCCCCCCGCGGGGAGCCGGCGGTGCAGTACCGCGTGCGCAGCTCCTACAGCCGCCGCACCACCGAGGCCACGCGTGAGTGTCCCCGTGTCCCCACGTCCCCGCGCACCATGTCCCCCCGTCCCTATGCACCAGGTCCCCCTGTCCCCCTGCAGTGTCCCCATGTCCCCCTGCACCATGTCCCTCTGTCCCCCCATCCCTGTGCACCTCGTCCTCCTGCACTGCGTCCTCCTGTCCCCATGACCCCATGCACTGTGTCCCCCCATCCCTATGCACCATGTCCCCATGTCCCCCTGCACCGTGTCCCCATGCCCCCCTGCATTGTCCCCATGTCCCCATGTCCCCATGTCCCCCTGCACCATGTCCCCATGCCCCCCTGCATTGTCCCCATGTCCCCATGTCCCCCTGCACCGTGTCCGCATGTCCCCCTGCACCTTGTCCCCATGCCCCCCTGCATTGTCCCCATGTCCCCATGTCCCCCTGCACTGTGTCCTGATGTCCCCCTGCACTGTCCCCATGTCCCCCTGTCCCCCTGCACCAAGTCCCCCTGTCCCCCTCCAGTGTGTCCCCCTGTCCCCTTGCAGTCTCCCCGTGTCCCCCCGTCCCCATGCACCGTGTCCCCCCATCCCTATGCACCATGTCCCCCGGTACCGTGTACCCCTGTCCCCCTGCAGTGTCCCCATGTCCCCACGCTCCATGTCTCCCCATCCCTATGCACCACATCCCCCTGCACTGTGTCCTCCCGTCCCCATGTGTCCCCCCCCCCCCGTCCCTCCGCACCCCTCCCCGGTGCCATCCCCATCCCCATCCCCGTGCCGGGGGGTGCCTGCCACGATGCCACCCGCGGTTCCCCCGGGGTGCCAGCGGTGCCATCGCCCCGTCCCCGCAGTGAACAGCCTGGGCATCAGCGAGGAGCTGAAGGAGAAGCTGCGGGACGTCATGGTCGACCGACACCGCGTGGCGTTGGGCAAGACCCTGGGCGAGGGTGGGTGTTGCCGGGGTCCCACTCCTGCGGGTCACCCCCATAGTGGGGTGTCCCCCCACCCCATGGCACCCCCAGATCCCCCCCCGCCTTGTTTCCCACAGGGGAGTTCGGCTCCGTCATGGAAGGGCAGCTCAACCAGGACAACTGCGTCCTCAAAGTGGCCGTCAAGACGATGAAGAGTAAGCGCAGCCCCCCTGGGTCTCCCGGGACCCCCCAAGACCCCCCAGGTCCCCCTCTGACCCCCCACCACCCCCCCCCAGTTGCCATCTGCACCCGGGGGGAGCTGGAAGACTTCCTCAGCGAGGCCGTCTGCATGAAGGAGTTTGACCACCCCAATGTCATGAAGCTGATCGGTGAGGGACCCCCCACCCCCACCCCAGGGACCCCCGTGGGGATGGCGGGGGCTGCCGAGACACCCCTCCCACCCCAATGGGGGTCAGGACTGGGGCTTCATTCCAGGTTCTGCACCCCCCCACAGGGATCTGTACCCCCCTGTTAGGATCTGCACATCCCAAGGAGTCTGCACCCCAATAGGGGTCTGTACCCCATGTGAGGGTCTGCACCCCACATTGGGGTGTCCTCCGTGTATTAGGGTCTGCACGCCATTCGGGGTCTGCACCCCAGATTAGGGTCTGTACCCCAACAGGGGTCTGCACCCCACACTGGGGTCTCCTGCCTGTATTAGGGTCTGCACCCCAGGTTAGGCTCTGCACCCCACATTAGGGTCTGCACCCCACATTGGGGTCTCCCCCCTGTATTAGGGTCTGCACCCCATTCAGGGTCTGCACCCCAGATTAGGGTCTGCACTCCAATAGGGGTCTGCACCCCACATTGGCGTCTCCTGCCTGTATCAGGGTCTGCACCCCAGGTTAGGCTCTGCACCCCATATTAGGGTCTGCACCCCAATAGGGGTCTGCACCCCACAATGGGATCTCCCCCCTGTATTAGGGTCTGCACCCCATTCAGGGTCTGCACCCCAGATTCGGGTCTGCACCTCAATAGGGGTCTGCACCCCACATTGGCGTCTCCTGCCTGTATTAGGGTCTGCACCCCAGGTTAGGCTCTGCACCCCATATTAGGGTCTGCACCCCAATAGGGGTCTGCACCCCACAATGGGATCTCCCCCCTGTATTAGGGTCTGCACCCCATTCAGGGTCTGCACCCCAGATTAGGGTCTGCACCCCAATAGGGGTCTGCACCCCACATTGGCGTCTCCTGCCTGTATCAGGGTCTGCACCCCAGGTTAGGCTCTGCACCCCATATTAGGGTCTGCACCCCAATAGGGGTCTGCACCCCACATTGGGGTCTCCCCCTGTATTAGGGTCTGCACCCCAGATTAGGGTCTGCACCCCAATAGGGGTCTGCACCCCACATTGGGGTCTCCCCACGTATTAGGCTCTGCACCCCAGATTATGGTCTGCACCCCAGATTAGGGTCTGCACCCCAGATTGGGATCTGCACCCCATTCGGGGTCTGCACCCCAGATTGGGATCTGCACCCCATTCGGGGTCTGCACCCCAGATTAGGGTCTGCACCCCACATTTGGTCAGTCCCCTGTATTAGGGTCTGCACCCCATAGGAGGGTGTGCACCCCATTCGGGGTCTGTTGTGCTTTTGGGGGGGGGGGGTGTGTCCCGGGGGTCCCAGATGAGCGAGCGGGGCTGACCCCCCTGGGGCAGGGGTGTGCCTGCAGAGTTGGGGTGCTGAGGGGCTCCCCGCGCCCGTCGTCATCCTGCCCTTCATGAAGCACGGGGACCTGCACAGCTTCCTGCTCTACTCCCGCCTTGGGGACAGTCCCGTGGTCAGCCGGGGGGGGCTCTGGGGGGCTTTTGGGGGGCTCAGGGACAGTGGGGATCCAGGGGGGTCTGGGGGATTTGGGCTGCTTAGTGGGGCTTGGAGGGCTCAGGAAGGGTGGGGATCCAGGGGGAATATGGGGAACTTGGGGTTCAAGGGGGCTTGGGGAGTCTTGGGGGGGGTCAGGGGGGCTTGGAGGGGTCTGGGGGGATCAGGGGGACAGGGTAAGAGGAGGCTCAGGGAGTCTGGGGGGGTCTAGGGGGCACAGGGAGGGCTTGGAGGGGTCTGTGGGGGATTGGGGGGACTTGGGGTACAAGGGGGCTCAGGGAGTCTGGGCGGGTCAGGGCATTCGGGGGGGTCTGGGGGGCTCGGGGGGGGTCTGAGGCTCTTGGGGAGGGTGGGGGGGGTCTTGGAGGGGGTGTTTGGTGGGGCTGGGGGGGGCCTCTGGGGGTCTAAGGAGATGGGGGGGGGTCTGGGGGATATGGGGGTCCCTGGGGAGGGGGGCCCTTGGTTGAATGGGGTACCCCCCCCCCAGGCGCTGCCGCCGCGGAGGCTGGTGGGGTTCATGGCCGACATCGCGGCGGGGATGGCGTACCTGAGCCGCAGGAACTTCGTCCACCGCGACCTGGCCGCCAGGAACTGCATGTGGGGACGTGGGGGGGACATGGGGGGGGCACGGGGATATGGGGGGACATGGGACAGGGGGGGCATGGGGGGATGAGGGGGGCGTGGGGGGACGTGGGTCTGGGGAGAAGGGGATGATGGGGAGAAGGATGGGGACACAGGGACATGGGGATGGGGACAGGGATGGGACGGGAAGGGGGATGAGGATGGGGACACGGCGTCATGGGGGGGACGTGGGGCTGGGAGGGGGACATCGGATCATGGGGGGACATGGGGCTGGGGACATGGGAACTGGGACCAGGACAAGCAGGGAACGGGGATGGGGATGTGGGGACATGGGGACATGAGGATGGGGACATGGGGCTGGGATGGGGACACGGGGTCATGGGGGGACATTGGGGGACACAGGGGTGGGACGGGGACACGGGGACATGGGGGGATGTGGGGGGGCATGGGGCTGGGATGGGGACATGGGGGGACGTGGGGCTGGGGACGTGGGAACTGGGACCAGGACAAGCAGGGAACGGGGATTAGGATATGGGGACATGAGGATGGGGACAAGGAAGGGGACATGGGGCTGGGATGGGGACACGGGGGGACATTGGGGGGCATGGGGCTGGGATGGGGACATGGGGGGACATTGGGCTGGGATGGGGACACGGGGGGACATTGGGGGGCATGGGGCTGGGATGGGGACATGGGGGACATTGGGGGACATGGGACTGGGATGGGGACATGGGGGACATTGGGGGACATGGGGCTGGGATGGGGACATGGGGGACATTGGGGGACATGGGACTGGGATGGGGACACGGGGGGACATTGGGGGGCATGGGGCTGGGATGGGGACATGGGGGACATTGGGGGACATGGGACTGGGATGGGGACATGGGGGGACATTGGGCTGGGATGGGGACACAGGGGGACGTTGGGGGACATGGGGCTGGGATGGGGACAGGGGGGACATGGGGCTCAGGACATGGGAACTGGGACCAGGACAAGCAGGGAACAGGGACTGGGATTTGAGGACATGGGGACATGGGGCTGGGATGGGGACGTCGGATCGTGGGGGGACATGGGGCTGGGGACATGGAACTGGGACCAGGACAAGCAGGGAATGGGGATTGGGATGTGGGGACGTGAGGATGGGGACGAGGAAGGGGACAATGGGGCTGGGCTGGAGATGGGGTGACAGGGTGATGGGGTGACACCCCCCTCACCCCCCCCCAAGGCTGGACGAGCGCCTGCGGGTGTGCGTGGCGGATTTTGGGCTCTCCAAGCAGATGGGGGGGGGCCAGTACTACCGGCAGGGCCGGGTGGCCCCCGTCCCCGTCAAGTGGGTGGCCCTGGAGAGCCTGGCCGACCGCGTCTACACCACCAAGAGCGACGTGGTGAGACCCCCGGGACCCCCCCCGTGTCCCCCCAGCACCTACCCACCCCCCGGGACAACGGGAGGGGGGAGTCTGGGGGGGGGGATCTAAGGGGGGGTATGGGGGGTGAGTGGGTCATGGGGGTTGATCAGGGGGTGCAGGGGGATCCGGGGGGGGGTGGGGGGGTCCTGGGGGGGGATTAAGGGGGGTTGGGGGAATCCCAGGGGGGTTTGAGGGGTCCTGGGGGATCCTGGGGGGGATAAGGGGTGTGAGTAGGTCTTGGGGGGGGGGGATCAGGGGGTGCAGGTGGATCCTGGGGCGGGATGGGAGGGTCCGGGGGGAGGATCAGGGGTGTGAGTGGATCTGGGGGGGAATGAGGGGGTACAGGGGGATCCTGGGGGGGTACGGGGGTGCAGGTGGTTCCTGCCCCCCCCCCCCGCAGTGGTCCTTTGGGGTGACGATGTGGGAGATCGCCACGCGGGGCCAGACCCCCTACCCCGGGGTGGAGAACAGCGAGGTCTACGACTACCTGCGGCAGGGCCACCGCCTGCGGGCCCCCCCCCTCTGCCCCCCCCACCTGTGAGTGTACACACACACCCCCCCGGGGGAACACCCAGCACCCCCCCATTCCCTCCCAAAGCCCCCCAGTCTGCTGCCACCCCCCCATATCCCCAGTGTCACCCAGGGCCACCACCTGCGGGCCCCCCCCCATGAGTGCCCCCCAGGACCCCCCGCATCCCCCATGCCCCCCCACCAAACCCACCAAGTCCCTGGGACCCCCCAGGACCCCCCCAGGAGCTCCCACAGACCCCTGGGACCTCAATCACCCCCAGACCCCCCCCCGATCCCCTTGGGACCCCCCCAAGGCCCCCCCCCCAGGCCCTGGGACCCCTCTGAGCCCCCCAAGACCCCCCCCAAAGCCCCCTAAGTTCTTCAAGCCCCGTGAGATCCTGACCCCCCCCGCCCCCCCCCCCAGGTACGAGCTGATGCGCCGGTGCTGGGCCGTGGATCCCCGGGAGCGACCGAGCTTCGAGGAGCTGGGGGGGGCCCTGGAGGCCGCCCTGCGGGGGTTGCCCCCCCCCACCCCCCCCGACCCCCTCTATGTCAACATGGAGGAGGGGGGTGCCACCGGGGGCCCCCCCCCCAACCTAAGCAAGGATGGGGGGGATCCCCCGGCCCCCCCCACACCCCCCCTACCCGAGGGGGCTCCTGGGCGTTATGTGGTCTGCCCGGCCCCCCCCCCCGAAAGCGGGAGGCCCCCCGGTGACCCCCCAGCCCCTTGCGCTGCCTCTGAGGAGGGGGCTTGAGCGGTGCCCCCACACACACCTCGGACCCCCCCCCCCGCCAGCTGCCTCACTGCCAGGGCCCCCCCCCCGTGCCTCTCCGCTCACTGGACGGACTTGGGGTGCCCCCCCCTCCAAGGGACGGGACCCCCCCAAGGTACTAGGGCATCCTGGGGCCCCCCCCAAGGGCAAGGACCCCCCCCCAGGTACTAGGGCATCCCGGCCCCCCCCCGAGGGGTGGCCCCCCCCCCAGGTACTAGGGCATCCCGGGGACCCCCCCACGGGCAAGGACCCCCCACACACACGTACTAGGGTATCCCAGGGACCCCCCAAAGGGCAGGGACCCCCCTGGCCGTCCCCCCCAGGTACGAGGCCATCCCGGACCCCCCCCCTCCCGAGGGGTGGCCCCCCCCCAGGTACTAGGGCATCCCGGAGACCCCCCCAGACCCCCCCCCAGTCTCTTGGAGCATCCTGGAGTCCCCCCCAAAGCCTGGGACACCCCCCCGGGTCCCGCCCCCCAAAGGCAAAGACACTCCCCCCCCCCCAGCACCGAAGCCCCCCCCCGGGACCCCTCCAAAGGCCAGAAACCCCCCCAGGACCCCCCCCCCCGCCCTGCACTTTACGCGGCCTCGGGACCCCCGGGAGGGGGTGACCCGGTGGTCGCCCCCCGGGGGGGGGCCGGGGGGGTGGGGGCCATGCCCGCCCCCCCCCCACACGCCGGGCTCCCCCGCCCATAAAGCCCCTTGTCCTGCACCCGTCTCGGCTGCTTTGGGGGGCTGGGGGGGGGGGCGTGGGGTGACACGGGGGGGCGTGGGTGGGCACGGGGGGCGGGATTTGGGGTTCGGGCCCAAAGCGCCCGGGATTCGGCCAATGGGAATGCGGCGCTTCTCGCCCGCCAGCCAATAGGAGGTCGGCTCTCGTTGCTAGGCAGCGCGGGGCGGTAGCACGCGTAGACGCCGCCGGGGTTCCCCCAATGGCGTCGCGCCCGCCCCAGCCCGCCCGCGGCTCCGCCAATGGGGGGCGGCAGCACGGCTCCCGGCCCGCCAATGAGAGCCGGGCTGGTGTCGCCCCGCCCTCCGTGCGAAAGCAGCCAGTGGGAAGTGAGGCCTTTCCTGTGGGCTCGCCCCCACCCTGACAGGCAGGGAAGCCAGCCAATGGAAGCGCAGGCACGGCGCGGGGTCGCTCTCGCCGCTATTGGCCAAAAGGCCGCGTGAGCCCGCCCTCTCCCGGTGTCAATCAAGACGGCTCCCGGGGGCTGGCCCCAGCGGCTCAGGGGGAGGAGACAAACGTCCTTCCAGCCAGTGAAAAGCCGCGTTACAGCGTAACTCCTACTGCCGCCCAGTGAGCGCCCGCCTTGCAAAGCGGGACTGAGCGGGAGCTGGGCGAGAGAGGCGGGGCCGGCGCGGAGGGGCGGGGACAGGGTTCTATCCAATGGAGAGGCGCGTTACAAGCGGCGGGACGGCGGCGGACCAATGGCGGCGCGTCTTGCAGAGCGGCGCGGGCCGGGGAGGGGAGGAGGGCGATGGCGGCCATTTTGAGCCGGGCCCGTCGGTGGCGCCTCGATGGCCGGGCCGCGGCGGCGTTGAGCGACGGGGCCATGGACGTGCGGCGGCTGCGGGTCAACGAGCTGAAGGAGGAGCTGGGCCGCCGCGGCCTGGACACCCGTGGCCTCAAGGCCGAGCTGGCCGAACGGTTGCAGGCGGCTCTGGAGGCGGAGGATGCCCGGCGGGGGCCCGGTGCGGCCGGCGGGGACTCGGCCCCCGACGGACACTGTAAGGGCCGTGGGGTGCCCGGGGCCCCACGCTGAGGGACGGGACGGGTCGGGCCCCCTCCCTGCTCCCTCTCCGGTGGCCCCCGGCGGGGCTGGGCTCGCCCCCTCCTCCAGAGGCCCGGACCCCCTTCCCTGAGGGGCCCGACTCCCCGGTCCCCCCTTCCCTGAGGGGCCCTCTGCCCCCCCAGTCCCCCCCGGTCCCCCCTTCTCTGAAGGGCCCTGTACCCCTTTCCCTGACGCCGGTCCCTCTGTTCCCTCAGGGGCCCGGTTACCTCGTTCCCCTCCCACTTCTCTCAGGTGGGGTCCTTCTACTTCCCTCTCCCTGAGGGGGTCTGTCCCCCCAGTTCCCCCCCGCCTTCTCCCCTCCTCACGCAGGGGCCTGCCCCGCCCCTGCCCTCCGGGTTTTGGGTCCCTCCAGGGTCCCCAGTTGCCTCCCCCCATGCTCTGGGCACCCCTGACAGCGGCTTCACTTCCCTGAGAGCTGCTGGGGCCAAGCAGGGCCCCCCCATCAGTGTGGGGCTGGGCCACATCCCAGCATTGTCGTCCCCCCCGCCCCGGCCAGTTCTGATCTAGGGGTGACCCTAGGTGGGTTTCATCTCCCCCCAAGCGGGCTGTCGCCCCTAAAGTGGTGCTGGGAGCTCAAGGGGAGGCTTTGCTGCCACAGCTGTGGGTCAGGGGGGTAAGGAGCCGGTGGGGGGCCGGCGTGCCCAACCCGGGGAGCAGCTCTCCATTGTCGCCGCCATTCCTGTGCTGGCGGCCGTTTCCCCTCGTGCTGCTCTTGCCGAGTGCTTCAAGTTTAAGAACCAAACCCTTCTGCCGCAGGTGCCCATCGGGGCGCGGACTCGCTGGTCGCCGTGCCGGGGATCCCCTCGGCGAATTCGGGGTGACCCCACGAGCGGGATGCCGGATCCCTCGTCCCGCACTGGTTCTGATCGTCCCCGCGGGGCCGCTGATGCCCGCCAAGTCCCCCTCCCGCCTTGTCTGTCCTCTTCTCCAAATAAACGGGTAACACCTGACTTATTTCCTGCTTTTTTCCCCCCGGCTTTGAAGATGGCATTGACAGCAACAGCCACACGAGCGAGCCCCAGGGCTACCAGCCGTACGAGCATGGCGGCCTCAAGCCAGACGCAGAGCCCGGCTACGAGAGGAGAGCATTGGACCAAGAACACCCCGTCCTGCACCAAGGTAAGGGTCGGGGGGGGCCCGCCGGCAGCACCGTGGCTGCGCCGGCCTGGCTCCTGCTGTTTCCACGCCGCTCGCTGTTCTTCCCGCAGAGATGAAGCTGCCGGAAACAAAGCCAGAAGAACCCCCTGCTCCCGCCTACAACGTTCCCCCTCCCAACTACAGCGCACCCGCTCCCCCCTACAACATCCCCCCGCCCCCCACCTACAACGCACCCCCGGCCGGTTACGGCGCGCCGCCGACCAGCTACACCGCTCCTGCCTACAGCGCGCCGCCGGCCGGCTACAGCGCCCCGGCCCCAGGTTACAGCGCTCCCCCCGCCGCCTACAGCACCCCTCCTGCCTACAGCACCCCCCCACCTACCTACAGCACCCCCCCTGCCTACAGTGCTCCCCCCACCGCCTACAGCACCCCTGTCCCCCCCACCTACAACGCTCCCCCGGGTGGCTACAGCGCGCCAGACCCCTCGCAGCCCCGGCTGCCACCGCCGCAGCCCCGCAAACGGCCGTACGAGGAGCAGCGGGGCCGGGGTTATTACGAGCACCGCGAGGACAAGAGGTGAGCGCTCCCCGAAATCCGGTGTCCCACAATTCGGTGCGTTCGCCCCTCTGCCGTGCTGAGCCCCCCCCGTTTCCGCTCCAGGGGCCGCTCACCGCAGCCGCCCGCCGAGGATGAGGAGGAGGATTTCGACGACACGCTGGTGGCCATCGATACTTGTGAGTGCCCCGAAAAGCGGCGTGGGGGTGGCGGGAGAAACCCCGCCCCGGCTGGGGAGCCTGACACGCGGCTTCCACCCCCCACCTCCAGACAACTGCGACCTGCACTTCAAAGTTGCCCGGGACCGGTACAGCGGCTACCCCCTCACCATCGAGGGCTTCGCCTACCTCTGGTCGGGCGCCCGTGCCACCTACGGCGCGCGGCAGGGCCGCGTCTGCTACGAGATGAAGGTGAGCGAAGTTGGGTCCCGCTGAGGCGTCCCGGCGCCGGCGACGATGTCCCCGACCCCGTCTCTCTTCCCAGGTTAATGAGGAGATCTCCGTTAAGCACCTGCCTTCTACCGAGCCGGACCCCCACGTGGTGCGGGTGGGCTGGTCGCTGGATTCCTGTAGCACCCAGCTGGGTAAGGGTGCGGGCAGCTGCCACCGCCGGGGTTTTGGGGTCTGCGGTGGTGGGGGGCTCTCCCCCCAGCCTGAGCGCGGCCCGGCCTTTCCATCCCCCTACCCAGGCGAGGAACCTTTTTCCTACGGCTACGGCGGCACCGGCAAGAAGTCGACCAACTGCAAATTCGAAAACTACGGGGAAACCTTCGCCGAAAACGACGTCATCGCCTGCCTGGTGGTGAGTCCCCTCGCCGTCCCCTGTGTCCCGCCGGCATGCCCAGCCCCCACCCCCCCCACCCCGACCTCGGGGGGTCTCACCGCCGTCCCCACCGCAGGACTTTGAGTGCGGGGAAGAGGTGGAGATGTCCTTCATGAAGAACGGCAAATGGTTGGGGGTGGCTTATCGGGTGCGGAAGGAGCTGCTGGGCGGCCGGGCCCTCTTCCCCCACGTCTTGGTGAAGAACTGCGCCATCGAGTTCAACTTTGGGCAGAGGGAAGACACCTATTTCTCTGTCCCACCTGGTTTCACCTTCATCCAACACCTGCCCGTGGCCGAGCGTGTCCGCGGCACCCTCGGTCCCAAGAGCAAAGCCGAGTGCGAGGTGCGGAGCTGCCAGGATGAGGTTGGAGGGGGGGAGAGATGACGGTGCGGGGCCTAGCCATGACGCCGATGCCGCCTCATTCCACCCAGATCCTGATGATGGTGGGCTTGCCCGCCGCGGGGAAGACGACATGGGCCGTCAAGCACGCGGCCGCCAACCCTTCCAAGAAGTACAACATCCTGGGAACCAATGCCATCATGGATAAAATGAGGGTAAGGCGTCACCCACGTCCCCTCCGCCGCGCCTGCTGGGCCCCAAACCGGCATCACCGTCCCCTCCTCCCCAGGTGATGGGTCTCCGGCGCCAGCGCAACTACGCGGGACGCTGGGACGTCCTCATCCAGCAAGCGACGCAGTGCCTCAACCGCCTCATCCAGATTGCCGCCCGCAAGAAACGCAATTACATCCTCGATCAGGTAGGGTGGCAGGGATGTCCCCATCCCAGCATGGGACATCCCCCCGGGGTGGGACATTCCTCAGTGTCCCTGTCCCCACGTTCCTCGGCGTCCTCTCATCCCCACATTCCTCGCTGTCCCCGGCACGGGATGTCCGTCACCGTCCTCCCATCCCTATGTCCCTCGCTGTGCCTGCCACGGGACGTCCTTCACCATCCCACACCCCTCGGTGTTGTGTCCCCCTCACCAGGAGACTGA
Source organism: Necrosyrtes monachus (assembly GCA_037953605.1). Classification (NCBI taxonomy): domain Eukaryota; kingdom Metazoa; phylum Chordata; class Aves; order Accipitriformes; family Accipitridae; genus Necrosyrtes; species Necrosyrtes monachus. The sequence continues at coordinate 1,286,286 of JAZGTQ010000157.1, read as the reverse complement.
GCCCAACCCACGGGTGACACCCAGTGTCCCCGAAAAGTGTCTCAACCTCTCGCCATACGCTCTCCCTTCCCCATCCCCGCTCTGTTTCCCGCTGAAAACATCTATTTAGAAGATGAAAGCTGCTTTTTTCCCCAAAAGGGTCCTGTCCTGCGCGGGACGAGGGAGTTGTCTAAAACGGGTGTTTCTTTCTCTGCTCCCTCTGGTTTAGGGTGAAGCACCTCTGGGTGTTTTTGGGGAGGGAGGGGAAAAGAAAAAAAAAGTCAAAACCTCCCGAACCGGCAATAACAACCTTTTTCTGCCCGTTCCCACTGGCAGACCAACGTCTATGGCTCGGCCCAGCGCCGAAAAATGCGTCCCTTCGAGGGTTTTCAGCGTAAGGCCATCGTCATCTGTCCCACCGACCAGGACCTGAGGGACCGCACCGTCAAACGGACCGACGAGGAGGGGAAAGACGTGCCGGATCACGCCGTGCTGGAGATGAAAGGTGGGACCCTCGGCGTGGGAGGGGGTTTTTGGGGGAGGGGGGGGCTTTTTTTTTTTAGTGTTTTCACCCGTTTTAGCCAATTTCACGCTGCCGGAGGCGGGCGAATTCCTGGACGCGGTGCTGTACGTGGAGCTACAGCGGGAGGAGGCGGAGGCATTGGTCCGGCAGTACAATGAGGAGGGCAGGAACGCCGGACCACCCCCCGAAAAACGTTTTGACGGAGGTGGCGGACGCCCCCCAGCTTTCCGCGGTCGCGGCGGCGGTTTCCAACGTTTCGACGGTCGCGGGGGGAACACAGCGACCGCCACGCGGGGCGGTTTCCAGAACCGCGGCGGCGGCGGAGCCGGCTTCCGTGGCGGCGGCGGAGGCAACGGCAGCACCGGCACAGGTAGGGACCCCTCCCCAAAATCCCCCCACACTCCTTACCCCATTTTGTGTGCCCCCCACCTCCCGCTTTCCCCCCCACCGTTCCCATAGGATTCAACCGCGGCGGTTACACCTCCAACCGCTGGGGCAGCAACAACCGGGACTCCACTGCCAACAACCGGGGCGGTTACAACCGTAATGCCCAACCCGCCGGCGGCTACAGCCCGGCTCGCGGCACGACCGGCTACAAGGCGAGCGGCAGTACCCCCCCGGCCGGCACAGCCCCCCCCAGCTACAGCCAAGGGCAGCAGGTACCCCCCTCCCGCATCCCCCTAAACCTTTTGGGTGCCCCCCAGCACCCTCACCCCGGTTCTAACCGTGCCCCCCCCCCACCCCTCCCAGGGCGGCTACGGCCAGGGTGGCTACAACCCCCCCAGTTATGGCTACGGCAGCTACGGCGGCTACGGGCAGAGCTACCCCCAGCCCCCCCCGCCCACCGGGCAGAGCTATGGGCAGAGCTACGGGCAGTACCAGCAGGTGCGGGGGGGCTGGTTTGGGGGTGGGGGGGCACTTGGGGAGGGGGGAAAAAAAAACCCAAGCGTTTTGGGGAGGGGAAAAAAACCTACCCCAATGTTTTGGGGAGGGAAATGGTGATTGGGGGGGGGGGTGTTGGGGTGAAACTTTGGGTTTTGGGGAGAGTGGGGGTGGGATTTTGGGGTAAAGCATGCATTTTGTGGGAGGAGGGGGAGATTTTGGGCTAAAACACACGTTTTGTCGGAGGAAGGGGGATTTTGGGAGGGGAAATTGCTGATTTGGGGAAGACGGGGATGAGGTTTTGGGAGTGAAATACCCTGCTTCGGAGGATGGGGATGGGGTTTTGGGGAGGAAAATGCTAATTTGGGGAGGGAGAGGATATGGTTTGGGGTTGAAACTATTTTTTGGGAGGATGGGGATGGGCTTTTGGGGAGGAAAAGGCCAGTTTTGACGGGAAAGGGGATGGGATTTTGGGGTGATATCCCCTTTTTGGGAGGACAGGGATGGGGTTTGGGGGTAGAAGCTCCATTTTTGGGAGGACATGGATTGGATTGTGTGAGTAAAATGCCAATTTGGGGAGGAAGAGGATGGGGTTTTGGGGTGAAACTTTTATTTTTTTGAAGGATGGGGATGCGTTTTTGTGGAGGAAAAGGCCGATTTTGGGGGGGAAGGGGATGGAATTTTGGGAGGAAAACCCCTTCTTGGGAGGATGGAGATGGATTTGGGGGAGGAAGGGGTAAAACCCTCCTTTTTGGGACGTAGGGCATGGGATTTTGCGGTAAAAAAAACCCACCTTCTTGGGAGGACAGAGAAGGGATTTGGGGGTGATAACCCCTTTTGGGGAGGGAAGGGATTTGGGGAGGGAACCCCCCTTTTTGGGAGGGCAAGGAAGGGATTTTGAGGTGAAAAAAAAAAAAACCTTTTGGGGAGGGCACCAGTGGTTTTTTGGGGGGCAGAAACGCTCGTTTTCTGAAGGCTGAGATTAAGCGTGGGGAAACCCCCTTTTTTTAAGGCAACAGCGATGGGATTTGGGGGCAGAACCCCCCTTTTCTCAGCAACAGGGTTTTGGAGGGGGGGGATGTGGGGGTGCTCACCCCCCCTTTTCCCCCCCCCTCCCAGTATGCCCAGCAGTGGAGCCAGTACTACCAGCACCAGGGTCCCTGGCCCCCCTACTACGGCACCTACGACTACAGCGGCTACGGCAGCTCCCAGGGGGGGGCCAGTGCCCAGTGACCCCAACCCCACCCCTCTCCCCCCCCCTCTGTGTGTGTGTCTCCCCCCCCCTCCCCTCCCCAAAACGTTGCGGGATTTTGTGTTTTTTTGGTTTTGTTTCCCCCCCCCCCAACTCTTGCCGTCTGTTTAAAAAAAAAAAAAAAAAGGAAAAAAAATTATTTTTAACCTCAAAAAGAGACTCGGGTGGTTGGAGCCTCCCCCGCTTTGGGTCACCCCCTCAACCTCTTTTTTGGGCCACGTTTCCCTTTTTGGGCTGTTTTCCCCCCATTTGGGCCCATTTGCCTTATTTTTGACTCCCTTGTTTTCACCCGTTTTCCCCCATTTTTCCTGCCTCCGCACCCTCCTCATTGGGCCCTTCTGGCCCCCCCCCCTCCCCTATTCCCCCCCCATTTCCCCCCCCCTTCCAGGGGTCTGTTTTACAGGAATTTCGTTTTTTTTCCCCCATTTTGGAGTTTTTTGGGAGGGGGTTTGGCCTCTGGTTTTTACTACCTTCCCCCCCCTCCAGGGAGGAAGGGAAAGAAAAGAGTTTAAAAAAAAAAATACAATAAAAAAAAAAAAGAGAAAAAAATGCCCCTGGCCAGCGCTTGGCCCGTCCCCGTCTCGCCTGTTTCATCCCCTGCCGTTTTGGGGTGAATTGGGGCTTTTTTGGCTTTCGACCCCTGACCTTTGACCCCGTCGCAGGCCAGGGAGGAACCGAAGCGTCCCGGAACTTTCGGTGCGGGGTGGGGGAGGAACCGAACCGGGTGCGTCGTCTTTCCCGCACCCGGAAGTGACGCACGGGCGGGACGGAGGCGGCGGCGGGTGAGGCGCGGGCGCGCGGGGCGGTGTCGCATTTAAACGGGGCCGGGTTGCGTCCGGGGGGGGGGGGGGGGGGGTGTTTGATGGAGTTTGGGGGGGCCCAGGGGGACCCCCCCCCCATTCCCACCTCCCCCCGCCAAGGCGTGCGGGAGCCCCCCGGCTCTGTGGGTCCCGGTTCTCGGGGCTCCCTGCGGCGTTTTCCCGCCTTACCGGAAGGATCTGGGGATCCATGAGGGGTGTACCCCCCCCTCCGCCGCCCCCCCACTTCCTTGAGGGATTTGGGGTCCCCCTGGGGGTCGTTCCTCCGCTTTCCTGAGGGATCCGGGGTCTTCTGGGGGGGTGTCTCCCTTCAGTCCGTGAGGCTTTTGGGGTCCCCTGAGGAGGGGGGGGGTGTGTTTGTGTCCCTTTTCATGAGGTATTCGGGGGTCCCCCCCTTTCCGGAGAGGTCTGGGGTGTCCCCCCCTCATTCTGTGAGGCCTTTGGGGTCCCCAGAGATGTGCCCCCCCTTCCCTGAGGCTTTTGGGGTCCTCTGAGGGGTCCCCCCCTTTCCTGAGAGGTCTGGGGTGTCCCCCTCTCATTCTGTGAGGTCTTTGGGGTCCTCTGAGATGTTTCCCCCCCCCTTCCCTGAGGCTTTTGGGGTCCACCCCTTTCCTGAGAGGTCTGGGGGGTTCCCTCCCTCATTCTGTGAGGCTTTTGGGGTCCCCTGAGGTGTGTCCCCCCTTCCCTGATGCTTTTGGGGTCCCCTGAGGTGTCATTTCCCCCCACTTCCCTGCGGGATTCGGGGTGTCTCCCCCCAAGCCTCCTCTCAGGTTTAAGGACCCCCCTAGCCCCTTGGGGACCGTCCCTCTTCCTTGGGGTCCCCCCACATCCCTTTGGTTCCCCCCCCCCCAGTCTCCAGGGTGGGTGCTAATGGTGCCCCCTCATCCCCAGAAAGTGCCCACCAGCAGCCCAGGGGCACCCCAAAACCGAAACCCAGCCCCCCCCCACCACCATGGCGGTGGAGCCAGAGCCTGTGGCGGGGTGGGACCCCAAAACCAAGGGGGACCCCAGTGTCACCGAGCAGGAGCTGGACCCCGCAGCAACCGAGGGGGACCCCTTGTCCCCGGAGCAGGCCCCCCCAGCGGAACGGGACCCCAAAATGTTGAAGCGGGACCCCGTGTCCCCGAAGAGAGACTTCGCTGCAACGTCGGACCCCAAAGTGAGAAAGCGGGACCCCAAAATATCAAAGCGGGACCCCAAAATGTCGAAAAAGGACCCCACGTCCCCCTCACGGGACCCCGTGTCCCCTCAGTGGGACCCCAGCGTGACGAAGCAGGACCCCCCGTCCCCGACGGGGGACCCCACGGCGGACGAGGACCCCCTTTTTCTCGAAAGCTTCCCTGGGGGGCTGGGGCCTGAGCGCTGGCGCCCCGAAATCAGCCCCCTGGGGCGTCCCCGCCGCCCCTCCGCCCGAACCCACCTCCGCAACCGCCGCTACGCCGCTCTGCGACAGCTCATCCAAGGTCTCGGGGGGTCCCTGATGTGCCCCGGTGGGGGGCGGTCCGTAACTTCCTTATGGGATACCCGACGTCCCAGCGGGGGGGTTCCTGTCAGGTCCCAAAACCCCCCAGGAATTCCCTCAGGTCCCCACGTGCTTCTTGAGGACTCGTGGGGGGGGTCCCCAGGTTCCCTTTGGGCCCCCCCCTGGTTTTCTGCAGGCTTTGGGGTTCCCCTAACTCCTCTCTCAGCTTTGGGCCCCCCCCGCATCTTCCCTTGGATTTTGGGGTCCTCCATTTCTTTTTGGGTTTTGAGCCCCCCACCCCCTGCCCATTCCTCTTTGGATTTGGGGTCCCCCATTTCCCCTAGTGTTTCAGGACCCCCCCCCCTCCATTTTCCCCTTGGGCTTTGGGGTGTGTCCCCCCCCTCCCCAGTCCACTTTGGGGTTAGGGTCCCCCATTTTTCCCCAGTGTTTCAGGGTCCTCTTATTTTGGCTGTGGGGTCCCCCATTTCTTTTTGGGTTTAGCACCCCCCCCCCCCCCCCCCCCATTCCTCTTCAGATTTTGGGACCCCCTTTTCCCTTACGGATTTTTGGGATGCCCCATTTCCTTTTGGGTTTTGAGCCCCCCGGCCCCCCCCGGGTTTGGGGTCCCCCCCATTTTCCCTGGGGTTTCAACGTCTCCCCATTTCCCCTCGGGCTTTGGGGGTCCTCCCTGGGGTTTCAGGATCCTGTTATTACCCCTGGGACTTAGGGTTGACTCCCCCCTTTCCCCCATGGGTTTTTGGGGTCCCTATTCTCCTTTGGGTTTGGGGTCCCCCATTTCTCCTGGGGTTTCAGGGGCCCCCCCCATTTCCTTTTATGTTTGGGGTCCCCTCCCATTTTGCCTGGCGTTTCGAGGCTGTCCCCTATTTCCCCTTGGTCTTTGGTGCCATTCTCCTTTGTGTGGGGGGGTCCCCCATTTCCCCTTTGTCTTTGGGGGGGTCCCCCATTTCTCCTGGGGTTTCAGGGTTCTCCCCCCCCCCCATTTTGATCCCCGTTCTCTCCCCCACCTCTCACAGGCGGGGAGTACTTCAGTGAGGAGGAGATGCGAGCGCGGGAACCTCTGCTCTACCAGCACTACATCGGGCAATATCGGGGTGCTGAACCCCTCCCGGGGGACCCCCCGGTCACCCCCCACCCCTTGGGGACCCCCCCAGGCCCCCAGTCGCTGACGGGGCTGCTGCTGCGCTCGGTGGAAGAGGCGGCCGTGCAGCAACGCCTGCGCCGGCAGCGCCTGCGGGATGGCGACAGCGGAGGTCAGCCGGGGCGAGGGGGGGACCCCAGGGATTTAGGGGGTGGGGGGGGTGGGTGTCTTAGCGTGGTATGGCGGGATGGGGGGGTTAACACCTCTCTGTCCCCCCCCCTTCCAGATGAGGAGGGGGACTCCTCGCCGGACCCCTGGGTGCCCGACGCGGCCGAACGGGCGATGCTGCGGGAGGAATTCACCAGCCGCATGTACCAGCGCTTCCTGGACGGGGAGGACGGGGACTTTGACTACAGGTGACACCCCCGTGGGGTTTTGGCGGGGGGTGGGGGGGCGCCCAGATGCCTGGGTCCCGCTGCTGAGGCCCCCCCCCCTTGTCATTTCCCACCCCCCCCATAGCCAGGTGGACGAGAACCCCGACCTGGACAACCTGGATATCGTCTCGCGGGACGCCGAGGAGCGATACTTTGACGAGGAGGAACCCAGCGATGCCCCCGAGCTCGAGTAGGACCCCCCCCCCCCCCCCCAAACCAACCCCCCCCCGCCCCGAGGCTGGTGGTGTGGAGCAGCAGTGGCGGGGGGGGGGGGGACACAGAACACGGCAGGGGCACAGACAGGGTGTTTTCAGCAGGGAAGCCCCAGGGGGTGTGTGGGGGGGGGTGACCTCACCCTGCATTTGTCATCGCCATGGGGGGGCCCCTTGAGTCACCCCACGGCAGGGGGGGTCACCCCACACACCCCCCCCCCTACACACACACACACTTCCCTGGCGTCTGGGCTGGGCTCCTGTGGTTTCGCAGCTCCTCCTGACCCCCCCACGCATGTGACTGTGGCTTACAGGCCTGGGGAGGCAGCGAGGGGGGGGTCCTCAGGCGTCTGGACCCCCCCCACACACACACACGGCTTCAACCACAGCCCCACACCCCGGCGATGAGTTGCTGTGGGTCCCTGTGGGTGGCTGCCGGCCCCAGACACGTGGGTCCACAAGGCACCGCATCCCCCCTCGTGTGCCCCCCATCCCTGGGGGGGGGGGCTGGTGGGCCGTTTCCTGCCCCCCCCCTCCTCCGGAAGAATATTTTTATCCTGTCCCGGGGCCCTTCCGCCCCCGCGGGGGCCAGAACGACGCCAAAAAAGCAGAAGCTGAGCCAAAATGTCGTGTGTGTCCCCCCCAAAAAAAGGAAGAATCGGCTAAAAATTAAATAAGGTTTTTTTTTTTTTTTTTTTTGCCAAGGCGCCGGGGGAGAAGGGGGGGATGGGGAGGTGTCAGGGTGTCGGGACGGCGCCGGGGTTGGGGTGGGGGGGGGTCAGCTGCATTTGCAGGCGCGGACCACCATGTTGGAGAGCTGTTCCACCCGGGCCTTGCGCCCCACGTAGTAGACGATGGGGAGGGGGTCGAGGGTCTGGGGGACGCAGCACGGCGCCGCCGAAGCCCCCGGGTTGTGCTGGTTGTACAGCGCCAGCACCTGTAAAGGGAGGGGGGGGGGGGGGGGGTCGTTCCCCACCACATCAGGGATCTTCCGGGGGGGCACCCCACCCCAGAGCCAGGGGAACACCCTGGGGACCCCAGTGTGTGCCCCTCGGCTCCCTCCTGTCCCCCCCCCCAACCCGCATCGTCCCAACCCTGGAGATGGGGGTCCAAGACACCCCCCCCCCAGACTCACATCCCCCTCTCCCCGAGGTCCCCCACTCTCCAAAGGGACCCCCCCCACACCCAGGGGACCCAGGTGTGTCCCCCCCCCGTTATCCCCAAGGGGACCCAAATGTCTGGAACCTCCACTCCTCCTCTCCCCAGGGGACACAAGGCACCCCCCCCACTCTCCAGAGGGACGCCCCCCGACCCCCCCCTTCTCCCCAGGGGGCCCAGGTGTCCCCCCCCTTTCTCCCCAAGGGCACCCAAACATCTGGAACCCACATCCTCCCCCCCTCCCCAGAGACCCCCAGACCCATCCCGCCTCTCCCCAAGGGTCCCAGCCCCCGCCCCGCCCCCCCCAAGGGACACCCCGGGGGGGGTGTCGTGCGTGTGTGCGTGCCCCCCCCCCCCGACCCCGGCCCACCTTGGTGTACTGGGTGTCAGCGCTCCAGATGTAGGGACAGGGCCCCATGCAGAAGTTGGCCATGTAGCCCTTGGGCTCGTGGATCCACTTCCACTGCAGATCCTTACGGAAATCGATGTACAGCGGCCGCACGCAGCAGTTCTTCTCCTCCGTCCTGGTCGGGGGGGGAAATGGGTGTCCCTGGGGGTCCCCAGCCCTCCCCGGGGGGGGGATCTGGAGGTCCCTAAGGGTCCCCAGCCCTCCCTGGGAGGTGGGGGGGGGTGGGGGACTTGGGTGTCTCCAGCCCTCCTCAGGGGAGCCCTGGGGGTCTCTCAGGATCCCTGGGGGGGATCCAGGTGTCTCTGGGGGTCCCCAGCCCTCCCCAGGGGGGACCTGGGTATCTTTGGGGGACCCCAGCCCTCTCTGGGGGGGGATCCAGGCATCTCTGGGGGACCCCAGCCCTCTCTGAGGGGGATCGGGGTATTTTTGGGGGACCCGGCTGTCTCTGGGGGGACCTGGGTGTCTTAGGGTTCCCCAGCCCTCTTTGGGGGGGACCTGGGTGTCTTTGGGGGACCCCCAGGTGTCTCTAGGGTTTCCCGGGTGTCTCTAGGGTTCCCCAGCGCTCTTTAGGGGGGACCTGGGTGTTTCTGGGGGTCCCTAGCCCTCTCTGGGGGGGATCCAGGTATCTCTGGGGGACCCCAGCCCTCCCTGAGGGGGACCTGGGTGTTTCTGGGGGACCCGAGCCCTCTCTTGGGGGGGGACCTGCGTGTCTCTGAGGGCCCCTGGCCCTTTCTGGGGGGGATCTGGGCATCTCTGGGGGTCCCCAGCCCTCTCTGGGGGGACCCAAGCATCTGAGGGACCCCCAGCCCTCCTCAAGAGGAACCTGAGCATCTCTGGGGGGACCGAAACATTTGGGGGGACACGCAGGCCTCCCGGGGCAGGGATGGGGGGGGGGGGGGGGGCGCTGACCCGAAGCAGTATTCGGCGTCGAGGGCGCGGCGGCGGCGGGAGCTGTGGAGGTCGTTGGCGCGATCGGGGGGCAGCGACATGGCCAGGACGTAGGGCACCCGCCGGCGCTTCTTGGCGATGCCCTGCATGTCCCCTCGCTGCTGCTCGAAGCCTGCGGGGAGAAGGGCTGGCACCGGGGACGAGGGGGGGGACGGGACGGGGACAGAGGAGACCCCCCCACAACCCCCCCAAACCCGCGGTACCTTCGATGGTGATGCGCATGCTGTTGGTGGCACCGGGACCCTGCTCGCAGGGACAGTGGACGCTCAGCTTGAACATGCCCAGGGGCTCTGCGGGATTGGGGGGGGGGGCTGGTGAGAAGGGCCAGGGGGGGTCCCTGAGGACGGGGTTGGGGGGGGAGACACGGGGACGGGACCCCCCCCGGACTTACCGCTGCTGCTGAGCCACTGTTTGACGACGTCGGTGACATCGAACCAGAGCCATTCCTCCTCCTTCGTCACCTGCACCGAGCGCCCGTGCAGGTACCGCCACGAGGCGTTGCCGTAGCCCTGTGTCCCCAACGCCGTGGATGGGGGGGGATGTCCCCAAAACACCCCCCGCATCCCCAGGATGCATCCACGGGGCAAGGGGGTCCCCCCAAACCCCCCTATCATGTCCCCAAGCCCCCTCACCACATCCCCAAACCCCCCCACCATGTCCCCAAACTGTGGCCAGGGGGGTCCCCAAGGCCACCACATCCTCAAAGCGCATCCGCGGGGTCCCCAAAGCCGCCGCGTCCCCTCTGCGCTCGCCATCCCTGCACCTCTTCCTGCTGCAGACCACCCCCCCCCCCCCCAACACCCGCCGGGTCCCCAAACCCGGTGTCCCCCACGGCCGTGGCATCCTGCGTCCCTTGTTGCCGCGTCCCCGGGGTCCCCACATCTCCCACCGCAGCGTCCCCTGTCCCCGTGTGTCCCCGTCCTCACCTGGTAGAGCTCGAGGCGCTGCTCGGCTCCCTGGTTCTCGGCGCCCGACCCCTGCCGCAGCATCCGCAGCTCGGCCCGGTGCAGCAGCGCCTCATGCCCGATCTCGGCCCGTACCCGCGACGCGTTGAAGATGAAGAAGGTGCTGTGGCTCGTCGGGCGCCAGTGCTCCAGCGGGCCTGTGGGGACAGCGCTGTCACGTGGTGCCACCCCACCGAGCCCTGATTCCCTGTGCCGTTCACTCTGGAGCGGAGTGATGGCCACCGTGGTTTGCTTTTCTCCCAGCTGCCCCATACGCAGAGCCTGGACCCTGATCACAGGGCTGCGGCGGGGGGGGCGCAGCTTGGACACCCCAAGGCCACAGCTCAGCACCACTCCCCCCTCCCCTGCCCAGGGGACCCAGGTGTGCCCACACAGCCCCCCCCCCCAGCAGGGAACCGTGGGCCCAGCCAGGCCTCCTCGAGCTCAACAAAGCTCCTTCAGAGCTGGGAATTACTCAGCAAACCACAACGTCCGGCACATCCCCGAGCGCCACCGCGGCCGGGAGGAGCTGCTGGGGGGGGACCCAGGCATCCGGCTAGGGGGGGACCCAGGAGTCTGGCCCAGGGGGGGACCCAGGAGTCTGGGCTGGGGCAGGGGGGAGGACGCAGGCATTTGGCCTGGGGGAAAGGAACCCAAAGGAACCCAGGTGTCCAGGCTGGGGGGCACCCAGTTGTCCAGCCGGGGCGGGGGGGAAACCCAGCTACTGGGCATCTGGACACCCAGGCGTCTGGGCTGGAAGGGACCCAGGGGTCCCGGCCAGGGGGGACCCAGACGTCGGGGCCAGAGGGGACGCAGGGGTCCAGGCGAGGGGGAACCCAGACATCTGGGCTGGCAGAGCCCCAGGTGGCCGAACCAGGGGGGGACCCAGACATCCAGCCGCCGGACACCCAGGTATCGGGGCTGGAGGGGACCCAAGTGTCGGGGCTGGAGGGGACCCAGACATCCAGCCGCCGGACACCCAGGCATCCGGGCCGGAGGGGACCCAAGTATCGGGGCTAGAGGGGATCCGAGGGTCCAGACCGGAGGGGACCCAGGTGTCAGGGCCAGGGGGGACCCAGACATCCAGCTGCTGGACACCCAGGCATCCGGGCCGGAGGGGACCCTGGCGTCCAGGCCAGGCAGCGGGGGGGGTACACACAAGACCCAGCCACCCGGGCATCGCTACCGCCACCCCCCTCAGCAGCACCCAAGCTCCCGAGCATCGTTCCCGCTACCCTCCCACGGGTGACCCAAGCCAGGGTCCCCGGGACCACCACCACCACCCCCCCCCCCCCACCTTCTCCGGGCGGTTCCATGGGAAAACGATGCAATTCCTTGGCGTAATATTCATCGGGGTCGTCGGGCGGGCGCAACTTCGCCCTTTGGCGCAGCAGCTCCCGGGTGCTGTTGTAAAGGGCCCGTACCTCCTCCGGTAGCGGCCAGGGAGGGGGTTCGGCGGGAGGTGCCGGTAGCCGGAGTTTACTCAAAATTTGACCCCGAACCGCTTCGATGCGTTTCCTCCGCGCCGCCTCCAGATCCAACGAACGGCACGTGGAGAGAGCCCGGGCCGCCCCCAGCAGCGCCAGCAGCACGGCCAGCTCCATCCCGACACCGGCGACCACCCCCCCCACCCCCCCCCCCACCCCCCCCGGTCCTCAGCCGGGATACCCCCCCCTCCTGCACACACCCCCCCCCCACACCACCACCACCACCCCCTCTCCTGGACACCCCCGCACCGCCCGAACCCCGCAACTTTGCTCCCACTACCACGGTGCACACACACCGCCCCCCCCCCCCCCCGTCTCCTCTCTTTCTCCCGGTGCTGCTCGATCCCGGTTCCCGGTTCCCGGCCCCGTTTCCCCGTCCCGGTCCCGGCGGGTTTTGAGGCCGGCGGTGGTGGCGGAGCTGGGCTGCCCCACCCAGGAAACGCCGCGGGGAGGGGGGGGGGTGGTTTGGGGGGGGGGGGGGACACCCGAGGCCGGCCCCCCCCCCCGGCCGCCGCCTTCCGCTCGGCGGGGCCCGGCCAGGGGTGGCGGGAGGGGAAACTGAGTCACGGCCCGCGAGGGGGTGCGGACACACACACACACACACACACACCCGCCCCAACCCCGGAGGGGGGGGGAAACCAAGACAGAAGACAGTCGGGACACCGCCCCCCCCCAACCCCGGGAGGTACCGAGACCCCCCCCAGGAGAGACCGAGACCCCCCCAGGAGGGTCCCAGGCGTCCGGGACACTTCCCCCACCACCACCCCCGCCCCCCAGACGTCTGGGACATTTCCTCTTCCCCCCTCCGTCACGGACGCGGGTGTCTAAGACCCCCCCAAAAGAGGGTGGGGGAGGGTTCTCTGCCACCCCCTGGACCCCCCGCCTCGCTGCCAGGGGGGTCGCAGACATCCACGCCCCTCCCCTCCCACAAAATGACAGGGAAACCAGACATGGTGCAAAAAAAAGCTTTATGGGGGGGCCACAGGGGGGACACCACAGCAAAACCCGCCCCCCCCCCCCCCCACGTGGGACCTAGACCTGGGGGGGTCCCAGGCATCTGGGACATCTTCAGAGGGACCCCGGTGTCCTGTCCCAGGGGGGGGGCGGGGGGCTCAAGTGTCTCACTCCAGGGGGATGCTGGCATCCCCTCCCTGGGGACCCCAGTGTCCTATCCTGGGGGGGACCCCTGTGTCCAGTCTTGGGAGGACCCCTATGTCCTGTCCTGGGGGGACCCCCGTGTCCCGTCCTGGGGGGGGACCTTGTCCCCAGGGGACCCCAGTATCTCATCCCCAGGGGACCCCATCTCCCCCTCCCTCAGGGACCCCTGCGTGCCATCCCCAGGGGACCCCGTCCCCTCTGTCCCTGGGGGATCCCGGCATCCCCGTCCCCAGGGGACCCTGACGTCCTGTCCTTGGGGGGAACCCCAAACGTCCCATCCCGAGGGGGGGACACACACGACCGTGGCATCCCATCCCCCCACCCTGTTAGCACTCAACGCCATAACGGCCAAAATGCCGGAGGAGGACGCCCAGCTGCAGGTGGACGGTGCCGGCGGCCTCGGTACGCAGGCGGAAGCGATCGGCGGCACCGGCGGCGACGGCTTCAGGGTTTCGGAGTTGGGGTCCCCCCCCCACCAAACGCTGGCACAACCGTTCCCGCCAGGTCCCCCGCGGGCGCCAGGTGACGCAGGCCAACGCGTGGCACCCGGGGGTGGCCGGTACGTGGCAAAAACCGTAACCCAGCACCTCGCTGCGCCCCAGTCCGTCCTGGTGCCAGACCTGCAGGTGCAGCTTGGGCCAACCTGGGGGGGACACACATGGGGGTGTCAGGGACACGGGGGGACACACACATACGGTACTTGGGGGGGGACACACAGACGGTACCTTGCAGCCCCTTGGTGGCAAAATGGACGTCGAGGGGGTGACACCAATAAGCCACGTCGTCCGCCTGGGGGTCGTCCACCTGTGTCTGCCCGGACCCCAACCCCGACAGCAGCTTCCAGGCACCGCCTGCAATGCCGGGGCGGGGGGGGACACACACGACAATGACACATACAGAGGTCAAGGCCAACCCGGTGTCACACCCCCCCCCAAACCCCTGGGGACCCCACTCACCGGCGTGCAGCCCCCACTTGCAGAAGAGGCGGCGCTGGGGGAAGCCACTGGCCCCCACGATCTGCCCGATGACGTGAACCTCCGCCATGATCCCGTCTGCGGGGATGGGACGGACAACAAAATTGGGGGGGGGGGACACGACACACAAAATGGGGGGGGGACGACACACAAAATGCGGGGGGGGCCACAGCCCTGGGCACCCCCCTCCAGTGCACCCCCCATGGTACTCCCCCACTGCACCCCCCTTCTCCCCCCACCACACCCCCCCCATTTCTCCACCCCCCCAGTACACCCCCATATCTCCCCCATTGCACCTCCCTGTCTCCCCATTGCACCCCCTCACTGCACCCCGTTATTGCACCCTCGTTCCCCCCCCATCCCCCCATTGCACCCCTCCCCCCCCGTCCCCCCATTCCCCCCCCCTCACTGAACCCCCCCCGGCACCTTCATTGCACCCCGTTATTGCACTCCCATATCCCCTCCTTCCCCTAATCCCACTCCCCATTGCACCCCCATATCCCCCCACTGCACCCCCATTTACACACACACACACACACACCCCCCCCCCGCCCGGTGCTGCGCACCACGGGCCGCGCATGCGCGCTGCGCTCCCAACCGCTCTTCTCCCTCCCTCACGCACTTCCGGGGCCGGTTGCCACGGCAACGCGCCGTCCGTCCCAACGCCACCGTCCTATTGGCCGCGGAGCCGCTAGCCCCGCCCAGGAGGCTTAGGGCGAACCACGTCCCGTCCGGGCGCCGCCATCTTGGAAAGGTCACAGTGTGGCCTCAAGCATAACGGAAGCACCGTCGTTGGAGCCACCATCTTGGGCGCGCCACTGCGGTACAGCGGGCGCCACCATGTTGAGAAGGTCACGCTATGCCTGCACCCATGCAGTGCCATGGAGCGAGCGCCATATTGGGTGTACCAGTGTGTGCGGTACACTGGGGGCCGCCATCTTGGGTGTCCCCGTGGGGTAGCGGGGGGGTTACCAGGACCTGTGTCCCCCTCCATGGGGGGCTCGGGAGGTGGCGGGGGGGGGGGCCCCATGCGGCGCTGGATGAACTCAGAGGCACAGCAGAGGGGAGGTGGGATCCTTTACTGACAGCTGGGAGGGGGGGTCTCAGGCCAAGGTGGGGGACAGTCCAGCTGTCCACAGCGGGGGGTTCCTGGCGTCAGGATTTGGAGTATCGCCGCCGGACGGAGTCGCGGTAGAACTGGAAGATGGTGTCGGCGGCACGCTGGGCTGCTGCGAGGCACTGCTGCATCTGGGGGTGGGGGGGGATAAGTGGGGACACTGTGGTGGGTGGGAGAGCCCCCATGCGGGGTGGGATCTTGCACCCCCAAAAGCCCCTCCCAGCGTCCCTGAACCCCTCACCTCTACTACAGAGCAGCTGCCTTTGGTGGTCGTCGTCAGCACCTTCTTCTCAGTGCTGTCGATGGCGAAAGTGAGGACGGCACGTGCCTCCTGCAGAGAATGGGGGGCAGGGGGAGTGTCAGGAGGGGCCCACGGGGTTCGGGGGGGGCTGGGGGGGCTTTGGTATCCCCCCCCCGGGCTTACCTGCTCCTGCTGGGTCGTGGGGTCAAGGATGATGACGCCATTGGGGTCGATGGCACAGGTGACGCCGCAGAACAGGGAGGAGAGGGGCAGCCCCGCATCCAGCATCCCCATGCAGGCAGCGTTCAGGCAGCAGGCGAGCAGCTGGGGCATGGGGGGGGTCAAGGACAAAGCGGGGGGTCCCCCAAACACAACCATAGCTCCAACTCCCCCCCTCCAAACACACACACGCCACCCCCTTCCCCCCCCGTATCTCCCAAGGATACGGAACCGGCGTCGCTGAGCACCTGCAGGACCAGGGTGATGGCGGTGCGGGGGTGCAGCACCCCCAAAACCACGGCCTCACAGGTCCGCCGGAGGAGCTGCTCCCGGCTGCGCTCGATCACGCCTGAGGAAGGGACCGGAGAAGGAGGAAGGGGGGTCGTTGTGGGTGGTCAGCCGGGGTCGGTGACACCCCGGGGACCCTCCGGGGATGGGGACACCCCCACCTGGCAGCCCCACCTTGGGGCGAAGCAGCACCTCCAACGCCGCCCGATCCGGGAGTTCCTTGCTGACCTTCACCTCCGCGGGACCGTAGAGTCCGACCAGCACCGACGTGTCGCCTGGGGACGGAGAAAAGAGCGCGGTCACCGACGGGAGAAGAGGGAACGCGGTAGAGACCCATGAGGGGGGAACCCCGCACGCCCGGGGACGGGTTAAGGGGATGCCCCGAGGCCCGGCTCACCCTGCAGGAAGGCGGCCGAGCCGTCGGGCCGCGACAGCAGCCCCTGCTCGCAGGAGAAAGGCCGCAAGCAACACCCGCCACCCGCCGCCGCCATCTTCCTCTCCTCCTCCTCCTCCTGCGCCGCCGCCACGCCTGCCGCTGCCGCTTCCGCTTCCGGGACGCGTAGCCACGCCCCGCTCCCCTTTCTCACCACGCCCCGTTGCCGCGCAGCACCGCCCCTCTGCCAGAGGCCACGCCCCCTTAAGGGCTCACACACGCGCCCCGCCGCTTGACCACGCCCCGCCGCTTGACCACGCCCCGCCGCTAAGAGGCCCCTCCCCGGCTCCGAAGCCCCTCTCCCCTTTCTCACCACGCCCCGTTGCCGCGCAGCACCGCCCCTCTGCCAGAAGCCACGCCCCCTTAAGCGCCCACACACGCACCCCGCCGCTTGACCACGCCCCCCTCACAGAGGCCCCTCCCCGGCCCCGAAGCCCCGCCCCTCAGCAAAGATGGCGGCGATGGCGGCCTGGCGGGCGCTCCGCTGGCGGCTCCTGCGGACCCCGGGGTCCGGCCCGGCCCGGCGCCTCAGCACCGCCGTGAGTGGGGCCGGGGCCGGGGCCGGAGTCGGGGAGGGGGGGGGACACACCGAGGACCGGCCTGTCCCCGCCGTGTCACCGCCCCGGGGCCCGTCCCCGCCTCCCTGGGCTTGTCCCCGGGTCCCACCATCCCGTCCCCACGTCCCCTTGTCCACATGTCCCCCCAACCCATCCCCACGTCCCCCCACCCCGTCTCCGTGTCTCCCCACCGCGCTCCCGTATCCCCATGTTCCCCTACACTGTCTCCATGTCCCCCCACCCCCTCCCCGTATCCCCATGTCCCCCCAGCCCATCCCCGTGTCCTCCCACCCCGTCCCCGTGTCCCCCCAACCCATCCCCACGTCCCCCCACCGTCTCCATGTCCCCCCAGCCCATCCCCGTGTCCCCCCACCCCATCTCCGTGTCCCCCCACCCCCTCTTCATGTCCTCGTGTCCCCCCACCCTGTCTCCATGTCCCCCCACCCCATCCCCGTGTCCCCGTGTCCCCATGTCCCCCCACCCCATCTTCATGTCCTTGTGTCCCCCCACCCCATCCCAATGTCTCCGTGTCCCCACGTCCCCGTGTCCCCCCACTCCTTCCCTGTGTCCCCCCACCCCGTCTTCATGTCCTTGTGTCCCCCCACCCCATCCCCATGTCTCCGTGTCCCCCCACCCCGTCCCCGTGTCCCCGCGTCCCCGTGTCCCCACGCCCTCCCTGGTCATTGGCCCTGCAGGGGGTGGGACGGGAGGGAGGTGCCTGGGGCCCTTTTTGGGGGGTTTTTGGGAAGCAGGACAAGGGCCGGGGTGGGTGGCGGGACACAGAGGGGGACATCCCGCTGTCCCCGTCCCCTGCCGCGGCAGGAGTTCCCCTCGCCAGAGGAGAAGCCGCAGTTCCCCGGCGCTTCGGCCGACTTTGCCGACCGGTTGGAGTTCATCCAACCCAACGTCATCTCGGGCATCCCCATCTACCGGGTGATGGACCGGCAGGGTCACATCGTCAGCCCCGACGAGGACCCCCAGGTCAGACCCAGGGTGGGAAGGGGTGGGGGGGCCCAAAAAGGGGACGGGGACAGGGCGTCCCGGGCATGCGGTGCCCACGCAGATACGGCACCCCAAACATGCAAGGTCTGGGCATTTGAGACACCCCGAACGCACAAAGTCTGGGCACATGATGCCCCGAACACACTACAGCCAGGCTTGTGACACCCCGAACATGTCATGTCTGGGCACATGACACCCCAAACATGAAAGGTCTGGGCACATAACACCCCGAACACACCAGAGCCAGGCTTGTGACACCCCAAATGTGTAATGTCTGGGCGCCTGAGACCCCAAACATGCCAGAGCCAGGTGTATGACACCCCGAACACGCTACAGCCAGGCTTGTGACACCCCAAACATGTAATATCTGGGCACGTGACACCCCAAACATGCAATGTCTGGGCACATGACACCCTGAACACACCAGAGCCAGGTGCGTGACACCCCAAATGTGCAATGTCTGGGCACGTGACACCCCAAACATGTAATGTCTGGGCATATGATTCCCCCAATATGCAATCTGCAGGCATGTGACACCCCAAACACAACAAAGCCACGCTTGTGACACCCCGAACATGCAATGTCTGGGTGTGTGACACCCCAAACATGCTACAGCCAGGCTTGTGACACCCCAAACATGCAATGTCTCGGCACATGACACCCTGAACATGCAATGTCCAGGCATGTGACACCCCAAACATGTAATGTCTTGGCACATGACACCCCAAATATGCCAGAGCCAGGCTTGTGACACCCTGAACATGAAGTGCCCAAGCATGTGACACCCCAAACATGCAACAAGCAGGCATGCAGTACCCCAAACACATGCTGTCTACACATGACACCCCAAACACATGCCATCCACATGTATGACACCCCAAACAAGTGCCATCCGTCTATGTGGGACCCCAAACCCAACACATCCAGGCATGCAACACCCCCAACGTGGAACGCTCTGCGCACGCGACACCCCACGGACACAGGAGCAAACCGTGTGACACCGTGTGTTTGGGGGGGGGGGGTGCGGGGCACACCCCGCTTCCCAGGGAGGCACCCCAAAACCCCCCTGCCCCCCCCGCAGCTGCCCAAGGAGGTGGTGTTGAAGCTCTACAAGACCATGACACTCCTCAACACCATGGACCGCATCCTCTACGAGTCCCAGCGCCAGGTAGGGATAAGGGGGGGACACGGGGTGGGGGGACGACACCCCAAGAGCGGGGACACCCCCCCCACCAAAACACTGTGCCTCCCCTCCCAGGGCCGTATCTCCTTCTACATGACCAACTACGGCGAGGAGGGGACGCACGTCGGCAGTGCGGCTGCGCTGGACGACACCGACTTGGTTTTCGGGCAGTACCGGGAGGCAGGTAAGGGCGAGCAGTCCCAAATTTGGGGGACACCAGGCTCGGGGGGAGCTGTCCCCAATTTTGGCTGTGTGTGCCCCCCCCTCCACCCCCTGCCTCCAGGTGTGCTGATGTACCGGGGCTACCCCCTGGACCTCTTCATGGCACAGTGTTACGGCAACACCAGCGACCCCGGCAAAGGCCGGCAGATGCCAGTCCATTACGGCTGCCGCGACCGCCATTTCGTCACCATCTCGTCCCCGCTGGCCACCCAAATCCCACAAGGTGCCCCGTCCCCCACCCCATCTCCCCTCCCTCCCCGTTCCCCACCCTGACCCCCTCCCTCCCCGCAGCCGTGGGGGCCGCCTACGCCATCAAGCGCGCTGACGCCAACCGGGCGGTGATCTGCTATTTTGGGGAGGGGGCGGCCAGCGAGGGGGATGCCCACGCCGGCTTCAACTTTGCCGCCACCCTTGAGTGTCCCATCATCTTCTTCTGCCGTAACAACGGCTACGCCATCTCCACTCCCACCTCTGAGCAGTACCGGGGCGACGGCATCGGTAAGGGGACGGACGCGGGGTTTTGGGGCGGAGGGGGGCAGATCGGGGGTTGCATCCCAACCCATCCCCGCTCCCCGCAGCGGCACGCGGCCCCGGCTATGGGCTGTTGTCTATCCGGGTGGACGGCAACGACGTCTTCGCCGTTTATAATGCCACCAAAGAAGCCCGGCGTCGCGCCGTGGCGGAGAACCAGCCTTTCCTCATCGAAGCCATGACCTACCGGTAACAACAGGGAGAGGAGCAAGGGACATGCGCACCCAAACCCCACCTTTTTAAAGGGGTTTTTTTTATCTCCCCTTCCCCCGCCCCCCCCCATCAGAATTGGTCACCATAGCACCAGCGATGACAGCTCGGCGTACCGCTCGGTGGACGAGGTGAATTATTGGGACAAACAGGATCATCCCATTTCCCGGCTGCGGCATTACATGCTGAACCGGGGCTGGTGGGACGAGGAGGAGGAGAAGGGCTGGCGCAAAAGCTCCCGCAAAATGGTAATGGGGCGATTCCCTCGGGGATTTTGGGGGAGGGAAGCCCTGGGATTTTGGGGAGAAAAAGACACTGATGCTGCCTTGCAGGTGATGGAGGCGTTCGAGCAGGCGGAGCGGAAGCTGAAGCCTAACCCCCAGCTCCTCTTCTCCGACGTTTACCGGGAGATGCCGCCTCACCTGCGACGGCAGCGGGCGGCTCTGGAACGGCACCTGCAGCACTATGGGGAGCATTACCCCCTCGAGCACTTCGAAAAGTGACGTATATCCCCCCCTCCCCAACAAATAAACCTGGGTGTGCACACCCACCTCGGCTGCTCGGTGGGTGCATCGCCAAAGGGGAGACCCGACCCGCCCCTTCCCCAGAGGGATTAATACCCCAGAGGGGGGGAATAGCACCCTTGGACAGGGGGATTAACCCCCTTGGGGGGGGATTAAGCCCCTTGGGGGGGGGATTAGCCCCTTGGAAGGGGGAAATAGCCCCCCTTTGGGGGGGATTAAACTCTTTGAGAGGGTAATTAATCTCCTTGGAGGGGGAATTAATCCCCTTGGAGAGGGGATTAATCCCCTTGGTGTGGATTAGCCCCCCTTGGAAGGGGGAAATAGCCCCCCTGGGGGGGGGATTAAACTCCTTGAGGGGGTAATTAATCTCTTCAGAGGGGGAATTAATCCCACTGTGAGGAGGATTAGCTCCCTTTGGGGGGGATTAACCCCCTTGAAGAGGGATTAAACTGCTTGCACAGGGATTAAATCCTTTGAGCGGGGGAAAAATGAACCCCCTTGGGTACATAAACCCCCTTGGAAGGGGGAAATAACCCTCTCAGAGGGGGAATTAACCCCCCCTTGAGGAGGGATTAAACCCCTCAAGGGGGGAATTCACCTCTTTGAGGGGGGAATTAACGCCCTGGAGAGGGGACTAGCCCCCTCAGGGGGTACTAAACTCCTGGGGCAGGGAGGGGATTAGCCGGCACTTCCTTGGTTCCCATGTGGCCGTTAACGGGGTGTCATCATCCCAAAATGCTCACAGGAGCAGGCGGTTTCAAGCTGGGAACCCTGGAGGGGGGTCTGGCACCACTCAAAACAGGGCAAAAAGCTGAGAAACTCATCGATTGCTGCCAAAAAAACCCAAATCCACAGAGGGAAGGGAGGTAGCACACAGCCACCAGGCATTTAATGTTCTGGAGGGGGGGGGGGGGGACGGCATGGCTCCCTCCGCACCCCAAAACCCTGTCAACCTCAGGCGGGGGGCTTTCCACCTCCCGACGGTGTCGGCGTCCCCGTCCCTGCGCTGTCCCCAAGGTCCATTCCCAGGATCTGGCAGCCCGGCAGCATCTCCTCCAGCAGGATACGGACCAGCCCCGGGCTGGGCACCCGCACCCCTGCCACGTCCAGGCGCTGCAGCTCCCTTGGCGGGGGCGGGGACGACGACACAAAGATGGGGGGGCCGCTGGCACCGGGAGGGTGGTCCCCGCAGTCCCCCCAGTGCCCCCTACTCACCGGAGGTGGTGGAGGGTGGCCAGACCCCTCTCGGTGATGTGGGGACAGCGGGCCACCGACAGCTCCCGCAGGCTGTTCCCAAAGACGTGCAGTCGCCCCAGAGCCCAGTCGTCGAGGTGGGGGCACCCGCTCAGGTCGAGGTGTTGCAGCTGGGTCAGCGGCACTTTGGGGGGGGGGGGCCAGGAGAAGGGTCAGGGAGGGGTCCCTAAAGGGTTGGGGGGGGTCCCAGGGGGGTCCCAGGGCTCACCCAAGTTGTCCAAGCCATCGTAGGTGAGGGGGGAGCCGCTGAGGTCCAGGGCCACCACGGGGACGTCACGGAGGCGCAGCACTTCGGACCGCCAGCGGCTCTCTGGCCGGATCCAGTGCTCCTGCCCCTCAAATCTGGGGGGAGGGGGGGGCATCAGGGTGAGGGCCACCCCCTCCCCCAGGGAGGCAAGGGGGACACCCCCAAAGCGGGGCAGGGGCTCACCTGACCCCCCCACCGCAGGAGAGGGTGAAGACGGCGGCCACCACATTGTCCCCGTACGTGTCCCTGAGGAAGCCGCAGTACCTGGGGGGGGGGGCAAAAGTGGGGGGCCTGACCCAGCCCCTCTGCCTGTGCCCCACACTTGGGGGGCTGGATCCAGCCCTTCTTCTTGCACCACACAAGTGGGGGGCCCCAAACCCAGCCCCTCTGCTCCAGCCCCACACCCGGGGGCTGGATCCACCCCCTCTTCTTGCACCCCACAAGTAGGGGGGGCCCCAATCCCACCCCTCTGCCTGCACCCCACAAGCAGCGAGCCCGACCCAGCCTCTCTACTCCCACCCCACAAGTTGGGGGGCAGCGGGGGTGGGGTGGGACCCTGACCCATCCCCACGCACGCGTTCCTGCTCCGCAGCCGGTGTCGCCACAGCCGCTCTCCCCAGGCCGTCGCCATGTCCACCTCGTAGAACCACTGGCCCAGGCGCTGCAGCAGCCCCCCCGCCGCCCCCCGGCATTGCCCGGGTGGGGGGTGTGGGACAGGAGCCCCCCGACACCCCAGGACCTGTGGGGCGGGAGTGGGGCCGCCTCAGCTCCTACCTCAGTTTCCCCACCCGCCCACCCCCCACAAACAGGCTCAGGAGTCACCAGCTGCGGGGGGGGAACACATCGGGATTTAATTATAGCGGGGGGGGGGGGCAAAAAGCTGCTCCCCAAAGGGGGGGACACGAAAACGGGGGGGGCATGGCCGGGCTAGGCCTCGTCCTTCTGCCTGCACTTTGGGGGGGGGGTGACCCCCCCCCCCGCCAGGCCCCGCTCTCCGGGGGTGCCCCCCACCACCCAGCTTGGGGGGAGGGGAGGTCGCAGGGGGAGAAAGGCTTTGGGGGAGGGGGGAGGGCCCAGCTACCCAGGCCTGCCCCCCCTTTAGGCCTTAGGGGTCCCGCGGAGGGGACACAGGGCCCCCCCGAACCCCGGAGGCTCCTGGAGTCCCTCCCCCGCCCCACTGCCACTGGGGGGGGGGGGGAGGGGGGCAGGAGACCCCCCCAGGCCCCCCCCCCTTCCCCCGTCTCCAAGGTGACGGCAGGCACCACCTACCGCCCTCAGCGCCGCCATCTTGGACGCGTCACGTGACAGGGACCAAGGTTCCCCCTTTTCCCCGCCCACTAGCCGTAGCCACGCCCACCCACCCTCCCACCCCCGGTCTGTGCCGCCCCCTGGCGGTTCGGAGGAGTGACAGGGGGCAGGATGCCGGGGGGGGTCGGGGTCCCCTTGAGGGGGTCGGGGGGGGGGGCAGGACGCCTGGGTCCCCCCCCCCGGTGAAGAATGGGGTGAAATTGGGGGGGGTGTCAGGACACGTGCGTCCTGCCCCCCCCCCCCCCCCCGGCGTGGCCAGGCAGCCTAGGGGTCGTGGGGGGGGGCAAAGGACACCCGGGTCCCGTCCACCCCCCCGAGCCCCCCCATCCCGGTGTGGTTCAGGGGGGCTGGGGGGGCCAGCCATGCCGCCAGGTGGGCTGCGATGCGCTGTGGGCATAGCGGAGGGTGAGCTGGGCTGCCCCAGTCCCCCCCCGCCGACGTGTGTGTGTGTGTCTGGGGGGAACGTCCCCCCCCCCCCATGTCCCCCCAGCCCCACTCACCTGGCGGGCGGCCCTTAGCGCCGGGGGGTCCCCGGGGCGGGTGGGGGCCATGTCGGCGCAGTGGGAGGCCCCGGCGATCAGCACCCCCGAACGGCCCCCCCCCGCGCTCAGCACATGCCAGGGGTCCAGCGCGCCTGCAGGCAGCGGGCACCGCGTCACCCCAAAACCTGTCACCCCCCCACTGCGTCACCCCCGCCACCGCGTCACCCCCCCGACCATGTCACCCCGAAATGTGTCACCCTGCCACTATGTCACCCCAAAAAGTGTCACCCCCCACCACTGTGTCACCCCGAAATGTGTCACCCCTGCCACCGAATCACCCCAAAAGTGTCACCCCACCACTATGTCTTCCCAAAAGTGTCACCCCGAAACACGTCACCCCCGCCACTGCGTCACCCCGAAATGCATCACCACCACCACGTCACCCCAAAAAGTGTCACCCCTGCCACCAAGTCACCCCAAAACGTCACCCCTGCCACGAAATCACCCCAAAAGTGTCACCACACCACCGAGTCACTCTGCCACCGCGTCACCCCTGCCACCAAATCACCTCAAAACATGTCACCCCTGCCACTAAATAACCCCCAAAGTGTCACCCCCACCACCACGTCACCCCGAAATGTGTCACCCCTGCCACCAAATCACCCCAAAAGTGTCACCCCACCACTATGTCTTCCCAAAAGTGTCACCCCGAAACACGTCACCCCTGCCACTGCATCACCCCGAAACGCATCACCACCACCACCGTGTCACCCCAAAAAGTGTCACCCCTGCCACCAAATCACCCCAAAATGTCACCTCTGCCACTAAATCACCCCCAAAGTGTCACCCCACCACCACATCACCCCAAAAGTGTCACCCCCAAATGTGTCACCCTGCAACCACATCACCCCAAAACGTGTCACCCCCGCCACCACGTCACCCCAAAAAGTGTCACCCTTGCCACTAAATCACCCCAAAACTGTCACCCCACCACTATGTCTCCCCAAAAGTGTCACCCTGAAACACGTCACCCCCACCACTGCGTCACCCCGAAATGCATCACCACCACCACCGCGTCACTCCGAAATGTGTCACCCCCCACTGCATCACCCCACCACCACGTCACCCCAAAATGTGTCACCCCTGCCACCAAATCACCCCAAAATTATCACCCTAAAACATGTCACCCCACCACTGTGTCACCCCGCCACTGCGTCACCCCTGCCACCAAATCACCCCAAAACATCACCCCTGCCACTATGTCTCCCCAAAAGTGTCACCCCACCACCGTGTCACCCCAAAAGTGTCACCCCCAAACGTGCCACCCTGCCACCGCATCACCCCAAAACGTGTCACCCCCACCACTGTATCACCCCGCCACCACGTACGTCATCCCGAAACATGTTACCCCTGCCACCAAATAACCCCAAAAGTGTCACCCCACCACTGTCTCCCCAAAAGTGTCACCCTGAAACACGTCACCCCTGCCACTGCATCACCCCAGAACGTGTCATCCCTGCCACCAAATCACCCCCAAATTGTCACCCCAAAACATGTCACCCCACCAGCGTGTCACCCCTGCCACCAAATCACCCCAAAACATGTCACCCCACCACTAAATCACCCCAAAAGCGTCACCCCGAAACGCGTCACCCCACCACAGCGTCACCCCACACCGTGCCGTGCCACGGTGCGCCGTGCAACGCCGTGGTGCCCCACGCCATGCTGTGCCGTGCCACAGCGAACTGTGCTGCGCCGTGCTGCGCCACGACGCGCCGTGCTGCGCCGCGCGATGCCCCGTGCCATCCTGTGCCGTGATGCACCGCGCCGTGTTGTGCCACGACGCGCCGTGCTGCGCCGCGCGATGCCCCGTGCCATCCTGTGCCGTGATGCACCGCGCCGTGTTGTGCCATGCTGCGCCACACTGCACCGTGCTGTGCCACGCGACGCCGCGGTGCCCCGTGCCGTCCCGTGCCGCGCTACGACGCACGGCACCGTGTTGCGCCATGCTGCGCCACGATTCGCGGAGCCGTGCCACGCCGTGCCGTGCCACGCTGCGGTGCCCCGCGTCACGCCAATCTGTGCCGTACCGTTAACAAAGAGGACGCGGCGGGTGTCGGGGTGCGCCGCCCCGTAAAAGGCGTTGGTGAAGGCGATGGCGGCCCGGACACGTGCCGGGGAGATGCCGAAGACGTCGGCGCAGAGGCTGAGCTGCGCCCGTAGCGTCTGGAACCGGGAGAAGGGGCAGGCGGCGTCCCGGCAACTGGGGTCTGCAGAGCGGGGAGGGGGTGATGGCTGACACCCCCCCACCCTGACCCCCACCCTGACCCCCCCCACCCTTCCCGGCTCACACAGAAGCCGAATTCGGTGCAGGTCTGGAAGAACCAGAGCCGGCGGTTCCCCCCGGCCTTGGGGTGACGCAGCTCCCGCACGGCCGCCCGCCGTGAACTGGGGGTGCAGGGCAGCCCCCCGCGCCGCAGGAAGGTCTGGGGGGGCCGCGCTCAGGGCTCCCCCCCGGCCCCCGGGCAGCGGGGGGCAGTGGGGCGAAGGGGGGCAAGGGGGTGCAAGGGGGTATGAGGGGGTGCAATAGGGTGTAAGGGGGTGCAAGGGGGTACGGGGGGATGTAAAGGGTGCAATGGGTTACAAGGGGGTGCAAGGGGGTGTAAGGAGTGCAGTGGGGTATGAGGGGGTGCAAGGGGCTGCAAGGGGTGCAATAGGGCATGAGGGGGTGCAAGGGGGTGTAAGGGATGTGAGAGGATGCAATGGGGTGTAAGGGCTGCAATGGGGTACAAGGGGGTGCAATGGGGTACGAGGGCGTGCAAGGGATGCAATGGGGTGTGAGAGGGTGCAAGGGGTGCAGAAGGGAGCAAGGGGGTGCACTGGGGTACGAGGGGGTACAAGGGGGTGTAAGGGGTGCAATGGGGTACAAGGAGATGTAAGGGATGCAATAAGGTGTAAGGGGTGCAGAAGGGAGCAAGGGGGTGCACTGGGGTACGAGGGGGTACAAGGGGGTGTAAGGGGTGCAATGGGGTACAAGGAGATGTAAGGGATGCAATAAGGTGTAAGGGGTGCAGAAGGGAGCAAGGGCATAAAGTGGGGTGCAAAGGACACGATGGGGTGTAATGGGGTACAAGTGGGTGCAACGGGGTGCAGTGGGGTTCAAGGGGGTACGAGGGGGTGTAAGGGGTGCAATGGGGTACAAGGGGATGTAAAGGGTGCAAGGGGGTGCAGTGGGGTGCAAGGGAGTACAGGAGGATGCAGTGGGGTACAGAGGGGTGTAATGGGGTGCAAGGGGGTACAATGGGGTGCAGAAGGGTACCAGGGGGACAGGAGGGTGCAGTGGGGTACACGGTCCCCCTCACCGTGTCCCCCCCACCTTGTTGATGGCCACGAGCCGGCGGTACGGGGAACCGCGGCGGCCGTCGGTCATGGCACGGCAAAGCTTGGCCACCGAGTCACTGGGACGGTGGCCATTGTACTGCACCGCCCCGGCGAAGATGTCCACCACGTTCTCCACCAGCAGCTCCCGGTCCCCCGGTTCCCGGGGGGGTCGGCAACAGGAGAAATCCCGCGTCACCCCCGCCAACTGCCGGCCACGCAACCGCCCGTCCAGCGCCGCGAAGGCCGCCGTCACCGCCCCCAGGCACTGCCGGCAAGGATTGGGGGGGGTCCCGCCGTGCACCCCCATGTCATGGGTCCCCCCTCAACCCTCCTCGGACCCACCTCTGGGGACCCCCCCACAGTGGGGCTGGAGAGGGCGGTTGAGACGACCTGTGGGAAGATGGGACCCGAGGGGTTAAATCTGCCCCGGCTGGGGGTCTGGGGGGTCCGGGGTGGGGGGGTCTGGGGGTTCCAGGAGATCCAGGGGGGGCTCACGTGGTGGTATCCAGCGAAGTCAACCTGAGCCCGGATGGGCGCGGACGAGGCGACGGCGGCAGACACCAGGTGGGGAAACTGAGGCACGGTGTCACCCCTAGTGGGGGTCACCGGTCCTGCCCCCCCCCCCCCCCCGGGGATGGGGACCCAAGGGTCCGGCCCACCTTGAGACGTGCCCAGGCGGCGAGGGCGCCGGCGTAGGACCCCCCGAAACAGACCCAGGTGTGGTTGGGGCTGAGGCCCCACGTGCTCGTGACATGGAGCCGGAAGGCAGCCAGGTCGGCCAGGCTGTGGGATTTTTTTGGGGGGGGGGGGAGCGGTGAGGGGACCCTGGCATTCGGGTGCCCCCAACCCCCCCACCAAACTCACGCCTGCTGGCTGGAGAGGAAGCGCAGGTCGGGGTCCCCCCCCGGCCCCCGGCTGCCCCCGTAGAAGCGATGCTCCAGTGCCGCCAGCAGCGCCCCGTGCGCCCGCGCCAGCTCCACCACGTGGCCTGGACACGGACACGGAGACGGACACGGTCATGGTCACGGACACGGACATGGACACACACAGACAGACACGGAGGTGGGCATGGTCACGGACACGGACACAGACATGGACACAAACATGGACGTGGACACAGACACGGACACACACACACAGACAGACATGGACACGGACACGGCCATGGCCATGGACACGGGTACGGACACGGTCATGGTCACGGACACAGACACAGGCACAGACATGGACATGGGCACAGGCATGGACGAAGTCAGGGACATGGACACAGACACAGACACGGTCATGGTCACAGACATGGACACGGGCATGGAAAAGGACAGTCACGGACACGGGAATAGAAAAGGGCACAGGCACGGGCACAGACACGGGCACAGATACCATCATGGTCACAGACATGGACAAGGTCACTGACACAGACACGGACACGGACATGGACATGGACACAAACACTGACACAGACACGGACATGGGCACATCCTTGTCCCCATTCCCATCCCATCCCCATCCTCATCCCCATCCCCATCCCCATCCCAATCCCAATCCCCATCCCTATCCCACCCCCATCCCAATCCCCATCCTCATCCCCATCCCTATCCCCATCCCCATTCCAATCCCAATCCCCATCCCTATCCCCATCCCCATCCCCATCCCTATCCCCATCCCCATCCCAATCCCAATCCCCATCCCCATCCTCATCCCCATCCCTATCCCCATCCCCATTCCAATCCCAATCCCCATCCCAATCCCAATCCCCATCCCTATCCCACCCCCATCCCAATCCCCATCCCTATCCCCATCCCCATCCCCATCCCTATCCCCATCCCCATCCCAATCCCAATCCCCATCCCCATCCTCATCCCCATCCCTATCCCCATCCCCATTCCAATCCCAATCCCCATCCCTATCCCCATCCTCATCCCCATCCCTATCCCCATCCCCATCCCAATCCCAATCCCCATCCCTATCCCACCCCCATCCCAATCCCCATCCTCATCCCCATCCCTATCCCCATCCCCATTCCAATCCCAATCCCCATCCCTATCCCCATCCCCATCCCCATCCCTATCCCCATCCCCATTCCAATCCCAATCCCCATCCTCATCCCCATCCCTATCCCCATTCCCATTCCAATCCCAATCCCCATCCCTATCCCCATCCTCATCCCCATCCCTATCCCCATCCCCATCCCTATCCCAATCCCATTCCCTACCCCTGCTCAGGACCCCTGGGGACAGGCCGCTCTCCCCCCCGAGCAGCAGGAAGACGGGTCCATCCGGCTGCTGCCAGAATTCCCGGTTGATCCAGTACCGCTGCAGGAAAGGGCAGAGGGGGGTGGGTTGCAGGGGGGGAGCGGGGGGCACGCGCATGTGCACACATATGCCACGCGTGTGCAGTACATGTGCCCCCCCCGCCGCCTCCCCTACCTGGGTGAGGCTGCGTCCCTCCAGGCGGTCGAAGTGGTCGAGGGGCTGGAGCAGGGACCCCTCCAGGGGGGACCCCCCCGGCCCCCCTGCTGCCTCCCGCCTGGGGCCTGCGGACACACGTGCCACGAGCTCGTCAGGGCTCAGCCCCTCCTCAGCCTGGCCCTGACCGGGGACCCCGGCACCCCATCGGGGTCTCAGCACCCTCATTGGGGTCCTGGGGTGCTAATGGGGGGTCCTGGGGGGCTAGTAGGGGTTCTGGGATGCTAATTGGTGTTCCATGGTGCTAATTGGGGTCCCAGCACCCTAACTGGGGTCTCTGCACCCTAATTGGTGTCCCAGCATCCTCGTTGGGGTCTCATGGTGCCAACTGGGGTCCCAGCACCCTAACTGGGGTCTCAGCACGCTCATCGGGGTCCCATGGTGCTAATTGGGGTCCTGGGGAGCTAACTGGGGTTCCAGTGCCCTAATTGGGGTCGCAGCACCCTCACTGGGGTCCTGGGGCACTAATCAGTGTCCCATGGTGCTAATGGGGATCCCATGGCCCTAATCAGGGTCCCCAAGGCCCCAGCTGGAGTCCTACAGCTCTGCTAGGTCCTGCACTGGGACCCCTGCCCCCCCCCAGGCCCCAAGATCCCCCCCCCAACTCACCCGCCTCCGTCCGCATCAGGAGCAGCAGCAGCAGCAGCCGCTGGGACATGGCAGGGCCGGGGCAGCAGGATGGGACGGACACCGACACCAGGATGCACCGGGAGAAGGATGCACTGGCACCGGGACGTACCGGGATGCACCAGGAGCAGCACCGGGATGCACTGGGATGCACCGGGATGCACCGGGCTCCGCTCGCTGCTTTTATGGGCTCCGCAGGCCTGTCCGATCTGGGGGGAGGTTTCGGTTTCCCTTGTGCCGGGGGGGGGGAGAACTGGGGGCTGCGCACCCCTGCACACGTGTGCAATAGTCCACGTACGCCTGCACGCGTGTGCGATGGGCCACAGACCCCCGCACACGTGTGCAACGGGCCCTGCACCCCCAATCCGCGCGTGCAATGGGCCGTGCACCCCGGCACGCGTTGCACACCCACCCGCACGGCCCGTGGGCTTGTGCAACCCCCCCCCCCCCCCCCGTGTGCGTGTGCAAGGGGCCACGCGGGTCAACGCGTCCCCACGCCGCGTGGCGTCGGCACCGGCCCGGACACGTCCCCGTCCCATTGTGGGGGGGGGGGCACACACAGCCCCCACCCTGGCACCGCCGCCCTCCTTATCCCCTTCATTAGGGCCGTTAAACCGGGCTTAACCCTCTTCCCCGGCCCCCCCCCGGCCCCCCCTGCCCCGGCTCAGCCCGGATTAGGCTCCATCTGCCCGGCTGGCGCCCACAGACCTGCTGGCAGGGCCTGGGTTAACCCGGGGGGGGGGGGGGGGCGCAGGACCCCCACCTGCACAGGCCCCCGCCCCCAGTGCACGGACCTCCATGTGCAGGGAAACCCCCCCCCCCAGCAAAGCCTGGGGAACCCCCAGGGATCCTCACCGGCACAGACCCCCCCCAACCCCAGGTGCACGGACGCCTCGATGTGCAGGGACCCCCCCCCCAACCACGCCTGGGGGACCCCCATGTGCACAGACACCCCCCCCCCCCAGGGCACCCCCATCTGCAGGGACACCCCCCCCAACCAAGCCGGGGGCACCCCCAGGGATCCCCATCTGCACAGACCCTCCCAGGGTACTCCCAGGGACCCCCATGTGTACAGACACACCCCCCCCCAGCAAAACCAGGGTCCCCCTGGGCCCCCCAGTACCCGTCCCCCCATGGGCACAGCCCCCCAGGCCTGGCATCCCCTCGTGCCCCACTCTGGGCCCCCGCATGGCTGCTTGCATCACCGGATTAGCGCCTAATGGATTTGCGACGGCATTTCGGGGCGGATTTAGGGGTTAAAGGGAAATGTGGGGGTTGGTGGTTTGTTTTTTTTTTTCCCCTCCTTTTTCCAAAGCCCAGGTGTCCCCCGGTGTACCCTGGGGCTGGGACCCTTGTGCAAAGGGGACACACGGGTTGCACGGGGGTGCACTAGGGGGTCTATGGGGGTGCATGGGGGTGCACAGGGGGTCTGTGGGGGTGCACTAGGGGGTCTATGGGGGTGCATGGGGGTGCACAAGGCGTCTGTGGGGGTGCAGAGGGGGTCTGTGGGGGTGCAGAGGGGTGCACAGGGGTCTATGGGGCTGCAGAGGGGTACATGGGGGTCTATGGGGGTGCACGGGGGTCCATGGGGTGCCCAGGGCTGCATGGGGGGTCTGTGGGGCTGCATGGGGGTGCACAGGCGTCTATGGGGGTGCACAGGGGTCTACAGGGCTGCAGAGGGGTACTTGGGGGTCTATGGGGGTGCACAGGGGTCCACGGGGCTGCACAGGGGGGTTCTGTGGGGCTGCGGAAAGGTGCCAAGAGGTGCAGGGGGGTGCAGTGGGGTGCACAGGGCTCTGTGGGGGTTGCACGGGGGGGTCTCTGGGGGTGCAGGGACACCTGAAGTGGGCAGCGGCCACCCCACGGGCAGCTGTCACCCACCATCGCCCGACCAATTTGTCACCCGGCCCCTAATCCCTCTAATTCGCCCCCAGCCAGAGCCGCCTCATTTGCTAAATTAGATCAGTAAAAATAACCCGGGGGTGGGGGGGTGAGTTAAACGGGGGCCAGGACCCCCCCGCAGGGCCAGATGCCTGGGTCCCCCCTGCCACTGGGTGCCGGGGGGGGGCTCTGGATGCCTGGGTCCCTTCTGGGCAGGTTTGGGTCTGTCACCCCAGGATGGGGTGACACCGAGGTCTCCCCCCAGCCCAGCTCGCTACCTGCTCCACGCAGCCCTTCGTTAGCAGCCCCTCGTTAGCCGCTGCCATTAATGAGAGAGGCAGAGGGTGCTCCCCCTCCTTCTTTTCCACTTTTTTTATTATTATTTCATTTTTTGAAGCCTTTTCCTTCTTCCGTGCGCTCGCCAGCCCCGCACCGAGCTGCACGGGGTGGTGGTGGGGGAAGATGCAGCTACAGGGGGGACGGGGGAGACCCGGGGGGGGTCGGGGGTCGGGTCGGGGTGCAGCAGGGGATGAGGACGCTCCCAACGCCGGCTGGAATGGGGTCCCACCCCACTGCACATCCCACAGGGATGTTCCGTGGCACAGGGATGCTCCGTGCCATGGGAATAGTCCCTGCTGCTGCAGGGATCCTCCATGGTGCAGGGATGATCCGTGCCATGAGTATGCTCCATCCCGCAGGGATGCACTGTGCTGCCGGTACAGTCCATGGTGCGGGGATTCTCCATCCTGCTGGGATATCCTGTGCCGTGGAGATGCCCTGTGCCATGGGGCTGGTCCGTGCCATGCGGCAGTGCCGTGTTGCAAAGATGCTCCGTGCCATGGGGATGCCACGTGCCGCAGGAATGGTCCATGCCATAATGATGCTCTGTGCCATGGAGACGCTCCGTGCCACGGGGATGCTCCGTGCCATGGGGATGCCCTATGCTGCAGGAACAGTCCATGGTGCAGGGATGCTCCGTGCCACGGGGATGCCTCGTGCCAGGATGCTCCGTGCCGTGCAGATGCCCTGTGCCATGGGGATGCTCCGTGCCAGGGTGATGCCCCGTGCTGTGGGAATAGTCCATGGTGCAGGGTTGCTCCGTGCCGCGGGGATGCCTCGTGCCGTGGGGATGCACCGTGCTGCAGGGATGCTCCGTGCCATGCAGATGCCCTGCGCCGCGAGGCTGGTCCATGCTGCAGGGATACCCTGTGCCGCGGGGATGGTCCATGCCAGGGGGCTGTGCCGTGTTGCAAGGATGCTCCGTGCCGTGGGGATAACCCACGCTGTGGGGATGCCCTGTGCTGTGGGGCTGGTCCATGCCACGGGGATGCTCCGTGCGAGGATGCTCCGTGCCACACAGATGCCCCGTGGAGCAGCAGCGCGTGGCACGGGCTGCCGCCGAGCCTGCGCCGGCCGGGGGGGTCTCGGGCGCCGTCGGCGGGGTCCGGAGCCGGTTCCCCCTCACAAGACCTGGAACTTCCAGGAGCTCTGGTCCTTGTAGTCCAGGCAGTCGGCAGCGTTGAAGTTGAGCTTCCAGGAGGTCGCCTGGTCCTTGTAATCCAGGCAGTCGACGGGGCCGAAGCCCAGCCCGGCGGTGCCGTAGCCTTGCCCCGCCAAGCCGGCGGGCGAGGGGGCCAGGTGGGCACCCATGGCGGGGGTGGCCAAGGGGCTGAGGGCCGCCCCGGGGGCCCCCAGCTGCGGGTGCATGGGCGAGAGGTAGGAGCTGCAGTCCAGGCCCCCAAAATAGGCGGCCGAGCCGGCGTAACCTTGACCGTAGCCGGCGGCTTGGCTGTAGGTGCCGGGGAAAGGCGCCGAGCGCGGCAAACCCGGGGTGGCCGAGGAAGCCAACGGGTCGGGGACGGGCGAAATGGACGCCGGGCTCCAGATGGAGACGGTGGCACCGGCGGCGGAGCTGGGGGTGCCGGCGGGAGCGGTGGGTGCGGGGCTGTAGGGACCGGCAGCCCCCGCCTCGGTGCCCGCCTCCCGGGCCGGGGAGCTCTTCTTTTTGGCAGGGCGAGCTTTGGCCTGGCCGCTGCTCTGCTGCTGCTGCTGCCGGCACTTGGCCCGGCGGTTCTTGAACCAGACCTGCGGGAACGGGGAAACTGAGGCACGGGCCGTGCGTGGGCGTGCGCGCGTGCAACGAGCTGCATCCCCCGGACACGCATACGCGCATCGGATCACGTCCCTCTGCATGCACACGCGTGCGTGTGTGCACCGGGGACGTGCACGCACCGAGCCGTGCCCCCTGCACGCGTGCATGCGTGTGCCTGCGTTGAATCGCATCCCTGTGCCTGCACACACGCGTGTGAGCACAGAGCTGCGTGCCCCGGGCGCGCAGGCGCGTGCACCGCACCTCGCACGCTCCCGAGCGCCCGCGTCCATGTGCGCAGCCTTGCACGCGTGCGCTGGTGCATCTAGCCCTGCCGTGCCTGCCCCTGTGCGCGAGGCCACGCATGACCCCCGCTCGTGCACGTGGGGCTGTGCACGACCACCCCCGTGCACACGAGGCCGTGCACGTCCCCTGCGCGTGCCGGCGGGGCCGGTGCTCACCTGGACGCGGGATTCGGGCAGGTTGATCTTCAGGGCCACCTCCTCGCGCATGAAGATGTCGGGGTAGCGGGTCTTGGCGAAGAGAGCCTCCAGGATGTCCAGCTGCGCCCGCGTGAAGGTGGTGCGCTCCCGGCGCTGCTTCCGCGGCGTGGCTGCGGCAACGGCAAGGGGGGGGGGGTGTCAGGGCGGTCCCCACGCACCCCGGCTTCACAGGAGCCCCCCCCAGACGGGGATGGGACCCAGGGAGCAGGCAGGATTGGGGGTGCAAGGGGAATCTTGCGCCGTGGAGGCCAGGATGGGAGTGTGAAAGCCGGTGCGAAATCCCTGTGCAAACCCCCCTGTGCAAACACCCCCCCCCATGCAAACAAGCCCCCTGTGCAACCCACCCCCATGCAAATCCCCCGTGCAAACCCCCTGTGCAACCTATGCAAGTGCCTCCCCGTGCATCCCACCCTCGTGCACATCCCCCCCCTCCCCCCCCCCAGGAAAACGCCGTCCCGTCCCGGTGCCGGGGCTCACCGGGGTACCCCACGGCGGAGTGCAGCAGGTCCATGCCGGGCCCGGCCAGGCTCAGCCCGTTGACGGCGTAGTGGGGCTGCTTGATGTAGGACATCATGCTCCAGGCGGGACCCTCCGCGCCGGACCCCGGCGCTGCCGAGGTGGGCTCGGCACCGGCTGCGAGGGACACATGGCAGGGGGTCACGCCTGGCGCGGTGGAGCACGGCACTGTGCGGTGTGGCACCGTGCGGCACAGCATGGCACACGCCGTGGCACGGCACAGCCCCGTGTAGCATGGCACCATACGGCACAGCATGGTGCAGCATGGCACGCGCCGCGGCACGGCACAGCCCGGCGTAGCATGGCACGGTGCAGCCCAGCACGGTGCAGGATGGCATGGTGTGGCACAGCACGCTGCAGCATGGCTCGGTGCGGCACGGAACGGCATGGCACAGTGCCACATGGTGCAGCATGGCTCGGTGCAGCCCGGCACACCATGACACGGCACGGCACGGCGCAGCGTGGCACACCGCATTGTGGCACACCACGGCATGCCACGGCCCAGCACAGCACAACATGGCACCGTGCAGGATGGCCCGGCGCAGCACATCATGGCGCGGCACGGCACGGCACAACACGGCACGGTGCGGCACAACACGGTGCAACGCGGCATGGCACAGTGTGGCACGGCACAACTCACCACAGCACGGCGTGGTACGGGGGTGCCCGGTGGGGACGGGTGCCCCAGGGCAGGTGCAGGATCAGTCCCAGCCCCCCCCCCCCCCCGGACCTACCTGTGCGCCCCACGGTCCCCCGGGCTCTGGGCGGGATGTGCACGGGCTGCGCTGCGGGGACAGAGGGACGCGGTTGGCACTGGGGGGGGGACACACAGCATGGGGACACCCTCGGGGGTGGGGACCCTCGCCTGGTCCCCAGTCGAGAGCACCAGCCAGGGTGTCACCCGCTCCCGTCCCCAAACCGGGGGGAGAGGCTGATCCGGTCACCCTGTCCCCAAAGTGGTGACTTGTCCCCGTGCTGGGGGGAGGACACCGTGGAGCATGTCACTCTGTCCCCAAACTGGGGACAAAGCCTGTCCCCAGTATGGGGACCCCATCTCTGCGCTGGGGACAGAGCCAACGCCTTGTCCCCAAGGTGGGGAGGGCACCCCAAGGCCGGTCACGCCACCCCCAGCTGGGGACGGAGCCGGTGGCTTGTCCCCGAGCCAAGGAAGGTCACCCCCAGCGTCCAGATCCCATCTCCGGGGCAGGGGACGGAGCCAGCGGCTTGTCCCCAAGCCAGGGGACGTCACCCTGGGGCCAGGAACCCTGTCCCTGAGCCAAGGACGGCGTCGGTGGCTTGTCCTTGAGCCGGGGGAGGCCACCCCGAAGCTGGCCGCCGTCCCCCAGCCAAGGGATAGAGCCGGTGCCTCGTCCCCAAGCCAGGGGACATCCCCCCCCAGGGCTGGTGACCACGTCCCCAAGCTGGGGACAGATGCGGTGGCTTCTCCACGACCCAAGGGACGTCACCCCAGAGCTGGTGACCATCTCCCTCAGTCGAGGACGGAAGCGGTGCCTTGTCCCCAAGCCAGGGGACATCTCCCGAGGCGCTGGCCACCCCGTCCCCACGCCAAGGGACAAGAGCCGGTGGCTTGTCCCCGAGCCAGGAGACATCACCCCGGGCTGCCTGAGCCGGGGACGGAGCCGGTGGCTTGTCCCCCGCCCCAAATGTCCCCGGTGCTGCGCGGGGACACCCCGAGACGTCCCCCCACCCCGCGGGCCTACCTGCGACGGTGACGGCGACGGTGGCGGTGGCAGCGGGGAAGGCATCCCCGCGGCGGGGGGAGATTTAAGTAGGGCCCGGCGTGATGTCACCCGCCACCACGCTGCCGCTAATCCCCGGGGGGTGACATTGGCCCCGGCCAGGGGCTAATCCACCGCTGCCGGCAATTAACGCTCATCCCCCGGGACGGCGGACGGGGCGGGGGGGGGGTCCCGCTGACACCCCCCAACTCCTCGCACTGGGGGTGGGGGACCCCCACCCCGTTAACGGCAGGGGGGTGGGGGGGATAATGAGCTGCTTTTAATTAACGACCCGATGGGAGTGGTGGGATGGGGTCGTCATCCTCATCCTCCCCCCCCCTCCCCATCAAGCCCCCATTAATAACGAACCTCATCACCCCTAATTATGCCCCGGGTGGTGATTGAGGCTGGGTAATTTGGTGGTGACACCACCATGGCTCGTTAGGGCAAACGAAGGCACCCATTGCAAAGCTCGGAGCGGGGGTCGGGGCCCCTCCCTGGGGTCACTTTGGAGGTCTGGGGGGGTCTGCAGGGGGGGGGCTTGGCCAGACGCCTGGGTCCTCATCCCGGGGAGGGGGACATGGGGTCCTGGACGCCTGGGTCCCTCGGGGGGGTGGGACAGAATGTCCCCCCCCCCTTCTCCGTAGGGCCCGGAGCTAATCCCAGGGACAGCTGCCACGTCTGAGCCCCGGGGACAGGGACACGTGGGGACAGACAGCGGGGTGCTGGGGACACGGGGACCCCCAACTGGGATGCAGCGTTTGGGGGGCGGGGGGAGGCTGGCATTGGAGGGGGGGCCAGGAGGAGGAGGGCAGACCAGGAACAACCCCCTGGTGCGGCCCCCCCAACCTCAGCCTGGCCCCAGAGTCCCATAGCTCAGCAGGGCCCCCCCAAATCCTGCAGGCCCCCCCCTCACCCCCCAACCCCGGTGGGGCCCCCCCACATCCCGGCAGGGCCCCCCTCTGCCCCCCCCAGCCGCCGAGCAGCTGGGAGGAGAGTGTTGAAATCGGGATGATTAGTTTGTTTTTCAGACGCGGGGATTTGGGGCTGATTAACCCTAATCCCTGTGCTGGGGGGGGGGGGGGGGCGGGGGTCAGGGCGGGGTGGGGGGCAGCGCAGATGCAGCCAGCAGCTCACCCGGGGGCTGCCCCAGCCCCCCAAAAACAACCCACGGCAACAGGGCGGGGGCATGGCCTTGCCCCGGGGAGGGGGTCCCAGACCTAGGGCTGTTCCCAAATCATTAAGATTTTAATCCCAGGGCGAGGCCAAACCCCGAACCCCTAATTAAACACTAACAAATTGGGGGGGGGGGGGGGGGCAGGGAAAGTGGCCCCAAAATGCAGCTGCTTGTTACCCTTGTTACCGGTTAATTGGCTTTTTCGGGGTCCCCAAAGCCCTTCCCAGCCCAGTGGGACCACAGGGGTGCAGGTCAGCATTGGATGTGTGTGTGGTGGGGGGCAGCGCTCCGATTCCCCTGTTTCTGGAGGAAAATGCAATGGGTGAACACATTTATACACTTATTTTTACATCTGTATAAAATTATATATGTTTATATCAAAATCGCATCTATATGTAAAAATCCTACCTATGGTTATGGAAAATTACAACTATACTTACGTAAAAATATGTGTATTTTATATCTATATATAAGAGCACCCTATATTTCTATAAAATATATCTATATAATACCATCTATTTATAGGTATGTATCTATATCTATATCAAAAAACTATATCTGTATAAAAATATATGTTTTTTTTTATGTGTCTCTATAAAAGCGCCCTGCCCAGTGCTGGTTTCTGAGGAGCAATGCCCCAATATCTCCATTTTTCAGGAGAATCTCCCCCGGGGCTGTGCCTTGCTGGGGTTTTTGGGGAGTGCTGGGCCCCCCCTGCCCCATTTTGGGGGGGAGGGCACCCCGTCCTCAGGTGCCCGCCCCGCCCCCTGGCCCCCTAATCCCGATTAGGGTGGCTCAGGGTGGGGGGGCCGCTGCCCCGGCTCTAAATTTAACACCGGGGTGTCAGGAGCAATCACGTCAGTGCCCCGGGGTAATCCGGCCCTGTGCTCCCCACCCCCTCCCTGAATCTCCCCAAAAAGGGAAAGGGAGAGGGGAACCCCCCCACCCCGGACCCCAAATTATGGCCCCGCACACCCCAGAGTCACCCTCCGAAACGCAAGTTTTGGGGCACGGGTGGGGAATTTATTTATAATGAAGAAGGCGGCGGAGATGGGCGGGACCAGGATTAATTAGGAAGGAAACGAGGAGGATACGGTGAACATTGATGGGTTTTCTTTATTCCGTTGTCACCGCGGGGCGGAGAAACGCGGACGGTACAAAGCTCAAACGCACAAAGGGGAAACGAGGCAGGGGAGACCACAGTTCCACCCCCTCCGCCAGGGGCAGAGGGAAAGGAGCAAGAATAGGAGCTGTCCCCGTTTGGGGGCTTCGAGAAGCCAAAGCCCCAAAGCTCCTCTTTCCACCTCCAAAAATACACCAGGTTTGTGTAGAAAACCAGGGATTTCAAAAACTGTCCCCACCCCCCGCCCCACTATGTATTTGTTGCAGCTCAGAGAGAGGAAAGAAAAAAAAAAAGTGTACAAAAAGGGGAAAAACAAATCCAAAAGTCTCATAAACCCCTCAGAAGTCGTGTGTTGGTTTTTGCCTGTACGTCGTGAACGGAGTCAGCTCTCGCGACGTGTCGCAGCTGCTACGTGTGGGAGCAGGAGAAACACCCCCTCCACCTCCCCCACCCCACCCCCCCTGCACCCCCCCCCCCACCTCCATCCCACCCCAAATCTCTCCTACCGCCCAGTGCTGGCCGCCCTAAGCCCGCTCGCCGCGGATGCGACGCGCCAGCTGGATGTCCTTGGGCATGATGGTGACCCTTTTGGCGTGAATGGCACAGAGGTTGGTGTCCTCAAAGAGGCCCACGAGGTACGCTTCGCTGGCTTCCTGCCGGGAGAGAACCGCAGCCTCAAGGAGGGGGGGACTTACAGGGGGTTTAACTCGAGGGGGAACATTCTGGGGAGACTTAACGTGGCCCCGATATTCCCCCACCCCTCGGGTATCGTGCTGTGTGGGATGGGAGACGGGGGTTCTCACCTGCAGCGCCCCGATGGCAGCGCTCTGGAAACGCAGGTCGGTCTTGAAGTCCTGCGCGATCTCCCGTACCAGGCGTTGGAAGGGCAGCTTGCGGATCAGCAGCTCCGTGGATTTCTGGTATCGCCGGATCTCCCGTAAAGCCACCGTGCCGGGCCTGCAAGGGATTTCAGCGGTTAACGTGATCAAAATCGCTCTCGTGTGTAACACTGCACCCTTTCTGCGTCGAGTCACCCATGCAGCCGGGGCAGGGCCTGCAGCCGTGGGCAGGGGACCCCGAGCCCCGGCCTGCCGCTACCCCTGCCCACCGGGGGTGACATCGACCCCGGTACCTATAGCGATGGGGCTTCTTCACACCCCCCGTGGAAGGTGCGCTCTTCCTGGCGGCTTTGGTGGCCAACTGCTTCCGCGGCGCCTTCCCGCCGGTGGATTTCCGAGCCGTCTGCTTGGTACGGGCCATGCCGGACGGTCAGAGTCTGTCGAGGGGGCGAGAAAACACTGGAGTCGGCTCCAGGGCCGGGGAGTGAAGGGCGAGACCGACCGTTAGCGGTCGAGGGGTGGCCGGCTGCCCGTGCGGGACCTCAGCCCCCTTCTGTGAGGGAGGCGAGGGGGCTACCCCCTCGACCTCGGGGGTTGAGGTGGGCACCGGGCTGAGGGAGAGATGGCGGGCTAGCGGATCACGCCGCCGGGGCGGGCCCGGACCCGGGCGAGCCCCCATGGCCTGACCGCGCCGGGCTGGGGGAGGACGACTACCCCCCCCCTCGGCCCGGTCCCCTCAGGGCCCTCGGACTACAACTCCCAGAAGCCTTCGCGCCGCGTCACGTGCCCCTCCCTCCCCCCCCCACCCGGCTGATTGGCTGACGGCGCTCAGCCAACGAGTTCGCACGCTGCCAGCAGCGGGGAGGTACCGCCGAGTCCTCCCCCTAGACGGACGCGCCTCTCGACCTATCCTCTTCCCGGCATCTCAGCCAATCAGAGCCCCCTCCCTCCTCAGCCAACCAGCGGCCGGCGGCAGACGGAAGGCGGGACTAAGGGAGAAGCGTCTCCTCAGACGACCTCGGCGCCGGGCCGCGCCGCCCCCCCCCATCCGTCCTCTCCGCTCTCCCTCCTTCCCCGGACCGCCGTTACCGGGCAGCGACCCCCGACCCCGGCCCCGCACCGGCGTTACCTGCGTGCCCGGCTGGCGGCGATGCTGGAACCGTTGAGGGGTTGGGGGGGGTGGGGGTCGCGGGGTAACGCTGTCGGTGCACTCGCTCCCTTCCCGCCTTTCCAGGCAGAAAATGGCGGGCTCCCGGCGGAGGCTCTTTACCCGTCATGCACCGCGGCGGAGGTTGGGGTGGAAGCGGGGGGGGGAGGCGGGGGAGGGAGGTCGGCTGAGGTGAGGCGGGCCGGCGCCATCTTGTGACCCGCCGAGGGGAAGAGCCCGGCGCCGGGTTTGGGGCGGCTTCTGAGCCCCGGGACCGGGTTTCCACCTCGGTACGAGCCCTCGGTTAAAGCCAGACCGATTTTCTGTACCCCCTCCCCGCCCCAGTCTCCCTCCCCCCTCCTTTTGCCTTGAGTAGCCTCAGGAGGACGAGCGAGGGAGAGACCGTCGTCACCCCCTCAGCCCAAGGGAGCGTCCGGCCTTTGATTTTACCCCCTAAATACACCTTCACCGTTTCACACAGGTCGCTTCAGCACCGGCAACGCTTCACTGCCACAAATGGCGGGAAGGAGGAGCCTTAATCCTAGTTTTAATCCACCCGCCAGCACCGGTCAGACTCCTTTTGCCAAAATCTCTTCTCACGCTTGTCCGCGGCTGCTCGGTACAGCCGAAGGTGTGAGTTTAAAGCATTGCTGTGGAGCGGTGGGTGGAAAAAAACGAGGCGAGGGGATAAATCTTGGCTGCCTGACTCCTCGCCATAGTCACCAGAGGGCACGCGTCCGCCGCTGAGAGAAGCGACAGTCGCTGGGAGAGATCTGCAACCCAGGGGCGGTCTTAATTTTTAAGTTCCAAACGAGGGGATAAGAGTTGCTTAGGCCCCGGGAAACCCGCAGCAGGTCAAGGTGGGAACCTTCCGCCTCAACCCAGGGCACTGCTTGGCAAAACACCCACGCCGAACCGCCCCCCCCCCCCCCGCCAAAAAACCTGGCCCGGCTCAAATTTTCCACAACTTTATTCCAGAAAGGCCACCAAGCCGCCAGAGACTTACAGAAGGCAACTGGAACGCTGGGGTGGGAGTTTGGGGTCCAGCCACCACCGGGCAGAGAGGGAAAAAGAATTAAATTGCTGGAATAACTTCGGTTTTGAAGCTTTTTTTTCCCTATTTTTCAACCCGGCAGGCTCGGCGAAAGCTTCCTGTGCGGATTAGCAGCGGGGGGGAAATAAAAACCCAACCCAACCCAAGCTTGACCCGGCTGAAAATAGGAGCGTCGGTGAAGGCGGTTAGTGTGGAGGGAAAGGAGCTGGGGGGGGGGGAAGCGAAGCTCGACGGCCACCCGCCGCCCTCGTGCCGACATCCTGCGCGGTGTCTGGAAACAGCCCAGTGCCGGCGGACGTTTCGGCGGTTCCCGTCATGGAGCGCTCGGCCGACGCGAGGGAGGCGGTCGCCGGTGGAGCTGTGGGAGGAGAGGGCTGATTCGGCGACATCCCGACGCTGGCGTGGCGCCGTCGGTATCGCCGACGATACCGTACCTTCGTTAGGGGTGCCGGGGCGGACCCCGACGCCTAGGACAGGCGGGTTTTGATGGCGGCCATGATCTTTTGGAGCTTGGCGTCGCTGTCGACGAAGCCGTCACCGTTCTGGCGGAGGGAGAACGCTTGCGTTGAGTCCCGGGGGTGTTGGTGCACCCCGGCACGGCACCGGCAAGGCTGAGGTTGGGGGGGGGGGGGGGGCGTCACCCACCTTCTTAGAGTGGACCAGGCGGCCGCCCACCGTCACTTCAAACCATCCTGTCACCTCCCGCGTCCCCTGGCCGCTCTGTGGGGACACGGGGGGGGGAGGGTCACCTTGGCCCTGGCTGACAGCCCCCCCCATGTCATGTCGTCCCCCCCCCCCCAAAACTCACCACCTGCAGCGCGCCTGGGAAGCGTCTCTCCAGCTCCTGCTTGAGCTGTTGGTACTGAAAGCGAGGGGGGGCAGG
Source organism: Necrosyrtes monachus (assembly GCA_037953605.1). Taxonomy (NCBI): domain Eukaryota; kingdom Metazoa; phylum Chordata; class Aves; order Accipitriformes; family Accipitridae; genus Necrosyrtes; species Necrosyrtes monachus. The sequence goes on along the minus strand of JAZGTQ010000157.1, from coordinate 1,243,305 downwards.
GGGGGAGTGTCACCCCCCTGCCCGTTTGGGGGGGGCAGCCCCTCGTGGGGGGATGGGACGGGACACGAGTGGGGGGACATGGCTCACCTTGGGGCTGTAGCCTCAGGCTCCGCTGCGGGGAGGGGGGGGACGACAAGCGGTCAGTAGGACGCCTGTAAAGGGACACCCCCCCCCATAACCCCCCCTCTGTCCCCGCCGTGCACAAGGGCCCCCCGCCCCGAGCGCACACCTTGCACATCCCCCCCCCCCCCGCCCCGCACCTTGCGCGAGGGCGTGTCCCCCCCCAAACCCAGCAGCAGGGTGTCGTGTGTGTCCCCCCCCCCCCGCCCCGGGTGTGTTGTGTGTGTCCCGTGTCCCCCCCCACCCCGCTACCAGTAGAGCACGGAGACGCGGAGCGGCTCGGCCATGGCGGCGGCGGCGGCTGCGCAGAGGGGCGGTCCCGCCCCGGGGGGGGTCTCCAACCTTCCTCCCCCCCTCCCGGCTCGTTTCTGGGGAGCGCCCAGGGGATTGCCCGCCCCCCCGGTGTAACCAGTGCGTCCCCAGTATAACCAGTGCAACACTCCGCTATAACCAGTGCAGCCCACCGCAGTATAAATAGTGTATCACACCAGGATAACCAGCGCATCCTGCAGTATAACCACTGCATCCCCCCCGCAGTATAACCGGTGCATCGCCCAGTATAACCAGTGCATTCCCCCAGTATAACCAGTGCATTCCCCCCAGTATAACCAGTGCATTCCCCCAGTATAGCCAGCACATCCCCCAGTACAACCAGTGCATCTGCCAGTACAACCAGTGCAACCCCCCGTATAACCTGTGCATCCCCCCAGTATAACCAGCGCATCCCCCCAGTATAATCAGCGTATCCCTCCCAGTATAACCAGTGCATCCCCCCAGTATAGCCAGTGCATCCCCCAGTATAATCAGCACATCCCCCCAGTATAACCAGCGTATGACAGTATAACCAGTGTATTACACCAGTGTAACCAGTGCGTCCCTCCAGTATAACCTATGCATCTCCCCAGGATAACCTGTGCATCCCCCCCAGTATAACCAGCACATCCCCCTCAGTATAACCAGTGTATCACACAGTATAACCAGTGCATCCCCCCAGTATAACCAGTGTATCACACAGTATAACCAGTGCATCCCCCCCCAGTATAAGCAGCACATCCGCCAGTATAACCAGTGCATCCCCCCAGTATAACTAGTGTATCACACAGTATAACCAGTGCCTCACTCCAGTTTAACCAGTGCATCCCTCCTAGTATAATCAGCACGTCCGCCAGTATAACCAGCACATCCCCCCAGTATAACCAGTGCATCCCCCCAGTATAACTAGTGTATCACACAGTATAACCAGTGCCTCACTCCAGTTTAACCAGTGCATCCCTCCTAGTATAATCAGCACGTCCGCCAGTATAACCAGCACATCCCCCCAGTATAACCAGTGCCTCCCCCCCAGTATAACCAGTGCGTCCCCCCAGTATAACCTGTGCATGCCCTGCAGTATAACCAGCGCATCCCCCAGTATAACCAGTGCCTCCCCCCAGTATAACCAATGTATCACACAGTATAACCACTGCATCCCCCCCAGTATAACCTGTGCATCCCCCCAGTATAACCATTGCCTCCCCAGTATAACCAGTGCCTCCCCCTCAGTATAACTGGTGTATCACACCAGTATAACCAGTGCACCCCCCCAGTATAACCAGTGCCTCCTCCAGGATAACCAGCGCAACCCCCAGTATAACCTGTGCATCACACCCCCCCCACCCCGCCGGTACCGGGGCCGCCCCGCGCGTTCCCGCCGCTCCCCGGGGCCGCGCACAGCCGGGGCCGCGCTCGGCGCTCCCGGGCGGCGGCAGCTGCTGCGGCTGCGGCGGGGATGGGGCCGCGGCGCTGAGCGGGGGGGGCCCGGCGGGGCGGGGGGGGGGCCGGGCCGGCGCCCCCCGGTCCCGACGCGATGGGCGAATGGACCATCCTGGAGCGGCTGCTGGAGGCGGCGGTGCAGCAGCACTCCACCATGATCGGCAGGTGAGCCCACGGCGCTGGGGGGGGGACACGACAGGACCCCCCCCCACGGCCCCACCGCCGCCCCAGCCCCACGCTGCCCCCCGGGGGCAGCATCCCCACACCGCCCTGTCTTCCCCCCCCCCCATCCCCGCACCCCCACGGACCCCACACACACCCCCAGGGTCAGCAACTGCCCCTGGGGGAGGGCGGGGGGCAGGGGCATCACCCTTGGGGCCACGGTGGGTCCCTGTGGGGTGACAACGGGTCCCCACAGGGCACCGCCCCCCCCAAGGGGCTGGGAGGTGGCCTCGGGTGTGGGGGTAGCGGAGGGACCCGCTGTCACCTCCCCGCTGGCAGGAGGTGACAGCTGTGATAACAGGGACACCGTGGGGACGGTCATAGCCCGGGGGGGGGGCCTTCCCGCGTGGGGACCGGCCACGGGGGGGGGTGTCCTTGCTGGAGGGGGTGGGGTGGGGAAACGGGGCCGTCAGCTGCGTTTTGGGGACCAGCGGTGCCTGGTGAGATGCAGGTGTGGGAGAGGGGACAGGAGGTCCCCACGTTTCCCCCGCTAGCAGCACATCCCCAAACCTGCACCCCACACCCCCCCCAAAAAAAACCTGCGCCCCATGTCCCACCTCCAAACCTGCACCCCAGCTCCCTCAGGGCGCCTGGGAATGGGCTCCCACCTGCCATGGGGTGCACGGGGCACTGGGGGGTCCCACTGTCCCCCGGGGGGAGCAGGGGATGACACCCCCCACCCTGCTTGTCCCCACCCCTCCTGGCAGAGCTGCAGCAAGAGGAACGAGTATCGATGGGTCAAGGTCAGGGGCGGGGGCATGGGGGGAGATGGGCCTGGGAAGCACCCAGGGGTCCAGGTAGGACCTGGGGGTCCGGGTTTGGGTTGGACCTGGGGGTCTGGGTTCAACCCATGTGTCTGAGTGGGACCTGGGGGGTCCAGGTCCAGGTCAGACCCACGTCCAGGTTCAACCCACGTAGCCTGGTTTGACCCACGTTGTCGCAGTTCAACCCACGTATCCCAGTGCCCACGTAGGACCCACGTGTCCAGGTCCGACCCACGTGTCCAGGTCCGATCCACGTGTCCGGGTCCAGGTAGGACCCCCACATCCAGGTCCAACCCACGTGTCCAGGTCCAACCCACGTGTCCGGGTCCAACCCACGTGTCCGGGTCCAGGTAGGACCCATGTGTCTAGATAGGACCTACATGTCTAGGTCCAGGTAGGACCCAGATGTCCGGGTCGAGGTAGCACCCACATGTCCAGGTAGGATCTGCACATCCAGGTCCAACCCACGTGTCCAGGTAGGACCCACACGTCTGGGTCCAGGTAGGACGCACGTGTCCATGTCCAGCCCACGTGTCTAGGTCTAGGCAGGATCCGCATGTCCAGGTAGGACCCACAAGTCTGGGTCTGGGTAGGGCCCACGTGTCAGAGTCCGGGTGGTCGCACCTCCTCCCTCCCTCCCTCCTCTCGAGCAGGATCTTGCTGACGGTGGTGGTCATTTTCCGTATCCTGATTGTGGCCATCGTGGGAGAGACGGTGTACGAGGACGAGCAGACCATGTTCATGTGCAACACGCTGCAGCCGGGCTGCAACCAGGCGTGCTACGACAAAGCCTTCCCCATCTCCCACATCCGCTACTGGGTCTTCCAGATCATCCTGGTCTGCACCCCCAGCCTCTGCTTCATCACCTACTCCGTCCATCAGTCGGCCAAGCAACGGGAACGGCGCTACTCCTTCCTCTACCCGCTCTTGGAACGGGACGGTCGCGAAACCAAGAAGACCAAGACGATCAATGGGGTGCTGGCACCCAGCCCGGAGGGGGTCTGCAAGGAAGAACCCGACTGCCTGGAGGCGAAGGAGCTACCCGGCCCACCGCCGCGACCCCCCCGCAGCTCCAAAACCAAACGACAAGAGGGCATCTCCCGTTTCTACGTCATCCAGGTGGTTTTCCGCAACGCCCTGGAGATCGGTTTCCTAGCCGGGCAGTATTTCCTCTACGGATTTAACGTGCCAGCCATCTTTGAGTGCGATCGTTACCCTTGCGTCAAAGAGGTGGAGTGTTACGTCTCGCGACCCACCGAGAAGACCGTCTTCTTGGTCTTCATGTTCGCCGTCAGCGGCGTTTGCGTCCTCCTCAACCTGGCCGAGCTCAACCACTTGGGTTGGCGCAAGGTCAAAGCCGCCGTCCGGGGGGTGCAGGCGCGTCGCAAATCCTTGGTGGAAGTGCGCAAGAAAGACCTCTCCCCCCCGGTCCCCGCGCCTGCGCTCGGCCGGACGCAGTCCAGCGAGTCTGCCTACGTCTGAACCCCCCCCCTTCCACTGGGGGAAGACGGTGCTGCCCACCCCCCCTCCCCAAAATCGCCGGGGTTCCCCCCTCTCCGGTTTGCTGCAAGGGCTGACGCTGAGTCTCGGCGTTGATCGACCTCTTCACGTCATGGTGCAAGCGGGGAGTGGGGCGGAGGCGGGGGGAGCCCCACGACCTGCACCCCGACGGCCTCTGGGCCGGGGGGCAAATGGGGGGGGTGGGTGGGTGAGTTATTTATTTGGTAGAGGGAATGGGGGGGGGGCAGAGCCCCCCCTCCGCCCCCCTGAAATGTAAATAAATGGGCTGGAGGATTGAGCGCTGAGCTCTAACTGGGGATTGGGGGGTGTCGCTGGACGATATCCCTCCCCCCCGCCAAGCGTGGCAGGGGAGGTCCCCGGTGCTGCAGGGTGCCTGGCACCCCCCCCCCCTTCCCCCCCTCCCGGATTTGCAGCCTCTAATCCGCTCTCTAATAGCTCTAAAGAAGGGAAAGGGGCTGAGCCAGGCACCATCTGCCAGGGCCCCCCCCGGGGTTGGGGGCGGGGGGGGCCAGCCGCCACCCAGCCCTGCTGCTGTGAACCCAAAGGAGACGGCGCTGGTACAAAGGGTTTTATTGGGATGCGGTGCCCGGCGGGATCCGGCGGCTACAGCCTGTAACAGAGAACGGCCGGTTGGGGGGGGGGGGGGGGTGTCGGTGGGGGGGGGTCCGGGCCCATGGCAGCCCCACTGCGGCCCTACTCACATCACTTCCCGGAAAGCTCTCTTCTCCACATATTTCAGGCGATACCTCCTCTTGAACCTGGTGAAAGATATGAAGAAACGGGTCAAAAATCGACCCCCCAACCTGCCCTGAATCCAGGGGGCGGTCAGAATGACACCTCCCCCCTCGCCCCCCCCCAGCCCCATTCCTTACTTGGCCCTCTCCCGCGGCTCGATCAGGCTCCTCTTCTGCAGGCTCTTGAAGCGGTCGCGCAGGACGCTGCCCTCGGGCTGGGGGGAGGTCGAGCGGGTCAGCGACGGCATGTTGAGCCGGGGGGGGGCACAGGGTGGCAGGGGACACCACCCTGCCACCTCCTAGCCAGGTTTGGAGGGGGGGGACGCCCCCCCCGCCCCCAGCGCCGTCCTGCGGCGCTGCCGGCACCCTCAGCACCCAGGCCCTCGCCTACGCGACGAGGTCCCGGGACCCCGGAGACCTTCACATTCCCAACCCCACCCCGCCGCGGGGGGGGGCTGCGAATCCTCCTAGCGCAAGGATGGGTCTCATCACTGGGTGCCGGCATCCCCCCCCCCGGCCCTGCCAGCCCCCCCCAAGGGGGGTGACCCACCTTCAACGTGCGCAGGGACTCGGCCAGCTCGTCGCTCAGCTGTACCTCCAGGCTGGGCTCCTCGTACCTGTGGGGATGGGGGGGTGGTTTCAGAGGGGGGGGGGAGGTTCAGAGAGAAGGGGGGGCAGTATCAGGCAGCCGCCCCCCCCACCCTCTCCCCACTCACTTGAGGGGCCCCAGGCGTCGGGGCAGCGCGTCCTTCGCCCGACGCTTGGCCAAACGCGCCTGCCGTCGTCGCAGCAGCTCCGCTTCCCACCGCTTCACCTGCCGCCGCAGCGAACGCAGGCGGAAAAGCTCCTGCCGCCGGCAACGCGCCGCCTTCTCCCGGCGCTGCCGGGCCGCCTGCGGGCACAACCGCGTCAGGAACCCGGCAGACCCCCCCACGCACCCCCTGAGCCGTCGTGCGTGCGTCCCCCCCGGAGCCGTCCTCGCACCAGGGCTCGGGCTTCCTTCTCCCGCCGGCGCTGCTGCTCCGTCTTCTTCTCCTGCCGCGGGGCCGGTTTTGGCGCATCCCCGGGCCCTGCCGGCGCTGCCGGTGTCTGCTCATCTTCCTCGTCCCCCGACTCCTCCAGCAGCCCCTCGCACTGCTCCTGGAAAACTGTCTCCTGGGGGGCGAGAAGGGGGGGTCAGCACCCCGTTTTGGGAACGGAGCCTCTCCTGTGCTCCCCCCCCAACCTGCTCCCAAGGAAAAGGGTTGGAGGAGGGACACGGGGCGGGGCTGCAGGGCCCCCCCCCCCAAACCCGCGCCGTGGGTCTGGGGCGGGGGGGGTCGTCTCACCGCAGTGGGGAGCTCGGCGCCCTCGGGGATCTTCAGCTGCCTCTCCACCTTGTCCTCCGCCCTCTTCTTCCTCACCTCCACCTCGTGAGCCCGCAGCAGCAGCGCCTGCGGGGGCCGGCGGCACCGTCACCCCCAAAACAAAGGGGACAGCTCCCCCACCCCCGCCTCCCCGTGCTGGGGAGGGGGGGGAAACGGGGGGACCACCACCCCGCACCCACAGCCTGCCCCCCCTCCGCCTCCCCAAACCTGGTGGTCCTCAAAGGTGGGGTTGTAGGAACCGCCGGCGGCGATGACCTCCACGGCAGGGACCTGCGAAGGCTTCGTCTGCAGCCTGGCAGGGCGCTGCGGGGGAGGAGGGGGCAGCTGGGGTGAGGGGCTCTGCCCGGCTGGGCCCCCCCCCAGCCCAGTTTCTGCCCCCCCCCAGACTCACCTTCACCCTCTGCTTCTTGGTCTGCTGCAGGAACCAGCCGTCCTGCCCCGCCAGCGCCTGGTCCAGGGGGTCTGCGGGGAAACCGGCACCCCCCCCTCACCCCAAAGCTCCCAGGACAAGCTCGGGGGGGGGGGGGGGGGCAATGCTGACTGACCCCCCCCCCCCGCCCAAAAAAGCCCCACAGGAGGGAGGGGCTCCCCTGACACAACTAAATAAACTGGGGGTCGTTCCCCACATCACTCTGGTTTTTGTGCCCCCACCCCCCACCCCCGGGGCACCACTTAAGGTTAATCCCACTTCAGCCCCAGGGGAGAGAAGCCGCTCCCCCCTCGATTTTCACACAAAACCCCCAAATTTTCCTTGCTGCCCTCCCTCCTACCCCTCCCCGGGAAAGACCTTGCTGCAAAAGCCAGGAAAACATCCCCAAAAACACCAGGGCCGGCGCCAATTCCTGCCAGGAAGCCCCCCTACAACCAGCATGTGCCACCCCCCCCCACTTACTATCGGCCCCCCAGATGTCGTAGAAACCCCTTTCGGGGTCCGAGCGCCCCTTTTCCGGTGCTTTGTCCGGTGGGGCCCCCCCTCGCCGCAGCCGGGCTCGCAGGCGCCGCTCGGCGCGGGGCAGCACCCCCTTTTCCGCTTGTTTCTCCCAAAACTGCTGTCGTCGCTTCTCTTTCCGCCCATTGGGGATCTGGTGAGCCAAAATACTGCGGGGGGGGGGGGGGGGGGGCAAGGTCAGCTCAGGGTGGAGGGGGGGTGCAATACCACCATGTTGTGTGTCGTGTCCCCCCCCCGCCGTCCCCCCTCACTTTTTGGGTGCCGGCACCTTGGAGTCGGGCTGCAGGACGAGGTCGACGTGCAGGGGCTTCTCCTTGCCCTTGTTCAGTTGCCGATCTGGGGCGCACCGGCGGGGGGGGGGAACACGCACACAAGTCACCCCCAAACGCCGAGGAAAGGAAGTTGGGGTGTTGTTGTTGTTGTGTCCCCCCCCCCAAAAAAAAACCCCACTCACCCTTCTCCGTGTTGCCGGTGTCCACAAAGAAGAGCCCCTCGTCCGGCTGCTCTGCAATCAGCCCCCTGAGGAGGAGCCCCCCCCCGACCCTGGTCAACTCCCGGGGTGGGGGGCTCCCCCTTCCCCCAACACCCCCCCAAAGGCTTCTAACAGCCCCCAGTGCCCCCCCCAAACCTCAGGGTCCCCCCCCTTTACCCCTTACACATAATCCAAGCCCCCCCTCGCACCCCCCCCCAGCTCCTGCTTCCCTCCCCCCGCCAAGACCCCTCTCAGCCCCCCACCTCGCTCAAGGGACCCCCCCCCCCAAAACCTCTCTTTCCAGAGCCCTCAAGCGCGCGCCCCCCCCCCTCGGCCCGGGACACCCCAAAGCCCCTCCGAGCCCCCCAAAGCCCCTCTCACACCTCGCAAGTCCGTCCCCCCGTCCCCCCCCCCAAGGGTCCACGTGGCCTCTGGGGGCCTCTCGCTCCTCCAGGACCCCCCCCCCCGGTGCCCTCAGCCCCTCCCGAAGCCGTTCGTGACCCCCCCCAAAAGACGCCGCCGGGTGTCCCGTGTCCCCCCCCGCCGCCCTCACCCTGTGGCCCGCTGCTGCAGCACCACGTCCTCAAGGAAGTCGCCGATTTCGCGGCCCAGCCGCGCCTCGGGGCCGGCCCAGCGCTTCCAGCCCTTCTTGCGGTTGCGGGGACCGCGGGAGCGGCGGCGGACGGTGGCGGGATCCCGCGACCCGGGGCTCAGGCCCAGAAACGAGGTGGATGCTGCGGGCACCGCCATCTTGAAAGGAAGAGCCAGGCCGCGGCGGCTTGACGGAAGCGCTGCGCGGCCACTTCCGGCCGCCATCTTGGGGAGGGCGGGGAGAGGCGGGGACGCCATCTTGGGGAGGGCGCGGAAGGCGGCGGCGCCATCTTGGGGAGGGCGGGGAGAGGCGGGGACGCCATCTTGGGGAGGGCGGGGAAGGGCGGCGGCGCCATCTTGGGGAGGGCGGGGAGAGGCGGGGACGCCATCTTGGGGAGGGCTGGGAAGGGCGGCGGCGCCATCTTGGGGAGGGCGGGGAGAGGCGGGGACGCCATCTTGGGGAGGGCGGTGTCCAGCTGTGTCGGGGGGGGCTCCAGATGTGGGTGTGTGTCCCCCAGATGTGCCCCAAACACCCCTGGCGTGGGCCCAGGAGGGGGCCTCGGGCCCCCGAACCGGCTCCAGATGTGCCCCACCCCCCCCCCCAAGCTCTGGCACACGCGTGCACACGCAACTTCATGCCTGGACACGCGTGTGCTCGCCTCCCTCCCCGCCTCGTGCATGCCATGCCCCCCCACGGGCCTGCACGCGCCCACGTGCGGGCATCCGCATCCATGTGCACACACACGCTCCCCCCCCCCGCATGCTGACACGTGTGCACAAACACACGTGTGGGCACGCACACGCGTTCACGCCTCTGCTCCCGTGCTGCCGGACACGCTCACACATGTGCGTGAGCACCCACCCGCGCACATGTATGGTGTCACACGCACGCGTGTGAGCACCCACCCGTGCACACATCCCCCACGTGTGCATGCACATGCACCCACACCCATGCACACGTGTGTGCCAGCCCCTGACACCCCACGGGCACCCCCCCACCCACGCACCCCCTCCTTTGCAACACCCCCCTTTGCACACCCACCCCACCTTGCACCCCTCCCTTGCACACTCACGCCCCTTACAACCCCTCTCTTGCACGCACCTTCTCCCTCGCACACCCCCTCCTTTGCAACACCCCCCTTGCACACACACCCCCTTGCACACCCGCCCTTTGCACACCCACCCCTTTTCTCACCCCCGTTGCACACACACCCCTTGCACACCCACCCTTTTTGCACACACCCCCTTGCACACCCATCTCTTTTCTCACCCCCCACCCTTTTTGCACACTCCCCCCCACACTCCCTTGCACACGCACCCCTCCCCAGACCCACAGCCGCCATGGCTCCATCAGCCGCATCCTCCCTTTATTGGGGCGTGGGGAGAGGTCTCGGGGTTGGGGGGGGGACGACTTTGCAGGACTGGGGAGGGGTGGGCTACTCAGCGGATCCCTTGGGCCGACGCTTGGAGGGGGGCACCAAGCGGGGGGGCAGGTCAGCCGGCAGCCCCCTCCCCTCTAGTTTCGCCCCGATGAGGTGACCGGCCAAGGCGAATTCTTCGGCGTCCAACATGCCGTCGCGGTCGACGTCGCTCAGCTGCCAGATTCGGCCCAGGACGGAACTGGGCAAGTTGCTGCTCACCATCCACCCCCGCGCCCGCCGCCCGCTCAGCTTCCCCCCCATCGGAGCCAGCCCGTAGAAGATCTCGTCGTACTTGGCCTTGTCCTTCGTCACCACCCATTCCTCCTCTTCCTCGCCTTCTTCCTCCTCCTCTTCCGTCCCGCTGAAGGGACCCTGACGGGTACCGTCGAAGGCTCCCCCCTGCACCCCGGCACCCTCCGGTGCTTCCAGCTCCTCTTGGCGCAGCAACGGCATCAGGGCGGCGATGTCGGTCGTCAGCAGCTCGTCCAGCGCCTCCAGCATCCGCGGCTTCAGCCCCGGGAACCGGGCGAAGTCGTGGACCAGCAGCAGCTCCTGGATGGGGAAGGGGGCGGGGACGACATGGGGAGGGGGGGTCAGCATCCCGACGGATCCCCCGGCACGGGGGTCAGCATCCCAGCACAGGGCTCATCATCCCACCAGATCCCCCCAGCACACGGGTCGGCATCCCACTGCCCCCCACCCCCGGCACGGACATCGCAATTCCCCCCCCTCCCCGACCCCCACCTGCATGCGGGCGCAGTCGGGGAAGTCTCCGGGCGGGATGTGATGCTCCAGCTGGATGCGGGCGAAGAGGAGCGGCAGTTTGGCGATGAGCTGCTTCTTCTTGTTGTCCTTCCCGAAGACGGAGGGCATCTCCTTCTTCAGGCGGCTGATGATGTGCGCGTGGACCTGGGGGCAAAGGGGGGGGGGTGTCAGGGCACCTGGGGGTCCGTTCTGCAGGAAGGTGGCGGGGGGGTGTCCAAGTGTCGTGCTGGTGGATCGCACGGCACAGCACAGGGTGGGAAGCGTGGGAACCCGGACGCCTGGGTCCCCTCCATGGCCGAGAGCCTTCAGTGGGAGAGCTGAAACCGGGGGGGTGGTTTGTCCCACGGGGGGGGGGGGCCTCTGGGTGCCCACCCACCACACGGCCCCATCCCTGTCCCATCTCCATCCCCATTCTGTCCCTGTCCCCGTCCCTGTCTCCATCCCTGTCCCATCTCCGTCCCCATTCTGTCCCCGTCCCCATCCCTGTCTCCATCCCTGTCCCATCTCCATCCCCATCCCATCCCTGTCCCCCTCCCCATCCCCGTCCCCATCCTCATGTCCCCGTTCCCATTCCCATCCCCATCCCATCCTGTCCCATCCCGGCATGCGTGGCGGTCCCGTCCCCATCCCCGTCCCCGTCCCCATCCCCGTCCCTGGGCGTCGCGGGCGGCGGATGCGCCGCACAAAGGGCCGCGGCCGCAGGTGGCCGGATGCGATAAGGCCGGCGGCGGTGGGGGGGGGGCAGGGGGGGAAGAGGGAGACGGGGAATAACGCCAACCCCCACCCTCTCCCTTCCGTCCACCCCCCCCCCCCGGACCCCCGTGGCCAGACGCCAGGGTGATGGGTTGGGGACAGAAGGCTGCTTCATCTCCCCCCTCCCCAGCCCTAAACAAGTCCCCCACAATCCTGGGGGGTCTCAGCACATTGAGGGGGGGGTGGAGCAGGGAACTTGCCTGGGAGTGGGGGCTGGGGGGGGGGGGCACGTTAATTATTCTGTAATAGCAGGGGCGGAAGGCGCTACCTCACGGGAAACCCTTAACGAGGAAGCCAGGCACAGGATGGGGTGGGAGGGGGGAACACGATGACGTTCCCCCCCCCCCCCCCAGGCAATAGGGCCATTGTTGGAGATGGCTGGGAGCCACCGGGACTGAGGGGACCCCCTGAGCCCCCTCTTGGGTCCAGGAAAGGGGACCCCAAACCATCAGCGCTCCTTCTCCTCCTGGAGATGGGGAGAGCTCCAAGGAGTCCTGGTGTCCCTCCCCTTGGACCCATCGGAGCCATGGAGAGCTCCAAGGAGTCCTCATGTCCCCATGGCCCCACCGGAGCCGTGGAGAGCACCCACGCACCCAGTTGGCCGCACTCACCCTAACGAGCCGTGCCCGCTTGACGAGGTCATTGAGCTTCCTCAGGGCGGCGTTTCGAGGCAGGTTCTGGATGTCCTGGAACAAGTCCTGCTCCTCCAACTCAAAGAGCTGCCGGTTGTCGGTGATGAGGAGCGGTTCGGACCAGAAGGACCCGATGAAGACGCGCAGCACCTCGGGGGTGTTGAACACCTTCCCCAGGGACCACATCAGCGCCCCGTAGACGCGCATCAGCTGCTGCGTCTCCACCATGTCGGCCTTGTTCAGGACCACCCGGATCTTGTCCTCGTTGCCCTTGAGGGCTCGGATGGCCTCGGAGAACTCGTCCGAGATCTCCAGCTTGTGGGCATCGAAGAGGAGGATGATGAGGTCCACGCGCTCGGCGAACCACTGCAGCACGGCCGGGAAGTCATAACCTGGGAGGGGAGGGCAGAAAGGGAGAATTGGGGGCTCCTCAGGGCTGGGCTGGGGTGCCCGTGGGGTTGGGGGACCCCGGGAAGGGGGTGCTGCCATGCTCAGGGTGCAAATGAGCAGCACCCCAGAGGGGTCTGCATGGAGGGGAAGCCAAAACTGACCTCAAAACCCAACCCTAATTCCAACCTAAACTCTAACCCTAACCCCAACCTCAATCTCAACTCTAACCCCAACCCTAACCCCAAAACTCAATACTAACCCCAACCTGAAATCCAACCTTCATCTCAACCCTAACCCCAAAACCCAATCAAACCCTAACCCCAATCTCAAACCCGATCTTCATCTCAACTCTAACCCTAAGCCTAACTCCAAAACCCAATCCTAACCTCAACCCCAACCTCGAACCCAACCTTCATCTCAACCCTAACCCCAAACCTAACCCCCAACCTCAACCCTAATCCCAACCCTAACCCCCAAACCTGACCCCAACCCCAAATCCCAATCCTAAACCCAACTCCAACCTCAAACCCAACCTTAATCTCAACTCTAATAACCCCAAAACCCAACCCTAATCTCAACCCTAACCCCCAAACCCAACCCCAACCCAAACCCCCACCCCAGCCCCTGCCTGGAGCGGGGTCCCGCCCTGGGGTCTTGCTCTGCCCTCCTCTTCCCTGCACCCCTCCGCTGAGCCCCCCCGTCCCTGACACCCCCCCGCCCGCCCCGGTGCAGCACCCAACCCTTGCCCACGCGGTGGCCCCGCTCGGCAGCACCCCGGGGTGCTGGGGGCCATCGGGGTGCCGTGACACCCACGGCCCCTCTGCGATGGCCCCCGCTCCCTCCCCGGCCCCCCCCCTTGGTAGCGGGAGGCCCCGAGAGCCTGGAAAAAAGCACCAAAAAAGGAAATGCGGCAAGTCCTGGGAAAAGTCTCTCTGTCCCCATTCTGGTCCCCGTCCCCATCCCTACCCCTGACCCCGAACTTGACCTAATCCTTGTCCTTGACCCCAACCCCGGCCCCCCCCCCCCCGGCCCCCCATGCATACTGCAGCAGGGAGCGTCCAGCCAGGAATTTGGCCTCAACCCAGCCCCAGCCCAGCCCTGACCCCCCCTTTTCCCGGCCCTCCCCTTTTTCCAGCCCCCACTTTTCCCAGCCCCCTCTTTTCTAGGCCCCCCCCACCTGGGGGGGGGTGTCTCCTCCAGCCAAGCCCCCCCTCCCCCCCCCCCGCCATCCATGGGGCCATTTCAGGAGCCGGTGCCAAGGGTCTTGGAAGAGGCTGAGGGTTTTGGGGTGGGGAAGGGAAAGGGGGGGGGGGTCCGGGGGGGAGTCACGGCCTCCGCAGTGGGGCAGCCGGCCTGGAAAGTTGGCAGCGACCCCGGGGATGTGGGGCGAGCCCCCCCCCTGCCCGCCCAGCCCCGCAAAGGGGGTCCCGGATAACCACCCCCCTCTCTCTCCGGGACCCCCTCGTTGCTCATCCCGGCCCTGGAGGGCAGTGGGGTGGGGTGGGGGGGAGTGTTGGCACCCCCCCCCCCCCCAGCTCTTGGGAACCCATTGCGTCGCCTTTGGCACCCATCGCCGGAGCCTCACCCCACCCGCTGGCAAACCCCCCCCCCCGGCTCTACCCCACCCCTTGGCACCCGCTGGGCCTTGCGCCACCCAGCAGCACCCCGCTGTGTTTTGCAACCTCCGTTGGCACCCCCTTACAGTTTGCAACCCCCCCTCCCGTTAGCACCCCGCTGCGCCTCGCACCCCCCCCCAGCAGCACCGTATTACACCTTGCACCCCCCCCCATCTGCACCCCACTGTGCCTTGCAGCCACCCGTTGGCACCCCGGTGTGTGTTGCACCTCCTCTTTGCACCCCCCACTGCGCTTTGCACCCCCCCGTTTGCACCCCACTAAACCTTGTGCCCCCCATCTGCACCCCATTAAACCGTGCGCCCCCCATAATGCCTTGCACCCCCCCATCTGCACCCCATTAAACCGTGCACCTCCCATTTGCACCCTATTATGCTTTGCACCCCCCCATTTGCACCCCATTAAACCTTGCACCCCCCATTTGCACCCACCATAACGATTTGCACCCCCCCATTTACACCCCATTAAACTGTGCACCCCCATTTGCGCCCCATTAAACCGTGCACCCCCCCATTACGCTTTGCAACCCCCATTTACACCCCGTTGAACCTCGCACCCCCCCATCTGCACCCCATCACGCCTCGCACCCCCCCACTTACACCCCCTGACATTTTGCACCCCATTACCCTTTACACCCCCCCCCGCACTCCCCCCTCCCCCGTGTCCATCCCCCACCGCATCTTGCACCCCTCCACCTCCTTGGGGTCCCACTCACGCGCCCCCCCACCCCCCCCCCGGGTTGGAAGGGGTGGGGAACCCCCCCCCAACCCACGCGTGTCCCGGTCGCGGGTGTGGGGCCCCCCCCTCACCCCGGCAGACGCGCTGTTTGGCCCCCGAGAGGATGCCGGGGGTGTCGATCAGGCTGATGCTCTCCAGCACCTGGTTGGGGAGGTGGGCGCACATGAACCTGCGCGGGAGGAGCCGCGTTAGTGCCCCCCCCGGCACCCCCCCGGACCCCCTTAGACCCACCCCCACCTCGACACCCCCCCCCCCCTCGACCCCCGGGGTCTGGGATTGCGAGGGGGTCCGTGGGAGCGGGGAAGGGTGGGCAGCACCCACTCGTGGATGGGGGGGCCCCCCCCCCCCAAGTGCCAGCGCATCTGCCAGCCCCTGACGGCCTCTTTCCGAGGGCGGGGGGGGGCGGGGGGGGGCGGCTCTGGGCCAGCGGGGCCTTGGCAGGCTCCGGAGCCGCATTCCTGATGCCTGGCTCATCCCCCACCCCTTCCCGACCCCCCCACCCGTGGGGGTGGGGAGCAGACCCCACCCCCCTCCTTTCCAAGGGGTGACCCCAAACGGGACCCCCCCACCCGGGGTCTGAGCGGGGGGGGGGGGGGGGGCGCTGCCCCCCACATTTTGGGCTTTTGGGGGGTTGAGAGAAAATACCCCAAATTGGAGAAAAAACCCCAAGAATCGGAGGATGAAATCTGGGATCCCCCCTCCCAAGGTGGGATCGTGGGGGGGGTGTCCCCCATTTCTTTTAGGGGTGGGGGCTTTGCTCCAGTAAGGCTCAATTTGTGGCTTACTGGGTGGAGCGGGACCCCCCTCACCCAGCCCTGGGGTGGTGATGATGATGATGATGATGATGATGATGATGATGATGATGATGATGATGGCGGGGGGGGGTAGTGGAATATTGGGGTGGGGGCTGCACTTACCGATTGAGGAAAGTATTCCCGAAAGGATTAAGTTTCCGGAAAGGTTTTTTGGGATCGACGATGAGGGCGTTGCCCGGCGTGATCCCCTCCGTCTCCCCGTGCATGATGGCCACGAAGGAATCGGTGGTGGGTTCGGGACCGATCCGGCTCCCGGGAATCTCCTGTTCCAACAGGTAACGGATAAAAGTGGTTTTCCCGGTGGAATACTGCCCCACCACCAACACCATCGGTTTGTTGTCGAAATCGGCGTCTTCCAAAGCCGGCGAGTGGAAATCGTGGAAACGGTAAAATTCCTCCACCGGTAAAAGTTTCTTCTTGTAGAGGGTCTTCAGCCCCTCGGTGACGGTGCGGACCACCTCGGGGCTCTTCTTCTCGTTTTTCCGCATCCAGCTGAACATCCTGGCGATGGATTTGGGGGGGGGGGGATATCCCCGGTGAGATGTGAAGGGGGGGGGGGGGAGCGGCAACCCCAAAACGGGTGTCCTTTGGGTGGGTGGGGTGGGGTGGGGGGGCTGGCGAAGGGGGGTCTGCTCGGTTCAGCTGGAGGGCTGAGCCATGGGGTGCTGGGGGGTGCTCGGTGGGATTCCCCCCACCCCTCAACCCGTCCTGGGCTCCTTGGAAGAGAAACACTGCAAAATTGAGCAGAAAAAAGAGGTTTTGGGGGTTGTTTTCGCCTTCCCGGTGAGGCTCGGGGCTTCTGTTCACAGGGCTGGGGGGGGCGGGTTTCTCCTTTTAGGCTTTTTTTCACCCCAAAAAAGCGGCGAAAGGCTGTCGGGGGGTCCGCGGAGGGAGTGGAGCTGCCAGCGCCGCTTTCCAGAGCAGGACGCTGCTCCTGGCCGATGCGACTTGTCCCTTTTCTTCTTCTTTTTCTCCCCCTTTTCTCTTTTTTTTTTTTTTGAGGAAAAAAATCCCTTTCCCGGCGATGCCGAAGGTCCCGAAGATCTGAGCGGGGGGCCGGAGGCGGCCGGGAGAAAAGGTCTGGGGAGGGCGGGGGGAATATATTAACATAAATTATCCGGGCAAGGCGGGGTTGAGATGAAGCCATAAAAGAAAAAAAAAATTAATAAATTAATAACAGCAAGGGGGTTGGGGGAAGGATCGTGAGAACCGGCCATGGCCCTTCCCGTGCCGGAGCCCCCTCCCCAAAAAAGAACCCCGACCCCTCTCCCGGGTCAGGATTCAGGTTCTTCCTCACCTTAGCTGCAAGTCCCAAACCCCTCAGAATTCACCCCAAAATGCCGAGGGTCGTTCCGGGTTCCCCCCAAGGCTGGGACCCCTCCCTCTGCCTGGGGTCTCAGCTGCTGCTTTTTGGTTTTACCCAGATTTTAATTATTTGGCCAATGCGGGCAAGGGGGGGGGGGGTTGCCGAAAGCAAGAGGGACCACCGAGGCGGGCGCAGTTTTTAAAAAGAAGAGCAATTTAATTTACACAGAAGTACTAAATGTACATAATTCTTTAAAAAAATCGTTATACACAATAAATACAGTACAAAATTATTTTATAGTACTATATTTTGTTTCAAACGGTGAGAGCGTTCACTGGTACCGGCGGGGCGGGAGGGGACGGGGGGGAGGTCATCAGACTCGTTTGGGGGTCTCCGTCACCGCTCTGGGGGCGAGGACGGGGCGGGAATTTGGGGGGGGGGCACCCACCAACTTTTGCCTCCCCCCCCCCCAAGAATGGGGATTAAACCCCCCCAAAATGTGGATTGCAACAAGCGACAAACGGCTGACCCCCCCCCACTCTGGGGTGCAATGCAAGATCCCAACGGCCAAACCTGGATTTTTCTCCCCAAAACTGGGGGGGCGGGGAAGAGCCACCCCCCCCCCCCCCAGCATACAATGGCCCTTTTTGGGTGAAAAGGGAAATCTTGGGTTTTCCAACGGATCCATCTTGCAGGGAAAGGAAAAATAAGGAGCTAACGATCCCAATCCACGCTTCCTTCTCGCTTAAAAAAAAAAAAAAAATAGACACTAAACAAAAAACCCAAACAATTTAATATACATTTTTATATATATATATGTATATATAAAAAAGAAAACGCCAAATATTTTTAGCCTGGGAATCGTTGTCCCTTATTGCTACCCCGACCCATCCGTGCCGAGCCGCTGTGCCAGGGGCTCGGGGGTCCGGCCGCTCGGCAGCATCCAGCCGCACCGCGTCCAACCGTGCAGGAAAAATAAAATAAATCATAAAAAATAAAAAAAACCCCAAAATAATTACCTTGGGTTTGCTTGCCCCAGCCTAGGGAGGAGCAAAGACACCCCCCCCCCCCCCCCCAATTCCCAGGGAGCGCCAGATCCAGCCCCCTCTCCCCTCCAAGCCCCTTCCCTTGGGAGTGGTTGGCGGGATGAATCCCGCTCCCCTCTAAGGCCTTATCTTTTTGGGGTGAAAAAAGAGGAGACGAGGGAGCAAGGAAGCGCGTGGGGGCTGCCAGCATTCCCAAAACTTATCTGCTCTGTTTGGGAGTGATGCGGGATTGGGGGGGGGGTATCGCACTTTTTCCACGAGAATGGGAGAAATAAAAAAACCACTGGGAATTTCTGGAGGAAAGAGCAGGATTCGGGCAACGGGGCAGAGGGGGGGGAATTTCGGCGGCCGAAGCCGGGTGTTGGTGAGCCAGCGCGCCGTGAGCAAGCGCGCAGGAATGCCGAGCGTGCTCGCCGCCCCGTTCCCAGGCTTGGGAAAAGCAGATTTATGGTTCCTTCTTGGGAAAAAAAAAAAAAAGAAAAAAAAATAGAAGCAACAAAAAAAAAAAAAAAAGAAAGAAATCCCATCCCCCCCCCCTCCCCGGGCGGCTCCTCCCCAGCCTCGTCCCACCGGAGCAGCCGTCCCGGCACTAGGCGATGCCACGCACGCTCCGGCGTTACGGCACACTGCGGGTCTGGAGAGCGAGGGGAGCAAAATTCCCGCTTTGGTTACTTTTTTTCACCCTAAAAAACCCCAGAAAACTTTGGCAGGGTGGTGGCTCTGCCCTGGTTTTGTTGCACCAGCCTTTGAAACTTCACTTTTTTGGGTTTTTGGGGTTTTTTTTTTGTTGTTGTTTGGTGGGTTTTGGAGGAAGGGAAGCCGACGCCGGCTGGAGAGGAAGGATGTTTTTCTGTTTCCAAGGGTGATCCCTCCCTGTTTACGCTGCCCAACACTGCACAGAGGCTCCCTTTCACCAGAGCGGGGAAAAAAAAAAATAATTAAAAAAATAAACCAAAACCAAAAAAACCCCAACAAACCAAACCCGGAAAAACCCCAACATTCAGATGCCGTTCATTCTTTCTCTGTTCCCACCCAGACCCTCACCTTCCACTACGGGGGGGGGTGTGTGTGTGTGTCCCCTCCCCTGAGGTCTCTGCCCTTTGCTCCGCCCCAAATCTGCAGCGTTTTGCCCCAAAATCCCATTTCCCCGGGTTTTCCAAAGCACAGGAGCTGCCCTTACACACACACACCTCCCACCCCACTCCGCTGCTGTATATATACATACATATATATACACACACGTATATACACACGCACCCCCTGGTGCTTGCCGATCATATATATATTTATATATGCGGATGTATGTATATGTATGCGTATAGGCTGGTGTAGCCGGCTGGGGAGGTGACCAGGCTGTGAAGAGACGGGACAGTGGCACACGCACCCAATGGCACTTAAAAAAAAAAAAAAAAAAAAAAAAAAAAAAATCGAGGTTAACTTATTGCCTCCGAAAGGAAAAGGAGGGGGAAAACGGGACGGAGGCACACAGGCGGGCTCGCGGGTGCAAATGTAGGGAAAACGGGAAAAAAGCCGGCGTCCTGGCTGGCACCGTGGTGGGAGGGAGGCCCTAAGGCAGACCGGGAACGGACGGATCCTCCTGGGAGCTTCTAGCATCTCACAAAATACTTTTTTTTTTGGAAGGGTGCGCTCACAGCGTATAATCACTTTTTTTTTTTCCTCCCCCCCTCCGCCTTCAAAAACTCGCCCTTCCTGCCATTTTCAGCATCAATCTGGGAGAGCTGAGGCAGAGCCGGGAAGGGGGGGGTGACGGGGAAAAGCAGAACCAGAGTCATAGTCCCCCCCACCTCCACTTCCCCGGCTGGACGCTATTCCTCCCCTCCCCTGCCAGATCCCACCCTCGAGGGATTTGCTTCTCCTCCAGGCATAAAACTGTAAACTTTGCTTTTCCTTTTAGCCATTAGTGTTTGTGTTTCCTTCTCTCTTTTTTTTTTTTTTTGCCCTTCGCTGACCAGCCAGAGGGTCCAAAAACTCGCGCGGTATCCAAAATAACTTAAAAGGAAGGATAAATTTTGCCCCTGGGGCAACACGACTGCAGAGTCCTCTTTGGCCTCCCACCGGTTTTGATTCACGACCTGCTCTGGAGCTTACGGCCGGCCGGGGTGGGAGCAGGGTCAGGATGGAGGGGGAGGTGGGTGGGGGGGGGAAGAGAGAATAGACCGATCAGATATTCATATTAGCAATTTGTTACAGAATCTAAATTACACAGCCGACAACACCTACGGGCCCCACCAGTCCACCCCCGGGCGCGCGGTCGCATCGCACTTGCCGCCGAGGTCACGCAGATTGTAAATCCGACCTCCGCCCGCACTTTAAAACATCCAAACCCCACCATTTTTATAAACACGGGGGCGAAACATCCCCGGGACGCCCTCCGTTCCCCCCGGCCCAGGCCCGGCCCGTCGGGTCTCTGGGAGGTGGCACCGCCGGGGGGGGGGGGGGGGGCCTCAACCGCATCCAACCAGCAAGAGCTGCTGCTTCTTCTCCTCCTTCTTCTTCCTCTCCAGTCCTTGCTCAGTGTCCCGCTGCCGCTCCGTTTGGTTCTCTGTTATCTGTTCAACGTCCTTGCTCCAAGGCCACCGTTGTGATTAGGGGCAAGGTAGGCGTCCGTACGGTGGACGGGTGAGGAGAAGGGGGAGGAGGAGGAGTTGTAAGAAGAGGAAGGCGTCCGGACGTTCTGGCCCCCAGTCTGAGGTTGCTGCAGGTTGAGGATGCTGTCGATGGCGCTCTGGAGGTGCTCGTTGAGGGAATCGTCCTGGGGGCTGTCGCTGGAGAAGCTGGCGTTGTCCACCTCGAAGGACTCCGACTTTCTGCGCTTGGCCGGGGGCAGCGGCACCTCCCAGGTGAGTTCTGAACCCGAACCCTGGTCGGGGGGCTCAGGTTTTATCATCCCGCGGTAGAATTCGTCCTCGACTTCCGCAAGCTCCTTCATAAGGCCACTGGTGGAGTCGTCGGTCTTCTGCGGGGCCGGGCTGTCCTGCAGGACCAGGGAGCGAGCGTCGCTCCTGTTGAAGAAGAGGAGCTTGGAGCTCTCCTCCGGCCGGCTCTTCTCCGCGGTGGCCGCCGAAGGGCTGTCCTGGCTCTTGTGGGAGGTGATCACGCTCCTGGATCCGTCCTCCTGCTTGATGACGAGGGCGCTGGGGAGTTTGTCGGCTTTCGGGGCGCTCCCCTTGGGGCAGGCGTCGGCGGGTTTCTCGGCCACGAAAGCGTCCACGTTCTCGCGGTAGGTCTTGCGAAGAGGGAGCCGGCAGTAGGTCACGATGGGTTTCTTCTCGGCGGGAGCCGAGGTTACGTGGTCAACGGTCCCGTTCATCTGCCCGGCGGTGGCGGAGGAGGCGGCGGCGGCGGTGACGGTGCCGGAGGCGTGCGGGTCGGGTCCTTTGATGACTCGGCACACGGGGGGCGGCTGGTGCACGGGGTCCAAGGCGGTGTTGTGGACCACTTTGCTGAGGCCGGCCTCCTGCTTGATTTTCAACTTGAGGCCGATCCGACTGCGCGCCTCGTAGGTTTTGATGGGGGGTTTGCTCCTCGAGGGCAAGGCGTCCTCGTCCCCGTCCAAAGAGGGGGACGCCTTGGCCCAGGTGACTGACGGGGAGCCCCCGCTGTGCTTGATCACCAGCTTGGTGGGGTGGATGGGGGGGGCTGTCTGCACGGGGGGCACCTTCAGGCTCTCGGGGGCCGGCGTTGAGCTGGAGACGGAGGCCAGGGCCGCCGAGGAGGAGAGGCTCTGCGAGCGGGAGGACGAGGAGACGTACTCGTCTGGAACAGAAAGACCGTGTCAGGCATTAGCGCGAGCGTGAAATGCTATCCCTCAGGGTTTTTTTTAAATAAAAAGTATTATTATCACAATAATATTATTGCAAAACATGTATTTTGCAAATCTGCCTGCTTGTGCTAGGATGTATTTTTTTTTTTCTTTTCCCTTCTCACACCTCTCAGCCTCTCTTCCCTTCGAGAACTTCCACTTCTTACAGAGTTTATCCCTTATTATCTCGCTCAGAGAAAGACACGGTAACTTAGCACAAACCTTTAATAAAGAACCTCCAGAGCAACCAGGAACAAAGAAGAGTTTGTCAGGAGCCTGAACACTGCACATGCTTTGCGTTCACTAAGATTTTGGCCACCGAGATCTTTAACGTAAAGGAGGGAGCGGGGAAGAGTACAGACGGCAGCAGGTAACGCTCACCCTTGCTTTCAACAGCTTTTCCCCCAAATCCCCACTGACTGTGGTGGAACAGGCTGAAACTGTCCTGCCCTGAGCATCGCAGGGCCCAGAGACCTCATGCCTAGCCTCCGAAAAGGAGGAAAACATCAAAACCCAAGCATGTGGACAAACAACGGGAATAATTCGTCTCCCACCTGGTTTCTCCTTTGCCAATTGCTTGTCAAGCGCTAACATGGTCTTTTCTTCCTGTATAAACATGCGGTCGATCATCACCATCTCCGCAGAAGGACTCACTCTCTGCAGGCGAGGAACAGAAAGGGGGAGGGAGAGGAGAGGGATGGGGAGGAAGAGCGGCTGCAGTTACACATCACCACCACCTTAACACACTCTATTAATTAACTCTTCCCGATTTTTCCCCACCTCCGTTCATAAAGAACGACAAAGGCTCAATGCAGAGCTGCCTTCTGCTGAATTCACGGCAAAATAAATACCAACCGCTCGCAAAGACCTGACTGAGCCGACGGTAGGGTGGGGAAAGCTTTCAGATTTCTGCCAAAATCCAGGGGCTGAGCCCCCACCGACTCCACTGCGGTGGGGCCACGGCGCTCAACTTGAACCAGTAAAACCGTGGGTCGATCCGAGCAGCCCGCGTTGGAGAAATAATTGTGTTTCTAGCCCCACCGGTGAGACTGGAGAAGGCAGGCCGCCGGACTCACCCGAGACTCCTCTAAGAGCAGCAGGCGGTACTTGTTCAACATCGCTTGCGTGCGCTTTAGCAGCTGGGTAGACACCACTTCAAACTCCTCGTCCACTGCGAGGAAGAGGAGGGTGGGGAGAAAAGAAAGTTTGCGTCACAAGGCAAATGCAGATACGGGGTCAGTGGCTCTTTATTATTAACTTTTTTAGTGCACTCACCAGGGGGAGACCCTGAAAAAAGGGGTTAAGCATAATTTTTAATTGCTGCCATTATTAAGAATTTGCCAAGATCTGTTTTAACCATTTCTCAAAACGTACAGAGACTGTGACAAAACTTTAATTACCTTTGAACTATTGCAGGTCAGAAACCCTGTATAACTTCCAATATATTGTCTTGGAAATTTATGTTTTTCTGCAGTGAAGGTGTAGATAGTTTCTCCTTTTTTTTTTTTAAGTACTAAAAAACCCCACTTTTTTTTAAAGCTCGATCCACTGTCCTCACGTTTTAGCAGCCCTGGGGAGCTCTGTGCCGTCCCCTGGGAGGACTTACCCTTCCTGTAGTCTTGAGCAGAGGGCAGCATCCCCTGGTAGACGTGGTAGGGCAGGAGCCGCTGCAAGGCATCGTCGAAGGAGCGGAACGACGTCTTGTAGTCGGGATGCAGCACCGCGCCCTGGTGTTTGTGCAGCTGCTCCAGGAAACTGGACGGAAGGAGAAGAGGGAAAACTGCTGCGGGGGGAGCGGGTTTGACACGCAAAATTCCCTGCTTCCAGCGTTAACAGCATCACGTGGAAGACAGGCCACAGAAATATACTATGGTAACGAACGGAGCCGCAGCAGCGAGACGGTCTCTGGTGCTTTAATTTACCAGCCCCCAACCCCGAAGCACTCACCAAGCTTCCTTGCTGGGCTGTAGTGTCGGGGCTTTCTTCAGACCGAGCTTGCTGTCGTACTGCTGGGAGAAGAAAGGACAGGGGTGAGAGGGGACGGTGCCGACACACCGGGTTTAACCCGCTCCGGCAGCTGGACTGAGCCCGCGCTACTGGGAATTCATTCTCTTTTGAGGGAATTAAGATACAGGAGCAGAATTGTGGAGACTGGCAACTGCTCTAGGAAGAAAGAAAATGGATCGAATTGGTTTAGAATTAGGGGAATGAGCAAACGGAGAAAGCGTGGATTACCACGGATTTTAAGTACGGAGGAAGGCTTCTGCTCACTTTGACAAAACATCTTTTGGTGTATTTAGATTACACATATAAATCTGTACATATAGCCCAAATATACCAATATACAAATATACCAAAGATAGGAAATTTACATATATATTTGTATTTCGGTACATTTAGAGTTCCCACACTAACAGGATGTGCAACAACCTGCAAAGAAACCTCATTTCTTTCAATGACAAAGCTTGACAGTCGCCAGCGCTCGTCTGGTTCGTCCCCTCACGACTGTTCCTCGGAAGAGCCCTCTGCAGACTCTTCCTTTAAAACCCACACACAAATCGGTGCACGCTCACCAGCTGTTGGCCTTGCACGGGGACCGAGGGCACGAGCTGCGGTAATCCTTTCCCAACGACCTGGATCTGCAAGGGAGCTTTCCCAAGGTTCAGGCCTGAGACAGAACTGATCACGCCAGGCTTAGTCTGCAGAATACCAAAAGAAATCGCTTTGTTTACAACCCCAGAGTGATTTCACCAAATAACAACGAACTGCCTGCCAAGACAACGTTGGGCGTTGGTGAAAGCGCTTGCAGGCACCTCCCTTGCCTCTCAGACGTAAATACCCAAATCTAAGATGTATTTTTGCATAAAAATAGAACTATTCTAGCTTGTACTTCCAGAAATCTACATCAACAGCTCTGACATCCCATTAAATCACCACTAAGTAGTCGATTCTCTTAAAGAGGAGGAACGATGAAGGCCCCCTCCCCAAAAGTTTCACTAATATTGGTGGGAATTTTCTATCACCTTTAGAGGTTCACAGCGCTTCAGAAGTGGAAAAAAAAGTTTCTAGAAATGAATTCTTTCTTTTTGATAAAATGAAGGGGAACGCTGACAGATTTGTTCACTCTCAAGGTGGAAAACTTCAAAATGAAGTGGAAAACCATGAAAAAATGCTTCCTCACCTGAACTGGCTGCTGTATGGCAAGAGGTGTTCCCGACTTCCCCTGGGCTGCAGCCCCTTTCCCAGCAGAAATCGGCGTGGAAACACCGGAGTAGGTTTTACTCTCTGCAGGAACCGGGGTGGTAATACCTAGCAAACGTAAAACAGAGGGGGGTTTTGCATTTAAGTTCAAGCCTCGATAACAAATAACGTCATCCTGGATTCCCCCAGCACATTTCAACCCGAAAGACCAAGCTTTTATCAAAAAAACCCAAGCGCGAATGAGCACCAGAGTTTGATTGCCTCAACCCTGGCTCCCTGTGCTGTCAGCTTTCACCCCAACGCCCTTTTCTAGCATGCGAAGCATCGCTTCAGCAGCCGAGCTCTCCCAAAACAAGGGCGACGTGATGCTCGTGCGCCACGATGCTCGCATACCATGACGCTTGCGTGCCAGGATGCCTGTGCGCTGGGATGCCCTCCCGTGTTTTTCCCTGCCCGAGAGCTGGAGCCAGCGGCACGAACCTGCGGTGGAAGGTGGGAGGGCGGCGGGTGCGTGGCTGTGCGCAGGGGCCGGCGTTGTCGTCGTCACCGCCACTGCCTGCCCCTGGCCGCTCACCAGGACGGAGGAGGATGGGCTGCTGAACTGGCTAAGTGCGGGGGAAGCCTGGCTGGTGGGAGGCTGCTGCTTCGTTTGCAGGATGATCCCCTGGGGCACCTGTGTGGGATAAAAAAAACCAAACCACCCAGAAGTTGAAAACATGCCCTAAACCCATTGCTTTTTAATCCGCGGCTACCATCGATACAGCACAAATGCACGAGGAGGGAAGGGACCATTTGCCATGCTGGCCCCATCTGTCCCCACAATCTCAGCGCTGGGAGATGGACACGAGAGAAGAAAAAAAAAAAAAAAAAAAAAAAAAAAAAAAGTGCATGCTGAGCTCCACCCCTCCAGCTCGGCTGGGGCCTGGGGTCTAAACCGCAGGAATGGGTCCTGTGCGCTTAAAACAAGCCAATCGGGTCCTTAGAAGGGGAGTTTGCTTTAAGTTAATATGCAGTTAAATAAAACCAAGCTCAAGCCCTTTTCATTCCCTGCTCCTCTTCCTCTCCGCCCAAGTGATTATAAAATAAATAACAGCAGTTTAATTTTAGAAGCGTGGGTTTTTTTGGGTACTTCATTGGGAAGTCCCTGACCAGCGAAGCACCATTAACGAGGGCTGGACGGGTCCCTGAGTGCCCCTTTGGGAATATCTGCATCCCATAGACCCAGCCTCAACACCAGCACCCCTCCCAAATCACAGACTCGGGGGGGCAAGATTCGACCACAGCCCGGACAGGACAGGTCTCAGGTGATGCTTGTCACGGTAAAACGGGGCAGGCTTTTATTTCTGTTGTGGCAAAACGCCTTCTCCTCGTCTTATTTACAAACCAAAACACAAATCGCATCCGTGGAAGACGCCTCTCCTACAAGCGCTATACATTAAGGTATGCACGTGCATTCCTGCGACAACACGCGGCAGAGCCAGATGTAAACCACAGCACAAACCCACTTGGCACCCCAAAAAAACCAAGAGGGCTGCGCCAAGGAAGCAGCGCCCGGTTCAGCTCTACGGCAGAAGCCCCTGGGGACCTGCCTGCGAGGAACCAGAGGGGTTTTGCTTCCGATTTTGCCTTTAATCCCTCGGCTCCGCAACGGCAGGAGGCTCGCGGCCACGCTTTGCCACGCTACCTCCCTCCTGACCTATGCCCGGCGTGAGACCCTCGACAGTACTTATTTACCTGCTGGAACCTGTCCAGTATTTGCTTCTGCTGAGGAGCGGGGTTGGGGATGGCCGGGAGGGTTTGGAATTGGCTCGGGACCATCGGAAAGCTCCTCTGCTGTTCCGCGGCTAGGTGGAGAGCGTGGGTGGGAGTGGGAGGTTTGATCTGGCCCTGGGATGGAAACTGCAGCTGGAAGTGGGGGGAGTGGGCATGCTGGACCTCCGCCGGCGCCGGGAGCTGGACCTGGAGCTGCGCTGGCGGCGGGGCGGCTTCTGCCTGCGCCGGCGGTGGCTGGAAAGGCGGCTGGGGCTGGGAGGGTGGACGCAGGGGGTGCTGCCCCCCTCCGAGGGGGGACGAGGCCAGCTGGTTCTGGATGACGTAGAGGCTGGGCATGGGTGCCTGGGGGGTGCAGGAGCGGGAGAGCGGCTCGGAGGGGGGCCGGGAGAGGGTCTGCGGCTGGGAGGGAGGGCGCGAGTGGGGGCGGGAGGGGGGTCGGGAGAGAGGCTGGGGCTGGGAGGGAGGCCGGGAGGGGTGGGGGGACTGCATTTGGGAGAGGTGGGCGGCTGGGAGCTGCGGGCTCTCCCCCAGGGGAGGATGAGGTAGCGAAGGGGACGGGGAGGCTCCAGGGAGCTTCTGCTGCCCTGCAGGTAACTGAAACAGAGAAGGAAAGAGGAAGAAGTTAGTTGAAGCTCAGGAAGGAGTTTTGCCCTAGAAGATGCCCACAGCTTTCTTGGCTCCTTCAAAAGACAATGGCCAACCGTGCAGGCAGCGCAAACCGCTCTGAAAGTGGCTTCACGAATCGCTCGTAGAGCATCTCTGCCTCCTGCGGTAACGAAGCCCCGGGAAAACGAGCTCCTGCTCTTGGACAGTCTGCCCTAGCACCCTCCCTAAGCCTCTTGGGTAACACTGCTGGGGCAGCCCCTCTCCCATCTGGGGATGCCGGGGGGCACAGTGCTGCTGCCGGACTCACCCAGCCCTGAGTGTGCCCCAGTGTCGCTTTTAAAAGCATTTTTAGGGTCAGGATAAGGTAAAACTGCAGAAGGGCATCTACCCCGGCTTTGCTTGGGCTTCCAAAAGCAGCTCCACGCCGCGGCCACGTCAGCTGAGGCAGGGACCCACGGCGGCCGCAGGCAGAGGGATGCTGAGCCCGTCCAGCCTGCCGCTCCTCCCCGTGAGATCGGGGGAAGAAGCGCCTTCTAGTTTTCTTCCCCAAAAACACCCTTACCACTGCCCTCAGGACTGGCTGGAGCAATGCTTGGACATATCCTGCCCTCCTTTCCCACCACAGGCAATGCAAATCTGGGGGGGAAGGGGATCTGTGGCCATCTTCGCCCCTGGGGAAGGGGATCTGTGGCCATCGGTTCCCCAGAGCTGGCCGAGGGTTAACAAGGACAGCCCTAACAGCCCTCGCTGCTGTGAGCACCTGCTCAGCATCCCGCTGTTTAAACTTCTGGGGAGAGATTCACCCCAGGTGCTGTGCTCTCCCTGTGCCTCAAAATATCCCTCCGATTAATTGTAGTACTTTGCAGCTACCAATCGCCATGGAAATATAAAGAATTGGGGGGAAAAAAAAAGGTAATGAAGCCTCTGGCAGGGACAAAAATGGACCAGACAGCAGCTTGCGAGTGTGAAGGGAGATGAGAAGAAAAAGCAACGCAGGGCGGCAGCAGCTTTCAGGGTTAGTGAGGACCTGCAGGCAAGCAAGCGGGAGCAGCTGGAGCTCGGAGGGGAGATGGACGGACAGAGGGACGGACGGCAGGGCAGCTGGCAGCGTGAAGAGAGCTGCAGCCCAGCCGCGGGAGAGCTGGGGGGCATCCCCACCTCTGGGCAGAGGGGACACCCGCAGCCCCCTGACTTTGGCCACAGCTTGCCCGTCCTGCACGCCCAGGGCTGTGAGTTGTGGTTTTGGGGTGTAAGGGCTGAAAATCTCCGAATGGCTGGCCCGGCGGCAGCTTGCCTTTGCCAAACAATAAATTACTAATGTCCACTTAATTCTGGGCGCCAAGCTGCCGGGTGCAAGGAGAGAGCACCCTGCCGTGCTCAGAGCACTTCTCCCCTCTCCTTTCCGTCAACGGGAGCGGAGCAAACCTGGCTGCTTCGCTTTGAAAGCAAAACCATGACTCTTTTGTCGGCTACGTGTAGGTTCAGTGGAGAAAACCGGACCGCAGGAAGAGCTTGGAAGCTTTAAAGATAAGCAGGGCAAAAATAAATGCCGGGAGATATCTGACAGCACCCAAACCCTCTGCTGTAGCGCATACAATGCACTGCAGTGCACGGTTTTCTGTTGCGGGATCAGTTTTTGTACCGCACCATGCGACGCACACGGGGAACATTTAGCAGTGACCACGTTTACAGGTCCTCCTCCTCTGTCTGCCTCTCGCCACATCCATCCCGGCTTGCTACGCCTACTTCATCGGCAACGCCGCAAGGCGGCTGCCGAAGAGAAAACCATGGCTGCTCTCGTCCTGGACGCAGGCACCGCGTCTTCCAGGGCTGGTGGCTGGCAGGAGAGGCAGGACAGTCCTGGTACGGACAGCGAGGAGAACAGCTCTCTCTGGAGGCAGCAGAGGGACTTTGCAGGGGAAGGCACAGGGACCCATCGTGTCCGATCACAGTCCGATAACACAACTGCAGCAATATTTAACACAATCGCAGATTTAGGTACGTCCCGGCAAAAAACCTACCATGACGCGCAGGAGAACCCCCGCACCGTTATGACTAAGCATTAATACTCTACCTGGCATCGAAACCTGCATTAAATGGCAAACAGAGACAACGCCGGTGGAGCCGGGGCGCACCGCGTGTGCCGAGCCCTGTGCATCGGCTTCTCCCGAGAGCGGGAAGGGTTTTCTGTATTTCTGGGAAGGGTTGTCTCTATTTCCGAATCTCAGGGGGGGTTGCGAGTTTCTTAAACTGTAACCCTTTAGTCACAGGAAGACGCCTGGTTTTAATTATGCTGAAATACCAGGAGGTGACTGTCAACATCAAGCCCAAATACCTCGAAAGATGCTTCCGTGCTACCAGTTACGCCAAAGAAGTTCAAAAGAGAATTTTAAAGCTTTCCACTATTAAAATAATAATGATAAAATAATAGAGCGCTTGCTCTCTTCCCATTTCTTTCTCTGATAATTCAGGGACTTTGGTAGGTTATGGACCAGCACCCACCTTTATGAATATAAGTTTAAGAAAAGCCACAACGGTTCAAATCTGGCATCTAAAATGTCACCAAACCCTTTACCAATGTAGGTAAGGCCAGATGAGACGTCCGCAGCCCTTGCTGGACCGAGCCCAACCTCCTCATGCTGGTACACGGGTGGGTTGCAGCCAACGCGTCTGCAGCGGGGACTCTTGCGACGAGATGCTGCACGTTGCTGCCCAGCCGGCTGCTGCTGTCACTTCTAGAGTCACCCAATTATTTTTAAAGGTCTGACTTGAGCTAATGAGGGTAGAAAACCCTAAGCGGGAAAGCAGAGCCGATGCCATGGGCTGAGCTTGACCCCAAGCTGCAGACGGAGCATGGGGAGGCGGCGGACACCGAGTCCACGCTGACCCCTCTGTGCCACGGCGGTGGCTTTGGTGACCTGGACAGACCCACTGCTAGCTCATCCTTCCAAAGGCAAGGTGATGGCACTTGACTACACGCAGAACAGCCCCGAGTCCCGCTCATTGCTCCTGGCAACTTTAAATGTAAACACCTGCTGAGGAAGGGAATTGCCCTACGGCGGGAAGACAACATGGAAAGAATTAAGGCGACAGGGGAGCACTTCTAGCACGTATGGTGTGTAAAGCAAGCCCAAAAGCGGGACTCTCCAGGGCTCGCCGCGCTCAGTGTCAGTCTCCAAACACCCAACGGGCTGCAAACACCGCAGCCACCACCCAGAGGGGCTCTACTTGCCTGTTGTAGGAACATCTGCATGGAGTCCTGGTTGATGACGGCTCCGGCAGCTGCCTGCCCCAGGATGATCTTCTCCGGGCTGGAGGCCAAGCTGGGGCTGGGCTGGGAAGTTACGGGCTGCTGGGCAGGCGGCGGCGGCGGCGGCGGCGGCGGCACGTTGAGCTGGAGCGGAGCGGGCGGCTGGGAGGCGGTTTGGACGGTGAGGATGGAGGACTGGTCGGCACTGGGCAGCAGGCTGGCCCCCGAGGCAGACTGCGGCTGGACGAGGCCGGGGCTTTGGCTGCTGGTGGTGGCGGAGGCTTGGATGCTCACCGCCTGGCCGAGGTTCTCGGTGGCGTTGAGCATGGCCACCTGGTTGGGCAGCGTCACCCCCTGGATCACCGTCTGCCCCGTCTGGCCCAGCGAGGCGGCCACCGAGGGTTGGCTCTGGGTGGTCAAGCTGCCCGCCAGCGAAACGGGCATCTGGAAGAGAGCCGGCTGACCCACCTGGCCGGGCTGGAGCTGGATGGGAGCTGAGAGTATGTGAGCAGTGCCGTGGGCGTTCTGTGAGGTGAGCACCTGGCCCAGGTTCAGCTGGCTGGCGATGTTCTGGTTGGTGAGGATCTGGGCCGGCAAGGCTTGGTTGGTAATCAGCTGTCCGCCCGGCCCTTGGCTAGTTATGATATGGGCTTGCCCGCCGGGGTGGGAGGTGGTCAGGATCTGCCCTCCCATGTTGGCCTGCAAGGCGGAGAGCTGCTGGGGTATCTGCACGGCGGAGGCGCCCGCCAGCTGCCCGGGGAGGAGGAACTGGTTCTGGCCCTGCAGCATGGCCTGCGGGACGTGCTGGGCGGGGATGACGATGCTGCTGCCCTGGTTCAGCAAGTGGACGCTCATGGGCTTGCTGAGGGCTTGCTGCTGCGGCGGCGGCTGCTTGAAGACATTGGCTGGAAGCCCTTGTGGGAAGCCCGACAGCACCACATTCTGCCCAGGTTTGCTGGCCATGAAGGTCAGGTTCTGCTGGGCCTTCTGCTGCTGCAGGGCAGCTTCGTTCTGGATGGTCAGGGTGGTGTTGTTGGAACCGAAGGGCTTGGGGGTGATCTGGTACAGCTTCTGCTGGAGGACCCCGGCAGGTTTGGGCTGAATCGGAGTGGGCGTCCTGTGAATGATGACGTTTTGGGCCTGCACCAAGGGGCTGCTCAAGTTCGAGGTGACGGTGAGCGGCTGGGAGCCTTGAGTCCCGGACACGCTCCCGAACATGGAGTTCCCGTTCAGCGTCGTGGTGGCCACTGTCGGCAGGTTCTTCTGGATGACGAGACCAGCGCTCTGCGGAGAGACCCCCGTCGAGGCGAGGGTGACCTGCTGCTGCTCGGGCGCCGTCTGGGTGATGTAGCTGCCGACGGGCATGGTGGCCACTTGGGAAGGCTGAACCTGCTTGGCGATGATCTGCTGCGCCGGCTGGTTGATGGCCATCACTTGCTGCCCGACCACCTGAATCGGCCCGATGCCCAGTGTCCCGCTGGGGCTGCCGTTGGGTAAGCCCTGGAGATTGGAGATGGGCTGGATGGTGACGTTCCCCAAGCCGACCTGCTGGAGGAAAGGCTGAACGCTGATGGCCTTGTTGACAACATCTGCTCCTACCGACTGCTGCACCAGGGCTTGGTGCGTCAGGACGGCGGGTTGCTGCAGCCCGATCAGGTCGGCTCCGCCGGAGAAGATCTGCGGCGTGCCGTCGGAGGCCGTCTGCACCACCGGCTGAAGGGTGGGAAGTTGGAAGGAGCCCAGGTCCAGCTCGGCCTCCGCCTCCAGCGTCTGCTCGGTGATGTTGGCCTCTTGCAGGCTCTGCTGGAGGATGTCGCAGGGCTGGTCTGAGTTCTGCAGGTTCGCCCCACTGCTGGACGGTGACCCCAGGATGTCATCTTCTAAAAAGTCAAGGTCCACGCTAGTCGTGGGCTGGCTCTGCTCAGTGCTCAGATGGTTGCCGGAGGACTCTTGTACGTGCAGCTGGGAGATCGCCGGTCGGAGGGGAGAAGAAAGAAGAAGGCATTGAGCTTGAGCACCGGGAAGAGGGCTGCAAGTCGACCGCTCAACAGCTTTCGTGAGCCGCCTCAGACAGGAGCGGGCGAACAGTGCCCTCAGGCAGCCCGCACCCCAGTTTGCTAAGCACGGAGAGCATTTTGGCATCCCTGGGAGAGCCTAAATTAACGCGTGGCATCGTTTTGAGAGCAGGCGAGCTGGACATCAAACGACTTGCTTTAAGTGAGGGAGGGGGCCAAGGGCAGAGCTTGTTAACGGCATCCCAAGGATGGGTTAAAAGCTTTACGTTTTCATGTGTTAAGCTGTTTCAAGGCCACCAAGTAGAAGAGTTCAGAATACATCCCTTGTCCGTAACTCTTAAAAATTAAGCTGCTGTTGGGATGGGAATTGGAAATTTCGTATTCTGGAAACAAGCCTAAATACTCCATGAAAACGCAGCCCTTTTCTTGCAAGAGACGTTCAAGCAGCAGCCGAGTTAACCTCAGACACATGCTGCAGTCTGTTGCTATAGGCGGCCCTCCTATAGCGAGGGTGTAGGGAGGGCATCCCTGGGCAAGCACCTTGCACGCAGCAAAGGCTGCACTGGGAAGAACCAGGAAAATAATGGAAAAGCAACATGCAGCCTAACCTCAAACCCCACCAGCTCTGTGCTGTCGAGTTTTGTAAAACACAGATATACTAGGAAGTTAAAAAATAAAGTAAAAAAATCAAAGCAGAAGTAAACCTCAACTCCTAGATAAATTTATTGGTTATAAAGCATCGGCAGCGTTACCCAAATTCTTTGTAAAATAAAGCGCAATGGAGAAAAAAAAAAATAAATAAAAAATAATCAAAATTACAATGTAACTGGAAATGGAGAAAAAAAAAAAAATTCATGCTTGAATGTTATCCATGCAGAGTAACCCATGCTCTTGGGGGAAAAGAAGAAAAAAGAGAGGATTTTTAGATTCTACTTCCACACATTTCACCTTTGCTGCGGCAGAGGTCTGCAAGGAAAGGGAGCACTCCAGCCTAAGGGGAGACTAAGAGGAAGGGGATTTGTCTCGTCACCAACTTTTTTAAGCATTCTTCCAAATTATCTCTACCTCCTTTGAGGTGTGAGAGCATGGTGACACCTTTCTCCTTCTTCACCCGATATTCTACCCTCAAAGCTTTTCCCAGGTTAAAAGCAGACTTTATATCTGCATGTGAAAACAACTTTTCTCCCCTGATATACGGGGAACCTGTTAGAGCTATTTCTCTATAAATCTTGGGGAATAATCCCAGCATCCTGCCTCTTTTGCTAGACCGGGGAAACAGATGAAAAACAAGCCTGTGAAACAAAAAAAAAAAGAAAAAAAAAAAAAAAGAAAAAAAAAAGAAAGGTTTCTAAGCTGACGTTCCCCAAGTATAAATTAAAAAAATACATACCCCAGCACCTTCAAAAAAGGCACTGGCTGCATCTCCTGTGCTGTCCAGGAGATCATCACTGTCAATCTGTAATTAAAAAGATTTTATTTACTTTCTTTAGATATAGTATGAAAAAAAAATTAAAAAAAAAAAAAAAAAAGTGCAGTGCTGACGGGCAGCCCCTGGAAAGCGCTGAGCTCTCACCCGGGGGCAGTGGTGGGGCTGCGTCCCTCCCCGTCCCCTGCTGCCAGGCACCCCATTTCGGCTCAAAGTGCCCCAAAACCCCAGCTGGCTGCTCCACACGGGCAGCAGCGGGAGCTGCCGGTCCAAGAGCTGCCCAGTGCGCTTGGCCAGGGTCCTAAAAAGTCCTAAAAACGAAAAGAATCCTGAACTTGGGGTTTCTCTCTTTAAAAAAACCTCATTGTTTATTTAAAAAAAAAAAAAAAAAAAAGAAGTTTGTGTTAAAGTTTTTGGTGAATAGAAACAAAGTTCATCGCTCACCTTTTCGGATCCATGTAAAAAATCGTTCAAGGCCTGAGGATCGCTGCAAAACAACACACGAAACCATTTAGGGATGTAACACGTGACCCGCGCTGAGGTGGGAGGGAAATGCGTGTTTCTAATTAATGCATTAACTTAACTTTGAATGCTCTTAAGTGCAATAACTACTGATGTACACCAATTTATACTTCAATGGCTACGCTTTATTACAGACAGAAGTTAATGTATAGGTGGTCAGTTTTCTTCTCCTGGGTCACTAACACTGCCTTATTCCCCTTTCCCTGTTAATTCTGCGAAGTCCCAATTACCAACAGTTTCGTAATCACAATAACCCCCCTTTGGAAAATTAGCCCATGTTGGCTGTTGGCAGGCAGTTTGTCAAAAAATCATTTGGGCAACCTGCTAACGAGCATCGCCAGCCCAGTGCTGTTGACAGCCAGCAAGGATTGGCCTGCAAAAAAAGTCACAGTCGTTGGCAAAATATCAGAGAGGTGGGATTTATTCACATTATAAGTGGGCCAAGTGAAACACGGGACACACAGAGTCTGTTCTTTCCTCACGTAAAGTTGTGTAAAACCTCCTCTGGCACAGCCCTGGAGAAGCCCAGAGCCCTCCGAGCTTCCCAGGAGGGAACAAAAACATACATCAGGAGGGGTTTCTAAGTTTGGGAAGTTTGCAGACCCTTTGGAGTGCACCTCAGGTGATTTTTGGGTCTGGGAGACCCAGCCTGGCACTAGAGAAGCCCCAGTGACCGATGGGGATGTGCCTACAGACCGAGGGTGGCAGAAACCCCTTCCCACCTCTACGCCTTGCCCAAAACAGCACAAGAGCAGCATCCAGCTCACAGCACCATGCTACTTACCAAATTACATCTAGCAGGCACCGGCCGTCTTCATCATCCATGTCAACTGCAAAGAGCGGAGAGAGACCACGTTACCATCAGGAAGGCAGAGGGCTTGGGAGCTGCTCCTTGCTCCCTTTGTCCCCAAAACCATGCTTTGCTCTTCCTCCCCATCCCCAGCGACGATAAGGATGTCCTGCTGTTATCTGATAGTGGGGGACAGGGGACCGGACCAGAAGACACCCCAACAAGAGTGTCCACCAGTCAGGGGGTGTCGTGGTTTAACCCCAGCCAGCAACTAAGCACCATGCAGCCGCTCGTTCACTCCCCCCCCACCCAGTGGGATGGGGGAGAAAATCGGGAAAAGAAGTAAAACTCGTGGGTTGAGATAAGAATGGTTTAACAGAACAGAAAAGAAACTAATAATGATAATGATAACACTAATAAAATGACAACAGCAATAATAAAAGGACTGGAATGTACAAATGATACGCAGTGCAATTGCTCACCACCCGCTGATAGACGCCGAGTTAGTCCCTGAGCGGCGATCCCCCCGTCCCCACTTCCCCCGGTTTATACACTAGATGTGACATTCCATGGTATGGAATAGCCCTTTGGCTAGTTTGGGTCAGCTGCCCTGGCTGTGTCCTGTGCCAAATTCTTGTGCCCCTCCAGTTTTCTCACTGGCTGGGCTTGAGAAGCTGAAAAGTCCTTGACTTTAGACTAAATGATCTTAGCAACAACTGAAAACATCAGCGTTATCAACATTCTTCTCATACTGAACTCAAAACATAGCACTGTACCAGCTACTAGGAAGACAATTAACTCTATCCCAGCTGAAACCAGGACAGGGGGGCATCAACCCACTGCCAGAAACCCCATGAAGGTGCTGCAGGTGGGAAGGAGCGATCCTACCCAACGGATGGGCTGGGGCCACCAGCCAAGAAAACAGCTCTGCAGAAGAGGACCCCAGTTCAACGTTGACTGGCGATGTGCCCTGCAGCCATGGGGGCCAACCGAGGCCAGAGGAGGATCGCCCAGACAGACTGGACCACCGAGTGGTGCAAGGTCACGGCCATCAGCAGGAAAACCGTTGCCCCTCTGCACTGGAGAAGCCGATGGCGGCAAAACCACCCATCTCCACCATCGCTTCCTTGAGCAGCGGTGACGGGCGAGACAACTGGGAAGCCAAAAGCGTGGTCAGCCAAGCCCCGTAACCAGCAGCTGAGGGACCTGCTTGTCCTTCCACCACACTCAACCCTCCACCACTCGCATCCCTCCATCATGGTGGTTTATCCCTCCACCAGATAGATTTCACCAGCAGTTCTCCCAACCAGGGGTTAGGTTTTGCTCTGAAACCCAAACCGGCAGGTTTTTGGCTTGTTTTCACCCTGCTGAGGGGGACCGGTGACCCTCGCCGGCTGTGCCCAGTGTAGGATGGTCCCAGACCCTCAACGCCAGGAGCAGTGGGAGGTGGTGCAAGCCAGATCCCGGCACCCACAGAGACAGCTTGGCCGTAACTCTTATTTAAAAATTGCACACTTATGCATTTCTCTATCCCTAAACTTTCACTGCAGCAAAATATATTTGGAGGTGTTTTGCTTCAGAAGGTGGAACTGAGGAGTTTCCGCCAATAACCTGAGACCTGGCACTGGGCCACCTCCTCGCAAAACCCTTTTTATGACAGGGTCTGGAAAATAGTGGGAGTTTGGGGCTTTACTTTTTTTTTTTTTTGTGTTTGCCCTCCTTCCCTCAGATCTGGTCTATAGCTGTGGTCTGGGCAGGGTTTGGAGGTGCAGTGGTACGAAACTGCCTAATGAGACTCTGCTAATAAGGAGGGGGTGAGAAGAAAAAAATAAAAGTAGTCAGCTTCCTCAGTAGACTATAAAGACAAAAAATGTGGAAACTCACTGCAGGATAAACACACCTTTTATGGGCTGAAGTTCATGGTTTTGAACAATCTGACTTCCACGCTCGTCTATCAGCTGTAATTCTTTTCAGGACCTGCAAATGATTAATCTAAATATGCCAGTGAAACTCCACTAATTACTCTGGAGAAGACTGTAACCTGAAGAGCGCACACTGCTCCATGTATACAACAGAATGATACCGTGTATTTTAATTTTTCCACTATTTCAGACATTCTGCTGAGTATTTAGGAATAACAAAGCAACTACAGAAATGCAGATGGAGAAAATTTTTTCCAACTTCCAGGTGAAATCTTCTCCTACCCAGTGGGCACACACAATATCACCCGTTGGGCTTGGGACACACGCCGGCATTTCTAACCATGCACCGGGCAAACCAACGTAATTCCTAACGCCAAGAAAGCCCGGCTCCGCACCACAGAATCATCCAAAAAAATGATGATGTTTATAAAGTTTTCCCCCCCATCTTTGGTGTTCTGCTACAGCCCTCCTGTAACAGAGGCTCAGGGGGATTTGTGAATTAAGAGATGCTTTGCCGCTACCTGGATTTCTGCCTTGTCACTTGGCGATATTGATTACAGACAGCTCACAGGCTTGGGAGGAGGAAATTAAAACCGCTTTTTAAAGCGATGATGTATGGCAGCTGTGCCAGGCATCCCTGCAAGAAGAGCACATCCTGACCCTGAACACACTCGATGGGTGTGCAGGAATTACAGTCAGGCGGAGCAAGGATAAGACGCTATTAAATTAGACCAGGAATATTCTGTATAATTCTTCGCAGTTATGAAGCAGTGCAGTGATGACTTGGGTCAGGTCCTTTATCGCTAGTTAATGGACAGAAGGGAAAGCTGGGGCCTGAATCTTAAAAATATTAACTAAAAAGCTGTACTCAAAAGCAAATGAAACCCCCAGTGGTCTGAATTCTCACTGCAAATATAAATATATAATATTCCTTAAATACACGGAATAAACCTGCTTACTTTTATCCATACATGTCAGACAAAGGGCACCAGGGAGGAGGTGACAGCAAGCATCACCCCGGCTGTGTTTGAGGACAACATTCTGTTGCTATAGATGAGGAATGAGCGTGATGTCATGAACTGCAAGCAGCATCACCACCGCAGGGGAGGGGAAGGCACAGCAGGGAAGTTATGATGTCAGCTGATAAAACATGTTTGAAGTAAAACAAAAAGTAGAGAAATAACAGATTCGCTAAAGGATTCATTTTGCTGCTGGATCTGGTGCATCCTCACTGTTGTTGGGGTAGAAAGAAACCGAAATATGCCAATAACGCCAAACGGGTGATTAATCAGTGACCTGAGATGGCCCATTAAAAAGGGGTGCCTTTTTAACCCACAAAGTAGCATCCCTGGGTTAGTTTCATTCGAAATACCAACTACCTCAACCTCCAGCAAGTATCCCTCTTCCAACAGCTTTACTGTGGGGAGGACGGCGTCCTCCCCCCACCTCCAGCTCATGCACTCAGTATACATTATTTTTCATTTATTTCTACCTCCAAAAATACACTTACCTATATCATAAGAGTTTGAAGACTATACAAGTATTTAAAACTCTTCTGAGATGGGAAGCAGAGGAAAAGTGTTCTTAACCTCGCGGGTGTGATAGGAGATGATGTGGTCTCCCCCTTTGAAAAGCGTGAGCAGAGATATGAAATCACCGGGGAATGGGAGCATTTCACAAGTGTTAATGTAACTCTGTACCCGGGAAAGCATATTTGAGGCTCTCCAATGAAAAAAAAAAAAAAAAAAAAAGGGTATCCTTGACATCCTGACGATTAGTTTGAATTATTCTTTAACTGGGAAGTTACACATGACACTGACACAGACCACTGGTGGAAGGACGGGCTTCCAACCCTAAACCACGTGCAATACTCGAGCTGCAGACTGAAGCTGAAAGAACCATTCCTTAGAGAGAAGTAACCATCCTTTAGAGAGAGCTCTGAAGCTCAGATGGAGCACAGCACTTTGAAGCGCAAAGTAGAAGAAGCCGGCAAGCATTCCAGTCAATTCCTTTTGCTGTGTATGCATAGCAAGCTTTGCATAATCTCATTTGTAAAGAACCAGGTTTTACACCCTGAAAATGTATAACCCCCCCTCTGTTGTTACTTCACTTCAGAAGAGCTGGATGAAATTGCTTTTATTATAAAAATGCACATTTTCTTGGTGTTCCCCCCCCCCCCAAACTTCTAGAATTTATTTTTCTCCCTGTCATTTTTGCCATACTCCACTTAAGAAACAAATGATTTTGCCAACACACACAACGCCACTTTCCCTGGCAGTGACCAGCCCACACAGTCCGCAGAGGACTAAGTCTTTGAAACACTTTCAAACTTCAATCCTTGCACTGTTCTGCGAGGAGTATTGCACAGCTGAAAACCTGCAAGCTGAGAGAAGTTCGGGCACCTAAAATTCTTAAAAAAGAAGTCAACGTAAGCACTTACTAACATTCTTTCATGTCCAAGTCACTCTTGTAACACTACTGTCAAGGCAGAAAGTCAATTTCTACAACCAAGAGC
This sequence comes from Necrosyrtes monachus, assembly GCA_037953605.1. NCBI lineage: Eukaryota > Metazoa > Chordata > Aves > Accipitriformes > Accipitridae > Necrosyrtes > Necrosyrtes monachus. Next base: position 1,203,470 of record JAZGTQ010000157.1, on the reverse strand, counting down.
ACCATCCACGGTGGATATATTTAGAGTATTTGGTTGTAGCAAGAAGAGACGATGTGATTCAGCAAACGGGTCACGAGGGAAGAACTCCGAAGCACTGGCTCTATTCCCACTACTGACCTTGCCTGGCAATTAACGCTCGTGTGCTTTCAGTCCTTTCCTCCTCTGTAAAATCAAAATCATGACTGCAGCACTTTGGAAACACGGCAGGATCTGCGGGTGAACATCCTTTGACAAACCACCTTAAATAAGCTCATTTCTTTAATACCGTTAAATGCGTATCCATACATATTAAAATACTATGGTGCCATTTAATTAATCTGAAAATGGCAATAGATGTATGTTCCAAGTATTTTCAGAGACGCACTCCTCTTTCAAACCCAGGGAACTGCCAACCTGACAGGGTGTTTCAAGCAAACCCTGCCGCGATTCTCATCCCCCAAAGTTATTTGAAGCATTTGATCCCCTCTTGACACCACAATCAAACATTTTTGGTGTCACCCCTGGAAGATTTAGGATATTACGTGCACATATATGGTTACAACTGTGCTTACACTTTGTAAATAATTAAAAAAAAAAAAAAAAAAAAGGGAGCTGGTGAAACACATGGCACTTTCACTAAAGCCTACAAGTCACCTCCGGTGAAGGATTTTTCTTTCCTTTTACAAGAGCCTAGTAAAGTGCTGTAAAATGACAGGGAAAAAATTGCCTTCAGTGTTATCATCCCACATTCATTTTAATCTTCGACATTAAAAATTACGTCGTCCCAGAAATTAACTAAATACGTAGGGGGGGAAAAAAGCAGCCAGAAAGCACTGCTCTTCACAGTACGATGCCTGCCAAAAAGTGAAAAAACACAGCAAAAGGCAACAAGGAAACTTTCTAACGCACAAAGATGTTTTACAGCCCCATTTTGCTTTCACGCTGGATGGCATTTTTCCCCATTTTGTTTATGAGAACACAGAAGAACATATTTTTGGCAAAAGCTATGTTTAAGTGTTTCAGTAACAGCTGTGCTCTGCGTGCCGAACCGACGGCAACAACATCAGACGCCGCAGCGTCTTCTGCAGATCCTCGCTCCGCACAGGGGATGCTTCGTGCCAACAGTAGTTCTGACTTGATTTTATGACACGATAACACTTGATGTCAGCCTATTTTTAGATCTTGCACGCACGCCACACGCTCGTGAAGCTGGGAACGGTAGCGTGATGTAAGGAAAAGCCTTTCTCTGGCGTGAACGTAACAGGAAGGAAAACACCAAACTTTACATCCCAGTAAGCTCTTGAAAAGGAGACAGAAAACACGCTTTGAAGAGATTACAAGCAGTTTTCCTTCTCCCACAGCAGAGGCAAGCCGCAACCCTAATTCCGGGGATTATCCCGGTGAGGTCTTGTCAGGAAAAGTAAACCCCCCTGCCAAACCCAGGAAAGACGATGGCATAGACTGGGCAGGACCTACGGAGCAAGGTCACCAGAAAAGGGAACAGGGTTTAGTATTTCCAGCCCGCTGTTTGCAAACAGGAAAGAAAAGAACCTTCGTTGACTCTTAAAGCACAGTTTCCTCCTTGTACATGCCAAACTTTTGGCGTTTGGTGGCAAGAACTGCCCGGCCTTGCCTTACAGCCCTGGGGTCACTTCCCTCACCACGGAGAAGACCTCAGAGCCTGGTTTCGCTTTCGGTCTGACGAGCCTTGTCCTGACCGTACCCCCAAGTCTCCGCGCCCATCCTGTCCCGTCTGCCAAAAGACGAGCAGGGACAGCTCGTTCCTGGATGGCGAGAGGAATTCTGTGGAGGTACAGAGCAGAAGGATCGCTGGCACGGTTTCACCGACACTGCCCTGCCAGTTTCACCGACACTGCACACTTTCACTGTGACGCTGCCCAAGGGAGGCAACAGCTGGTGGCAACAGGGCAAGAACTGAACGTGAAAACGGAAATACGGGCCCCTTGGAGTCCCCTCTGCAGCCCGCTCCTTAATTGTTAATTATTCTTTGTTTTATCATATTTAAGACACTACAATCGTTATTCCTCTGTGATTTAGCTTCCATTTGTAATTAGAGATAATGATTAGAATATATTTTGTATTACACCAGGAACGTTTGAGGTAACTCTCTGGAAAGCTGAGAACACCCTGGACCACCCAAAGACAAGAAGCTGAATGAGGCTGCCAGCTGCCAGCCTCAGACCTGCACCGGCACAGGCAAATCACCAGGGCTGGCACCAAAACAGAGCTGCTGTCGGCTTCAAGCCACAAATTACCTTTACAAGACTCAGGGAAAACAGGCTTCCGAGCCCAGGAGCGATTCAGTTCATGGTATTAGGGTGAAAAAAGGTCTCATCCTACTAACAAGCAGCAGTGGTTTTTAGAAGTAGACATAAACGGCATTGCAAAGGTAAACACATGTAACAGCTAACCCCGTTGATCTACAAATCATGGAAGAACCAACAAGCACACATTAAGTGATCGACTTGCAGCTTGGCCACGTCGTTAAGAAACCATCCTACATAAGATCATAATTAAACCCACTGGCCCAGCTGCCTCTCTACTCCAGCAGTGCCCGGACAAGATTGTTTCAACTCAGAGCCCTTGCTTAAACAGCTTCAGAGCTGTGGTTGAAAACGGTTGACAAAAATAATTGGAAACTCGTCTTCCTCCTTGCTTTCCAAGCCAAAAATTAACAGACTATCTAGCAGAAAGGCTTTTCCCTTCTTCTTCCTTTACAGGCTCACCAGTAGCTGAAAGACGCTTCAAAAAAAAAGAAAAAAACAAAAAAACCTTGACACAAAGCAATCCTAGCTGGCCTGGGCTGACCTGCTGGCTTGACCGAGACAGCAGAACATCCTCCGGAGGGGCTGGATCCGGCATCTCCAGTCTGGCCACATCCACAATTCCACCCCTTCGCTTCAAAAACATTAGGTATTTAAAAGGGCACAGTGCCTGATGTGCTGTCCTCAATATGAAAGCAAAAACGCTTTTGCGTCTGGAGAATTCAGCTTCACCGTGTTTCATCTCTGCTTTGAGACAATAAATACTCCACGTTTACTGACACCTGCAATATCATGGCGACAGGTATCGAAAATCTCAAGCACAAAGCAGCTTCGTGCGACATACCTATGGTTCCCTCTGACAGTAACTACGACCTTTAAAACGCCAGTTGTATCAACATCAGTGAAAGTATTTTTTGTGGTTTTAAGAAAGAAATAGATAATCTCTGCACAGAATGCATCAAGTTTTGCTGCAGTCAGGATGCCTGAGCAAACCAGCCATTTTTGGTTAAATTAATACTTATTATGATGAGCCCAGCTGCGGCCGCAGGAAGCTGGGAAGGGAGATTTCCCTGGCCAAGTGCAACGCTGCTCACGTGCTGCTGGCACCCAGAGCGATGCTGAGGCACCGAGAGGTACGGACACGCACGTGAACCTCCATTCTGCAAAAGCTGTCGTATTTTGTAGTCCATTTTGTTCTGGGGAAAGAAAAGGTCTTGAAAATGTTCAGAAGATAACAGAAAACCATTTAAAGACAGACAAGGCAAAACATGGAAATATTTTTGTGAAATTTGGTTTCTACAAGCTTCGCTGAAGTTCTACGTCTAACAAGCCAGAGTGTTTCTCCTCCAGCTTTCTAAAATTAAGTCCTCTTGCGAAGTTTGTTCCCTTTCCCACAAGGCCAATGTCACTTGGCTTACGGGCAAAGAGGATCAGGGAGCACAAGGGATATGTGGAACCAGAAAATGAGTAAGGAAGCACGCAAAAAAAAAAAAAAATCACGACAGGCTCCAATCCTCCATCGTCTTAAATTCTGTGCAGTCTTCTACACCTGGGCAAGGTCTAACTGTTATTAAACCAAACGTATGAAGTGGTAGTATTTACGTCTCTTTTACACAGCCATTAACGACCTCGCAAACGAACCGCAGTGTGCAGCACCCCAGGATGATGGGAAACATAGGTATCTTGGTATCGTTACCCAGGGACATCCTCGGCTCATCAGGCAGCCAGCGCTCACTGCTCACAACACAGTGGTGCTGGAGAGAGTGCCTGCTGACGGCGAAGAGAGGCGAGACATCAAAGCGTTACTTTACAAGTCATCGTTTTCTACTGCTTCTGCTCAGGGATTACTACGCAACTGCGGAAAGAGAGTCCAGCTGAAAAAGCAGCCCCAGATGTCCCTTGGTGGCGAACAAGAAACACCCTCTCCGTCCCTGACACCGGCCACGTCTCTCAGCCCTTCAACAAGCAGCGCCCGAGCTTTTATTAGTTACTCACAGGGGCAGTCTCGTCCCTAAATACTCTGCTAATGTATAGTCACCTTGCTGTGTGTTTTCCCCCCGCCCATACTCTTACGACAAAGAAAATACAATTCTAAAACACACGTAGATGACTTACAAGCCTTAAAAACGACATTCAAGGGGATCCGGCTATTCTGAGAAACAGAATTTTCAGAAGCTACTTAAGTCGCACGATCACTTCAGAAAGTTTTATTCATATTGAGCAAACACTTTTTCCTTCCAGACAGAATCCCTTTTATTCTCTCCACATCTCATGCTCTTACCACAGAGCAAGATCAAATTACACCTAGCGCACAAAGTTTATATCCCCAACACCAATTAAATGTTTTCTTTTTGGTTTTTAGGTTTTATGAATGTTTACTTTTATTCCTTCAATTTTCTTAGGCTTCCTCCCCTCTTACCAAGGTCATTGATGAAAACATGCGAGAAGCCGCTGAAGACCAGGGTCTGCTAAGAACATTAGCAGTGCTTTAAAACATGAGGGTTTTTTGAGTAAGGAAAAGCAAACTGAAAAAGGATCAGGGAAGAGCCAGCAGAGGATATCCAAAACCACTTGCAAGCAAATTTACATGAAACAAAGGCAGCGAGGGAAGTACCAAATATTTCCTCAGCACTCTCTTTCACGGCATCAATAGTTAATTTATCACCAACCTCCTGAGAGAGCAGCAAAAGAAAGCAACTGGGAAAATAACTCGCTAAAACTAAGAGAGCCCACTGAAGTTTCTCATTCCCAGAACCGGTTGTTTTGTTAAGGTTTTGTTTGTCTCCAGCTTCAATGGCCAAATCATCCCCGTGACCCTTGGAAAACCTCTATGATAATCACCATCGATTTTAACAGCTCCTCTTGCTGAGGGATGATACACTCAGGACTTTACCGAAACTGAGATATTTTCATTTATATCAGGATAAACTCCAGAGTTGAAGGTAAACCATGAAACCAAAATTAAATCAGTAACACACAGCTGCTGCACTTTTAGACACCGTAAGATGTTCTAAGATGGGCTCAGTTGCTGTCACGGGGGCCTTTCCCAATGGAAACCCCTGTTTATCTTTATATCACTATTAATTGGACTTTTTCCAGGTTTGAGGACATGCAGCTTATACTCCAGAAGGGGAAAACCCCCCCAAGCCTAAAATACCCATTTTTTGACAGCTCAAGGCGCATTGATAAATTGTATTAGCAACAACAGGAATTACAAGCATGTGTATGAAAAAGGAAACGGCCTCGATTTCGCCAGTATCATCCTCTTTTTCTGGCATCCTGGCAGATTTATCTATTATGCAAAAAAGAAGGTGCCCTGGGTGGGTGAGAAGGGCAAACCTCACAACAACAAAAGCATCTTCTGGGGAAAAAAGCTGGAAATTATAATTTCCCCATAGGGCCTGCATTGAGGGATTTGCAGAGTCTGCAAGAATCCTGCCGGGGAATCGAGGAAATCTCCATTTCAATGCAGGCTCTGCCAGAGGACCTGCAGGAATGCCGTGTCCTCTCCCAGCTGCTTTCACCACACTTTCTGTGACAGACAGGATTTAAGGAAAGGATTCCTCCAGAAATCCATCCGGTGCTCATGTTTCTAAGCAAACAAACCCCGAAACCAGAAACTACAACATGTATGTTTTATTTTTGTGTTACTAATAAATATTTGAAATATAAACAGTTACGTGTTGTTAGTTTTTTCTTCCTAGCTGAAGCTTAAAAAAGGAAACAGCCCAGATTCTGAACATACCAACGACAAATGTCTATTTTTAACAGATAAACTTCGAACTGGCATTCCCACATTTTGCCACTCTCCCAATGATTTCTTAACCCAGTGCATTTTGTTCTCACCCTTTGCTACACCTCTGCCACTGACCTGATCCAGTCAATTCCCTAAATCCTTCTCTGACTATAATTATAAGGCAACGGTCACCATGTTAGAGGATAAGGTTATACATGAAAGTCCCCTCAAGTAGTGAAAACTGTTTGGAATAGCTTTGGAGACGATGCCTAATGGACAGCTTGAAGTAACAAGGGAAATAGTGAATAAGGTCCAACTTCCACCCTAGCACAATCATCGTAATTAGGGCTCCATGCAGTACCCAGAGCCATGCAAGATGTAATTAAAACAGCATTTTGACCCACAATATAAACAAAATCCACTGCTTAGAGCACATCTCTCCCAGCTGAGATTTTTATTACTGCTGTTCCTTAGCAAAAATATTAAAAGGCTTCAGACCTACCTGGGAGCAGCCCCAGCGTTCCCTCCGTTTTTCCACCCCATCCCACTACTCCTCTTACGAATAACTCTCGTGAGCCTTACCACCACATGGCTCCGACCTTGTAGGGACCCTGCTACGAGACGGGACAGGAGGAGAGCACTCGTGTTTTACTAACCTCTTGTTTTTAGCAACTCTGTGCCAATTATGGATAGGAGATGAGATACACAACATATTTGCTTTACGCAGTCATACTGTAAAGGAAAAAACAGAGAAGGACTATTACACCAACCACCCCAATAACCTAACAAAAAAAAACCCCAAACAGCATCAGTGTGGGGCTTTTAACAGCAACAGGTCAATTTCAAGTGTTAAGGAGCAAGTTCTAAAAGACAAGACGGAATTCAACCAGGAACCAGAAATCCAGGCACTCGAGTGCCACTGTCAGTTATCCGTGCTCAAAACCAACACCTGAAATCAAGCGTTCCTGGATTCTGGAAAGCCTTAAAACCCTCAAAGCCAAGATTGCGCGATAGGACATTATTTCCCCTTGATGTTAATCTCTGCTCGTAAGAGGTGCGAGTAAACTATTTAGGCTGTGAGTGCCGCTGCCGAGGATGCAGCGTGCTGTCATGGATACAAGGCTGGTGGGATGCAGAACTGACCCCCTTAAAGAAGCCAAACCTTCCTCCTCTGAACACCCACACCGCAGCTCTCCGCAGCGCCGGCACGCCACCAAACCAGGCAAGATGCATTTAAATATTTTCTTTCAATTAATAATGGAAAATAAGCTGGGAAAAGCAGAGCAGCGTGAGCGTTGTTTTGCTCCTAAGTGTTGAAACACGCAGCAAGAAGAGACCAGGAATAGATCGGTTGCCATTCTTCAGCACTAAACGGGATCCTACACCAGGCACCCACCGCCAACTCAGTTTACTGAAAGTTGAAAGCGATAAATCAGCTTTGCGCGTATCCGAATACGAACATCTCTGACTGCTTTCCGAAAGGTGACGGGATGCACCTATCAGACCTGCTGCCAATTCCGACACATTTGTAAACGAGAAAAGACCTGGTGAGCGAAAGCAATCCATCTTCCCCAGGTATCAGCGTTCTTAATACATGTAGTATTAGTGACACATCATCGTTTTCATAGGGGAAAGCAGCCCTCGCAGCTCAGAGCTGAGAGATTTTACATTTTCTACTCATTTACCAGATCGCCATCCTTGCTGGTTTTCTACAGTAACGTTTCTTTTCAAATTATGCCTGATAAGCCTCCGTTGTACATGTCACCGTTTCGGATGACATCAAAAGCAACCTGCGCTGTTTTAAGACATTTGCAGGCCCATCTCTTTCGAGCGGAACTTGAACTTTCCCCTGTCAGGGAAAACTGGAAATGAGAGGATTGGAAATGCGCTTATTTTCAGTTAAAGGGTTAAGATAGGAATTCCCTGCACTAAAACTTGCTACACTTAAAGAAAAGCACCAGCTCTTGCAGCGCAGCGAGAGAGTTTAAACGTATCGAGCATCTAATTGCACAAGACCTAGAGGACAGAGAAGGAGATTTAGAATTTCCCAGAAATGGACCAAGTCTGTGTATATCTTCTAAAATTACTTGGCCTAATCTGTTCTTGGTTAACGTGTGCTGCCCTAAATAGGAGTAAGTAGTTCTCAAAAGAGGGGTGCATCAATTAGCTCCCCATATAGCTCAATTCACACACACGCTCTGGCTGTAGCTCCCAGTAACGTTTTCTGCCGCTCCTGTAACAAAAAAACCCCAGTTTGCATATTCTAGAAATTGATGCTTAGTCTGAATAATTGTGCTGATGATTTTAGCGGTTATGTTATCAGGCACGGCAGCTGATAGTTAAATTGTAAGTTTTCAGATGCACTGATTTATAAACATTATATTCCAGCTGACTATCTAGAAATATAAACCCAGGAGTATAATAAAAAAGTTATAATTGTTTTTGACTGTCATCATCTTCCTATAATCTAGAAGTTAGCAAAAAACTTAAAAAGCAACTGCTCTCTGTGACAAAATACTATGGAAACATAAAGCATTAAAGAGCCTGCAGCATTCTGCAGTGACTTAAACTCAAATTCCTCCCATGCTGTGAAGTACACTGGTAATATTATACCCATTTTAGAGATTACAGCACTTTTGACATTCCAGCCACAAGGAATTTAGGTTTCCAACTTCCCCTGAAATTGGAGTGCCCAATTTCCTTAGGCTTCACTGAAAATAGACAGGAAAAAAACCCATCTTTTATTACATAAGGGGTGACTATCACATTTTTGAACAGACTCCAGGAGTTCCAATCCCACGAATCTCGAGTAAACAAGACAAATTTGAGGTGACAGGGGTTACATTTTTTACATTAAGTATTCTCATAAGAAACTCCGGAGACACTTGTCTCTCACTGCACCGTAGAATCCCATCCTGTATGCTCCTCAGGATGTCTCCATTACAATTAGCTTTCAAATATCCAGATAAATACCACGCTCTGTGTTTCTTTCAGCGTTCGGTGCTGTACCGACACAGACGTTAAGAACCACACATCAGCCCAATCTTTAAACGCTCCGAGCAGTTTCAGAGCACTTTGCGTTTCTTATTTCTCACGGGTAAGATGAACAAATCACAGCGGCAAGCTGCTGAGGTTCAGGAAGCTTCTGCTTCATTTCCAGCCCTTTGGGTTGGTGTAGCAGGAGCGTCGTGCCTGCTTCTCCATCCCGCAGGGACAAGACACGAACAGCTGGACGGCCCCTGCCCCGACTCCCGCAGGAACCAAAGTCCATGCACCTTCCTTCAGGGATTTCTTCTTTTTTTAAGCTACAAAGATTACGTGTGGAAGGAAAACGATTTTCTAACTCTTTTAGTAGACGCTCTTGAGTAGTGAAAGCAAGAGACTCATAAACAAGTGATTTTGCACTTACATCCTCCTTCCCTGGGAAATTATTCTCAACAACAGAAAGCCGCATTCCTAATTGCACACCCGAAGCTTAAAGCGTTTTATCACCATTTCCATTTTTATAGGTAGAGAATCTGAGAGCGTGAGACTCCCCACTTCCTCAATGAGACTGCCCAGGGAGCGGTAGAAAGAGGAGGAAAACCCAGATTTTGGCTGTCAGCCTCCCTCGATTCACAAACAGACAGCAGCTGCAGGTGAGGGCCGCTCGAGAACAGCGTCGGACACTTCTTCCTATGGGAGCACCGTTAAAAACAAAGTAAAAATATTTGCGTACAGTTTCTAGGTTAACTATTACTCCAAAAATTATTAAATCCACCTACGAAAGTTATCCTCTTGTCTCGCATCACCGTAACTCATTCATCATCGATCTGTTTTTACACACGGGACAACCCTTCCCATCACACAGGCAGGAGGGACGAGACAACACTGTGCCGACGACGCTCCCCAACACTGCCCTGTCCCGAGGCGTCAACGGAAAACATCCCATTTCTCGGTCAGGGAACCGTTTTTCTCGCAGCAGCGGGGACTTGGACCATCCCAGGCCGCCCGCCCTCCCCTCCCCCTGCACGGCACAGGATTTACTTGGAGCTTTTTGCTCAAAATCATTTCCAGACTTGCATTCCCTCGACCGCAGCGGGAGGAGGAGGAGGAATACAATGGGAGGCAAAGTGCTCTCTTTTCGGGGAAGGAGGGGGAAACTTTCCAGGGCTGTAGAGGGGAGAAGAGGATGCGAGGAAGGAGCTCGGCAAACACTTGCCACGCAGAGGAGAAACGCCGTTCCCAGTCTAGAAACACCCAGTTTACCTAGACAACGAGCAGCCATTGCGGGTTGTTTTGGCCTGCTTTTTGGTTCAAACTTACAGATATCACCCATTGTTTTGTTGTCCGGCATATCATAAAGGTATTTTTCTGCTAGGGAAAGGCGACAGCCCTCACATCCGCATGACCCTGGTCTGCCGAAGAGGTAAATCAGACACGAAGGCAGGTCCTCCCCACGGCTGCAGGCAGCTCCGTCCTGGAGGGAAAGCCTCTTCCAGAACACAGATTTATGAGTCCCATGCCTCCGACAGCAGATGCACAAAACCAGGCCAATTAATATGATAGTGGGGTGCTGGTTCTTTTTTTTCTTTTTAGGGGGAGCAAATTTCAGAAAGAAAGAAGAGAAAAAGGAGAAATACACTCAATTACACGCAGTCCTATCAGGAAACAGGTCTGAACCCGTAGTATGTCCCCAGAGGCTGGCTGAAAAGCCTTCAGTGGCAACCACTTTTAATGACAACTGATAAAAAAAACACGAAACGTTGACACTTAAGTTCTCCAACAACTGTATAGCGTTCTCTTCAGAAAATGCCCGAAAAATCGTTGTCCGAAATGAGCAAAACCAGCTTTTTGCAGGTGAATGCATCATCATGTGCAGATCTATGACCTTTTTGTCAAAACCACAATGAATGTTTCAACTACTTATGGTAGCAGAAACAACTTTCAAACACGCACTGAATGTAAACTGAAGTATTTTTGCCCTCCGCCTGCAGCCAGCCCGTCCTACGGCCTCCATGGCTGCACCCATTAGCCACAGGAGAGTCTTGTTTTCGCGGCTGATTTTCAGTTCTCTCTGGACAGCAATGAAAACGACAAAAATCAGGTCAATTTGCTGCCAGAGAAGGCGAGGAGCAAGGGCTGGTGGGGCGGGGGGGGGGAGCGGGCAGAGGAACCAGGGCTCAAAGGGAAAAACGTTAGGAAGTTCACAGGGGGACAGAGCTGCCCTGAACAGAGGCAGCCCTTGTCATTTCGTATTTATCTGGAGCCAGTCACCATACTGTTATTAAGCTCCGGTTTTTATACTGCACGGGGAACGCAGCCGTGGGGAGTGCGAGGAATGGCAAAGGTATCTTTTGCCCTAATAAGCTTGGGCCTACGGGAAAGAGGTAACAGAATTTTTCAAGCTTTGGCAAGTCCTTGCCCAGCCACTGCTGGTCAGAAGGATAAAAGGGCTCTGACGGAGGAAGACAAGGCTCCTGCTTGCACGAACACACCACCACCAGCTCCAGCAGTGTGCAATTGCTCTGGCACAACTGTGGCTTTAACTCCCCATTTGAGGATTTTGAAATATTTCAGCTCTCAAATAGCAATATTCAAGACAAATCCGTACTGTAACGGAGACCCAAACCACATCCCAACTCCACGCTACATATAAAACCCAAGCACGACTAAGAAATTTTGGGTCACGGTTTCCGCTTCTTTGCTAAGAGGATAAAACTGGAGGGTTATTTTGGGGTTTGCTGTGGTGCCGGTACGATCTAGACAGCGATGGTTTCTGCACATCAGCCGGGCGTCTGGGCCAGGAGGCAAGGCAGACAGCCGAAAGTCCCCGTAGGTGGGAAGCGAAGCTCTCGCCTGGGTTAAGAGCAAGCGTGGGAGCGTATGCTGCGGCACAGGATGCTACACACACCGTCTCATGTAACCTTTTCTTCTATCAGTGTTATTCAAAGACAGGTGAGCCCGGCTCGGTGTCAGAAGCAAAGCTACCACCCTTACCTCTGTCTAGTTCGTTAGTACCTTGACGAGACAGGCCTTATCATCTACCACCTGCTCCACGGTTCCCTCTCCCCATAAAAAGCTCCTACAGGGAATACCGAATGGGTGCACTGCCACAAGTTAGAGACAAGGCTGATCACAGATAACTTGCGGCCAACATACGACACGAAATAATCCTCAAGAAATGGTAAAGACATCGAGTATTACTGGAGAAAAGGCAAAGAAATAACATTTTCGCACAGACAGCCTGTGGACGCTAACAGACAGCCAAGCAAAGGCTGACGCATTTGCTTCGATACCAGGGCACCAGCTCCGAAGAGGGGCTTTTTGTGGCCCAAACTAACTTCTAACAAACACAGGCAGAGCAAGTCACACACAAACAAGCAAAGGGAAGATTTGCTCCTGGAGTCGCTTCTTTTATTGTCAAACAGGGAAAGATGCAGTCTCACCCGTAGCCGATTTACGAAAACACTCCTTGGGCTCCGTATCAGAACAGAAATGTAATTCCCCGATTACTCAAGGAAACGAACTCTCTGCAAAAGGAAGATGTCGCTACGGGGGAAAAGGGGAAATGTGAAGGAGTCGCCTTTGGAGTCTGCTTACGCCAGGATGGGCGAGAGGTGCTTGTCTGACAGCTCTGGATGCTGCAGCCCTCCGTTTATTTACAGAGCAGGTATGGAACGGGCAAGAAGAACAAAAGCTTTCCCCGCTCGGCTTCGCCAGCAGGCCTGGGCTGGAAGGACCACCTCAAGAGATGAAACGATAGCTCAGTCTCCATAGCAATCACTTGCTCTGCTGATACCACCAATAAGATTACCGACATGGGGACAGCTCAAGCCCTGTTCGCACGGGAGATTTTTGGCACGTGTCGCTATTTTCCTGGTGAATTCTGGCAGAAAACATCCGAAACGTCCCCTCTCCTCTGCGCCTCAAACTCCGTTAGCAGGTTTGGAACCATTTCTAACCCTGCAGAGGAGGGATGCTGCATTTATTCTTAGCCTATGCTAACTTTTAGCATTATGGGGCTGTTAATCAAGAAGTCCCAGTAAACTCAACTATTAGCCAGCTGTGGTCTCACAGCTTGTCTCCCTGAAGCCCCCGGGAATTAAGGGACAAGTTTCCAGCCGCACTGTTTTAGTAACCAAATTATGGTCAGAGGGAAAAGGCAAGTGAAACAGGACCGAGACTGAATATGAAGCCGCTCACAGGCCAAAAGCCGTATTTTAAAGCTATGTGTTTTGATATTAATATATCCATTCTGATGAGATAGCAGAAAAAGGGTGATAAAACATAAAAATAAGAAGACAGCGGAAGAGCACGTGCTCAAAGCTCACCAGCTCATACAGAAATATCAAGCTCCACACCAAAATACCTGTAAAAAGCCAGAGTGCTGTAACAGAGCGGCTCATGCCTGTGATGGCAACCTGCCTGTTTCTTAAACCAAAAATTCCACTCTACTACAGGATGAAATTTAGCTACTACTGAGAAAAATCCTACTCTGCTAATGTGATGATTTTGAGGCTGTATTTTGAATGTTTCTCTTTCCTATAGAGACTTAAATTTAGCATTAAGTCTCTCACATCGTGAAAAACTAAGTGGAAAGAAACGCCGAGTCACAAACCATTCCCCTCAAGTTTTTTTTTTCCTTGGGAAAAAGAGGAAAGTGCTCTGAAAGTCCAGCCTCATCCACACAACGGGAAACACGTTACACAAGACAACCGGCATAAAGCCCCCGTAAAACATTGCCACTCTCTCTATGCTCCCCCCAGACTTACAGAAATAGTCTCTTTCTAGTCAAAAAAGACTTCATGAGGCATTTAAGGACTAAATCCCTGCAGGATACAGTATTATTTAGGGTTTCCCCTGCAACGCGAGGCGCAGAAGCGAATCCTTTTCAACCGCAGAGATTCCCAGTAAAGCCAAGTAGTCTCAGGACGAAGGTGACATCGCAGGAGCGAGGCGTCAGCTCGCAGGCATGGAGGATGTTTATTTGCCACCAAAACGTTTTCTGGTGCAAAGTATTTCTTTCATGCACAATGGACCCTCGAGATCGACAGACCCTCGAGATGATTTCCCCTCTGGTTTTTATTAAAGTGATGGGAAGAAAGGACTTGGTCATATATATTGTTGGAGAGAAAGAGGAGAACAGTTATCGTGCACTTTCAGGTCACTGCATTTCTCCCCCAATACCTAAATGGCTGAATATTTTGGAAGACAGAAGTGTGAATCCCTACAAATTGCGTTTTCTAGGGAAAAGCTCCAGCTCTGTAAAAAAATGTATACACTTACAGCAGACTTTACTTTCAGCCTCCATACTCATACTTGGGGGATCCTCGCCAGGCTTTGTATATGCGTGCAGGGGACAAGGAGAGATCAGACAAGCACATCACCTAAAATATCACATATTAGCACTCTGAAATAAACACCATGTTTGGCTTTCAGACAGGGGATGCTACTTTAATTCAGATCCAGATAAACTCACGAGGCTACCATGTTTTAACATTGATTCGTCTAAGCGTTCCTAGCTGCCTGCTACAAGAAATTCACAAGAAAAAGAGAAGCGGTTAACTTCCAGCTCCCAGATGGCACAAGGCGGTGGATCAGCACTGAAGCAGCAAAATAGTATTTGGCAAAAGGCAGGACCTCGGTTGCTGCTGAGGAGCATTCATGGAAATGCCACATGGGCCTAAGCTGCAGCCCCAAAGGCGTGGCCAAGAGGGATCAAGTCCTCTCCTCTTTTTGGAACCAGAATGCTGCTCTCCCTCCTCACCCCCCTGCTACTCTTTCTAAAAAAAGAGGGAAGAAACCAAGAATCGAGAGACAGCAACTCAACGCCAACCAGCTCCAATAGTCACATCGGCCGGGGTTATAACCTGGGCAGCAGCAGGAGCTCAGAGACAGAGTGCAGCGGCTGCTGGGGTGGGTTGTGATCATAAAGGACGCGATTTGTAAAAATCAACAGATTCATTACTGTGAAATACTGGCTGCCGGCTTGTTTTGAGAGGGATCATTCACCTGTCTATCATTTTGAATTTAAACAACAAACAGTGTTGGGTAACAACCAAGGTAAAGGTGCCCCTATTACCTTGTCCTCTCACTCTAGAAATGAATAATAATAATAATTATTATTCAAAGAGCAGCACAATTAGTTTATGCATCAAAGAACTGACAGCAAAAAAGCTAAATACTTTAGTGTTCAAATGTAAACAGAAAGCGTCAATACAGACAGGAGGGGATGAGGAAACAGCACAAAAATGACATCGTTATGTCAAACACCCGTCCTGAGCCTGGCACAGCCGAGGGGGTGCCCCTCACACAGCCGGCACAGCGCAGGCAGCTCTGAGGGGTACCACAGCCACAGAAATACCATTTGAGAGCACCGCTTTGGCCACAGCCCATCACACAGGACAAGTCCACGCTCGATATTGAGTCCTGCTGCACCTGAAGTTGGGGGGCAGGGGGAAAGACAGACCTCAAAGCCCCCCCATGCCTCAGTTTCCCTCTGGGTCAAATACCCCTTGCATCAGTTCAACTACTTCTCTTCAGCAAAACAAAAAAGTTAGGACAGTGAACACCATGTCCGGGCATCCAGAGACTGAAACGGCACCAGGAACAAGGGCAGGCGGGATATATGAAATTACCAAAAACAAACGGAGGGAAAAACCACCCCGAAAGGAGAGCCACTACGCTGTATGTGAATATCAACAAAACTACAGAGCCCACAGAAACCAAAACCACAAGCCCAGACTCATTCACGCAAAAAGGCAAAGGCAAAACACTACATAAATGGTAAATATGTTTTGAAATTCAGCTGCGAGCGGCAGACAAATGAAAACTAGAAGAGAATTTGAAGAACAATGAACTGTAGTTTATTCAGCTAATGTATTTTTAATGCACTGGGGAAAAACTTGGGAGGTGTAACGCAGCGTAAGGCACCCATTTGATACCAAAAGCCACGTAGTGACTTTTCCCAGCAGAACATCCCCCCGCACGGCATTTTCCCCTCAATAAATCGGTGCCGAGGGGATGAACTCTGCTCCGCAGCAGCAGGCCGGAGCGCAAGTTTGGGGGTTCCCGGGAAGGGAGCCAGGGAGGACGCAGTCTGGGCTCACGGAGCTGTGGGCTCACTCTCACACTGGTCGCAACCGCGACGATGGAGGTTTTTCATCCTGACATTGCAAAACCTTCCGTTTTCCCTTCCCTGCCTGCGCTTCCAGACCCATCCGAAGGCATCCCTGCCTCTTCCCCGGGAGGAGGAAGAGGAGGAGGAGGAGGAGGAGGAGTGGACCGGGGCGGCGGGCAGGGAGGGGGGGCACCCAGGCCAGCGGCAGCTCTGCAACCGAGACAGCAACACCGAGTCACGGCAGGGCGAACCGGCGGCCTCTCCCCGAGCCCCCCCCCGCTCCCCGCCTCGCCCGGAGGAGGTGGGGAGGAGCAGGGCGCTTCCCGGAGGCAGCGGGGACCGGCGGAGGGAGGGAGGGAGGGGAGGGGGGGGGCTGCCGCCAGCGCCCCCTCTTTTTCGGCCGTGGTGAGGGGGTGTGTGTGGACGTGTAGGGGGGTGGTGGTGGTGGGGTGCGGAGGGCGACGTCTCCTTTTGGGGAGGTACATTGTATTCCGGAGACGTGACCCGCAGCCACCGCACCGGGAGGCTGCCGGGGTGTGGGGGGGGGGGGGGTGGGGGCCGACGGGGCCGGGGCGCAGGGAAGGGTTGGAAGAGACGGCCGGGCCGGTGCCCCGGGAAGGGGGTGAGCCCCCCCCCGCGCCGTCCGCCGCAGGTAGCGGAGTTAAGCGATTTAAAGCGAAATTGCTGCATTGTAAGAAACTCACCGTGATGTTTGAGCAGCAGTCGGCGCGGGGTCTCCCAGACATCCCCGCACGGGCTCCGGAGGCAGGACCCCGCCAGGCACCGACACATAGGGGTTCAACGCGCTGCCTGATCGCCGCCCCACCGACCGGGAACCCCCGGGACGGCGGCGGGGAGGGCATCGGCGGCGGGGGCACACCGGGCCGGGCGGGAGAAAATAAATGCGAAACGCCCCCCCCGCCAACCCACCACCACCCCCCTCCCTCCCCGGTCCAGTCATTTGCATACGCCCCGCCCCCGCGCCGCCCCGCCCCGCTAGGAGCGGGGTTACCTGCTGGGTAAGGTCGTCTCGGCGTGTGTGTGTCCCCCCGCGCCCCTCCACGTCGTTTTTGGGGGGGTCTGGGGGGGGGGAGCAGCTCAGCCCCTCGTCAAAGCAGTCTCCTGCGGTTCATCAGCGGCAGGATCGGGGCCCGCTGGGGAAAACAAACAAACAAACAAAAAAGGGTTCTTTAAACACAATTTTACTGCTTGAAGGTGACGACCCAGCGACTGGATCAAAATGCCAGAAATCCCTGGGCCAGCACGCACCCCATTTTCTAATTTTTATTTTTAGTTTTTAGAGAGACGCTCTGCTGAAAGCTCGGCACCAGCATCGCTACAGCAAAGCCACAGCTGGTGGGGAGAGAAAACCCCCCAAACACCACAACCCCCAGGCAGTTCCAAGGACCCAGTTTTTTAATTACGGTTGCCTAAGGTGTTTGTTTTGTTTTTAATAAATAAACCCATAAAACACTCTCAATTACTTTTAATATGCTCCGGACTGCGTCACCTGGACAAAGAACACACGCATGGGACACCAATAGTAGTATCAACGGAGCAAAAGGAGAGAGGCAGGAGCTGTAAGCGAGCTGATTTATGTCGTCAAACAGCAACTTCCTCTCTAAATAACAACAAAAAAATTCTATGGTTCTGCTGGCGTAAATCATGCCTTCGTAAAATAAATTTCTCCAGCTAATTCCTGAGTCCTGGATGAAGACTGAAAAGACTTGGAATCAAACCAGAAAGGAAGGAGCAGGTTTGCCTGCGATAGACGCACTCCTTGTTACTTAATGGTCACAGGCCTGACTGCTGAGGGTCTGATCCTGCGCTTTCAGTCACAGGTCCGGAGTGAAGCAGGCAGAGGGGCATTTGGAAGCAGCACTTCAGGGATTTAACACTTATTTAAACACTACAGAGCATTTCTTTATATATATTCACTTATAAAGAAGAAAATCCTATTTAACAAGCATCAGTCTTGAAAGGCAATGCTTAAAAACTGCTTCCTGCTCAAGGCAAGCTGGGAAAAAAAACCCAACCCCACATTTGCCGGTTTTAGGCTGGATTTTTGTTGGGATAAAGCCCCAAACAGCGCTGGCCCGGCACGCCCGGGCAGCCCAACGCCCGGCCCAGCCCAGGGTCCTCGACATCCCAGTTACAAACTGGTTGAGCCGGCGAGGAGGTTCCACTCACGATTGGTGAGGTGCAGGCAGGGGTAGGCAGGGCCAGGCGCCTTGCCTGCGCCCTGATTAGGCGGGTTAAATGTGATTGACCAGTGTGAGTAATTAATCTGTGAGAGGCCGGGCTTGGGGCTTTGTTTATACCCCTGGATTGGCTGGATTTGAATTAGATATACGTTCTATTTGTACCTGGGTGGGACCTCGCGGGGGTTTATTTTGGTGCATTACGCTATAGAAGCGCGGCGGCAACCCAGGCGAACGTCGTCGTCCACTGCCGCTCTCCTTCGCCGCCGTGGCTCTGCCGGAATGCTGGGCCTCACCGGGAGCCGTCGACCGGGTATGGTGCTGGAAGAGGATCAGGACTCCAGGCTGTTTTATCAAGGAGGGAGGCGGGAAAGGAGACAAACCCCACCGTTAGTAGCGCTTACAAGAAATATTTAAGCAATGCGATGCAGTATTTCCTCTTTTTTTGGGTCCCCCCCCCAGTCCCAGAGCACCAAAACAAATCGAGCTGCGTCTGCCACGCCTAAAAAAACAAAACAAAACCAAACCAACCCCAAAAAACCCACACTTGGCAGAAAGCCACTGTAAGCAATAATTTGACTAACCCATGGGACAGGCCATGCTCCTTCTCTGGAAGAATGTTGCCATCAACAGTACCTGCAAATCATGGGGCTGATTTCCAAGTGGGAAGCGTTAATGACATTGTCGTAAGGAAGATTTTTGTCTCTCGCAATGGCAACTTTACAACCAAATAAGCGGTCCTCAGACAGCAAAAAAAAAAAACCTTCCAGCATGGCTGATACAATGAAGGATGAGGGGAAGCCACAAGGAATTTCGCTGCAGCAATGCACTGGGGTGTCACCCCCCCCCCCCCCCCCCCCAACAGCCACGTTTCTGCCCCAGCTCAGCACGCCCCTGGGCCGGAAACCCTCCCCAGGACGGCAGCCTTTCAACACAGGCAAAAATCCTTCTGCAAAGCAAAATGACCCACCGGTACCGCACTCACACCAACCAAAGTTAGGTAAAAACCCTCTCCTTAAGAAATAAAGTGTCAGCCGTATAACGCAGTGCACTAATTAATTAGTACGATACCCACGTGGACAAGAACACTCACTCCAGAGAGGAACTTGGCATAGCAGAATAGTAACAAATGAAACCCCCAAACGCTGCTATTTTTAGGTTTGCTTAAAATATACAGCTGATGACTAACAGAATTACATACCATTTTTATGTAATAATACCCAAACACTTCAAGATTTGTTCATCTCCTTGCAGGTGATTCCTGCTTTAACCACTAGACTGCAGCAGCAGGAGTTGCTGCAACACCTTTCCAATTTAAAAAAACATAGTTTAGTTACTTTCAGGTGATCTTATTTTTTTCCCCTCCCACTTCTCCCCAGTTGCCTTGCTAGGATCCAGGAGGCTCCCAACAGCTGCTTCATCAGCCAGACCAAGACCATAACACCAGTAATAGAGCTTTCTCGCTAATACAGTGAAAACATTATTACAATTAATGATGCAGGAATAGTCCAACACTCATCCTGGGACAGAAGGATGTCCTGCTAAAATTGACCTCAGCAATTTCCTTAAAATCGTAACATTAAAAATAGTGGTGGGGGAAAAAAAAAAGAGAAAGAAGGTACTGAAAACAGGTTGGAGGCGGTACTTAAAGAAATCTGGATAAGCTGCAACACTCTACCTTTTGTCAGGTACTGACAAAGTACTGTCAGGTACTTGTCTACTTTGAACAGAAGGTTTCTCAGTTCTTGAGAGGTAACAGCTATCCCCTGAAGCAGTATTCCCATTCCACATGGGAAAAAGCAAGTTAGATAAATACTTTATCCAAAGCCAGCCTGCAAAATTCCCAGACAAGAGGCGCATTTGGTCGTTCTTTGCTTAATGCTTCGCTAAAACCGTATACTGAGATTAGCCCCTTCCTACACTTTTTCTTTCTGAGTTTCGCCCTGTAACTCACGCTTGCAGTCCCTTCCCCAAGCTCTCCTGCACACCTCCCTCCATGCCCACCACAACGCTACCCCCCTATTTCCTACCCAAGCCTCCCTTTTACCATCTTTCTATTTCACACACAACCCTCCCCACTGACCTCCCTCCGGCCACCTCCCCCACGGACACCTCACATCCCTTCAAGCCTCCTCTCCTTCACCTCTCCCCCACACACTAACACCCATTCTTCTTATTCCCTCCTCACAAGCTCACTCCTACACCCCGCCGGCTCCCCCCTCCACACACCTTTTCGCTTTCCTCCTCTCTCCCCGCCAACCTTCCCCCCCACCCCTACCCGCTTCCCTCTTCCTCCCCTCCAACAAAATGGCGTCCTCCTTCCCTCCCTCCCGCCTTTTCCCGCCACAGCCCCCCCCCCCGCCACGTGATGCCGCGCGCAGCCGCCCAGGGATGAAGGTGGGGCGGCGCCACGAGGGGCGGTGGGTGGGCGCGCATGCGCCGGCGGCGGGCGGGAAGAGCAGGGGCTGAGGCGACGGGAGGGGCGGCGGCGGCGGCGGCACTGGTGAGGGACATCTCCTCCTCCATCATCTCCTCAGGTTCCCAGGCAGCCTCCCACAGGCGGCTGGAGCCCCCTCCCTTCCCCACGAAGAGAAGCCCCGGCCCTGCGGCAGCTCTCGCCTCCCTCCTCCCCACTCTGCTCTCCTCAGGGAGAGCCTACCCTCACCCCAAGCTCTGGTCCTCTGTAGCCTCGGGAGCAGCGTTTCCCTCAGGGAAAGCTGCCTCACCACCCCCAGACCTAGGGTGGCCCCACAGCCTCCTGCAAGGCTGGGAGCAGCGTTTCCCTCAGGGAGAGCCCCCTCGCCACCCCCAGCCCTAGGGTGGCCCAACAGCCTCTTGCAAGGCCGGGAGCAGCGTTTCCCTCAGGGAGAGCCCCCTCACCACCTCCAGCCCTAGGGTGGCCCCACAGCCTCCTGCAAGTCTGGGAGGAGTGTTTCCCTCGGGGAAAGCCCCTCTCACCCCCAACCCCACTCTACTCCAGGGGCAGCCTTTCCCTCCTTCCTGCCTTCTTTCTGCACCTCAGCCCTGTTGCAGCCCCTCAGCCTGTTCCAGGGTAGGGGGAACACTTCAACCCTTTTTCTCAGTGCAGCTTTTTATAAGAACCACTTGTCTCCCCAGCCCTCCAAACCTGCCTGCAGGGTCTCAGCAGCCCTCCTCTGCTTCAGACAGCAGGGGCATGCCTTGTGTTTGCAGTGGGAATAAGGATACTTCTGTTTTCTTCTCCTATAAGGTATGGTTGATACAGGGCCAGTTGCGGTACTGGTTAGGGTTTGGTGAGTAACATCAAATCTTATTTAACTTTCCCTTTTTACATTTTGTTTAGGAGGCTGGTCCTCACACCCTCAAATTTTGCTCTAGGTGGAAAGGAGTCCACCTTTAACTGGCCGTAAATTCAGCAGCAGGCATGGACCAGTACCGCTTCGGCAACGAGAATGCCGTTCATTTGGAGATGCATCTCCCTGGGTTTTCTCAAAGCCAGGGGCTGGTCTGTAGCGAGGCTCTCAACCATGATTTGTGCCTAAATGCAAAAGACATGATGTATGTGGGGCTGAGCGGCTTGGACGTGGTGCCTGACCTTCCAGCAGCAGACGCAGCCAGCCACACTCTGGAGGCCAATTTGAACGTGCTCTCTCTGTATCCGGTGAAGGACTGCGCCTCTGTTCAGCTCCTCGATGAGGCCCACTCACGGCCCTTGCAGCACAGTGAGTGTTCTCTGTTTTTTTGAAGGGTGTCTTATGGATCGAAGCACCTGGAGATATTTAGTAACTTTATATAGGTGGCGGAGTCCATGATGTAGAAAGATCTTTGGGGTAAAGAGGTGGATACGTGTGGATTTTTTTTAATCAGTTCTAGGTTCTTGTAGTTTAAGCACTTCTGAAGTGTTTCTTGTTGCCTTTTACCTGTAAAACAGCATTCAGATTGATAAGGCTGTAGAAGATGATATAACAATTATAACGCCTGCCTTTCACAGGAATTTCAGTTCTGTCCTATTTTCTTAAAATTATACCCTAGACAGAAATATGTTTGTTTTGGGTTTTTTTTCAAGAGTCCTTGCAACCTGCCCTCCAGCTGGAAGTGGAAAATGCGAAGGCATTAAAATGATAGATTTGCTAAATATGTTGCAAACATCTATATTACTGGCTTTCCCTGAAGCGGAGAAGAGACATGCTGTTTAATTCTTTTCGCATTTCAAAGTCTCTGTGAAATGGATTAAGCAGAATGGGATTTTTCTAGGTCTGCCTTTAGTAAAATGCTCTTCTAGAGGGAATGGATAACTTAATTGCTAATGTATATAAAAGCACACCCTGTTTGGGTAGCTTGAAAACAAAGCAAGTGAAAATTTGTAACTAGCAGCACTAGGAGAAAATGAGACTTTCTCCTAACAGTTGAGACCTGCATTTCTACTGATTTGCCAGTTAATAACAGGTCCTAATGGCTCAGTCTGTGGGTAGGGAACCTTGAATTGTCTCCCAAAGTCCAATCCAGTGGGAAATGCCTGGGTTATCAACTAGTCGAATTGCTGTAGATAAAATACCTTGAACAAAGGGGTTTGGAGTTGTCTCATTCCCTCCCTCTTTTCCCAAGAAAGAGGGGAAAATGGTAAAGTTAGTTACAACGATGGTCAAAATGGCAAATGGTGTAACCTGTGTGAGGGTGGGACGTGGGTTTAGGTGTTTGTGGAGACCCCAGAAATAAAGTAGCTCCAGAGATGCAATTCATAAGAGGTGGAGCAGGTTTGTGGGACTTCCCTACTCGTTTTTGTGTGGATATTCAGTCATCAAAACCCACGGGCCAGAGCCCTTTAACAGAAGCATTTTAGAAAGAGACATATTTATTAGTACTAAGTGAGAAGCATGTCATCGCAAGAGTAACCTGAGGATATCGCTTTCTCCCTCCCTTCAGAGCCGGGGCGTCCCACGCCGACGGCACCGGAGGAGCCTGGAGGAGGAGGCAGATCTGCGGGGAGAGGAAAGCGTCCCCTCGGCTCTCCTCAGACCTCGCTGCCGGGCTGCAGCCACTGCGGGAAGGTGTTCAGCAGTGCCAGCGCTCTCAGCAAACACTGCCTGACTCACAGCCAGAAACGGGAACATGTCTGTACCATCTGCAGCAAAGCCTTTAAACGGCCGGACCACCTGTACGTAGGCATTTGCTGTTAAAAATGTGGCCTTGTTTACCAAACGTAAATAAGATTGGCTTCTGCAGTACTTTATTTTCCAATCTCAGAAGTTACAGCGCTTGTTAGTCTTTGTCATGTTTTCAGGCTAGCAAATGCTGTGAAGTTAGGTCACAAAACGACTTCCCTAGCAGATGCAAATTAGCTTTGAGTTTTCCAGAGTGGGCTGGTGCAGGAAAAGCCTCCAAAGTGTGTATTTCTGCCCCGCTGCAGAAAAATCTGTAATACCGAGCCCTACAATAGCAGCTAGCCATTTTTTTTTTTTTTTTTTTTTTCCTCCTTCTTGTCTGATGACTGGCATGGGGGAAATCGTGTGGAAGGTGTTTGTACTGGCGAGGCAACTTCCGATTTTTGGCAGCCGGTCCTTTAGGAACTCTTGCAAAAGATTGCTTATAGATGCAACTGCTGCCTGGAATCCTATGCTTCCCGGTGCTGTAAAGCTTTTATTACTAATCCTGGAAAGCTCTCAAAACACCAGCAGGTTATCGTAGGTCCGATTTTTGGTGGTGGTACTCTGGGGCTAAGTAAAACACCATTTTGCTTTGTGTCAGACTGGAGCGGTTGCCAACAAATTCTGTCCTAAAATATGCCTTTATGAAGTGACGGTCTGCAGTTTTACAGTTGGTTTCCCGTTGGTTTAGGTAACATGCCTGCCTAATTTTTTCTGTCTCTCTACCGATTTTGACTCTGTCGTTTTCTACTCTAAAACAAAAGAGAATTGTCACCAGCCTTTAGCTTGTGCTGACTGGCATTGCTGTGCGCACTCGCAGGTAGAGGTTGGGCTGAGATCCCTTTTGAGCTGTGTTCTGATTTGCTTCATCCTTGCTGAGTGTGGGGGGCCGATAGGCTGGAGAGATCCTCCTGCATTTGGGGAGAATTTCAGAGTGTGTCTGGAGAGAAACGCCAGCAATGGCGATAGAGCAAGCGGGATTCTTCCATGCCACAGTGGGAAGAGCAGTTGGAGGGCACTTAAGTGAACCTTTTCTGAATAGAGGCCAAATTCTGCTTTGATTTAGGTCCTGCCTTGAGTAGAACAATACTAAGTAAAAGGAGTGCTAGAGCTGCAGTAGCTCAGTGCAAAATGACTTCCTTTTTCAGTTGGGAGTGCTAATACGCAATGTTTTCTTCTCTTGATCCCTGCAGGAGCGGGCACATGTTGACGCATCAGAAAATAAAACCTTTCATGTGCTCGGAACGAGACTGCAATAAGAGTTACTGTGATCACCGTTCGCTGCGCCGGCATTACGAACTGCAGCACAGCTTGTGCGGCTTGAAGGAGCCTCCTAAGGAGGGTGCCAGGGAGCAATCTCCGCTTCTTCCCAGTCTGTATATCCAAGGCAGCGGGAAATCGGTGGACGGACTGACTGCACGCTCCGAGTCGGGCTCTTTCCCACCCAAAAGAGACCTGCTGAGGTCCGCTGTCAACAGCTTTGCAAATCAGAAGCTTCCCTTGGCTGCCTTGCCCTCTGCAGAGCACGCGGTTGCTGCCTTGCCAGATTCCTCCCCAGCCAGCCAGGCCTCTTGCCTTGCATCTAACAGCAGTGGACTTTCGGAGGCTGTGGGTGACAATATATCGAAGGATCGCCTCTCGTGCCAACAGAGTGCCCCTTCTTCCAACATCTGTGCCATAATAAATCCTGGCAATGTCTCCGTGATTGCGCCGGGCAAGAATGTAGTTACCAATCTGACCAGTAGGTCTTTTATTTCAGAAGCCCAGCTCCCCTCAGAGCCCGCGGGGCTGCAGTGTTGTCCCAGCAGCACCCTGCCTTGTTTTCCTGTGTTCAGAGGGCAGAAGCTGCCTGCAAACCAGTCGAGCAGTAACTTTCAGTGGATAAGAAATGTGCCGGTTTGCGCTAAACCCAAAAGGAGTAACATCTGCCTCGCTCGCAAGTCACCTGTTGCAGTGCAGGGTGTTTCAGAGGAGTTAGCTGGACCTTCCTGCACGTTCTCAGCTGCGTATGAGTGTCCGGATGCTTTGTCTTTCCCCATTGCGCCTTTTAAAGCTGAAGAGGAGGCGCCGAGCAAGTCAGCCCTCCCTTGTTTTGAGGAAGCCTTTCAGTTGGCGAAAACCCACAACTCCCACCCGTGGGAGAATGCCAGGGAGTTGAGTTTTCCAGAGGTTCAGAAGTGCAGCGCACTGCAGAGCAAGACCAGACAGCTCTTCTCAAAAGCCCAGGAACCTGCTGCGTGCCTAGAGTCACTGCAGGTGCAGCAGCACTTCTTTCAGGTGACCCCCAAGTCTCAGCAGGTCCTGTCTCGCCCTCCTGAGGCCGAGCACTTGGCAGCAAGCCCCCTCCAAGCCGGGTTTTGGCAGCAGCCACCCACCTTGGCTCCCCAGCTTCCGCAGCCGATGGAGTACGAGGGGCCTTCCACGTACCTCCAAAAGGCCATCCCCCAGTTCCAGGGCGTTTTGTCAGGCGGGGATAAACAAGGACTGCAGCCAGCACCTTTGAAACAATACCTGGGATTAAGAGACTCTTCTGTTCCTAGTCAGCTCCAGTATGCGGTGCCTGGAAGCATGGCAGGAAGCCACTCTTCTGGGAGGTCGAATCAGCTAGAAAACAAGGCTTCCGCGCTTAAAGAGAAGAGTAAAGATGGTAGCGCAGAGGCAGGCGGGAAGCTGCCAGTGGGTGCTGCCCGGTCTTGGCATCTGCCTGCCATCCGCAGGGAGAAGCTGACGTTGGGGCTGAGCGGTGCGGCTCCTCCGAGTCAGGTGGCCATGGCGTCCTTCTCTTCGGCTCCTGCAGCCAGCGGGACGCGCCGGTTGACCATTTTCAACAGGATTCAAGTATGTCGGCGTGCTCTTTCTTCGCATTTAGCTGCCCATTATTCGAGTTCGCATCTCAGAGCCGTTTACTGTCTTCCTGTGCTCCTATAAGTGCTTTTTATTAGTGTTGGCAGCTCTAGATTTGCCAATAACAGTACTTGGTGCTTACATGGCACTTGACACATCCAGAGCGCTCTGAAAACACTGATTAATCCAGTACCAAAGGTTTAGAAATAATTTAACAAGATCAGGGCTTGGGATATTTAGTAACGTGATGCATAGCCCTTCACCTGGCTTCTTGGTCGAGCTTGCGCACAGGCCAGTGATAATAAAAAGCTGTGAATGCCTGAACATTCAGCAAGCTCAGTGCCTGTGGAAGGGGAACCGCTTTCTCCAGTGGAAATAATTGGTGTCTCTTTGCCTGCAGGAGGGCAGGGAGGTCAACCTAAATGAACTTCTTACCTTTAGAGATTAGTCCCTGGAGGTCAAAGTCAAAATATGTTAATTGAAGGTAGATGTGGGAGCGCTTGCATTACGGATAAATGTGCTGCGGCTGTGTTGGGGACTAAATTTCTCCAAAGTTTGGGGTTGGTTTAAGTGCTTTTTCATTGTTAGTGGCAAGTCAGGCTTACACACATGCCTTGCCCTGTCCCAAGGGGGTTGCTGCTGCCTTGTGCGTTAGGCCAAGGGGACTGGCAGCCCTCAGGACGGGGAACTTCAAATGCACTGAGGTTAAACCCATTCTGTGCTGCTCGTGTTCCCTTTCTGACTACTTACAAAGGCTCTCCGTGCCCCAGGTGTTACTTAAGAAGTCAAGGTGAGAAATCCAAGGGCTCAGGGTAGTCTTAGATTTGCTTTCCTCTAACTCCAGGAGATTTTGGGGAGCCTGGATGATACATGGGGTATGAGCAAATCCCCGTCCTGCTCCAGCGCTCCTGGTGTTGACCCGGCAGTGTGGTGTTAGCAGCGCTGATGCCCGCGGCAGCCGGAGATCGGGGTGCTCCAGCCCTCCCTGCATCTCTGGAGCTGGGCACGTGGCGCAGGAACTGTGCGTGACAGGAATCGGAGTGTGGCCGCCCCACCTGCTGCGTACAGCTTGTGATGGAAATAATGCAGTTTGATAGCCACACTGTGTAAATGGGGATTCCTATTTGCACGTGTACTTGCCATGTGGATGCATGTATCTAGGTGTTACAAGGAGTATTTATTAATGACTGCAAAGATTTATGGGATTGGTTAATAAACATTGCTTTGCTGTGCAAGTGCAAAGCATTATTTTCATGGAGAAAACAGTTCAGATGTTCCTTTTATTTTTTTTGAACGTGGAATGACTGTATTTTAAAGCTTTACTTGCAGGCAGAATAACATCTGCTTTTGATTATTGTTTCTTTACCTGCAGGGTGGAAATATTTACAGACTCACTAACGCAGCAAAGGAAGAAAACTTGCCAGCTGGGTGGTAAGCAGGTTGCACTAAAGTGTTGAGGGTGGCGTTTGTTTTCTGGCGCGCATTTTAGCACCTAGTCAGGCGCATTTCCCTCGGGGTTGAGATTTAAGGTAGCCTTTTCATTTGGCTACCTTTAGATTGTGCTAATTAATAGATGTTTAAATGAGAACCACAAGACTCTCAACCTAATTTCTAACTCTCGATTGTAAAAATCGTGCAGTGACTGAAGTGTGACAGGGAGGTAACCTAAGTGAAACGTTGCAGACTGTTTAAGGATGTAATAAGGAATGACTGGCCTTGTTCTTTTCACACATTACAACGATAAAAGACCAAAAGTTCACCATGGAAGTAAAGAAACGGAAATGTGGGATAATGTTAAAGGATTCACCTTGTCGAAGGGTTTCCAGGTGATTGGCGGGGTATGGGCTTCACTCTCAATCTCATTCCTGGAGCATAGTCTGCCTGTAAAGAGTATTATTGCATTGTAATCATGGAGGCAGGCCCTGAATTTAATTTTTAAAAGTGATTAGCTAACTTTATGATTAATTATTTTTTAGAGTGAGTTTGTGACTCAGTTCTCTTTGCTGAAGAAGATTCACATACTTCCCTCTTCTTTGGTAATTGCCGCTTTCCTTTGGTGCAGGGATTGCACACCTGTGGTATTTTCTCTGTAAGCAAATCGTGGCTCTGCCACCTTACTGCCCAGCCTCGATAGCTTGCCGTTTACTAAATGAGAAGGCAAGCGGCTCCCTGGAAAGAAAGGGCTTTTTATAATCCACGTCCTTGTGAGCAGCAGTGAAGTCCCCCCGCAGCCTCGGAAGAGGTGCCTTGCCTGCAGTGTCGCTAACCGTCACAGGTAAGGGAGCTGCTGTCTCTCATTAAGAAAGAAGAATTTCATCGTTCTTTGGCAACAAATGGAAGTTGTGGTGCCTGGTGAGCCACGTGAATTACCTGCTCCAGCCGGCTTTGGTGGTCTGCCTGGTCCTCGGTTTCTGTGTTGGAAGAGGTTCTGAGGATTAGCTGGGCTATAGGAATGGCCAGGCAGTAAGTATGGAGTGCTGGGAAGCTTTAACTTCATTTGCTGTCTTCATCATGTGGATAGAGAAATGGGTCTGCAGGACTTCCAACGTCATCTTTCCCAAATGCTGAATTCACAAGGGGGAATTATCCACAAATGATACATTTTTCCATTCACAAAAGCGGATCTTTCAGAAATGCCACGGTGCATGAAATGCATGGTATTGAAAGAAAATGATTCTGGAGTTTTTAATGCGGGTCATTCTTTTTTGGTGTCACAGTTAAAAAGCGATGTATATAACTTTGAAAATAGTATTTGTACGTATGTGGTAATAGGTACAATTCATGTAGCTGCTCAAAAGAGAAGGTATCTTAACCGCATCTCTTTTTTTAAAGCTGTATCGTTATAATGCTGGTGATTGATGTCCCACTGGGGATTTTTCTCTAGTTAACATCTTTTGCTGCTAAATGAGCTGCAGAGATTTCCCAACTAGACATGAAATGAGCTCTACAGCAGGAAATGTGAGCGTGGATCTAACATTGATCGTGATTAAATTTTTTTTTTTTAAGTGGTTCAACTTTATAATGTTAATTTTCCATCCCTTTATCTCGATTTTTCACTTAGCAATAAGACCGGTGCCGCTCCTGCTGACGGCAGCAGCTGCGAAAGTGGCTTTCTCTGCAAGAACTGCGGTCAGCTGTTCTATACTGAGAATGGTCTGGAGAGCCATAGGTGTTTTCATAGTGAACAATGGCATTTACCACAAAGGAAGGAAGAACAGCAGGTAAGGAGAGACGGAATCCTTCAGTGCTGCTTATTTAACAGGAATTTGAATTAAGGTCATGAGGATTCTTTAAAACCTGCCTGTAGTGTTTGGAGATAAAAGCTGTGGAGCCAACTGAACCTTTGTCCTGAAAATTCAGATCAGGATCTGAATCCCACTGTAGGAGCGGGATCCAGAATCGTGGTGCCGTTGAAGCCCTTCGGGTGGGTGTTACGTAGTGGATGTTCTTGAATAATTGTTCTGTTTTGAAAGCTGCAGCTATTTCCAGCAATGTTTCGTACTCCACAGCTGTGAAGCATGAGTGGAAAAAATGTAAGCCTGACTATTCTAGCTGATAGTGTGAACTTGGGAGCTCAGTTTTGTAAAAGCAAGAATATGGGATTGGTGCGATAAGGACTCCTGTTCTGGGCTCTCACTGAATTATGTTGTGCTTAGAGAAACTTACTCAGCGTAGTAGCTCTTGTTATCATCATCATTATTTTATGTAAGGGAGAAATGGATCAGAAGTGACTTGAAAGAATAGTTTGCAAAGCACTTTGATGTCCTCAGATGGCCGATGCCAGAAGATACACCTCATACCCTTGTTTGTGTTTGCGGTAAGGTGTGTGATGCAGGAGACGTAAATGCTCAGAAACTGTCGTTCGAGGCAGCAGGAGATGGAAACTGTCCCTCAAAACCTGAGATGCCTTTAGAGGACCTAACAGTGGCTCCTCTGGTGATTCCTGTCTCTGTACCAGTGATGGCTGTGAACTCGCAAGCAGGGAACGAGGTGGGTGGTGACTGCATTCCTCAAGCATTTTAATGAATTAGCAAAAACACCTCAGTTAGCCGACTTTGCTGGAGTTGATTCCTTGAGCAACTGGTCACCAGTGTGCGAGTTTCACTGGCTTAGCCAGCAGCTTAGGGTGATGGCTCCCTTAAATCCCCCAAATTCTATTCAAATAATGCTGCAGTAATGGACTTGGTGGTAACTACTACAGTAATGGACTTGGTGAAGGTTCCAGGGTCCGTCTGAGTAATTTCCTGGAAATATGTAACCCGTTAAATCACCTTGAGTTGCGTGAAAATGAAAGATGACGTGGGAAGTATTAACAGTATGGTGCAGGACAGACACTTGGTATTAAAACCTAGGAAAATCCTTGGAATTTTACTAGGCAATTTAAAGAATTTCAAGATGATTTCAGAATTTACTTTTTTTCCTTTCAGCACTCTGACTATAAAAAAAACTGGTGGAGGGTTCTTTTCAACAGGTCTTGTTCTCATGAGTGTGTCTGGCTTCCCCAGAGCCGTATACATGAGTAAGGACTAGAGCAGAGGGTCCTCTGACTGCACTCCGCGCACAAGTTTTGGAATTTTGTGTTCATTATGGAGCTCGGAATAATAAGTCATGACACAGACAGTCTAGAGGAAAACCAGATAAAAATCCTATGCAACTTCAAACTTTCTTCTATATGTTTTTCAAGTGCCTTGAACTTGTTCCCCTTCTCTTCTGTGATAAATAGGGATTTGATGGTTTGTTTGGAATTGTTTGTCTAGGTTACTGAAAAGGAAAGCCCAGATGGGAAGGACCTCAAGGAAAGCTTGCACCAGAAAAAGAGAAAGAGGCAAATGCGGCCAAAATCGCTTTTTATCCCACCTCTGCTGGTCCCTGAAGCCCAGCTGGGGGTAGGAGGGTGTTACCAGAGTAACCTTCGTTCGCCTGTGTTCCTGGTGGATCATCTCCTGAGAGACTTGTTCCAGTCCTCTCCTTACACGCCGCCTCCGATGCTCAGCCCCATGCGGGAAGGATCAGGCCTCTATTTCAGCACTTGCTGCTCTTCCTCTGCTAGCGGTGATCCCAACCAGCTGTTCAGTGCTGGTTTAGGTAATAAAATCCTAATGTCTGCACTCAACAGATCATGGAACTGGAAGGGAATCCAGCAGACTGCTGCACAGACTACAGAAAGAGAAAATTGACCCACAGTCATTTTCTTCAAGATGGGTTATAAATTCAAATGGTATCCACCTTCCTGTATGATAATTACTGCATCGTATGCAGGCCAGTGGAAGTACGGACGTTTACATGTAGCAGTTTAAGTTACTCGTAAACTGATGACATGATTTTATTGGACCAGTTTGTGGTAAAAATTTGTCTTAATTAAAAATACATAGTGGTTACACCAGAACAGTCACTGTCGTAAAACTGCAGAAGAAGCTAGGGTGGGCACCTGTGTGGCAAAGGCAGCAGCCCAGTGAAAGCAGTTTTCCTGTGGGTTTGGCTTCTGCTCGATGGTTTGTCATCTGTAGTTATTCAGAGACCACAGCTGAGTTACGGAGCTGTTCTGACAAATATGGACAGGCCCCGGCTCTACTCATGCCTTCCAAAGGAGGCTTTAAAAAACCAGAAGTTTGTGACTTCTACTTTGTTATTCTGGTTGTGGAAGAGGGGACGTCAACAGCCTACCAGGGTTTTGCTCTGATACTGGCTTTCACTTATTAAAAAATACAGAACTGCTCAATCCCTGTGTGGCTGACTTCTGACCCATGGTCAGACGCAGCTGTGAAAGTGTACCCGGATGGTGTTTCTAGAGAGCTTCCAAGTCAAAAAGTGAGCAATTTCACTGAAATGACGGGAATTCTGAGAGAATAGTGGTTTGCGATGGTGAGGATGTCAAGGAAGGCTAAAGCATGGTCTCGGCAGGATGGTTTTTATCTTGAGCATTTTTTTGTATCTTTCAGGCAGAATGGACAGGGACTTTGGATTTTGTCTGATGAAGGACAACACAAAAATCAGCATTCAGCCGTGAGTTATGGCATAGCAATTAGAATAACGACAAACATTTTGAAAATGGGGGATGAGGGAATGTCAGTTTAGGAGTCAGTATGTGGTTGGTTCAAGCGTATGGGCCATACAGGCCTTCGAAGTTGACATTGACCTCCTTCCCACAATCCTATTGCTTGGCCAATTCTTGCTGTCCTGCGTCACTGGTGAGATTAATAGTGGGTTTTGGCTGGGTGATACCACGTGCTGGCCAGAATGAAGTTGCAACAAAATGCCCGGTGCTGTCGCAGTGAAATACAAGTTAGGCTGATGTCATAAAGGTGCCTGCCCCCAACATTCTACATGATGTTCAAACATTCTTTTTTCTCCACGGTTGCAGACTTCTCTCCTCTTTGCTGCTCGCCATGAGTCTCAGAGTGAACCTGACAAATTTTGTCAGGTTTTGAGGGAGAGAGAACAAACTCTTGATTGATTGGAGACAGACGGATTCCACGGGTGGTGTGGTGATGCAGTTAGTGCTAAGTAGTGGCTCTGAAAGTTGTTAGAGGAGGAGAGCTAGTAATGCTTTGGTGGGAAGTGTGTGTTGTATGCATACCGTATTTATTACAGCTGAGCCTTGCTCATCCCATATCCCCTCTTCCTAAGCGTATGTGTATCGATAAGCGTGTGTATTGGTAGTGCTGCGTGCTATCGTGCTGTATCTGTTCGCAACTTGCCTTCCTCCCCTCCTCTTTCTTATGACTTTAGACGCATCAACATTGGAAGTCAATTTCAGGCAGAGGTGCCAAACCTCCGGGATAGATCAGATTTGGAAGAGGATGAAGAGGCAGCATCGTTGGTGTGGAAGCCCTGGGGAGACATCGCAACTAACCTGGAAACACAGGACAGAGGTTTCTTTCACACTTTTCTTTCAAGGCCACGCCTGAGATACGAGGGTTCAAAAAGTCCGTGTTTCCACAGCAGCTTTTTGTATGTTCAGGTTATCTCCCATCTTTTCTTGACCACCTTCACATGTGGTTTGCATTAGAGGGAAGGAGATCGCTCAGTTCTGGTAGAACAGTGAACAAATAATAACTGTTACGCTCTCAGTAGCATTTTCCATACAAAATGGCCAGGGGTGGTTGTTGCTGCCCAGCTCATCTGCAGCGACCTTAGAAGAGGGGAGGTTTGTCTCTGGAGTTATCGGTCCCAAAGCTCAGTGATACCTGGGTAGTTGCAACATCTGACTTCTTCCCGTGTCTTTTCTCGGTCTCCAGTCTGTCTATTGCACTTGTTCAGTTTTCCCTCTGTCTTGTATCATATCTTTTCTCTTTCCTTGACAGAAGCTGACTTCCTGTTGGTTTTCATTGCATTTGTAGTAACAGAACTGCTCAACCTGGCCTGCTCCAGTGTCATGCCGGGGGGAGGAACGAACCTAGAGCTAGCCTTGCATTGCCTGCATGAAGCACGAGGCAACGTTATGGTAAGAAGCAGCTATTGGGCCATAATTAATAACGGACTAGGACAGCCTTTGCCACTGGAGTGAGCTGGGAGTTGCTCTGAGTTTTCTATTCCGCAGGCTGGAGTCTGGTCTCTTTGTTAAACATGCAGTGTTCTTGCATGCTGCCTGTTGCCACAGTCTGCGTTAACGTCCCTTGGGACTGCAGACTCTGTCCTGGTGTATAAATAAGAGCTTGTTTTCTCTCTTGTAAATTATGTGGCGATTTGGAGAATGTAAGTATTACTACCCTGAATGCTAGGAGTGAAGGAATTGCCATGTAGGTAAAACCCAAGGTCTGCTCTAGATAAGCATTCTATGCTTGACAACTGCAACAGCCCTACACGCTCCTTGCTGGGCAAGCGCCTCCAGCCTGGTCCCGACTAAGCCCCCAGTAGGTCTGCTTTGCTCAGTGTCCTTTGAAGAAGGGATTTAACAACACCCAAATACAGCAGAGGACTCGGTGTATGCCGTGTCTCCACAAGGAGGCTCTACGAGCACGCCTGCTGCAGCAGGGACGAGCTGAAAACGATTCCAGCAGAGGGAAATCTTCTCCTGTAAGTGGTGGCAGGTGGGGCCCCACAGCTTGGTCCCCAGAGATCTCCTGAGGTTCCGTTTTCTTAAAACACTTTGGTGTGGATTGAGGAAATATTTCCATAAACTTCAGTGGGCTGAGGCAATCCCAAAGTGCTGTTGCTAAGCATTGACCAGTACGAGCAAAATCTTCCTACAGTGGATTGATTCACTGAAGTAGCAAAATAGCTGAAAGCAGGAATTTATCTTTTTGCCCCTCATGGGGGGGAATCTAATGTCTTTTTACATGAAATCTTGCAGGAGGCTCTGGAGATGCTGCTTTCAGGTGGGCCTCAGAAATCTGAATCCCATCCTCTGGCTAATTATCATTACACAGGTAAACTGGAAGGAGAGCTTGTTCCTTCAGCTGGAATGCTGATAGATACTGCAGTTGCCTTTCTGTATTCTGATTTAAGGAATTTATTTAAGAAAAAAAATGTGTGAACAACGATTTGTGTTCTTTGGGGTGGGGAAAGTGGTAGCAAAGCGCTTCAGTTTTAAACTGTTTACGGTGCTTTTTTACATGGGGAATGCCTTGTTCTTGTGTTTCAGCCCGCTGCTTTAACATGCGCTGCCCTGCAGTGACACCCAACGGAAGCAGCATGCTGAGATGTGGCAATGCCAAATACTCATTGCCATACGCTCTTCCTTTCAGTTGTGCCCGGGCTTCACAGCATGCAGGGCTTATCTGCTGGCAGTAATAACTACTGTTGCTAATGAATTCAGTTCTGCGTTTGGTAATTGCTTTCAGAAGGAGGAGAGATGTCAATATGTGAATAATAAATTGTGCTGATTTCCGTTAGGCTGTGAGTGATCAAATAATTTGCATGTTGCTGTTTATTACCAGGTTCAGATACTTGGACGCCTCTTGAGAAGGAGTTGTTTAAAAAGGCTTTTTGCATACACAAGAAGGATTTTCACCTGATACAGAAGAAGGTAAAGCCGTTAGACCGATGTGTTGACAGTTTTAACCCAGAAAGTCGTATTTTGAATTGTGTGTTGGAATCCTGTTCTCTGAAACCTAGTGTTTGCTTCTTAATGCTAAAAAGACACCGGTACAAGACATTATTTGCCCTAATGTACCGTTACAACAGAATATTTAGTATCTCTGGTACAAAATACCAGAGACAGTAAAATAATAACGAAACATTATGCTGCCTGCCTGTGTGAAATGTACAGTTCTGCCCTTCCAGCACTTGTTTACAGCCTGTTCAGAAGAGGAAAGTTTGTTTTCTGTCTAATCTCACCTGCCAGTATGCTGGAGCTTCCATGGCATGTTGCAGTGCGATAACTGGAGAGAACAGGGGAAGGACAAACGGTGCTAGATAGATTTGTTGTGTATCTGTGCCTTAAATGTTTTACTACAGTATTTCCATTATAGATTGTTTCTGTTTCTCTCACAATAGATTCAGACTAAGAGTGTGTCCCAGTGTGTTGAATATTACTACACCTGGAAAAAAAAAATTGCATTTGGCCGCAATCGAGCTCAAGTAATAGGAAAAAGGGTCAAGAGAGTCAAGGATGAGATGGAAGAGACTGAAAAAAAGGTAGGAAAACTGCTGGGGATTTGTGCTCGATGCCGCTCTGTATGGAAAACATCTTCTGATGCTCTTGAAAGGTGCGGCAAATGCTGTCCAGGGAGAGGTTCTGGTTTTATTCTGCTGCTGCTTTGATAAACTTATTCTGTAGAATAACTTTGAAACAACAAAGCAGTACTTTGTCATTAGCACCATGACTAAAATGTGCTTTTACTCGTTACAGGCAGTATTTGTTCTTAATGTGCTGGCACCCTTGCTGATGTAAATGAGATAATTCCCAACTAATTACTAACATTAATAATCCTGTTCACATTAAACTTGTTGCTGATGACTTTCAGGGATATTCTGTCACATCCCAGTGCTACATAAAAGGAACTGCTGGTGACGTGGCTCTGCACGGGGATTGCTAAAACGTTCCTTGCCAGTAAACAGGGATTTGGTTTACAGAATTTTTTTTTTTTTTTTTTTGGTAGAAGCTGGGTAACCGTGTATCTTCAGTGCTTAATTCTGCATTTTAAACCTGTTGTATAGACTTTTGTGGAGGAAAGCACTATTCCACTTACAGTAGTATAAATAATAGGGTTTTTCTTCCAAGGCCTGTGTTTGGCCCCCTATCCTTACAGTGGAACTAAAGTGGTTTTTTGGCTATTTAGTGTTCGGAGGAGTTCACCTGGGCAGACTTGGGCTGATACATTTTTGTGCTGGCTGTAATGAATACAATCTAATTTCCTGGGCCAGTCAGAGATTTTTCAAGCTAGTGGGATTTTTTACTCTAGTTATCCACCTTTCTGAAGAGAAGGGAGAATTAATAAAGGCTCTCTAATTTACAGGCTGTTGGCAGCCCAAAGAAGAGGCGCCGTTCTCTGCCTAAGGAAAGCACGAAGATAAAGCAGAAGAGTTATAAAAGGATGCCCCGCAGCAGAGGCAGTCCATCCTGCGGTCTGAATGAGTCTCCACACCAGGCTGGAAGTGCAGACCAGCAGGGCCTATTTCCGTGCAAAGTGTGCAAAAGGTGTTAATCTTTCTTCTAGAAACCCCGCTGCTTTTGACTAAAACAGATTTAAACTTCCAAAGCCGCCCAGGGGGCAGAGGGGGAGCGGAGCTAAGGGCAGTTTGAGGATTACCTCTGCCCCTTGGCCTTCTTGCAGTTTTGTTTGACTTTCAACCCAAACATCTGTCTTGTTTAAACGCCAGTGTTCCCTGCAGCCAGGGGTACTGGTGGAACAAACAAGGGAACTGTGTCATACCACACATCACAATATGTAGAAATTCACAAAAGTAGAAATAATGAAGCTTGGTTTAATGGTGTTTATCGAATTAAAAAAAGGAATTAAAAAAAAAAAATCTGTTTGTTTTCTGACTCACAGGGTCTTTGACAAGGTAAAAGGTAGGAATGCTCACATGAAAAGCCATCGCGCACAGAAAGCAGGTAGAGCCTCTCCTGGGGATTAAATGGCCCTTGAAGCATTTTAAAAGTGAGGCAAAGATGGAAGAAACCTAGCTGCTGACCACCTCCAATGGTAACTGGGAAACTGTGATTTCAGAGTAGCAATGAGGTTAGTTTTCCCTGTCTAGAAAAACGTGAACTTTCTCTAGCATCTGGGCAGTGGCTGAGCTCTGAGGAGGATTGGATGACATGAGGTCACCTGCACTCTTCAACCTAAGCCATCAGGAGCACAGCAGCAGTCGCACCAACGCTGAAAAACCACCTCAGCTTTTCGTGCTGGGTGAACCTTGAGAGAACGTTTGCCAAAGGCTTTCCGGAAGAAAAGCTGTGACTTTGTGTGTGTAGTGTGTTTTTAAAAAAACTTATTTGGGTTTTCTCAGCAGTTACTGCCCATGACTGGTGTTGAGTTTAATAAAGAAATGTGAAGGCATCAGATATTCCTTGCTTGTACCAACACAGCAAAGATGTATGCTAAATGAAGTATGCGTGCCTGGCGTTGAATTACAATTATGCATGGTTGGGAAAATATGCAGTAGTTAACAACTGTAAAATAGCTGTTGTACAAATACTAGAAGCTCTTGACTTCTGCTTTTGTTTAATGAAGTCCTTTGCCTCCATTTAAAACAAAAGTTGGATGCCCTCGGCCCTCACTTGTTGCTCTCAGTTTCAGGGTTTGGGGCTGTTAGAAAGAGACAGACTAGGGAAATCACTGAGAAATTCTCATCGTATTTAATACCTTGTTTTGCCATAAAGGGATAGTCATGCACAGCATTTCAGATCTGAACTATAGCACTCTTCTGAGCCAAGTAAGGTGTTTTTTTTTTTTTTAAAATGTGCTTTCTACATAGCTTATAAATTGGGTTCTTGAATAGGAGATGTAAAAGTTCTTGGACTGCTCTTGCTGGTTATGCTATAAATAATTAAAACAAAGTTTATTACGCTTGGTTGGTGGTGCAAACACGGCATGCTATGTGTACATCAGTCTTGAAAGAAGAACATGGGCATGTGCTTCCACAGGCCCAGTCCCTTGGTCGGTGGGCAGGGAGGGGTGTAAAGATGGGTCCTTATTATTCCTAAAACTCTCTTAAAGCTTGAGACTGCAAACCTGTTGAGTCCGGGGACTGCTCCAGGCTGTAACCCGCCGTTGCGTTAAGGCTCCTTCACTCTCCTTCCAGTCTGAATGCACGTTTCCTTCGTTCTGCTACCGCAAAATACGAGGTAGCGGCTTTTGCCGTCTGGTTCCCGTTCCGTGAGGGATGGAGCAGGATGTTCCCTGGTTTGATTTACCACCGGAGAGTGCTCGGGCACTGCAGCCATAGACACGGCAGGAGAATCGGGGTGGTTAAGTGTGTTGGGTCTGCCGTGAGTTGTCTCAGTTATCAAGCAGAGTCAGTGTTAGCCTTTTGTAATATTTAAAGCACCATAGCCAGTTGTGTATTATTGCACTGATTTGTGTTTATTTGGATAAATAACACTGCCCCGCTAAACTGCATTTGGTAGTGAAAATTGAGGGTTTGATAAGTTCAGTGAATGAAATATAAATAAGGGGTCTTGTCTCCACTGTCATTATGCTAGGAGGGATAAAAGGCTTATACTAGGAGGGATAAAAGGCTTTTTTTTTTTTTTGTCACCAGGCCACGAGATTTTCATGGCTTTGTTTAAATTTTGCTAGGCTGAATAGTCATGTCCAGTACAAACAAATCTGTATTTTGGTTCCATTTGCTCTTTAAAGGACCAGTCTTCAGGTCTGTGCCTTGATAAACTTCTTTACCCAAAGCAGACGGAGGCTTTGCAGAGTGGGTGCAGATGTTATCCTTTTGCTTCTCATAACTTGTATTTAAAAAAAAAAAAGTCAAAGAAACTTTTATTTTTAATTTAGCCCTTATGATTTCAAATGGAAACCAGCTGCCTTCCAAAAACGAAGACAGGCCTTTCCGTAATGTTCATTTAAGTTGGCAGCAGCCCTGCCAGCAGACAGGAAAGTGGCTGTGAGGGCTGAAAGTTTTAGCAAACGCAACAGGAAAAAAAAGCTGCAAAGCTGGAAAGGGGGGGGTGGGCGGGAGGGGGGCTGTTTCTTTTAAGAAAAAAAAGTGGGATGTTGCAGCACTGAGCAATCTTATTTATGTACATACATTAAGGTACTGACCTCTGCTTGCTACAATTATAGCTCATTAGCATACCCCAGAGGAAAGCCCAGAGGTGATTTCAAGTTAAAGCTGATGTCTTTTGAGGGTCTTTCCCCACCCTTCGCTGCAGGACATCCCCCAGTGTGCTGTCCCAGGTGATGTCAGCTCCGCAGAGCCCCAGCGTCCTCCGGGCTACCCTCCGCTTGCGGGTATTGGAAAACAACGCGCTGTGGTCGAGTAACGTATTTGTGGGTGTTGGCACAACCGTGTCTTGTATCCATGTGGGATAATGATGTCACCAGGCCCGTATTTGTGCTGGCGGCTCGGCACCTGTCCAAGCCTGTTCTTAACTCCCGGCTTGCCCTGTTTCTGTCCGAAAAAACACTTGGGCACGGACCGTGCCTGAGTTTAGGGAGCTTGAGGACGCGCTCGGGGCTTTAGGCCTGGCCCAGGCTCTGGGCTGCGCGCCCTGGGTGGGTCTGATGTGGGTAGAGAGGAGCGGAGGTCTCGAGCAGGGAGCAAATGAGGAATAAAAAGAGGAATTAAAAGAGAGCCT
The DNA here is from genome assembly GCA_037953605.1 of Necrosyrtes monachus. Taxonomy (NCBI): domain Eukaryota; kingdom Metazoa; phylum Chordata; class Aves; order Accipitriformes; family Accipitridae; genus Necrosyrtes; species Necrosyrtes monachus. The sequence goes on along the minus strand of JAZGTQ010000157.1, from coordinate 1,163,501 downwards.
GAGGAATAAAGCAGGGACTGCAGGCTCCGTGGTGGATGAGAAAGCCAGTGCTGGAAGGCGGTGCGTTCACACCTCCTCCGACGCTCGTTCTTCGCTGCGGGCGTTGCCAAAGCGATGACAAAAACGCGTAGGCAGGAGTTTGGAAAAATACTCGGCGCTGGCTGCCGCTGCCGTAGACGCGGTAACTGCGGTGGGGCTGTTGGGCCGGCGTCTGAAAGCTCCGCCAGTCGGTTAAACACCCGCCGAGCTGCGGAAGGGCTCCGCGTGCGTGCCCGCCTCCAGGAGTGTCAGTGCACAGTTCTGTTCCGAGTCTCGCTGCTGTTTCTCATCGATTCTAAAAAGTCAAAATTTTGATGCAGGAACAGAATTTGGTCCAGGTTCTCCGGCGCCAGGACGGCTCGCCGATGCTCCAGGGTGCTTTCACCGGCAGCAAAGGCTTGGTCGGGCAGCACGGCAGTCGCTGGGACAGCGAGGTACTGCCGGCTCAGCCGCGCCACAGCTGGGAAGCGATGCTCGTTGTTCTTCCACCAGTCCAGCGGGTTGGTGCTGCGCTTGCAGAGAGGCTCCACGATGTAGTTTTCCAGTTGTTGGTGGATCTCCGGCATGCTCTCTGTCGGGTCCTTCCCCAAAAGGATGTCGTACATGCTCTGTGATGGGGCGCTGGAGCATCTGTCCTTGTGAGCAGACAGCTGGCTGCCCGCATCTCCGCCCTCGGCTTTGTAATCCAAGTTTGGCATCCAAAACTGGGTAGCAGATGGGGACTGGTGATTGAAAACCTGCGACAGCATGTTTTTGACTCTCTTATGCAGCTCGCTTCTCAGGCTGGGGCTGAGAAACCTCATCTCCTTGAAGCGCGGGTCCAAAAAAGAGGCAATAACTGCTGGACTTTCTAGCACTTTCTCATCCTCTGACAAGCCCCAGCGCTGCGTCAGCTCTGACCTGATGTTGCCTACCACCGTCTTGATGACAGCGCCGGACTCTTCCGACTGCTGTCCGATGGCGGCGATGATCCCGTGGATGCAAGGCATCAGAGACGATACGGACGCGTTCTGCTCCTCGCGCAGGAAGGACGTTGCGATCTTGATAGTCCTCATGACCGGTACCAGGTCCTGCAGGAGTTTCCACTGGTGGTCGGCCAAATTCTGGACAGCAGCTGTGCCCTTGGGGTGTTCCTCCAGCACGGACATGATGGCCCACTTCAGGTCTAAGAGACTCTCGCACATTTCGATGGTGGTTATCCAGCGAGAGCCCACGTCCATCACCAGTTTCAGTTTGGTTTTATTGATGGCTTCCAGCTTGCTGTTCAAGGAGCAGGTGGCTTTTGCGTCCTGCTGAAAGTACCTGACGATACCCCGGGCGGTGCTGAGGGCTTCTTGGACCTGCTCGACTTCCAGCCCCGCTTTGATGCAGAGGTGAAGGGTGCGAGCGGCGCAGCACAGGCTGCTCCAGCCGTACGTGTTCTTCAGCTGCTGCGAGTTCGCCGCCGTGCTCTGCGGGCTGTCATGCATAACGCAGAAGACGGATTTGCTGGACAAGCCGAATTCGGAGAGGACGCCGGACAGTTTCTCCCCTAAATCGCCCTCCTCCGCTTTGTCTTCGTGTGCTTGCTGCGTCTCCATGACGCACCGCGCCCGCCGCCACTCCCCGTCGATGAAGTTGGCCGTGACGGTCAGGTAGGTCTGGTTGAGCTGGGAAACCCAGAACTCCACGCAGACCACGATGGCCTGAGCTGTCTGCAGGTAGCGCTCCAGGTGCTGCTTGACCACGTTGTACCGGTGCCACAGCATGCTGGAGAGCTGCACGGGTGACGGGAGGGTAAAATTTGGTTCCAGGTACCCGATGAGGAGCCCAAACCCTTTGTCCTTCACCACGGAGAGAGGGTGCAAGTCACGGAAGATCATCTCCAGCACCAGCTCCAGGATCACATCGGTCCTGGGTTCCGAACAGGACGCGGCGTGGTAGAGGCTGCTTTCCGGTGTCGTCTGCCGAGAGCGTTTGGCGGCATTTTCCTGAGCCACGTAGTCAGATTCGGAAGTCTGGTCATCCTTGAGCTGGGAGAGCAAGGTGTCGCGGATGCTGTGCTTCCTCACTAGATGTTCCCGCATCGTGGTAGTGCTGTTGTGGAAGGAGAGCTGTTTCTTGCAGACGTTGCACTCCACGTAGGCATCTCCCAGCTTGGTGTAATAGTTCCACACCTTGGACTTGCGACGGTCAACGTAGAGTGCGGTGCTGGTGCCGTCCTGACCGCTGCCTTTCTCTCTTTTCCTCCTGGATGATGGCCCGAGGTTGGCTGCCGCCATGTTGTAGGTGTTGAAGACCATTGAGATTTCCTCTGAGGAGACAAAATGCAACGCAACGTCGCCTCAAATTTTAATTGAAACCTCACTTTGGATCTTTGTCCTCTAGCCCCGTGCGTTATCCTAAACCGGAGGCAACCGTCGGGAGGACGCCTCACGGTGGCTGCTGCATACCGTGTTCAGATGCTGCTATTTTTTTGGAGGGGGAAAAAAAAATAGGAAAAAAAGCCCAAACGGCACACGTACCTTGTACTGTCCGCGGGTAGGACTGCGGGACAAGAGGGAGAGCTGGCTCCTCCGTCACCTCCTCCTTCGGCCGCGCCTCTCCACCCTTGTCCTCTGGCTTAACGCATTTCTGCAAGAACTGAGATACTCTCTTGGAGTTTACATCTGCCATGGCCGCCTTTGCACGGGTTTGGAGGGGGGGGACGGGGGGATGAGGACCCTTAAAATGAGGCGGGTGGCTCTCAAATCCGATCTCCGGCTGGGGGAGGATTGGACCGGTGAGGGACAGCTTTGGCAACGCTTTTTCCCTAAGGATGCAGGATCCTCCCGGGGCGGGGGACACACATGAGGGACCTACCCCATTAAAATTCTGGCGTTAAACGCGAGGTCAGACCCTTCTTAGTGACGCGAGGCCGGTGGCGGTGACGGTGTTGTCACCCCTCTTCTGCTTTAGAGGGGCCCGGTGCCGCCGCCGGTCGCTGCCCACGGGAGTTTCGTAGCATTTTTTTGGTCCTAAAATTTTCCCCGGGTGCTCGGGTGGGGAGTTTGGGGTTAAACCAGAGCAAGATGGGAAAAATCCTCGCTTAGCCGGTGGTAATGGTACTGGAGGGAATTTTGACGGCGTCTAAGGTATTCCCTTCCGTCTGGGTGTTTCGGCGAGATGTTGCCGGAGCGTTCTAAATCGGCGTAAAGAGTTCAGCGACGAGGAAACCTCCTCCGTGGGGCCGATTTCCCCCCAAATACCACAAGCGCCTCCGCTCTTACTTCATGCACCGAAAAATAGGGGTTTCTGCGCCGTTCCCTTACCTCCTCTCTGCCGGCGTGAGGGTCGCGGAGACGCGGCAGGCTGCGGCACCGGTGCTGCTGGGCCGGGAGCTCGCCGCGGAGCCCTCCAAGGCACCACGAACCTCGTGGTGAGGATGAACCCCGGTTGTTTCACCTCTCTCAAAATCCGCGTCCGCTTCTCGCAGGCCCGGCGCTGGGGGACACACCGGGATCTTACCGCGCCGGGCAGCGTGGCAAACACCGGCGGCGGCGAACCGAGGGGGTTTGTGGCGACCGGGGTGACGTCTGCTCGAGGGGTGGCTTTTGGGGGGAGACCCTCTCCGCCGGCCGCCCCCTCGTTTCCGTCCCACCACCAGAACTCGGCGATGCACCCGGCAGAGGCACCGGTGACGGAGATTACCGCGCCGGTGACGTCGCCTTTCCACTCGCGGGCAGGTGCCGTATTCAAGCCATTCCGCCCCAAAAACGTTTTCCGCTGGCAAACGCGCTCTGTTGATGGACGTTTCGCCTCCCCTTCTCCCGACGGCTGCCGGCGTTATGTCCGGCGCTTACCGAAGACCGGCGACGGAGCTTGGATGGGGTAACGAGGAGATCGTTAATGACCAGCGGGTCATTAAATACTCACGCCTTCGTCAGCGGGGATGCTACCCTTTCACCGGGAAGTAATTAATCTAGGGCTCCTCTCAAAAGTTCCTGCTGGGGCTGGAGGTGGTCGTTAGCGGCGGCGGGGGGGGGTGACGACAGATGGATCTTAAAATCCTTATGCTTGGCCCTCGCTAATTAGCCGGAGCTTCGTTAAATGAGGAGTCGCTGCCGTTGTCCTGACCCCTCCGCTGTCAGTACCCTTTCAGCTGGGGGGAGAAGCAGCGCCAGCCCTGGCTACGCCCTCAAGGAGTTGAGTGATGTCAGCGCGGTGGCCGTGATGTCAGCGCCGTCACCCTGGGTGAGTGCGGTGCCAGGCAGGGGTGTGGGCAATACCTGACCCCGGGCTCCTTCAGGACCCCCCCCCCCCCCCCGATGAGCCCAGCGCATCAGCCCCACGTCACTGGAACGCGTCAAAATGCCTGAAAAGGACGAAAATGTCCCATTTTGGGGGCTGCGGGTGCCCCCCCCCGCCCCGCGCCCCCCTCCCCGCACTCTGCGTGCGCCTGCTCCCCCCGGCCGCCAGGGGGCGCCGTCTCTCTTCACCCCCCCACCCGCCCCGTCCTCCCCAGCCCTGCGGCGGGGAGACGAGGAGGAAGCGCTGCCCTTCGCCGCCGCCCGCCTCACGTGGGCGCCGCCCGCCAATGCGGCGCGCCGCCGCCGTGTCACGTGAGGGGGGAGCGCGGCGGCGTCAGCTGTAGGCGGAGCGCCGCGGCTGCAGGCGGCCGCCATGGACCAGGCCGGGAAGGAGAAAGAGGCCCTGCAGCTCCTGGCCGAGGCCGACAAGAAGGTCCGCGGCTCCCAGTCCTTCTTCGCCGGCCTCTTCGGGTGAGTACGTGCCGCTAGGACCCGTCCGGTCCGCCTCGGGGTTGGGCCCCCCCCTCCCCCGGGGGGCTGACAGCGGTGGGGGGCTGGGGGGGTGTCGGGAGCTTCTTGGAGGGGGTGGGGGGCTTCGAGATGAGGGTGCTGGGCCCTGGGGTGGGTGGGGTGGGATGAGGGGGGGCACTGGGGGGTGCAGGGGGGGCGGAAAAGGGGTGTAAGGAGCTTCTGGGGGGCTTTGGGGTGAAGGTGCTGGGCCCTGGGGTGGTTTTGGGGTGAGGGCTGGGCTCTGAGAGGGTGCAGAGGGGCAGAGAAGAGGTGTAAGGAGCTTCTGGGGGGCTTTGGGGTGAAGGTGTTGGCTCCTGGGGGAGCTTTGTGGTGAGGGATGGGCACTGCGGGGGTGCAGAGAAGCAGAGAAGAGGTGTATAGAGCTTCTGGGGGGCTTTGGGGTGAAGGTGCTGGGCCCTGGGGTGGTTTTGGGGCGAGGGCTGGGCTCTGAGAGGGTGCAGAGGGGCAGAGAAGGGGTGTAATGAGGTTCTGGGGGGCTTTGGGGTGAAGGTGTTGGCTCCTGGGGGGGGCTTTGTGGTGAGGGATGGGCACTGCGGGGGTGCAGAGAAGCAGAGAAGAGGTGTATAGAGCTTCTGGGGGGCTTTGGGGTGAAGGTGCTGGGCCCTGGGGTGGTTTTGGGGCGAGGGCTGGGCTCTGAGAGGGTGCAGAGGGGCAGAGAAGGGGTGTAATGAGGTTCTGGGGGGCTTTGGGGTGAAGGTGTTGGCTCCTGGGGGGGGCTTTGTGATGAGGGATGGGCACTGCGGGGGTGCAGAGAAGCAGAGAAGAGGTGTATAGAGCTTCTGGGGGGCTTTGGGGTGAAGGTGCTGGGCCTTGGGGTGGTTTTGGGGTGAGGGCTGGGCTCTGAGAGGGTGCAGAGGGGCAGAGAAGGGGTGTAATGAGGTTCTGGGGGGCTTTGGGGTGAAGGTGTTGGCTCCTGGGGGGGCTTTGTGGTGAGGGATGGGCACTGCGGGGGTGCAGAGAAGCAGAGAAGAGGTGTATAGAGCTTCTGGGGGGCTTTGGGGTGAAGGTGCTGGGCCTTGGGGTGGTTTTGGGGTGAGGGCTGGGCTCTGAGAGGGTGCAGAGGGGCAGAGAAGAGGTGTAAGGAGCTTCTGGGGGGCTTTGGGGTGAAGGTGCTGGGCCCTGGGGTGGTTTTGGAGTGAGGGCTGGGCTCTGAGGGGGTGCAGAGAGGCAGAGAAGGTGTGTAAGGAGCTTCTGGGGGGCTTTGGGGTGAAGGTGCTGGGCCCTGGGGAGTTCTGGGATGAAGGGTGGGCTCTGAGGGGGTACAGGGGGGCAGAGAAGGGACGTTATGAGCTTCTGGGGGGCTTCGGGCTGATGGCTGGTCATGGTGGGGGTGCTGGGTGTGGGAAAAAGGTACTAGGATCTTCTGGGGGGCTGGGGGCTGGACACTGGGCAAGAGTAAGGGGTGTTAAGAGCTTCAGGGGGGCCCTGGGGTGAGGAGAGGGCACTGGGGGGGTGCTGGGGGCTGGCAGAGGGTGTAAGGGCATGTCATGGGGCGTGGGGGCTACAGATGAGGGCGGGGAAGGCTCTTATGGCCTCTCAATTCGTCGTGAACTTGTCCCTTGCTTTCAGCGTGGGCTTTACGACCGGTTCAGATTTGGGGGGGGTTAAACTTTAAATTCTGCCATGCACAGTCCTGGCTGGCGGTACGTCTCTGGGGGGGCTCGTCAGGGCTGACGAAGTTCTGCTCCCCCCTGCCCCTCATCGTACTGGCGAAGGACAAACCCCAGGGGTTGGATTTGTCCCCTTGGTGCTGCTCAGACTCGTCTCTGCGCACAGACCAGGCCGGTTTCACGCCCACGCTGCCTGACCAGGCCTGGCTTTAACTCTGGCTTTACACAACTCCAGCGCTAGGGGAGAAACGAGAGGTGCCCCTTGCTTAATGTTGCAAAATTCGGCTTTAACGGGGTAATTTCAAAAACAAGAGCAAGCCTGTCCCTTGCCTGATAAGGGGGAGGTTTGTTTTCCTCGGGCTGTGGTTGGGAAGGAGGCGCTGGGGGCAGGTTTTGTGCATGGGAGGGACCGGAGCAGTGGTTTCTGCTGCCCTTCGCTTCGCCGTGCTGTTGTGTTTCCTGCAGCTCGCCCTCCTTAATGTTATTTAATAGCTCCAAATTAACACGAGATGGAAAACTCAGGCATTTAGGTATTAAATGGCAGTTTCTAATTACAGCTGGGATTCTCTTGAGTTAAAAGGCAGTTTTGGAAAGCGCTGAGATCTCCGTGGTCGTCTCAAACAGCCTTAAGCCATCGTCAGCCCTGCGCACTGCCGAAATCTGCCAGATGCTTATTGCCCTTTTATCCCCCTTATCAGCCGGCGTTCAGTGGGGATGGCATCGTTGGGAATGCAGTTTGTTCCTTGGGTGGAGCAGCTGCCTTGATGCTTTCCTTATTTTTTAGGGGAGCGGGAGAACTTTGCTGCTCAAACCAATCCGAACGGGTGGAGCTGCTGACTCCAGCGAGTCGCTCCTGCCAAGCCCCTGCCATGTCTCTGACTGCAGGTTTCTAGTGAAAGGGAGGAAACGTGAGCAAAACTGCTTAAGCTTGTGCTTAGAAAAAGCCTCCAAAACACAAATACGACCGTAGTAAGCTCCTTTGAGTCACCAGCCAGGATTTCTAGTCAGAATCGGTGAGGTCGGCAGAGGAATGCGCTTGCTAGCAGAGCGGGAGAGCTGGAAGGTGGTGCTGCTGTCCTGCAGGCCCTGCATTTCAAAACGGGTCATTGTTGGACAAGCTGGCTCCCTCCTCGCTCCCCTCAGGCTGTTTTGGGGGCCGGGAGGGTGCTCCAGCGGGTGCTGGCTGTGCCCCCGGTGGCAGAGGGAGGGCCGTGAGCTAGGGCTTCTCCGAAAGGAGCAACGTGGGTTCGTTTGGGACTGGCACGTCACCCCTTCACTGCAGGAGGGATTCCTCCGGGCGTTAATTATTAATAAAAAAGTGCTTCTGTGAAGGACTGACCCAGCTCCCACTGTCAGCGGGGAGATTTAGAGCAGGGAAGGGTTGGGGTTCTTCCCCATGGCTGCGAGCATGGCTTCTCTGGCCGTGCGAGCTACTGGGCCGTCTGTGAGCTTCGGCTCGGAGCAAGCAGGCGGCAAACCCGCTTTTTTTCTCCCCGTTGGCCTCTGTTTTAACTGCAGCTTCCGAAGAGAGTCCTGCAGAGCCCAGTCTCTGCCCCTCGAGCTGGGAGAGACTCGTCTGTGTCAGCAGCTCGCCCCAGGGAGCCTCTCTTGCTCTTGTTGGCAGCTGGAGTGAAGCAATGCGATTTATTTTTTTTTCTGCTCGGGCACGGGGTTTGAGCTTCCCAGCAGGCATTTATGCAATGCCTGGCTTCTCTTTGCTTCCAGGGGCTCCTCCAGGATAGAGGAAGCATGTGACATCTACGCCCGAGCAGCAAACATGTTCAAAATGGCCAAAAACTGGAGCGGTACGTACACGTGCGGCTGTGAGCTGTTTCCCTGGGCTGAGGGTGCAGTCTCCTCGCCTTCTCCAGGGAGGAGTGAACCCCTCTGGGTCTGAAAGCCGGCGCAGGCTCGATGCTGCTGGCTTATTTTAGCTTGATTTTGAGCAGACTAACCTGCCTGCACCTAGCTTTTCCATCCCATCTCTCTGAAATGGTTAAGACGATGCCCCTGAGCTTCCTCTCTCCTTCTCCAGCCGCAGGGAATGCCTTTTGCCAGGCGGCACAGCTCCACCTGCAGCTGCAGAGCAAGCACGACGCAGCCACCAACTTTGTGGACGCGGGCAATGCCTTCAAGAAAGCTGACCCGCAAGGTAAGGGCTTGATTTCCCTCCAGCCTTTCAGAGCTGGGGATTGTTCAGCCTCTCAGGCTGGGGAGCACGCATAGAATGCCCCGATTTTGGTTACCAGAGGCTGTGTGTCGTGCGTATCCACTGGGTTTTTGCCCGTTACACACGGGTTTCTCCTTGGTGTGTGTTATCCCATCCTTTTGACACCTTTGGGAGCGAGCCGAGATGCTGTGGGCTGGATTTGATGTGCTTCCCCCGAGCTGCGAGTCGCTCTGGTAGCTGATGACAAGCAAAGTTCACCTCCGCAGCCAGCGTGCCTGCCGGATGATGTTTGTCCCCCCCCCCCCACCTCTTCCGCGGGAATCCCTGTGCCGCCTGCCGAGCCTGACTCTGAGCATATGGCTTCAGCTGAAGCCGCAGAAGGGTTTTGGTCGTGATTCACGCGCCGTGCATGGATCGCGCTTCGTTTGGCTCCCTTCGCTCCAGCGTTAGAGCAGCTCCTGGGCTGTTGGGAGCCGAGCCGGGGAGGAGGTGTTCTGGGCTTGATGGACCAGCTGAGAGTAAATGCTTCTCCTTCTCGGCGGCTGGTGTTTCAGCTGGCTTCGGTGGGACGGGTGATGAGTTGGGGTGTCCTGCATGTTCCTCTGTGGGTGATTCGGATCCTAGCTCTCCTCTGCCTGATCTGGAGCACAAGAGGGGAATATAGTGGTGGAAGCTGACGAGCGTGGGCTGTTGGGTTTAGGATATGAAGAGGGCAAGGAGCATGAGAGCTGGTCTTGCTTTCCTTGCATTTCCCCATGCTGTAGGGGAATGCTTTGCTGTTCATGGCAAGCTGCCTCACTAGTTTACTGTAGCCCCCAGGGTTATCTGTGCCGGGGCCGGATCAGTTCGGGTGATTTTCAGAGAAGATAATGAAATAACCTGAGGAGAAAACAAATTTAATCTCCTGGAGGATTTGTTTAATCTCCCAGAGATTTATGTTCTGATTATCCGCTTGCGCTGCTCTCGACCTGAGTTTTCCTCTCTCGGGTGGCTGTGTGAGCCGGTGTGCTGAAACGTGCCACCTCCCCCACCCCGGCGCATTGTGGCTTTCGGTAAACTGGAGGGAAAAGGCGGAGGCTGAGCCTGCCTCGTCCTAATCGGGGCAAAAACCTTCCTGAATACACGGGAATTCACTGTGGTGGGGATGGGTCCGTGCTAGACGGAGCCTTCTGGCAGGTGAGGTGTTCAATGGGGCCGGCTGGACAGGCCAGGATACAGACACAACTCTGTGGGTGAACTTGTGGAGAGAAAAACGTGGTTGAACACCGTCTGCTGTGTCCACGACTGCCTCTTCTCGGTGAACTGCCTTTACCCAGGACCTGCAGGCGGCGGCACCGGAGGGACGTGCTCCTGCCCTCAGACCTGAGCGCCCGTGCTGCCGTGGTCCCTTGGGTCGGCCGTGACACGAACTGGGGATCCAGCCCCGCTCCCTTCTCTTCCCCTTGCTGCTCCCATCTCTCCTCCACCGTGAACCGCCGTCCTATGTACCCGGGGCTGGGTGCGGTGAAGACGCGGCTGTGGCAGCCGTCAGTCAGATGGCAGCTCCTGCGCTGCTCGGCTCCCTGGTAGGGAGCACCGCGAGCCTGACAGCTGGGAGCAGTCAGAAAAAGATCCGTCTCCTGGAGCCTGGCATTTAGCTGCAGCAGAGTTCCTCCCACGCCTCTTCGGAGTCAGTGAGGGGAAGGCACCTCCTCCTGAAATACAGCAAAACGCTGCGGCTTCAGCCCCCCTGTCCTGGACTGTGGTGGATCTGGGCGCTTGTCTGAGCAACAAGCGCATCTCCCTTTGGATAACCTTCTGGGGTGAAACGCCACAGAGAGGGCCAGGTCTGAGTCGACGCCGGGTTAAATCCTACCCCACGGTTTGGGGAGAGGCTGTGGAGGACTCCTGCCTCGGTCCTGTGGGGCAGGAGGGGGGCTGTGGAGTTACTGCAGGGGCTTATCCCTTCACAGGGACTGCATCCCAAACGTTTAGGGGTCTGCATCTCAAATGCCTTACACCCCAAACAAAAGCCTTTTGTTCTGGGAAACAAATAACCTTACTCATGCCTCCCAGCTCCCGGGCTGGCCCGGCGGCGCAGGCCACTGGATGGAGCGCGTCGGGGTTCTGCTTTTTGCTGCCCACGTGCTCTGGGGACCTCAGGAGATGTGTCCTGTTCCCCTCCCCTGCTGCCGTCCGCCCTGGGGCACGGTGCACCGTGAGCAGGGCTGTGGTGGAAGCGTAGCAGCACCAGCTCCTCGGCAGTTGGCGAGCTCGGAGGCTGCCGTTAAAGCCTAAACCTCTCCGCCTGCCCCTTGGCTTCGGATAACTCCTGTCTGCAGGAGTTACCTACAAAAGCAGAGTTGCTGATCTTGTTGTAGGTGGTCTGTGATCAGAAACCTCTGATGTGGCAAAGCGTCCGTAGGCTGCCTGGTGCAAACTGGCTGACTCTTGGCCATCAGCTGCCGGAACGCCGGGGCATGGGGATGCGACGGTGCCAGCAGAGAGTCTTTGATTTGCTGTGCCGTTCTCTGATGGTCGCTGTCACCACTCGCGTGCTCTAAATTTCCCTCGAAGCCTGTAGCCTCAGCTTGAGTAGCTATTGATCTTTGAGCGTGCTATAAATACAGCTCCCTCGCTTCGGGGAGGCTGGGAGCGGGAGGGAGGGGTGGCAAACAGCACCACTCTTCCAAAACGCCTGTGCTCACAAATCTGTTCTTTTTCTTCTCAGAGGCCATTAACTGTTTGATCAGAGCTATCGAGATCTACACAGACATGGTAAGCCCAGCTGTGCTCTCCTCACCAGGAGGGAGGGTGGCAAGGCCGAAGGGTCTGACCCACCTCTCTGCGCCCTCAGCTCAGAGAGATCAAGTGGGGGGGTTTATGTCCAGCTTGCTGGCGTTGCATGGGGCCGAAACCCGCGCCCAGTGAGACCTGGAGGCAAATGCATGGTGGGCAGGGGCCAAAGCCTTCCCTGAGCGCTGGGAATGGCAAGTTTGGCAGCGCTGCCTGCCCTCGGAGCAGCTTTCCTGCTCCCGTTGGGCTTGGAGAGCTCTTCCCAGCACCCTGGTGAGTGCCAGCCCAGGTGTGCAAACTCCTTTCTGCTTCCAGGGTCGGTTCACCATCGCTGCGAAGCACCACATATCGATAGCGGAAATCTATGAGACGGAGCTGGTGGACATCGAAAAGGTAAACGCCGGGGAAGAGACGGGAACGCTGTAGGGCAGGTGGCTGGCTGTCGGGGCACGGGGAGGCACAGCTGCGCGTCCTCCGGCTTTCCTAAATGCCACCTTCAGTTCAAGTGTGGATTCGGAAGCGGTCAAAACCTGGAGGCTTCTTGGCTCCAGAGGGCTTTGCTGATTCATCGCAACCCCGGCAGATGAGCTCAGAGCTGTCATACCTGCTCAGGGTGACGTACTCTCAGCAGGTCACCCTTTGCCCTCAGGCTGTTCTTGCTTCTTCCCTGAAACGTGCCCGCTGCTCCTCTGAGGTCTGCCGGCTGCCATTGCGGTGGCTTTAAGCCCCAAATACCAGCGATGCTTCCTGGTGTGTGTCAGCCCTGTGCAAACCCGGGAAGACGCTTGGAACAGCCTTGACGCCGCAGCTAATGAAAGGGGAAAAAAAAAAAAAAAAAAGAGGCTTTGGGCTTGCGTGGGCATCTGGGAAGTGCGAGAACAGTTTGATTGGAGCCATCTGAGAAGAAATCGCCGCTACGGATGGAGGTCGCAAAGCCCTCCGGCTTCCTGGAGGCTCAGGTGCTTGCAGGGTCCCGCAGGGCTGCCTCCACAGATGCTGTTCCTACCCCCGTGGCTCCAGATTCTGACTCAGTGGGGTGGTTTTTTTTTTTTTTCCCCTTGGGGATAAACCAGGTTCATTTTAAAGGGAAACAAGTTTTTTCCACATCCTGCATGGACCTAATTCAGGCTTCTGCTTGTTTCCCGAGTTAATTTAGGGCTGTTCTTGACACTCCTCCCAGCAAGCCTCTCTGACACCCTCCTTGACAGCTCCTGGGAATAACCCATGGTGCCGTCTTACCCTGCTGGTCGCTGTTCTCTGATGAGTTCCTTGGAGAGAATAACATAGGGATTTGCCCTCAAGGCAGGACTTCGGAGCTCTGGGAAAGGGCCGAGCTTGCTCAGCCGGATTTGTGAGCTCCCATCAGGAAAGCCTCCTCTTCCTCGGCACCGATCCGATGCGTTCCGTGGCAGCGATACGATTCGTCTTCAAATTTAGCTGCCCAGTAGGTCCCCAGCCTGTTGGCAGGAGATGGGTGTGAAACGCGCCCACAGGCAGCCAGGAGATGAGCCACCCCCTTAAAGAATGGGCTGAAAAGAGAAAAATAACTTTCCTCTGGGGAGGGAGCGTATCTTTGCTCATCCCGGTAAAGCTGCGACGTGCCAGGATGCTCGCTGGGCTGGCATCTCACCCCCCCGCCCCGTGAAGATCCAAGCCCTCTTGCCGCACTGACCTTGTCTCGGCAGGGAGCTGCCGGCCAGTTGCCACCTTGGGATGGGAGCCGGCCGCCGCAGCCAGCACAGATGGCAGCGCGGGCAGCGGAAGCTGCGTGGGCGGCTGGGAGCAGGCGTGCGCCCTGCGAGGCCAGGCTGGGGAGGATTCTCCTGAGCACAGCATCGCTGCAGGCTCTGCGGCTCCCATATCTTTGTATTTTTATATGTATATATATGTATTTTTTTGGCGGTGTGCTATGCCCTGACTGTTTGCCTTCCTCCTAGGCGATAGCCCACTACGAGCAGGCTGCGGATTACTACAAAGGGGAAGAGTCCAACAGGTGAAGGCAGAGCAGCCCTGCCCGTTCCCGGCACTGCAGGAGCTGCCGGTGCAGCTCTCCCCCTGGGATCGGTGCTCCGGCACGGCGTGGGCTGGGTCAGGAAACAGATGGTGGCCGAGTTTCTGTCTCCGAAGCGACATCCCCCTCTGAAGCAAGCGGCCGTTGGGTGTTTTCCCTGCTGCTCGCTTCCTTTCTCATCCCTGCCACCGGTTTCTGACCCGGCTTTCTGCGTGCCATGCTGGGGGGAGAAGAGAGCTCCCGGTGCTGCTGGGCTCTTGCCCCCCACCACGGGGAACCCCAATTCCCAGTGTTTGGGTGGGAACTGGGGTGTCAGCGGCGTGGGGGGGCCTTGCCGGTGGGGTTACGGCTCCGTGGGCAGCACGATGCTCCCGGCAGAGAGCCCTGCCCTGAGCTCTCTCGGCTTTCCTTTCCCCACAGCTCTGCCAACAAGTGCTTGCTGAAAGTGGCCACTTACGCGGCCCAGCTGGAGCAGTACCAGAAAGCCGTGGAGATCTACGAGCAGGTCTGTGCCTCCTGCCCGACACGCGTCTCGGGAGAGCATCCTCCGACGGAGCTCCCTAAATAATTCAGGAAATATCCAATCCCTGTCCCCGACCCAATTGTCTTCTCCAGGTGGGCACCAGCGCGATGGACAGTCCCCTGCTGAAGTACAGCGCCAAGGAGTATTTCTTCAAGGCGGCCCTCTGCCACTTCTGCATCGACATGCTCAACGCAAAGGTGGGGGACAGGGCATGGAAACCCCCACGGCACTGGCCAGTGGAAGGTCGGGAAGGGGCTGGGGGGGTCTCTCCTACCCTTCGGGCTAGCGGGGACATGGGGACGCTGCCTCTGCTCGAAATAAGCTCCCAAAACGAGCCCACCCATGGGAGCTGCTCCCCTCGTGGGTGCTCCTCTTCCTCGTGCCCCTTCCACCTCATGCCCCTTCCTCCTTGTGCCCCTTCTGCCTTATGCCCTTCCTCCTCACGGCCCTTCCTCCTCCTCCTCCCCTCCAGCTGGCCGTGCAAAAGTACGAAGAGATGTTTCCAGCCTTTACAGACTCCAGGGAGTGCAAACTGGTCAAGGTGAGCAGCAGAATTCCCCTCCTTCCTCTCAGCTACGTCACGGGGACGGAAACGCCGCCGGGATGGCTTCCCAGTCCCGGGGAGCGTGATAAAGGGCCGGGGGCCGGGATGAGCCGCAGCCTGGTTGCTCCCCGGGAGGCTCCTGGCTGCGGTGGGCTCGGCTCCGGCCAGCCCAGGCAGCTCTGTCCCCCGCCCGCCGCGTTCCAAATCTGTTCTTGAGGAAGACGGGAGCGAAGCCAAAGCGAGCAGAGGGGATTTGGGAGGGTTCCCCCTCCTCGGGGGAGTGGAGGGCTGGGGAGGGGGGGGGGGGTCTCCCCTCACTCATCCCCCTCCCCTTCCCTGCTTTGTCTTCTAGAAATTGCTGGATGCTCACGAGGAACAGAACATCGACGGCTACACCGATGCGGTAGGTTTAATGCTGGTGCCAGTAAAATGCGGGAATTCACCCAAAACACGAAGGTGGAAGGAGCCCCCTCCTCCCCCTCCAGCTTCCTCCCAACTAACGCCTTCCTCCTCCTCCTCCTCCTCCTCTCTCCCCCCACCAGGTGAAGGAATACGACTCCATCTCCCGGCTGGACCAGTGGCTCACCACCATGCTGCTCCGCATCAAGAAAACCATCCAGGGCGAGGAGGAGGACTTGCGCTAGGCGGCTGCCCCCCCACCTTTGCAGACACCCCCCCTCTCCCCCCAGTTCCCCTTTTCTGGAGCCATTCCCATTTTCCGGAGCTGCCCCCGCTCCCCCCTTCCTTGTACATGGACCCCTCTTCAGATATTTAATGGTGTAATATATTCCCTTGGAGCCCGGGTTTGGAGCTCTCCCCCTCCGTCCTCCCTTCGCTCCGGGGGTCCCCGTTCTCCCTGGGGGCTGCGGGTGTAGTGTCGCCCCCCCGCCCTGCCCTGGGAGGGGTGAGGAGGAGGAGGAAGGGTAGGGGCTGCTGCATGCGATGGCGTCGACGGCGGGGCTCGGCTGGCTGTACTGCATCCTTGCAAATAAAAACGTTGCATGAGCGGAGACGGGGCAGGGCCTGTGTTTGGGGGGGGGGGGGGGGGGATGGAGGGGGGCTGCCGACCCCCTACTTAACCCGCCAAAACCCCCAGTGCTGGGGCTGACTTCGCTGCCCCCAAAGGGTAACGCCGTCCCTGGCCTCGTTAAGGCTGCCGGGGGGGTGTTAATTAACGAGCCTGTGCTGTACCCTGCCCCACAGCCCCCCCCCCCCCCCGCCCCGGGGTCCCTGTTGTGCCCCATGGCCTCCCCTAGGCCCCGCCCCCTTGCTAACGCCCCGCCCCCGAGGCGGGATCTCACCTCACGCCCCGCCCCGGAGGCGGAGCAACGCAACGCTCACCCCGCCCTCCCCGGGGGCGGAGTTACAAAGCAACACCCCGCCCCGGGCGCGGAGCCCCGCCCCCAGCCAACCGGGATGAGCGCGGGGCGTCGCGGCGATGACGTCGCGCCGGCGCCGGGCCGAGGAAGGCCCCCGCGGGGCGGGGCGGTCCGCGGCGGTGCCGGTATCCGTTATCCCGTGCCGCCATGGCGGTCCGGTGCCCGCTGGTGGAGGACAGCTTCAGCCGGCTGGCCTCGCAGAGCAACGTGTACGGGCTGGCGGCTCTGGAGGGCGGGGAGGGGCCCGGCGGGCTGCTGGCGGCGGCGCTGAAGGGGAAGGTGATTTACTTCCGGTACCATGACCTACGGCAGCGGCTGCGGCCCGTGGCCAGGGAACTGCAGTTCACCTACATCCCGGGTAGGGGGGTCGGGGGTCCGAGGGGAGGGGTTGTGGGGGGGTCAGGGGTCATGGGTGAGGGGTTATAAGGGGTCAGGGGTCATAGAGGAGGGGTTGTGGGGTCGGGGGTCATGGGTGAGGGGTTATAAGGGGTCAGGGGTCATAGGGGGGAGGGTGTGGGGTCCGGGGGTCGTGGGTGAGGGGTTATGGAGGGGTTATGGGGGTCAGGGGTCAGGGGTGAATGGTTATGAAGGGTCACAAGGAGGGGTTATGGGGTCAGGGGTCACAAGAAGGGGTTATAGGGGGTCAGAGACCGGGTTATGAGGGCCAGGGGTCAAGGGGCATGGGGAGCAGTCTGGGTCAGGGGTCACAGGGCAAAGGGCAGGGGTTTGGGTGGCTCCTGGGGGGGGGGAAGGCCCATGCGAGGTCCCAGGGGGCTGGGGGGAGCCCTGGGGGTCCTGGGGGTCTCCTGGGGGTCTGGGGGGTCCTGGGGGGCTGAAGGGGAGGGGGGGCCACCCCCCCTGAGGGTCCGCTGCCGCAGTCGACGCCGAGATTGTCTCCATCGACTCCTTCCCGAAATCGCCGCCCCAGCGCGGCCTCGTCGTCGGTATCACCTTCATCAAGGTACGGCCCAGCGATGGGGCGGGGGGGGGGCCGGATTGTGGGGGGAGGGGGGGCCTGCCCCCATTCCCACCCCCTCTGCCACCCCCCCCAGGACTCCGGAGACAAAGCCAGCCCCTTCCTCAACATTTACTGCGACTACGAGCCCGGCTCTGAGTACGACCTCGACTCCGTGGCGCGTAAGTGTGTCCCCTCCCGGGGTCCGTGTCCCTCCCGGGGGTCTGTGTCCCCCCCCAGGGGCTCCGTGTCCCCCCCCGGGAGGACACGGCGGGTGCCGGGGGCTCTCGGCACAGCCCCTGGCCCTGAGCTCCCCTCTCTCCCGCAGAGAGTTGCCTCAACCTGGAGCTCCAGTTCACCCCGTTCCAGCTCTGCCACGCCGAGTGCGTACCCACGCCCTGCCACGCCCCACAGCCCCGCCCCAGCACCCCCCACCCTGTCACCCTACCTCCTCTGTCCTCGCAGGGTCTGCATCGGTGACAAACCCGAGACGGTTTTTCTGCTGAGCGGGAACGACCCCTCCGTCCACCTCTACAAGGAGGTGAGCGGAGCCCCTGCCATCATCCCACTTTTCCCACTGGTTTTCCTGCTTTTTTCCTCACTTTTCCTGCTTTTTTCCTCACTTTTCCAGCTTTTTTCTCATTTCCCCCAGCTTTTTCCTTCCTTTTCCCACTTTTTTCTCACTTCCCCCCTTTTTTCCGTGATTCCCCAATTTTTTCCTTGCTTTTCCCACTTCTTTCTTGCTTTTCCCTCTTTTCCCTTCACTTTTCCTGCATTTTTCCCCACTTTTCTGGCTTTTTCCCCACTTTTCTGGCTTTCTCCCCACTTTTCCCGCTTTTATCCTCACTTTTCACACTTTTTCTCTTGTGCTTCCCCCTTTTCTCCCCACTTTTCCCACTTTCCCCCCACTTTTCCTGCTTTTTTCCTCACTTTTCCAGCTTTTTTCTCATTTCCCCCAGCTTTTTCCTTCCTTTTCCCACTTTTTTCTCACTTCCCCCCTTTTTTCCGTGATTCCCCAATTTTTTCCTTGCTTTTCCCACTTCTTTCTTGCTTTTCCCTCTTTTCCCTTCACTTTTCCTGCATTTTTCCCCACTTTTCTGGCTTTTTCCCCACTTTTCTGGCTTTCTCCCCACTTTTCCCGCTTTTATCCTCACTTTTCACACTTTTTCTCTTGTGCTTCCCCCTTTTCTCCCCACTTTTCCCACTTTCCCCCCACTTTTCCTGCTTTTTTCCTCGCTTTTCACACTTTTTCTCTGGCTTTTCCCACTTTTTTCTTGCTTTTTCTTTTCCCTCACTTTTCCCACTTCTTTCCTCGCTTTTGCCCCTTTTCCCCTCACTTTTCCCCCTTTTCGCCCCACTTTTCCCCCTCTTCCCCTCACTTTTCCCCCTCTTCCCCTCACTTTTCCCCCTTTTCCCCTCACTTTTCCCCCTTTTCCCCTCACTTTTCCCCCTTTTCCCCTCACTTTTCCCCCTTTTCCCCTCACTTTTTCCCCTTTTTCCCTCACTTTCCCTGCTTCCCCCCCCACTTTTCCCACTTTTTCCCCCATTTCACCCCCCAGCCTGCCGTGGCACAGCCCAGCCCCACTCTCTCCCCCCCAACAGAACGAAGGCTCGCACCAGTTTGAGGAGCAGCCGGTCCAGCACCTCTTCCCGGAGCTCCAGGACCTGCCCAGCAAGTACGACGACGGGGGTTCGGGGGGGTTGCGGCCCCCCTGCCCCTCCCCCCACCCTCCGGCCGGGGCTCAGCTCCCCTCCCCCGCCCCGCAGCGTCCTCTGGCTCGACGTCTGCAACATCCCCGGCGCCGGCCAGCGCGTCACCGCCTTCGGTTGCCAGAGCGGCTACGTCCGCGTCGCTCGGGTGGACCAGGCCAGTCGAGGTGAGAACCGGCTACTGCGCCGACCGCCGTCTTCCCCTTTCCCGCACGGAATTAACGATCCCGGTGCCGTTAAATCAGCCGCTACGGCACGGTTTATCTGGTTTAGTCCCGCGCAACCCAAGGGGGATTAACGGGCTCAAGGGAGAGGGTGGGTGATCGTCAGAAAAACGGGTTGGGCGCAGTTTTGGTCCCTGGATCCAATGCCAGATCCTTCCCGGCTCCCGGTTGCACCCTGGGAGAAGGCGGGACGGCGTCGGTGGGACCAGGAGCCCCATCCCAGCCCATGGATCCCTGCGGCAACCGCTCTCTGTCGCAGCGGTGCTCCAGAGCTGGAGTATCCAGCAGGACGGTCCCATCTCCAAGGTCCTGGTGTTCCCGCTGCCGTCGGAGCTGGGAGCCGGCACAGCCCAGGACGGTAAGGTGACGGGGACAGCCGGTTCTATGCGACACCGTGGCACTGATCCCTTGCCTACCGCTGCACCACGGGCTCTCCGGAGCTCCGGTTTCCCTCCCCGCCGCCGGCAAATCTCTCCGCAGCCCCTCGGAGCCGGTGACGCCCATCCCACCGCCTTCTCCTCCCAGGTGACGCCATCGCCGCGCAGGGCTACAGCGTCCTCGTCACCAGCACCATCGAGCTCTCCGTGGTGTACAGGTGAGCGCCGGGACCGCGGCACGGGACCCTCGCCTCGCTCCTCTTCACCGCCCGACACCGCTCCCCAACCAGGGACGTCTTAACCAACGGACTGGGCGACCAGTTGATTTTACCGGCCAGCGACCAGTACGACAGCGTCCTCTGCGCGCTGGTGACCGATGTTGACTTCGATGGCGCCCGCGAGATCCTCCTTGGCACTTACGGGCAGGTGGGTGATGCCGCAAGCCGGCGGGGCGGTCGCACGGCCCGGCACGGCTCTTCGAGCCGTGCCGGGCCGCGCGACCGCCCCGCCGGCGTAGACCCCCCCCGACCCAACTTCCTCACATCTTCTCTCCACCGCCGCAGGAGCTTCTCTGTTACAAATACACCGGCGCCGCGGGGAATCCGCCCGGCGAATTCCGGCTCCTTTGGACGCGGCGCTTCCCCAGCCCGCTGCTTTCCATGCTCTACACCGACCTGACCGCCGACGGGCTCTGCGAGTTGGCCGTCGTCTGCCTGAAGGGGCTCCACGTCCTGCAGGTGAGCGTCACCACGTCGTGGTGGTGATTCCGCCTCCGGTTACCCCCCCCCCCCCCCCGCCACGGGCTTCACCCCACGTCTTCCCAACGCCAGCACAGCTTGGAACCGACGGCCCGGTGCATCCTGGAGCGGCTTCGGGTGGAAGCGGAGCGCCGAGCCCGGCGTGGGGTGGTGGTCGAGTGACCTGGCCGCGGAAGAGGACGCCGAAGATGACGCCGGCGTCCCCCGGCCTCGACGGTGGCGAGACCGCCGCCGACTTGGATGTCCCCCAACCTGTCGCACGCCCCCGCCTCGCCAATAAACGTGTGCCCGGCATCCTGCCACCGGCCCTGGCTTCTCTGGTGAACGCCGGCGGGGGCCGGGAAAGCTCCTCCGGTGCCGGTGGGGGGACGGGACATGGCCGGTGGCCAAACCACGGGGCGGGGATGGCGGAGGGGGACCTCAGACCTGTCGCTGAACACCCCGTTTTTTGGGGATCGGACCCTTGGCGCGCCTCCGGCACCCGCTGCCTGTCGTTGGCGGCGTGCCGGCAGCTTCCAACCTCCGTGCCGGCAGCCTCCGTGCCGGTTGCCTCCCCTCCTCGCTGCGGCGCGATCGCATCTGGTTCCTGCGCTAATTGTGCCAGAGCCGGGGAAGGGCCGAGCGCGGGGAGGTGCCGGTGCGGAGCCGTCGCCGGAGAAGCCGGAATCCGGCTTTGGGTGATGCCGAAGAGCCCCCCGCTGCGTCCGGAGAATTGGGGGTGACTCATCCCAGCAGGTGACGGGGGCTGCGGCTGGGGGAGACCCCCAGCCCTGTGGGTGATGGGGGCCCAGGCTTCTCTGGGGGGGGGTTGGCGTGGGGCTGGGGACCCTCCCCAGCGTTTTGGGGACCCCCCTGGCTTTTTGGGGACCCGCTGTTCTTTGGGCAGGTGTGGCTGGGGGGGATCCCCAGCTTCGTGGGTGTGTGTGACCAGAGGACCCCCCCTGCCCTTGCACCTTGGGGCCCCCCTCCACAATGGGGGACCGGTGGACCCCCAGCTCCTTGGGGGCCCCCCCAGTGGGTGTGGGTGACCGAGGGGACCCCCAGCTCCTTGGGGACCCCCCCACCAATGGGTGTGAGTGACCAGGGGGGAGCCCCAGTTTCTTGGGGACCCCCCCCAGTGGGTGTATGAGACCAGGGGGGACCGGACCCCCCCAACTGGTGTGGGTGACTGAGGGGACCCCCAGTTCCTTGGGGGGACCCCCCAATGAGTGTGGGTGACCGGGGCCCCCCCCCCCATCTCCCTGCCGCAGGGAATGTCCTACAAGCCCTGGGGACCCGGGAAGGGGAAACTGAGGCACGGCCGGGGTTGGAGGGGGGGGGTCGCTCCGGGGGGGGGGTCCGGGCGCGGCGCTGGGCAGCGGCTGGTGGAGCTGTCCACTCCCCGGTGCTGAACGGCGGGGGGGGGACACGGGGGGGGTCCCGGTGGTCCCGGCGGGGGGGGGTCGGGAGTCTCAGAAGGGGTATTGAGGGTCCCGAGGGGGGGGGTCGTGGGGGTCCTCGGGGGTCCTAGAGGGGGTGTCGGGGATCCCGGGGGGGGAGGTCCCGGCAGGGGGTGAGTGTCCGGGGGGGTCCCTCTCCCTGCACCCCTCGTTATTGCTGCCCAGTGCGGGGGCTCCCCCCCCCCCCCCGCCCCCTCCTACCCCGCCAGCCCCGGTTTGAGGGGGGTGGGGGGGTCCCGGTGGGGCGGGGAGGGGGCGGGCGGCAGCGGGGCCGGGCTCCCCCCCCCCCCCCCAATCTCCCCGTGCTCCGCCCCCCCCCCCGGCCCCGCCGCCCCCCCCCCCCCCGCCCGGCATCGCCATGGAGAAGTAACTCGCGGCGGCGGCGGAGCGGAGCCGGCGGCGGCTCCGGGGGGGGGCACGGAGCGGAGCCGCAGCCCAGGTAGGAGCCCGGGGAGGGGGGGGGCGAGATCCGGGGGGGTGCCCCCTTATTCCGGGATTCCCCAATCCCCCCCCCCAACCTCTTTCATTCCCCTCCACCTGAGGATTCCGCTCAGCCCGGGGGGAGACCCGGGACCCCCCCCCAACCGCACCCCCCCCCCCATAAAAGGGGATTCCCCCCTCCCCTCCCCAATTTCCCCTGCCCGGGGGGGTGTCGTGTCCGCCCCCCCCCCCCTTTTTGGGGTCATCCTCCTCCTCCAGGAGCCCCCCAAGCCTCCAGAGCGTGGGGGCACACCCCCCACACCCCCCCCGTAGATAATTCACCACCATTTTTGGGGGGGGGAAACCGAAGGTTTTGGCGGCTGTAATGGTGGGAGCGCATCGGGGGGGGGGCTGGGGGGAGGTCACTCGCTTCGTATTCCCTAATCCCGGCCAGCAAGCGTTAAAAAAAAACAAACCTGCCGAGTTCTTATCCACAGAAACAGGTGGTTTGGGGTTGTTTTTTTTTTGGGGGGGGGCAACCCCCAAATTTCCCCCCAGATCTCTTTGGGGGGGGGGGGGGGGCAACACCACCAGTTCCATCAGCCGCCTCCGCTCCTGGCGGGCGATTTATCCAGCAGAGAATCCGACTCGGAAAAGGATTTACTGTATCGTAAAGCCTTTTTTCCTCCCCCCCGCCCCCCTCCATTTCCCAATCCTGACGATGTTGGAGAGCTCTGGATATAAAAAATGATGATTAAAGCCCCCAAAAACCTGGGAGATGGGATGCATTGGGAAAAGACTGGTGGGATACGGATACATCTCACCACCCTCCCCTCCCCCTTGCGCTCCTGCCCGAGCCCCCCCTGGCCCCACTTAAGCGGGTGGGAGCGCAAGGGATGGGAGAAAAAAGGGAAAAAAAATGGGAATTTTTGGGCCAGGGTCCTCGCAGGTCCCCCTTCCACCCCTGATTTTCCTGGGAACTGGGGTCCCCCTTTGGGGGGATGCGCTTGGATTATTCTGGAAGGGAATCGGCAGCTCCATCCCAATCCAGGGGGGGGATCCCCAGGGATGGAGGATCAGGGTGGGGGGGGATCCCCGAGCTCGGTCTGTCCGTTCCCGTAAAGATGGTCCTCCAAAACCAGCCGCTTCTGTAGCGCTTCTTTTCCCCTTTCGCTCTTCATCCTCCTCTTCCTCGACACCTTCATCTTTGCATCCCTTTTCCAGTGACCGCAGAGCATCTCCCCAATTCCGGGTTGGGATTTTTTTTTCCTCCCCGAATCCAGTTTTAATTCCCGGTTTCGTGGCCTCCGGCCCTTGCAGCATCTCAGGGGGTTCCCATTGCGGCCGCGGGGGTCTCAGCGTCGGGGGCTGGAAATACTCGGGGAAGTTTTCCCGTCGTACTCCCAAAAGCGTGTTTTTAAACCCAAATTCGACATTTGCTGCCAACCGTCGCCAGCAAAGGCTTTGCCAGGAGGGGGACGGGGGTCACCCCATGAAACAAGGAATGCTCGGGGTGCCAATGGAGGCTTATTCTGGGTACAAATCCCTTGGGAATGGCAAACGCTGCCTGACTGGAGCCCTGGGAAATCCGGGCTGGGACGGGGACAGATCCCCACCGGGTCCCGGTGACCCCGCGGCACGAAACCTTTGCCAGGAGATTTCTCATCCGCCCGGATCCCATCGCTCCAGACAGGGGGAAAAAAAAAAAAAACCAAACACTCCTAGAGTTGCGTTGTCGCTTTTCCCACAAAATAAACCTCCCGGACAGTTTAATTGATGTTTCACCCAGCCGCTGGTAATGAGGCTATTAAATTAATTACAGCCGTGTTTGCGTTGGGAAGGGAGACGGCGTCTCCCCTGCCCTGGGAGGGCACAGGTTGGGGGCGGCTTCGCTCCCGGCTCCCCCCCCGCCTTCCCCGGGCGGTTCCGGATCCGTCCCCGGGTTCGGGGGTTTTGGTGCGGCTTCGTGCTCTGCCCCACCTGGGGCTGGATCCGGTACCGGCAGAACCGGCGGTGCCGGCGGGCTGGGACCTGTCCCGGGGCTGCGTCTGGCTCCGATGTCCCAGTGGGACCAGTGCGGTGGGACTGGGGCAGGGGAAGGTGCGGTGGGGCAGTGCAATGGGGCCATGGAATAGGACTGGTGCAGCGGGACTGGTGCAATGGGGCTGGTGCAGCGGGGCTGGTGCAATGGGGCAGCGCAATGGGGCTGGTGCAGCGGGGCTGGTGCAATGGGGCTGATGCAGCGGGGCTGGTGCAATGGGGCAGCGCAATGGGGCAGCGCAATGGGGCTGATGCAGCGGGGCTGGTGCAATGGGGCTGATGCAGCGGGGCTGGTGCAGCGGGGCTGGTGCAATGGGGCAGCGCAATGGGGCTGATGCAGCGGGGCTGGTGCAATGGGGCAGCGCAATGGGGCTGATGCAGCGGGGCTGGTGCAATGGGGCTGATGCAGCGGGGCTGGTGCAGCGGGGCTGGTGCAATGGGGCAGCGCAATGGGGCTGATGCAGCGGGGCTGGTGCAATGGGGCAGCGCAATGGGGCTGATGCAGCGGGGCTGGTGCAATGGGGCAGCGCAATGGGGCAGCGCACCAAGCCCAGCCCAGCTCTGCCGCTGCACGTCCGCACCCACCCAGCACCGTCGCCATCGTGGGGCGACCTGGTGCCCCACAGCCCCACGCGGGGGGACGGCGACCGCTGGGGACCCACACCGGCCCCCTGACACCCCTGCTCCCCACTGAGCCGTGGGGGCCAGCCACCTCCGCTGCCCCGGCCGGGCTCACCTCCCCGTCCCCATCGTCACCGTTCCCCCCCCGTGGGGCGGAGGGCAGCGGTGCCATGGGGCTGGCAGGAGGCACCGAGGGGGCGGCCGGGCCAGCCCCAAACCCCTCTCGGGTGGTTTTTGGGGTCCCCATTCCCTCTCCATCACCCTTTTTATAGCTGTTCCCATCCTCTGTTGCCATGGGAACAACGCGGTTGCCAGGGTGGAGCCTGGGAGCGCCCACGCACCCCACAAACCCCCGGCACCGCGGGCGGCCGCCGGCCCTCGCCCGCTCTGCCGGGGTGCCGACATCTCCAGCCCCACGGCTGAGTGTCGCCCCATGGCCGTGGTCCCCAGCCCCACGGCTCCATCCCAGCCCCACGGTTGAGCATCACCCCGTGGCTGTGGTCCCCAGAGGTGCTTTGGTGCAGAGCCAGTGCCGGGACGGCAGAGGGGGATCGATGGTGCTTTCTGTCTTGCTGGCACTAACGAGCCCCCCCCCCCCCCCCCGCCCCTTTAACAAGGATTCCCCAGCCCGACACTGAGCCCCCCCTCTCTCCCACAGGTGGAAGCCGGTGGGATGGCGGCGTGGCAGGC
The DNA here is from genome assembly GCA_037953605.1 of Necrosyrtes monachus. Classification (NCBI taxonomy): domain Eukaryota; kingdom Metazoa; phylum Chordata; class Aves; order Accipitriformes; family Accipitridae; genus Necrosyrtes; species Necrosyrtes monachus. The sequence goes on along the minus strand of JAZGTQ010000157.1, from coordinate 1,138,417 downwards.
GGTGCTGGTGGCCGCGGTGCTGCTGGCCGAGCCCTGCGCCCCCGAGCCGGCGGCCGAGGCCAACGGGACGTGCCAGGGTTCCAACCGCTGCCAGCCCGGCGTCCTGCTGCCTGTCTGGCAACCCGACAACCCCTCCTTCGGCGACAAGGCGGCCCGCGCCATCGTCTACTTCGTGGCCATGATGTACATGTTCCTGGGCGTCTCCATCATCGCCGACCGCTTCATGGCCTCCATCGAGGTCATCACCTCCAAAGAGAAGGAGATCACCATCACCAAGGCCAACGGGGAGACCAGCATCGGCACCGTCCGCATCTGGAACGAGACGGTCTCCAACCTCACCCTGATGGCGCTGGGCTCCTCGGCCCCCGAGATCCTCCTCTCCGTCATCGAGGTCTGCGGCCACAACTTCCAAGCGGGTGAGTTGGGACCCGGCACCATCGTGGGCAGCGCGGCCTTCAACATGTTCGTGGTCATCGCCGTCTGCGTCTACGTCATCCCCAGCGGCGAGAGCCGCAAGATCAAGCACTTGAGGGTCTTCTTCGTCACGGCCTCCTGGAGCATCTTCGCCTACATCTGGCTCTACCTGATCCTGGCTGTCATCTCCCCCGGGGTGGTGCAGGTCTGGGAAGCCCTCCTCACCCTCATCTTCTTCCCCGTCTGCGTGGTCTTCGCCTGGGCCGCCGACAAGCGGCTCCTCTTCTACAAGTACGTCTACAAGCGCTACCGCGCCGACCCCCGCAGCGGCATCATCATCGGCACGGAGGGCGAGCTCCCCAAGGGCATCGAGATGGACGGCGGCTTCCCGGTCCCTGAGCGCCGCGAGGCCGAAGGCACCGGCGTCACCGCATCGCCTGCCCTGCCCGCCCCCACGCCGGAGGAGAAGGAGCTGGACGAGAGCCGCCGGGAAGTCATCCAGATCTTGAAGGACCTCAAGCAGAAGCACCCCGAGAAGGAGTTGGAGCAGCTGGTGGAGATGGCCAACTACTACGCCCTGCTCCACCAGCAGAAGAGCCGAGCTTTCTACCGCATCCAGGCCACCCGTATGATGACCGGTGCCGGCAACATCCTCAAGAAACACGTAGCCGAGTTCTCCAAGAGGTCCTCCACCCTCCTGGAGGTGCCCTCGGACGCCGAAGAGGAGACCTGCAGCCGTATCTTCTTCGAGCCGTGCCTGTACCACTGCCTGGAGAACTGCGGCTCGGTGACGCTCTCGGTGGCTTGCCAACACGGCGCCGAAGCCAACCACACCTTCTACGTGGACTACAAGACGGAGGATGGCTCGGCCAAGGCGGGCTCCGACTACGAGTACAGCGAGGGGACGCTGATCTTCAAGCCGGGGGAGACCCAGAAGGAGCTGAAGATCGGCATCATCGACGACGACATCTTCGAGGAGGACGAGCACTTCTTCGTCCGCCTCCTCAACCTCCGGGTGGGCGATGCCGAGGGGATGTTCGAGACCGACTCGGCCGAGCACCCCAAGGGGCGGTTGGTGGCTCCTTTGGTGGCCACCGTCACCATCTTGGACGACGACCACGCCGGCATCTTCACCTTCCAGGATCGGTTGCTGCACGTCAGCGAGTGCCAGGGGACGGTGGAGGTGAAGGTGGTCCGCAGCTCGGGCGCCCGCGGCACCGTCCTCCTGCCCTACCGCACGGTGGAGGGGACGGCCCGCGGCGGCGGCGTCCATTACGAGGACGCCTGCGGGGAGCTGGAGTTCAAGAACGACGAGACCGCGTGAGATACCGGCACCCCCGGGGGGACGGCGGTGGAGGGAGGGGGGGGACACCGGGACGGGCACCCCAGTGCACGACCCTCTGGCGCGCGTGCCCACCCCTTGCTCACACCCCCCCGTCACCCCCACATTAAATCTGCCCCCCCCAGCAGCATGGCAGGGCCCTTCATTAGCGTGTTAATTGCAGTAATAAACCCCCATCCCTGCCTCAGATGCCGCTCCCAATGCTAATTAAGGCCTAATCAGTTGATTGGTGGGGGGGGGGGTGTCACCCCTCCTGTCGTTGCGGGGCCGGGGCCCAATTAAAAGCCCGTTAAGAGGCAATTGGGCTTAATTGGGCGGGAGGCATCATTTGCAGGCACAGGGGAGCGCGGGCACTAATTAGTGGGCACGGGTGGCAGGGGAGGGGGGAGCACTGGGGGGAGCGATGGACAGATGGATGGAGAGATGGACGGATGGACAGACTGGTGGATGGAGGGACAGATGGATGGATGGATGGACAGATAGATGGATGGACGGACGGATAGATGGAGAGATGGAAGGATGGATGGATGGACAGACTGATGGATGGACAGACAGATGTATAAGTGGATGGATGGACAGACTGATGGATGGATGGACAGATGTATAAGTGGATGGATGGACAGACTGATGGATGGATGGACAGATGTATAAGTGGATGGATGGACAGACTGATGGATGGATGGACAGATGTATAAGTGGATGGATGGACAGACTGATGGATGGATGGACAGACTGATGGATGGACAGACAGATGTATAAGTGGATGGATGGACAGACTGATGGATGGATGGACAGATGTATAAGTGGATGGATGGACAGACTGATGGATGGACAGACAGATGTATAAGTGGATGGATGGACAGACTGATGGATGGATGGACAGACTGATGGATGGATGGACAGATGTATAAGTGGATGGATGGACAGACGGATGGATGGACAGATGTATAAGTGGATGGATGGACAGATGTATAAGTGGATGGATGGACAGACGGATGGATGGATGGACAGATGTATAAGTGGATGGATGGACAGACGGATGGATGGACAGATGTATAAGTGGATGGATGGACAGACGGATGGATGGACAGATGTATAAGTGGATGGATGGACAGACGGATGGATGGATGGACAGATGTATAAGTGGATGGATGGACAGACGGATGGATGGACAGATGTATAAGTGGATGGATGGACAGACGGATGGATGGATGGACAGATGTATAAGTGGATGGATGGACAGAGCGGGCTCTGGCTGGGCCTTGCCACCCCGCGCTGGGGACCAGCCCCCCCGCATGGGTCCCATGGGACAGAAAGGGGGCGGACGTGGCCGGCTCCCGCACCCCCTCACCCCCCCCCCGGGGTGCCGTGAGTCCCCCCGAGCCTGCCGGCGCCGGCGCCGGTGCCGACGCCACGTCCCCCCCGTCCCCAGGAAGACGCTGCAGGTGAAGATCGTGGACGACGAAGAGTACGAGAAGAAGGACAACTTCTTCATCGAGCTGGGGCAGCCGCGCTGGCTCAAACGGGGCATCTCGGGTACGGGCGGGGCCGGGGCGGGGCCGGGGCGGGGCAGCCTGCTGCTGGTGCTCTTGGGGGGCTGAGCCCCGGCGCCGTCTCACCGCCCTCCCTCTCCCCTCTCCGCAGCCCTCCTGCTCACCCAAGGTAGGAGCCTTCATCCCCCCGCTCCTCCTCCTCCTCGGCCAGGCGCTGGCGGGAGGCCGGATCCTGCCGTCCCTCTGTCCTGTGCCACGTGCCACCTACCGTGTCCCCACGCCACGTCCCCCCGTGTCCCCACACCCCACGTTGTGTGTGTGTGTGTGTGCGTGTCCCCCCCCCCCCGCCGCGTCCCCACGCCGTGTCCCCGCAGCAGACGGTGATCGGAAGCTCTCCGCCGAGGAAGAGGAGGCTCGGCGCATCGCCGAGATGGGCAAACCCGTCCTGGGGGAGAACTGCAAGCTGGAGGTCATCATCGAGGAGTCCTATGACTTCAAGGTGACGAGGCGGGGGGGACGGGGGGGGGGGACGACACGAGGGGACCCGGCCCGTCCTCACCCCCCCCCCCCCCCCGATCCCCGCAGAACACGGTGGACAAGCTGATCAAGAAGACCAACCTGGCCATGGTGATCGGGACGCACTCCTGGCGGGAGCAGTTCCTGGAAGCCATCACCGTCAGCGCAGGTGGGACCCCCCCGCCCGCCACCCCCGGGGTCCCCGTCCCCCCCCCCATCCTCGCCACGCTGCCGTGGGGACATCCAGCCCCGGGGACAAACGGCCACGGGGGTGCTCAGCGGCTCTGGGGACCGGCAACCCTACGGGCACGCAGCCGGGGGATGGCCGGCTCGGGGGTCGCGCACCCTGGGGACGAGCGCCCGGGGACCGGGGACCCTTGGGGACACCATCCTGGGACTGAGCACCCTGGGGACAAACACCTTGGGGACACCATCCTGGGACTGAGCACCCCGGGGACAAACACCTTGGGGACACCATCCTGGGACTGAGCACCCCGGGGACAAACACCTTGGGGACACCATCCTGGGACTGAGCACCCCGGGGACAAACACCTTGGGGACACCATCCTGGGACTGAGGACAAACACCTTGGGGACACCATCCTGGGACTGAGCACCCTGGGGACAAACACCTTGGGGACACCATCCTGGAACTGAGCACCCTGGGGACAAACACCTTGGGGACACCATCCTGGGACTGAGGACCCTGGGGACAAACACCTTGGGGACACCATCCTGGGACTGAGCACCCTGGGGACAAACACCTTGGGGACACCATCCTGGGACTGAGCACCCTGGGGACAAACACCTTGGGGACACCATCCTGGGACTGAGCACCCTGGGGACAAACACCTTGGGGACACCATCCTGGGACTGAGGACAAACACCTTGGGGACACCATCCTGGGACTGAGCACCCTGGGGACAAACACCTTGGGGACACCATCCTGGGACTGAGCACCCCGGGGACAAACACCTTGGGGACACCATCCTGGGACTGAGCACCCCGGGGACAAACACCTTGGGGACACCATCCTGGGACTGAGCACCCTGGGGACAAACACCTTGGGGACACCATCCTGGGACTGAGCACCCTGGGGACAAACACCTTGGGGACACCATCCTGGGACTGAGCACCCTGGGGACACCACCCCAGGACCAGGCACCCTAGGGCCACCACCCTGGGGACAAGCACCCTTGGGACCAACCACCCTGGGGACAAGCACCCTTGGGACCAAGCGCCCTGCGGCCACCACCCTGGGGACAAGCACCCTCGGGATGAGCACCCTGGGGACCATGGACCCTTGGAACACCACCCTGGGGCAACCACCCTGGGGACGAGCACCCTGGGGACCACAGACCTTTGGGACAAGCACCCTGGGACCATGCACCCTGGGGGTCACCACCCTGGGGATGATGCACCCTGGGGACAAGCACCCTTTGGGAGAAGCATCCTGGGGATGAGCACCCTTGGGGACAAACACCTTGGGGACACCACCCTGGGACTGAGCACCCTTGGGGACAAGCACCCTTGGGGACAAACACCTTGGGGACACCATCCTGGGACCATGCACCCTGGGGACGAGCACCCTGGGGCCACCAATCTGGGGACGAGCACCCTTGGGACCAAGCACCCTGGGGAGAAGCACCCTTGGGGCCACCACCTTGGGACCATGCACCCTTGGGACACCAAGCTGGGGCCACCACCCCAGGACCACGGACCCTGGAGCCGGGCGGCTCCGGGGCCACGCTACCCCTCCCCGCATTGGGCTGAGGGTGACCTTCGTCGGCAGGCGAGGAGGAGGAGGAGGAGGACGGGCGGGAGGAGCGGCTGCCCTCCTGCTTCGACTACGTGATGCACTTCCTGACGGTCTTCTGGAAGGTTCTCTTCGCCTGCGTGCCCCCCACCGAGTACTGCAACGGCTGGGCCTGCTTCGGCGTCTCCATCCTCCTCATCGGCGTCCTCACCGCCCTCATCGGCGACCTGGCCGCCCACTTCGGCTGCACCGTCGGCCTCAAGGACTCCGTCAACGCCGTCGTCTTCGTGGCCCTCGGCACGTCCATCCCCGGTGCGGGACAGGGGACGGGATGGGGACGGGGAGAGGGGACGGGGTGATGGGGGGGACACGGGGACAGGGGAGAGGGGACGGGGGGGTCGGGGTGCAGGCAGAGGGGATGGGGCTGCGGGTGCGCGGGAAGGGACGTGGTGATGGGGCGCCCATGCCCATTGCCGTCTCCTTCTGCCTGTGTCCCCTCGTCCCTGCATGACTGTGTCCCCGTGCTGTCTCCCTGTCCCTGTGCCCCCACATCGTCCCCATGCCCGCCCCGTGTCCCCACGTCCCCATGCGCGTGTTCCCCGTGCCCACGCCGTGTCCCCACATCCCCATGTCCCCCCTGTGTCCCCATGCCCACGTCCCCACGTCCCCCCCATGTCCCCACGTCCCCATGCCCATGCTGTGTCCCCATGTCCTTGTGTCCCCACGCCCACACCACGTCCCCATGCCCACCCCGTGTCCCCATGTCCCCATCCCCATGCCATGTCCCCATGCCCATGCCGTGTCCCCATCTCCCTGTGTCCCTGCATTGCCATGTCCCCATGCCCACACCACATCCCCATGCCCACCCCGTGTCCCCATGTCCCCATGCCCATGCCATGTCCCCATCTCCCCATGTCCCCATGCCCACATCCCCATGCCCATGCCATGTCCCCCTGTCCCCATGCCCACGTCCCCATGTCCATGCCGTGTCCCCATCTCCCCATGTCCCCACACTCCCACGTCCCCACGCCCATGCCATGTCCCACGTCCATGCTGCGTGCCCATGTCCCCACGTCCCCACCTCCCCGTTCCATGTCACCATGTCCCCATGCCCATGCCATGTCCCCACGTCCCCACCTCCCCATTCCATGTCGCCATGTCCCCATGTCCCCATGCCCATGCCATGTCCCCACGTCCGTGCTGCGTGCCCATGTCCCCATGTCGCCACGTCCCCATGCCCATGCCATGTCCCACGTCCGTGCTGCGTGCCCACATCCCCATGTCCCCACCTCCCCATGCCCATGCCGTGTCGCCATGTCCCCATGCCATGTTGCCATGTCCCCACGTCCCCACCTCCCCGTTCCATGTCGCCACGTCCCCATGCCCATGCCATGTCCCCACGTCCGTGCTGCGTGCCCATGTCCCCATGTCCCCACCTCCCCATTCCATGTCGCCATGTCCCCATGCCCATGCCATGTCCCACGTCCATGCTGCGTGCCCATGTACCCATGTCCCCCCATGCCCACGCCGTGTCGCCATGTCCCCATGCCATGTTGCCATGTCCCCACGTCCGTGCTGTGTGCCCATGTCCCCATGTCACCACGTCCCCATGCCCATGCCATGTCCCACGTCCGTGCTGCGTGCCCATGTCCCCACGTCCCCACCTCCCCGTTCCATGTCGCCATGTCCCCATGCCCATGCCATGTCCCACGTCCGTGCTGCGTGCCCGCGTCCCCGCGTCCCCACGCCTACGTCCCCCTGCCCACCCCGCGTCCCCGTCTCCCCGCGCCCGCCCCGCAGACACCTTCGCCAGCAAGGTGGCCGCGCTGCAGGACCAGTGCGCGGACGCCTCCATCGGCAACGTGACGGGCTCCAACGCCGTCAACGTCTTCCTGGGGCTCGGCGTCGCCTGGTCGGTGGCCGCCATTTACTGGGCGGCGCAGGGCCGGGACTTCGAGGTGCAGACGGGCACCTTGGCCTTCTCCGTCACCCTCTTCACCATCTTCGCCTTCGTCTGCATCAGCGTCCTCATGTACCGCCGGCGGCCACACATCGGGGGCGAGCTGGGGGGACCCCGCACCCCCAAACTCCTCACCGCCGGCCTCTTCCTCGGCCTCTGGCTCCTCTACATCCTCTTCGCCAGCCTGGAAGCCTACTGCCACATCAAGGGCTTCTGAGAGGGGACGGGCGACGGGGACCGACCGGCGTCACCCCACGGAGAGGGGGTTGGTGCGGGGGGAAAGGGGCCGGGTCCCCCCCCGGGGGGCTGCATCCCCGCAGGCGCCGTCCGGCATCACCGCATCCCCGTGGGGTCCACGTGCCCGTGTCCCCTTGGGGTCCTCCTGGCATCTCCGTGTCCCCTTGGGGTTCTCCTGGCATCTCCGTGTCCCCAGAGGGTCCCCGTGTCCCCTTGGGGGTCCTCCTGACACCCACCATGTCCCCAGAAGGTCCCCATGTCCCCTATGGGTCCTCCTGGCATCTCCGTGTCCCCTTGGGGTCCTCCTGCCATCCCCCTGTCCACAGAGGGTCACCATGTCCCCTTGGGGTCCTCCTGGCATCTCCGTGTCCCCTTGGGGTCCTCCTGCCATCCCCCTGTCCACAGAGGGTCACCATGTCCCCTTGGGGTTCTCCTGGCATCTCCGTGTCCCCTTGGGGTCCTCCTGCCATCCCCCTGTCCACAGAAGGTCCCCATGTCCCCTTGGGGTCCTCCTGGCATCTCCATGTCCCTAGAGGGTCCCCATGTCCCCTATGGGTCCTCCTGGCATCTCCGTGTCCCCTTGGGGTTCTCCTGGCATCTCTGTGTCCCCAGAGGGTCCCCATGTCCCCTGTGGGTCCTCCTGGCATCTCCGTGTCCCCTTGGGGTCCTTCTGCCATCCCCCTGTCCACAGAGGGTCACCATGTCCCCTTGGGGTCCTCCTGGCATCTCCGTGTCCCCTTGGGGTCCTCCTGGCATCTCCATGTCCCTAGAGGGTCCCCATGTCCCCTATGGGTCCTCCTGGCATCTCCGTGTCCCCTTGGGGTCCTCCTGCCATCCCCATGTCCACAGAAGGTCCCCATGTCCCCTTGGGGTCCTCCTGCCATCCCCCTGTCCACAGAGGGTCACCATGTCCCCTTGGGGTTCTCCTGGCATCTCCGTGTCCCCTTGGGGTCCTCCTGCCATCCCCCTGTCCACAGAAGGTCCCCATGTCCCCTTGGGGTCCTCCTGGCATCTCCATGTCCCCTTGGGGTCCTCCTGGCATCTCCCTGTCCCCTTGAGGTCCTCCTGGCATCTCCGTGTCCCCAGAGGGTCCCCATGTCCCCTATGGGTCCTCCTGGCATCTCCATGTCCCCTTGGGGTCCTCCTGCCATCCCCCTGTCCCCAGAGGGTCCCCGTGTCCCCTTGGGGTTTTCCTGGCATCCCCCATGTCCCCAGAGGGTCCCCATGTCCCCTGGGGGTCCTCCTGCCATCCCCACATCCCTAGAAGGTCCCCATGTCCCCTATGGGTCCTCCTGGCATCTCCATGTCCCCTATGGGTCCTCCTGCCACCCCCACGTCCTCAGAAGGTCCCCATGTCCCCTCGGGACCCCCCCAAGTCCTCCCATGTCCCTCTCTCTCCTGGGGACACACACACACACACGGAGGACCCCATCCCTGTCCCCCATCCCACACCAGCGGGGAGGGGGGGGCACGTGCATGTGGAAACCGTGGCCGCTCACCTGCACCCCAGGGGGACCCCAGGGCCACCTCCGGCCACCTCAGGGACCCCCGGGACCCCCAGGAACCCCCAGGACACCCAGGGCCACCACCCACCACCCGTCCCACCCCCGCAGCAGGGTCCGGGGGGGCCTTTTCTTACCGCGAGTGTTTTTTAAAGCCACCCCGGGGAGGGGGGGGGGGGCTGTCTCCCTGTTTTTAACCCTGATTTCGTAGCGGCTCATCCCTCCTGGGGAGGTGGGGGGGGGGGCACAACATGGGAGGGGGGACACACGAGATGGGGGGGATACGCCGGGGGGGACGACAGATGCTGGGGGGCTGTCGCTGTCGGTGCTGCCGCCAGCCCTGCCGGGCACCGGCCCCAAAGAAACCCCCCCCCGGGACACAGCCACGTCTCCGTGTCTCTTTGTCCCCAGCGCCGGCCCCACGGCACCCACGGACCTATGGCACCCACAGCACTCCCAGCACCCCCAGTATCCACAGCACCCACGGTTCTATGGCACCCACAGCACTCCCAGCACCCCCAGTATCCACAGCACTCCCAGTATCCACAGCACCCCCAGTATCCACAGCACTCCCAGTATCCACAGCACCCCCAGCATCCACAGCACCCCCAGTATCCACAGCACCCACGGTCCTATGGCACCCACAGCACTCCCAGCACCCCCAGTATCCACAGCACCCCCAGTATCCACAGCACTCCCAGTATCCACAGCACTCCCAGCATCCACAGCACCCCCAGTATCCACAGCACCCACGGTCCTATGGCACCCACGGCACTCCCAGCACCCCCAGTATCCACAGCACCCCCAGTATCCACAGCACTCCCAGTATCCACAGCACTCCCAGCATCCACAGCACCCCCAGTATCCACAGCACCCACAGTCCTATGGCACCCACAGCACTCCCAGCACCCCCAGTATCCACAGCACCCCCAGTATCCACAGCACTCCCAGTATCCACAGCACTCCCAGCATCCACAGCACCCCCAGTATCCACAGCACCCACAGTCCTATGGCACCCACAGCACTCCCAGCACCCCCAGTATCCACAGCACTCCCAGTATCCACAGCACTCCCAGCATCCACAGCACCCCCAGTATGTATCCACAGCACCCCCAGTATCCACAGCACTCCCAGTATCCACAGCACTCCCAGCATCCACAGCACCCCCAGTATCCACAGCACCCACGGACCTATGGCACCCACAGCACTCCCAGCACCCCCAGTATCCACAGCACCCCCAGTATCCACAGCACCCCCAGTATCCACAGCACTCCCAGTATGTATCCACAGCACCCCCAGTATCCACAACACTCCCAGCATCCACAGCACCCCCAGTATCCACAGCACCCACGGTCCTATGGCACCCACAGCACTCCCAGTATCCACAGCACCCACGGTCCTATGGCACCCACAGCACTCCCAGCACCCCCAGTATCCACAGCACTCCCAGTATCCACAGCACCCCCAGCACCCCCAGTATCCACAGCACCCCCAGTATCCACAGCACCCACGGTCCTATGGCACCCACAGCACTCCCAGTATCCACAGCACCCACGGTCCTATGGCACCCACAGCACTCCCAGCACCCCCAGTATCCACAGCACTCCCAGTATCCACAGCACCCACAGCACCCCCAGTATCCACAGCACCCCCAGTATCCACAGCACCCACGGTCCTATGGCACCCACAGCACTCCCAGTATCCACAGCACCCCCAGTATCCACAGCACTCCCAGTATCCACAGCACCCCCAGTATCCACAGCACCCACGGTCCTATGGCACCCACAGCACTCCCAGCACCCCCAGTATCCACAGCACTCCCAGTATCCACAGCACCCCCAGCACCCCCAGTATCCACAGCACTCCCAGTATCCACAGCACCCCCAGCACCCCCAGTATCCACAGCACTCCCAGCACCCCCAGTATCCACAGCACTCCCAGTATCCACAGCACCCCCAGTATCCACAGCACTCCCAGTATCCACAGCACCCCCAGTATCCACAGCACCCACGGTCCTATGGCACCCACAGCACTCCCAGCACCCCCAGTATCCACAGCACTCCCAGTATCCACAGCACCCCCAGCACCCCCAGTATCCACAGCACTCCCAGTATCCACAGCACCCCCAGCACCCCCAGTATCCACAGCACTCCCAGTATCCACAGCACCCCCAGCACCCCCAGCACCCCCAGTATCCACAGCACCCCCAGCACCCCCAGTATCCACAGCACCCACGGCACCCATGGCACCCTGGCCATAAACGCCCCATGCCGCGAGGCTGTACGGCGTGCCGCGGTGACGTGTGGTGTGCCACGGGGACGCGCGGCGTGCCGTGGGGATGTACGCCAGTGCACATGGACGTACGGCGTGCCGTGGTGACATATGGCGTGCCGTGGGGCCACACGGTGTGCTGTGGTGACCTATAGTGTGCCGCGGGGCTGTACGGTGTGCCGTGGTGACATATGGTGTGCCGTGGGGTGCACAGCGTGTTGCAGCGACATATGGCGTGCCGTGGGCTGTACGGTGTGCCGTGGGGTGTACGGTGTGCCGTGGGCTGTACGGTGTGCCGTGGGGTGTACGGTGTGCCGTGGGCTGTACGGTGTGCCGTGGTGCTGTATGGCGTGCCGTGGGGTGTACGGTGTGCCGTGGGCTGTACGGTGTGCCGTGGTGCTGTACGGCGTGCCGTGGGGTGTACGGCGTGGTGTGGGGTGTACGGCGTGCCATGGGGTGTACGGCGTGCCGTGGGCTGTACGGCGTGCCGTGGGGTGTACGGCGTGGCGTGGGGTGTACGGCGTGCCATGGGGTGTACGGCGTGCCGTGGGCTGTACGGCGTGCCGTGGGGTGTACGGCGTGCCGTGGGCTGTACGGTGTGCTGTGGGGTGTATGGCGTGCCGTGGTGCTGTACGGCGTGCCGTGGGGCGTACGGCGTGCCGTGGGGTGTACGGCGTGCCGTGGGACCACCCGGCCTCGCACACGGCTGTAGGGTGCACTTTTTTCCCCAGCCCCTCGTTAGCCACCGTGGAGGTGGGTTCAGCTCAGGGCGCGGGGGGGGGGGGGCAGTGGGGTGGTTACTGCAGACCTGGGGGGGGTCGGGACCCCCCAAACCCCGTGGGGGGGCTTCTCCGCTGCTGCCAGCTGGGATGCTCTGCCGGATCAGGCTCCGTGTTGTGCTGGGGTGCAGGGAGAGAGCAGCCGGGGGTCCCTTGGGAAGGGGTGGGGGGTGGGGGGCGAGGGTGGTGGGTGCCCCCCCAGCCCAGCATTACCTGCTGTTGTCCACGTCGTACCTCCAGACGTCCTCAGCTCTGTAGCCCTGGATGTTCTCCTCCAAGTTGGGGCCACCACGGATGACCTTCTGGGTGGGGGGGACGGTCCCCATTGGGGTCTGGCATGTGTTGGGGAGGAGGGGGGGGGGACATCACCGTCCCTCCCACCTCGACCGCTCGGCTCTCACCGTCGTGGTTTCCCCCGTGACCATGGTCTGCGTCACAAAGACGGGGTAAAACTCTGCGGGGGGAGAGAGGGGACCGTCGGAGGACCCTGGGGACCCCGTGTCCCCCCACCCTGTGTCCCCCCACCCTTCACGAGGAGACACGGCATCTCGGCGTCTGGCCGCTGGCAGCCGACGTGGCGTTCGTTCGTGCCTGACGGTGCTGGTGGCATCAAAACCCGACTAGCCCGGTGGGCAGCCGATGCACCCCGGCACCATCTTGTAGCCCTAGGGCACGCGGGATGGAGGTCGCCCTGCCCGTCCGTCCCTCCGGATTGAGCCCCATCCCCCGCGAGACCCGGTGGTGCCATCCCCCACCCGGCCAGGCTCCTACCTTTGGCACCATGGAGGTCTTCATCAGCTTCATCCCGCCATGGGAGCGCAGCGCCGTGTCCTGGATCCTCACCTGCAGAGAGGAGGAGGAGGAGGAGGAGAAGGAAGAACCCCTCCTTAGACCCCGAGAAGCTTCTCGGCTTCTTGGCCGTCTTCCTCGTAACGTCGAGGCGTGCCGCGGCGGAAGGGCTATACAGGAACGGTGTACCCTATAGATCACCGAGGGGCGGTTAACCGGGTTCTGCCTCTGCAGGGGGGACGTCAGGCTGAAGGGGTGGGAGAGGACCAGCGTGAGGTGCCGGTGGTTGAGGAAGTCGTCCCACTCCGCAAGGAGAGCAGGCGACGGTGGGACCCTGCCGAGGGGATGAGCAACCCCTCACCCCTTTGTTGCGTTTTGTTGGGGTTTTGTTGCATTTTCTTGGGCTTTTGTTGGGGTTTGTTGAGGTTTTGTTGCATTTTGTTGGGTTTTGTTGGGGTTTTGTTGCATTTTCTTGGGCTTTTGTTGGGTTTTGTTGCGGTTTTGTTGCATTTTCTTGGGCTTTTCTTGGGGTTTTGTTGCGGTTTTGTTGCATTTCCTTGGGCTTTCGTTGGGGCTTGTTGAGGTTTTGTTGCATTTTGTTGGGTTTTGTTGGGGTTTTGTTGCATTTTCTTGGGCTTTTGTTGGGGTTTGTTGGGGTTTTGTTGCATCTTGTTGGGGTTTTGTTGCATTTTCTTGGGCTTTTGTTGGGGTTTGTTGAGGTTTTGTTGGGGTTTTGTTGCATTTTCTTGGGCTTTTGTTGGGGCTTGTTGAGGTTTTGTTGCATTTTGTTGCGGTTTTGTTGCATTTTCTTGGGCTTTTGTTGGGTTTTGTTGCATTTTCTTGGGCTTTTGTTGGGTTTTGTTGCATTTCCTTGGGCTTTTGTTGGGGTTTGTTGAGGTTTTGTTGCATTTTGTTGGGTTTTGTTGGGGTTTTGTTGCATTTTCTTGGGCTTTTGTTGGGTTTTGTTGCGGTTTTGTTGCATTTCCTTGGGCTTTCGTTGGGGCTTGTTGGGGTTCGTTGGGGTTTTGTTGCATTTTGTTGGGGTTTTGTTGCATTTTCTTGGGCTTTTGTTGGGGTTTGTTGCGGTTTTGTTGCATTTTCTTGGGCTTTTGTTGGGGTTTTGTTGCGGTTTTGTTGCATTTCCTTGGGCTTTCGTTGGGGCTTGTTGGGGTTTGTTGGGTTTTTGTTGCATTTTGTTGGGGTTTTGTTGCATTTTCTTGGGCTTTTGTTGGGGTTTGTTGAGGTTTTGTTGCATTTTCTTGGGCTTTTGTTGGGTTTTGTTGCATTTCCTTGGGCTTTCGTTGGGGCTTGTTGGGGTTTGTTGGGTTTTTGTTGCATTTTGTTGCATTTTGTTGGGGGTTTGTTGGGTTTTGTTGGCGTTCTGTTGTGGTTTTGTTGCGTTTTGCTGCATTTTGTTGGGGTTTTTGGAAAGAGGCCGGGTGGTTTCCCCTCGCTGCTCTCCCGGGTCAGGCGGACGCCGCGGGTCACGGGGACGGCGAACTTCTCGCCCTTGCCCGGGTGGATCCGCTGGGGCGGCTCCTGGTTGGAGACCAGGTCGTGAACCTTCCTGCAGCGACCCGGGTCAATGTAGAAGCCCCCCCCCCCCCCCCGGGGGACGGCCTCCTTCTTGGGGGCGACGGTGGGGGACAAGGGGTCGACTCCATCTGCGGGGGCGAGAGGGGGGAGGATGTTGGGGTGCAGACACCCCCCGACCCCCAACCCGCCCCCCCCTTACGGCGGACGATGCCCAGGAGGAACCGGCCGTGTCACCCATCCCCCTGTGGTGTCACCCATCCCTCCACGGTGTCATCCGTCCCCCCCCCGTGATGTCACCAGTCCCCCCCTGTGATGTCACCTGACCCCCCCCAAGGTGTCATCGCCCATCCCGCTGTGATGTCATGCGTCACCCCCCCACACCCTTTGGGCCCAGGCCGCACCCAGTGATGAGGTCACGGTCTCGTCCTACCGCTCCCTCCCCAGGGCCCCCCCAGCACTCCCCCCCGCCGCCGGGACGTCACCCCGCCGCTCATGACATCACACCCCCCCGCCACCGCCTCCCGCCCTCCCGCTGTCGCTCCCCCGTGACGTCACCAGCCCGGCAGCCCCGCCCCGCTGACGCCACACCCTGCCGCGGCCGCCCCGTGACGTCACGCCCCGGGCTCCTCCCCCACCCCCTCCGCGGGCGGGGCCCGCCGGGCGCGGCGTCCTCTGTGCGCATGCGCGGCTCCGCGGAGCCGCCCCGCCGCCGCCCCCCCCTCCCTCCCAGAGCCCGGCGCCCCGCCCCCGGGCCTCGCCCCGCCTCCCCCGCCAGGCGATTGGCCGCGGGGCGGCGTTGCCACGGCGACGCAGGCCCGTCGGCCGTCAAGCGCGGCGGCCGCCGTCGCGGTGGTGGCGGAGGGTGTCGTGCGAGGGGGCGGCCGATTCATGGCGATGGCGGCGGCCGGGCTGGTGGTGAACGGGGCGGAGGGCGCGGGGGGGCTGAAGGCGGCGGCCGGGATGTACGAGCAGCTGAAGGGCGAGTGGAGCCGCAAGAGCCCCAACCTCAGCAAGTGCGGGGAGGCGCTGGGCCGCCTCAAGGTGCGGGGCGGGGGGGGGCACGGACGGGCGGGGCCTGAGGGGGGGGTCTGGGAGTGAGGGGGGGGAGGTCTGGGGCTGAGGGAGGGGGGTCCGGGAATAAGGAGGGGGCTGTAGGAAATGGGGGGGGTCTGGGGCTGAGGGGGGGGGTCTGGGAGTGAGGGGGGGGTGTCCGGGAATAAGGAGGGGGCTGTAGGAAATGGGGGGGGTCTGGGAGTGAGGGGGGGTGTCCGGGAATAAGGAGGGGGCTGTAGGAAATGGGGGGGGTCTGGGGCTGAGGGGGGGGTCTGGGACTGAGGGGGGGTGTCCGGGAATAAGGAGGGGGCTGTAGGAAATGGGGGGGGTCTGGGAGTGAGGGGGGGTCTGGGACTGAGGGGGGGTGTCCGGGAATAAGGAGGGGGCTGTAGGAAATGGGGGGGGGTCTGGGAGTGAGGGGGGGGGAGGTCTGGGGCTGAGGGGGGGGATCTGGGAGTGAGGGGGGGGTCTGGGGCTGAGGGGGGGGGTCTGGGAATAAGGAGGGGGCTGTAGGAAATGGGGGGGTCTGGGGCTGAGGCGGGGGGACCCTGGGAATGAGGGGGGGGAATAGGAATGAGGAGGGGGCTGTAGGAAATGGGGGGGATCTGGGAGTGGGGGGGGGGCTGGAAATGGGGGGTCTGGGGCGGAGGGGGGGACCCTGGGACTGAGGGGGGGCCTAGGAATGAGGGGGGGGGTTAGGAATGAGGAGGGGGCTGTAGGAAAGGGGGGGGCACTCTGGGGCCTGAAGGGGGGTCTGGGGATGAGGGGGGGCTGTAGGAATGAAGAGGCGGCTGTACAAAATGGGGGGGTGTCTAGGAATAAGGAGGGAGCTGTAGGAAATGAGCGGGGGCTGGGAGTGAGGGGGGGCTGGAAATGGGGGGGGGGTCTGGGGCAGGAGGGGGGGTGCCCTGGGACTGAGGGGGGGGTCTAGGAATAAGGAGGGGGGTCTAGGAATGGGGGGGGGGATGGGAATGAGGGGGGGTCCTGGGGTTGGGGGGGGCTTTAGGAATGAGGGGGGGGACACCCTGAGACTGAGAGGGGGTTCTAGGAATGAGAGGGGGGCCCTGGGGCCGGGGGGCATTGCTCTGGGAATGAGGGGGGGGTCTCGGGCTGAGGGGGGGCTCTGGGGCTGAGGGGACCCAGGCTGGGGCGGGGGGGGGCCTGGGAATGGGGGGTACTCTGAGCGGGTGGGGGAGGGCTGGGCTGAGCCCTGGGGAGCCTCGTCACCCGGAAGCTTTAATTAACACGGGGGGGGGGGGGTGGTGAGTCGGGGGGGGGGGCACAGCCCCCCCCCCGGGGCACCCCACTTCCCGCAGCCACCCGTAAATACTAATTAACCTCATCAGCCGTCGCTGTGAGTCAGGGGTGAGCGCGAGGCTCTGCCCGTGCCCTGCCTCCCCCCCCCCGGGGTCTGACAGTGTGTGTGTGTGTGTGTGTGTGTGTGTGTCCCATGCTCCCCCCCCGTGTCCCCCCCCCTCAGCTCGCCCTGCTGGAGCTCAACTTTCTGCCCACCACCGGCACGAAGCTGACCAAGCAACAGCTCATCCTGGCCAGTGAGTATCACCTCGGGCCGGGGGGGCACGAAACCCCACTAGCAACCCCCCTGGGGTCTCCGTGACCCCCCCCGGCGTCTCCCCTTAAACCCCCCCCCCCCTTTTTTTTTTTTTTCCCCTTCCCCAGGAGATATCCTGGAGATCGGCGCCCAGTGGAGCATCCTGAAGAAGGACATCCCCTCCTTCGAGCGCTACATGGCCCAGCTCAAATGCTATTATTTCGACTATAAGTAAGTGTGGGAGGGTTTTGGGGACACCCCCCCCTTATTTCCCAGCTGCCAACACCCCCTTTTTTTTTTTTTCTTGCCCCCCCCCCACCAAGGGAGGAGCTGCCGGAGTCGGCCTACAAGCACCAGCTGCTGGGGTTGAACCTGCTCTTCTTGCTGTCCCAGAACCGGGTGGCCGAGTTTCACACCGAGCTGGAGCGGCTGCCGGCCAAGGAGATCCAGAGCAACGTCTACATCAAACACCCCGTCTCCCTCGAGCAGGTACGCCCCGGGGGGGGGTGTTTTGGGGTTTTTTTTTTTTTTTGGGATGGGGGGGAGTTTTTTAGGGGTCCTCGGCGTGCAACCTCCTTTCTCTCTCATAGTATTTGATGGAGGGCAGCTACAACAAAGTCTTCCTGGCGAAAGGCAACATCCCGGCGGAAAGCTACACCTTCTTCATCGATATCCTGCTGGATACTATCCGGTGAGCCCCCCACCCACCTTATTGTGCCCCTGAGCCCCCCCCGCTGCGTGCCCCACCCCTGACTGTATGCCCCCCCCCCCCGCCAAAACCAGGGACGAGATCGCCGGCTGCATCGAGAAAGCTTATGAGAAAATCCTTTTTAACGAAGCCACCCGCATCCTCTTCTTCACCACCGCCAAGAAAATGACCGACTACGCCAAGAAGGTACCTTGGGGGGTTCTCCACCTCCGGGAGGGGTCCCCAAAAAGCTGGGGGTGCCCCTAAACCCCCCCCCCTTATCTCTTTCCAGCGTGGTTGGGTGTTGGGTCCCAACAACTACTACAGCTTCAGCAGCCGGCAGCAGAAGCCGGAGGATGCCACCATCCCCTCCACCGAACTGGCCAAGCAGGTCATCGAATACGCGCGGCAACTGGAAATGATCGTTTAAAGAGGGGGGGGGAGGGCCCCCCCCCTTTATTTTATTGCCACCCATTTCTCTGCAGTTTGGGGCAGGGGTTTTGCGTTGGTTTGGTTGGTTTTTTTTTTTTTTTTTGAAGTATTTAAAGGGGTGTTTGGGGTGGACATGTCCCCGCGGCGGGGGGGGAGCAGGGGGGCTCGTAGGCCACCCCCCCTTTTTTTGGGCAGACTTTGGGGGGGGGGGGGGGGCAGGAGCAGCTGTGTGCCCCCCACCCCCGGGACGGTGCTGCCCTCAATAAAGCGATGGTTTGTTTCTTCTAGTGGTGGGTGCTGCGCTGGGGGGCTTGCCCCCCCGCCCCCCCCAAGGAGGGTGCTGTGCTGGAGGGGGGGGCAGCTCAGGCGTCTCCTCATTCCTCCTTCTCCTCTTCCTCCCCTGCGGGGGGGGCCAGGAGCTCGCTGACGGCGACCAGGGACCCGACCAGGATCAGGGTGGCCACCCAGGGGGGCTCGACCAGGTGGTTGGCGGATGGGGACAGCCTGGGGGGGGGCAAAAGGTGTGTGGGGGTGTCAGTGTGTGTGTGTGGGAGCCCCCCAAACCTCTCCCCACCTCCCCAAACCTCCCCCCAAGGGCTGCCCCCCTCACCGCCCCTCCCAGCTGCCGGGTGGTTTTGCCCCCCATTTCAGTGGTGGGTGAGAACTGGGGAGACAGAGCTTTTGAACACCACCCCCCCTCCCCATTTTTGGCTCCCCCCCCCCCCCCCCCCCCCCAGCATCCCTGCTTACCAGGCAGTAACGTTCCTGGGCAGCTGGGGGGGGTCCCGGTGCTGGCAGTGGCAGCGGCGGGGGCAAGAGCCCACCACCTTGAAGGGGGGCCAGCGGGGCGGGGGGGGCTGCGCCGGGGTTTTGGGGGCCTCTGCGGCCCCTCCCCGTGGCAGCCCCCCCTCTTTTTGTCCCCGGGGACGCTCAGCTTGGGGACCGGGGGGGGGCTTGGTGACCCGCAAAGGGGGCCTCACCCAGACCCCCGCCCCCTTGGCTTTCCCTCGGGGGGGGCAGCGGGGCTGGACGGGCTCCGGCGCCCTCGGGCCCCCCCCAAAAGCAGCTTGGGGGGTGGGGGTCCCCGCGACCTCCCCCCCAGCCCCCTCCAGGCTGGTCACCATGGGGCAGAAGATCCCCGGGGGCACCGGCCTGTCCCCCCGGAAGGGGAAGGTGACGGGGGGGCCCGGGGGGGGCGGCTGGAGGTGGACGGAGCGCAGGGTCTCCAGGATGCGGGCCATCTCCGCAGGGAGCGGGACGGTGGCCACGGGGCGCGGGATGGTGGCCATGGGATGCTGGACAGTGGCCACGGGGCGCTGGGTGGCATCCGTGGGGCGCTGGATGGTGGCCACAGGGTGCTGGGTGGCATCCATGGGACACTGGGCAGTGGTCACGAGGTGCTGGATGGTGGCCACGGGGCGCTGGGTGGCATCTGTGGGGCGCTGGGCGGTGGCCACAGAGTGCTGGGTGGTGGCCATGGGGCGCTGGGTGGCATCCGTGGGGCGCTGGGCGGTGGCCACGGGGTGCTGGGCGGTGGCCATGGGGCGCTGGGTGGCATCCGTGGGGTGCTGGATGGTGGCCACAGAGCGCTGCATGGTGGCCACAGGGTGCTGGGTGGTATCCATGGGGTGCTGGGCAGTGGCCACGGAGCGCTGGGCAGTGGCCATGGGGTGCTGGACGGTGGCCACGGAGCCCTGGACAGTGGCCACGGGGTGCTGGGTGGCATCTGTGGGCTGGTGGACGGTGGCCACGGAGCGCTGGGCAGTGGCCACGGAGCGCTGGGCAGTGGCCACGGGGCGCTGGGTGGCATCCGTGGGGCGCTGGACATGAGCCACGGGGTGCTGGACAGTGGCCACAGGGCCCTGGGTGGCATCTGTGGGGCGCTGGATGGTGGCCATGGGGCGCTGGGTGGCATCCCTTGGGCGCTGGACGGTGGCCACGGAGCGCTGGACGGTGGCCACGGGGCGCTGGGTGGCATCCGTGGGGCGCTGGACGGTGGCCACGGGGCGCTGGGTGGCATCCCTTGGGCACTGGATGGTGGCCATGGGGCGCTGGGTGGCATCCCTTGGGCGCTGGACGGTGGCCACGGGGCGCTGGGTGGCATCCGTGGTGCGCTGGGCAGTGGCCACGGGCTGCCGGGTGGCATCCGTGGGGCGCTGGACATCAGCCATGGGGCGCCGGATGGTGGCCGTGGAACGCTGGGTGGCATCCGTGGGGTGCTGGGTGGTGGCCATGGGCCACTGGGTGGCATCCGCGGGGCGCTGGACGTCAGCCACGGGGCGCTGGGCGGTGGCGGTGGCATCCGTGGGGTGCCGGATGGTGGCCATGGGGTGCCGGGTGGCATCTGTGGGGCGCTGGGCGGTGGCCACGGGGTCCTGGCCGGTGGCCGCAGGGCGCTGGATGGTGGCCGCAGGGCGCTGGACATCGGCCGTGGGACGCTGGATGGCGGCTGTGGCATGCTGGACGGTGGCCACGGGGCACTGGACGGTGGCCACGGGGCTCTGGGCATCAGCCATGGGGTGACCGACGGTGGCCACGGGGCGCTGGCCGGTGGCCGTGGCAGGGCGGGGGCTGTCGGGCCCCCCTTGCCCCCCCGGACCCCTGACCTGCCCCTGGGGGGGGCTACCGTGCCCCCCGGTCCACTTGCCCTGGGGGCTGCTGCCCCCCGCCGGGCCCCCCCAGCTCCCCCTGAGCCCCACGGGAGCCCCGGCAGCGGCCTGGCCTCCGGGGGGGGGGTCCCCGGGGCCCCCCACGCCCCCCCGGGGCAGCACCTTTGGCTGGGGCCACAGGTTGGGGTGGTCGTGGGGGGCCCCCCCCAGCTCCCCGATACCCCCCGGGACCGTGGGGAGGGGGCTGCCCCCCCAGCGTGGGGGGGGCTGTGCCGCCGGCCCCCCAACCGCCTGGGGGGGGTCGGGGAGGGGCTGGGGGGGCCCCCCCCCGGGGTCGGGGGTCGTGGGGGGCCTGGGGGCGTCCGGGGCCGGCTCCGACTGGACGTTGCCCATTTCGGGGGGGCTCCGGGAGGGTCTTGCCCTGGGGGGGGGGGGGGGGAAGATCCTCTGGTGTCTCGTAGGGGGGGTGGGCTGCCGCCCCCCCGCCGGACCCTCCCCAACCCCCTCCCTTCAACGCCCCCCCCCCCCTTTCCCCATCCCGTGGAGGCGGGGACACTCGGGTGGGGAAACTGAGGCAGGGGGTGCGTCCCCCCCCCCCCGCACCCCCAACCCACTCCCTGCCCCCCTCCCCGCCACACCCCCATCACCCCCCTCCCCCCTCAAAATCCCCTTCCCCCCCCATCGCCCCCCCCTCCCCAAACTCACCCCCAGCCCTTCCGCGGCAACTGGCAACGGCCGCAACGGCTGCGGGGGGGGGCAAAACCGATAGGGGCGGGGCAACCCAGGCGTCCGGCAGGGGAGGGGGGGGTTGTGTTATGGAGGGGGGGGGCAGCTCTCCGGCCTCCCCCCCCCCCCAGCAGCGGGGCACTAGGACCAAGCGGAGGCGCCGGCGGCAGCTCCGGCTCCGGCTCCGCGGCTCAGCCTCGCCCGCCGTGGTCAGTGGGGCCGGGGGGGGGGCTCGGGGAGGGGGACACACACACACACACAACCTTGTCATTGATGGGGGGGGGACACAGACCCCTGGGGACCCCCGCGGCATCGTCTTTGGGGGTGGGACCCGCGGGGGAAACGCCGTTAGCGGGGAGGCGGGGGGGGTTAAATTGGGGGGGGGGGGTGCGTGTTTGGTTTTAAGGGCACACCCCCCCCCGGGCGCTGGCCCCCTTCCCACTTGGAAAAGCTAGCGGGTTTTTTTGGGGGGGGGAAGCGCCGTTTTCCCCCATTTCCCCCGCGGTGGGGGTGGGGGGGCAGGACATCCCCCGTGGGTCGTTTCACGGGGGGGGGAGGTGTACCCCCTTTTAGGGTAGGGGGTCTTTGCTGCCCCCCACCCCGAGCGGGGGGTGGGGGTGTTTGCTGAATGAACACCCCCACCCCCCACCCCCCCCGGGGCGCGCGCCGCGGTTGTGAATGAGCGTCCGGAGCCATTCATAAATCCGGGGGGGGGGGAGCCGGGCCGCGCGCGGTGGGGGGGGGGGGGAGGAAGAGGGGGAAGGGGGGGGGTCCAGCCGTGGCCCCCCCTTGTTTATGGCGGGGACAAAGCCCCGGGTCACGTGCACCCCCCCCCCAATTCACAAAAATCCCGGCCCCTTGAGGGATGCGGGCCGGACCCCTCCCCCACGACGGCCTGCATGGAGAAGGGGGGTCCGGGGGGGGGTGGGGGTGGGCCTGTGTGTGGGGGGGTCCCTGCTCCCCCCCCCCCCATATCCTCCCATCCCCGACACACCGCCGTTTGCCATGGCAACGCGTGGTGATGTCACGGATGCGCGCGCGCGCGCGGGGCGGGGGGGGATGTCCACTGGGTTCCTCCCCCCACGGGTGGCCGGACCCGGGTGGGGGTCCCACGAGTTGGGGGGGGGGGGGAGCTGGAGGTGACGTTCTCCCTCCCCCAACCCCCCCCCCCCACCTGTGTCCGTGTCCCGTGTCCATCACCCCCCCCGTGTCCGTGTTCCCCCCCCCCCCCCAGGCACATGCTGCGGGTGCGAGCCGTGGTGATGACCCGCGACGACTCGAGCGGCGGGTGGGTGCCCACGGGTGGGGGGGGCCTCAGCCACGTCACCGTCACCCGGCGGCGGGAGGACGGTCACCGTCACCGGCAGTACCTCATCCGGGGGGAGAGGCTGCGGGACCAGGCCGTACGGTGGCGGGGGGGGGGGGCACAGGGGATGGGGGACAGGGGTGTGACATGGGGACGGGGCACGAGGGAGGGGGGGATGTGGGGACAGGGGACCTGGCTGTGACGTGGGGATGGGGGACGTGGGATGGGGACAGGGGGCTGGGATGGGGGCCCTGGGATGTGACGTGGGGATGGGGGACATTGGGATGGGGACGGGGGACAGGGATGTGACGCTGGGATGGGGACAGGAATGGGGATGGGGGTACCTGGCTGTGACGTGGGGCTGGGGGACGTGGGATGGGGGACATGGGGATGGGGGACATGGCGTGGGGACAGGGGACCTGGCTGTGACACGGGGGTAGGGGACGGGGGACCGGAAGGTGACATAGGGCTGGGGGACATGGGGATGGGGACAGGGGGCTGGGATGCGGGACATGGGATGGAGGCACTGGACCAGGGATGTGACGTGGGGCTGGGGGACATGGGGATGGGGACAGTGGACCAGGGATGTGACATGGGGATGGGGACAAGGGGCTGGGGGCTGGGGGAGCAGGGATGTGACGTGGGGCTGGGGGACGTGGGATGGGAATGGGGGACCTGGCTGTGGTATGGGGCTGGGGGACATGGGGCTGGGGACAGGAGATGGGGGACAGGGGACCAGGGATGTGACCTGGGGCTGGGGGACATGGGGGGCATGGGGATGGGGACAGGGGACCTGGCTGTGACATGGGGCTGGGGGACATGGGATGGGAGACACGGGATGGGGGCCGGGGGACCAGGGATGTGACGTGGGGCTGGGGGACACGGGATGGGAGACACGGGATGGGGGACAGGGATGTGACGTGGGGATGGGGACATGGGGCCGGGGGACGCGGGACCAGGACGTGTCCCGGGGGTGGGGGCCGTGGGGAGCGGGCGGGGGCTGAGCCGCGTCCCCGTGTCCCCCCCCCTCCCCCCCGTGCCCCCCCAGCCCACGCTGGAGTGCGCCCTGCGCCGGGACCTGGAGTACAACGAGGTGACCCCCACCTTCCACCACTGGCGGGTCGGGGGGAGCCGCTTCGGGCTGACCTTCCAGAGCCCCGCCGACGCCAGCGCCTTCCGCAGGGGCGTGCGGGGGGCCCTGCAGGCCCTGGCCGCGGGTGGGCACCCCTGGGACCCCCCCCTCTGGGGGGACACACACATGGCACACGTGGGGTGCTGGCGGGCTTGGGGATAGTGGGGGGCACGGGGGGGCCGCGGGGTGCTGGGGGGCTTGGGGACACCGTGGGGTATGGGGGGGCTTGGGGGTGCTGGGGGCTGTGGGGACACTGGGGTGCTTAGGGACATCATGGGGTATGGGGGGGCTTGGGGGTGCCGGGGGCTGTGGGGACACTGGGGGGCTTGGGGACACCGTGGGGTATGGGGGGACTGGGGGGTGCTGGGGGGCTTGGGGACTCTCTGGGGCATGGGGACACCAGGGTGCTTGGGGACATTGTGGGGTATGGGGGGGCTTGGGGGGTGTGGGGACACTGGGGGGCTTGGGGACACTGGGGGGCTTGGGGACACTGTAGGCCACGGGGGTGCTGGGGGGCTTGGGGACACCGTGGGGTATGGGGACGCTGGGGGGGGCATGGGGACACTGTGGGGCCTGGGGACCCCATTCACCCTGAACCCACTGTGTCCCCCCCCTTCTCCCCGCAGGCTCCCCGTCTTCATCCTCTTCCTCCTCCTCCTCCTCGGCGGGGGACAGGGGGGACCCGGGGGGTCGCAGCCCTGCACCGGAGCAGCCCCCCCCTTCACCGCCGGCGTCCCCCCGCGCCCCCCACCCCGAGCCACCCCCCGCGCCCCCCACCATCGTCACCAGCGAGTCCTCGGCCACCGGCTACCGGCCCCTGGGCGGGCAGGTGGGCACCGGGGGGGCAATGGGGGGGCCCAGTTTGGGTGCCAGGTCCCAGTTTGGGCTCCCAGTTGGGGTTAGCGGTCACAGCTCAGGGTCTTGCCTTGGGCTGGGGGTCCCAGATTGGGGTCCTGGGTCAAGGTGCTGGTTGGCGGGGGTGTCAGGTCCCAGTTCAGGGCACTGGGTCCCAGTTTGGGGTGCTGGTGGTTGGGTGTCCCAGTTTGGGGTGCTGGTTCCCAGTTCAGGGCGCTGGGTCCCAGTTTGAGGTGCTGGTGGTTGGGTGTCCCAGTTTGGGGGTGCTGGTGCTTGGGGGTCCCAGTTTGGGGTGCCAGGTCCCAGTTTGGGGTGCTGGTGCTTGGGGGTCCCAGTTTGGGGTGCCAGGTCCCAGTTTGGGGTGCTGCTTTGGGTGCCAGGTGCCTATCAGGGGTCCCAGTTTGGGGGCTCCCAGTTCAGGGTCCCAGTTTGGGGTCTCGGTGTGGGGTCCCACCTTGGGGTCTCTGTTTGGGGGTTGCCATTTTGGGGTCCTGGTTGGGGATGCAGCCCCCTGCCCCCCCCCCCGGCCGCCCTTTGGGGTTCCCCCCCGCCGTTCGGGGGGTGCCGCCTCCTGACGCCCCGTCCCCCGGCTCAGCCGCAGCCGCCGCCGCTGGGGGAGGCCGAGGAGCCGCCGGAGACCCCCCCACCGCGCCGGGACCCCCGAGGCGCCCGCGGCTACGAGGACTACCGTCGCGCCGGCGGGGCCTCCGCCGCCGCCACCGGCGCCGCCGGCACGCCGCCCGCCCGCGTCCGCTTCCAGAAGGATCCGAAGGGTTCCCCCTCCTGCCGCATCCACGGGGACCCCCCCCCCGGAGCCCCCTCCCGCTGCGTCTACTGCCGGGGGGTCTTCAGCCGGGAGGAGAACGGCCGCGGGCAGTGCCGGGACGCGCCGGATCCCGCCGGACGCTGCGTCCGCCGGCTGAGCTGCCTGTGGTGCGCCGAGAGCCTCCTCTACCATTGCATGGCGGACGCCGAGGGGGATTTTTCGGCGCCCTGCTCTTGCGGGGGGGGGCACCCCCACTGCTGCGCCCGCTGGCTGGCCCCCGCCGCCCTGGCGCTGCTGGTGCCGTGTCTCTGCTGCTACCCCCCCCTGCGCGCCTGCCACTGGTGCGGCGGCCACTGCGGCTGCTGCGGCGGGAGGCACAAGGCCGCGCGGTGAGAGGGACCCGGCGACGGCACGGAGGGGGACGGCGGCGCCGGGAGACGCGGCGGCGGCGTGCGGCGGCACGGGGACGGCGCCGGGACTCGCGGTGCCGGTGTCTGCCGGCACAGGGATGGTGCGAGGACTTGTGGCACCGGTGTCTGCCGGCACGGGGACGGCACCAGGACTCGTGGCAGCGGTGCGTGCCGGCACGAGAACGGTGCCGGGACTCGCGGTGCCGGTGTGTGCCGGCACCGGGACGGTGCCAGGACTCGTGGCACCGATGTGTGCCGGCACGGGGATTCCGATGGTGCCGGGACTCGCGGTGCCGGTGTGCGCCGGCACGAGGACGCCAATGGTGCCGGGACTCGTGTCCCCGGTACGTGCCGCCACGTGGACCCCCAACCCCCCTCCCCGTTTATTTATTGACCCTGATAATTTATGTTAATTTATTCACCGGGGGGCGGGGCCAGCCCCCGTTAATTCCCTCCCCCCGGCCCCCCCCCGTCTCCGCTGTAATTAAAGGGGGGTTTTAACGGGGGGGGCTCCCCCACGTGGTTCTGGGACCGTAGCAACCGTCGCCAGGGCCCGCCCTCCTTCCTGATTGGAGGACCGCCCGCCCCGCGCTCTGATTGGCTGCCGGAGCGCCGCCCCCTCCCGGGGCCCGGGGAAAGGGGGCGGCGCTCAAGCGGGCGAAGGCGGGAAGAGGCCTCGCCCCGATTGGCCGGCGGCCCTTACCGAAAGGGCTGCGCCGATTGGCCGGCGAGCGGGAGGCGGGCGGCGATAACGAAAGGAAAACTCTGGTTGGCGGCCGGGCCGACGGAGGGGGGCGGGGCGAGGCGGCGGCGCCGGAGGGTTTGGTGCGGACGAGCGCCCCCTGGCGGGCGGGAGGACCGGCGCGGCCTCAGTCCGGGGGGCGGGGCGGGTCGCGCAGGCGCAGCGCGCGCAGGGCCGCCAGCGGCGGGGGGAGGGGCGGGGGGGGCGGGGCGGGGCGGAGCCGGCGGTTCTCCTCCAGCAACCGGTCCCGCTCCTGCGGACACGGGGGGGGGGGGGGGTTTGCACCAGAGGAGGCTCGCACGAGGGTCTCGAGGGCTTTGCACGAGGGTTTGCGGGAGGGGCTTTGCACGACGGGCTTTGCACGAGGGTCTGCACGAGGGTCTGCACGAGGCGCTTCGCACTTTGCACAAGGAGCTTGCACAAGGGGTTTGCACAAAGGCTTGCACGAGGGGGATCACACGAGGGGCTTTGCACGAGGATTTGCACGAGGGTCTCAAGGGGCTTTGCACGAGGAGCCTTGCACGAGGGTTTGCACAAGGGTTTGCACGAGGCCCTCACCCCCACCGCACTCACCTCCCGCAGCTGCTCGAGCCGCTCCAGCAGCCCGGGGGGGCCCGGGGGGGTCCTCGGCTCCGTCTGCGTCCAGGCGTCCCGGCGGGACCCCCCCTGGGCGAAGCACCCCCCTTCCTCCTCCTCCTCCTCCTCCTCCTCCTCCTCCTCATCCCCCCCTGCGAGGAGCCGGGGTCACACCCGCCCAGGGGGGCAGTGGGGGTACTGGGGGGGGGTTTACTGGGAGCACTGGGAGCTCACCTGAGCCGGGGTGGGGGGTGCACGGGGGGGGCCGGCTCCTGCATTCGGCCTCCACCAGCCCCTTGCACTGCTTGTGGCAGCTGGTCCCGCAGCCTGGGGGGGTGGGGGGGGCTTGCACATGCACGGGGGGGAGCTTGCACACGCGTGTGCAACCCCCCTACCCCCGTTACACACTTACCCCGGCAGCGGTAGCCCTGCTTGGAGACACCCCAGAGCTGGAGGGGGGGGGGAGAGACAGAAAGGGGGGGTAAGGGGGAGCCATGGGGGTCCCGGCGGGTGTGTGTTTTTTTGGGGGGGGGGGGTGTCACTCACGAAGCCGTTGCACACTTGGCAGAAGGTGGGTTTCTTGAAGGTGGCCTCGTGAAAATGGTGCAAGAGCTCCCTGGGAGGGGGGGGCAGAGGGGGTCATGGCGGGGACCCAGGCATCCGGGACCCCCCCCCCCATTATCCCATGTTTCCCCCCCCCCCCCCCATTTTGGGGATGCAGGCATCCAGGACCTTTGGCCCCCCCACCCCCCATTTTTGGTGAGCCCCGTGTCGGGGGAGGGAAGGGGGGGGTTCTCACCCATCCCGCTCCACCGGCTCCACCTCGGGGGTGTCGGGGGGGGCACAGCCGCGGGGCTCAGCTTTGGGGGTACCGGGGGGGCCCCACTCGCCATCCCTGGGGGTCTTGTCGGTCAGGGGGGGCTGAGGAGGAGGGGGAGGGCAAGGTCAGGGGCAGGGTCCCCCCCACTGCCTTTTGCCCCCCCCGGACCCCCCCCCCCCGTGCCCCTCACCGTGGCCTTGGGGCTGGGGGGCTCACGGGCGTGCGAGAGCGCGTACAGCTCCTCCTCGGTGTGCGCCGTGTCCAGGGACAGCTGCGGGGGGGGGGCACGGGGGGGGGGTGGGCACCCTCCTGGGACTTCCCCACCCCATGGGGTGGGGGTGGCTGGGGAGCACACCCGAGCCCCCCCCCATTCACCCAGCCCCCTCCCTGCCCTTTGCACCCCCAACCCATCGCACCCCCACCCCTTACAGCCCCCCATGCCCCCCCCTTGCTCCCTTGCACCCCCCCACCCCTTGCAGGACCCCCCCCCCCAGCTGCCTTGCAGCCCCCACCCCTTCCACCTTCACTCCTTGCAGGACCCCCCCTTGCTCCCTTGCTCACCCCCAGCACCCCCCCTTGCACCCCCACCCCACACACGCCCCCCCCAGCTCCCTTGCACCCCCCCACCCCTTGCACCCCCCCATGCCCCCTTCCCACGTGCATACTCCCTTGCACACCCCCCTCGCCCAAATCACCCCCCCATGCCCCACCACCTTTGCTCCCTTCCCACCTGCTCCCTTGCACACCCCCCTTGCAGCCCCCCCTTTCTTCCTTTCTCACCCCCTCAGCATCCACCCCCACCCCTTGCAGGACCCCCCCCCTTGCTTGCCCCCCCCTTAGCACCCCCCCTTGCAGCCCCCCCCTTCCTTCCTCACCCCCAGCACCCCCCCTCGTACCCCCACCGCACACATGCCCCCCCCCCCAGCACCCCCAGTCTCACGGCCAGCAGGCGCAGGAGGTGGGGGTCCGTGCGGAAGGGGGGGGCGAGGCGCTGGAGGGCCCGCAGGTCGAGGGCGTGCTGGTAGAGGCCGTGGAGTTTGGGGAGGTTGAGCCCCCCCCCGGGCAGGACCCCCGGCAGCGCCGCGTCCAGCGCCGCCAGGTCCTTGAGGTGCACGGCCAGCAGCGGCAGGCGGAACCCCCGGCACCCCCCGAACGCCCGCCGGTACGCCCCGAAATTCCCTCGCGACGACACCAGCTCCGCCATCGCTCCCAGGGCCTGCGGGGGGGCCGGGGGGGGGGGCTCACGGGGACGCACGGGGACCCCCGGGGACACCCCGCAGAGCCCACCGTGCACCCCAGGGACACCTGGGGACCCCCGGGGACACCCCGCAGTGCCCCCCGTGCACCCCAGGGACCCCTCGGGGACACCCAGGGACACCCAGGGACCCCCCACGGTGCTCCCTGTGCACCCCAGGGACCCCCCAGTGACACCCAGTGACACCTAGGGACCCCCCAGTGACACCCCGCAGTGCCATCCCAGTGACACCCAGGGACCCCCCAGTGACACCCAGGGACACCCAGGGACCCCCCAGTGACACCCCGCAGTGCCCCCCCTGCACCCCAGGGACACACCGGGGACACCCCGGGACACCCAAGGACCCCCCACGGTGCTCCCTGTGCACCCCAGGGACCCCCCAGTGACACCCAGTGACACCCAAGGACCCCCCAGTGACACCCCACGGTGCTCCCTGTGCACCCCAGGGACCCCCCAGTGACACCCAGTGACACCCAGGGACCCCCCAGTGACACCCCGCAGTGCCCCCCCTGCACCCCAGGGACACCCCGGGGACACCCCGGGACACCCAAGGACCCCCCACGGTGCTCCCTGTGCACCTCAGGGACACCCACGGACACCCAGGGACCCCCCAGTGACACCCCACAGTGCTCCCTGTGCACCCCAGGGACCCCCCAGTGACACCCAGGGACCCCCCAGTGACCTCCCACAGTGCTCCCTGTGCACCCCAGGGACCCCCCAGTGACACCCAAGGACCCCCCAGTGACACCCCACAGTGCTCCCTGTGCACCCCAGGGACCCCCCAGTGACACCCAGGGACCCCCCACGGTGCTCCCCGTGCACCCCAGGGACCCCTCGGGGACACCCAGTGACACCCAGGGAGCCCCCAGTGACACCCTGCAGTGCCATCCCAGTGACACCCAGGGACCCCCCAGTGACACCCCACGGTGCTCCCCGTGCACCCCAGGGATCCCCCAGTGACACCCAGGGACCCCCCAGTGATGCCCCACAGTGCTCCCTGTGCACCCCAGGGACCCCCCAGTGACACCCAGGGACCCCCCAGTGATGCCCCACAGTGCTCCCTGTGCACCCCAGGGACCCCCCAGTGACACCCAGGGACCCCCCAGTGACGCCCCACAGTGCTCCCTGTGCACCCCAGGGACACCCAGTGGCAGCTGGGGACACTTGGGGACACCCAGGGACCCCCCAGTAACCTCCCACAGTGCTCCCTGTGCACCCCAGCAACCCCCCAGTGACACCTCAGTGGCACCCGGTGACACCCAGGGACCCCCCAGTAACCTCCCACAGTGCTCCTTGTGCACCCCGGGGACCTCCCAGTTCCACCCGGTGACACCCAGCACCCCTAAGTGCAGCCCAGTACAGGCCACTGCAGCCCCACAGTGCTCCCTTTGCCCCCCCCCAGTGACACCTGGTGCAGCACACTGCATCCCTGCAATGCTTGCCATAGCCCCCAGGGACCCCCAGTCTCTCCCAGTGCATCCCACTGCCCCCCCCCCAGTTCCTCCCGGTGCCACTTGCCACATCCCCGCAGTGCTCCCTGTGCCCCCACCGAGACCCCCAGTTCCTCCCAGTGCTCCCACTACACCCCCCCGCGCCCCCTGCCGTGCTCCCCGTAGCCCCCTGAGGACCCCCCCCAGTGCATCCCAGCTTTTCCCCCCCCGGTCCCCCCCCCACCTTGGCCACCTCGGGGGGCAGCAGGGCCTGGGTGGCCTTCAGGCGGGAGATGGAGCTGTGGCAGAGCCCCCCCACCACCGCCATCAGCGTGTTGAAGTTCTGCAGCTCCCGCAGCTCCTGGGGGGGACCCGGGGGGGTCTGTGTGAGCGGGACACACCCCCCCCCCCCCGGCCCTTTGCACTCTCCCCTTGCAACCCCCTGTGTCCCCCTGCACCCCCATTCCCTTTTACACCCCCCCCGCACTCCTCATCCCCCATGCTCCTTTGCACCCCCCCGCACCCCCCCAGCCTTTGCACCCCCCCTTGCCCCTTGCACCCCCCCTGTGCCCCTTTGTCCCCCCCATTCCCCCTTGCACCCCCCCTGCACCCCTTGCCCCCCGCCCCCCCTTTGCACTCCCCCTTGCACCCCCCCGTGCCCCTTTGCACCCCCCCACATGCCCCCACCCTTTGCACCCCCCCGCACCCCTTGCCCCCCCCTGCACCTCCTGTGCCCCTTTGCGCCCCCCGCACCCCCCCCACCCTTTGCACTACCCCCCTTGCCCTCCCCCCGTGCCCCTCGCCCCCCCCGGCACCCCTGCCCCCCCCACCTGGGTGACGCGGGTGAACTTGGCGACCACCTCGGCGCGCTGGGGGGCCGTGGGGCGGCTCAGCACCGTGAGCTGCACCCACCGGCAGACCCCGTTGCAGAGGGCGACGGCTCGCTCCAGGGCGGGGGTCCCCCGCGCCCCCCCACGCTGGACGTACCGCCGGCAGTCCTGGCACTGCCGCCGCGCGTCAGGGCCTGCCGACCCCCCCCCGACCCGACCCCCGGCAGCCCCCGGCACCCCCCGGCACCCGTCAGCGTGCCCCGCGGCCCCGTAGCACCCACCAGCGCATCCCGTGGCACCCATCCACGCACCCCACGGCACCCATCGGTGCACCCCACAGCACCCACCAACACCCTCCCAGCACCCATCCAAGCACCCCACGGCCCCACAGCACCCATCAAAGCACCCCACGGCCCCACGGCACCCATCAAAGCACCCCCTGGCCCCCATCCAAGCACCCCATGGCACCCATCAAAGCACCCCATGGCACCCGTCAAAGCACCCCGTGGCCCCATAGCACCCCATGGCACCCATCAGTGCACCCCACAGCACCCACCCAGCACCCATCAAAGCACCCTGCAGCCCCACGGCACCCATCAAAGCACCCCCTGGCCCCCATCCAAGCACCTCCTGGCCCCCATGCAAGCACCCCATGGCACCCATCAGGGCACCCCACAGCCCCATAGCACCCACCAACGCACCCCATGGCACCCATCAGCACACCCTGTGGCCCCACAGCACCCATCAAAGCACCCCGCAGCCCCCATCCAAGCACCCCATGGCACCCATCAGTGCACCCCACGGCCCTATGGCACCCATCAAAGCACCCTGCAGACCCACGGCACCCATCAAAGCACCCCGTGGCCCCATAGCACCCCATGGTGCCCATCAGTGCACCCCACAGCACCCACCAACACCCACCCAGCACCCATCAAAGCACCCCGCAGCCCTATGGCACCCATCAGCGCACCCCACGGCCCCACAGCACCCATCAAAGCACCCCACAGCCCCACGGCACCCATCAAAGCACCCACTGGTCCCCATCCAAGCACCCCATGACACCCATCAGTGCAAACCACGGCACCCACCAACACCCTCCCAGCACCCATCAGGGCACCCCACAGCCCCATGGCACCCATCAGCGCACCCCACGGCCCCACAGCACCCATCAAAGCACCCCATGGCCCCACAGCACCCATCGAAGCACCCCGTGGCCCCCATCCGAGCACCCCATGGCACCCATCAAAGCACCCCGCAGCCCCATGGCACCCATCAGCGCACCCTGCGGCCCCACAGCACCCATCAAAGCACCCCGCAGACCCACGGCACCCACCAACACCCTCCCAGCACCCATCAGGGCACCCCACAGCCCCATGGCACCCATCAGCGCACCCCACGGCCCCACAGCACCCATCGAAGCACCCCGTGGCCCCCATCCAAGCACCCCATGGCACCCATCAAAGCACCCCGCAGACCCACGGCACCCACCAACACCCTCCCAGCACCCATCAGGGCACCCCACAGCCCCATGGCACCCATCAGCGCACCCCACGGCCCCACAGCACCCATCAAAGCACCCCATGGCCCCACAGCACCCATCGAAGCACCCCGTGGCCCCCATCCGAGCACCCCATGGCACCCATCAAAGCACCCCGCAGCCCCATGGCACCCATCAGCGCACCCCACGGCCCCACAGCACCCATCGAAGCACCCCGTGGCCCCCATCCAAGCACCCCATGGCACCCATCAAAGCACCCCGCAGACCCACGGCACCCACCAACACCCTCCCAGCACCCATCAGGGCACCCCACAGCCCCATGGCACCCATCAGCGCACCCCACGGCCCCACAGCACCCATCAAAGCACCCCATGGCCCCACAGCACCCATCGAAGCACCCCGTGGCCCCCATCCGAGCACCCCATGGCACCCATCAAAGCACCCCGCAGCCCCATGGCACCCATCAGCGCACCCTGCGGCCCCACAGCACCCATCAAAGCACCCCGCAGACCCACGGCACCCACCAACACCCTCCCAGCACCCATCAGGGCACCCCACAGCCCCATGGCACCCATCAGCGCACCCCACGGCCCCACAGCACCCATCGAAGCACCCCGTGGCCCCCATCCAAGCACCCCATGGCACCCATCAAAGCACCCCGCAGACCCACGGCACCCACCAACACCCTCCCAGCACCCATCAGGGCACCCCACAGCCCCATGGCACCCATCAGCGCACCCCACGGCCCCACAGCACCCATCGAAGCACCCCGTGGCCCCCATCCAAGCACCCCATGGCACCCATCAAAGCACCCCGCAGACCCACGGCACCCACCAACACCCTCCCAGCACCCATCAGGGCACCCCACAGCCCCATGGCACCCATCAGCGCACCCCACGGCCCCACAGCACCCATCGAAGCACCCCGTGGCCCCCATCCAAGCACCCCATGGCACCCATCAAAGCACCCCGCAGACCCACGGCACCCACCAACACCCTGCCGGCACCCATCGGTGCACCTTGTGGTACCCATCAGCCCACCCCACAGCCCCCATCGGCGCACCCATAGCACCCATCGCTGCACCCCGTGGCCCCATAGCGCCCGCCAAAGCGCCCTATAGCACCCTCGAGCGCAGCCCGCAGCCCCACGGCTCCCCTCGGCACCCCGTGGCACCCATGATCTCCCCCCCCGGCACCCGGGGCCCCCCCGTGCCGCTCACCGAGAGGCGGCAGAAGGCACGGTGCTCGAGGCCGCTGAGGTGCCGGGCCAGCTCGCCCACCTCCAGGTGGTCCAGGAGCAGCGAGACCTTGCGCTTGGGGGGGCCGGGGGGGCCGGGGGGGGGCCGCGCCCGGGGGGGGCTCAGCCCAGCCGGCCGCGGGCACAGCCTGCGCACCCCCACACGCATGCGTGACCTCCCACGCGCGCGTGTGTGTGACCCCCGACACGCGTACGTGTGACCCCCCCCCCCGATGTGTGCGCGCAACCCCGGCACGTGCGTGAGGCCCAACACGCATGCATGACCCTGACATGCGTGAGCACGGCCCCCCAGCACATGTGCGCAATCCCCGACACGCATGTGCACAACCCCGACGTGTGTGCACAACCCCAACACACGTGTGCGAGCCCCGACGCATGTGTGCACGACCCGACACGTGTGTGCAAGCCCTGACATGCATGTGCACGACCCTGACACGTGCGTGCACAGCCCCCCAGCCCCGAGCCCTTGCACGTGCTCGCGCACAGCCCCCGTGCAAGGCCAAGCCCTGCACGTGCCCGGCTCGCACGAGGACTTGTGCAAAGCCCCCCTCCCCATGCGCAGCCCCGCTCACCCACTCGCCCCTCCCGTGTGCCCCCCCCGCACATGCCCGTGCCCCTTACGTGTGGCCGACGTCCAGCAGCCGAGCGTGTCCCTCGTGCCCCTCGTGCCCCTCGTGCCCCCCGTGCAACGCCGCCCGCCGCAGCTCCCCCAGCGCCTCGGCCAGCGCCGGCTCCAGGCGAAAGGCCTCGGGGTAGTGGGTGACCCAGTACCTGCGGGGGCACGGCCCCCCCCTCAGCCGGGGGACACGGGATGGGGGTGTGGGACACGGGATGGGGACACAGGATGAGGACACGGGATGGGGACATGGGATATGGGGTCATGGGACATGGGGTCATGGGACATGGGGTCATGGGACACGGGATGGGGACATGGGATGGGGACATGGGATATGGGGTCATGGGACACTGGATGGGGACATGGGATGGGGACAGGGGACACAGGATGGGGACACAGGACATGGGATGGGGACACGGGATTGGGACATGGGATATGGGGTCATGGGACACGGGATGAGGACATGGGATGGGGACAGGGGACACAGGATGGGGACACAGGACATGGGATGGGGACACAGGATGGGGGCATGGGATAGGGACATGGGATGGGGATATGGGACACGGGATGGGGACATGGGATATGGGGTCATGGGACATGGGGTCATGGGACATGGGGTCATGGGACACGGGATGAGGACATGGGATGGGGACAGGGGACACAGGATGGGGACACAGGACATGGGATGGGGACACAGGATGCGGGCATGGGATAGGGACATGGGACGGGGATATGGGACACGGGATGGGGACATGGGATGTGGGATGGGGACAGGGGATGGAGAATGGGGACACGGGATGGTGACACAGGACATGGGATGGTGACAGGGATACACAGGATGGGGACAGGGGATGGAGGATGGGGACATGGGATACAGGATGGGGACATGTAATAGGGGACAGGGGAGGACGTGGGCTGCAGGACGGGGGGGACACGGGATGGGGGTGGCAGCCCTGGGGTGGGGACAGGGGGGACACGGGGTGGGGGACACAGCAGGGGACACACGGGGGGGGATGACGGGGGGGACCTTGGCCGCCCCTCACCGGACGAAGAGGCAGACGCGGAGCGCCCGCTCCTCCCGCCCGTCCCGCATGGCCTCCTGGTAGGTGGCTCCGGGTTAAGGACCCTGGTGTGGCACAGACCCCCCCACCGTGTCCCCACCCGTGTGTCCCCCCACCCGTGTGTCCCCCCCCCCCCGGGCAGGATATAAGACGAGGAGGCGTCGGGCCAGCTCGGCCGAGGGCACGACCCAGCCGTGCACCGTCAGCGTCATGTCCACCGTGTACTCGCCCCGGCACAGCCGCCCGTCCAGGTCTGCGGGCAAAGCCACCGTCACCCACGGGTGTCACGGGGGGAGTGGGGGGGGGGGCACGGGCCGTGGGGCAGGGAGAGGTGGGATGGGGTGGGGGAGGCACCCAGGGGATGGGGGACCTGGGGGATGGGGGACCCAGGGGATGCTGTGCCTGGGGGACATGGCACCCAGGGGAGATGGCACCCAGGGGAGATGGCACCCAGGGGACATGGCGCCCAGGGGAGATGGCACCCAGGGGAGATGGCACCCAGGGGATGTGATACCCGGGGGACATGGCACCCAGGGGAGATGGCACCCAGGGGAGATGGCACCCAGGGGAGATGGCACCCAGGGGACGTGATACCCGGGGGACATGGCACCCAGGGGAGATGGCACCCAGGGGATGTGATACCCGGGGGACATGGCACCCAGGGGAGATGGCACCCAGGGGACATGGCGCCCAGGGGAGATGGCACCCAGGGGAGATGGCACCCAGGGGACATGGCACCCAGGGGATGTGATACCCGGGGGACATGGCACCCAGGGGAGATGGCACCCAGGGGAGATGGCACCCAGGGGACGTGATACCCGGGGGACATGGCACCCAGGGGAGATGGCACCCAGGGGATGTGATACCCGGGGGACATGGCACCCAGGGGAGATGGCACCCAGGGGAGATGGCACCCAGGGGACATGGCGCCCAGGGGAGATGGCACCCAGGGGAGATGGCACCCAGGGGACATGGCACCCAGGGGATGTGATACCCGGGGGACATGGCACCCAGGGGAGATGGCACCCAGGGGAGATGGCACCCAGGGGACGTGATACCCGGGGGACATGGCACCCAGGGGAGATGGCACCCAGGGGAGATGGCACCCAGGGGATGTGATACCCGGGGGACATGGCACCCAGGGGAGATGGCACCCAGGGGACGTGATACCCGGGGGACATGGCACCCAGGGGAGATGGCACCCAGGGGACATGGCACCCAGGGGATGTGATACCCGGGGGACATGGCACCCAGGGGAGATGGCACCCAGGGGACGTGGCACCGACCGGGGTCCCGCTGCGCCCGGCCCCCCGGCCCCTCACCGAAGGCGTCGAGGCAGCGCTCCAGCAGCTGGTCGAGGCTGCAGGCCTGCGGCAGCTCCCCCAGCCCCGCGCTGGCCATGGCCCGGCTGATGTCCCGCGCCGTGGGGCACGTCAGCCGCCGCCGGCACGGCCGCCTCGCCGCGGTCCCCCCGGGGGGCTTCCTGCGGCACCCCACAGCCCCGCTCAGCCGGGACCCCCGGGCCGGCCACGGGGTGCCGTCGTGGGTCTGACCCATAGCGTGGCTGTGGGTCTGACCCCATAGCGTCGCCGTGGGTCTGGTCCCTCCGTGGGTCTGGCCCCACGGGTGTTCCCGTCCTCGTCCTTCCCCCCCCCCACTGTGGCACTTCCCCTCCTGGCCCCTCTTGCCCAACGCTCTTCCGGGGGAGCCCCGCAGGGACCCAGTTGGGGAGGAGGACTGGTCCCAGTTGGGGTACTGGGGGGCATCGCCTGCTCCCAGCTGGGGGCACCGCCTGGTTCCAGCTGGGGGGCAAGACTGGTGCCAGTTTGGGGGGGTGGGGGGGCAGGGCAGGCAGAGTTGCTTGTGTCGGAGGACAGAGCCTGGTCCCCTCTTGGGAGGGGAATTGGTCCCAGTTGGGGAGCAGAACTGGTCCCAGTTGGGAGGCAGAACTGGTGCCAGTTGGTGGGGGGGGGGGCGGGGAGAGGAGGTCACAGGGAGGGGCACAGCCTGGTCCCAGTTTGGGGCGGGCTGAGATGGTGCCAAAAAGTGTGTGTGTGTGGGGGGCACAGCCAGGTCAGGGTGGGGACAGGGATGGGGACAGGGATGGGGACAGGACGGGGCGCACACCCACCTCTTGCTCTCCCTGGGGTCCATGGCTGGGGGTGGGTTGGGGGGGGGCACACACAGGAGCCCAGCAGGGCCCCCCCCGGGACCGGCCGGGCTGAGGCAGGAGGAACTCGTTACGCGGGTGGGGGTGAAAAAGGAACTGCCGGGAGGGTGATGTCAGGCCGGACGGGGTGCGTGTCACCCAGCACCCACTGACGGCGGGGGGGGACACACACACGGGGGGGGGCGACACCCATCCCCACCTCCCCCCCCCCCCCCCAATGCCACTCCTGAGGGACCCTGTGCTGCGGGGCACCCCACTGCCTGGCCCCTGTGGCGGGGGGGGGGCCCGTATTTGCGGTCCCCTGTGCCGGGGGGGGGGTCCCCGTGCTGGGGGACACCCCAATGCCTGGGGT
Source organism: Necrosyrtes monachus (assembly GCA_037953605.1). Taxonomy (NCBI): domain Eukaryota; kingdom Metazoa; phylum Chordata; class Aves; order Accipitriformes; family Accipitridae; genus Necrosyrtes; species Necrosyrtes monachus. The sequence goes on along the minus strand of JAZGTQ010000157.1, from coordinate 1,099,687 downwards.
GACCACGCCGGAGGGCACCCCACGCCATTGGGACCTGGTGTTGTGGGTCACCCCAATGCTGTGGGGGTCCCCTCATGGCGTGTCTGGGGGGGGGGGCGTCCGGGTAGTGCCCCCCCCTTTTCTTAAAGGGCCAGACGCACGTCCATGGGCTGTGCCCCCCCAGCCCTCCGGGGGGACCCCCCGCCCGCCCCCCATAACCTCTTCAGTGGGGGAACCCAGGCGTCCGGGGGGGTTTGTTTGTGGGGGTGTGTGGGGGGGTGTGTGGGGTCCGTGCCTCAGTTTCCCCACCCCACCTCGGCCCCTCCCCCGTGACGTGGCGGCGGGGGCGGGGCTAGCGGCACCGGGAGGCGGTGGAGCCCCGCGGCGCCGGGACACGGGCAGCGGCACCCACCCGGGACTGGGACCAGCACCCACCCGGGACCGGCACCCCCCCGGGACAGGCACCCACCCGGGGCCGGGGCGGGGGCACCCACCGGTGACCGGCACCCACTGGTGGCGGGTTCCCAGCACCCACCAGTGACCGGCACCCACTGGTGACGGGTCCCCAGCACCCACTGGTGACCGGCATCCACCGTCCCCAGCACCCACCAGTGACCGGCACCCACTGGTGACGCGTCCCCAGCACCCACCGGTGACCGGCACCCACTGGTGACGGGTCCCCAGCACCCACAGCCATGGCCGAGGCTGACGGTGAGGACGATGTCCAGTTTCTGCGGACGGTGAGTTGGGGGGAACTGGGAGGAGATACTTGGGCGGGGGGGGGGAATAGGGGGTTGGAAGGGGGGGGGACTGGGGAACTGCGAATGGGGGAACTGGGAGATACTGGGGAGGGAGAGGAGGGGAGGTCTGGGGATACTGGGAGCACTGGGGGAACTGGGGATACTGGAGGGAACTGGTGTGGGGGCACCGGGGGCGGGACTGGGGAGAGGGGAATGAGGGAACTGGGAGATACTCGGGGGGACAGCCAGGGGGGCTCTGGGGATACCGGGGGGCTCAGATCGGGGGAACAGGGAGCACTGGGGGAACTGGGGGGGGGGGCACTGGGGAGACAGGGCTGGGGATACTGGGGAGACTGGGGGGGACTGAGGAGAGGGGAATGGGGGAACGGGGACATACTGGGTGAGAGTCGAGGGGGTCTGGGGATACTGGGGGGCTCAGATCTGGGGAACTGGGGGAAACAGGGGGGGCACGGGGGAGACAGGGCTGGGGATACTGGGGAGAGGGAAATGGGGGAACTGGGAGCACTGGGGGAACTGGGGGACAGGCACAGGGGGGACTGGGGCGGGGGGGCCGTAAGCGAGGACGGGGAGGGGCTGGTTGGGGGGGGACACACCAGCCTGAAACTGGGAACACCGGGAGGGACTGGGACGGGGTGGTGGGGGGCAGCTCCCAACCCCCCCAGCATTGCAGGGGGGGTGTCCAAGGGGGGGTGCAGGGGGGGAGTGCGGGGGGGGTGTGCACGCCCCCCCCCACCTGTCCCCGGGGCCGCGTGTGCTCCCAAAAAAAGCAACGTGCAAAGCCGGGGGGGGGGGAGCAGCTGCTGGGGGGGGCGAAACCAGATCCCCCCCGGGGGGGGGGGGATGGGCAGGGCGCCGGGGGGGCGCGGTTTGGAGGTGTGGGGGGGTGGCCCAGTTCCTTCCTTCGTCCCAATTCCTCCCAGTTTGTCCTCAAAACTGGGCTGGGACCCCGGGGGGGGCCGAGTTGCTGTTAATAACTGCTCCCCCCCCCCCCCCGCGGGAGCGGATTCCACATGGGGGGGTGTGTCAAGGACGGGGGGTGTCCTTGGGGGGGGGAGGGTGTCCGGGTGTGACCCCGCTGGGGGGGTGTCGGGGCCGTGGGAAATGCTGAGCTCAGCAGATTGTGGCTGCGGGGGGGGGAATTTGTCATCGTCGCCCCCCAAAGACCCCCCCTCAGGGGAAACTGAGGCACGGAGCAAACCCAGCCCCCCCCCTCCCTCCCCTGGGGCCCAAAGTGGGGACCCAGGCGTCTGTGTCCCCCCCCGTCCCCCCCCCCCCCGGTGGCATCCCCGGCCCGCGGGAGGAATCTGCCCCCCCCGGGGGGGCCCAGAGCGACGGGAGCAGGTGGGGGGGGCCGGGGGGGGCCCAGATGGCCTGGGTCCCCTCTGTGCCCGGGGGGGGGGATGGACACGCTGCTGTCTCCCCCCCCTACAGCCCCCACTGGGGTGGGGGGGGCACCCAGGGGTCTTATCCCCCCCTTGGCTTGGGGGGGTGGTGTCACCCAGGGCTCCTGCCCCCCCCCAGCCCCCCCTTGAATTGGGGGGGGGTCATCCAGGGGTCCTGGCCCAGCCCATAGTGTAAGGGGGTCACCCGGGGGTCACCCAGGGTTCCTGCCCCCCCCCCCCAGCCCTCTTTTGACTTGGGGGTCTCACCCAGGGGTCCTGCCCCCCCCCCCTCCCCACTTCCCCCCTGGGTTTGGGGGCTCACTCAGGTCCCAGGTCTCCCCTTGGCACATCCCATGCCCCCCCCGCCTCCCCGAGCCGTGGCGGGAGGGGGGGGCTGAGGCTGCCCCTGCCCCCCCCCCCCCCCCCCCCCAGGAGGACGAGGTGGTCCTGCAGTGCACGACCACCCTGCTGAAGGAGCAGCTCAAGCTCTGCCTGGCGGCCGAGGGCTTCGGGAACCGGCTCTGCTCCCTGGAGCCCACCTCCAACGCCCAGGTCCGGGGCGGGGGGGGGCACGGGGGGGGGCACGGCGGGACACACACACACATCCCCCCCCGGTACCCACCTGGGGGGTCGGGGGAGGGGGGGGAGGTGGGGACACGGTGGTACATCTGGCGTGGGAATGCGGGGGGGGGGGGGCACCCCTGGCACCCGGGGGGGTGGGGGGGGCACCCCGCCGTCGCCTGGGATGGAGACGGGGGGGACCCCCGCTATCACCCGGTTTGGGGACTCGGGGGGGGGGAACATACCCTATAGCACCCGGCACGGGGTGGGGGGCACCCGATACCCCCCAGCATAAGGACGTGGGAGACATCGGACACCCCCCCCGTCCCTGGCAGGGGGACGCGGGGGGGGGCACCCGGTCCGCCGTGCTGGTGGCGGGGCGAGGGGGGGGACACACGCACACACGAGGACCCCTCCCCCTCCGAGAGGGGGACGTGGGCACCCCACTATTGCCCGGCAGGGGGGACAGGAGGACCCCCTGTCCCCCCCCCCGGCACGGACCCACGGTGGTGGTGGGTGTCCCGACCCCCGTGTGTCCCCCCCCCCAGAACGTCCCCCCCGACCTGGCCGTCTGCTGCTTCGTGCTGGAGCAGTCGCTCTCGGTGCGGGCGCTGCAGGAGATGTTGGCCAACAGCTCCGAGACGGGGGGCGAGGTGGGTCCGGGGGGGTCCGGGGGGGGTCTGGGAGGGGGTCCCAACCCCCCTTGACCCCCCCTTCTATCTATCTCTCTCCCCCCCCCCCCCCATGCCCACACCAGGGGGTCGACCTGGATAAGTGGGTAGGTGCCACTGTGGTGCAGTGACCCCCCCTCCTCATCCTCACCTTCAGCCTCACCTTCAGCCTCATCCTTCTCTGCACCCTCCACCCCCCCCCAAAGTGTCCGGGGGGGCTCTGCCGCCCCCCCACCCCCGCATGGACCCAGGCGTCCGGGTGTGCCCCCCCCCTCCCCCTGCCCGATCCACCACCCCCCCCCCCTCAGCCTGCAGCCCCCGATTCCGCATGGATCCCGCTGCAGACCCCCAGGTGTGAGCGCGGGGCGTGCAACGCACGAGGGCCCGGTGCACGGGGTGCACGGCTCCGGCACGAGGGGCGTGCAATGCACGGGGAACCCTGACACGGCCCTGGCACGAGGGGCGTGCGATGCACGGGGTACCCCAACATGGGTCTCGCACGAGGGACGTGCGATGCACGGGGTACCCCAACATGGGTCTTGCACAAGGGGCGTGCAATGCACGGGGTACCCTGATGTAAAGCCGTCACGAGGGATGTGCGATGCACCGGGAACCCCGACATGGCCCTGGCACGAGGGACGTGCAACGCACGGGGTACCCCGACACAAGGGGCATGCAACGCATGGGCTACCTTGACGCAGGTCTCGCACGAGGGCCGTGCGACACACGGGGTGCACAGCTCCGACACGAGGGCCGTGCATCGCACGGGGTGCACGGCCCTGGCACGAGGGCCGTGCGAGGCACGGCGTACCCCAACGTGGGTCTCGCACGAGGGCCGTGCGTTGCACGGGTTACCCCGCAGCCCCGGGGTGCAGCCAGCCTGCAGCAGCCCCCTCGGGATGGTGGGGAGGGGGGAGGGAAGGTTTGGGGGGGGTCCCTGCTGACCCCCCCCATCCCATTTCCCCCCCCCCAAGTCATCGCAGGGCGGGGGGCACCGGACGCTGCTCTACGGCCACGCCATCCTCCTGCGGCATTCCCACAGCGGCATGGTGAGTTGCGGGGGGGTGGCCGAGGGGGGGGCCCAGGGGGCTGGGGACCCCCATAATTGGGTGTCCGTGTCCCCCCCCCCAGTACCTGAGCTGCCTCACCACCTCCCGCTCCGTCACTGACAAACTGGCCTTCGACGTGGGGCTGCAGAAGGATGCGGCCGGTAAGGGGGGGGCCTGAGGGGCTGGGGGGGGGGGGGCTCTGGGGTTTGGGGGGGGCCCTAATGGCTTATGGGGGGGTGGCAGGGGTTTGGGGGTCCCCTGGGTTTGGGGGGGATCCTGATGGGCTTTAGGGGGTTGAAGGTTGGGGGGGGGGCTGGTGGGTCCCCCTGGGGGGGGTCCCTGTGGGCTTTGGGGGGGGTTGCAGGTTTCAGGGGGTCACCCAGGGTTTGGGGACCCTGGAGTGCCCCCCCCCCTGATTCCCCCCCCCCCCCCCCCGCAGGCGAGGCGTGCTGGTGGACCATGCACCCCGCGTCCAAGCAGCGCTCGGAGGGCGAGAAGGTTCGGGTGGGCGACGACCTCATCCTCGTCAGCGTCTCCTCCGAGCGCTACCTGGTGAGGGGGGGGGGGGCACGGGTGCTTTGCACGCGCACAAGTGAGCGCTGGTGCGCAAGGACCCCCCGTGTGCGCACGAGCAAGCCCCACCGTGCAAGGGCTGCGTGCACAAGCACCAGCGTGCAAGGGCCGTGCGAGTGTGCACCACTGAGCCCTGCTCTGCTCCTCCGGGCTCCCCATCCTCATGCGAGCCCTTGCATGCGTGTCGGGGGGGGGGTTCCGTGCGTCGCGGGGGGGGTGTCACAGGCCCAGACACCCGTGTGTGTCCCCCCCCGTGACACGCGTGTGTGTCCCCCCGTGACACGCGTGTCCCCAGCACCTCTCCACGGCGAGCGGGGAGCTGCAGGCGGACGCCTCCTTCATGCAAACCCTCTGGAATATGAACCCCATCTGCTCCGGCTCGGAGGAAGGTGCGTGCTGGTGGGAGTGGGGGGGACGGGACACCCCAGGGTGGGTGAAGGGGACCCTACGGTTCCCCCCCCCCCACCCCGACACCCCCCCCCTTCTTTGGGTGTCCCCAGGCTACGTGACGGGTGGCCACGTCATGCGTCTCTTCCACGGCCACATGGACGAGTGTCTGACCACCTCCGCGCCGGAGCAGGGCGAGGAGCGCAGGTGGGGGGGCCCGGACGCTGGGTTCCCCCCCCCCCCCCCCCCGGGGTGGGGTGTGTGGCAGGGGGTCCCTGTCCCCATCCCCTCGGTGTCCCAACCGGCCACGTCCCCACAGCAGCGTGGTGAACTACGAGGGAGGAGCCGTTTGCACCCACGCTCGGTCCCTTTGGCGCCTGGAGCCCCTGCGCATCAGGTATTGGGGGGGGGGGGGGGGAGGTGTCCCGGTGGGGGGGTCCCCCCGTATTGCTGCCCCCATGTCACAGCCCCCCGATGTGACCCTGCAGCCCAGTCTGTTGGCTTGGCGTCCCCACGCTGCATCCCCGGGGTCCCTGTGAAGCATCCCCGCGTCCCCACGCCGCATCCCTGCATCCCTAGTCCGTCTTCCCAGTGTCCCCGTGACCCATCCCTGTGTCCCCACACTGCATCCCCCGTGTCCCCGTGGCCCATCCCTGCACCCCTGTGTCCCACCCCTGCATCCCCACCTTGTGTCCCCCATGTCCCCGTGTCCCATCCCTGCGTCTCCATGCTGCGTCCCCGTATCCCTATGTCCGTGTGTCCCACCCCTGCATCCCCGCCCTGTGTCCCCTCCATCCCTGTGACCCCATGGCACAACCTTGGACCCTGATGCTGTGTCCCTGCATCCCCATCACCCATCCCTATGTCCCTAGGACTGATCCCTGCATCTCCATCTCCCATCCCCATGTCTCCGCCCATCCTCTCGTCCCCATCACCCATCCCCATGTCTCCATCACCCATCCCCATGTCCCCATCCCCATCACCCATCCCCATGTCTCCATCCCCATGTCTCCATCACCTATCCCTGCATCCCCATCACCCATCCCCATGTCTCCATCACCCATCCCCTCATCCCCATCCCCATCACCCATCCCCTCGTCCCCATCACCCATCCCTGCATCCCCATCACCCATCCCCATGTCTCCATCACCCATCCCCTCATCCCCATCCCCATCACCCATCCCCTCGTCCCCATCACCCATCCCTGCATCCCCATCACCCATCCCCATGTCTCCATCACCCATCCCTGCATCCCCATCACCCATCCCCATGTCTCCATCACCCATCCCCTTGTCCCCATCACCCATCCCTGCATCCCCATCACCCATCCCCATGTCCCCATCCCCATGTCCCCATCACCCATCCCCTTGTCCCCATCACCCATCCCTGCATCCCCATCACCCATCCCCATGTCCTTAGGACCGATCCCTGCATCTCCATCACCTGTCCCCATGTCTCCACCCATCCCCTTGTCCCCATCACCCATCCCTGCATCCCCATCACCCATCCCCATGTCCCCATCGCCCATCCCTGCATCCCCATCACCCATCCCCATGTCCCCATCGCCCATCCCTGTGTCCCCATCTCCCACCCCTCTGTCCCCTGACCCCCGGTGACCCATCATGTCCCCCCCCCAGCTGGAGCGGGAGCCACCTGAAGTGGGGCCAGCCCTTCCGCCTGCGACACGTCACCACGGGACGTTACCTGGCGCTGACGGAGGACAAGGGTCTGGCCGTGGTGGAGGCGGCCGCCGCCAACACCCGCGCCTCCGCCTTCTGCTTCCGTGCCTCTAAGGTGGGAGACAGGGACGGGGATGGGGGGGTCCAGCCGGGGCGAGGGGGGGGACCTGGTGTCAGGGGGCGTGGGGTGGTCTGGTTGTCCCTAAGGGATGGGGGTCACTCAGGTACTTGGTGCCCTGGGGTGGGGAGTGATCTCTGGTCTGTCCCCGTTTGGGTCCCCATCCCGGTCCTTGTCCCCAGGCTGGTTCCCATCCTGGTCCCATCCCTGTCCTGGTCCCCATCCCGGTCCTTGTCCCCAGGCTGGTTCCCATCCTGGTTCCATCCTGATGCTGGTCCCCATTCCTGTCCCCATCCCAGTCCCCTTGTGGGTCCCTGTCCCCATCCCTGTTCCCATGAAGGTCCTGGTCCCCATCCCCATCCCCATCCCAGTCCCCATCCTGGTCCCAGTCCCCATCCTGGTCCCCATGTGGGTCCCCATCCCCATCCCTGTCCCCATCCTGGTTCCTGTCCTGGTCCCATCCTGATGGTGGTCCCCATTCCTGTCTCCATCCCCATCCCCATCCCCTTGTGGGTCCCTGTCCCCACGTAGGTCCCCATCCTGATTCCTGTGTGGGTTCCTGTCCCCATCCCTGTTCCCATGAAGGTCCTGGTCCCCATCCCCATCCCTGTCCCCGTCCTGGTCCCGGTCCCCATCCCGGTCCCCGTGTGGGTCCCCATCCCCATCCCTGTCCCCATCCTGGTCCCTGTCCCCATCCTTGTCCCCATGAAGGTCCCGGTCCCCGTCCCTGTCCCCATCCCGGTCCCTGTGTGGGTCTCCGTCCCCATCTCCGTTCCCGTGAAGGTCCCGGTCCCCATGTGGGTCCCCATCCTGGTCCCCATTCCAGTCCCATCAGTGGGTCTCCATCCCCATCCCTGTCCCTGTGACAGTCCCGGTCCCCATTCCTGTCCCCATCCCAGTCCCCCTGCGGGTCCCCTGACACCCCCCTCTCCCCCCAACAGGAGAAGCTGGAGGTGGTGGCCAAGCGGGACGTGGAGGGGATGGGGACCCCCGAGATCAAGTACGGGGAGTCCCTCTGCTTCGTGCAGCACGTGGCCAGCGGGCTCTGGCTCACCTACGCCGCTGCCGACACCAAGGCCATGCGCCTCGGGCTGCTCAAGAGGAAGGTGGGGGGCTTGGGGGGGGCCTGGGGGCTCGGGGGGGCTGTTGGGCCATCTCCGGGGGGGCTGCAGGGGAGGGCTGGGGTGTCTGAGAGGCACTAGGGGGTCTCTAAGGGGTCTTTGGGGCATCTCTGGGGGGGATGTAGGGGGGGAGTGCTGGGGGTTTGGGGGGGTTGGGGGTCTCTGGGGTCATTGGGGGGCCTCAGGGGAGGTCTCTGAGAGGCACTAGGGGGTCTTTGGGGCATCTCCGGGGGGGCTGGAGGGGGTGTGCTGGGGTCTTTGGGGCATCTCTGAGGGGTCTATGGAGATTCTTTGGGGGTTTGGGGGTCTCTGGGGTCATTGTGGGGCTCAGGGGGGGTCTCTGAGAGGCACTAGGGGGTCTTTGGGGCATCTCCGGGGGGGCTGAGGGGGGGTGCTGGGGTCTTTGGAGTATCTCTGAGGGGTCTGTGGAGATTCTTTGGGGGTTTGGGGGTCTCTGGGGTCATTGTGGGGCTCAGGGGGGGTCTCTGAGGGGCACTAGGGGGTCTTTGGGGCATCTCTAAGGGGTCTGTGGAGATTCTTTGGGGGTTTGGGGGTCTCTGGGGTCATTGTGGGGCTCAGGGGGGGTCTCTGAGAGGCACTAGGGGGTCTTTGGGGCATCTCCGGGGGGGCTGAGGGGGGGTGCTGGGGTCTTTGGGGCATCTCTGAGGGGTCTGTGGAGATTCTTTGGGGGTTTGGGGGTCTCTGGGGTCATTGTGGGGCTCAGGGGGGGTCTCTGAGGGGCACTAGGGGGTCTTTGGGGCATCTCTAAGGGGTCTGTGGAGATTCTTTGGGGGTTTGGGGGTCTCTGGGGTCATTGTGGGGCTCAGGGGGGGTCTCTGAGAGGCACTAGGGGGTCTTTGGGGCATCTCCGGGGGGGCTGAGGGGGGGTGCTGGGGTCTTTGGAGTATCTCTGAGGGGTCTGTGGAGATTCTTTGGGGGTTTGGGGGTCTCTGGGGTCATTGTGGGGCTCAGGGGGGGTCTCTGAGGGGCACTAGGGGGTCTTTGGGGCATCTCTAAGGGGTCTGTGGAGATTCTTTGGGGGTTTGGGTGTCTCTGGGGTCATTGTGGGGCTCAGGGGGGGTCTCTGAGAGGCACTAGGGGGTCTTTGGGGCATCTCCGGGGGGGCTGAGGGGGGGTGCTGGGGTCTTTGGGGCATCTCTGAGGGGTCTGTGGAGATTCTTTGGGGGTTTGGGGGTCTCTGGGGTCATTGTGGGGCTCAGGGGGGGTCTCTGAGGGGCACTAGGGGGTCTTTGGGGCATCTCTAAGGGGTCTGTGGAGATTCTTTGGGGGTTTGGGGGTCTCTGGGGTCATTGTGGGGCTCAGGGGGGGTCTCTGAGAGGCACTAGGGGGTCTTTGGGGCATCTCCGGGGGGGCTGAGGGGGGGTGCTGGGGTCTTTGGAGTATCTCTGAGGGGTCTGTGGAGATTCTTTGGGGGTTTGGGGGTCTCTGGGGTCATTGTGGGGCTCAGGGGGGGTCTCTGAGGGGCACTAGGGGGTCTTTGGGGCATCTCCAGGGGGGCTGTGGAGATTCTTTGGGGGTCTCTGGGGTCACTGGGGGGCTCGGGGGGGTCTCTGAGAGGCACTAGCAGGTCCCCAGGAGGTCTTTGGGGGCTATGGGCGTGCTGGGAGGCACTGCAGGGGGGTACTGGGAGGTTACTGGGGAGCACAGGGCAGGTCTCTGCAGGGCACTGGGCTACACTGAGGGGTCTTTGGGATGTTCTGGGGGAGGTTCCCCTCACTGACCACCGCGTCCCCCCCCCGTCGTCCCCCCCCCCCAGGCCATACTGCACCAGGAGGGACACATGGACGACGCGTTGTCCCTCACCCGCTCCCAGCGTCAGGAATCGCAGGCGGCGCGGATGGTCTACAGCACGGCCGGGCTCTACGGGCACTTCATCAGGTGGGGGGCCATGGGGGGGGCATGGATATGGGGGGCTATGGGGATGGTCTACAGCATGGCTGGGGTCTATGGGCACTTCATTGGGGGGGGTTGTGGGGCTGGGAGGGTGTATGGGGCTGCGGGGGGGGGCACGCAGTGGGGCTGGGGGGTCCTGTGTGGGGCTGGGGGGGGGTATAAGGACATCGGGTGGGTGTGGGGTGGGGGGATGTATGGGGCAGGGGGGGATACAGGGACATGGGGGTGCGTGGGGCTGGCAGAGGGGATGTGGAGGGGCTGACCCATCGTGCCCCCCCCTCTCCCCAGGAGCCTGGACAGCCTGAGCGGGAGGGGCAGGGGGTCCCCCCCACCCACGCTGCCCATCGCCGCCGTCATCCTGAGCCTGCAGGACCTGATCGGATATTTCCAGCCCCCCCCGGCCGAACTGCAGCACGAGCAGCGGCAGAGCCGGCTGCGGGCCCTGCGGGGCCGCCAGAACCTCTTCCAGCAGGAGGTGGGACCCCCCCCACCCCGGGGCTGGGGGGGGGGGGGTCCTGGGGTTGGGGGGGCTCTTGGGGTTGGGGGGTCCTGGGCTTGGGGGCCACAGAGGGGATGCATGGGGTCCCCAGAGCTGGCTGGGGGGCTCGTGAGGTCACTCAGGGTTGACCATGGGGTTGGGGGGGGGGTGGGGGTGGGAGGAGTTGGGGGGGGGGGTGCAGCGTTGACCCTCCCCGTGGCCTCAGGGCATGATCACGCTGGTGCTGAACTGCATCGACCGCCTGAACGTGTACAGCACGGCCGCCCACTTCGCCGAGTTCGCCGGCGAGGAGGCGGCCGCCTCCTGGAAGAAGATCGTCAACCTGCTCTACGAGCTGCTGGGTGGGCGGATGGGGGGCTGCTGGGGAGGGTGGGGGGCCTATGGGGTGGGGCGGTGGGCTATGGGGAGGGATGGGGAGCTGTGGGGCGGGATGAGGGGTTACGGAGTGGGATAGGGGCTGTGGGGCAGGATGGGGGGCTGTGGGGAGGGATGGGGAGCTTGCGGGGTGGGATGGGGGCTGTGGGGCGGGATGTCAACCTGCTTTACGAGCTGCTGGGTGGGCGGATGGGGGGGCTGCGGGGGGGGGGGCTGTGGGGCAGAATAGGGGGCTGTGAGGTGGGACAGGATGCTATGGGGTGGGACAAGGTGCTATGGGGCAGGACGGGGGGCTGCGTGGTGTGGTAGGGGATGCTGTGGGGCAGGATGGGGGCTGTGGGGTGGGACGAAGGGCTATGGAGCAATATGGGGTGCTATGGGGCGGTATGAGGCGCCGTGGGGTGAGCAGGGGCTGGTGCCGGGGGCAGCTGGGGGTGCTGTGGGTCTCTGACACCCCCCCCCCCGGTGCCCCCCAGCCTCGCTGATCCGGGGGAACCGCGCCAACTGCGCCCTCTTCTCCACCAACCTGGACTGGCTGGTCAGCAAGCTGGACCGGCTGGAGGCCTCCTCGGGTCAGCGGGGGCCTCGTGGGGGGCTGGGGGGGCTCATGGGGGGCTGGGGACCCTCCTATGGGGCTGAAAACCCTCCTATGGGGCTGGGGACCCTTGCGTGGGGTCTGAGGACCCTCCTATGGGGCTGGGGACCCTTGCGTGGGCTCTGAGGACCCTCCTATGGGGCTGAGGACCCTTGCGTGGGGTCTGAGGACCCTCCTATGGGGCTGGGGACCCTTGCGTGGGGTCTGAGGACCCTCCTATGGGGCTGGGGACCCTTGCACAGGGTCTGAGGACCCTCCTATGGGGCTGAGGACCCTTGCGTGGGGTCTGAGGACCCTCCTATGGGGCTGGGGACCCTTGCGTGGGGTCTGAGGACCCTCCTATGGGGCTGGGGACCCTTGCGTGGGGTCTGAGGACCCTCCTATGGGGCTGGGGACCCTTGCGTGGGCTCTGAGGACCCTCCTATGGGGCTGAGGACCCTTGCGTGGGGTCTGAGGACCCTCCTATGGGGCTGGGGACCCTTGCGTGGGGTCTGAGGACCCTCCTATGGGGCTGGGGACCCTTGTGTGGGGTCTGAGGACCCTCCTATGGGGCTGGGGACCCTTGCGTGGGCTCTGAGGACCCTCCTATGGGGCTGAGGACCCTTGCGTGGGGTCTGAGGACCCTCCTATGGGGCTGGGGACCCTTGTGTGGGGTCTGAGGACCCTCCTATGGGGCTGAGGACCGTCAAATGGAGCTGGAGTCCATGCATGGAGCTGAGTACCTTCATATGGAGCCAGTGGCCCTTGCACGAGGAATGGGACCCTCCTATGGGTGCAGGGACCCTGCTGTGGGTCTGGGGACCCTCCGATGGGTCTGGGGTCCCTGACAGGGGGCTGGGGTCCCTCCTGCAGGTATCCTGGAGGTGCTGTACTGCGTCCTCATCGAGAGCCCCGAGGTCCTCAACATCATCCAGGAGAACCACATCAAGTCCATCATCTCCCTCCTGGACAAGCACGGCCGCAACCACAAAGTGAGGAGGGGTCCCCTCCTTTGGGGGGCGGGGGGGGCATGCACACATGTGTGCAGGAGTGTGCAGGCGTGTCCGTGTGTCGTGTCCCCCCCTCTCCCAGGTGCTGGACGTGCTCTGCTCCCTCTGTGTCTGCAACGCCGTGGCCGTCCGCTCCAACCAGAACCTCATCACCGAGAACCTCCTGCCCCGGCGGGACCTGCTGCTCCAGACCGGGCTGGTCAACTACGTCACCAGGTGGGTGGGGGGTCCTTGGTGGGGTGGGGGGCTTAGGGTGCTCCTGGGGGTCCTGGGAGGTCCTGCAGGACTATGGGGTGCTCCCAGAGGACCTTGAGATGTTCCTTGGGGGTTCTTGGAGGGGTCCTGGTTGTCCTTAGGATGGTCCTGTGGGACCTGGGGTGCTCCTGGGGCTCTTGGAGGAGTCCTGGGGGTCTTGGAGGAGTGCTGGGGGGTCTTGAGGAGCTCCTGGGGGGGGACTTGGAGGAGTCCTGGAGCATCCTGGAGGGCTCCTAGCTGCCCCTGGGATGCTTCTGGTAATCTTGGGGTGCTCCTGGGGGGTCCTGGGGACCTTTGGGTTGCTCCTAGGGGTCTTAGGGTGCTCATGGGGGTCTCAGAGGGGTCCTGGGGTCTCCTGAGAGGCTCCTGGGTACCCATGCAAAGTTCCTGGGGGTCTCTGAGTGCTCCTAGGGGTCTCAGGGTGCCCATGGATTGCTCCTGGGGGTCTCGGGGTGCTCCTGGGGGTCTCGGGGTGCCCATGGCATGCTCCTGGGGGTCTCAGGGTGCTCCTGGGGGTCTCGGGGTGCCCATGGCATGCTCCTGGGGGTCTCAGGGTGCTCCTGGGGGTCTCAGGGTGCGCATGGGATGCTCCTGGGGGTCTTGGAGGAGTCCTGGGGTTCCCGGGATGCTCCTGGGGGTCTCTGGGTGCCCATAGGTTGCTCCTGGGGGTCTCAGGGTGCTCCTGGGGGTCTCGGGGTGCTCCTGGGGGGTCCCCGGCGCTGACCCCCTCCTCCCCGCCGCAGCGTGCGCCCCAACATCTTCCTGGGGACGCACGAGGGCTCGACGCAGTACAGCAAGTGGTACTTCGAGGTGGCGGTGGAGCGGGTGCAGCCCTTCCTCACCGCGCAGCCCACCCACCTCCGGGTGGGCTGGGCGGCAGCCGGGGGCTACAGCCCCTACCCGGGGGGGGGCGAGGGCTGGGGGGGCAACGGTGCCGGCGACGACCTCTGCTCCTTCGCCTTCGACGGCCTCCACCTCTGGACAGGTACGGCCAGCCCGGACCCCCCTTGTGCACAGACCCCCCCTTGTGCGTGGACCCCCCTCGTGCACGTCCCCTCGTGCACACCCTCTTAAGCCCCCTTCTCCCGTGCCCCCCCCCCGCTCCCTTGCACGCCCCCGGAGCTGCCTTTGCACACCCCCATAAATCCTCTTTGCACACTCAGTGTGTCCCCCGTCCCCCGGTGTCACAGCGTGTCCTCTGGCATGTGCCCCGTGGCCCCCCGTGGCCCCCCCCGGTGCCACAGCGTGTCCCCAGTGCCACGGCACGTCCCCTGGTCTGATGCCTCTCCCCCAGTGTGTCCCCCACCTCCGTCACAGCGTGTACCCCGTGTCCCCCCACAGCCCCCCGGTGCCACGGCATGCCCCCCCCCACGCGTCCCCAGTGCCACGCCACGTGCCACGGCGCGTCCCCAGTGCCACGGCACGTCCCCTGGTCCGATGCCTCTCCCCCAGTGTGCCCCCCCCAGCACCACAGCGTGTCCTCTGGCATGTGCCCCGTGTCCCCCCACGCCCCCCCAGTGCCACGGCATGCCCCCCAGAGCATCCCCAGTGCCACGCCACGTGCCACGGCGTGTCCCCAGTGCCACGGCACGTCCCCTGGTCCGATGCCTCTCCCCCAGTGTGTCCCCCCAGCACCACAGTGTGTCCTCTGGCATGTGCCCCGTGCCCCCCCACGCCCCCCCGGTGCCACGGCGCGCCCCCCCATGCGTCCCCAGTGCCACGCCACGTGCCACAGTGCGTCCCCAGTGCCACGGCACGTCCCCTGGTCCGATGCCTCTCCCCCAGTGTGCCCCCCCAGCACCACAGCGTGTCCTCTGGCATGTGCCCCATGCCCCCCCACGCCCCCCCGGTGCCACGGCGCGCCCCCCCACGCGTCCCCAGTGCCACGCCACGTGCCACGGCGCGTCCCCAGTGCCACGGCGCGTCCCCTGGTCCGATGCCTCTCCCCCAGTGTGCCCCCCCCAGCACCACAGCGTGTCCTCTGGCATGTGCCCCGTGCCCCCCCACGCCCCCCCGGTGCCACGGCGTGTCCCGCAGGGGGGGTGGCACGGGCGGTGGCCTCGCCGCAGCGGCGGGCGCTGGCTGCCGGGGACGTGGTGAGCTGCTGCCTGGACCTGGGGGTGCCCAGTGCCTCCTTCCGCATCAACGGCTGCCCCGTCCAGGGGGTCCTGGAGAGCTTCAACCTCGACGCCCTCTTCTCCCCCGTCGCCAGCTTCTCCGCCGGCGTCAAGTGAGGCCGCGGGGGGGGGGGTCCTGTCCCCTTGTCCCCTGTCCGTCCCCGTCCCCCCCCGCCCCAGCCCGGCTCGGGGTGATGGAGGGGTTGCGGGGTGCTGAGGGTACCCCAGGGTCTGCGGTCCTCTGCTTGCTGGGGGATGCTGGGGAAGGGGGATGGGGGGGATGCTGGGGGGGGGGGGGGGCCTGGGGGGGGGGGTGAGGGGGTACCTGGGGGTCTGTAGTCCTTTCGTTACTGGGGGATTTGGGGAGGGGGGAGGTTCTGGGGGGACGCTGTGGGGCTAGAGGGATGCTGGGGAGGGGTGCTGGGGGGATGCTGTGGGGCTGGGGTGGGGAGGGGTGCTGGGGAGGGGCTGTGGGGTGCGGGGGTGCCCGGGGGGTCTGCAGTCTTCTGGTTGCTGGGGGATTCGGGGGGGGGTGGTTCTGGGGGGATGTTGGGGGGGTTCTGGGGAGACGCTGGGGGGCTGGAGGGATGCTGGGGGGGTTCTGGGGAGACGCTGGGGGGCCGGAGAGATGCTGGGGGGGTTCTGGGGAGATGCTGGGGGGCATGCCATGGGGATGTGGGGCTGGGGGGGTGTTGGGGGGCTGGAGGGATGCTGTGGGCCTGGGGGGGGACACACACCTTGGGACCACGAGGGGCTGGCGGGTCACTGCACGGGGGATGCCGTGGGGATGCCGTGGGTCTGGGGCTCACGCCTCCGCCGTCCCCCCCTGCCCCAGGCTGCGGTTCCTGCTGGGGGGCCGCCACGGGGAGTTCCAGTTCTTGCCCCCCCCCGGGTACTCGCCCTGCGCCGAGGCCCTGCTGCCCCGCGAGCGGCTGCGCCTGGAGCCCATCAAGGCGTATCGGGGCGAGGGACCCCCCGGCACCCGCAGCCTCCTGGGGCCCACCCAGGCTCTGCCCCACACCGCCTTCACCCCCTGCCCCGTGGACACCCTCCAGGTGGGGATGGGGGGGGCTTGGGTGGGGGTTTGGGGTGCTGGAGGAGTGGTTTGGGGTGCTGGGGGGGCTTGGGTGGGGGTTTTGGGGTGCTGGAGGAGTGGTTTGGGGGGGCTTGGATAGGCGTTGGGGGTGGTCTGGGGTGCTGGGGGGCTTGGAAGGGGGTTTTGGGGTGCTGGAGGGGTGGTTTGGGGTGCTGGGGGGCTTGGGTGGGGGTTTTGGGGTGCTGGAGGGGTGGTTTGGGGTGCTGGGGGGCTTGGAAGGGGGTTTTGGGGTGCTGGAGGGGTGGTTTGGGGTGCTGGGGGGCTTGGGTGGGGGTTTTGGGGTGCTGGAGGGGTGGTTTGGGGTGCTGGGGGGCTGGGAAGGGGGTTTTGGGGTGCTGGAGGGGTGGTTTGGGGGGGCTTGGATAGGAGTTGGGAGTGGTTTGGGGTGCTGGGGGGGCTTGGGTGGGGGTTTTGGGGTGCTGGAGGAGTGGTTTGGGGGGGCTTGGATAGGCGTTGGGGGTGGTCTGGGGTGCTGGGGGGCTTGGACAGGGGCTTGGATGGGGGTTTTGGGGTGCTGGAGGGGTGGTTTGGGGTGCTGGGGGGCTTGGGTGGGGGTTTTGGGGTGCTGGAGGGGCAGTTTGGGGGGGCTTGGGTGGGGGTTTGGGGTGCTGGAGGGGTGGTTTGGGGTGCTGGGGGGGCAGTTTGGGGGGGCTTGGGTGGGGGTTTGGGGTGCTGGAAGGGTGGTTTGGGGTGCTGGGGAGTTGGGGAGGGCTTGGATGGGGGTTTGGGGTGCTGGTGGGTGGTTTGGGGTGCTGGGGGGCTTGGATGGGGGTTTGGGGTGCTGGTGGGTGGTTTGGGGTGCTGGGGGGCTTGGATGAGGGTTTTGGGGTGCTGGAGGGATTTGGGGGGGCTTGGAATGGGGTTTGGGGTGCTGGAGGGGTGGTTTGGGATGATGGGGGGCTTGGACGGGGTTTGGATGGGGATTTGGGGTGCTGGGGGGCTTGGATGGGGTTTTGGGGTGCTGGAGGGGTGGTTGGGGGGGCTTGTGTGGCGGTTTGGGGTGCTGGAGGGGCGGTTTGGGGTGCTGGGGGGCTTGGATGGGGGTTTTGGGGTGCTGACGGGTTTGGGGGGGCTTGGATGGGGGTTTTGGGGTGTTGGAGGGCTGGTTTGGGGTGCTGGGGGGGTTGGATGGGGGTTTTGGGGTGCTGGAGAGGTTTGGGGGGGCTTGGATGGGGGTTTTGGGTCCTGGGGGTTTGGATGGGGATTTGGGGTGCTGAAGGGGCGGTTTGGGGTGCTGGGGGGCTTGGCTGGGGGTTTTGGGGTGCTGGAGGGGTGGTTTAGGGTGCTGGGGGGCTTGGATGAGGGTTTTGGGGTGCTGGAGGGGTTTGGGGGGGGTTGGATGGGGGTTTGGGATGCTGGGAGATGGAGAGGGCTAGGGGTGCCCAGCCAGGAGTTTGGGGTGCTGGAGGCTGGGGAGATTTGGGGGGCTGGTTTTGGGGTCCCTGCCCGGGGCTGTGCCCACCCCTTCGCCTGTGCCCCCCCCCCCCCCCCCCAGATCGTGCTGCCCCCCCACCTGGAGCGCATCCGGGAGAAGCTGGCGGAGAACATCCACGAGCTGTGGGCCCTGACCCGCATCGAGCAGGGCTGGACCTACGGCCCTGTGAGTCCTGGGGCCCCCCCCGGGGCCCCCCAGCACCCCCAGAGCCTCTGGGGTGCAGTGGGACTCCCCGGGATGGACAGACCCCCCCCTGAGCCCCCCTGGGGGGGTGCGGTGGGGACCCCCTGAGCATCCCCAACCTTTGAGCTCCCCTGGTGTGCAATGAGCCCCCCCCCGCCCCCCCCCCCAATCCATTAGGGGTGCAGTGGGACCACCTGGGATGGACAGACACCCCCCCACCCTGAGCCCCCCCGGGTGCTCCTGGGGTGTGGTGGGACCCCCTGAGCCCCTCAACCCTCCTGGGACCCCCTGAGCCACCCCCCCCAATCCCCCTGGAGTCCAGTGGACCCCCTCTGA
This sequence comes from Necrosyrtes monachus, assembly GCA_037953605.1. Taxonomy (NCBI): domain Eukaryota; kingdom Metazoa; phylum Chordata; class Aves; order Accipitriformes; family Accipitridae; genus Necrosyrtes; species Necrosyrtes monachus. Next base: position 1,081,612 of record JAZGTQ010000157.1, on the reverse strand, counting down.
CCCCCCTGGGGTACAATGAGCCCCCCCCAATCCATTAGGGGTGCAGTGGGACCCCCTGGGATGGACAGACGCCCCCCCACCCCGAGCCCCCCGGGTGCCCCTGGGGTGCAGTGGGACACCCCGGTGCCGTGGCAGAGACCCCCACCCCACCTCCGTTCCCACCAGGGTTTGGGGTCTCCTGGGGGGGGGGGATGCTGACCCTGTGCCCCCCCCCAGATCCGGGACGACAACCGGCGGCTGCATCCCTGTCTGCTGAGCTTCCACAGCCTGCCCGAGCCCGAGCGGAGCTACAACCTCCAGATGTCGGGGGAGACCCTCAAGTGAGGGGGGGGGTCGGGGGGGGGGGGGCACCGTGGGGGGGTTGGGGGGTCATCGTGGGCCTGGGGGGCTGGGGCTGGGAAGAGGAGCTGGGGCTGGGTTTTGGGGTCCCCCCCCCCCCTTTGTCATATCCCCCCAGACTGGGCTGGGAAGGGGGGGGCTGGGTTTTGGGGTGTCCCCCCCCTCTTTGCCATATCCCCTCAGACTGGGCTGGGAAGGGGGGAGCTGGGTTTTGGGGTGTGTGTCCCCCCTTTGCCATATCCCCCCAGACTTGGCTGGGGCTGGGTTTTGGGGTTCCCCCCCCCTTTGTCATATCCCCCCAGACTGGACTGGGAAGGGGGGCTGGGTTTTGGGGTGTCCCCCCCCCCTTTGCCATATCCCCCCCAGACTTGGCTGGGGCTGGGTTTTGGGGTGTCCCCCCCCCTTTGCCATATCCCCCCAGACTTGGCTGGGGCTGGGTTTTGGAGTTCCCCCCCCCTTTGCCATATCCCCCCAGACTTGGCTGGGAAGGTGGGGCTGGGTTTTGGGGTCCCCCATCACTCTGCGCCCCCCTTGGACTAGTCTGGGCTGAGTTTGGGGTCCCCCCCTTTTGCCATGTCCCCCCCCAAAATGGGCCGGGAGGGGGGGGCTGGTTTCGGGGTCCCCCATCACCCTGTGCCCCCTGGATGTGGTTGGGATGCGTTTTGGGGTCCCCCCCCATGCTGTGCCCCCCTGGCAGGGCAGGGGGCTGAGTTTTGGGGTCCCCCCCCAGGACCCTGCTGGCCCTGGGCTGCCATGTGGGCATGGCCGACGAGAAAGCGGAGGAAAACCTCAAAAAGATCAAACTCCCCAAAACGTGGGTGTGGGGGGTCTGGGGGGGGTCTGGGTGGAGGTGGACCCCTAGAGCCGCTGGGGATGGGGGGGGGGGGCTTGGGTTGGGGGGGGGTGCAGTTTTTGGGGGGTATTTTACTGATTTGGGGGGGGGGATTTGGGGGTCTTTGTCAGGGAGGTGATGGGTTGCAGGGAGGGTCCTGGTTGGGGGTCCCTGATGGGGGGGGGGGTGTCCCTGGTTGGGGGTCTGCAACGTGGGGGTCCCAGTCAGGGGGTCCCCTGGGTTGGGGTCTTTGGCTGAGGGTCCCCAACTGGGACTCCCTGTTTGGGGTCCCACTGAGGTGTCCCCTGGGTCAGCGGTCCTTTTGGGGGGGTCCCTGGTTGGGGGGAGCTCCCAGGTAGTGGGGGGGGTCCCCAGCTGGGTGGGGGGGGGGTCCCAGGTGGGGTCTCCTGGCTTTGGGGTCCTTGGTCGGGAGAGCTCCCAGTTAGGGGGAACCTTGTTGGGGGTCTCAGGGGGTCCCAGTCTGGGGTCACTGGTGGGGGGTCTGCAGGGGGGGGTCTGCCTACAGCGGGGGGGGGGGGTGGATCTCAGGCGGTGCCCCCCCCCCCCCAGGTACACGATGTCCAACGGGTACAAGCCGGCGCCGCTGGACCTGGCGCACGTGAAGCTGACGCCGGCGCAGCTGACGCTGGTCGACCGCTTGGCCGAGAACGGGCACAACGTCTGGGCCCGCGACCGCGTCCAGCAGGGGTGGACCTACAGCACCCTACAGGTGGGGGGCACCCCCGGGACACCCCCCCCACCCCGGGACACCCCCCCCCGGACCCCGCTCCCCAGCACCCACATCCCCCGGGACGCCCCGTGTTGCTCTGGTCCCCCTGTCCCCTTGCCCACATCTCCCCATGCTTAGGGTTGGGGTTCCTCTGTGCCCCCCCGCCATGTCCCTGTGTCCCCCCCCCCCGTGTCCCTATGCCCATGGCTGCGGGTGCTCTGTGCCCCCTTGTCCCCATGTCCATGGTGGTGGTGTCCCCACGCCCACCACAGCGGTGTCCCCATGTCCCCACATCCCCATGGTGGTTGTCCATGTCCCCATGTCCCCACAGTGGTTCTCCACATCCCCATGTCCCCCCATCCCCATGTCCCCATGGTGGTTCTCCACCTCCCCATGTCCCCCCATCCCCATGGTGGTTCTCCATGTCCCCATGTCCCTCCATCCCCATGTCCCCATGGTGGTTCTCCACGTCCCCATGGTGGTTCTCCACATCCCCATGGTGGTTCTCCACCTCCCCATGTCCCCCCATCCCCATGGTGGTTCTCCATGTCCCCATGTCCCTCCATCCCCATGTCCCCATGGTGGTTCTCCACATCCCCATAGTGGTTCTCCACATCCCCATGGTGGTTCTCCACATCCCCATGTCCCCCCCATCCCCATGGTGGTTCTCCATGTCCCCATGTCCCTCCATCCCCATGTCCCCATGGTGGTTCTCCACGTCCCCATGGTGGTTCTCCACATCCCCATGGTGGTTCTCCACCTCCCCATGTCCCCCCATCCCCATGGTGGTTCTCCATGTCCCCATGTCCCTCCATCCCCATGTCCCCATGGTGGTTCTCCACATCCCCATAGTGGTTCTCCACATCCCCATGGTGGTTCTCCACATCCCCATGTCCCCCCCATCCCCATGGTGGTTCTCCATGTCCCCATGTCCCTCCATCCCCATGTCCCCATGGTGGTTCTCCATGTCCCCATGGTGGTTCTCCACGTCCCCATATCCCCATGTCCCCATGGTGGTTCTCCATGTCCCCATGTCCCCCCATCCCCATGGTGGTTCTCCCTGTCCCCACAGTGGTTCTCCATGTCCCCATGGTGGTTCTCCATGTCCCCATGTCCCCCCATCCCCATGGTGGTTCTCCATGTCCCCATGTCCTTCCATCCCATGTCCCCATGGTGGTTCTCCACGTCCCCACGGTGGTTCTCCACGTCCCCATGTCCCCCCATCCCCATGGTGGTTCTCCATGTCCCCACAGTGGTTCTCCACGTCCCCATGTCCCCCCATCCCCATGGTGGTTCTCCACGTCCCCATGGTGGTTCTCCACGTCCCCACGGTGGTTCTCCACGTCCCCATGGTGGTTCTCCACGTCCCCATGGTGGTTCTCCATGTCCCCATGTCCCCCCATCCCCATGGTGGTTCTCCACGTCCCCATGTCCCCCCATCCCCATGGTGGTTCTCCATGTCCCCACGGTGGTTCTCCATGTCCCCATAGTGGTTCTCCACGTCCCCATGGTGGTTCTCCATGTCCCCATGTCCCTCCATCCCCACGTCCCCATGGTGGTTCTCCATGTCCCCATGGTGGTTCTCCACGTCCCCATGTCCCCCCATCCCCATGGTGGTTCTCCATGTCCCCACGGTGGTTCTCCACGTCCCCACGGTGTTTCTCCACATCCCCATGTCCCCCCCATCCCCATGGTGGTTCTCCATGTCCCCATGTCCCTCCATCCCCATGTCCCCATGGTGGTTCTCCACGTCCCCACAGTGGTTCTCCATGTCCCCATGGTGGTTCTCCACGTCCCCACAGTGGTTCTCCACGTCCCCACAGTGGTTCTCCATGTCCCCATGGTGGTTCTCCACGTCCCCATGTCCCCCCGTCCCCATGGTGGTTCTCCATGTCTCCATGGTGGTTCTCCATGTCCCCATGTCCCCCCATCCCCATGGTGGTTCTCCACGTCCCCACGGTAGTTCTCCACGTCCCCATGTCCCGCCATCCCCATGGTGGTTCTCCATGTCCCCACGGTGGTTCTCCACGTCCCCACGGTGTTTCTCCACGTCCCCATGTCCCCCCATCCCCATGTCCCCGAGGTGGTGTCCCCGCCTCCCCCTGCCCATGGCAGCGTCCCCACGCCCACGGCGGCGATGACCCCACATCCCCGTGGTGGTGGTGGTGTCCCCCCCCGCCCCCAGGACATCAAGAACAAGCGGAACCCGCGGCTGGTGCCCTACCACCTCCTGGACGAGCGCACCAAGAAGACGAACCGGGACAGCCTGTGCCAGGCGGTGCGCACCCTGCTCGGCTACGGATACAACATCGAGCCCCCCGACCAGGAGAGCCGTGAGTGCCCGGCTGGGGGGGGCCGGGGGGGTCCTTTGCGGGGGGGGGGGGGGGGCCGGGCTCCATTTTGGGGGTGCAGGGAGGAGGCAGGCTGCCGTCTTCGGGAGCTGATTTGGGTGCCGTTTGGGGGTGCAGGGTGCCCTTGGAGGGTGCAGGGAGGGTGCAGGGTGCCCTTTGGGGGTGCGGGGTGCCCTTTGGGGGTGCAGGGTGCCATTTGGGGGAGCAGAGAGGGTGCAGGGTGCCCTTTGAGGGTGCGGGGTGCCCTTTGGGGGTGCAGGGTGCCCTTTGGGGGAGCAGAGAGGGTGCAGGGTGCCCTTTGAGGGTGCAGGGTGCCCTTTGGGGGTGCGGGGTGCCCTTTGGGGGTACAGGGTGCTGTTTGGGGGTGCAGGGTGCCGTTTGGGGTGCAGGGTGCTGTTTGGGGGTGCAGGGTGCTGTTTGGGGGAGCAGAGAGGTTGTAGGGTGCCGTTTGGGGTGCAGGGTGCCATTTGGGGGAGCAGAGAGGGTGTACGGTGCCCTTTGAGGGTGCAGGGTGCCATTTGGGGGAGCAGAGAGGGTGTAGGGTGCTGTTTGGGGGTGCAGGGTGCCCTTGGGGGGAGCAGAGAGGCTGTAGGATGCCCTTTGAGGGTGCAGGGTGCCCTTTGGTTGCAGGGTGCAGTTTGGGGGAGTGGAGAGGGTGTAGGGTGCCCTTTGAGGGTGCAGGGTGCCCTTTGAGGGTGCAGGGTGCGATTTGGGGGAGCAGAGAGGGTGCAGGTTGCCGTTTGGGGGTGCAGGGTGCTGTTTGGGGGTGCAGGGTGCCGTTTGGGGTGCAGGGTGCCATTTGGGGGAGCAGAGAGGGTGCAGGGTGCCCTTTGAGGGTGCACGGAGCCATTTGGGGGTGCAGGGTGCCCTTTGGGGGAGCAGAGAGGGTGCAGGGTGCTGTTTGGCATGCGGGGTGCCCTTTGGGGGTGCAGGGTGCTGTTTGGGGGATCAGAGAGGTTGTAGGGTGCCGTTTGGGGTGCAGGGTGCTGTTTGGGGTGCAGGGTGCCATTTGGGGGAGCAGAGAGGGTGTAGGGTGCTGTTTGGGGATGCAGGGTGCCATTTGGGGGAGCAGAGAGGGTGCAGGGTGCTCTTTGGGGGAGCAGAGAGGGTGTAGGGTGCCGTTTGGGGTGCAAGGTGCCATTTGGGGGAGCAGAGAGGGTGCAGGGTGCTGTTTGGGGGTGCGGGGTGCCGTTTGGGGTGCAGGGTGCTGTTTGGGGGAGCAGAGAGGTTGTAGGGTGCCGTTTGGGGTGCAGGGTGCCTTTGGGGGAGCAGAGAGTGTGTAGGGTGCCCTTTGAGGGTGCAGAGAGGGTGCAGGGCGCTGTCTGGGGGTGCGGGGAGGATGAAGGGTGCCATTTTGGGGAGCAGCGGGTGCCCTTTGTGGATGCAGGGTGCCCTTTGGGGGTGCAGGGTGCTGTTTGGGGGTGCAGGGAACAGGCAGGGTGCCATTGGGGGGATGCAGCATGACCTTCAGAGATGCAGGGTGCCGTTGGGGGGGGGTGCAGGTGCGATTTGTGGGTGCAGAGCTGATGCGGGGTGCTGTTCTGGGGTTCAGGGTGCCCTTTGGGGGTTCAGGGAGGAGGCAGAGTGCCATGGGGGGGGTGCGTGTGCAGGGTGCCGCGGGGGGGTTCCGACACACCGTTGTCCCCCCACAGCCGCCCAGGGGGTGCCGCGGGGCCGGGGGGACAAGTCGCGCATCTTCCGGGCGGAACGGGGCTACGCGGTGCGGGCCGGCAAGTGGTACTTCGAGTTCGAGGCCGTCACCACGGGGGAGATGCGGGTGGGCTGGGCCCGTCCCCACCTGCGCCCCGACACCGAGCTGGGTGCCGACGACCTCGCCTACGTCTTCAACGGGCACCGGGTGAGACCCCTGGGGACCCCCATACTCCCCCCGGGACCCCCGTTGCCCACTGGGACTCTCGTAGCCCACTGGGACCCCCATAGCCCCCCTGGAACCTCCATAGCACCCCTGGGATCCCCGGACACCCCCGGGACCCCCATACTCGCCCCGGGACCCCCATTGCCCACTGGGTCTCTCGTAGCCCACTGGGACCCCCATAGCCCCCTGGGACCCCTCTGGGACCTCCATAGCACCCCTGGGATCCCCGGTCACCCCCGGGACCCCCATACTCGCCCCGGGACCCCCATTGCCCACTGGGTCTCTCGTAGCCCACTGGGACCCCCATAGCCCCCTGGGACCCCTCTGGGACCTCCACAGCACCCCTGGGATCCCCGGACCCCCCCCAGGACCCCCATACTCGCCCTGGGACCCCCATAGCTCTTGACCCCCCAGGTCTCCCCCATTGCCCCTGGTCCCCTGTGGTCCCCAAATGCCACCCATGCCCCAGGTCTCCTGGGACCACCAACGCCCCCAGTTGCCCGTCCCCCATTGCCCCAGGTCCTCCCTGGTCCCCAAATGTCACCGTCACCCCCAGTCCCCTATTGCCCCTGGGTCCCCATATGCCCCCATATGTCCCCCATTGCCCCCCCAGGTCCCCTGGTTCCCCCATTGCCCCAAATCCCCCCTGGTCCCCCCAGGTGCCCCATATGCCACCAGTGCCCCAGGACCCCTGGGTCCCATCTGACCCTCTGAGACACCCATTGCCCCCCCAAATCCCCTGGGTCCCCCATTGCCCTTGATGCCCCAGGTCCCCCCTGCTCCCCAAATGCCACCGTCGCCCCACATCCCCTGGGTCCCCCATTGCCCCAAATCCCCCCTGGTCCCCCCAGGTGCCCCATATGCCACCAGTGCCCCAGGACCCCATCGGACCCCCATTGCCCTTGATGCCCCAGGTCCCCCCTGCTCCCCAAATGCCACCGTCGCCCCACATCCCCTGGGTCCCCCATTGCCCCAGATCCCCCCTGGTCCCCCCAAGTGCCCCGTATGCCACCAGTGCCCCAGGACCCCTGGGTCCCATCTGACCCTCTGAGACACCCATTGCCCCCCCAAATCCCCTGGGTCCCCCATTGCCCTTGATGCCCCAGGTCCCCCCTGCTCCCCAAATGCCACCGTCGCCCCACATCCCCTGGGTCCCCCATTGCCCCAGATCCCCCCTGGTCCCCCCAAGTGCCCCGTATGCCACCAGTGCCCCAGGACCCCTGGGTCCCATCTGACCCTCTGAGACACCCATTGCCCCCCCAAATCCCCTGGGTCCCCCATTGCCCTTGATGCCCCAGGTCCCCCCTGCTCCCCAAATGCCACCGTCGCCCCACATCCCCTGGGTCCCCCATTGCCCCAGATCCCCCCTGGTCCCCCCAAGTGCCCCGTATGCCACCAGTGCCCCAGGACCCCTGGGTCCCATCTGACCCTCTGAGACACCCATTGCCCCCCCAAATCCCCTGGGTCCCCCATTGCCCTTGATGCCCCAGGTCCCCCCTGCTCCCCAAATGCCACTGTCGCCCCAAATCCCCTGGGTCCCCCATTGCCCCAGATCCCCCCTGGTCCCCCCAAGTGCCCCGTATGCCACCAGCGCCCCAGGACTCCTGGGTCCCATCGGACCCCCATTGCCCTTGATGCCCCAGGTCCCCCCTGCTCCCCAAATGCCACCGTCGCCCCACATCCCCTGGGTCCCCCGTTGCCCCAGGTGCCCCCCCCCAGCCATGTGTGTGTCCTCCCCCCCCCCCCAGGCACAGCGCTGGCACGTGGGCAGCGAACCCTTCGGCCGGACCTGGCAGGCGGGGGACGTGGTGGGCTGCATGATCGACCTGACCGAGAGCCACATCACCTTCACCCTCAACGGCGAGGTCCTCATCAGCGACGCCGGCTCCGAGCTGGCCTTCAAGGACTTCGACGTGGGCGAGGGTGAGTTGGCGGGGGGACGACGGGGGGGTGGTGGTGGTCTGGGCGCTGACACCCCCCCCCCCAATCCCGCCGTAGGCTTCGTGCCGGTGTGCAGCCTGGGGCTGGAGCAGGAGGGGCGGCTGAACCTGGGGCAGGAGGTGGGCAGCCTGCGGTTCTTCAGCATCTGCGGGCTGCAGGAGGGCTACGAGCCCTTCGCCATCAACATGAAGAGACCCATCACCCTCTGGTTCAGCAAGAGCCTCCCCCAGTTCGTCCCAGTGCCCCCCGACCACCCCCAACTGGAGGTCAGGGGAGGGGGGGAAGGGGGAGCCTTGGGTGGGATGGGGTTGGTCCCATGGGAGTTACGGGGGGGGGATACAGGGGAGTCCCCTGGTGTGAGGGTCCGTGGGGATGGGTGATGCATGGCGCCGGGGGGTCCCTGGGTGCAGGGGGTCCCTGAGGGTCCCCAGGACTGAGTGATGCGTGGTGCTGGGGGTCCCTGGGTGCAGGGGGTCCCTGAGGGTCCCCAGGACTGAGCGATGCATGGTGCTGGGGGTCCCTGGGTGCAGGGAGTCCCTGAGGGTCCCCAGGACTGAGTGATGCATGGTGCTGGGGGTCCCTGGGTGCAGGGGGTCCCTGAGGGTCCCCAGGGCTGGGCGATGCACATCCCTGCAGAGTCCCAGGGAGTAAGGGGTCCTCGATCCCTGGGTGTCCCCAAGCTGGTGATGCATGTTGTTATGGGGGTCCCCAATACCTGAGGGTTCCCCCCCCCCCCAGTGGGGTGATTCCCACCCCTGACGGGTCCCCGATCCCTGTGGGTGCCTGGGATGGGGTGATGCCTGACCCCAAGGGCTCCCCAGTGCCCAGGTATCCCCATGATGGGGTGATGCCCATCCCCGATCCCTGTGGGTCCCCCATCCCCATGGATCACCACCCCTGCCGTGACACCTCGCCGTGGTGGGGGGGGGGGGCCCCAACAGGTGACTCGGATGGACGGGACGGTGGAGACGCCCCCGTGCTTGCGGCTGGCCCACCGAGCCCCCAGCTCCCCGGCCACGTCGCCCGAGCTCCTCTTCCTCCGCCTCAGCCTCCCCGTCCAGTTCCACCCTCGCTTCCGCTGCACCCCCGGGGCCACCCCCCTGCCCCAGGCCCCCCCCGAGCCCCCCGAGGACGTCAGCCTCGAGCCCCTCTCCGAATTTGAGCGCCTCCGTCGCTCAGCCGGGCCCCGGCACCCTGAAGGCGAGGGCGAGGGCGAGAAGGGGACGGGGGGGGGTCCGGCCCCCCCGGCCCCCCGGGACCAGCCCCGTGTTGAGAACGAGAAGGATGCGACCACCGAGAAGGGCAAGACCCGGAGGGGGTGAGTGGGGACAGGGGGGGGGGCCCACGGCAGGGTTAGGGGGGGCATTGCCCCATCCCAGGGTTTTGGGGTGCACGGGGGGGGGCATTGTCCCACGGCAGGGTGATGGGGTGCAGGAGGGCATTGTCCCATGGTGGGGTCCTGGGAGACACGGCTATGGGGTGAGCAGAGCCGTGGGGTGCGTGGGGCCAGGTGCCCAACCTCCCCCCCACCCCGTGCCCCCCAGGTTCCTGTTCAAGGCCAGGAAGACGCCCTTCACGCCCCCCCCAGCGGTGCCCACCGTCCCCCGTCTGGAGGAGGACGTGGTCCCTGACGAGCGTGACGACCCCGAGGTCATCATGAACACCACCACGGTAGGTGGGGGGGTGGCCCCCCCCAAATCCCCCTACTGGTGTCCCTGTCCCTCCTTTTGGCACCCTGACCCCCACCCCACCATCCTGCTCTCCCCACCCCAGCATCCTGCTCTCCCCATCCTGGCAGCCTGTGGTCCCCATCCCTGCATCCCGTCTCCACCCCTGTCCCCCATCCCCATCCTCTGTACCTGTACCCCCATTCCCATCCCGGTCCCCCATCCCCACATCCCTGTCTCCTGTGCCTGCATCCCTGTCCCCATCCCTGTCCCCTGTGCCTGCATCCCTGTCCCCATCCCCATGGTCCCTGTCCCCATCCCCGTGGTCTCCATCCCTGCAACCCATCCCTGTATCCCTGTCTCCATCCCTGTGGTCCCTGTCCCCATCCCCGTGGTCTCCATCCCTGCAACCCATCCCTGTATCCCTGTCCCCATCCCCGTGGTCCCTGTCCCCATCCCCATGCTCTCCATCCCTGCAACCCATCCCTGTCTCCATCCCCGTGGTCCCTGTCTCCATCCCTGTGGTCCCTGTCCCCATCCCCGTGGTCTCCATCCCTGCAACCCATCCCTGTATCCCTGTCCCCATCCCCATGGTCCCTGTCCCCATCCCCATGGTCTCCATCCCTGCAACCCATCCCTGTCTCCATCCCCGTGGTCCCTGTCTCCATCCCTGTGGTCCCTGTCCCCATCCCCGTGGTCTCCATCCCTGCAACCCATCCCTGTATCCCTGTCCCCATCCCCATGGTCCCTGTCCCCATCCCCATGGTCTCCATCCCTGCAACCCATCCCTGTATCCCTGTCTCCATCCCCGTGGTCCCTGTCCCCATCCCCGTGGTCCCTGTCCCCATCCCCGTGGTCTCCATCCCTGCAACCCATCCCTGTATCCCTGTCTCCATCCCCGTGGTCCCTGTCCCCATCCCCATGGTCTCCATCCCTGCAACCCATCCCTGTCTCCATCCCCGTGGTTCCTGTCCCCATCCCCGTGGTCCCTGTCCCCATCCCCGTGGTCTCCATCCCTGCAACCCATCCCTGTCTCCATCCCTGTGGTCCCTGTCCCCATCCCCATGGTCTCCATCCCTGCAACCCATCCCTGTATCCCTGTCTCCATCCCCGTGGTCCCTGTCCCCATCCCCATGGTCTCCATCCCTGCAACCCATCCCTGTCTCCATCCCCGTGGTTCCTGTCCCCATCCCCGTGGTCCCTGTCCCCATCCCCATGGTCTCCATCCCTGCAACCCATCCCTGTCTCCATCCCCGTGGTTCCTGTCCCCATCCCTGTGGTCCCTGTCCCCATCCCCGTGGTCTCCATCCCTGCAACCCATCCCTGTATCCCTGTCTCCATCCCCGTGGTCCCTGTCCCCATCCCCGTGGTCTCCATCCCTGCAACCCATCGCTGTCTCCATCCCCGTGGTCCCTGTCCCCATCCCCGTGGTCCCTGTCCCCATCCCCGTGGTCTCCATCCCTGCAACCCATCCCTGTATCCCTGTCTCCATCCCCGTGGTCCCTGTCCCCATCCCCGTGGTCCCTGTCCCCATCCCCGTGGTCTCCATCCCTGCAACCCATTGCTGTCTCCATCCCCGTGGTCCCTGTCCCCATCCCCATGGTCCCTGTCCCCCATCCCTGCATCCCTGTCCCCCATCCCTGTCTCCATCCCTGCATCCCTGTCCCCCTCCCACCCCTGTCCCCCCTCCCCACGGCCCCCCCTGACCTCTCTGCCCCCAGTACTACTACTCGGTGCGGATCTTCGCGGGGCAGGAGCCCTCCAGCGTCTGGGTGGGCTGGGTGACCCCCGACTTCCACCAGCACGACCCCACCTTCGACCTCTCCCGCGTCCGCACCGTCACCGTCACCATGGGTGACGACAAGGGCAACGTGCACGACAGGTACCACGGGAGCCGGGGGGGGACATCGGGAATCCGATGGGGGGGGGGGCAACGAGGAAGAGGAGCCCCAAACTGAGATCCCCAAACTGGCATCTCCAGCGGGTGATGGGGAAGGGGTTCAGGACCTGGGGGTCCCTTGAGGGGGCGATGGGGAAGGTTGCCCCCCCCCCCCCCAGCCCGCCCACCCCCTTTTCCTCCCTCCCCAGCATCAAGCGGAGCAACTGCTACATGGTGTGGGGGGGGGAGTTCGCCAGCACCACGCAGCAGGCGCGGGTCAGCCACACCGACCTGGTCATCGGCTGCCTGGTGGACCTGGCCACCGGCCTCATGACCTTCACCGCCAACGGCAAGGAGATCAACACCTTCTTCCAGGTGGGATGGACGCCCACCTGCACCCCCCCGCCGCCTTGCACCCCCATGGCCCCCCGCGTGGGCTGGGGTGGGTTCTGTCACCATCCCGGGGGCTTGGCAGCTCCATCCCTGGTCTCAGCGCCTTCGTCCGTGCAGGTGGAACCCAACACCAAGCTCTTCCCGGCCGTCTTCGCCCTCCCCACCAGCCAGAACGTCATCCAGTTCGAGCTGGGCAAGCTCAAGGTGACACCTGGGTCCCCCCCCCCCGCCCCCCAGGTCACCCCTGGGGGAGGTAGTGGGGTCTGTGGGGAAATAGTGGGGTCTGGACCAAGGAGAAGCTGGACCCCCTGTGCTGGGGGTCTTTGGGTCTAGACCCGGGAGAACTGGGACCACTGGGGAGGTAGTGAGGTCTGCGAAGGGTTGTGGGGTCTGTAGGATGGACCGAGGAGAACCTGGGGGTCTTGGGGAGGAGGGGGAGGGCAGCAGGCATCCCAGATACCCAGGTCCACCCCGTCTCACACCCCTCGTGCCCCCCCAGAACATCATGCCCATCTCGGCCGCCATGTTCAGCAGCGAGCGGAAGAACCCGGAGCCGCAGTGCCCGCCGCGCTTGGCCATCCAGCTCCTGACGCCCGTCACCTGGAGCCGTATGCCCAACGAGTTCCTGGGTGTGGAGACCACCCGCCTGAGCGAGCGGCAGGGCTGGGTGGTGGAGTGCACCGAGCCCCTCGTCATGATGGCCCTCCACATCCCCGAGGAGAACAGGTCGGGGACCCCCGTCCTCCCCATCGCCACCCTAGGGGACCCCAGCATCCCGGTGTCCTGCCACCCAAGGGACCGAGGTGTCCTTCCCCCAGGAGATCCTGATGTCTTGCCCCAGGGGACCCTGGCATCGTGTCCCAGAGGACCTGCATGTCCTGCTCCCAGGGGACCCCGATGTGTCCCAGACCCGGGGGACACCCGTATGTCCTCCCCTGAGGGGACCCTGATGTTGTGTCCCACCTCCCGGGCACCCAGGGGTCCTGTTCCCTGGGGATCTTGGTGTTGCACCCCCAGGAGACCCATCCCCAGGGGACCTAATCGTCCCATCCCCAGGGAATCTAGGTGTTGTACCCCCAGGAGACACGGGGGTCCGGTCCCTGGGGGACTTAGCCATCCCATCCCTAGGGGACCTGGGGACCCGTCCCTGGGGACCTCCCAGGGGTCCCATCCCTGCAAGACCTCGGTCTTGTACCCCCAGGGGTCCCATCCCTGGAAGACCTCAGTGTTGTACCCCCAAGGGACCCCGAGGACCCATCACTGGGGGGATCACCTAGTCATCCCACCCCCAGGGCCCCCAGAGGTGAGGGACCCAGGGGTCCCATTCCCAGGAGACCTTGGTGTCGTGTCCCCTTGAGTCCCATGCTGGGGGACCCAGGGGTCCCATCCCCAGGGGACCCAAGGAACCTGTCCCCAGGAGACCTGGGTGTCCCATCCCCAGGGACCCCCAGTGTCCCAACCCCAGGAGACCTTGGTGTCATGTCCCCTTGAGTCCCATTCTTGGGGGTCCCAGGGGTCCCATCCCCAGGAGACCTCTGTGCTGTGTCCACAGGGGTCCCATCCCTGGGGGAGCTTGGTGTTGTGACCCCCTGAGTCCCATTCCAGGGGTCCCAGGGGTCCCATCCCCAGGAGACCTTGGTGTCATGTCCCCTTGAGTCCCATTCTTGGGGGTCCCAGGGGTCCCATCCTCAGGACACCTTGGTGTCGTGTCCCCTTGAGTCCCATTCTCGGGGGTCCCAGGGGTCCCATCCTCAGGACACCTAGGTGTCGTGTCCCCTTGAGTCCCATTCTTGGGGGTCCCAGGGGTCCCATCCCCAGGAGACCTCTGTGCTGTGTCCACAGGGGTCCCATCCCTGGGGGACCTCGCTGTTGTGACCCCTTGAGTCCCATTCCGGGGGTCCCATCCCCAGGAGACCTTGGTGTCATGTCCACAGAGGTCCCATCCCCAGGAGACCTTGGTGTCGTGTCCACAGGGGTCACATCACTAGGAGACCCAGGGGTCCCATCCCCAGGAGACCTTGGTGTTGTGACCCCCTGAGTCCCATTCTGGGGGTCCCGGGGTCCCATCCCCAGGACACCTAGGTGTCATGTCCCCTTGAGTCCCATTCTTGGGGGTCCCAGGGGTCCCATCCTCAGGACACCTTGGTGTCGTGTCCCCTTGAGTCCCATTCTCGGGGGTCCCAGGGGACCAGGAGACCCAGGTGTCGTGTCCCCTTGCGTCCCCATCACCGGCAGCCCCAGGCGTCCCATGCCGACCCCCGTGTGTCGTCGTCCGTGTCCCCCCCCCCAGGTGCATCGACATCATGGAGCTGTCGGAGCAGCTGGACCTGCTGCGGTTCCAGTGGCACACGCTGAAGCTGTACTGCGCCGTCTGCGCCCTGGGGAACAACCGGGTGGCCCACGCGCTCTGCAGCCACGTGGACCAGGCGCAGCTCCTCTTCGCCATCGAGAGCCCCGAGCTGCCGGGACCCTTGCGGGCCGGCTACTACGACCTGCTGCTGGCCATGCACCTCGACGCCGCCCAGCGCGCCCGCGCCTCCATGAGCGCCGAATTCATCATCCCCATGACCGAAGCCACCAAAAGCATCACCCTCTTCCCCGACGGCGGGCGAGCGCCCGGACCCCCTGGCGTGGGTCCCAGCGCCTGTTTGCGGCCCCAGCCCCATTTTGCTGAGCCTTGTTTCGTTTTGGCGGCCGGCGGCGGGCGGGCGCCGCTCAGTCCCAGCATCCCCTTGGGGGCTTTGGGGGCTCGGGCCATCAGGATGCTGGCGGAGGCGGTGGCCGGCGGGGGACCCCACGCCCGGGATCCGGTGGGCGGCAGCGTGGAATTCCAGCTGGTGCCGGTGCTGAAGTTGGTGTCGGCGCTGCTGGCCGTGGGCGCGCTGGGGGACGGGGACGTGCGCCGTGTCCTGCGGATGATCGAGCCCAGGGTCTTTGGGGAGCCTCGGCGGGAGGCCCCAGCCGATGGCGAGGAGGAGGAGGAGGAGGCGCGGAGGAAGGCCATCGAGGCGGGGGAGATGGAGGAGGAGGAGGAGGAGGAGAAGAAGGAGAAAGAGGAGGAGGAGGAGGAGGAGGAGGAGGAAGGGCTGGAGGAAGGGCTGCTGCAGATGAAGCTGCCTGAGTCGGTCAAGCTGCAGGTGAGATGACCCCCCCCGCCCCGGGGGGGGGGTCTCACAGCCCTGGGCGGCCTATGTCCCCTCCCTGGGGTGCCTGTCCCCACGTCCCCTTCCTTGGGTGCAGCCACTGTCCCCATCCCCAGCTTCCATCCCCAGGGACCCCCAGGAGGGTCCCCAACTCTCCCCAAGCTCCCCAGTCATCCCAGCCGACAGCATCCCTGGGGACCCCCCCCCCACCTCCTCTCCCCCCCCCCACTTCGGGGACGCACGCGTCCCTCCCCGTGCCTCCCCGCTGACGCTGCGGGCGCAGATGTGCAACCTGCTGCAGTACTTCTGCGAGCGGGAGCTGCAGCACCGCGTCGAGGCCATCGTCGCCTTCTCGGAGCGGCACGTGGAGCGGCTGCAGCGCGACCAGCGCCGCCGCTACGGGCAGCTGATGCGGGCGCTCACCATGTCGGCCGCCGAGACCGCCCGGCGCACCCGCGAATTCCGCTCGCCACCCCAAGAGCAGGTGGGGGGGGCGGCCGCCGGAGAGGGGACACCCGTGGGGATGTGCACGAGGATGTGCGTGGGAAACCGGGACGTGCACGGGGACATGGGACACCCATGGGAACACCCATGGGGATGAGTGTGGGAAGACGGGACGTGCACGGGGACACGGGACACGCATGGGGACTGGGGACACCCGTGGGGACGTGCACGGGGATCCGGGACCTGCGTGAGGACGTGCATGGGGACACGGGGATGTGCACAAGGATGTGCATGGGAAACCAGGAGGTGCACGGGGACATGGGACACCCACAGGGATGTGCACAGGGATGTGCACGAGGATGTGCATGGGAAACCAGGGCTTGCACGGGGACATGGGACACCCACAGGGACCTGCACGAGGATGTGCATGGGAAACCAGGGCTTGCACGGGGACATGGGACACGCATGGGGACACCCACAGGGATGTGCATGGGGACATGGGGACCCGCATGGGGACACCGGTGGGGACATGCACGGGGAACGGGGACTTGCCTGGGGACACCCACGGGGATATGTGTGTGGGAAACTGGGACGTGCACGGGATCATGGGGACATGCACGGGGACATGCACGGGGAACAGGGACCTGTGTGGGGACATGCATGGAGAATGGGGATGTGCATGGGGACACCCATGGGGACATGCGCGGGGATGTGTGTGGGAAACAGGAATGTGCACGGGGACATGCGTGGGGACACGCATGGGGACACAGGCGCAGGGACAAGGATGTGCAGAGGGAAACGGGGACATTGATGGGGACACGGGGACGTGTGTGCAGGTGTGGGCGTAGGGTCACAGGGACGTGCGTGGGGCGATGGCTGCGGGACGGGTCCCGCTGACCCCGGTGTCCCCCCGTGTCCTCCTGTGTCTCCCCCTCCAGATCAACATGCTGCTGCAGTACAAGGGGGGGGCGGACGAGGAGGAGTGCCCGGTGCCCGAGGACATCCGTGACGAGCTCCTCGACTTCCACAATGACCTGCTGGCACACTGCGGTGAGATGGGACCCCCCCCGGGGCACCGGGACCCCCCCCCCCCCCGGGCATAGGGACCCCCAGGGGCATGGGGACACCCCCATCCTGGTGGTGGGGGGACCTCCTATCCCAAGACCCACTGGGGACAAGGGGACACCCCCATCCCAGGGGCACAGGGACCCCCACCCAGGGTATGGAGACCCCCACCCCCCTGGGAACATTGGGGGACCCCCAATCCCTGGGGCACGATGACTCCCCTTTTAAGGTCCTCCCCGCAATGTAAGGGGAATGCAGGGTCACTCTGTGCAATGGGGACCCCCCCATCCTGGGGTGCGGGGACCATCCAGGGGTGCAGGGGCAGCCCCTGGGACAGCCACAGAGACACCCCCCCCCAGGGCATAGGGACCCCCATCCTGGGACCCTGAGGGCATGGGGACCCCCCGTCCAAGGAGCCCAGGGAACCCCAGGAGCGTGGGACACCCCCCCGCTTTGGGGACATGGGCCCCCCTGTGACCCCTTGTCCCCCTCCAGGCATTGAGCTGGCTGGCGAGGAAGAGGAGGAGGAGGAGGAGGCGTCCCTGCGGCAGCGGCTGCTGGGGCTGGTGCAGAAGGTGGTGGGGCTCCGGGGGACAGTGGCGCAGGAGGAGGCACCCCCTGAGGAGCCACCGGTGCCCAGTGAGGGGGGACAGGATGGGGTGGCCCCCGGGTACCCACTCAGATGTCCCCAGGTCGTGGCCAGGCTGTCCCCAAGGTGCCAACCAAGGTGTCCCCAAGGCATGGCTTGGGCCATTGCCAACCGAGGTGTCCCCAAGGCACTGGCCAAGGTGTCCCCAAGGCGGTGGCAGGTTCAGGCTGTGCCAAGCTGTCCCCAAGTCACCACCCATCTAGAGTTGTCCCCAAGGGGCCAACCAAGGTGTCCCCAAGGCGGTGGCAGGCTCAGGCTGTGCCAAGCTGTCCCCAAGTCACCACCCATCTAGAGTTGTCCCCAAGGTGCCAACCAAGGTGTCCCCAAGGCAGTGGTGGGCTCAGGCTGTGCCAAGCTGTCCCCAAGTCACCACCCATCTAGAGTTGTCCCCAAGGGGCCAACCAAGGTGTCCCCAAGGCAGTGGTGGGCTCAGGCTGTGCCAAGCTGTCCCCAAGTCACCACCCATCTAGAGTTGTCCCCAAGGTGCCAACCAAGCCATCCCCAAGGTGCCAACCAAGGTGTCCCCAAGGCAGTGGCAGGCTCAGGCTGTGCCAAGCTGTCCCCAAGTCACCACCCATCTAGAGTTGTCCCCAAGGTGCCAGCTGAGCCATCCCCAAGGTGCCAACCAAGGTGTCCCCAAGGTGCTGGCGGGCTCGGGCTGTCCCCACGCCACCACGCAGCCGTCCCCGTCCCCGCTGGGGTGCCGCAGCTCTCCCCCCTTGATTCCCCAGGCACGCTGCAGGAGCTGATCTCGCAGACGATGGTGCACTGGGCGCAGGAGTCCTTCATCCAGAGCCCCGAGCTGGTGCGCGCCATGTTCAGCCTCCTGCACCGGCAGTACGACGGCCTGGGGGAGCTGGTGCGCGCCCTCCCCAAGGCGTACACCATCAGCGCCCTCTCCGTCCCCGACACCACTGCCCTCCTCGAGTGCCTGGGCCAGATCCGCTCCCTCCTCATCGTCCAGATGGGGCCCGAGGAGGAGAACCTCATGATCCAGAGCATCGGGTGGGTGCCCGGAGCACGCCGTGGGCACCCTGTGTCCCCTCTGAGCACCCATGTCCCCCTCTGAGCACCCTGCATCCCCCTCTGAACACCCCATTGTCCCCATCAGGCACCCTGCGTCCCCATCCAGACCCCTGTGTCCCCTCTGAGCACCCCATTTCCCCTCTGAGCACCCCACGTCCCCCTCTGAGCACCCCGCATCCCCATCCAGACCCCTGTGTCCCCTCTGAGCACCCACGTCCCCCTCTGAGCACCCTGCATCCCCCTCTGAGCACCCCACTGTCCCCATCAGGCACCCTGCATCCCCATCCAGCACCCTGTGTCCCCTCTGAGCACCCCATTTCCCCTCTGAGCACCCCACGTCCCCCTCTGAGCACCCCACATCCCCATCCAGACCCCTGTGTCCCCTCTGAGCACCCCATTTCCCCTCTGAGCACCCCACGTCCCCCTCTGAGCACCCCGCATCCCCATCCAGACCCCTGTGTCCGCTCTGAGCACCCATGTCCCCCTCTGAGCACCCTGCATCCCCCTCTGAGCACCCCACTGTCCCCATCAGGCACCCTGCATCCCCATCCAGCACCCTGTGTCCCCTCTGAGCACCCCATTTCCCCTCTGAGCACCCTGCATCCCCCTCTGAGCACCCCATTGCCCCCATCAGGCACCCTGCGTCCCCATCCAGCACCCTGTGTCCCCTCTGAGCACCCCATAGCACCCTCTGAGCACCCCACGTCCCCCTCTGAGCACCCCATTTCCCCTCTGAGCACCCCATTGTCCCCATCAGGCACCCTGCGTCCCCATCCAGCACCCTGTGTCCCCTCTGAGCACCCCATTTCCCCTCTGAGCACCCCATGTCCCCCTCTGAGCACCCCATTTCCCCTCTGAGCACCCCATTGTCCCCATCAGGCACCCTGCGTCCCCATCCAGCACCCTGTGTCCCCTCTGAGCACCCCATTTCCCCTCTGAGCACCCCATGTCCCCCTCTGAGCACCCCATTTCCCCTCTGAGCACCCCATTGTCCCCATCAGGCACCCTGCATCCCCATCCAGCACTCTGTGTCCCCTCTGAGCACCCCATTTCCCCTCTGAGCACCCACGTCCCCCTCTGAGCACCCCGCATCCCCATCCAGACCCCTGTGTCCCCTCTGAGCACCCACATCCCCCTCTGAGCACCCCGCATCCCCCTCTGAGCACCCCATTGTCCCCATCAGGCACCCTGCATCCCCATCCAGACCCCTGTGTCCCCTCTGAGCACCCCATACCACCCTCTGAGCACCCCATTTCCCCTCTGAGCACCCCACGTCCCCCTCTGAGCACCCTGCATCCCCCTCTGAGCACCCCCGTGTCCCCATCAGGCACCCTGCATCCCCATCCAGCCCCCGTATCCCCCACCGAGGCACCCTGCACACCCTCCCCAGGCACCCCACATCCCCACCCAGCATCCTGTGTCCCCCCCCACCCCAGGCACCCTGTGTCACCTCCAGACATCCCACGTCCCTGTCCAGCACCCTACACCCCCCCCCCAGACTCCCCACAACTCCCTCCAGCACCCACTGTCCCCTTCCTGCACCTTGTACCCCCCAGGCACCCCATGTCCTCTCCCTGGGCACCCCATGTCCCTCTGTGTCCCCCAGACACCCCCTGTCCGTCCCCCCCCCCAGGCACTCACTGCCCTCCCAGCACCCTATATCCCACCCTGGGCACCCTCACTCCCCGCTGGCACCCCCACATCTCCCCGGGGCACCCCGTTTTCCCTAGCCTGGGCACCCTCTGAAGACGCAGGCACCCTGCATTGACCCCCCCCACCCTGTGTCCCTTTTTGCCCCCCCCCGCAGGAACATCATGAACAACAAGGTCTTCTACCAGCACCCCAACCTGATGCGGGCGCTGGGGATGCACGAGACCGTCATGCAGGTGATGGTCAGCGTGCTGGGCGGCGGAGAGTCCAAGGTGAGCCCCCTCCCCTGGATGTCCCCAACCCCGTGTGTCCCCTCCGGTGGCCTCTGACCCCCCTGGTGTCCCCCCCACCCCTTCTCTTCCCCAGGAGATTCGCTTCCCCAAGATGGTGACCAACTGCTGCCGCTTCCTCTGCTACTTCTGCCGCATCAGCCGCCAGAACCAGCGCTCCATGTTCGACCACCTCGGCTACCTGCTGGAGAACAGCAGCATCGGCCTGGGTGAGCCGTCACCCCGCCGTCACCCCCCCGTAGCCCCCATCACCCCTCATCCCTCCCCATCCCCTCCCTGCCACCGCTGCCCTGCCTGCTGCCAGCAGCATCCCCGGAGAGATGAGTCCTCCTTCTCCCCTGCATCCTCCAGTCTGGCACCCTGGGGTCCCTGCATCCCAAATTTGGCACCCTGGGGGGCCCTGCATCCCCAATTTGGCACCCTGGGGGCCCCTGCATCCCTAACCTGGTACCCTGGGGGTCCCTGTATCCCTAACCTGGTACCCTGGGGGTCCCTGCATCCCCAATTTGGCACCCTGGGGGGCCCTGCATCCCAAATTTGGCACCCTGGGGGTCCCTGCATCCCTAACCTGGTACCCTGGGAGTCCCTGTATCCCAGATTTGGCACCCTGGAGGGCCCTGCATCCCAAATTTGGCACCCTGGGGGTCGCTGCATCCCTAACGTGGTACCCTGGGAGTCCCTGCATCCCAAATTTGGCACCCCGGGGTCCCTGCATCCCAAATTTGGCACCCTGGGGGTCCCTGCATCCCTAACCTGGTACCCTGGGAGTCCCTGCATCCCAAATTTGGCACCCTGGGGGTCGCTGCATCCCTAACGTGGTACCCTGGGAGTCCCTGTATCCCAGATTTGGCACCCTGGAGGGCCCTGCATCCCAAATTTGGCACCCTGGGGGTCGCTGCATCCCTAACGTGGTACCCTGGGAGTCCCTGCATCCCAAATTTGGCACCCTGGGGTCCCTGCATCCCAAATTTGGCACCCTGGGGGTCCCTGCATCCCTAACCTGGTACCCTGGGAGTCCCTGCATCCCAAATTTGGCACCCTGGGGGTCGCTGCATCCCTAACGTGGTACCCTGGGAGTCCCTGCATCCCAAATTTGGCACCCTGGGGTCCCTGCATCCCAAATTTGGCACCCTGGGGGTCCCTGCATCCCTAACCTGGTACCCTGGGAGTCCCTGCATTCCAAATTTGGCACCCTGGGGGGCCCTGCATCCCTAACCTGGTACCCTGGGAGTCCCTGCATCCCAAATTTGGCACCCTGGGGGTCCCTGCATCCCCAATTTGGCACCCTGGGGGCCCCTGCATCCCTAACCTGGTACCCTGGGGGTCCCTGTATCCCTAACCTGGTACCCTGGGGGTCCCTGCATCCCAAATTTGGCACCCTGGGGGGCCCTGCATCCTAAATTTGGCACCCTGGGGGTCCCTGCATCCCTAACCTGGTACCCTGGGAGTCTCTGCATCCCCAATTTGGCACCCTGGAGGGCCCTGCATCCCAAATTTGGCACCCTGGGGGTCCCTGCATCCCTAACGTGGTACCCTGGGAGTCCCTGCATCCCAGATTTGGCACCCTGGGGGGCGCTGCATCCCTAACCTGGTACCCTGGGGGTCCCTGTATCCCTAACCTGGTACCCTGGGGGTCCCTGCATCCCCAATTTGGCACCCTGGGGGCCCCTGCATCCCTAACCTGGTACCCTGGGGGTCCCTGTATCCCTAACCTGGTACCCTGGGGGTCCCTGCATCCCCAATTTGGCACCCTGGCAGTCCCTGTATCCTGTTGTACCCCCCAATTTGGCACCATGGGGAGGGTTCCCGCACCTCCAACCTGGTACCCTGGGGGTGCCCCTGCACCCCCTGATCCCAGCCTGGCCCCCCAGCCCCGCAGCAGCCGCGGGTGCCCACAAGCCACGTCCCCCTGCCCTGTGTCCACGCACCCTGACACCCCCCTCCCCGTCCCCCCGTCCCCAAAGGTATGCGGGGCTCGACCCCCCTGGACGTGGCAGCCGCCTCCGTCATCGACAACAACGAGCTGGCGCTGGCCCTGAAGGAGCAGGACCTGGAGAAGGTGGGTGCCCTGGGGAGCGGGGGGGACGGACTTGTCCCCTCGTGCGAGGTCCTCGTGCGAGGTCCTCGTGCGAGGTCCTCGTGCGAGGTCCCTGTGCGAGGTGGGTGCCCGCCGCAGGTGGTGACGTACCTGGCGAGCTGTGGGCTGCAGAGCTGCCCCATGCTGCTCTCCAAGGGGTACCCCGACATCGGCTGGAACCCCTGCGGGGGCGAGCGCTACCTCGACTTCCTCCGCTTCGCCGTCTTCGTCAACGGTGAGCGGCCGGGGGGAAGGTATCTCTGGGGGGGTTCCCTGTGTGCCCATCCTGGCACCCTGGGGGTGCCTGCACCCCCATGTCCCCATCTGTGCTCCCTGGGAGTCCCTGTGTACCCATCCTTGACCCCCCTCAGGGTGCCTGCACCCCTATGTCCCCAGCCTGGCACCCTGGGGGGGTCTCTGTGGGCCCAGGCTGGCACCCGTGGATCCCTGTACCCACAGGCTGGCACCCTGGGGGTCCTTGTGTCCCCTTCCTGGCACCCTGGGGGTCCTTGTGTCCCCGTCCTGGCACCCTGGGGGTCCCTGTGTCCCCTCACCTTCACCTGGCACCCTGGGGGTCCTTGTGTCCCCATCCTGGCACCCTGGGGGTCCCCGTGTCCCCTCACCTTCACCTGGCACCCTGGGGGTCCTTGTGTCCCCATCCTGGCACCCTGGGGGTCCCCGTGTCCCCTCACCTTCACCTGGCACCCTGGGGGTCCCCGTGTCCCCTCAACATCACCTGGCACCCTGGGGGTCCTTGTGTCCCCATCCTGGCACCCTGGGGGTCCCCGTGTCCCCTCACCTTCACCTGGCACCCTGGGGGTCCTTGTGTCCCCATCCTGGCACCCTGGGGGTCCTTGTGTCCCCTTCCTGGCACCCTGGGGGTCCTTGTGTCCCCATCCTGGCACCCTGGGGGTCCCCGTGTCCCCACACCGTCACCTGGCACCCTGGGGGTCCTTGTGTCCCCGTCCTGGCACCCTGGGGGTCCCTGTGTCCCCTCACCTTCACCTGGCACCCTGGGGGTCCTTGTGTCCCCGTCCTGGCACCCTGGGGGTCCCTGTGTCCCCTCACCTTCACCTGGCACCCTGGGGGTCCTTGTGTCCCCTTCCTGGCACCCTGGGGGTCCTTGTGTCCCCTCACCTTCACCTGGCACCCTGGGGGTCCTTGTGTCCCCATCCTGGCACCCTGGGGGTCCCTGCCCATCCTCGGGGGGTCCCTGGGGGTCCCTGGCAGCCCACTGGTGCCGCAGGGGAGAGCGTGGAGGAGAACGCCAACGTGGTGGTGCGGCTGCTGATCCGGCGCCCCGAGTGCTTCGGGCCGGCGCTGCGTGGCGAGGGGGGGAGCGGGCTGCTGGCCGCCATCCAGGACGCCCTCCACATCGCCCAGGACCCTGCCCGCGACGGGCCCACCGGCAGGAGGGAGCGGCGGCGGGAGCCGTGCGTGGGACGGGGACGGGAGGGGATGGATGGGATGGGAGGGGATGGATGGGATGGGATGGGATGCGATGGGATGGGATGGGATGGGATGGGATGCGATGGGATGCGATGCGATGCGATGGGAAGGGATTGGAAGGGATGGGATAGGGGCCACTGGGGTGGGCACGGCCAGGGGGGTGGCTGGGGCTGCAATCGCCCCCATCCCCAACCCTGCAGGGATGCCGGGGTTCCCCATGATGCCCCCCATCCCCTGACCCCCCTGTTCCCATGCTGCAGGGATGCTGGGGTTCCCCGCAAAGCCCCCCCATCCCCTGACCCCCCTGTTCCCATGCTGCAGGGATGCTGGGGTTCCCCGCAAAGCCCCCCCATCCCCTGACCCCCCTGTTCCCATGCTGCAGGGATGCTGGGGTTCCCCGCAAAGCCCCCCCATCCCCTGACCCCCCTGTTCCCATGCTGCAGGGATGCTGGGGTTCCCCGCAAAGCCCCCCCATCCCCTGACCCCCCTGTTCCCATGCTGCAGGGATGCTGGGGTTCCCCACAAAGCCCCCCCATCCCCTGACCCCCCTGTTCCCATGCTGCAGGGATGCTGGGGGTCCCCATGATGCCCCCCCTTTCCCGTGCTACAGGGATGCTGGGGGTCCCCACGCCAGGGTGATGCCTGGGGGTCCCTCACCCTGTGGTCCCCATGCTGTTGGGATGCTGGGGGTCCCCCTGATGCCCCACCCCCCACCCCCTGACCCCCCTGTCCCCCGCAGGTTTGGGGGCGAAGAGCCACCCGAGGAGAACCGGGTGCACTTGGGCAACGCCATCATGTCCTTCTACGCCGCCCTCATCGACCTGTTGGGTCGCTGTGCCCCCGAGATGCACGTAAGGAGCCGGGGTGGGGGGGACACGGGGGGGGGGACACGACACAGCAGGTCCAGGCCCGGTGTGACCCCCCCATCTCACTCCCCAGCTGATCCAAGCGGGCAAGGGGGAGGCTCTGCGGATCCGAGCCATCCTCCGCTCCCTCGTACCCCTCGAGGACCTGGTGGGCATCATCAGCCTCCCCCTGCAGATCCCTGCCCTTGGCAAAGGTGGGTGCCCGCGGGGGGGGCCACGGGGTGCTCAGACACACTGGGGGGACATGGGGGTGCCCAGCAGAACCGGGGACTGTGGTGCTGGGGGGGGGGCACCAGGCTTGGGGGGCAGACTGGTGTTCCCAGCCCCCCTGGAGGAGCAGGGTGGGCACAGGCAGGGCTGTGGGCAGGGGGATAGCCCCCCCCCCAGCGCTGCCGGCCCCCCCCCCCCCCCATCCAGATGGCAATTTGGTGGAGCCGCGGATGGCGGCCAGCTTCGTGCCGGAGCACAAGGCGCCCATGGTTCTCTTCCTCGACCGCGTCTACGGCGTCGAGAGCCAGGAGTTCCTGCTGCATGTGCTGGAGGTGGGCTTCCTGCCCGACATGCGGGCAGCTGCCTCCCTCGACACGGTGAGACCCCCGGCCGCGGCCCTGACTAACCCCTGGGGTGGGTCTGGGGTCCCCTTAAACCTGCCCTGCCCCATGGGATGGGTCTGGGGTCCCCTTAAACCTGGCCTGCCCCATGGGATGGGTCTGGGGTCCTCCCCATCTGCCCTGTACTTATTGCAGCGACTGAATTAAGCGCTCAAGCTATCTGTACAAGATTCCATTTATTTCACTAAAGGGTCAAACTTATATATGTTTCAACAAGGATCTGGGAAGAACTAACGGCATACAGCCCATACTCCTAACGCCGGAGCGCGTATCTGGCTGGGCTGGGATGTTTGCGAGTCCTCAGAACAGTTAAAGATAAAAACATTCGGTACACGTGCTGGTGACTGTCTCCAGCCACATTTCCCGGGCGTACGCAAAGCCATCCTCCGACCTGACTTTGTAAAACTAGTTCTCCGAAGGCTTGGCACAACAAATTCTCACATTCGCTCTTGAAAACAAATGCCAGGTGTTCCCAGCTGCTCCCACACTTATGGGGTGGATATAGGGTCCCCCCCATCTGCCCTGCCTTCGTGGGATGGGTATGGGGTCCCCCAAATCTGCCCTATGCGATGGATGCGGGGTCCCCCCCACCTGCCCTGCCCTAAGTGATGGGTATTGGGTCCCCTAAACCTGCCCCGTGGGATGGATATGGGGTCCCCCAAATCTGCCCTGCCCCATGGCATCCCTTTCCCACGGGGTCCCTCTGTGGGGTGAGTGGGGGGGGTCCCCCTGCCCCATGGGGTCCTGACACCCCCTGCCCAAACTGCCCCCGCCACCAGGCCACCTTCAGCACGACGGAGATGGCGCTGGCGCTGAACCGGTACCTGTGCCTGGCGGTGCTGCCGCTCATCACCAAGTGCGCCCCGCTCTTCGCCGGCACCGAGCACCGCGCCATCATGGTGGACTCCATGCTGCACACCATCTACCGCCTCTCCCGCGGCCGCTCCCTCACCAAGGCCCAGCGCGACGTCATCGAGGAGTGCCTCATGGCTCTCTGCCGGTGGGACCCCCAAAACCCCCGTCTCACCCCCACCTATCCCCCCAAGCCCCCTGATATCCCCCCAATGCCCTGCATCCCCCCATGCCTCTGCATCCCCCCCAAACCCCCATAGCCCCCCTGAACCCCTGCGTCACCCCCACACCCCTGCCTACCCCCCATACCCTGATATCCCCCCATACCCCCTACAGCCCCCCATGCCCCCCTGTATCCCCTCTATATGGCTGCATAGCCCCGTATCCCTTCTCTACCTCTGTATACCCCCTATATCCTCTACACCCCCCTATATCCCCTCTGCACCCCTGCATATCCTTATATCCCCTCTACACCCTCTATATTCCTTCTATACTCCTTTATACCTCTTATTTTTGCTCTACAACCCCCTATATTCCCTCTGTACCTCTACACCCCCTATATCCCCTCTATACCCCTTTATACCTCCTATATTCCCTCTAACCAACCTATATCTTCTCTATACGCCTGCATACGCCCTATAGCCTCTCTAACCCCCCTATATTCCTTCTATACCCCTCCATACCCCCTATAGCCCCCCTACACTCCCCCATACCCCTGCCTACCCCCTATATCCCTCCTACACCCCCCCATACCCCCTAAGTCCCCTCTACACCCCCTCTGTCCCCCCCTACACCTGCCCTATATCCTTCTATACCCCCCAGGTACATCCGTCCCTCCATGCTGCAGCATCTCCTCCGCCGCCTGGTCTTCGATGTCCCCATCCTCAACGAGTTTGCCAAGATGCCCCTCAAGGTGAGCTGCAGGGAGAGGGATGATGCTGGGGGGGGTCCCGGTGATGGGGATCCTCCCCCCCCACACTCTCCTCCACCGTGCCCCCCGCAGCTGCTGACGAACCACTACGAGCGGTGCTGGAAGTACTACTGCCTGCCCAGCGGCTGGCCCAACCAGGGGGTCAGCTCAGAGGAGGAGCTGCACCTCACCCGCAAGCTCTTCTGGGGCATCTTCGAGTCCCTGGCACACAAGGTCCGGGGGGGGGGACGATGGCAGGGGGGTGGGGAGGAGGGAGGGAATGCGGGAATGGGGATATCAGGGGCTGGTGGGGATGGGGACATGGGGATGGGGATGATGGGGACACGGGGATGGGGATGATGGGGACATGGGGATGGGGATGATGGGGACACGGGGATGATGGGGATGGGGACATGGGGATGGGGATGATGGGGACACAGGGATGGGGATGATGGGGACATGGGGATGGGAGTGATGGGGACACAGGGATGGGGATGATGGGGACATGGGGATGGGAGTGATGGGGACATGGAGATGGGGATGATGGGGACACACGGATGGGGATGATGGGGACATGGCGATGGGGATGATGGGGACATGGGGATGATGGGGATGGGGACATGGGGATGGGGATGATGGGGACATGGGGATGGGGATGATGGGGACACAGGGATGGGGATGATGGGGACATGGGGATGGGGATGATGGGGACACAGGGATGGGGATGATGGGGACACGGGGATGGGGATAAGGGGGACATGACAATGGGGATGATGGGGACACGGGGATGATGGGGATGGGGACATGGGGATGGGGATGATGGGGACATGGAGATGGGGATGATGGGGACACGGGGATGATGGGGACATGGGTACAGGCATGAAGGGGACATGGGAATGATGGAACACAGGGATGGGGGGATGATGAGGACACAGGGATGGGGATGACGATGATGCAGGGATGGGGACAGGGTGGTGGGGATGATGGGGGCACAGGAATGGGGACACAGGGCTGAGTAGGATGGGGAAATGGGGATGGGGACATGGGGGTGATGCAGGTGCAGGGATGGGAACATCACGATGAGGCCATGGGGATGATGAGAATGCAGGGACAGGGACTTGGGGGGATGAGTGGAGTGGGGACATAGGGATGGGGACACAAGGATGGGGACACAGGGGTGCTGAGCAGGATGAAGACATGGGGACGGGGACACGAGGGGGCTGAGCGGGATGGGGACGCTCCTTGTGCCCCCCGCCCAGCGGTTCGATGCGGAGCTGTACAAGCTGGCCATGCCATGCCTCTGTGCCATCGCCGGTGCCCTCCCCCCCGACTATGTGGATGCCAGCTACTCCTCCAAGACTGAGAAGAAGGCTTCTGTCGATGCTGAGGGCAACTTCGACCCCAAGCCTGTCGAGACCCTCAAGTAGGGTCCATACCAACCCCGCCCCCCGCCCTGCCCTGGCTCGGTCCCACCCTGACCCCCCCATGTCATCATCCCCCAGTGTCATCATCCCCGAGAAGCTGGATGGCTTCATCAACAAGTATGCGGAGTACACCCATGAGAAGTGGGCTTTCGACAAGGTGGGGACCCCCCAGCCCCCCTGCCAGCACCTGCCAGACACCCCCAGGACCTCCCTGGGGTCTCTGCATCCCCCCAGAGCCCTGTGGTCCCCCCAGGACCCCTCCACCCGCATGATTCCCCCCAAGGGAAGGGGAGGGCCCCTTTGGCCCTTGGCCCTCTTGGTCCCCCCCTGTACCTGCATGACCCCACTGCGCTCCTGGGACCCCCACCCCAAGTTCTTCCTGCTCCTCTGAGCATCCTGGACCTCCCCCTGCCCTTGCATGTCAGCCCCCTCTGCTGTCCCAGAGCCACCCATGATGTTCCCATCCCTCGGCAGATCCAGAACAACTGGTCTTTTGGGGAGACGGTGGATGAAGAAGCCAAGACCCACCCCATGCTGCGACCCTACAAGACCTTCTCTGAGAAGGTAACATGTGTGTCCCTTGCTGGGACCAGGCTGGGACCCCTCCCAACCCCAGCTGGACACCCCCAGCCTTGCCCAGATCTACCAACCCCATCCATCTCCCTCAACCTCATTGAGATCCCCCAACCCCATCTGTCGCCCTCAACCTCGTTGAGATGCTCCCAACCCCATCCATCTCCATCCCCCTCAACTTCTCTGAGATCCCCCAACCCCATCCAACCCCCTCAACCTCACTGAGATCCCCCATCCCAGTCTGTCCCACCCCCAGCCCAGTCCTGACCCTCTAACCTCAACTGGACCACCCCAACCCCATCCAGACCACTCAACTCTCTCTGAACCTCCCCCAAACCCCATTTGACTTCCTGGCTCTGTCCAGACCCCCCCAGTCCCATCTAGACCTTCCTTGGCCTCCCAGCTGGGGGGGCACCCAAGGGCACGCCATGAGCCCCACATCTGCCCCCCCAGGACAAGGAGATCTACCGGTGGCCCATCAAGGAGTCCCTGAAGGCTATGCTGGCCTGGGAGTGGATGGTGGAGAAGGCCCGTGAGGGCGAGGAGGACAAGGTGGAGAAGAAGAAGACCCGCAAGATCTCCCAGTCTGCCCAGGTGGGGTCTGGATGCCTGGGTCGTCCCCCCCCCGAGAACCCCTGGGGCTCAGTGAAGTCCATGGGATGGGGAACATGAGCACCTCAGTCACCTGGGGGTCAATGGGGTCCATTGGGTGATGAAGAAACACCTTGAGAACCCCTGGGGGTCAATGGGGTCCATGGGGTGGCGAAAGGGCACCCCAAATACATGGGGGGGGTCAATGAGGTCCATAGGGTTGCCCCCACCCCATGGTGCCCCTGTCCCCCCCAGGCCACCTACGACCCCAGCCACGGCTACAGCCCCCAGCCCGTGGACCTGTCGGGGGTGACGTTGTCCCGGGAGCTGCAGGTGAGTGTTCCCCCGCGTGTGTCCCCCCCCGCCATGCCACCCCCCCCCCCTCCCCGCCAGCTCGGACCCCCTCCCCGCCTCCTCGTGTCCCCCAGGCCATGGCGGAGCAGCTGGCGGAGAACTACCACAACACCTGGGGACGCAAGAAGAAGCAGGAGCTGGAGGCCAAGGGTGAGCACCCCCGTGTCGTCCCCCCCGCCGTATGGGCACCCCTGCACCCCCGGGATCTGGGCAGACCCCCCCCACCCTCCAAGTGGATGCACACCCATGGGTGCTGCCCCCCCCCACCCTCCATGGGTTGTCCTTCTCCTTGCATCCCCCATGGGTGCTGCCCCCGTGGGTGGTCCTCTCCCCCTGCTTCCCCCCATGGGTGGTCTTCTCCCCCCACACCACCCACGGGCGCTGACGGGGGTTCCAGGGGGGGGCTCGCACCCCCTGCTCGTGCCCTACGACACGTTGACGGCCAAGGAGAAGGCACGGGACCGCGAGAAGGCGCAGGAGCTCCTCAAGTTCCTGCAGCTCAACGGCTACGCCGTCACCCGGTGGGTGGGGGGACGGGGGGGGGACCCAGGCGTCTGGGGAGGGGGGCTGGCGACAAGGGGGCTGGGTGGTCTGGGTAGGGGTGGGTGCAGGGAAGAGGAGGTTTGGGGGGGCTGGAGGGTGCTGGAGGGGGGGTTGGGGACATTGGAAGGGATTTGGGGGGCAGTGGGGTGGGGGTCTGCAGCCCCCCCCCCCGAGCCCTGCTGGAGATGGGGGTCTGGGGGGGCACACAGTGGGGCTTGGGGTGCAGGATGTGGGGGGGCTGGGGGTCCGCTGCTGGCCCCCTCTCTCCCCCGGTTGGGGGGGTGGGTAGGATGGGGAGTTGGGGGTGCGAGGCCCCCCCTGACCCCCTGCGGCAGGGGGTTGAAGGACATGGAGCTGGACACGTCCTCCATCGAGAAGCGCTTCGCCTACGGCTTCCTGCAGCAGCTGCTCAAGTGGATGGACATCTCCCAGGAGTTCATCGCCCACCTGGGTACGGCCCCAGGACCCCCAAATCCCTTGGGACCCCCCCCCCCGAGCCTCCTGGGACCTTTCTGGTCCTCTCTTGAGACCCTCTTGGACCTCTTTGAGACCACCTTGGACCTCTTTAATACCCTCTTGAACCCCTTGAGACCACCTTGAAACCCCCTTGAGACCGCCTTGAAACCCCCTTGAGACCGCCTTGAAACCCCCTTAAGACCACCTTGGACCTCCTTAATACCCTCTTGAACCCCTTGAGACCCCCTTGAGACCACCTTGGACCTCCTTAATACCCTCTTGAACCCCCTGAGACCACCTTGAAACCCCCTTGAGACCCCTTGGACCTCCTTAATACCCTCTTGAACCCCTTGAAACCCCCTTGAGACCACCTTGGACCTCCTTAATACCCTCTTGAACCCCTTGAGACCCCCTTGAGACCACCTTGGACCTCCTTAATACCCTCTTGAACCCCTTGAGACCACCTTGAAACCCCCTTGAGACCCCCTTGGACCTCCTTAATACCCTCTTGAACCCCTTGAGACCCCCTTGGACCTCCTTGAGACCCCCTTGGACCTCCTTAATACCCTCTTGAACCCCTTGAGACCCCCTTGGACCTCCTTAATACCCTCTTGAACCCCTTGAAGCCCCCCGCCAAGTGCCCCTGGAATCTCTGGACCCCCCCGCCCAGTGCTGCCCCAGACCTCTCAGGGTTCCCTGGGACCCCCCACCTGCTTGTCCCCATGTCCCCCTGCCGTGCACCCCCTCCCTGACTGTCTGCCCCCCCCCAGAGGCGGTGGTGAGCAGCGGGCGGGTAGAGAAATCCCCCCATGAACAGGAGATCAAGTTCTTCGCCAAGGTCAGAGGGACCCCAAAGTGTGTGGGGGAGGAACCCAAAATGGGGGGGCCCAGGTGTGTGGGGGATAGGGTGGCTTTGGCACAGAAACCCCATTAGCCCCCCCCACCCCAGGGAGATGGGCAATGGGGTGTTTGGGGTCTCCTATGGGGAGTTTGGGGTTTGTATGGGCTGTTTGGAGTCCCTTACTGCGTGTTCGGGGTCTCTGTGGGGTGCGTACGGTATGCGGGTGCTTGGGGTCCCCTTTTAGGGGTCCCCATAGGGTGTTTGGGGTCTCTATGGGGTGTTTGGTGTCCCTATGGGGTGCATATGGTGTGGGAGTCCTTGGGGTCCCCCTAAAAGATCCTTGGGGTCCCCATAGGGTGTTGAGCTGTCCCTATGGGGTATTTGGGGTTATGCATTGGGGTCCCTTATGGGGTGCTTGGGGGGGTGCGTTCCTTATGGGGAGGAAGTCCCCCCTGACCCCCCCCGCCCCCCCAGATCCTGCTGCCCCTCATCAACCAGTATTTCCACAACCACTGCCTCTACTTCCTCTCCACCCCGGCCAAGGTGCTGGGCAGCGGTGGGCACGCTTCCAACAAGGAGAAGGAGATGATCACCAGGTGGGGGGGCACCCCCGGACCCCCAGCCCCTTGG
Organism: Necrosyrtes monachus; assembly: GCA_037953605.1. Lineage (NCBI taxonomy): Eukaryota > Metazoa > Chordata > Aves > Accipitriformes > Accipitridae > Necrosyrtes > Necrosyrtes monachus. Next base: position 1,049,160 of record JAZGTQ010000157.1, on the reverse strand, counting down.
GCAATGGGGATGCCCCATCCCACCCCCCCTGCTCTTGGGGGGCTGAGGGGGGTCCCCCTGTGCCCCATCCCCTGGCCGAGGGGACGTGGGGTCCACACTGTCCCCTCGCTGGGGGTCTTGGGGACCCCCACTGACCACCCCCCCCCGTCCCCCATCAGCCTCTTCTGCAAGCTGGCCGCACTCGTCCGCCACCGCGTCTCGCTCTTCGGTAAGGGGACGTGGCCAGGACCCCCACAGTGGGGGGGGGTGCGGGGGGGGGGGGTGCCTCGGTGGCACCTGAACCCCCCCGTCCCTGTCCCCATCCCCAGGGACCGATGCGCCGGCCGTGGTGAACTGCCTGCACATCCTCGCCCGCTCCCTGGATGCCAGGTGGGACAGGGTCCCGGTGCCACCACGGTGCTGTCCTTGTCCCCACCTTCCCCACTGTGTCCCAGTACCGCCACGGTGCTGTCCTTGTCCCCACCTTCCCCACGGTGTCCCAGTACCACCACGGTGCTGTCCTTGTCCCCACCATCCCCACTGTGTCCCAGTACCACCATGGTGCCGTCCTTGTCCCCACCTTCCCCATGGTGTCCCAGTACCACCACGGTGCTGTCCTTGTCCCCACCATCCCCACGGTGTCCAGGTACCACCACGGTGCTGTCCTTGTCCCCACCTTCCCCACGGTGTCCCAGTGCCACCATGGTGCTGTCCTTGTCCCCACCTTCCCCACGGTGTCCCAGTACCACCACGGTGCTGTCCTTCTCCCCACCATCCCCACTGTGTCCCAGTACCACCACGGTGCTGTCCTTCTCCCCACCATCCCCATGGTGTCCCAGTACCACCACGGTGCTGTCCTTCTCCCCACCTTCCCCACTGTGTCCCAGTACCACCACGGTGCTGTCCTTCTCCCCACCTTCCCCACGGTGTCCCAGTGCCATCATGGTGCTGTCCTTGTCCCCACCATCCCCATGGTGTCCCAGTGCCACCATGGTGCTGTCCTTCTCCCCACCATCCCCACTGTGTCCCAGTGCCACCATGGTGCCGTCCTTGTCCCCACCTTCCCCACTGTGTCCCAGTGCCACCATGGTGCTGTCCTTGTCCCCACCTTCCCCACGGTGTCCCAGTACCACCACGGTGCTGTCCTTGTCCCCACCATCCCCACTGTGTCCCAGTACCACCATGGTGCCGTCCTTGTCCCCACCTTCCCCATGGTGTCCCAGTACCACCACGGTGCTGTCCTTGTCCCCACCATCCCCACGGTGTCCAGGTACCACCACGGTGCTGTCCTTGTCCCCACCTTCCCCACGGTGTCCCAGTGCCACCATGGTGCTGTCCTTGTCCCCACCTTCCCCACGGTGTCCCAGTACCACCACGGTGCTGTCCTTCTCCCCACCATCCCCACTGTGTCCCAGTACCACCACGGTGCTGTCCTTCTCCCCACCATCCCCATGGTGTCCCAGTACCACCACGGTGCTGTCCTTCTCCCCACCTTCCCCACTGTGTCCCAGTACCACCACGGTGCTGTCCTTCTCCCCACCTTCCCCACGGTGTCCCAGTGCCATCATGGTGCTGTCCTTGTCCCCACCATCCCCATGGTGTCCCAGTGCCACCATGGTGCTGTCCTTCTCCCCACCATCCCCACTGTGTCCCAGTGCCACCATGGTGCCGTCCTTGTCCCCACCTTCCCCACTGTGTCCCAGTGCCACCATGGTGCTGTCCTTGTCCCCACCTTCCCCACGGTGTCCCAGTACCACCACGGTGCTGTCCTTGTCCCCACCTTCCCCACGGTGTCCCAGTACCACCATGGTGCTGTCCTTCTCCCCATCATCCCCACGGTGTCCCAGTACCACCATGGTGCTGTCCTTCTCCCCATCATCCCCACTGTGTCCCAGTACCACCACGGTGCTGTCCTTCTCCCCACCATCCCCACTGTGTCCCAGTACCACCACAGTGCTGTCCTTCTCCCCATCATCCCCACAGTGTCCCAGTACCACCACGGTGCTGTCCTTGTCCCCACCATCCCCACTGTGTCCCAGTACCACCACAGTGCTGTCCTTCTCCCCACCATCCCCACTGTGTCCCAGTACCACCACAGTGCTGTCCTTCTCCCCATCATCCCCACAGTGTCCCAGTACCACCACGGTGCTGTCCTTGTCCCCACCATCCCCACTGTGTCCCAGTACCACCGCAGTGCTGTCCTTCTCCCCACCATCCCCACTGTGTCCCAGTACCACCACAGTGCTGTCCTTCTCCCCATCATCCCCACAGTGTCCCAGTACCACCACGGTGCTGTCCTTGTCCCCACCATCCCCACTGTGTCCCAGTACCACCACGGTGCTGTCCTTGTCCCCACCATCCCCACTGTGTCCCAGTGCCACCACGGTGCTGTCCTTGTCCCCACCATCCCCACGGTGTCCCAGTACCACCACGGTGCTGTCCTTGTCCCCACCTTCCCCACGGTGTCCCAGTACCACCACGGTGCTGTCCTTGTCCCCACCTTCCCCACGGTGTCCCAGTGCCATCATGGTGCTGTCCTTGTCCCCACCATCCCCACTGTGTCCCAGTACCACCATGGTGCCGTCCTTGTCCCCACCATCCCCACTGTGTCCCAGTACCACCACGGTGCTGTCCTTGTCCCCACCATCCCCACTGTGTCCCAGTACCACCATGGTGCCGTCCTTGTCCCCACCTTCCCCACGGTGTCCCAGTACCACCACGGTGCTGTCCTTGTCCCCACCATCCCCATGGTGTCCAGGTACCACCACGGTGCTGTCCTTGTCCCCACCTTCCCCACTGTGTCCCAGTACCACCATGGTGCTGTCCTTGTCCCCACCATCCCCACTGTGTCCCAGTGCCTCCATCCCTGTCCCCACTGTGTCCTGGTGCCACCCTGATGCCATCTTTGTCCCCATGGTCCCCCCTGACCCCGCAGTGCCCCCATGCCCATTCCTGTCCCCCAGTACCCAGTGCCACCCTCACCCCAACACTGCTGGGACAGCAGCCGTGTCCCCAACACTGCCCACGCGTGTCCCCGGGGTGGTGGCCATGCCGGTGCTGACTGTCCCATCGCTCCCCCCCCCCCAGGACGGTCATGAAGTCGGGCCCCGAGATCGTCAAGGCAGGGCTGCGGTCCTTCTTCGAGAGCGCCTCCGAGGACATCGAGAAGATGGTGGAGAACCTCAAGCTGGGGAAGGTGACGCAGAGCCGCACGCAGGTGAAGGGGGTGGCCCAAAACATCAACTACACCACGGTGGCCCTCCTGCCCGTCCTCACCTCCCTCTTCGAGCACGTGGCGCAGCATAACTTTGGGGACGACGTCATCCGTGAGCCCACGGGGACGGGGGGGACACCGTGGGGACAGGGGGACACGTTGGGGACAGGGGACTCGGCAGGGATGTGGGACATGGGGAGATGTTGGGGACAGGAGGCTCAGCAGGGACGTGGGACACAGGGGCACGTTGGGGACCGGGGGGTCAGCAGGGATGTGGGACACTTTGGGGACAAGGGGACACTCTGGGGAGAGGACGGCACGTTGGTGATGGGAAGGTGGTGGAGATGGGAGACTCTGGGGACTGGGGGACACTTCGGGGACAGGGGGACCAGGGCCAGCTGGGGGTGCTGGGGCAGTTTGGGGGCGCAGGGACCCCCTGGGTGTTGGGGACACCGCAGCCCTGACCGTCCCCTGTCCCCACAGTCGATGACGTCCAGGTCTCCTGCTACCGCATCCTGTGCAGCATCTACTCACTGGGCACCACCAGGAACCCCTACGTGGAGAGGTGGGGGGCTGGAGGGGCCACGTGCCCCCAAAACCCCTCTGCCTGCACACCTGGGGGTGCTTGTGGGGTGCGCCCATGGCCGTGGGGTGCCCGTGGATCTGGGGTGCCCGTGGATCTGGGGTGCCCATGGGGTGGCCCGTGGGGTGCCCATGGATGTGGAGTGCCCATGGATCTGGGGTGCCCATGGATCTGGGGTGCCCATGGGGTGGCCCGTGGGGTGCCCGTGGATGTGGAGTGCCCATGGATCTGGGGTGCCCATGGATCTGGGGTGCCCGTGGATGTGGGGTGCCCATGGATCTGGGGTGGCCATGGGGTGGCCCGTGGGGTGCCCGTTGATGTGGGGTGCCCATGGATCTGGGGTGCCCATAGGGTGGCCCGTGGGGTGCCCGTGGATGTGGGGTGCCCATGGATCTGGGGTGCCCATGGGGTGGCCCGTGGGGTGCCCATGGATCTGGGGTGCCCATGGATCTGGGGTGGCCCGTGGGGTGCCCGTGGATGTGGGGTGCCCATGGATCTGGGGTGCCCATGGGGTGGCCCATGGGGTGCCCATGGATCTGGGGTGCCCATGGATCTGGGGTGCCCATGGGGTGGCCCATGGGGTGCCCATGGATCTGGGGTGCCCATGGATCTGGGGTGCCCATGGGGTGGCCCATGGGGAGCCCATGGATCTGGGGTGCCCGTGGATGTGGGGTGCCCGTGGATCTGGGGTGCCCATGGGGTGGCCCGTGGGGTGCCCATGGATCTGGGGTGCCTATGGATCTGGTGTGGCCCGTGGGGTGCCCATGGATCTGGGGTGCCCATGGATCTGGGGTGCCCATGGGGTGGCCCGTGGGGTGCCCATGGATCTGGGGTGCCCGTGCCTCTGGTACCCCACTCCCTGCAGACCATGGGATGCCTGTGGGATACCGGTGCCCGTGGGGTGCCGTGGGGTGCCGTGGGGTGGGGGTGAGCCCGTACCCCTGTACCCGCAGGCAGCGCCCGGCGCTGGGGGAGTGCCTGGCCCGCCTGGCCGCCGCCATGCCCGTGGCTTTCCTGGAGCCGCAGCTCAACGAGTTCAACCCCTGCTCCGTCTACAGCACCAAGTCCCCCCGCGAGCGGGCCAGTGAGTGGGGCAGGGTCCCCCTCTGTCTCGCCCCCCCCCCCCGGTGTGTCCCCGTGTTCCAGGGGCTGTCCCGTCACACCCCTCCGGGATGAGCCCTGGTTGCCCCCCACAATTGCTCCAGTTTTAGGGTGCCTCGTGGTCCCTCTTGCCTCCACCTTTGGGGTACACTGATGCCCCCCCCAATGGCCCCAGGTTTGGGGCACCCCCGCATCTCCAACGTCCCTCTCGTTCCCACTTTGGGGTCCCCCCCACATCTCTGTTGTCCCTCTCACTTGTCCCCACCAGCTCCCGACACCCCCCAATCTCCCCAGCTTTGGGGTACCCTGATGCACCCCAACGCCGGCACAACCCCTTGTCCCCGAGTCTCCTCACTCCCCCCCACCTTTGGGGCTGTGCCGCATCCCCATTGCCCGCCCCCCCCCCCCCATTTCTCCCTGCTTTGGGGGTCCCCCACCCCCTCGCCGTGGGGTCCGTCCCCCCCGCCGTTGCCATCCCCGTGTCCCCGCAGTCCTGGGGCTCCCCAGCCGGGTGGAGGAGATGTGCCCCGACATCCCCGACCTGGAGCGGCTGATGCGGGACATCGGGGGGCTGGCGGAGTCGGGGGCCCGCTACACCGAGATGCCCCACGTCATCGAGGTGACCCTCCCCATGCTCTGCAACTACCTGCCCCGATGGTGGGAGCGCGGCCCCGACACCCTGCCCCAGGGACCCTGGGCCACCGCCGTCACCGGCCAGCACCTCAACGCCCTCCTGGGCAACATCCTCCGCATCGTGGTCAACAACCTGGGCATCGACGAAGCTTCCTGGATGAAGCGCCTGGCAGGTGGGCGAAGGGGGGGTGGATGGGGGCTCGTGGCCCTAAGTGGTCCCAGGGTGGGGCTGGTGGCCCTGGGCAGGTCCCAAGGATGGTGCTGGTGGCCCTGGGTGTGTGCCAGGGAGGTGTTGGTGGCCCTGGGTAGGGCCTTGGGATGATGCTGGTGGCCCTAAGGGTGGCGCTGGTAACCCTGGGTGATCCCACAGATGATGCTGGTGGCCCTGGGTGTGTCCCAAGGATGGGGCTAGTGGCCGTGGGTGGTCCCTGAGAGGTGCTGGTGGCCCTCAGTGGTCCCACAGATGATGCTGGTGGCCCTAGGTGGTCCCAGAGAGGTGCTGGTGGCCCTGGGTGGTCCCAGGGATGGCACTGGTGGCCATGGGTGATCCCACAGATGATGCTGGTGGCTCTGAGTGGTCCCAGAGAGGTGCTGGTGGCCATGGGTGATCCCACAGATGATGCTGGTGGCCCTGGGTGTGCCCCAAGGATGGGGCTAGTGACCATGGGTGGTCCCTGAGAGGTGCTGGTGGCCGTCAGTGGTCCCACAGATGATGCTGGTGGCCCCAGAGAGGTGCTGGTGGCCATGGGTGATCCCACAGATGATGCTGGTGTCCCAAGGATGGTGCTGGTGGCTCTTGGTGGGTCCCAGGATGGTGCTGGTGGCCATGGGTGGTCCCAGGGAGGTGCGGGTGTCCCCGGGTGCATCCCCCGGTTGCAGCCCCCTGTCCCCGCAGTCTTCGCGCAGCCCATCGTCAGCAAGGCAAAGCCGGAGCTGCTGCGCTCCCACTTCATCCCCACCATGGAGAAGCTGAAGAAGCGGGCGGGCAAGGTGGTGGCCGAGGAGGAGCAGCTCCGCATGGAGGCCAAGACGGAGGGGGAGGATGCCGAGCTGCTCATCCGGGATGAGTTCTCCGTCCTCTGCCGCGACCTCTACGCGCTTTACCCCCTGCTCATCCGCTACGTGGACAACAGCCGGTGAGGAGGGACAGGGGACGTGGCCGTGGGGGCATAAGGGTGCTGAAGAGCATCCCTTGGGAACCATGGTCAACCCGTGGTGGGGCCCAGAAGGTGTGGGGCAAAACTAGGGGCCATGGACATCCCCTGACGGTGGCCATGGGGACCCACTGACGGTGGTCATGGACGTCTCCTGATGGTGGCCATGTGGACTTACTGATGGTGGCCATGGGGACCCACTGATGGTGGCCACGGACATCACCTGATGGTGGCCATGGGGACCCACTGATGGTGGCCATGGGACCGACAGGGCCAAGTGGCTGACAGAGCCCAACGAGGATGCAGAGGAGCTGTTCCGCATGGTTGGGGAGGTCTTCATCTACTGGTCCAAGTCCCATGTGAGTTGGGGGGCACTGGGGACGTGGGGGACATGGGGACAGTGATGCAATGGAAGGGCTGGGGGTTGGGGGGTCCAGGGGACCTGGAGGGGGTCCCAGGCTGGGGGTCGCTCAGCCCCATGTCCTCCCCCCCCGGCAGAACTTCAAGCGTGAGGAGCAGAACTTCGTGGTGCAGAATGAGATCAACAACATGTCCTTCCTCACCGCCGACAGCAAGAGCAAGATGGCCAAGGTGTGTGTGGGGGGAATGCACCCCCCCGGCTGCACCCCCCCAGCTGCACCCTGACCTCCTGCCTGCCACCCCCAGACCCCCTCATCCTGCGCCCCCCCTGCCACCTGGCACCCCAATCCCATGCATGGGGGGTGTCCATCCCTCCCCAAGTCTGCCTGGTACCCCCAATCCCCCCCTTGTGCAGGGGTCTCCATCACTCCCAACCTCCCTGGTACCCCCACACCCCTGGTACCCCCAAACCCGCCTGGTACCCCCAAACCCAACCACGCCCAAGGCACCTCCATCCCTCCCAACACCCCTGGTACCCCTAAAACATCCCAAAACCCACCCAGTGTCCCCAAACCCAGGCACGTCCATCCCTCCCAACCCACACGGTACCCTCAAACCACCCCCAAACCCACCCGGGACCTCCAACTCCCCCCAAAGCCCCCCCAAACCCGGGCACCTCCATCCCTCCTGCCCCACCTGGTACCCGCACCCCCTCCCAATCTACCCTCAGCCCACCCCAATCCCCCCCAAACTCAGGCATCTCCATCCCTCCCGCCCCACCTGCTGTCCCCCCAACCCCCCCCTACCCAGGGGTCTCCATCCCCAAGCCCCCCGCGTCTGCCCCCAGGGAATGGGGACGGGTACCTAACGCTGTCTCTTCTCTCCTGCCCTCGGCTGCGGGTGCTGGCACCTAGTCCGGAGACGGCCAGGTTAGCGGGGCCGTGCTGCATGGGGAGGGGGCCCCAGGGACCCCAGCCCCTGCCCTGGGGTCCTGCCCCTCAGGCCCACCACAGCTGGGACCCCCAGGACCCCTCCAGGGTCATGCTCTATGGGGGCCACCATGGCTGGGGCCACCATGGCTGGGACCCCCAGGGTCATGCTCTATGGAGGCCACCATGGCTGGGACCCCCAGGACCCCTCCAGGGTCGTGCTCTATGGGGGCCACCATGGCTGGGACCCCCAGGGTCATACTCTATGGGGGCCACCATGGCTGGGACCCCCAGGACCCCTCCAGGGTCATGCTCTATGGGGGCCACCATGGCTGGGACCCCCAGGACCCCTCCAGGGTCGTGCTCTATGGGGGCCACCATGGCTGGGACCCCCAGGACCCCTCCAGGGTCATGCTCTATGGGGGCCACCATGGCTGGGACCCCCAGGGTCATACTCTATGGGGGCCACCATGGCTGGGACCCCCAGGACCCCTCCAGGGTCATGCTCTATGGGGGCCACCATGGCTGGGACCCCCAGGACCCCTCCAGGGTCGTGCTCTGTGGGGCCACCATGGCTGGGACCCCTCCAGGGTCGTGCTCTATGGGGCCACCATGGCTGGGACCCCCAGGACCCCTCCAGGGTCATGCTCTATGGGGGCCACCATGGCTGGGACCCCCAGGACCCCTCCAGGGTCATGCTCTATGGGGGCCACCATGGCTGGGACCCCCAGGACCCCTCCAGGGTCATGCTCTATGGGGGCCACCATGGCTGGGACCCCCAGGACCCCTCCAGGGTCCTGCTCTGTGGGGCCACCATGGCTGGGACCCCCAGGACCCCTCCAGGGTCCTGCTCTGTGGGGCCACCATGGCTGGGACCCCTCCAGGGTCGTGCTCTATGGGGCCACCATGGCTGGGACCCCCAGGACCCCTCCAGGGTCATGCTCTATGGGGGCCACCATGGCTGGGGCCACCATGGCTGGGACCCCCAGGGTCATGCTCTATGGAGGCCACCATGGCTGGGACCCCCAGGACCCCTCCAGGGTCGTGCTCTGTGGGGCCACCATGGCTGGGACCCCTCCAGGGTCGTGCTCTATGGGGCCACCATGGCTGGGACCCCCAGGACCCCTCCAGGGTCCTGCTCTATGGGGGCCACCATGGCTGGGACCCCCAGGACCCCTCCAGGGTCATGCTCTATGGGGCCACCATGGCTGGGACCCCCAGGACCCCTCCAGGGTCGTGCTCTGTGGGGCCACCATGGCTGGGACCCCTCCAGGGTCGTGCTCTATGGGGCCACCATGGCTGGGACCCCCAGGACCCCTCCAGGGTCATGCTCTATGGGGCCACCATGGCTGGGACCCCCAGGACCCCTCCAGGGTCATGCTCTATGGGGGCCACCATGGCTGGGGCCACCATGGCTGGGACCCCCAGGGTCATGCTCTATGGAGGCCACCATGGCTGGGACCCCCAGGACCCCTCCAGGGTCATGCTCTATGGGGGCCACCATGGCTGGGACCCCCAGGACCCCTCCAGGGTCGTGCTCTATGGGGGCCACCTTGGCTAGGACCCCCAGGACCCCTCCAGGGTCATGCTCTATGGGGCCACCATGGCTGGGACCCCCAGGACCCCTCCAGGGTCATGCTCTATGGGGTCCTGTCCCACGGAGCCATGTCTGGGACCTCGGGGGCTGCTGGAGCTGTGTGGCACCGGGGTCCTGGCCCTGTTGTCCCCAGTCCCCATCGTACAGGGGTCTTGGTGCTGATGTCCCCATCCCTCTGCCATGGGGGTCCCAACATGTTTATCCCCATCCTGGTGGAACAGGGTCCTGGCTCTGAGGTGTCCCCATGGCACAGGGACCCTGGTGCTGATGTCCCCACCCTTATAGGGGACACTGAAGTCCCGGTCTCTGTGGCATGGGGGTCCTGCCACTGATGTCCCTCATCCTTATGGCACGGGGGTCCCGCCGCTGATGTCCCCATGACATGGGACTCCTGTCCCTGACCCCCCCCAAACCACTTGGCCTGGGGTGGTGGCCCTGATGTCCGTGTCCCTGTCCCCGCAGGGGGGTGGCTCGGAGCAGGAGCGGACGAAGAAGAAGCGTCGCGGGGACCGGTACTCCATCCACACCTCCCTCATCGTCGCCACCCTGAAGAAGATGCTGCCCATCGGCCTCAACATGTGCTCACCCACCGACCAGGAGCTCATCAGCCTGGCCAAGAGCCGCTATGCCCTGGTGGGTGGGGGTGTTGGGGACAGCCCCCGGGATTGGGGACAGCCCCCCACAGTGGGGACAGCCCCTGGGGTTGGGGACTGCCCCTGAGGTGGCCCTGTCCTGTGTCCCCCCCCTGCAGAAGGACACGGACGAGGAGGTGCGGGAGTTCCTCAACAACAACCTGCACCTGCAGGGCAAGGTGAGGTGGCCTCGCCCCACCGTGTCCCCCCCACATGCCTCCCCACATCTCCCCATTCCCCATGTCCTTGCGGTGCCTGTATCCCCACGTATCCCACCATGTCTCCATGGTCCCCACGTCTCCATGGTCATCACGGTGCCTGTATCCCCACGGTCCTCATGGTCCCCATGGTCATCATGATGCCTGTATCCCTGTGGTCCTCATGGTCCCCATGTCCCCATGGTCATCATGGTGCCTGTATCCCTGTGGTCCTCACGGTCCCCACTGTGTCCTCGTGGTCCCCATGTCCCCATGGCACCTGTATCCCCATGGTCCCCACGTGCCCCACCATGTCTCCGTGGTCCCCATGGTCATCATGATGCCGGTACTCCTGTGGTCCCCATGTCCCCATGGTCATCGCGGTGCCCGTACCCCTGTGGTCCTCACGGTCCCCATGTCCCCATGGTCATCGCGGTGCCCGTACCCCCGTGGTCCTCACGGTCCCCATGTCCCCATGGTCATCGCGGTGCCCGTACCCCTGTGGTCCTCACGGTCCCCATGTCCCCATGGTCATCGCGGTGCCCGTACCCCCGTGGTCCCCACCACGTCCCCGTGGTCACCGCGTGCCCCGTGTCCCCAGTGCGAGAACAACTCGTCCATGCGGTGGCAGATGGCCCTGTACCGCGAGATGGCCGGCAAGGCCGAGGACTCCGACAGCCCCGAGAAGATCGTCCGGAGGGTGCAGGAGGTGTCGGCCGTGCTTTACCACCTCGAGCAGGTCTGGGGGGCCGGGGGGGTCCTGGAGGGCTTGGGGGGGTCCCTGGGCTGCAGGAGGCGTTGGCTATGCTCTACTGCCTCGAGCAGGTCGGGGTCCCTGGGGGTCTTGGGGGGCCTCTGGCGGGTGCCAGGGTACTTTAGGGGTCCCGGGGGGTCCTCAAGAGTCTTGGGGGGGGACATGGTGTGCTCCAGGGGTGCCCTGGGGGTTATCTGGGATGCTCGGGAGCAGGGGGTCCCTGGGATGTTCCAGGTGGTCCCTGGGACACTCTGAGTGTGTGTGGGGCATCCTTGGGATGCTCATGGAGGTGTGGGGGTCCCTGTGATGCTCTGGGGGGTCTCGGGGTGCCCAGGTGACGGTGTGTCCCCCCCCCAGACGGAGCACCCCTACAAGTCCAAGAAGGCAGTGTGGCACAAGCTGCTCTCCAAGCAGCGCCGCCGGGCCGTGGTCGCCTGCTTCCGCATGACGCCCCTCTACAACCTGCCCAGGTGGGGACTGGGGGGACTGGGAGCTGCTGGGGGGGGAGCTCTGAGACCGCCGGGGGTGACCAGGAGCACTGAGGAGCCTCTGGGGGCAACTGGGAGCCCCTTAAGAGAAACTGAGAAGATCCCAGAGACTTGTGGAGGCAATTGGGAGCCCCCAGGGGCAACTGGGAACCTCCAAGGGCAACCCAGAACCCTTCTGGCGGTAACTGGGAGGCCCTGAGAGCAACCCAGAACCCTTCTGGGGGCAACTGGGGGTAACTGGGAGCCCCCGAGGACAACCCAGAACCCTTCTGGGGGCAGCTGGGGGTAACTGGGATCCCCCGAGGGCAACCCAGAACCCTTCTGGGCGCAACTGGGTGTAACTGGGAGCCCCCGAGGAGAACCCAGAACCCTTCTGGGGGCAGCTGGGGGTAACTGGGATCCCCCGAGGGCAACCCAGAACCCTTCTGGGCGCAACTGGGTGTAACTGGGAGCCCCCGAGAGCAACCCAGAACCCTTCTGGGGGCAGCTGGGGGTAACTGGGATCCCCCAAGGGCAACCCACAACCCTTCTGGGGGCAACTGGGTGTAACTGGGAGCCCCTGAGGACAACCCAGAACCCTTCTGGGGGCAACTGGGTGTAACTGGGAGCCCCCGAGAGCAACCCAGAACCCTTCTGGGGGTAACTGGGGGTAACTGGGAGCCCCCGAGGACAACCCAGAACCCTTCTGGGGGCAGCTGGGGGTAACTGGGGGTAACTGGGAGCCCCTGAGGACAACCCAGAACCCTTCTGGGGGCAGCTGGGGGTAACTGGGAGCCCCCGAGGACAACCCAGAACACTTCTTGGGGCAGCTGGGGGTAACTGGGGGTAACTGGGAGCCCCTGAGGACAACCCAGAACCCTTCTGGGGGCAACTGGGGGTAACTGGGAGCCCCCGAGGACAACCCAGAACCCTTCTGGGGGCAGCTGGGGGTAACTGGGGGTAACTGGGAGCCCCTGAGGACAACCCAGAACCCTTCTGGGGGCAGCTGGGGGTAACTGGGGGTAACTGGGAGCCCCCGAGGACAACCCAGAACTGTTCTGGGGGCAGCTGGGGGTAACTGGGAGCCCCCGAGGACAACCCAGAACCCTTCTGGGGGCAGCTGGGGGTAACTGGGGGTAACTGGGAGCCCCCGAGGACAACTCAGAACCATTCTGGGGGCAGCTGGGGGTAACTGGGGGTAACTGGGAGCCCCCGAGGACAACCCAGAACCCTTCTGGGGGCAGCTGGGGGTAACTGGGAGCCCCTGAGGACAACCCAGAACCCTTCTGGGGGCAACTGGAAACCCCTCGAGACCCTCTGGGAGCCCCTGGGGACAACTGGGTGCCTCCTGGGTGGAGCCCCCACCCCCCTAGCCCCCCTTGCCAGGGACTGGGACCCCCCATCACTGTCACCCCCCCCTCATCCCCCCCAGGCACCGGGCCTGTAATATGTTCCTGGAGGCGTACAAGCTCTCCTGGCTGGTGCCCGAGGAGCATCCCTTTGAGGACCGCATGATTGACGACCTCTCGGTGAGCTGGGGGGGGTCTGCCTGGTCTGGGGGGGGGGGTGTCACTGGCTGGGGACCCCCCCAGCTGAGCCCTGCGGTGGTGGCCGAGGTAGAAGTCGGGGGAGGAAGAGGAGGAGGAGGAAGAGGAGCAGGATAAGAAGCCGGACCCCCTGCACCAGCTCATCCTGCACTTCAGCCGGACGGCACTGACTGAGAAAAGGTGGGGGGGGGGCTCCCGGATGCCTGGGTCCCCTCAGGGTGGGGGGCACCCAGACACCTGGGTCCCCCCTTGGGGGGGGTCCCGGTGCACCCCTTTGAGCCGTGTCCCCCCCAATCCTGCAGTAAGTTGGAGAAGGATCATTTGTACATGGCGTATGCTGGCATCATGGCCAAGGTGGGTCCTGTCCCCCCCATGTCGCTCCCCACTCCCCTGTGCCCCCCCAAACCACTCAACCCCAGGGTCCCGATGGGGGGGGGGGGGGGCTGCAGGGGTTGGCTGGGTCCCCAGGGATTGTGGGGGACCCCTAGGATGGTGTTCGGGGGGGGCTCAACTGGGGACCCCCCTGGCTCATTCTGCCCCCCCCCCAGAGCTGTCACATCGAGGAAGGGGAAGAGGAGGAGAAGGAGGAGGAGAAGGAGGAAGAAGAAGCCGAGGACTCATTCGAGGTGGGTGTGGGGTCACCCCTCACCCCCCCTCACCCCCCCGACCCCTGTGACCCCCCATGACCTCCCCCATGCCCCCCCCCCCCCCCCAGGAGAAGGAGATGGAGAAGCAGAAGCTGCTGTACCAGCAAGCCCGGCTGCACACGCGGGGGGCGGCCGAGATGGTGCTGCAGATGATCAGCGCCTGCAAGGGTGAGACCCCGCGGGCAGCCCCTCGCACGGGGGGGGGGGGTGTCCTCGTGCAATACCCCCCCCCACACCCCTTGCACGGGTGTCCTCGTGCAACCCACTGGCACGGGGCGGCCGTGACGGTGCCCGGCTTTGGCAGGGGAGCGGGGCGACATGGTGTCCTCCACCCTCAAGTTGGGCATCTCCATCCTCAACGGGGGCAACGCTGAGGTGCAGCAGGTAGGAGGGCGTCCGTGCGTCCCCGTGTCCGTGCGTCCCCGTGTCCGTGCACGAGGCCACACTTGCACGCGGGGCTGCATCATTGCCGTGGGAGCATGCATGAGGCTGTCCGTCCTGGCATGTCTGTTGTGTGTCCGTGTGTCTGCACGTGTCTATGGATGTGTCTGCAGACCCACACGTCCATACATCCATGCATGTGTCCGTGTGTCCGTGCATGTGTCTGTACATCCATGCACATGTCCATACATCCATGCATGTGTCCGTGTGTCCGTGCATGTGTCTGTACATCCATGCACGTGTCCATACATCCATGCATGTGTCCGTGTGTCTGTGCGTGTGTCTGTACATCCATGCACGTGTCCATACATCCATGCATGTGTCCGTGTGTCCGTGCATGTGTCTGTACATCCATGCACATGTCCATATGTCCATGCATGTGTCTGTGTGTCTGCACATGTGTCTATGGATGTGTCTGCATGCCCACATGTCCATACATCCATGCACATATCTGTGTGTCCATGCACGTGTCCATACATCCATGCATGTGTCCATGTGTCCATGCACATATCGGTATGTCCATGCACGTGCCCGTACATCCATGTACATGTCCATACATCCATGCATGTGTCCATGTGTCTGTACATGTCTCTATGGATGTGTCTGCACACCCACATGTCCATACATCCATGCACGTGTCTGTACGTCCATGCAAGTGTCCGTACATCCATGCACGTGTCCGTACATCCATGCACATGTCCTTGTGTCTGCACACATGTCTATGGATGTGTCTGCACGCCTGCATGTCCATACATCCATGCACGTGTCCATACATCCATGCACGTGTCCATACATCCACGCGCGTGTCCATGTGCACACCCGTGCGTGCTTCCATCCAGGCTCACATCTGTGCAAGCACTCACGGGCACATCCGTGTCCCCGCACCAGTGCCCGTGTCCGGGTCCCCGTGTCCCTGTGTCCGGGTGCCGGTGTCCGTCTGTCCACACATCTGTGTGTGTCCCCCCCCAGAAAATGCTGGACTACCTGAAGGAGAAGCGGGAGGTCGGGTTCTTCCAGAGCGTCCAGGCGCTGATGCAGACCTGCAGGTGACGCCTGGGCTGGGGTCCCCCCGCGGGCATCGGGGTCCCCCCATGGGAGTCAGGGACCCCTGTGGGCATCAGGCACCCCCCATGGGCTTTGGGGTCCCCTCTGGGCATCAGGGACACCCTGCAGAGATGGGACCCTCCATGGGTGCCCAAGGGGTTCAGGGCTTTGGGGGGGTCCCCAAGAGATCGAGGACCCCCAGGGAAGGTGTGGGAGCAGCTGGGAACACCTGGCATTTGTTTTCAAGAGCGAATGTGAGAATTTGTTGTGCCAAGCCTTCGGAGAACTAGTTTTACAAAGTCAGGTCGGAGGATGGCTTTGCGTACGCCCGGGAAATGTGGTCAAACATATAAGTCTGACCCTTTAGTGAAATAAACGGAATCTTGTACAGATAGCTTGAGCGCTTAAATCAGGTCCGGCTTGGGGGGGGGGGTCCTGGAAGGGTTTTGGGGGGCCCCATCCTGACCACCCCTCCTGTGTCCTCACAGCGTCCTGGACCTCAACGCCTTCGAGCGGCAGAACAAGGCGGAGGGGCTGGGCATGGTGACGGAGGAGGGGAC
The DNA here is from genome assembly GCA_037953605.1 of Necrosyrtes monachus. Lineage (NCBI taxonomy): Eukaryota > Metazoa > Chordata > Aves > Accipitriformes > Accipitridae > Necrosyrtes > Necrosyrtes monachus. Next base: position 1,033,321 of record JAZGTQ010000157.1, on the reverse strand, counting down.
GAGTGAGTGGGGGGGCCCTGCCCAGGCACCCCCCCCCCCCCCCGGGACCCCTCTATTGCCAGTGCCCCATGGGATGGGGGTGGGGGTTGTGACCCGGGGTTCCCAACCTGCACCCCCCGTCCTGCTGTGCTGCTCCCCCCAGGTGCCCGCTATTAATGTGGCTCTGAGCCCCTAATGCCCCCCGAAGCCCTAATGCCCCCCCTGGGTCCCTAATACACCCCCAAAGCCCTAATGACTGCCCCCCGGGCCCCTAATGCCCCCTGAGCCCCTAATGCCCCCCCCATAGATTTGATACCCCAATAGCCTTGATACTCCTCTATGTCCTTAACACCCCCCCCAAGCCCTAATACCCCACCTTGACCCCTAACAGCCCCCCCCAGCCCCTAATACCCCCCCAGGCCCCAATACTCCCCCGAGGCACCTAATACCCCTGGGCTAATAATACCCCTTAAAGTCCTAATGACCACCCCAAAACCCTAATTGTCCCCAACCCTAATACCCCCACACACTCCTAATGATCCCCCAGCTCTAATGACCCCCCCCACCCTGCTCACCTCCTCTCTCCCCTTCTCTCCCCATCCCGGCTCCTGGTGACAGTCATCAGCCGTGAGAACGGTAAATACTCATTATAGTAGGGGCTATAGGGCTGGGGGGGGTTATTGTAGGGTGCTGTTGTAGGGTCTATAGGGTGCTGTGGTAGGGTCTATAGGGCTATGGGGTGTTATTGTAGGGTCTATAGGGTGCTGTGGTAGGGTCTGTAGGGCTATGGGGTGTTATTGTAGGGTCTATAGGGTGCTGTGGTAGGGTCTATAGGGTGCTGTTGTAGGGTCTCTAGGGCTATGGGGTGTTATTGTAGGGTCTATGGGGTGCTGTTGTAGGGTCTATGGGTCTATGGGGTGTTATTGTAGGGTCTATAGGGTGCTGTGGTAGGGTCTGTAGGGCTATGGGGTGTTATTGTAGGGTCTATAGGGCTATGGGGTGTTATTGTAGGGTCTATAGGGTGCTGTGGTAGGGTCTCTAGGGCTATGGGGTGTTATTGTAGGGTCTATGGGGTGCTGTTGTAGGGGCTATGGGGTGTTATTGTAGGGTCTATGGGGTGTTATTGTAGGGTCTGTAGGGTGCTGTGGTAGGGTCTATAGGGCTATGGGGTGTTATTGTAGGGTCTATAGGGTGCTGTGGTAGGGTCTATAGGGCTATGGGGTGTTACTGTAGGGTCTATGGGGTGCTGTTGTAGGGTCTATGGGGCTATGGGGTGTTACTGTAGGGTCTATGGGGTGCTGTTGTAGGGTCTATAGGGCTATGGGGTGTTACTGTAGGGTCTATGGGGTGCTGTTGTAGGGTCTATAGGGCTATGGGGTGTTACTGTAGGGTCTATGGGGTGCTGTTGTAGGGTCTATAGGGCTATGGGGTGTTATTGTATGGTCTATGGGGTGCTGTTGTAGGGTCTATAGGGCTATGGGGTGTTATTGTAGGGTCTATAGGGTGCTGTGGTAGGGTCTGTAGGGCTATGGGGTGTTATTGTAGGGTCTATAGGGCTATGGGGTGTTATCGTAGGGTCTATAGGGTGCTGTGGTAGGGTCTATAGGGCTATGGGGTGTTATTGTATGGTCTATGGGGTGCTGTTGTAGGGGCTATGGGGTGTTACAACAGGGTTGCCAGGCTGCAGGGGTTGTTGTAGGGTCTGTAGGGCTCGGGGGGGGCGGTGCTGGAGGAGGGTGGCACCAACGTGGCCTCCCCGTGCCCTGTCCCCAGAGTGGGACCCACGGCACGTCCCCACGTCCCCTGGCTGCCACCCCGACGGTGTCCCCACAGCATGCCTGTCCCCGCTTGTCCCCGGCCCCACTGGCTGTCCCCCCACCATGCTAACCCCCTGCCACCCCGGGTGTCCCCGTGCCACCCTGGGGTGTCCCCATTGCCACCTTGGGGTGTCCCCGTGCCACCCTGGGGTGTCCCCGTGCTGCTGCAGCATGTCCCCACACCACCCTGGGGTGTCAGCCTGTGGCCCCCCCCCCGGCGTGGCCACCTGTGTCCCCGTGTGACCCTGGCTTTGTCCCCATGTGACCCCGTCCGTCCATCCGTCCCCCCCCCCCCCCCCCCCAGGGGAGAAGGTGATGTCGGACGATGAGTTCACGCAGGATCTCTTCCGGCTGCTCCAGCTGCTGTGCGAGGGGCACAACAACGGTGAGAGGACATGGGGGGGCCATGGCTATGGGACACGAGGGGGGTCTGGGGTGGGGAAGGGGCTTTGGAGGACTGTGGGGCAGGAGAAGGAGCTATGGGGCAGGAGGGGCTGCGGGGCGTTCGTGGTGTGGCTGTGGGGGCCATGGGGCAGGCGTGGGGTGGCTGTGGGGCTGGTCTCACCCCATTTCCCCCCACCACCCCCCAGATTTCCAGAACTACCTGCGCACCCAGACGGGGAACACGACCACCATCAACATCATCATCTGCACCGTGGACTACCTGCTGCGCCTGCAGGTACCGCACCCCACGATCCCCCCCCCAGCCCCACACCGTGGCCTCCAGCCTGGACCCCATCCCCAATCCCACACCCCACGGCTCTGCCCCAGCCACAAGCCACGTTCCCTGACCCACACCCCTGATCTCCATCCCTGATGCCATCCCCATCCCCATGTCCTTCTGCTGCTGGTGGTCCCCACGTCCCCATCCCCATGTCCTTGTGTTGCTGGTGGTCCCCGTGTCCCTGTCCCCATGTCCGTGTGTTGCCGGTGGTCCCTGTGTCCCTGTCCCCATGACCTTGTGTTGCCGGTGGTCCCTGTGTCCCCGTCCCCACGTCCTCATGCTGCTGGTGGTCCCCACGTCCCCATCCCCATGTCCTCACACTGCTGGTGGTCCCCACGTCCCCATCCCCATGTCCTTGTGCTGCTGGTGGTCCCCACGTCCCCATCCTCATGTCCTTGTGTTGCCGGTGGTCCCTGTGTCCCTGTCCCCATGTCCTTGTGCTGCTGGTGGTCCCCACGTCCCCATCCCCATGTCCTTGTGCTGCTGGTGGTCCCCGTGTCCCTGTCCCCATGTCCGTGTGTTGCCGGTGGTCCCTGTGTCCCTGTCCCCATGTCCTTGTGTTGCCGGTGGTCCCTGTGTCCCCGTCCCCATGTCCTCATGCTGCTGGTGGTCCCCGTGTCCCCATCCTCATGCCCTTGTGCTGCTGGTGGTCCCCACGTCCCCATCCCCATGTCCTTGTGTTGCTGGTGGTCCCCGTGTCCCTGTCCCCATGTCCGTGTGTTGCCGGTGGTCCCTGTGTCCCTGTCCCCATGTCCTTGTGTTGCCGGTGGTCCCTGTGTCCCTGTCCCCATGTCCTTGTGCTGCTGGTGGTCCCCACGTCCCCATCCCCATGTCCTTGTGTTGCCGGTGGTCCCTATGTCCCTGTCCCCATGTCCTTGTGCTGCTGGTGGTCCCTGTGTCCCTGTCCCCCTGTCCTTGTGCTGCTGGTGGTCCCCATGTCCCCATCCCCATGTCCTCACACTGCTGGTGGTCCCCACGTCCCCATCCTCATGTCCTCGTGTTGCCGGTGGTCCCCATGTCCCCATCCTCATGTCCTCGTGTTGCCGGTGGTCCCCACATCCCCATCCTCATGTCCTCGTGTTGCTGTTGGTCCCCATGTCCCCGTCCCCGTGTCCTCGTGCTGCCGGTGGTCCCTGTGTCCCTGTCCCCCCCACCCCACCGCTGACGGTGCCCGTCCGGTGGCAGGAGTCCATCAGCGACTTCTACTGGTACTACTCGGGGAAGGACGTGATCGACGAGCAGGGGAAACGCAACTTCTCCAAGGCCATGGCCGTGGCCAAGCAGGTCTTCAACAGCCTCACCGAGTACATCCAGGTGAGCCCCCCACCCCACCCAGACCCCCCCCAGCCCCTCGCTAAGCACACCCAGGTGGGATGGACCCCACAGTCCCCCACCCCCGATGTCCCTGGGGGGCTGGAAAGGGTGGTCCAAGCTCCCTGGGGGTCCCCAGGAGCCTTGGTGCCCTGGGGATCCTGGTGTTCCTGTATGTCCTGGAGGTCCCTGGGGATCCTGATGTCCCTGGGGGTCCCCAAGGACCCCGGTGTCCCTAGGAGGTCCCCAAGGTCCCTGGGGATCCCGATGTCCCTGGGGGTCCCCAAGGACCCTGATGTCCCTGGGGGTCCCTGGGAGGTCCCCAAGGTCCATGGGAATCCCAATGTCCCTGGGGGTCCCCAAGGACCCCGATGTCCCTAGGAGGTCCCCAAGGTCCCTGGGGATCCCTGGGAGGTCCCTGAGGTCCCTGGGGATCCCAATGTCCCCGGTGGTCCCCAAGGACCCTGATGTCCCTGGGAGGTCCCCAAGGTCCCTGGGGATCCCAATGTCCCCGGTGGTCCCCAAGGACCCTGATGTCCCTGGGGGTCCCTGGGAGGTCCCCAAGGTCCCTGGGAGGACCCCTGTGTCTAAGGGATCCTGAGGTTCCCCCACGGTCCCCAAGACCCTCAATGTCCCAGGACTCCCAGTGTCCCTGATGTTCCCCGGTGGTCCCAATTCCCTGGGGCTGCCAGGACTCCCTAGGGGGTCCCACCGTCCCCGAGGGTCCCCAGGGGGTCTCTGGGGGTCACTGGGGCCAGCAGTGCCAGTGCCCGCCGCCCGCAGGGTCCCTGCACGGGGAACCAGCAGAGCCTGGCTCACAGCCGCCTCTGGGACGCCGTCGTCGGCTTCCTCCACGTCTTCGCGCACATGATGAAGAAGCTGGCCCAGGTGGGCACTGGGAGGGTACTGGGAGCACTGGGACCCCCCCCCCACCCCCTACTAACCCGCTGGCCCCTCCTTGCTGTCCCCAAGGGGGGGAGGGTTGGGGACACCTGGGTCCCCAGTGGCATCGGCAGCCCCCCTTCCAACCTCCAACCCATCCCTTTGGCCCCGGGGCACCCTAAGGACCTCCCCCCCCCCAAGATGGGGGGGACCCCATGACACTCCGGGGGGATCCCATGACACCCCAAGCTGGCTCTGACGGACCTTTCCGCCCCGCTGCCGCCAGATGGGCCAAACGCCGGGACCCCGGATGGGCGTAAGCACCCGCCGAGCCCCCCGTCCCGTCCCCCTCCCCAGCGTTGCATGGCCTCGCTAACCACCCCCCCCCACCCATGGCATGGCAAAGCCCCCCCAGACCCCCCCGCTTGGGTTGCGTGCGAGTTGGGGGGCCACCACCCACCCTCTGTCTCGTGGCGCGAGGAGCGGTGCTGGAGCGGGTCGTGCCCCCAGGTAAGGGGGTTTGGGGCTGTGGTGGGGGTCACGGCATGGGGGGGACCACCTTGGGTTCATGGTGTGTCCCCCCCCCCCATGTTGTCCTTCCCCCAGGACTCCAGCCAGATCGGGCTGCTGAAGGAGCTGCTGGACCTGCAGAAGGACATGGTGGTGATGCTGCTGTCCCTGCTAGAAGGTGGGGTCCCCTTGTGATCCCCCCCCCACGCCGGGGTGTCCAGGACCCCTCTGCTGCCATGGGTGCCCCAATGTCCCCCTGCCATCCCAGGTGTCCTCGCTAACCCATGCCGCCTGGGGTTAGGACATCCCATCCACCATCCAGGATCTCCTAATGCCACCCAGGGTCCCCGTAACACTGGGGGGGGGGGGAACGGGACACCCCCAAGACGAGGTCTCCTCACCATCCAGGCTGTCCCCATGCCATCAGGGGTGTCCCCTGTCCCTCAGGGTGTCCCCTTGCTCTCTAGAGTGCTCACCACCATCCATGGTGGCCCATACCACTTGAGGTGTCCTTGGCCACATGGGGTATCCCCCGGCCACAAGAGCCGTCCCCATGCTCTCCAGGGTGTCCCCAGGTACCGGGGCTGTCCCTGCAGCACCCCCAGACCTGACGAGACACCCCCCCCTCCACCTCCACAGGCAACGTGGTGAATGGGACCATCGCCCGGCAGATGGTGGACATGCTGGTGGAGTCCTCCAGCAACGTCACCATGATCCTCAAGTTCTTCGACATGTTCCTGAAACTGCGGGACATCGTGGCCTCAGACGCCTTCCGCGACTACGTCTCGGACCCGCGAGGTCTCATCTCCAAGAAGGACTTCCAGAAGGCGATGGACAGCCAGAAGCAATACGAACCTGCCGAGATCCAGTTCCTGCTCTCCTGCTCCGAGGCGGACGAGAACGAGATGATCGACGTGGAAGCCTTTGCCGGTCGCTTTCAAGAACCTGCTCGCGACATCGGTTTCAACGTGGCCGTGCTCCTCACCAACCTCTCGGAGCACGTTCCCCATGACCAACGTCTCCGGACCTTCTTGGAGCAAGCGGCCAGCATCTTGGAGTATTTCCGTCCTTTTTTGGGACGGATCGAGATCATGGGAGCCGCCCGACGGATCGAACGCCTCTACTTCGAGATAAGCGCCGCCAACAAGGCGCAGTGGGAGATGCCCCAAGTGAAGGAATCCAAGCGCCAGTTCATCTTCGACGTGGTCAACGAGGGGGGGGAGGCCGAGAAGATGGAGCTCTTCGTCAGCTTCTGCGAGGACACCATCTTCGAGATGCAGATTGCCTCTCGCCTCTCCGAGGAGGAACCCCCCCGGGAAGAAGGAGTGGATGAGGAGCAGGAGGAAGAAGAGGAGAGCCCTGATCCCACCGCTCCACCTCCCCCCTCCGAACCCACCTCAGCTTTTGGGGAGCTGTTGGCGGGGGCTGGGGGGTTGCGACGTTTGTTGGGGTCCCCCCAAACCTGGCGGCGACGGTTGCGACGGTTGCGACGCCGGCCGGGTCGGGAGCTGGCGTGGGCGGCGGGAGCGGCCGCCGGCCGGGCGATGCTGGGGGGGCTTCTGGGGGGCTGGGGGGTGCTGGGGGCCGTGGGGCGCCTGGCCTGGACCTCTCTTTTCGGAGGGGGGCTAGTGGAAGGGGCGCAGCGGCTAGCCCTGGCCGAGCTGCTGGCCAGCATGCCCGACCCCACTCAGGATGCTGTGGGGGGCAGCGAGGCCGGGGCAGCCGCGGGGGGAGAAGAAGGGGGTCCCCAAGACCCCGTCCCCCCGCCCACCCCCCACCTGCCGCAGCCCCCCGAGGAGGAAGAGGAGGAGGAGGAGGCGGCGGCGGCGCCGGTGACGGCTTTCGGGGTGCGCAAGGAGCCCGGGCACTATCGGCTGGCAGCCCCCGACGCCCCCGGGGGGCTGGGGGACATCGGGGAGCCCCCCGCTGCCGAGCCCCCCACCCCCGAGGGCACTCCCATCCTCCGGAGGAAGATTGGGGTAGGCAGCCGATGGGGGCTCAGGGGGGGGGGGGGATGCTCGGAGTCCCTGGGGGGGGGGGGCAGGATGCTGGGGGTCTCGGGGAGGGGGGGAACATGACCCCAGGGGACCCCTATGGGGGGGTAGGATGCTGGGGGGGTCCCTATGGAGGTGCAGGATGCCTCGGTTCCCTGGTGGGGGGTAGAAGGATGGTAAGGGTCCCTATGGGGGGGCAGGACCCCAGGGGTCCCCTATGGGGGGAGCAGGACACTGGGGGGGGTCCCCAGGAGGGGCAGGACCCTGGGCTCCCTCCCAGCAGTGGGGGGGGGGTCCCCAAACACATGGTTTCTGTCCCCTATGGGCATGACGAGCCTGAGCAGGGCTTGGGGAGGGGGGGGTGTCAATCTGTGCCCCCCTGACCCCGATCCTGGCTCCCACCACAGGAGGACGGAGAGGAGGTGGTGGTGGAGGAGGAGCCGCAGAAGGAAGAGGAGCTCCCGGGCGAGGCGGAGAAAGCTGAGTAAGTGGGGGGCCAGGGCCCCCCTGGGGGGTCCATGGCCCCGTTGTGGGGTGTATGGTCCCACTGGAGGCTATGGGGTGGGTCCATGGCCCTGTTGGGTGTTGCATGGTCCCATTGGGGTCTGTGGGGTGGGTCCATGGTCCTGTTGGGTGTTGCATGGCCCCACTGGAGTTATGGGGTGGGTCCATGGCCCCATTGAGTGTTGCATGGCCCCCTTGGGTGTTGCATGGTCCCATTGGGGGCTGTGGGGTGGATGCATGGCCCCGTTGGAGCTATGGGGTGGGTTCGTGGCCCCGTTGGGTGCTGCATGGTCCCACTGGGGGCTATGGGGTGAGTCCATGGTCCCGTTGGGCGTTGCATGGTCCCATTGGGGTCTGTGGGGTGGGTCCATGGTCCCGTTGGGTGTTGCATGGTCCCATTGGGGGCTGTGGGGTGGGTCCATGGTCCTGTTGGGCGTTGCATGGTCCCATTGGGGTCTGTGGGGTGGGTCCATGGTCCCGTTGGGTGTTGCATGGTCCCATTGGGGTCTGTGGGGTGGGTCCATGGTCCCATTGGGTGTTGCATGGTCCCATTGGGGTCTGTGGGGTGGGTCCATGGTCCTGTTGGGTGTTGCATGGCCCCACTGGAGTTATGGGGTGGGTCCATGGCCCCACTGGGTGTTGCATGGCCCCCTTGGGTGTTGCATGGTCCCATTGGGGTCTGTGGGGTGGGTCCATGGTCCCATTGGGTGCTGCATGGTCCCATTGGGGTCTGTGGGGTGGGTCCATGGTCCCGTTGGGTGTTGCATGGTCCCATTGGGGTCTGTGGGGTGGGTCCATGGTCCCGTTGGGTGTTGCATGGTCCCATTGGGGTCTGTGGGGTGGGTCCATGGTCCTGTTGGGTGTTGCATGGCCCCACTGGAGTTATGGGGTGGGTCCATGGCCCCACTGGGTGTTGCATGGCCCCCTTGGGTGTTGCATGGTCCCATTGGGGTCTGTGGGGTGGGTCCATGGTCCCATTGGGTGCTGCATGGTCCCATTGGGGTCTGTGGGGTGGGTCCATGGTCCTGTTGGGTGTTGCATGGCCCCGTTGGAGCTATGGGGTGGGTTCGTGGCCCTGTTGGGTGTTGTCTGGCCCCCCTTGGGTGCTGCATGATCCCATTGGGGCATTAGGGTGGGTCTGTGGCCCTGTTGGGTGCTGCATGGTCCCACGGGGGGCTGTGGGGTGGGTCCATGGCCCCACTGGAGCTATGGGGTGGGTGCATGGCCCCACTGGGGTGGTGGGGTGGGTAGATGGCCTCATTGGGGGGTGCCTGTCCCCCTTGGCGGGGCTGTGGGAAGGATGGAGCGTCCCTCTGGGGGCCCCCACCCAAGCAGCACCCTCACCCCAGCACGGAGAATGGGGAGAAGGCCGGGATGGAGGGGGCCGAGGGGGGGCCCGAGCCTGGTGCCCCCGAGAAGAGGAGGAAATCGGTCCCCCGGGAGCGGAAGGAGCCACCGGCCGAAGGAGCCTTCGAGTTCTGGACTGAGCTGGAGGTCCAGAGGGTCAAATTCCTGGTACGGGGGGGGGGGGCCAAGGAGGGGCTGGGACCCCCATTGCCTGAGCACTGGGACCCTCCTCCCCATGTGCAAGCCAGCCTCTGGGACCCCCATCCCTGGGCGTGGTGGGGCAATGGGGCCCCCATCAATGGGGCATAGCCTGGGTGGGTGCTCAGGGGGGGTCCTGGGGCTGGGCCCCCCCCACCCCTAAGCATGTCCCTGTCCCTCCCCCCCGGTGCAGAACTACCTGTCCAGGAACTTCTACAACCTGCGGTTCCTGGCGCTCTTCCTCGCCTTCGCCATCAACTTCATCCTCCTCTTCTACAAGGTCTGGGTCCCTGTGGTGGGGGGGGGGGGTATAGGATGGGGTGGGGGCAACCTGGCTCCCTGGAGGGGGTATGGGATGGGATGGGGGGCACCTCGGCTCCCTGGGAGGGGGGCATATGGGATGGGATGGGGGCACCTTGAATCCTTGAGGGGGGTATGGGATGGGGTGGGGGCAACCCAGCCCCCTGGGTCCCTGAGGGGGGGCATGGCACAGGTTGGGGCCACCCTGGCTCCTTGGTTGGGGGGGGCTGTGGCGTCCGTAGGGTGGGCTGACAGGTACCAGGACCCTCAGGTCCCCAGGGCGCGGGGGTGGGCAGGTGCCCCCCCCCCCCCCCGGCCCAATTGTTGAGCACAGCCCCCCCCCCCCCCCAGGTGTCAGAGCACCCTCCGGGCACCGAGGAGGAGCCGGAGGGCTCGGGGCTGGCGGCGGCGGTGGCCGAGGAGGACGGGGGGGACGAGGCCGGGGGGGCCGGGGAGGAGAGCGTGGTCTATTACTTCTTGGAGGAGAGCACGGGATACATGCAGCCGGCGCTGCAGGGCCTGGCCCTGGCCCACACCCTCGTCGCCTTCCTCTGCATCATCGGCTACAACTGCCTCAAGGTGCGCCCGGCCACGCCCGGCCACGCCCTGCCTCTGGCCACGCCCCCTCGGCCACGCCCGACCCTGGTCCCACCTGCCCGCCCCTACTTGGCATCAGTATCTGGCCGTGCCAGCCCGCCCCCGGCCACGCCTGCCCGCCCCCGGCCACGCCCAGCTGCCCCCAGCCACACCCATTTATGGCGCCACACCCTGATTGGCCACACCCAGACATCAGGCCACGCCCACACCTGGTCATCACCCACACACACACCCCCCCCGGAGCCAGCATCTCGTCGTGGCCACGCCCCCACACCTGGTGGCCACACCCTCCTACCTCGTGGCCACGCCCTTTTGTGCCTGGCCACGCCCCCAGGCCCCGCTGACTCCTCCCCGGGGCTGGTACAGCCCCCCCCCCCCCCAGGCCTGGGCTGTGACCCTGTGTCCTCGCTGACCCCCCCATCTTCCCGTGTCCCCCCCGACCCCCATGTCCCCAATGTCCCCCCATGTCCCCCCATCTCCCCGTGTCCCCCCCGACCCCTGTGTCCCCGTGTCCCCCCATGTCCCCCCCCCGCCACCGCTGTCCCCCCCCCCCCAGATCCCGCTGGTGATCTTCAAGCGGGAGAAGGAGGTGGCACGGCGCCTGGAGTTTTCGGGGCTCTACATCACGGAGCAGCCGCCGGACGACGACGTCAAGGGCCAGTGGGACCGGCTGGTGCTCAACGCCCAGTACGGGGGGGTCTGGGGGGGGTCGGGGGGGGGGGGGCACAGGGGGACCTCCTGGTGCTCCACTCCCAGTATGTGGGGGGCTGAGTGACCAGTGGGACTGGCTGACGGTCAACGCCCAGTACGGGGGACCAGCTGGGAGCCCTCTGGGGCCCCCCCCGGGCCAGATGTGGCTGCTGGGGGGGGGACAGGACACACAGACACCCCCCCCACACACAACCCCTCCCTGTCCCCTCAGGTCCTTTCCCAGCAACTACTGGGACAAGTTCGTCAAGAGGAAGGTGAGAGGGGGGGTCCCGCAGGACACAGGAGGGGGGCTGGACCCTGAGCGTGTCCCGTCCCCCCCTCGACCGTGTCGTGTGTGCCCCCCCCCCGCCCCCCCCCAAGGTGCTGGAGAAGTATGGGGATATCTACGGGCGCGAGCGCATCGCGGAGCTGCTGGGGATGGAGCTGGCCAGCCTGGATATTGGGGCGCAGGGCGAGAGGAAGGCCCCCCCCGACAGCTCCCTCCTCACCTGGTGGGTGCGGGGGGGCTCGTCTGGAGCCGGGGGGGTGTCGTACCCATCCTGGGGATTCCCCTCACATCCTCACACACACACACACACCCCCCCGCTTCCCACAGGATCACATCCATCGACATCAGGTACCAGATCTGGAAGTTTGGGGTCATCTTCACCGACAACGTGAGTGGGGGGGGCTGGGGACGTCAGGGTGGGGGGCCTGGGGTGATGGGGGGGACTCAGGGTGATGGGGATCTGGGACCCCCCAGGGATGAGGGTACCCAGGGTGACGGGGGTCAGGAGTTCCCCCAGGGATGGGGGTCCCAGGGCAATGGGGGTCCCAGGGTGGTGGGAGTCAGGACCCCACAGGGGTGGGGGGGGTCTCATGGTGGTGGGGGTGTGGGACCCCCAGCAGTGGGGGGTCGCAGGGCGATGAGGGTCCTGGGGTGACGGGAGCCAGGACCCCCCAGGTATGGGGGTACCAGGGTGATGAGAGCCCCAAGGTGCTGGGGGTGTTGGACCCCAGGCAATGGGGGTGCCAGGCTGCAGGGTGACCCCCCCCCCCATGGTGTGTGTGTGTGTCCCCCCCCCAGTCCTTCCTCTACCTCACCTGGTACATGGCCATGTCCCTCCTGGGCCACTACAACAACTTCTTCTTCGCCTCCCACCTCCTGGACATCGCCATGGGGGTGAAGACCCTCCGCACCATCCTCTCCTCCGTCACCCACAACGGCAAGCAGGTGGGTGGGGGCTGCCTGGGGTGGGGGGGGGGTGGCCAGGGCTGGGGTGGGGGACCCCACTGACGCCATCCTTCCCGTCCGTGTGTCCCTGTCCCCCCCCCCCCAGCTGGCGATGACGGTGGGGCTGCTGGCCGTGGTCGTGTACCTCTACACCGTGGTGGCCTTCAACTTCTTCCGCAAGTTCTACAACAAGAGCGAGGATGAGGATGAGCCTGACATGAAGTGCGACGACATGATGACGGTCGGTGGGGTGGGGGGCCGGGGGCGGGGGGGACAGGGGACCTGGGGGGGGGGCGGGTGGTCCATGCAATGGTCCTAGGAGGGGTCCTGGGAGCATCTATGGGGTCCCTGGGATGGTCGTAGGGGGTCCCTGGGGAGTCTGGCAGGTCTCTGGGGGTCCTGGAGGTCCCTGTGGGGGTGTCCTGAGGGGTCCCGGGGGGGTCTGGGGCGGTCCCAGGGGCATCCAAGGGGTCCCTGGGATGGTCCTAGGGGGTCCTGAGGGGTCTCCAGAGGGTGTCTGTGGAGAAGCTGGGGGCCTCTGGGCTGGTTCAGGGGGGGGCCTGGGGGTATCCTAAGAGTGAAGCTGGGGTCCCTGGGGGCATCCAGGAGGTCCCTTGGGGGTCAGCGGGTGTCCAGGGGGTCCCTGGGTGGGTCTGGAGTGGGCCTGGGGGGCCCAGGGGGGTCCAGAGGTTCTCTGGGGGGGTCCCTGGGATGGTGCTGGGGAGTCCTGGGGGGTTCCTAGAAGGGTTTGGGGGCTCCCTGGGGGGGGCAGCTGTGGTTCTTGGGGGTCCCTGACCCCCCCCGTGTCGTCGTCCCCCCCCGCAGTGCTACCTGTTCCACATGTACGTGGGGGTTCGGGCCGGGGGGGGCATCGGGGACGAGATCGAGGACCCGGCGGGGGACGACTACGAGCTGTACCGCGTCGTCTTCGACATCACCTTCTTCTTCTTCGTCATCGTCATCCTCCTGGCCATCATCCAGGGTAGGGACCCCCCCGGGGCTGGGGGGGGGGGGGGGGCTATGGCGAGCCTATGGTGGGGGGTCTGCACCCCGCTGACCCCCCCTCCTCCTCTGTGTCCCCCCCCTTCCCAGGTCTGATCATCGATGCTTTTGGGGAGCTGCGGGACCAGCAGGAGCAGGTGAAGGAGGACATGGAGGTGAGTGACCCCCCGGGGGGGGGGGCAGCTTGCAGGATGCCTGGGTCTGGCGGGGGGGGGGGGGGCTGGTCCCTGACCCCCTCCCAATCCCTCCCCAGACAAAATGTTTTATCTGCGGCATCGGGAGCGACTATTTCGACACGACCCCCCACGGCTTCGAGACCCACACGCTGGAGGAGCACAACCTGGCCAACTACATGTGAGGGACCCGGGGGGGGGCACCTGGGGGGTGGGGGGGGGCACCTGGAGCGGGGACAGGGGGTCCCCAGCCCCCCCCCCCACTGACTACTGCCCCCCCCCCCCGCCAGGTTCTTCCTGATGTATCTGATCAATAAGGATGAGACGGAGCACACGGGGCAGGTGAGACCCCCCCCACCCGGGACATGGAGGGGCGGGGGTCACATAGGGTGTGGGGGGGTCTCACTAGCCAAGGGGGGACTTGCATGGGCCAGGGGGGGCTTTCACTGGGCTTGTGCAGGAGCTGGGGGTGCAGGGGGGCTGCGGGGGGGGGTGGGGCTTGTATGGGGGGGGTCTCCATGGGGCATGGGGGGGCTTTGGGGGGGGGGGCCTTATGTGTGGGATATAGGGAGGGCATTGGATATGCGATGGGGGGGGGGGATCACCCACCAGCGGTGGGAGGAGGGTGCTGTGGGGTGGGGAGGGGGCTGTGTCAGGTGGGGGGGGGGGTGGTTCCCCCTGTCCTGACGCCCCCCCCAACCTCCCCCCCCCCGCCCCAGGAGTCCTATGTCTGGAAGATGTACCAGGAGCGCTGCTGGGATTTCTTCCCCGCCGGTGACTGCTTCCGCAAGCAGTACGAGGATCAGCTGGGGTGACCCCCCCGGGACCCCCCCGGGGACCCCCCAGCACCCCCAGCTCCCCCCTCTAAGTGCCTTGTCTGCCCGGGGGGGGCTGCTTGCCTCTGCTGTCAATAAACCCTGGAGAGTGTCGCTGCCCCCCCGCCTCTTTTTTGCCCCCCCCCCATCAGACACCCCCCCCAACACAGCGATTTAGGGGCTCTTCAGGGTTTTTTTGGGGGTGCAAATAATTACAAATGTTAGCAAAAGGAGGGAGATGCTGGGGGGGACGGGGTACAGCCCACCCATGGGTGCTGGTCTGGCTGGGGGGGGCCCAGCTCAGCCTCCCTGCCCCCCCCCAGGTTGGTGGGGGGCCCCCCCAGCCCCGTGGGGGTCCCCCCCATTCCGGGGGGGGTCACGCCTGGACGTAGAGGTTGCTGTAAGCGTTGGCCTCATCGGTGGGGCGCGTCTCCAGGACCAGGGTGCTGGGGGGGGGAGATAAGGGGGGGTCAGGGTGGGGTGGGGGTGCCCCCCAGGACCCCCCTGGACCCCCCCAGTTTGTACCTGTGTGAGCTGAGCAGGCGGAAGGTCCAGCGCTGGTCCCGCAGCTCCTCGATCAGCTGGGGGGGGGGGAGTGAGGTGGGGGGGGTCTCCAAATATGGGGGGACTCCCCAGGGATGTGAGGGGTCCCCTGCACCCCCGGGGATCAGGAGTGTCCAGGGTCGGAGGGAGGGGGGTGTGTCTCTGCCCCCCCCCCCCCAAGGGTTTGGGGCCCCAGGCATGATGGCTATGGGGGGTTTTATGGGGGGGCTGGGGGGGGGGGCTCACCTGTGCGGAGCCCACCTGCCGCACCTGCACCCCGTGGCGCCAGAAGGCCTGGACGCAGCCGCGGACCAGTGCTGGGGGGGGGGGGATCAGAGCCAGGCACCCCCCCGCACCCCCCAGCACCCCTCTTGCACCCACAAGACCCCAGCACCCCCCCAGCACCCCCTGATCCCCCCAAGTTCCCTCCCAGCACCTTCCTGTATCCCTTGACCCCCCCCAGCACCCCTTGACCACCCCCCCAGCACCCTCAGTTCCCCCCCCAGCACTCCTTGACCCCCCCAATTCCCCCCAGCACCCCCCATTTCCCCCCAGCACCCCCTTGACCCCCCCATTCCCTCCCAGTACCCCGCATTTCCCCCCAGCACCCCCATTTCCCCCAGCACCCCTCCGACCCCCCCCAGCCCCCAGCACCCCCCCGACCCCCCCCCCCGACCCCCCACCCCCCCGCACCCACCCACGGCCTCCACGGCCACATCAAAGGGGATTTCGGGGACCACCAGCCCCTGGGCTGGGGCTCCCTGCAGCGTCACCAGCTTCACGCTCCCTGGGGGGGGGACAGACACACACGGGTCAGACCCCCCACCCTGGGGGACACGCCCCCCCCCCGGGACCCCCCCGGCCCCCACTTTGGGGGACCCCCAGCCCTGCCAGGGCATCCCTGTCCCATCGCCTTGCCTCCTCCGTGGACGGATGGACGGAAGGATGGACAGACAGATGGATGGACAGATGGAGGGATGGATGGACACGGACGGACGGACAGACGGATGGACGCATGGATGGACGCATGGACGGAAGGATGCATGGATGGAAGGATGCATGGATGGAAGGATGGACGGAGGGAAGGATGGATGGATGGACGGATGGATTGACAGATGGACAGACAGGCATGCGGGGATGGATGGTGGATAGATGGACAGACAGACATCCCCCTGGATGGATGGGGGGGTGGGGGGGATGACGGACAGACGGATGGACAGCTGGACGGACAGACGGACTGAATCCGGGGATGGACGGACGGACAGACGGACTCACGGTCCAGCAGGACCAGCACGGTCTCGCTGTCCAGCTGCGTCACCTGCACGGGGCCGGGGCAGGAGGGCTCTGCGGGGTGGGGGGGCAGCAGTGAGGGGGGGGGCCTCGACCCTTCTCTGCACCCCCCAACCTGGGTGAGGCACCCCCCAAATCCTCCCAGGCTGCAGATAGACCCTTCTCAGCAGAATACAGGACCCCCAACACCCCCCAGGCTTGGCACAGGACCCCCCAACTCTCCTCTAGGTCCCCTCAACTGTATAGGTGACCCCCAACCCCCAGGGATCCCCAAATCATCCCAGGGACCCCCAGATTGAGCACAAGGACCCCAGATCCCCCAGGTCACCCCAACCCCCCCAGGGACCCTCAAATCCCCCAGGATGCCCAAACAGAGCACAGGGACCCCAAATCCCTAGGGACCCCAAATCCCCCTGGGACCCTCAAATCCCCCAGGACCCCAAACAGAGTACAGGGACTCCAAATCCCCCGGGTCCCCCCAAATCCCCCAGGGACCCCCAAACCCCCCAGGTCTCCTCAAATCCCCCAGGGACCCCAAAACCCCCCAGGTCCCCCCAAATCCCTAGGGACCCCAAACCCCCCCTGGGACCCTCAAACCCCCCAGGATGCCCAGACAAAGCACAGGGACCCCAAATCCCTCAGGTCCCCCCAAATCCCCCAGGGACCCTCAAATCCCCCAGGACCCCCAGAGAGAGCACAGGGACCCCAACTGCCCCAGGGACACCAAAACCCTCCAGGTCCCCCCAAATCCCCAGGGACCCCAAATTCCCCTGGGACCCTCAAATCCCCCAGGACCCCCAGACAGAGTACAGGGACCCCAAATCCCCCAGGTCCCCGCAAATCCCTCAGGGACCCCCAAACCCCCCCAGGTCCCCCCAACTGCCCCAGGAACCCCAAACCCCCCCAGGTCCCCCCAACTGCCCCAGGAACCCCAAACCCCCCCAGGTCCCCCCAACTGCCCCAGGGACCCCAAATCCCCCTGGCTGCCCAGCCAGACCACAGGAACCCCAGCTCCCCAGGGCCCCCCCAAACCCCCCCCGGCCCCCCCAGCCCGGCTCACCGGAGCCGGTGTGGGCGAACCAGGAGGTGAGGGAGTTGAGGTTGATGGTGTGGAAGAGGACGGGGTGGGCGGGCGAGGGTCCGGGGCTGACCCCGATGCAGACGCTGGGGAACTCCTCCCCGGGGGTCACCAGCAGCTCGAACACCCGCAGCGGCGACGGCAGCGGGAAGTCAAAGTGCTGGGGACGTGGAGAACCACCGTGGGGACGTGGAGAACCACCGTGGGGACGTGGAGAACAACCACGGGGACATGGGGACATGGGGATGTGGAGAACCACCATGGGGATGTGGGGACATGGGGACATGGAGAACAACCATGGGGACATGGGGATGTGGAGAACCACCATGGGGACGTGGAGAACAACCATGGGGACATGGAGAACCACCATGGGGACGTGGGGACATGGAGAACAACCATGGGGATGTGGGGACATGGAGAACCACCATGGGGACGTGGAGAACAACCACAGGGACATGGGGATGTAGAGAACCACCATGGGGACGTGGGGACATGGAGAACAACCATGGGGATGTGGGGACATGGGGACACAGGGACATGGAGAGCCACCATGGGGACATGGGGACATGGGACACAGGGACATGGAGAGCCACCATGGGGACATGGAGAACAACCATGGGGACATGGAGAACCACCATGGGGACATGGGGATGTGGAGAACCATAATGGGGATGTGGGGACGTGGGGACATGGAGAACAACCACGGGGATGTGGGGACATGGGGACACAGGGACATGGAGAGACACCATGGGGACATGGAGAACAACCATGGGGACATGGAGAACCACCATGGGGACATGGGGACAGGGAGAACAGCCATGGGGATGTGGGGACATGGGGTCACAGGGACATGGAGAACCACCATGGGGACATGGGGATGTGGAGAACCACCATGGGGACGTGGGGACATGGGACACAGGGACATGGAGAGCCACCATGGGGACATGGGACACAGGGACATGGAGAGCCACCATGGGGACATGGAGAACCACCATGGGGACATGGAGAACAACCATGGGGACACGGGGACCCACCATGGGGACATGAGGATATGGGGGCATGGTGACCCAGCACGTGGACAAGGGGACACAGGAACATGGGGGCTGTTGGTGACAGGGTTCAGGGGTCGGGGGGGCTGTTGGGGACAGGGTGGGGATCCGGGGGGGGTCGGGGGTCCCCACCTTGACCAGCATGAACTTCTGCAGGGGCTGGTACCACTGCAGCAGCACCACGCCAGCATCCAGCGCCCCGCACAGGTAGTGACACCCCGTCTGCTCGTTCCTGGCTGGGGACACCCAGGGACCCCGTCAGACACCCCCTGAGCCCCCATTGTACCCCCCCCCAGAACCCCCCCGGCCCCCCCACGCACCCACACAGCAGGTCCGGCAGCCCTTGGTGTCGGGGATCTTGATGGAGGTGACATTCTTCCTGGGGGGGGGGGGAGACAGGGACACAATGGGGACCCCTGGGGTGCAGCCGGACCCTGGGGTGTCCGTCCCCCCCCCGCCCCGGCCCCTCACGTGTCCCCCAGGCTCAGCCCAGAGCTGGGGGGGTCCCCATGTCCAGGTAGGGGGGTGATGGGGGTCCCTGTTACCTGGGCAGCAGGGTTGGATGGGGGGGGGAAGTTGGGGTTCCCCCCCCATTATCTGGGCAGCAATGTCAGGGGTCCCCCATCACCTGGGCAGCAGGACTGAGGGTCTGGGTGCCCCCCCCCGCCCCCCCCGTACCTGGGCAGCAGGCGGTGGGGGGAGATGTGCACCCCCGGGCGCTGGTCCCTCTTGCTCTGCTCGTAGAGCCCCAGCAGGTTGTGGGAGTAGAGCTGGGGGGTCTTCCCTGGAGGTGGGGGGGGGGGGACAGGGGGGTCAGCGAGGGTCTGGGGGTCCCCAGCCCCCTCCCCAAAATCCCCACACTCACCCGAGACGGACATGAGGACGTTGCCGATGGAGTAGAGCCAGGAGGTGCGGCTGTGGTAGAGCTGAGGGGGGGGACTTCAGGGGGGCTGCGACCCCCCCCTGGACTCCCCAGGCGTCCCCCCCCGGCCCCCCCCCCAGACCTACCAGCTCCAGCGTGGCCTCAGGCTCGCTCTGGTTCAGGATGAAGATCCCCTCCTCCGCTCCCAGGATGAGGTGGGGGTCTGGGGGGGGGGCATGGGGTCAGGGGCCATGTCCATGTTCCCCCCCCCGGCCTCCCCTCACCCCAATATGCCCCCAGGTCCCCGAGGCACCCCAGTATCCCTGATGCACCCCAACGTCCCCGGTGACCCCATCTCATGTCCCCAATGCCCCCCACAATGTCCCCAGTGCCCCCCCAATATCCCCAGTACCCCCCAATGCCCCCACCCCACATCCCCAATGCCCCCCCCGACGTCCTTAATGCACCCCCCCAGCAACCCCAATGCCCCCCCAGTGTCCCCAATGCCCCCACCCCTTGTCCCCAATGACCCCCCCCGATGACTCTGGTGCACCCCACATCCCCAATGCGCCCCATGATGTCCCCACGGGGCCCCAGTGCCCCCCCCCGCCTCTCGTCCCCCCCCCAAACCCACCGTGGGTGGTGGGATGCGTCCAGGTGGTGGTGGCCGTCACACGCAGGGGACACCCATCGAACACCTTCCGGAAGAGGGATCCCTCCTGGGGGGGGCCGGGGGGGTGAGGGGGGGCAGGTATTGGGGTACACCCCCCCCACCAGCTCCCTCCCCAACCCTGGCACTCACATGTGGCCTGGGGGTGGCCCCCCCGTTGTCTGCCGGGACCTGGAGGGGGGATAGAGAGCTCATGGGGGGTCGGTGACAAAAGGGGGGGGGACGGACGGACAGGATTGGGGGGGGGGCTCACCACCCTCCGGTTCTTCTCCGTCTTGGGGGGCAGCAGGGGGGGGTCGTCACTGCAGGGCCCCGACCAGAGCACAGGGTCTGGGGGGGGGACAGAGTGGGGTCAGGGGATGTCCCATGTCCCCAGTGTCCCCCACCCCGGGACCCCAAGATCCCCCCCCAGCCTGCGCCCCCCCCCATCTGCCCCTCATTCCCCGCCCCCTACTCCAACCCCATCCTACCTGAGCTGGCGGCCAGTGGCCCCCCCCGGGTGGGGGCCGGGGGGCAGAGCCCCCCCGCGGGGCCGCTGGCGCATCGCACCAGGGCCGGGGGGGGCGGCTGCTCCAGGAGGGGCCCCCGGGGCCGCGGGCGGGGGTCTTCGGGGGGGCCCTCGGCCGAGCTTGTCCGGAATTTGGGCTGCCAAGTTTGGGGGGGGGGGACAGGGGATGGGGAAACAAGGGGTCAGATGGGGGGCACGGGGGGGGGGGCAAGGCGGGGGGGGCACCCCCTCCTCAGCAAGGTGCGGTTGGGCTGGGGATCCCAGTTCGGGACTGGTGTCTCCCCCCCTCACCCCCAGTTTGGGACTGGGAGCCCCCAGCCCCACCCTGAGGGTCCCCAACCAGTGTGGGGGTCCCCCGGCCATTGGGGGGGGGGGCACTTACCTTGGGTGGCAGCGGGGGGGGCACATCGTGGGGCAGCGTGGTACTAGGGCAGAAAGCAGCGTCAGCGGGGGGGGGGGGGAACAGGGGTGGTCCCCAAATTGGGGGGGGGGGGTCGGGGTTGGGGACAGGGGACGCTACCTGTTGGGGTCAGCACGGCTGGGACTGTTGGGGGGGGAGAGAGAGGAGGAGGGTGAGACGGGAATACATGGCGGGGGGGGCACAGGGGACCCCCACCCTGCTGAGTGGGGACGATGTCCAGGGGATGGGATGGGGGTGCAGGGTGACATGGTGGGGGGGGGGACAGGGTGACGTCGGGGACGGTGTCACCCACATGTCGACGTCGTCGTAGTCGTCGTCGTCATCGGAGGTGTCGTCCCTGCGAGCAGGTGGGCATGAGGCCATGGCCCCCCCCTCGGCCTGGCTTCCCCCCCCCGCAGTGTCCCCTCTGTGTCCGCCCCCCACGATCCAATGTCCCCTCCGTGCCCCCGTGTCCCCCCCCCCATTCCCTCTCACCGTGTGCTGCCTTCGAACCCTGTCCCCCCCATGTCGGGGGGGGCGGCCTGACATGTCCCCCATGTCCCCCCCCCGGTAGCCCCCCACTCCCCGTGTCGCCCCCGGTGCCCGTGTGTCCCCCCCCCGTCCCCTCTCACCGTGTGCTGCCCTCGGACCCCCCCACTCTCCTGCCGCAGCCGGGCTTTGCCGAGGACACCTGGGGGAGATGGTCGGGGGGGGGGGGGCTGCTAACAGGGGAACCCCCCCAGCCCCTCCAGGAGGACCAAGACCCCCCAGAAGACCCCAGACACCCCCAAACCCCTTGGTTCCCCCCAAGGGACCTCCAGCCCCACCTCATTCCCCTCTGGCTCCCCACAGAGCCCCCCCCCCGAATCCTCAGAGCTCCCCAGGGACCCCCAGAGCCCCCCCTCCCAACCCTCAGGGCTCCCCAGGGAACCCCAACCCTTCCAGAGCACCCCCCAGAATCCCCAGGGACCCCCAGAGCCCCCCCAGAACCCCCAGAATCCCCAGGGACCCCCAACCCTTCCAGACCCCCCCCCGAACTCCCAGGGCTCCCCAGGGACCCCCAACCCTTCCAGAGCCCCCCCAGAACTCCCATGGCTCCCCAGGGACCCCCAGAGCCCCCCCCCCCAGCACCCCCAGGGCTTCCCAAGGACCCCCAACCACTCCGGAGCCCCCCCAGCCCCCAATGTGGGTGGGGGTCCCACATACCGGGTGCGCGGGGGGGTTGCCCTCCTTCCGCCAGCACGGGCCCCCGCCGAGGGGTTGCACTGTGGGGACGGGGTGACGGCATGGGGACATGGGGGGGGGACACATGGGGGGGACATGGGGGGGGACGGGGGACACAGGGATGGGGGACAGGGGGGTACAGGGAATGTGGGGGGGGCACAAGGGATGGGGGGACACAGGGGTAGGGGTTGTGGGGACACAGGGGATACGGGGGGCACAGGGGGTGTGGGGGCACAGGGGACATGGGGACACGGGGGGGACACTCTTGGGGGTGGTGGGGGACACTCACGGTGGGGGCCGGGGTCACAGCGGCCGGGGGGCAGGGGCCGGTGAGTGGAGTGGATCCGGCGGGGCACGGGGGGGGGCAGCTGCGAGATCGGGGGGTCACAGGTGCCCCCAGTGCCCCCCAGTGCCCCCCAGTCCCCCCCATGTCCCCTATGTCCCTCACTCCAGTGGCCCCAGTGCCCCCCCATCCCCCCCAGTCCCTCCCCAGTGCTCCCAGTCCATCCCAGTCCTTCTGCCCACCCAGTGCCCCCCGGTGCCTCTGCCCAGTGCCCCAGTCCTTCCCAGTGCCCCCCCAGTCCAGTCCCCATAAGACACCCAGTGCTCCCAGTCCCCCCCAGCCAACCCCAGCTCCTCAGTCCCCCCCAGCCCAGTGACCCCAGTCCCCTCCAGCGACACCCAGTCCCCTCCAGTCCCCCCAGTCCCCCGCCGTGTCCCCTGCATCCCTCACTCCAGTTGCCCCAGTGCCCCCACCATCCCTCCCAGCACTTCGAGCTCTCCCCAGTGTCCCACCTCATCCCTCCCAGTTCTGTGCCCCAGAGCTCCCAGTCCATCCCAGTCCTTCTGCCCCCCCAGTGCCACCCCAGTGCCCCCCAGTGCCTCTGCCCAGTGCCCCCCAGTCCAGTCCCTGTAAGACACCCAGTGCTCCCAGTCCCCCCCCAGGCCAGTGCCCCCAGTCCCCTCCAGCAACACCCAGTCCCCCCCAGTGCCCCAACGTGTGCCATGTCCCTCACTCCAGTGGCCCCAGTGCCCCCCCCCGTCCCTCCCAGCACTTCCAGTTCTCCCCAGTGCCCCCACTCATCCCCCGCAGTCCCTCCCCAGTGCTCCCAGCCCATCCCAGTCCTTCTGCCCCCCCAGTGCCCCCCAGTGCCCCCAGCCCCACCTCGGGCTCCTCCTCCTCGGGGTCGCAGCCCCCCAGGAGCCGCTCGGGATCCCGGAGCTTTTCCAGCAGCTCCAGGGTGAGGGTCCGGCTCAGCCCCGGCTGGGCCACAAACTGGTGCTGGGAGACGGGGACAGGGGACGTGGGGATGGGGTGGGGATGAAGATGAGGATGGGGATGGGATGGGAACAGGGATGGGACGGGGATGAGGATGAGGATGAGGATGAGGATGAGGATGAGGAAGAGGGTGAGCACAGGGACAGGGATGGGATGGGGAGGAGAATGAGGATGAGGATGGGGACGCGGACAGGGTGGGGATGAGGATGATGAGGATGAGGATGGGGACAGGGATGGGATGGGGATGAGGATGATGAGGATGGGGACAGGGATGGGATGGGGATGAGGATGATGAGGATGAGGATGGGGATGGGGACGGGATGGGATGGGGATGAGGATGATGGGGATGAGGATGAGGACAAGGATGGGATGGGGGTGAGGATGATGAGGATGAGGATGGGGACAGGATAGGAGGGGGATGAGGATGATGAGGATGAAGACAGGGATGGGTTGGGGATGAGGATGAGGATGGGGACAGGACAGGACAGGGACAGGATGGGAACAGGGATGGGATGGGAATGAAGGTGATGAGGATGAGGGTGAGGATGGGGACGGGATGGGGATGAAGATGATGAGAATGGGGACAGGGATGGGATGGGGATGAGGATGATGAGGATAAGGATGGAGACAGGATGGGGACAGGGATGGGATGGGGATGAAGATGAGGATGGGGATGGGATGGGGATGAGGAGCAGGGATGCATTTAGGGAGAGGGACATGGGGACAGGAGGGGGACAAGGCTGGGCGATGGGGGGCAGGGCTGGCACCGGGTATGGGGACAGGACGGGGAGCAGTGGCGGGGGGGGGAGTCGGCCGCCCCCCCCCAGCCTGGTTTGGGGGTCCCGGGGGGGGTCCGGGGGGGCTCACGCTGAGCATCTTGGCGGCGCTGGGCCGTTTCTTGGGGTTCTTGGTGAGGGTCACCTTGACGAAGTTGTGAAAGGAGGGGGACCTGGGGGGGGACACACACACGGTGAGGGCTGAGGGGACCCGCTCCACCCTGCCGGGGGGGGGGTCCAGCCCCTCCAGCCCCCCCACTCACCACTTGGCCTTGTCCTTCAGCTTGGGGGGCTGGTACCCGCTCTTGGACATCAGGAACAGCACCCTGGGGTGGGGGGAGTGGGGGGAGAGGGGCATGTCAGGGGGACCCCTCCCCACCCATGGGTGCCAGGGGAGGGGGGGGGGTGTGGGGGGGTCCCCGCTCACCGCAGGGGGTGCACGTCGAACATGGGGGGCTGCAGCTCGGCCAGCTCCACGGCAGTGATGCCCACCGACCAGACGTCGCAGAGCTCGTTGTACCCCCCCTTCAGCTCCACCGCTGCCACCTCGGGGGCCATCCTGGGGGGGGGAGGGAGGGGCACGGGGAGGAAGGGGGGGGCAGTGTGGAACCGACCCCCACCACCACCCAGGACACCCCCCCCATCCCCGGACCCCCCCTCACCAGTACGGGGTGCCGATGAAGGACATCCGACGGGCGAAGGTTGCGCTGATCTGCGCCGCGATCCCGAAGTCGGCTGGGGGGGGGGCGGGGGGGGTATGAGGGATGGGGGGTCCCGCAGACACACACCCCCCCCCAGGACCTAGACACCCCCCACCAGCCCCCCCCCGGAGGGGAGAGGACCCAGGCGTCCGGGCTCCAGCCCCCCCTCACCCTGTTTCTCCCCCAGGCATCCGAGGGGCCCCCCCCCGACACCCAGCTGCCGCCAGCACCCCCAGCCCCCCCCTTTACGCCCCAATTCCTTATTGCCCCCCCCGGCCCCCCCTTTACGCCCCAATTCCTTATTGCCCCCCCAGTCGCCCCTTTACCCCTCCATTCCCCACTGCCCCCCATTGCTCCCAGCCCCCCATAGCCCCCCAATTCCCCACTGCCCCCCCCCCCAGCACTCACCCAGCTTCACCTCCCCGCTGTCATTGATGAGGATATTGGCTCCCTGCAGTGACGGGATGGGGTCAGCGCGTTCCCCCCCCGGCCCCCCCAATGTGTGACACACACCCCCCAATGTGTGTGCCCCCCCCTTGTTCCCCCCCCCTCCTTGTCCCCCCTACCTTGATATCCCGGTGGATCTTGCCCTGGGAGTGCAGGTAGGAGAGCCCCTGCGAGGATGAGGATGGGGGTCAGCCCCGGGGGGGGGGGTGTCCCGGGGGGGGTCCCGGGGGAGGGGGGGGGCCGGGGGGGGCCGCTCACCTCCAGGGTCTCCCTGCAGACATAAGCGATCTGCGGCTCCGAGAGGGGTCCCGTCACTGTGGGGAGGGGGGCTCAGCGGGGGGACCCAGGCATCCAGGACACCCCCCCCCCAAGAATGGGGGAACCCCAAAATTGGGGGTCTCAGCCCAAAAGTAGAGGGCCCGGACGCTTGGGCCCACAGCTGGCTGATGGAGGGGGGGTGCCCGGACTCGTGCCCCCCCCCGGCGTGCCTCAGTTTTCCCCCTCCCCGTACCGTGGTAGATGTCCTGCAGAGACCCCCCCCCGCACAGCTCCATGCAGATCCACAGCTTGTTGCACCTGCGCGGGGGGGAAGGGGTTAACGGGGTGCTTGGGGGGGGGATTGGGGTACCGGGGGGGGGGGGTTGGGGGGGCACCAGGGAAACACAGAGGGTGTTGGGGAGGGGGCAATGGGGGTTTAGAGGAGGGAGGTTGATGGGATTTGGGGGGAATTTGAGGGATTTGGGGGGAATTTGAGGGGTTTGGGGGGCTGGGGGGCGATTTGGGGGGGTGGGGGGATTTGGGGGGGCTTCGGGGGGGTTCGGGGGGACCCTCACCAGCTGTAGCTGCCGAAGTAGGCGATGATGTTGGGGTGCTGGCAGGAGCGGACCATCAGGATCTCCTGCTGCAGCGTGGCGCGGTCGTCGTCTGGGGGGGGGCAGAGGCTTGCGGGGGGGGCGGGAGGGACACCCCAGGGGTCCCAGGGGGATCCCGAGGGGTATTGGGGGGTCCTGGGGTGTCTTGGGGGGTCTCGAGGGGTATTGGGGGGTGCTGGGTGGGTCTCAGGGGGGTCCCAAGGGGTATTGGGGGGTGCTGTGGGGGTCCCGGGGGGATCCCAGGGGGTCCCGAGGGGTATTGGGGGGTCCTGGGGGGGTCTCAGGGGGGTCCCGAGGGGTATTGGGGGGTCCTGGGGGGGGTCTCAGGGGGGTCCCGAGGGGTATTGGGGGGTCCTGGGGGGGTCCCGAGGGGATCCCAGAGGGTCCCAAGGGGTATTGGGCGGTCCTGGGGGGGGTCCCGGGGGGATCCCAGGGGGTCCCGAGGGGTATTGGGGGGTCCTGGGGGGTCCCGGGGGGATCCCAGGGGGTCCCGAGGGGTATTGGGGGGTCCTGGGGGGGTCTCAGGGGGGTCCCGAGGGGTATTGGGGGGTCCTGGGGGGGTCTCAGGGGGTATCTGGGGTATTGGGGGGAGGTCCCAGGGGGTATCTGGGGTATTGGGGGGGTATTAAGGGGCCGCAGGGGGTAATGGGGGGGTCCCAAGGGGTATCTGGGGTATTGGGGATCTCAGGGGGTCTCAGACACTGGGGTCCCCGCCGCGGGGGGGGTCCCTCACCTGCCTCCATCTTGACAACCTTGATGGCGGCCAGCTCACCCGAGGCTTTGCTGCGGGCCTGGGGAGGGGGGGGACAGGGGATCAAGGCCTCCCAGTACCTCCCAGTACCTCCCAGTGCCTCCCAGTTCCCCCAGTGCCGGATGTGTCGGGGCCTCACGCCTCCGGTAGCGGCAGTGAAGGAGTGGGGGGGGTCCCCTGGGGCTGCGGGTACCAGCAGGAAGGACCAGGGTGGGGAACTGGGAGTACTGGAGGGGAACTGGGAGCATTGCGGGGGGGCTGAGAGCTTTGGGGGGGGGGACTGAGAGCATGGGGGGGGCTGAGAGCATGGGGGGGGACTGAGAGCATTGGGGGGGGACTGAGAGCATTGGAGGGGAATTGGGAGCACTGGGGAGGAACTGGGAGCACTGGGGGGGAACTGGGCGTCCCTTTGCAGGCAGGGGGGTACCTCTCACCACGCCCCCCCGCCCCCCACCCCAAGGACCCCGGTGCGCAGGTGGGGATGCCAGGGTCCCCCGTACCCCAGGGCCAATTTTTTTTTGGGGGGGGGAGGTGTCACAGGGGTCACCCCCCCCTCCCTACCCCCCAAACCCCAGACCCATGATTTTTTTTTTGGGGGGGGGGGGGGGGTTCCCCATCACCTTATAGACCTCCCCGTAGGTGCCGCCGCCCAGGCGCTGCAGAACCTCGAAATCTTCCTGGGGGTCCCGGGTGGAGATGCGAAGGTGATGGGGGTCCATGTCGGCGGCCCCCACCACCCCACCCACCCCCCCCCCACCACCCCACAACCCCTCGGCACCCCACACCCCCCCCCCACCGGTGCGAGGCCGAGCGGCGGGAGGTGGCGGGAGGTGGCGGGAGGTGGCGGGTGTCCCCCCCCCACCCCCACCCCCCTCGCCGGCCCCCCAGAAGGCACCGCGGCGGAAGGGGAAACTGAGGCACGGCCCACTGGGGACACAGGCATCCGGGTGCTGCCCCACCCCACCCCCCCCGCCCTGGTTTCGGGGACGGTGGGGGCACCAGGTTGAGACCAGCGTGTTCCCCACCCCCCCCAAGTCTGGGTCCAGTTCAGCCTCACTTTGTGCCCAGTGCGATCCCGGTGTCACCCCAGTTTGATCCCAGTATCCCACGCTAAAAGACCGGTTTGGCCTCAGTGTGGCCCATCTGCCCCCCCCTTCCCCGCACCCCGGTGTACCCCACTGCATCCCAGTGCCACCCCCAGCCTGACCCCAGTATGGCCCAGTTCATTCCAGTGTGACCCCCCCCTCCATCCCCAGTATGGCCCAGTTCATTCCAGTGTGACCCCCCCCCTCCATCCCCAGCATGGCCCAGTTCATTCCAGTGTGACACCCCCCCCCCCCATACCCAATAGGACCCAATCCATCCCAGTGTGACCCCCCTCTCCAGCCCCAATAGGGCCCAGTCCCTCCCAGTGTGACCCCCTCTCCAGCCCCAATAGGGCCCAGTCCATCCCAGTGTGACCCCCCCTACCCCCAGTATAGCCCACTCCATCCCAGTGTGATCCCCCCCTCCACCCCCAGTACGGCCCAGTCCATCCCAATATGACACCCCCCCGCATTGACACACACACCCCCGCAGTGTGGCCCCAGTTTGGCCCAGTCAGACCAGGCCGACACCCCGCGCCTGTACTGGGTAGAGGCGCTGTGGGCGTGGCCCGGCGCTGTGGGCGTGGCCCGCGGGGCCTCGATAGGCGGGCCCCAGCGCTGTTGGGCGGGGCCTCTGTGTGTGGGCGGGGCCATTGGGTAGAACACGCGTCCGCCTCGTCCCGCTCTCGGTTCCTTCTGCGCCTGCGCACCGCTCCTTTACCCTCCCCCTCCCTCGTGTCGAGTCCTCCACCGTCCCGTCGTGCCCGGCGATCGCCCGCGCCGGAAACGGAAGTTACCCCGACCGCCTGAACCGGGTACCACCCTTCCGTTTCCGACGGTGCCGTGGGTCATGGCGCTCTTCGAGCAGATGCGGGCTAACGTGGGCAAACTGCTGCGGGGCATCGACCGGTACCGGCGGGGCGGGGACGGCGGGGGGAAGCCCCCGGGGTGGGGGGGGGCGGGGGTTATCGAGCGGGGACGGCGGGGTGGGGGGGGGTGGACTGGGTCCCGGGGCCGGTTCCTGGCACGGTAATGGCGGCTCATGGGCCGGTAATGGCGGGGGGACCGGAGGGAGGATGTGGAGGGGGTTGGGGGTGACCTGGAGCGCTGAGGGGATCCCGGGAACGGTGTGTTGGGGTCGGCGGGGCTCGGTACCGGGTTGAGAGTGATCCGCGGGACGGTAACGAGGGGGGCGGCGGGTTTCCCGGTGGGGTGCGGCCGTCCCTTCCCCGCAGGTACAACCCCGAGAACCTGGCCACGCTGGAGCGTTACGTGGAGACGCAGGCCAAGGAGAACGCCTACGACCTGGAGGCCAACCTGGCCGTGCTGAAGCTGTGAGTGGGGCCGGGGGGGCGGGGGAGGGGGTCCTGAGGGGTCCTGGGTGGGGGGACACGCCACGTCACCGATCCCCTTTCCCCCCCCCCCCCCAACAGGTACCAGTTCAACCCCGCCTTCTTCCAGACCACCGTCACCGCCCAAATCCTGCTGAAGGCCCTGACCAACCTCCCGCACACCGACTTCACCCTCTGCAAGTGCATGATCGACCAGGCCCACGTATCCCCCCCCACAGCCGGGGGGGTCCTGAACCCCCCCCCAGCCCCTGAACTCCCCCTGCCTCCAGCCCCTGAACCTCTCCCCCCACCGTGGTCCCCAAACTCCCCCCTCAGCCCCCTCCGCTCCTCCCTGGTGGGGGGGTTCACCCCATGGGACCCCTCATCATCTGCCTGTTGACCTGGAGAGATGAATTTAGGGACTTGGGGGGGGGGGGGGGGCTGATTTGGGGGAGCAGCTGCAGAGGTGGGGGTGGCGCAGCTCTGGGCCCCTCTCCCCACATTTTCCTTGACCCCCCCCGGCCGCAGCAGGAGGAAAGGCCCATCAGGCAGATCCTCTACCTGGGGGAGCTGCTGGAGACCTGCCACTTCCAGTCCTTCTGGGTGAGTCTTGCTCAGGGTGGGGGGCACCCCAAATCTAGAAGGAGTTGGGGCGCTCTCCAGCTCTCGTTATCTGCCCTCCCCGGGGATGTTAACGATGCCCGCTCCCCCCCCCCCCCCCCGCCTTCTGCAGCAAGCTCTGGATGAGAACATGGAGCTGCTGGATGGGATCACCGGCTTCGAGGACTCCGTGAGGAAATGTGAGGGGGTTTGGGGGGGTCCTGGGGGGGCACAAGGTGTGGGGGGGTGGGCCGGCAGCTGACGTGGGGTCTCCTTCTGCAGTCATCTGCCACGTGGTGGGGATCACCTACCAGCACATCGACCGCTGGCTGCTGGCTGAGATGTTGGGGGACCTCTCGGGTAAGGGGGTGACCGGAAGGTTTGGGGAGGGGGCCGGGGGGGTGGGATGAAGACTGAAGCCCCCCCCATATCCCCCCCCACTCCAGAGGCTCAGCTGAAGGTTTGGATGAGCAAATACGGGTGGACGGAACCGGAGCCCGGGCGGATCTTCATCTGCAACCAGGAGGAGAGCATCAAACCCAAGAACATTGTGGAGAAGATCGACTTCGACAGTGGGTGTCGGGGAACGGGATGACCCCCCCCCCCACCTTGGGGAGACCCCTGACACCCCCCTCACTCTCTTCCTTCTCCCGCAGGTGTCTCCAGCATCATGGCATCCTCCCTCTGAGCCCCTCGTTTTTGCTGTCGTCATCCCCCCCCCCCTCCCCCATTTAACTTCGGGCTCTGCCAGTAAAGGAGAAGCCTCCAGGGAGCTGTCGTCCATTTGGGGGGGGGCTGGGGGCGGGGCCTGGGGGGGTGACACACACACCCCTTCCCTGGGGATGCAGCTTGGTTTGGGGGAACACGGGGAGGGGGGGCAGATTCCCACCTCCGTGGGGTGGGAGTACTGCTGCTGGGAGAGGCCACGCCCCCTCAGTGTGTGGCCACGCCTACGCGGCTGTGGTCACGCCCACTATGAATATTGATGATCTGACTTCGCGGGGGGGGTCAAGTCGCCGTGTGGATGCACACAGGGTTTTGGCGTTCATGAATATTAACGAGGGCGTCGGCCCTTAGGGGTGTGGCTGCTGAAAGCGAGCGGTGTCGGGGCTGTGAATATTAATGAGGCTCGCCCGCCCACTCGTGCATATTGAGGCAGGGCGGGGCCTGGAGGGGCGGTGGGCGTGTCTGACCGCGGGGGGGCGGGGCGTTAGGGGAGGGGGCGGTGGGCCAGTCCCGCGGAGGGAAGGGGGGGGCGTCGCGCGGCGCATGCGCGGCGGTGGGCGGGCCGCCCCGGGCGTGGCGGGCGGCGCATGCGCAGTGGCGGGCGGCGGCGGGGCGGGCGGCTGAGGGGAGCAGAGCCCGGTCGGCGCGGCAGGAGCGATCGCAACCGCCATGGTGGATTACCACAGCGCCGGGCAGCCCTACCCTTACGGCGGTAATGGGCCCGGCCCTAACGGCGATTACATGGCCCAGGAGGATGACTGGGACCGCGACCTCCTCCTCGATCCCGCCTGGGAGAAGCAGCAGCGCAAGGTGGGCCCGGGGTTCGGGGCGGGGGGGGGGGCTCCTGAGGCGTCAGGGCCTGGGGAGGGGGAGACTGAGGGGTCTGGGAGTAGGGGTTAGGGCTGAGGGGGCTCCTGAGGGGTCGGGGGGGGGGGGGTTGAGGGGACCCTTAAGGGGTCAGGGACTATGGGAGAGGGGGTCTGAGGGGAATCCTGTGAGGGGTTAGGGACTGGGGGGGGGGGTGTCTGAGGGGACTCTTGAGGGGTTAGGGACTAGGAGAGGGGGAGCTGAGGGGGCTCCTGAGGGGTTAGAGACTGGGGGGAGGGCTGAGGGGACCCCTTAGGGATTAGAGACTGGGGGGGAGGGGGCTGAGGGGATCCCTGAAGGGTCAGGACCTGGGGGAGGGGGTCTCTGAGGTGAAGCAGGTGCTGGGGGGAGCCCCTGAGGAGGGGGCGGTGGGCCTGGAGATTGGGGTGGGGGAGGCTCTAGAGGGGCCCTTCCCGGGGGGGCAGGAGCTGGGGGGGACGACGACGACACTGTGGCCTGGGTGTCGCAGACCCTGCGGTAGGAAATAAGGGTGCTGGGGGGGCTCTGAGAGGGGGGGAGCCATAGGGGAAAGGGGGGGGGGGCTGTGGAGAAGGAGGGGATGACAGGGGATGTTTGGGGGGAGCCACCCCAAGGGGATATCTGGGGGTGGTGGGGAGGGGTGACGGGGTCCTGGGGCCCGAGGGATGGGGAGCACTGGGGGTGTGTGGGGCTGGGCAAGGGGGGAGAGCTTTGGGGGACACCAGGGGGCTGCACTTTGGGGGGCTGGCACGGACAGCCCAGCTCTGAGGGTCTCTCCGGGGTGGTGCCACCCCGGGGCGAGGCTCCCATGCCGGGGGGGGGCTGTGGAATAAAAACAGCCTTCTCCCACAGCTGGCTTCAGAAAATCCCACGTCCCCCTCTCCGGGGGGCAGCTTCAGCCAGAGTGTGGGCCGAGGAGGAGGGGGGGGCAGCTGGAGGGGCGAGACACAGCCAGAGCCCGGGTGTAAAAACGTCCGGAGGGAAGGATCCGCTCCCTGGGACAGGAATGGGGAAATAAGGGAGAGGATAAAAGGGCACTGGGGGAGAGGCAGCGGTGGGGAGGGGCAGGTCGAAAGGCACCGTGGGGAGAGGGCGACATTCCCGGCACACTCAGCGCCTCACTGGGGGTCTTGGTGAGAGGCTGGGGGGGTCCACCTGTGCCACACCCCAATGCCAGGATCCTCCGGTCCCTCGTGGCGTGGCAAAGCCTGCTTGCCACAGCATGGCCGGGACCCGTCTCTCCGGCAAGCACTGGGAGTTCTGACCTGCTACCACCTTCCTCCTGGTTAATAATTGGAAACCGTTTGCGGGAAGACAGCGAGGTGGCCATGTGCTACTTTTGTTTAATTGTCTTAATTGCAGGTTATTTAGAAGGGAGCGGGGTTCGCGGAGGGGGTTTTGGACCCGGCAGGCGGAGGAGCCAGCTGAGGGGGGACGTGGCTGCCCAAAGAGCAGACCCCCCCCCCCCTCCCTGGGGCTGGGAGGAGCAGCATGGGTCGCCACGCCGGTGCAGACACCTGTATAAACTCAGAAATGTGAACGCTGGGTTTCTGTTGCCATAGTTACACTGGGTTTTTAAAAAAAAAAAAAAAATCACAGCTAAATGGCATAATTTTTGGTGAAGGAAGCACGTGCCAGGCCTCCTCCTCCCTGGAGCGGTGCTTCAGCCAGCCCCAACCCGCCGCTTCCCAGCAAGTCTGGGGCCATAACATATGTTTTTTTGCTGTCGGCCTCGGTTTTTACGAGCTTTTGGGTCTGTTGGTGCTAAATGCCTAAGTTTCCCCGCGGTGGGGCTGGATGCTGGGACTGTGGGGTTCCGGAGGAGCCGGGACTGAGCTGCCGCCGGGTTTCCCAGCCCTGCCTTGCTGCAGGCTCACGTGGAGAAGGAGACACAATATTTAGAGAGGGTTTTGGCTGACGTGCGGCTTGGTAGAACCGTCGTGGAGCTGTTTAGTCTCGAGGGGAGTGAGGCTAGGAGGGTGAATCGCACTGTGGCTCGCAGCCCAAGCTGCCGAGCGCGGGTGAGCCGGCATGCCGGCGGATGGATGATGTTTGTGAGCCAGCGGTTATAAATTCCAGCTGGTTCAAAGGCAAGGCTTCGTTAGCTTTGGGCGGAGAGCTGGCTAATTAGCAGGCTGCAACCCCCCCCCCCTTGCCCCGATTTGGCACCCAGCCCATCAGAAGCGTTTCCTGGGTCGTTCGCCGGGTCTGGCCATCCCCCTCTCCGTCCTCCCCTTCTCCATCCGCAGCCGGCGGTGAGTTTGCCTCTGTGTTGGTTCTTCATCTTCTCCTCCTTCTCCTCTGGCGAGGGGACAGGCACTGACACACTGCCCGGAGCGGAAAGCTGCCGGCTACTCCAGGAATTCGGGGATCCGGCTCCCCTGTACATCCCTGCTCCCCTGAAGGGGAGGATGAGGCTCAAAGTCAGCCCTGGTCCTTGCAGGAGGAATAGATGGCATTGGAAACGGTTCCTCTGCAGGTGTCGGAAGGACCAGCATGCTCGTCTTCAAGTTAATTAATTTTTTTGGAGTGGTTTTGTGTCTTTTTGATCTCGAGGGAAGCTGCCGACGTGCCAAACGTCCCGCTCGGCCGGGGCTGACTTTGGAGAGGGAAGGAGGCGGCGAGCTTCAAGCCTCAGATCCCTTCAACATCTGCTTTGCTGAAATGGAAACGACCGAGGCCTCATCCCGTCCCTTGCGGGGGGAAAGGCAGCCAAGATGGAAGGACAGGGACGTTCCTGCTTGGAGCGTGCCGGTGTGGAGCCATCCCAACGGCTGTGGTTTTGCCGCTGGTATGTGTCCAGTCCCCGGGGTTTCTCCTCTGGAATCTCAGCTATGTGGCTGGAACAGCAGGGCACGATCTGCCAGCGTCCCTCCTTCCTGGCGTCCCTCCTTCCCAGCATCGGCAAACACGCCGGAAAAAAAGGGAAATTACTGCCAGTGCGCGGCCTTAAATAGACGTGCATGCTCCCGGCTTCCTCCCGCTTCCAACGTTGGTGGTACTGGAAAAATAACTCAGGGAAAACACAATGTCCTTGAGGGCCTACAGGGTGATAAAGAGCCTGCAGGGCGATAACGAGCCCACGGAACAGTAATAAGCATGGTTTGGGAGATGCTTGTCCCACAGAGTGAACGCCTGCTTCTCGCAGCGTCGTCTCACGCACTGGAGTCATTAATTGCACCCGCCGCTGGCTCATCAGATTCGAGCTGCCCTGTGCCGCTTAA
The DNA here is from genome assembly GCA_037953605.1 of Necrosyrtes monachus. NCBI lineage: Eukaryota > Metazoa > Chordata > Aves > Accipitriformes > Accipitridae > Necrosyrtes > Necrosyrtes monachus. The sequence continues at coordinate 998,982 of JAZGTQ010000157.1, read as the reverse complement.
CGACCTCAGCATGTTAACGAGGCCGGGCCCACGGCTGGGGCTGGTGTCTTGCCTGCGGCGGGGATGAACGGCGAGGACCGGCGGACAGAGTCGCTCGTGGCTCGAGGGGTTTAATGCCAAGCAGCAGGGGCTTCGCCTTGCCTCCACCGAGAGCACAGACGTGATGGAGGAGCGGCTGCTTCTCCGCTGCCCGGCTGGATTCTTGGTTTCTCTCCAAAAACAAAACATCCGGCCCCGAGAGCCCTACGCCTCCTCAGAAAACATCGCCGGCATCCTTGACTCCCTCCAGCTCGTGCGCAGCGGCTTTGAGGCTCATGCCTGGAGCAGGATTCACCTTTAAACCCTCCTTTGGAGAAAAATGCTCTCTGCATCCCCGTTTTCCTCGCCCTCAGCCTGTCACTGATGTTTTCCTGGCGTTGGAGATGGCTTTTCCAGAGCGTGGAAAAGCCCCCATGTTGCATTCACCCCCTTTTTCTTCCATGGGATTGCTCATACGTAAAAACCCAGTGGCGATTCCTGGTGCGATGGTATAAAGATTCTCGTCCCAATGGCTGGGGTCGGGTGTGTTTTTCTCCTGCGCTTAAGCCCCTTTCAGGCTACCTGGCTCTCTTTTTTAAAAATAATCCGCCTACGTAATCCCACTGAGGCAATTTTTCAATCCCAAATTGGATCCTTGACGGCAGATTACTTACCTGGTCGTGGTGGTGGCGGCACGTTAATGCCTGTTTAATGACACAGACCTGCCAGGCAGGAGCCCTGGTTACGCAAAGAGCCGGAGAAATGCTCTGGCAGCGTTCTCCACGGTGCCCAAACACGACGGCTCTTCCTAACAAGGAGGACTGATGACTGGGGATTGGGAAAGAAGGATCTGGGGACCCTGCACTCCTCCTGGGAGCCACTCGCACTGCCAGGACAAGGGGTGCCGGTTGGTGGTATAAACGAGCGGTAATTCCTCCATCTGGACATTTGGCTTGGTAATACCTCTGCTTTTCTTTTTTTTCTTTTCTGTTTTTTTGGCATGTTTGCAGCCTGTGCTTGAGCCTCTCCTCCCACCTCGGGCAGGGTAGCGACAGCGCCTGGTTTTAGGGGAGGTTTTAGGGGAGGAAACCAGTGGATACAGCAAAGCCGGACCCGTCCGCACTGGAGAGGACGAAGAAATTCCCTGTCATTTCCCATGATCTAATGAGCCAAACTCTTCCAGGAGCTCATGTTTAGCCCTAGAAACGCACTGCTGGAAAAACCTCCTGTAAAGCTCGTACATGCCGAATATCTGGACGTGCCAAACTCCCGGCTGAGGCGGGCCGGAGCCACTGCACGGCGGGCAACGCCCGGCTCAAGGAAAGGTGTGCCGGCTCTCGGCGCGGAGCTCCTTGTCCTCGTAGGAATGCGGGTACACCCGGCCCTGACTCACCTGAGCCCTTATCTCCCCTAAAAACAGAGGCAGCGGAGCCGACAGCATCACCCTGGCTTGGACCCAGCCCCCGAGCAGGAGGAATTTCGCCTCTTTACCCCCACCCAGACCCTCAAAATCTGGCTGTGGCGTGCCAGACTCCGGTGAGGGTTTGCCGCGGGGGGCCGTGCCTCCCCCGGCTGCTTCCTGCTGCTGTCCTCCTCCGAGTTAGCTGCTTTCTCCCCAAACAGTCGAGCCAAGAGCCTAATAAGGGAAAAGAATGAGGAGAATCTCCATGGTCCAGCCTCCCCCCGGCCCGTCCGGTAGCAGCAAATTAGGAAAAAAAAAAAAAAAAAAAAAAAAAAAAAAAAACCAAAAACAACGGCCCACGACGAGGGAAATGACGAGTGACTGGAAATGCCTGGCAAGTCGGGAGCGGACCTGGGCTGTGCCAAGCCAGCGGCTACCCACCCATCATGGTGTTTTGGGATGCTATGGTGGCATAATCACCTCGAAAGGCAAAGCCTGGCAGTGGTCACCAGGCCCGGCTGGTAACGAAGCCCTCCTAATGAAGGCAGGACCGAGGATGGGAGACGTTGCTCCTCGGCATCCCTTTTCTCCCCATCCAGACAGAAATCCTCATTTCTCCAGATTTTCATAATTTTTTTTTTCCCCTCTGCTTGAGCTCCGGAGCCACTGCTCCTCAAAGGAAAAGCGGTTTCATAGTCAACCTGAGCCGCTAGCGACCGTAATTAGCAATCCTGCTAATTGCTGGCCGAGGCTGGGCTAATGCAGACGGGTCCCTCGTTCGCCTTCTTAACGCGTTGGGAAATGCCTCCCTGTTTCTTCTCCAGACCTTTGTTTAGTCTCTGCAACATCTTAAGAGCAGGCCGATAACCTGGAGTGCAGGAACGATTTCCTGCCCTAACGAGCTTCCCGTTGGCAGCTCTAACGAAGGGGATACAGCACGGCCGAAGCGGCGGATCTGCCCCGGTATGTTGGGCTCTGCTGGACCCCCCGTTGCCCACTCAAGCCCTCAGTGGGCTCCCTTGGGGTCTCGCTGCCCCTTTCCACGCATGTGGCTGTGTTCAGGCTGGCAACACATGCTCCCATGCTGGATTTTTTTTTTTGCTTAAAACCCTGGAAATGAGACCAGAAGCGTCCGGCCGCTTGTGAGGGGTCTCGTTGCAACCCGCTTCAGAGGAACCGGCGGTCTTATCAGGCTCGTTGCTCCAGGGTTGCCTCAGTCAAGGTTGCTTTCGCCAGGGAAAGTGCTCGTGGGTGAGAAGAAACTATTTTAAAACTAAAAAAAAAAAAAAGCTATTCCAGTAGATTTCTAAATAAAGATACTTTTTTGGGTTTGTTTTTTTTTTTTATTTTTTTTAGGACAGATTATTGTTGGTGGTGACCTAATGGAAAAATACTGATAGGGTTCTGCCCATAAATTTCCCCAAGTAAACAAATGCTCAGCCCTGGGCCACAGCCTCCAAGGACAGCAGAGAGGATTTCAGTCAGGTTTTCAAGTTGGTCTAAAGTCCGTGTCGGTGCTTGCCTTAAAAGGAAGGAAGGCTGCAAAAATACTTCGGGATCGTTCCCGTCTGAGCCGGGCAGAGCCAATGCAGCCCACTGTGCTTGTGGGTGACAGGTGAAAAATAAAAACCCCCTCCCCAGCAAGCGGCCTCCCATTGGCAGCCCCCAGCCCGGCATCTCGCTGGCAGGGCTGGTGACCAGCACCGCCGTGGCTTTTCGAAGCGGAGTTTTGGCTTGTATGGAAAGACGTGCTCAAATGAACCCCTCTCCCGCTCCCCACAAAACCCCCTCCAGATTTGGCAGAGGGAAGGCGAGGTGGGTTTTGCTGGGCACGCTCCTCCCTTCCCCTGTTTTCTCAAGGTTTCCAGGTGTTGCGTAAAATTGGAGGAAGACGGATCCTCCTTCCCCGAGGTGTGCCGGGGTCGGTTTTTCGGTGGGGTTGAGGGGAGGTCTCCCCCCGCCAAGGGGGGTTTGGCTTGGGCTCAGCGCCCAGGGAAGGTGCGGGGCCACCTATTCCTCACCGACAAAGGCGGCTTTGATACAATGCCTGGAAAGCGTTTCTCCAGCGCCTCCGTGGGAAGGAAATTCCAGAAGCATGTGTGGAATCTCCTTTTTTAGTAACTTTTATTCGTAACATATTGCTGCGGGAAAGCTGCTCTCTGCCCGCCAGCCGGTCCTTAAGCTGGCTTCGTTAGGCTTGGCTCATCTCATCCGGCTCGGCTCCGTCCCGAGGCTGCCCGATACAGGGAGACATGCTCACCTGAACTGCTTTTTGGGGTCAATTTGATGGGGTTTAGCTAACGGGCTCCGAGCACCTCAGTGCCGTCCTGCTTAGGGCATAGAAGCTTCAGCTCCGGGGGTGCAGGTCGCCCCAGCTGGTAGAGGGGGGACCCAGGGGGGGAGAGCGAGGGCTCAGCCCGTCAAACAGCCCCCGGCTCGGTGCCGCGGCTCTGCCGTGGCTGCCCGGTAGCCGTCGGAAAAGAAATTCATGGGACTTGGAAGAGATCCGTCATCTTTTGAGGAAATGAGCTTCTGGGGAGGTTTTGGGAGAGCTCGAAGGCTTTTTATTGCTTTCTGCAACTATTTTTAACTCCTTGGCTGTTTCCATAGCGTTTCGGAAACAAGGACAGGCTTTCGGCGCCGCCGCAGAGATGGGGGGACCTCAGCCGGGGCCACGGACGAACGTGGGGGCTGTGGCACGTCAGCTCGGCACGCCGGGCAGCTTCAAAAAGCACCGGGGAGGCCACGTGCCGAAAGGCAACCGTCCCCACGGCTGGCTGTGACAGCTCCTTGGCCGGCAGCGGCAGCCTGATGTATCACGCAGCGGCTCGGCCCTGGCGCCGCGCGGTTTACTATTTTTACGCAGAGCAGCATCCTTGCAAAACCGGAGCCGTACGAGCGAGCACCTCGACGGGGCTGAATCACTCCAAACGTAAAGTGGAAAAATTCCTTCAGAGGTGGAGTTTTATTCCTGTTTTTACGCTTGGTGTGTTTTTTTTTTTTTTTAGCAGCTGCGTACGGGTGGGTTTTGCCACGCTGGGCGTGATTCAGCTCTTGACTCGCCTTTTCCACGTGCCAGGGCTCGCTTCGCAGCTGGTCTCTCCATCAAGTTTCCCCCGGCTGGCATCGCGGCACGCTCCGGTGAGCTCGCCTTGTTTGGCGACAACACCCGGGCACGCCTGGCAGAGGCATGCAGTGGCGTATGACTGTCATTGCTGAGCGGTTGTTCAGGGATGTCTGATGGGCCAAGGTCCTGATAAGCAGCCTGGGAACACCCTCTCTGGCTGCGGATTTACCTCTCTCCTGCCCTTATACGGCCATCTCCTCTCTCCTTGCTGCTGGGATGCTGAGGTAGCCACACCGCCAGCCCCGGGGCAGGTCACAGAGGCAACCTAGCACGTGTGAAATGCCAGATCATAAGGTCCCAGAAGAGAAAAGGTGACTTTTTCCCAGCCGCTGAGCTGCTTGGCACGCTCTCAGTGCTGTGGGGCTGCTCCTCCATGGCACAGGAGAGCTTATCCAGGCTGTCCCGGTCTCTCTGCTGGGACGTGGGCTGCAAAAACAGCTTTAACAAACAGAGCTGCTGCGTTTCCCCCCTGAAGGTGACCCAGCTTTCCTGTTTAAGGTCAATCCTGGTGTATTTGTATTTCTGACGCCGTGAAGCCGGCATCCGGCTCGGGTGAGAAGTGGGCACAGATCCTGCGCTGTTCAGCCGGGTGGATATGGCACTGCGGCGATTGGACGGTGTTTCTTCCCCTAAAATCCTGCCCTAAAAGCAGATATTGGGGTGGAGCGAGCCCTGCTCCTCAAACTGCCGGCTCCAGGGGTCTCAGTGCGGGATGAGCTCAGAGCCGCCTCTGGATTTGCTTCCCAGCCTGGTCTGGGTTTAACCAAAACCTGGCTTAGCACAATCCTGACCCCCTTGCAGCTGGCAGTGCTGCTCCTGAGCCTGGGGGAAACACTTCCCCCTGGTCCTGGTGGGATGAATGGCTCGTTAAAAGCTGTCACTGCAGCATTCCCCGGCCGTGAGCTCACCGCAGCCCACGAGCCGGCTTTGAACAATGCTCCCTGTTCACCAAGCGGCAAGGAGACGGTGGAGGGAGGGGGGACCTGGGTCCATGGATGGACCAACAGGACCATCCGAAACCCAGCCGTGGCCAGTGGGTTCGCAACAGTCTTGGATTGCAGACAGAAGGAGCAGGAGTGATTGCGATTTCACGGTGTAAACTTTGCCGCTTGGTTAACGGTGGTTTGTTTTCCCCCCACGGAGCCAAGGTGCCAGCAGCTACGAGCGCCAATCCAGAGCCTGAGCCTCCAGCTTTTTTGCAATAAAAGCTGCAATTTCAGGCCGTAATTCGGCAGCGCTAACGGCTCCGGGTGGAGCAGCAGGAAATACCTGCTTCGTGCATTATTACCCAGGGCTGGGGTCCGCAGGGGAACCCTGGCTGCAAACTGGGAGCCGGCAGCACCTTCAATGTACATGAATGCCCAGTTCCCCTTTGGGAAATAACGCCCTGCTCCCAGGGAGACCGAGACACATCCCAAAGCCTCGGCGCAAGAATCTGCGCTGTTTGCAGTTCATCATCTTGACCTTCACCAGCCGCTGCCAGCAAATATTTGCTGCCGAGCATCCGAGGTGGGGGGGCGAAGCGGAAAAACCTCTCCCCTTGCTGGCAAAGGCATTACTGCAAACCCCCCCTCCAGCTCCTGGGGCGTGGGTGGGCAGGGCTGGCTGCCTGTTTTGCAGGCAGCTGCCAGCCAGGACATCCTTCCTCCTGCTTGCTTGGCAGAGTCTGGCAGCTTTCATGGGGCGAATCCCCCCATGGGTCTCCAGTGTCCCTGCGGCAAGCAACCTGCCGGAAAGAGAGCGGAGCCGGGGATCCGCCAGTGCCGTGGGGTGGCTTTTGTTCCCGGCAGACGTCACAGTGTGCCGGCAGGGTCCCCGTTTCCCTGTTTATTCTGCAAAATAACACACAAACCCTTAGTCCTGGGGTTTGACAACAACACGGGGGAGGGGTGGGCAAGGGGTTGGAGATGGGGACAAGCAGCACCAGCCTGGGGGGACACGGTGAGTATGGCCCCCGAAAAGGGGGAGTTGGTGTATCGGTTCACAGTGAGGGGCGGTTTCTCCAGTTCCCAGTCTGACCGTCCTTCTCCCTGCCTTGTCCTCGCAGACGTTCACAGCTTGGTGCAACTCCCACCTGCGGAAGGCTGGCACGCAGATAGAGAACATCGATGAGGATTTCCGCGACGGCCTCAAGCTCATGCTGCTTCTGGAGGTGATTTCAGGTCAGTCGCCCCCACTCCGTATTTTTGCTGGGCAGGACGTGTTGGTGTGACCTCCCGTCCCTCCTGCCTGTCATCGTCGATGTCCCCTGTACCTGCGCTATTCAAAGTGTGCAGAAGAGTCCCTGCAAGGTTTATAAAGCGGCATTTGAGGATGGTGGTGGGTTTGTTGGGTTTTTTTAATGTGCCAATATACCTCAAAGCAAGTCTTTTGTACTGTGGCCTCGCCTCTTAAACACTCATCTTCCTCCATGTTCTTTCACTGTTAACCTTAAACAAAAAGCTTTAGTCCTGGCTTCTCCTTTCCAGGGGAACGATTGCCAAAACCGGAGCGGGGAAAAATGAGAGTGCATAAAATCAACAACGTGAACAAAGCCCTTGATTTCATCGCCAGCAAAGGCGTCAAGCTGGTCTCTATAGGAGCTGAAGGTGAGTCTGGACCTCTGGCACGTCTCGGTGGCCCAATCCAGGCCACGGCAGGTAGCAGGAAAACTTGCCAGCTGGCACCAGCACCAGCTCCACCATGTCACCATGAAGCGCGGTCTCTGCCCGCTGCCCCGCAGCGTGACACCGCGAGCTGGTGCGGGGACCCGACGCTGGCACCCGAACGATGTGTCGGCAACGCCTGCCTGCGATTTGCCTGACTTTATGGCAGCGGGCACAGCGGGAGCTGGTATCTTGAAGGCGATATTACACACCCCAGGCGGCGGGTGAGTCACGGCGCTGGGCGGCGTACCCGGATCGTCGGCGTGGGTTTATCGCTGCGGCCGCGGACCGGTCCGCGGTTGAGTCAGCTGGGAGGCGTCGCCGGTCTCGCTGCCGCAAGGGAGTCCGTGCACGCCGTCCGGGAAGTACCAAGCGAGTGCTGCTCGCCGCGTTGGAGCTCAGAGGTTAAAGGTGGCGCAGGCTCCTTCTCCAAGATCACTGCTATTTCGGGGACGCTGTTGCGCAACACGGTTTTGCTGGACTCATGAGAAAAGAGTGGCTCCTTCCAGCCCGCGCCCCAAGCCCGGACAAAGTGAGGCTTGCTAGGCAAAGTGTGAGCTCCCTCTCTCCTGTGGCGAGCTCCGGACACGCTGCAGGAGCCGTCCCAAGGTGTTTCGGTTGATTTTCAGCCTGCAGGCGGGGAGGTTTTACGATCAGTTGAAGGCTTGGCTTCCTCCAGGGCCCATCACACGGGTACCTGCTGCTGCCTTGACTAATTGCCATTGGTGATCAGGTGAAAAAAAAAAAACCTCTAGAAAACCGAAATATTTGCAGCTGCGTTGTTCCAAGTCCTTCTGCCTGCTCTTCCCTTTGAGCCTTGCCCAGTGTTCGTACTGGCAGGAAAAGCGTTATGGTTTAAAAAACAAAATTCCTCCCATTAGATGAGGATCTCTGATTTTCCTCAGTCGCAGGGTTCTCCAGGGCCAGGCCAGCTCCCAACTCTGCCCCAGCTGTGTCGATTTGGTCCGTCCCCATGAAAATCAACCTGGGCAAACGGAGCAAAAAAAAACATTTGCTTTGGTTTTTGTCCGGTTGCACATGAAGCAGAGCGTGTCCTTTGCCTGGGGAACAGGCTCGGCGTCACCTTTGCACCAAACATGTGGACATCGAAGAGTTCACATTGCAAACGCCAGCTTGACGTGGGAGAGGACGCGGCGCCGTCGCGGTCCTGCAAGCCGAGAGCCTGCCAGCTAAAGAGAAGCGGGTTAAACACTGGATTTAATTCCCTCCCTCCCTTGCTCTGAGGTCTCTGTGCTCCTCCCTGGGGCTGGGGGAGAGGATTTCCCGGTCTGCACAGCAGCCAGGACCGCTTGCCTTGGGATTTACTCACTGCTGACAAAGCCCAAGGGCTGCCCTGGAGCTTTGGGGTGGTTTTTGCAGGGGACAGGGCCCCGTTTGGCAGCGGCTCACCTTGCAGAGCCAGTTTTTGAATAGGCTGGAAGACCGCAGCTCGCTCCAAGGTTATATCTTTGAAGTCTTGTCGGCTGGCGTCGCTTGCCTTGCTGGGGAAGACTGCCTGTTCCCGAAACCGGTGCATGTTCCAACTGGTGCCGCATTAAAATACAAGATGTGAGGGTGTGGTGGCGGTTACAACAGCCGTTTATCCACCAAAGTCTCCCACACGTCAGCTGAATGGTTACTGCAGGCAACTGCTCCTTGAGTATCTTGACTTAATCCCTCAACCTCCCCCCAAAACAAGCGCTTGGGTTGCTCAAGAGAGGAGAAATGTCACATCTGCTTGTTCGAGGAGATACCTTCCAGCCTCCCTGGCCAGGAGTGGGCTGGAGCTTCTTGGGAACCGTGGTTCGGTTCTCCTTGGTGGTTGAACAAGCTATCCCATCAGCTTGGGATGCGGTGGGCTGCGGCAGGTCACCGTCCAGACCCGCTGAAGATGCGGCCGGCCCAAGGTCTGGCAGAGACGGAGCTGCGCATTAACACCACCATCGTGAAACTGGGTTTGCAAACGTTTATTTTGGAGGACGCTTGTTCCAGTTCTGGACTTATTTGGTCACGAAAGACATGGGACAAGGATCCGACGTGTCGTGGGTGAAGAGCGAGCAGCACATTATGGGATCGTCTCGTCGTTTCCGACGTACCAGATGAAGGCGCGCAGCGAAATCAAAGCATGGGGTGGGTTGGGTGGCGAGCCCAAATCTGGGCTCTGGGTTGCTGCTCCGGCAGCTCCTGCCTGTTTCTCTGTACCCGAAGGCAAAGCAGGGAGGGGAAGAAGCTGCCTGCATGCCGGTGGCATTCACTGGCATCCTGCTCCCCTGAAGATCTGACGAGCTCCTCGCCTGTCCTTGCAAGCTGCGAAGCAACCGGTGTCTCTCTGGATGTGCTGGAGGGGCAGTCCTAGCGTTGGGCTTCCCAATGAGGTGCTGGAGAGCCGCAGACCTTCCCTGCTGGCTCCCTGCTCCCTCATCTTTTGGAGTTACCCTGTACATGGGAAGGGACAGTGGCCGTCTCCGGCTGCGGGAAGCTGAATGTCTGTTTTTAACCTTTGGCTTTCAGAGATAGTCGATGGCAATGCGAAGATGACGCTGGGCATGATCTGGACCATTATCCTCAGATTTGCCATTCAGGACATCTCAGTGGAAGGTAAGGGGCAGGGATACATGCACCACGGGCGGCATCGCACACTGAATCCACTTTCCGAATCTGCTGGCAAGGCTGCTCCGGCTGGTTTGTGAGCTGCCATGTCCCTTTGCAGAAACCTCGGCGAAGGAAGGCTTGCTACTGTGGTGTCAGAGGAAGACGGCTCCCTACAAGAATGTCAACGTGCAGAACTTCCACATCAGGTAACCCTCCTCGACGGCCGCCTCGGCTCTGAGATCTGCTCCTTCATGCGCTGCAGTAGGCATTAGTGCTGCTCCCCTGGGCTTCAAGGCTCCTCTGAAATATTCAGTGGCAAAGCTTTCAGCACAGTGCGGCTGGAAGGAGAAAATGCAGCTCGTGCTATTTTTTTGTTGTTCTCCTGCTGCGGTTACACCTGAAATCATAGAATAGTTTGGGTTGGAAGGGACCTTTAAAGGTTATCTAGTCAAGCCCATAAATATCTGCTCCTTATCCGGGCTGCCTTTCCTGGAGAGGTTTTCCAGGGTCGGAGGAAGATGCACAATTCATCTTGGCCTTTCTACTGTAAATTAGTGAACCAAGGAGGGGTGGACAAGAGGGATGTCAGGGGATCCATGTGTGCGAATTTAAGCCCTGTGCTGGCACAGGGATCTCACTCTCCCCTCCTCTCTTGCAGCTGGAAGGATGGTCTTGCTTTCAATGCCTTGATCCACAGACACAGACCGGAGCTCATCGAATACGACAAACTCAGAAAGGTAAAACTCGGTGGTAGTGCAGTCTCTTCTCTGCTGCTTTTCTCGACTAAAAACCGAGCTTTGAGCTGGTGGAGAAGCACGGCTGTCTGTCCACCCGTCTGCTTAACTGCCTCAGCAAGGTGTCTGGGCTCCCTGCAGCCCTCAGCCACCAGCCCTCTTCATTAGCTCTTCTCCTCTCTCTAGGATGACCCTGTGACAAATCTGAACAACGCCTTCGAAGTGGCGGAGAAGTACCTGGACATCCCCAAGATGCTGGATGCAGAGGGTAAGCAAGCTCTCCGGGTGCTTCGAGCTGTAACGCGCTGCCGAAGGGTGACGTTGTCCACATGCCATAAACATCCAGGTCCTTGATGGAAGATCCACTCCTTTGGGTGCCAAGGAAGCGTGCCAGCGGCCAGCCTCGCTCGGAGCAGGGGAGGGGGGTGGTTTAACGTCAGGGCACCGTATTTAACACACTTTTCTGCCCATACAGGTATATTTATCTGGCTTTTAAGTGCTGCTTGTTTGTGGGATTCCAGCCTAAAGAGGAGCTGGCTCCTAGGCACAGCGTGGAGAGCGAGCCTGGCTCATGCCAGGGGTGGCGAACATCCCCCTCTCAGTCTAACCCTTGTTGTTCACTTGCAGACATTGTCAACACAGCTCGCCCTGACGAGAAAGCCATCATGACCTATGTGTCAAGCTTCTACCATGCCTTTTCTGGGGCTCAGAAGGTACCAGAGGCAGCTGTGTCCATCTTGCTGTAACATTTCCGACTGCAGCATCCTACACTCATGCGACTTCTCTTTCAGATGGCCGTTTTGTCTCTTGTTGACTTGGGAACCAGGCCTCAGCTGGTTCACATGGGTTTAAAAAGCCACTCGGCTTCCCCAAATCTGTCTGTAATGCGATGCTAGTGCAGCTGGGCCAAGGGGCTGGCAGAGCACCAGCCTGGCACTAACCTGGGGCAGAAAGGAGCTTCCTGAAGCTGCCTGATGAGTCTTGGGAGCTCAGATATATCTCAAAACGAAGCCTCAGCACTTTGCAAGAGGCTGAGCTATTAAGCAGGGGAAGCACAGCGGCAAAAATAACCCCATCAGCCAGCTCTGGTTTGGATCCCAGGTCCCAGCAAGCGCTTGTTCCCCTCCACTGCATGCCCGAGGGGGGTTGAGGATTGCCGTGCCGCTTCTTCACCCTCTCTCCTCCCTTTCTCTCTGCGCAGATATTGTAGGCACTCTCAGGCCCGATGAGAAGGCCATCATGACATACGTTTCCTGCTTCTACCACGCTTTCTCGGGTGCTCAGAAGGTGAGCTTTGCTGGGTGGAGCTGCGCGCTTGGGTCGAGCCGCTACTAACATCGGACCTTCGGTCTCCCGAGGGTTGTTGCGCTGCTGCACGGCTTCTGGAAACATAAAAACGGGGCTGGCTTTAGCTCCGCTTCACTCGGGAAAAGGGCAAAGCATAAACTCCTGTCCAGGAGGAGAGCTGGGCTGGCTCCTGCGCTGGAGAAGTCTTTCCAGGCTTAGCGTAGGTGGGCTTTTGTCACCATACAGGGCAGGAGGTAACCTGGGTAAACCGAGAAGAGCCCGAGTCCTGGTTTGCACCATGACCTGGGTTTCTGATGCATCTCTTCAGCGCAATCCGGGCTTGCGAGAGCTCGAGGCGATGTCTTAAATCAGCTTTACCCGAGGGCTTGGGGAGAGGGGGGGCTGGTGTTCCCTCCAGCCCAGTCTGAGACCTTCGTTAGGGAGACTCGTTAGACCAGCACTCAGAGCCAGGCATGAAATCCGTCATCGTGTCAGGGTGCTGCCTGTCACCGTGGGGTGCCTGGGGAGGGCTCCTGACCTACCTCCCCGCTCAGCACCATCACTCAGCTGCCCTTTCCTTTCCTTCCTTCCTAAACATCTCACGTTAGACCCAAAAGCGGGGTGGCTCGCAGCATGGCAGGTGCGTTTTAAGAGACATTGCTGTTTCAGGTGGATTAGCAATTACCGTTTTGTGCTAATCAGAGGGATTCGGGAAGCGAGTGAGCCTTTCAGACGGCTGGTGGCTGAGAAAGCCATCGGCATGCGAAGACCTGGGGCTGAACCTCAGCTTGTGTGGGAGCAATCCAGGTCTTGATCCGCACAGCTGAATTGTGGTCAGAGTCCTCCGAGTGTGGCCGGTGCCGAGCTCTCGAGGACGGCTGCCCCACGGCACGGGCTGCCACTGCTGCCCACGGCTTTGGGAAGCTGCTGTCCCAAAAGGGGATAAACCCAAAAGGCAGAGACCCCGTCTCTGCATGGCTCCACCGCCGATGGCTGCTCTGCAGGCACTGGCATCGCAGGTTTTACACCGGCTGGAGGTCCTGCGCAGCTGCGGGATGGTTAATAAAGGTTGGGGTTAATTTTCTGGCTGTGTGAACCCCCTGCAGCAGCAGCCTGCATCTGGAGGGCTGGAAATCCCAACCTGGCCGGTGGTTTTTATTCTTGCTGCTCCGCTCCCGGCCGGCGTGCCCTCCTCATCAGCTGGCCTCGATTAGCTGCGGGAACATGTGCTGTTTTCTTCTGCACCGTGCTGGGAGGCGGCAGCGCCTGGCTTCGGCGGGGAGCGTGGCTAACGTAGTTAAGCCGCACCCGGGGCAGCAGGAGGAGCAGCCCAGTGCCGCATCCCATCTCCCTCCTGCCTTTTCCTTGGGTTTCAGACCTCCGATGCCTAGCTTTTCTCTTTATATTTATTTATTTTTACTTTTCCCCCGTGGCGACTTGTTTTTCCTCTTCCCCATCCTTCTGTAGACCCTCTCCACTATTTCTGTTGATGTCTGGCTTTCAACTCCTCTTCTTGGACTCTTTCTGTGCTGCCTACCAAGGTACTCGATCCCCCAGGCTTATCTTTTCTGCCTCCTCCTCACCCTCCCACCCAGTGTAGAGAGGATCTGCCTTCATAGAAGAGCAGAAGACCAAAGGATGGTGCTTAGAGATGGGTAACAAAAAAAAAAAAAACCAAAAAAAAGAGGAGCAGCCTGGGTGTGATGGGCTTTCTCCCACTCCATGGAAAGCAGCGCCCGACCCCGGCAGGGCAGTGCGCCTCCGGATAGAGAGCAGGGAAGGAAAAACACCGGGGCAGCGCAGGTCTCGCTCGTGACAGTAGCACGCTCAGCGTGGCCACAGGCTTCGGGGCTCCGGCACTCGAAACCCGAGTTTGCCTTGTCCGTGAAGCTGTTGGTAAGGTTTGACCCACGATGCTCGTGCGGAGGTAGCGATGCTGGAGCTGTGCTGGAAGTCGCCCGTGATGGTCTTGGGGAGCCTGACTTTCCGCAGCCTCGAAGCCGGGCTGCGTCTCCCCTGCACGGTGCTCAGAGTTCCTCTGCACCCAGCCGGGCTGCCGGAGGGGGATGCTCTGCGGCTCCCAAATCCCCCAGGCGAATCGGAGCGCTGCTCCGGCAGAACGGGTCCGGTTGGGATGGGGACATGTGGGTTGGGGCACCGCAGCTTTCCGCAGCTCTGAATCCTTCCTTGTGCTGCTCTTCCCCTCCAGGCCGAGACCGCGGCAAACCGCATTTGCAAAGTGCTGGCTGTCAACCAGGAGAATGAGCACCTGATGGAAGACTACGAGAAACTCGCTTCTGACGTAAGCCACCCGGCTGCCCTGTCACTGGTGGTGTTGGGGGGACCCGTGCCCCCTAAAACCATCCTCCCTCTGCCGTTCTCCACCTCCCACCCATCAAATCCCATTCCCCCCCACAGCTGCTGGAGTGGATCAAGCGTACCATCCCTTGGCTGGAGGACCGCAGCCCGCAGAAGACCATACAGGAGATGCAGCAGAAGCTGGAAGACTTCCGCGACTACCGGCGTGTCCACAAGCCCCCCAAAGTGCAGGAGAAATGCCAGCTGGAGATCAACTTCAACACCCTGCAGACGAAGCTCCGGCTGAGCAACAGGCCTGCTTTCATGCCCTCCGAGGGGAAGATGGTCTCGGTGAGCAGCTCCTGGAGCATCCTGCGCCGGCGGGGGGGAGTAGAGCTGGGAGACCAGGGGGTGATGAGGTGGAAGGGGGGGTCCAAGCATTCTGAATACTGTGGGTGAGAGCATGGAAGCTGGAGCTGCTATCCTGTGCTCCCAGAGGGGTTTTGGGGATGGATTCCTCTTCCGCTTCTCCCAAAACCCACGCTGATGTAAGACGGGGCTCCCAAACTGGCCAGAACAGCTTCGGAGAGAGAGGAGGGGACCCCGCTGCTGGCGGCGGTGACAATGAGGAGTTGGGGGAAAATCAGTCATTCCCACCCTGGCGGACCCCTGAGCCCGAGGCCCCTCTGCCTTGTCCCCAGGACATCAATAACGGCTGGCAGCACTTGGAGCAAGCCGAGAAGGGCTACGAGGAATGGCTGCTGAACGAGATCAGGCGGCTGGAGCGGCTCGACCACCTGGCCGAGAAGTTCAGGCAGAAGGCGTCCATCCACGAGGCCTGGACCGAAGGTAGTGGGGGGGGGGGGGCACTTTTAGGTGGCGGGGGGGACGGGGAGGTTTTGCGTCCATCGCAGGCGGGTCACCCTGAGAGTGACGAAGTTCTCGGAAAGCGCCTTGACTCTATTAAAATCCGCGAGCCGCCCTGCTTCTCCGGGAGCAGGACGGACCATCCATGCTGTGGACTGCAGCAGCGGGGCCAACGTGGTGGCGAGCTGCTGGTGTGAGCAACCAGGGTCCCTGTCCCCTTTCCCTGCTCTAAGAGCAGCACGTCTCAGGGATGCTCTTTGTTATTTCAGGGTTTCTGGATACGTATCAGCTTGGGCAGGGGGAAAAAGCTGTTCGTTTGGGGTCCGTCTTCTGAGGAGATGCCTCCTGCAAGCCGGAGGACTCGCCTCGGTGCCTCTCCCACCGCATTCAGAGGGGGACAAAGTGTCAGCCCCGCCAGGGAGGTGACAGCCCTCGCTCCTCTGTCCCTAGGCAAGGAAGCCATGCTGAAGCAGAAGGACTATGAAACCGCCACCCTGTCGGACATCAAAGCCCTCATCAGGAAGCATGAAGCCTTCGAGAGCGATCTGGCAGCACACCAGGACCGCGTGGAGCAGATTGCGGCAATCGCGCAGGAACTCAAGTACGTCTCCGCACCCTCGAATACCCCGGGGACCCTGGGACGCTCTGAGCTTTGGCCCCTTCCTCCCTTGCTCTCTGCAAAACCTTTCGTACCGGGGGTCTCACGGCAAAACCCGGACTGTGGCTCACCTCCGAGCGCCGCGCCGGCGGCTGCCTCCTCCGCACAGTGCCCCTATTGTTCTGCCCGTCCCTTCCCCCTCCTGTTTTCTCCGCTGCTAGAATACGGTTATTGTAAGGCAGCCCGGGCAGCCCGGCTCTTTTTTTTTTTCCCCCAGTCAGATAAACTTGCACACAATTAGTACACTGAAAGCCAAAGGCAGGGCCAAGCCATGAATGGAGCCCTTATTCCAGCGGCCCGAGTCACCGACAACCGGGAAACGGGGACACGCGGCTGGGGAGCATGGAAAACGCTGCAGCGAGGAGCGAGGCAGGAGCCGAGGAGCCGTGGCGGCTCAGGCAGGAGCCGGTCTTGTGCGCGCCGGGCTTTTAATGAGCCCCGGCGTCGCTGTCGGCAGAGCTTGCCCTGCTCGCCGCCTCGGCGGGGGCTCCGAAAGCCACTGGAAGGGCCGCTCGTAGCCGAGCGCGTCCCTGCGTCGGGATGTGGCTGGCAGTGATGTGGGGGGACTTAGCCCATCCCGAAGCGGCTCTCGTGGTCCCTTCCAGCCCCAAACTCTGCACCCACCCCATCTCCTCACCCTGCTGCGTTTCTTCCCCCTGCTAAAGCGAGCTGGATTACTACGACTCGCCCAGCGTGAACGCTCGGTGCCAGAAGATCTGCGACCAGTGGGATGTTCTGGGCTCCTTGACACACAGCAGGAGAGAGGCTCTCGAGGTAAGGACAACCCGTCTCCTTGCTGGCTCCCTGCCCTGGACGGAGTGGACAAGGCCACCATGGTGTGGGAGTTTCCTCTGCTCCTAACTCTTCCCGGCCACGTGCAGAAAACAGAGAAGCAGCTGGAAACGATCGACGAGCTGCACCTGGAGTATGCGAAGAGGGCGGCTCCCTTCAACAACTGGATGGAGAGTGCCATGGAAGACCTTCAGGACATGTTCATCGTCCACACCATCGAGGAGATCGAGGTAGGAGGCCGCGGGAGGAGAGGTGCGAAGGCTCTGTAGCCTTCAGCTTTCTACAGAGACGTTTGCCTCCTCTTTTGAGATGGCTGCTTGGCCATTTCTCATGCGAGCTCTGGGGTCTGCAAGATCCAGGGAGCTTCTCTTGGGGGGAAGGATGAGCTGGTATAAAATCACTCTCACAGCACCTCCCCAAACCTGGCCCCAGGCTCTAACCCGGATCCCGTCTCCTGCAGGGACTCATCGCTGCTCACGACCAGTTCAAGTCCACCCTGCCCGACGCCGACAAGGAGCGTGAGGCCATCCTGGGCATCCAGAGGGAAGCACAGCGGATCGCGGACTTCAACAGCATCAAGCTCTCTGGGAACAACCCCTACACCTCTGTAACCCCGCAAATCATCAACTCCAAGTGGGAACGGGTAAGTGCCTCCTCCAGCATCAGCACCACGTGTAGCCGAAGCGCCGGCGAGGCCATCTGTTAGTGTGCCAGCAAATAATAATGAAGGGATCGTCTGTGAGGCTGTAGCTCCTGCTCCCTCCACAGCCAGACGCTCCACAAGCTCCTTCCCCTTGTGCCTGGAGCACCGTGGGTTTTCACGGCTGTGCCTTTCCGTAGCTGCCTTTCTGAAATACCTCGATCCCCACACCCCGGGCAAAGGTTTGTCCCCGCTGCCACGTGCGCCCGTGGCTCTTCCAGCACCGTCCCCTTCTCCTCGCAGGTCCAGCAGCTGGTGCCGAAGAGGGACCATGCCTTGCTCGACGAGCAGAGCAAGCAGCAATCCAACGAGCATTTACGTCGGCAGTTCGCCAGCCAGGCCAACATCGTGGGGCCCTGGATCCAGACCAAGATGGAGGTGAGGGCTTGACGGGCGCCGGAGGGGCGGCTGGCAGCGGTTATCCCGTCGGCTGGTGGGCTCTGCCGGAGCCGGAGTGCCATCTGCCGTTGAGAGGGCTGGGAAAGGCAGAGCCGCAGCCTCGGAACCTCCCTTCGGAGCGAGAGCTGCCCCGTGTCTGCATTGCCCCGGCTCCAAAAAAGAACAGAAAGCGACGAATCCGTTGATAAAATCAGCCCGGTGCACGCCGGGGCTCGTGCTTAGGCTTGCTAGCAGCCGTCAGCCCCCCGTGTCAGGCATGGGCAGATGGATGGGTTGGTTCAGAGCTCGTGGCGTTGCTCCTGGCGTGCCCGATCCTGACCGGGCCCCGCTGGGGTTGTTTTCCCCCCTCCCCACCTTCCAGGAGATCGGGCGTATCTCCATCGAGATGAACGGCACGCTGGAGGACCAGCTCAACCACCTCAAGCAATACGAGCAGAGCATCGTGGACTACAAACCCAACATCGACCTGCTGGAGCAGCAGCACCAGCTCATTCAGGAGGCGCTGATCTTCGACAACAAGCACACCAACTACACCATGGAGGTGGGTTCCCTTCGCCCCCCCAGACTCGAGGATGGTGAAGGGAGAGCTTTGAGCCTTCCTTGTAGAGCTGAGCCAGGCTTCAGCTCTCTCCCTCCTGGTGCGCCCAGAGGGTTCGGTGACACCCAAAGGTGCCCTCTCCCTTCTAGTTGGAGCCTTCCAAAGCCTGGGCTTGAGTCGGGGTGCTGGGGTGTCACCGGTAGCTGCTTCCCATCCAGTGACTCCTGCTTCCCTCACCGCAAGAGCCACCATCAAATGGCGGCACGCCTCGACTCGGCAAGCCGGGTTGTCCCTTCCCCGAGACCCTCACCCCTCCTCTCGCCCTCCAGCACATCCGCGTGGGCTGGGAGCAGCTCCTCACCACCATCGCCCGCACCATCAACGAGGTGGAGAACCAAATCCTCACCCGCGACGCCAAGGGCATCAGCCAGGAGCAGATGCAGGAGTTCAGGGCTTCCTTCAACCACTTCGACAAGGTACCGGGGCACCTCGAGCGCGCCGGGGCGGTGCTGCCGAAACCTGCCTTCGCGTCTCGGCTGTCGGCTTCCCCTCGGGGCGGGGGGTGCAGAGGGAGTTGACATGCTGGCCCTCGTCGTGTCCGTCGTCCCCCCCCCAACAAAGCCGCTGCTGCTCTTTCGGAGGAGCAAGACCCACGAGATTATTTCCCTTCCCGGTGCCGGGACGCAGCCCTGGGATGTGGTGGGGGTGACAGAGCCCTGCTTTCAGCCTCCTCCAGGCAGCAAAGCCATTGTGCCTTCCACTAATGGCGTGTCTCTCCCCCTTCCCACCCCCCCCTGCCCGGTGCATGTCTCTGGCCCCTCGTTCCGCCCCCCCTCGATGGCTGGCGCGGCTTCCCCCCGTGCCGCGGCGCAGGACCACGGCGGTGCCCTGGGACCAGAGGAGTTCAAAGCCTGCCTCATCAGCTTGGGATACGACGTGGAGAATGACCGACAGGTACCCAGCCTCGCCGCCCCGCGGCCACAGACGCCATTAACCTCTCTCCTTTCTCTCTTCCTCCCCATCCCGTGGTCTTCCTCCCCTTCCACGCTCCTCCGCCCACGTCCATGCTGGATTTCCCCCTGCGACCTCCCTCCCCTGTCGACTGCCGAAAACGCCTTCTTTAACTGAATCTCTGCCTCTCTCTCTCCTCCCTTCCTCCCTGCCCTCCTGGGTTTTCCTTCCTCTTCCTCTCCGTCTCTGCATGCGCTCTCCGTCTCTGCCCTCTGCGGCCGGCTCTCTCTCCTCTTCCTCCTCTTCACCCTCTCGGAGTAGAAGCGCACGGGAAGCATGGACACCGATGACTTCCGAGCTCTCCTTATCTCCACGGGATACAGCCTGGTATGCTATCTGCTATTTCCCCCCTTTTTTTTTTCCCCACTTTTTTCCCTTTCCGATCTTTTCATTGCCTGCGAACCTCCGGGGCTGGCGCGCGCTGCAGGGCGGGTGGGAGAGGGCTGGGGGCAGGAGGGGACGGTGCCAAAAGCCAGGAACGATGCCAGGGGCTTCGTTTGTGCCACGGTGATCCCTGACGACTCAAGAGATTCCCTTCCCGTGCGGCGGAGGGGTCTCACGGTGGGCTTGGGCCAGGTCCGGCGGCCATCTCCGAACGCCGGAGAGCCCGGCAAAGGTCCGGTGCGCCCTCCTCTCACCGCGGTCCCCCTCCCACCAGGGTGATGCCGAATTCAACCGGATAATGAGCGTCGTCGATCCCAACAACAGCGGGATCGTCACCTTCCAAGCTTTCATCGACTTCATGTCCCGGGAGACCACCGACACGGACACGGCTGACCAAGTCATCGCCTCCTTCAAAGTCCTGGCCGGGGACAAGGTGAGGCACGGCGGGGCGACTGGCGATGGGGGTCGTCCCCGCGGTCTGTGGATGCTCATCTCCTTTTTCCCCCCCCCCACTCCACCCCAGAACTACATCACGGCCGAGGAGCTGCGGCGAGAGCTGCCCCCCGACCAGGCGGAGTACTGCATCGCCCGCATGGCTCCTTACCAGGGCCCCGACGCCATCCCCGGAGCCCTGGACTACAAGTCCTTCTCCACGGCGCTCTACGGCGAGAGCGACCTCTGAGCCCGGCCGCCGCGGCGGCGGCACCGGCGGCACCAAGCGCTGGCGCTTCCCGGCAGGAGCCAAGCCCCCGTTTGGTTTTTTTTTTTTTTTTTTCTTCCGTGTTCTGCATCCACACACACACGCCCCCCGACACCGGCTGTTCTCTCCAGCCGCGGGGTCTCCCCGGGGAGGGGATCACAGAAAAAGCCGCGGCCGCCCCACCATCCGGTTATTGCGTATTATACCGACCACGTACCTATGCAATGATTTATTTTGGGGTCTGTTGTTTTGGTTTTTTTGGTTTTGTTTTTTTTTTTTCACTTCGCTCTGCGGGGAGGGCAGGCTGCGAGCTGGCGGGGAGTTGGGGGGGTTCTCACCTTTTAGTCGCTTCGGGTTTCTTGGCAGGGGAGCAGGGAGTCTCGGCGCGCCTGGCAGCTCTGGCTCAGATGGTTATTTTTTTTAATATAAACCCCTTCTATTTTTTCAACTGACGGAACAGGACGGCCGCCGGCAGCTGGCATGTTCAAAGGGAGACCCCTCCTCCTGCCCTGCCTCTGCCCTCTTTTAATTTATGCCTCTCCGTAGCAGAAAATCCGAACGGGGTCTTTGCGGAACTGGCATTGGCCCCCCTGCCCCAGCTCGGGGATGGGGGGCGGGAGTCTTGCCCCAGCGCAGCCCCCTCCCCAGCACGTCCCTCCCACCTTGGAGCAGGTTTTTCTGAGGACCAAAAACCTTAAAAAAAAAAAAAAAAAAAAAAAAAGCAAAAACAACAAAAAAAAAGCCTGATCTTCTAAAATTTAAATGAAAGCCAGAAGGTTCCTATTTACTTTATTAACTTACGGATTTATTATATAAATATATATTCACCTAGCAGCATATATTACCGGTTTTCTTTGTCATGTAATTAAAATATTGCTGATAACTGTTAACGACGGAGACTGTACCATTCCTCACCGCTGTTGTCCCTCCTGTCCTGGGCCAGGGGAGCACAGGGGACCCCCCCCCCCCGCAGCTGGGAACCTCCCACCTCTGCTTGAGTCTGTTCGGAGGATCCTGGGGCACAGGACAATAAAAGGTGTCAGATTTTTAAGGGCAATGAGATGCATTTTTCTCTTTCTGGGTGGCTCTGCCGAGGAGTACGAGGCAGGTGGTGTCCGGCCCCAAAATCCCAGGAATTTGGATCAAAAGCCCTTAGGAAGCGGGACCCTCCCAGGAAGGTTTCTGCCCTGGGGTTTTTTTTGGAGATTACGGCTGAAACGGAGCAAAAAAACCTGGCCAGCAGATCCGGAGGGGCAGGAGCTGCTGCCACATCCCGGCTCTGCCCCGTAACTGCCGGGGGTCCCGGCCCCACAGCCAGCTGCCCTTGGGGCAGGTGTTGGGGGAGCTCGTGGTCAGCATCATCCCATGTGTCGTCCCCCCCCCGCAAAAAGCGGCTGTCGCGGGGACGGGACCGTGGGGCTGGGATGGGGACGTGGGGAGCAGGATGGGATGGGGACAGGACCGCGGGGGTCAGGACCGTGGGGAGAGTTTTAAGGGGTCATCATGGGGGCCATGGGGCTGGGGGGGGGCAGGACCATGGGGCTCAGCTCTGTGGAAGGGGATTGAAAGGAGATGGTGGGGCTGGGACCAGCCCCAGCACGGCCCCGGCTTGTCCTGGGGGGGCCTGGGGATGAGGTTATGGGGTTGGGGGGGGCTATGGGGCAGCGGCAGGCAGTGATGGAGGCACACGTGCGAAAGCAGCTTTATTGGGGTCAGCGCTGAGTGGTGACGGTGGCACCGACGGCCCCGGCCGGCACCCGTGGGGTGGGGGGGCTGGAGAGTGGGCTATGGGGCAGGCCATGGGGCAGGCCGTGAGCCGGGCTGTGGGGCCGGCTGTGGGGCTCAGAAGTGGACGTAGGAGAGGACGACGTCGCCCTCCACCTCCAGCGTGTCGACGTGGGGGCCCGGGGGCAGGCGGTGGGAGAAGTTGCAGAGCGGCTGCCCCTCGGCGAACACCTTGAAGCGATGGTTCCCGCAGCGGATGGAGACCTGGGGGGGGGAGTGGGGAGAGCAACCGTGGGCGACGCACGCCCTCGTGCAAGGCGTGCCCTCGTGCGACACCGACACCCACCCACGTGCAACACCTGCCCGGTGCAACACCCGTCCTTCCTGCCCTGCGCGTCTTCGTGCAACGTGAACCCTCGTGCAACTCCCACCCACGTGCGATGCCCGTCCTCGTGCAACTCCCACCCACGTGCGACGCTCACCCTCCTGCAACGCAACCCCTCGTCCAAGTGATATTGTTCCCCCCCCCGGCTTGTGCAGCACCCACCCACTTGTGACACCCACCCTCATCCCCCCCTCCGTGTGACACCCACCCTCATCCCCCCCCCCCCATGCACTCACGTCGAAGTATCGGCCGCGCTGGAAGGGGTTGTGGGGCAGGTCCTGCTCCTCGGACCCCCAGACCCCCCCCAGCAGGCTGTTGCGCACCACCACCCCCTCGTCCAGGCGCGGGTTCAAGTGCAGCAGCACGTCCCCCCCGGGACCTGCCCGCAAGTTGATGTGGAACCTGGGGGGGGGGGGGAGGGGGTGACAGTGGGGGGTCAGGGTGCTGGGCACCCCAGGGAAGAGGGTGGGGGTCCCTTCTTCCCCCCCCCCCCAAATACCTTTCGGCGTCAGGGGGGATGTAGCCCTTCACCACGATGGTTTTCTTGGGGATGAGCCCCCCCGGGATGGTGGCCACGAAGGGCACAGGCTGCAAGGGACAAAGGAGGGGGCTGGGATGGGGACAGGACCCCCCCCCCTTCCCAGCTCCCCAGGACCCCAACAGACACCCTGTGTTGTGTGTGGCCCCCCCCCAACACCACCAGCCGTGGTCCCCCCCACTCACCGGGTGGAGGGTGGGCGGCTGCATCATCACCTGTGGGAGACGTGAGAGGGTCAGTGGGGGACATGGGGACACCCTGGGGACAGGGCAGGGGGGTCCAGACTGTGCCCCCCCCCCCAGCACTCACCGGCAGGTTGCTATGATGGTAGGGGATGGTCTGCGGCATGTCCTGGAGCGGGGAGGGGGAAGCAGAAAGAGGGATGAGGGGGGGGGCCCACCAAAACAGCTGGGTCCTCCCCAGGGTGACCCCCCCCTGCAACCCCCCCCCCCCCCCCCCCCCCGGGACTCACCAGCATGGTGGGAAGATACGGCCCCTGTGGAGAGACAGGGCAGAGGTGAGGATGGGGGGGGGAGTCCCCAGGTGGGGAGGGAGGGATACGGGGGTCGGCGTGGGGGGGGTCCCCCCGGCCATGCTCACCCCACCACCCAGGATGGTGACGGCGTGCAGCTCCAGGTCCCCGTCGACGGTGACGGCCATCACCTGCTCCGCCGGCAGCCGGTGGGGGAACTCATCGAAGTGGCTGCCGTTCACCAGGATCTGGGGGGGTGGGTTGGGGTGTCAGGGGGGGGCCAGATCCCCTAATTCCCCCCCCCCCGCCCCATGTACCCCTATAACCCCCTGTGTGCCCACATATCCGCTTTGGGACCCCCCGTATACCCCCTGTGTGCTCATCTCGTCCTCTTGGGACCCAATATACCCCCCCCCCCACCATATGCCCATATAACCCCCACCCCGGCACCCTGTGTGCCACTATATCCCCATATAAGACCCAATATATTCCTATTTAGGACCCCATGTAATGCCATGTGCCCATATTTTCCCCTTTGGGACCGCCATATATCACCTGTGTGCCCATATATCCCCCCTGGAGACCTCATATATCCCCCTTTGAGATCCCATATACACGCATTTGAGACCCTATATATATCCCCTCCCTTTGAGACCCCATAGATCCCCTGTGTGCACATATACCCCCCCCCCCCGCTTTGGGGCCCCATGTGTGACCTTGGAAATCCCATATAGCCCTTTTTGGTATCCCCTGTGTACACATATATCCCCTCTGAGCCCCTCATACCTCTGTCTGAGGCCTTATATGCCTCTTTCGGACACGTATATAACCCCGTGTGAACATATATCCAACTTCGGAATTCCATATATCCCCCTTTGGCACCCCCTGTACTCCAATTGTGTCTATATATCCACCGCTGGAGCCCTACATAGCCCCCCCTTTGGGACCTCTTGTCCCCATATACCCCTTGTGTGCACATATATCCCCTTTTGGAACCTCATATACTTCCCCTTTGGGACCACATACAACCCTTGTGTGACTGAATTTCCCCCTCTGGGACCCCCCATATATCCCCTGTGTGCCCTTGTATCCCCCTTTGGGACCCCATATACCCCTGTGTGTGCATGTATTCCCCTTTGAGACCCCATATAGCCCCTATGTGTGTACATGTATCTCCTCTTTAGGTCTCTGTACACCCCCATGTGCCCATATATCCCTCTTTGGAACCTCCATATACTACTGTGTGTCCATATACCCACCACTTGGGACCCCATATACTCCCTGCATGCCCATACGTCCCCTTCATCACCTTTTGAAGCCCCATATATCCTCTGTGTGCTCCTATCTCCCCCTTTGAGACCCCATATCCCTCCACTTGGGACCCTATATACAGCCTGTGCCCTTATGTCCTCTTTTGGGATGCCATATATGCCCTGTGACCCCCTATCTCCCCATTTGGGACCCCTCATATCCCCACTGGGAAACCATATACCACCTTAGGAATACCATATAAGCACTGTGAATCCTTATATCCCCCTTAGAGACCCCACACAGCCTCTGTTCGCACATATATCCCTCCTGGAGACCCTATATACCCCCTGCAGGCCCTTACAACCCCCTTTGGGATGCCATATATCCCCTTTGGGACCCCATATACCCTCTGTATGCACATATATCCCCCGTGGAGACCCCATATACCCCCTGTGAGCCCTTCTATCCGTCCCCCTTTGGGACCCCATATACCCTCTGTATGCACATATATCTGCCGTGGAGACCCCCTAGACCAGCAGAGCCCCCCCCCCCACCCCGCCAACCCTCTCCCCTGTCCCCGCACCCGGTAGGCATGGGGGGTGACGCTGATGACCATCTCGAAGGGGGTCCCAGGCACGAAGGGCTGAAGGCCGTGGCACTGCTCCGGCCCCCAGTCCCCCCCCTGGCGGGTGTTCAGCACCACGTGCCCCTCCGTCCCAAAACGGGGGTTCAAGTGCAGCGCCAGGTCGGCCCCTTCCCCTGCCCCACTCTCCAGGTTCACATGGAACCTGCAATGGGGGGGGGGGGGGGGCACATCCATTCCGCTGTCCCTCCGGCCCTGCACCCCCCCGCTTCCCACCACCAGCAGCCCTCCGTCCCGCCACCCCCCCCATCCATCCCCCCCATCCCTCCCCTCCCTCCCTGTATCCCCCTCGCCAGGCTCGCCCCAAACCTGAGAGGACACGCAGCCCCCCCCATCCCCCATCCCCCAGGCTGTGCCCCCCCACGTTCCCCATATCCCCCCCTGTGTCCCTCCCATGTCCCCATGTGTCCTCCATACCCCACTGTGTCCCCCCGTATGGCCCCATATCCCCCCCATGTCCCCCTGTGCCCCCCATGTCCCTCATGTCCCCCCCATATCCCTTCCATGCCCCCCGTACTCCCCCATGTCCCCCATATCCCCCCCGTGTCCCCCTGTATGCCCCCATATCCCCCCATGTCCCTCCCATGGCCCCCTGTGCCCCCCATATACCCCCATATCCCTTCCATGTCCCCCATATCCCCCTGTGTCCCCCCCATGTCCCCCCATATGCCCCCATACCCCCCATGTCCCCCCCATATCCCTTCCATGTCCCCCATATCCCCCGTGTCCCCCCCATGTCCCCCCATATGCCCCCATACCCCCCATGTCCCCCCCATATCCCTTCCATGTCCCCCATATCCCCCTTGTGTCCCCCCCATGTCCCCCCATATGCCCCCATACCCCCCATGTCCCCCCCATATCCCTTCCATGTCCCCCATATCCCCCCGTGTCCCCCCCATGTCCCCCCATATGCCCCCATACCCCCCATATCCCCCCTATATCCCTTCCATGTCCCCCATATCCCCCCCGTGTCCCCCCCATGTCCCCCCATATGCCCCCATATGCCCCCATACCCCCCATATCCCCCCATGTCCCCCCCATATCCCTTCCATGTCCCCCATATCCCCCCCGTGTCCCCCCCATGTCCCCCCATATGCCCCCATACCCCCCATATCCCCCCCATATCCCTTCCATGTCCCCCATATCCCCCCCGTGTCCCCCCATATGCCCCCATATCCCCCATATCCCCCCCATATCCCCCCCGTGTCCCCCACCTCCCCCCACCCATGCACCCAAGGGGGTTCACAAGCGCGTGCAAGGGGACAGCAGACCCCCCCCCCCCCCCCCATCACGTCCCCAGGGTCCCCCGTACCTGTTGGCGTCGGGGCGCACGACACCCTGCACGTAGACGGCCATGCCGGGCCAGAGCCCCCCCATCACAGAGGACACGTAGGGCAGTGGCTGGGGGGGGGGGAAACAAAGTCAGTGGGGTCCCCACCATGTCCCTGGGGGGGTAACGGGACCCCCAGGGATGATACCAACCGGGTTGTAAGCGGGCTGGTAGCCGGGCGCGGGGACGAAGGCCATGGTGCCGGTGATGCCGGTGCCGGTGCCGCCGGTGCCGGTGCCGATGCCGGGCTGGACGCGGAGACCCACGGCGCCGGGACTTTTATAGCCCCAAATCCGAGGTGGGGCCCCCACCCCCCCCCCCCCACCCGGACACCCAGGTCCTCACGCCAGCTCGGGGTGGGGGGGGTACAGCCCAGACCCTGGGGGCTCAAAGCTGGGAGGGGGGGGGCTGACCCACCCCCCAGTGTGCTTGGGGTTCCCCTGTTGGTTTTGGGGGCGGGGGGGTGTCCCTTTGTGCCCCCCACATCCACCCCCAGGAGGGCAGGTCCCAGATGGTGGAGGCAGGGTGGGGGCTGGACACCTGGGTTTGTTCCCAGGGTGGGGTCCAGACTTTGACCCCCCCGGATGCGTGGTAGCAGTAGTGGCGGGGGGGGGGAACCTGCCCGAGGCGCCAACACCTCGGACTCTGCCCCGTGCCAGGCAGACCTAGGTGTGTGGGTGTCGGGTGGGGGCGGGAGGGGCCTGGATGTGCCGGGGGGGGGGACGTTGACCTCGGTCCTTGACCCCCCCCCAGCACCTTTGGGGGGTCCCCGGCTCCATCGTAGCACCCCGGGGTCCCCATCACCGCTCCCGGGGGATATGGGGACCACCATCCCCATTGTAACGCCCTTGGGACCCCCTCCCAGACCCACGGCAGCCCCCCGGGTCCCGTCCCTCCCCACGCTGCCCAAAGACGAGGAAGGACAGGGGGACAGCCAGATTTATTGGGGGGGGGGGGCCGCGGTGGCCCTACAGCTTGGAGAAGGGGATGTCCTCGGGACCCTTCTTCTCCATCGCCGCCTGCGCCGACTTGAGGAGGTCCTCGGTCTGCAGCATGCTCATGTTCCAGGTGGCCTGGGGACGGGGACAGGGGTGGGATGGAGATTGGGACACCCCCGGGGATGGGGACGGGGAGGGGACACCCTCGGGGATGGGGGCTTGACACCCTGGGGGGTCCAAGACGTCCCTCGGGGACAAAGACGGGCAACAGGGACGGCCACAGCGCGGAGACGGGGACGTCGTCACGGTCAGGGAGGAGGGACAGGGATGCTGAGGGACGGAGCGTGGCTTTTTAGGGCTGGGGGGGTCCCAGTGGGAGGGGAGGGGGGCCGCTCACCACATAACGGAGTCCCTCGGAGACGGGGTGGTCCCGCGAGTAGAGCAGGTTCACCTTGGTGCCCTGCACGGCCACGGGGCTCCGAGCCGCGATGGCGGTGGCCACTTCCAAGGCTCCCTGCAGCAGCGTCTCCTTGTCGGCAAAAACCCGGCTGCGGGCGAGAGAGGGGCTGCCGGCGGGGACGGGCACCCCAAGGGGGGGTCCCTGCGGCACCGGGGACAGCCCCGGGGATGGGGTCACCTCCCGGGGGGGGGCGGTGGGGGCTGCAGTACCTCACCAAGCCGGAGCTCTGCGCTTCGGGGGCCATCATCTTGCGGGCGGTGAAGGCCAGTTCGTTGACGAGGCTGCGGGGAGGGCGGGGGTGTTTGTGGGGTGAGATGGGGTCCCCCTGAAGTCCCCTTCCACTGCCACCAGCCCCCCCACCTCGCCAGCGTCCCCCCCACCCACCTCTGGCTACCCATGATCTTCGGGAGACGCTGCAGGGTGCCCACGTCGGCCGCCAGCCCGATGTCCACCTCCTGCGGGCACGGGGAGACGTGAGGGGGCACGGGGACGTCCAAGGAGACATGGGGACGTGGGGTGGGGGGGCCATGGGGACGGCTGAGGGGTCCCAGGGACACCCGAGGGCCCCCACCTGCCTACCTTCACCTGGAACCAGGCGTCCTGGGTGCAGTAGCGGATGTCGCAGGCAGAGATGAGATCGATACCTGCCGAGAAAAGAGATCGACGCCTGAGCCGGTGGGGGGGACCCCGAGTCGGTGGCGGGGGGGTACACGACCCCAGCCCGGCACCCCCCCCCCCCCCCCCCCCCCGGCCCCAGCTCACCTGCGCCGATGCAGGCGCCGTGCACCGCCGCGATCACCGGCTTCGGGCACTGCAGGAGAAACGGGCGTCAGGGGGGGTTGGGGAACAGTCCCCCTCCTCCCTGCTCTGTCCATCCATCCGTCCGTCCGTCTGACCTTTTCCAGCACCGAGAAGGTCTCCTGGTACTCGCAGATTTTCCGCCGCAGGTTCCAGGCCTTCCTGGCCATGTCCTCGCCCTCCACCATCAGGAAGTTGCTGCCCATCTCCACCAGGTCGATCCCTGCCCAGGGCCGTGCCGTCACCGGCCGTCCCCCATTCCCGGTTGGGGGGAAAAGCCCCCCCTGGCCCCCTCCCAGCCAGGGCTGAGACACCCCCAGGCCTCCTGGTGATGCCAAGATGTCCCTGATCTCCCCTGGCTGGGGCACAGGTACCCCAAATCCCCCCACCCAGGGCAAAGTTACCCCAAATCCCCCCCCAGCTTAGGCAAAGGTACCCCCAAACCCCCTGGCTGGGATAGACGTACCCCCAGTTCCACCCAGCTGGTACCAAGATGCTCCCAGTCCCTCCCAGATGGGTCAAGATCCCCCACCCTGTTTCCCGTGCTAGGGCTGAAACGCCCCCCCCCCCCCCCCAATTCTCAGATTTCCCCCCCCCAAAATGAGCCAGAATCCCCCCCATCCGTCCCCCTCACCAGCTGTGAAGATCTTCCCGGCGCCCGAGATGACGACGGCGCGGCAGGACGAGTCCTGGCTGATGTCCTGGAAGCACTCCACCATCTCCCTGCGGGGACAGCAAGGACGGTGGGAAACGGGGTCCGGGGGTCCCTGGGGGGGGTCCCTGGGTGCCCCCCCCCCCGTTACCTCCAGAATGCCACGTTCATGGCGTTCCTCTTCTCAGGGCGGTGGAGCTCCACGTGCAGGACGTGGTCCCGCTCCGGCGTCACCCGCAGCGTCTCGAAGCTGCGGCCGGGCGAACGCCGCTCCGCCGCCTCCGCCGACATCAGCCGGGCTGGCACCTGAAGCGCTGCGGCACCCAGCCCGTCACTGGGGCACTGGGACCCACCGGGGAGGGACTGGGAGTCCCTGGGGAGGGACTGGGACCCACTGGAGAAGAGCTGGGGGCACTGGGACACACTGGGGAGGGACTGGGACCCACCGGGGAGGGACGGGGAGTCCCTGGGGAGGGGCACGGACCCACTGGAAAAGGGCTGGGGGCACTGGGACACACGGGGGGGGACTGGGACACGCTGGGGAAGGAGTGGAAGTACCCAGGGAGGGACTGGGAACTGCGGGACAAGAGCTGGGGGCACTGGGACACACTGGGGAGGGACTGGCACCCACCAGGGAGGGACTGGGGGTCCCTGGGGAGGGGCAGGGACCCACTGGAGAAAGGTTGGGGGCACTAGGACACACTGGGGAGGAACTGGGACCCACCAGAAAAGGGCTGGGGGAACTGGGACGCACTGGGGAAAGAGTGGGAGTACCCAGGGAGGGACTGGGACCTGTGGGAGAAGTGCTGGGGGCATTGGGACACACTGGGAAGGGACTGGGAGTGCCTGGGGAGGGGCAGGGACACACTGGAGAAGGGCTGGGGCCACTGGAACACACCGAGGAGGGACTGGGAATACCTAGGGAGGGACTGGGACCTGCTGGAGAAGAGCTAGGGGCACTGGGACACACTGGGGAAAGAGTGGGAACCATTGGGGAAGGGCTGGGGGAACTGGGACCCACTAGAGAAGAGCTGGGGGTACTGGGACACACTGGGGAGGGACTGAGAGACCTTAGGGAGGGACTGGGACCCACTGGAGAAAGGCTGGGGGAACTGGGACACACTGGGGAAGGAATGGGAGTACCCAGGGAGGGACTGGGAACTGTGGGAGAAGTGCTGGGGGCACCGGGACACACTGGGGAGGGACTGGGAGTGCCTGGGGAGGGACTAGGACCCACTAGAGAAGGGCTGGGAGAACTGGAACGCACTGGGAGTACCTAGGGAGGGACTGGCACCCACCGGAGAAGAGCTGGGGGCACTGGGACACATTGGGCAGGGACTGGGAGGTGCTGGAAAAGGGCTGGGACTCACTGGGGAAGGACTAGGAATCCCTGGGTAGGGACTGCAGGGCTCTGGGACGCACTGGGGAGCAACTGGGACCCACTGGGACGCACTGGGGTAGGACTAGGACTCACTGCGATCCACTAAGGAAGGACTGGGAGGCACTGGGGGTACTGGGAAAGGACCCCGACGTCCGGGGGGGGGGGCATAATGGGGGGGAGGTTAATGGGGGACCCCGGGGGTCGGGGCGCGCAAAAAGGGGGGACCCGGGGGGGTGGTGTGAGGTCAACTGAGGATTAAGGCCAGGCTGGGGGTCATGGGGGGCTCTAGGCCACGCCGGGGGTCCCAGTGGGAGGGGAGGGGTTAGGTTAGGCCGGGGTCCCAGGCCTGGCGGGGGGGGAAGGGGGGGGGGGGCTGTCGGGTCCCCCCCACTCACATCTCCCCAGCAGCCCCCGCAGCCCCGCCGCCATCGCCTCCGCGCAGTCCTCCGCGGGCCGAGGACAACGAGGGCGACGCCTAGAGCGCCGCCCCTTCCCGCCACGTGACCCGCCCGCAAGGGGGCGGGCGCTTCCGCCACGCCCCCACCGAGGCGGAAGTGCCCCTGTATTCCCCCCCCTCTGCCGAGGCGGAAGTGCTCCTTCCTCCCGTCCCTACCGAGGCGGACCCCAGTGCTGGGGGGGGGGGGTGGGTGGTGGTGGTACAGCCACACCAAACCCCCCTACCCCGCCATTGCCCAATATCCCCCCAAAACAGGGTGGGCTGACCCCTCCTCCCCCCCAAACACCCAGGTTGTTTCCTAAACGAGTTTATTGAAAGGTGGGAGGGCAGCTGGGGGGGGGGGGGGGGGGGAACGCGGCACTGAGCACATGTACAACCATTCTTAAAAACAGGGGGGGCTGGGGGAAAGGTGGGGTGGGGGGTCGCTGGGCTGTCACTACTGAACATCAGCCTTTAAAAAACCGCGGGTTTGGGGGGAAAAAAAAAAAAAAAAAACCAGCGATTTGGGAGCGGTGGGGGCCCCCACTTGGCGGGGGGGGGCGTCCTGGTTAGGAGGCGTGCTGGGCGGTGGAGAAGCAGAGTTTCAGCGTGTAGGGGTACGGCCCGTCTGGGGGAGAAAAGAAAGAAGGTGGGGGGTTAGCGGGGTGCGGGGTGGAGGGGGGGGCCCCCCTGTGTGTGTCGTCCCCCCCCCCCCGGGAGGTGACTTACTGGGGTTCTTCATCTGGTAGTGGTTGAGGAAGCCGAGGGTCTCCAGGGCGTCGCTCTTGGAGTCCCACTCCAGCAGCCCCGAGGAGCTGCGCTCGCCTGAGGGGGGGTGTCCCTTCCTCAGCCCGGCGGCTGCGGCGGCCATGCCGCCCTGCCCCCCCGCACGCCCCCCCCCGGGGCAGGGAGCACCCCCGGGGCGGCCGCTCCCTGCCCCCCCGCACTTACTCTTCCCCGAGAAGACCTTGACCGAGGAGGGTCGCTTCACTCCCAGCTCGTCGCAGATCTGGGGCGGGGAAGAGAGGAGAGAGGAAAAAAAAAAAAACAAACCAAAATAAGGGGGGAGAGGGGGCTAGGCGGAGGAAGAGGAGGAAGAGGAAGGGGGGAAAGGGAAGAGGAGGAGGAAAAGCAGAGGAGAAGGAAAAAAAGAGGGATGGGAGGAGGAAGCAGCAAGCGAGGAGGAGAAAGAAAAAGAAGGCAGGAGGAGGAAAAGAACAAGAGGAGAGAGGAGTAAAGGAAGAAAAGGACGAGGCAGCAAAAGGGGGGGGAGAGACGGGGGGAGAGATGGGGGGAGAGACGGAAAAGGCAGACGCGAGGAGGAGGAGGAGGAGGAGGAGGAGGAGGAGGAGGAGGAGGAGGAGGAGGAGGAGGAGGAGGAGGAGGAGGAGGAGGAGGGCCGGTGGGGGTCTGCCCCGTACCTCGTAGAAGTTGTCCTCGGTCACCTCCAGGGGAGCGTTGAAGAAGTGGAGGACGTTGCTGGGGTGCTGGATCCTGTTCTTGGCCGCCTGCTCCGGGGTGGAGAAGCGGTTGTTGCGGGAGCCGCTGAAGTCCTTGTAGCTGCAGGATCCGTCCTCCAGCCCGTAGGACTGCCCGGGCATGATGGCCTGCTGCTTGGAGACGCTGCCGGGGCAGGAAAGGGGGGGGGGGGGGCTCAGCGCTGCGGGCAGGGCTGCCCGTCGCTGCCCCCCCTCACCCCGGCCCAAGACCTACCAGACGTTGAGTTTCTGCCCAAACATGAAGTTGTTGTTGAGGTGGGTGATGGCCCGGTCCACGGCGTAGCCGTCCGCCATCTCCACCATGGCTGCCCCAGGCTTGCTCTTCATGAACTTCACCTGGAAGGGAAGCGGTGGAACGGATGATCCCCCCCATCTCCCTGCCCAAACCCGCCCCCCGCCCCTTCCAAGGGAAGCCCCCCCCCCCCCTCCGTTTACCTTCTCCACGTTTCCATAGAGGCAGAAGATGTTAAAGACGCGGTCGCAGTTCATCTTGGACTGATCCAAGCCGTAGACCATGAGGACGGGGCTGTCGGCGTGGGGGCCGTACTCCGGCGGCGGTGGGGGCGGCGGCGGGTGCCCGTACTGGGGACCGTACCGGCTGGGTCCCCGACGGTGCCCCCCCACCGGAGGGCCCATCCTTCTCCCTTCGTAGTGGGGCGGCGGGGGGCCGTAACCCTCGTCGTGGTAGTGCCCGTGGTATCCGCCGTGGGGGCCTCCTGCGCGGAGAGAGGGTTGGAGACCCCCCCGGCGTTGTGTGCCCCCCACCCTGAGGACCCCCCCCTTCCGCCCATGGCGAAGGGTGCCGTACCGTACTCCGCGGGGTGGTCTCCCAGGAGCGGGGGCTGCCGCTGGCGCTTGTTGGGGTTGCCACCCGGGTCTCCTGCGGGTGGAAGGAGAAGTCAGGGTGGTCTCGGTGGCGGTGGGGAGGGGGGAACACCGCTCCCCAGGGTGCCGGGGGCCCCTCCAGTCCCAGACACCCGAGCTTGGCCCCGGGGAGGCTTTGGGGATCCCCCAGCTACCCCAGGAAGGCGACGGCGGGGCTGGCTCCGAACCCCTGCGCCCAGCTCCCAACTGGGACCCCCACGTCTCCTCCCTGCGGGGACGGAGGGCCCCGGCCGGAGCGAAGGGGCCGATCCCGGGAGAAGAACCCCCCGCACACTACAATCCTACCCCCTCCCTCCCGCCCACCAGGGACCAGCCCTGGCCCCCCTAAGCTGACTAGGAGGGAGGTGCGGTGAGGGGAGTGCCCCACTCCGTGCCCCCCGGCCTCTGGGATGCTGCTAGTTTCTACACAGCCATTAATAAAAAAAAAAAAAAAAAAAAATTAAAAAATTAATGTACAGAAAGGAAAAATAAAAATGTAAATTAAATAATAATAAAAAGTGGCAAGACATCTCCCCGCCCCGACAAAACGGGAGAGGGAGCGAGACTGGTACAGGCAGCAAAGCAACAGCAGTAACAGGTTAAAACGAGCCATCACGTACAAGGCATAAACACGCTCATGTCACCGTACAGTTGCTCTTCTCTTCCCTTTACACGACCGGGTTTCGTACAGGTTTATTCCGAGTCAATTACAAAGATTGAAAAGGGCTACTTACAGCGGGAGTACAAAGTACAATGTCCATTGTCATATAAAAATTCTGTATTTCTCTTACCATTGGACGCTTCAAGAGTGAGTTAGCACAGTTCTGAAAGATGGCGTCCCATCAAACATACACTGCGACCCTGCATCACATGGTTTCAGAGTCATAAACACAGGTCAAAGGCACAAAACCGCTACAATTTTTCTTAAAAAAAAAAAAAAAAAGTAAAATCTTTTTTTTTTTAAAAAAAAAGGTCTCACAGATGTTTTGTCCTCAGAAGGTACCGAGAGAGAGGACATAAAGGTGTGATAAATGAGAGTGTTCCTCCGTGTTTCACCTCCTGCAATTTGTGTTGTGCTGTAACAAAATGGTGCTTCTGGCTCTGTGTAGCTCTTTCCCGTGTGCGTGTCTCCTCTGTAATGGAAATGTGTCTCGGCTCGAGCGCCGGCCTGCGCCAGACCCGCACAGCCCCAGCTACAGCCTCCTAGGGACCTGTGTGCCCTTGGGGTTGGGTTGCTTTGTGTTGGCTGGTTTGGTTTGGTGTTTGGTTTTTTGGTTTGGTTTGGTTTTTTTTTTTTTGTTTGTCTGGTTTTGGTTTGGTTTTTGGTTTGGTTTTTGGTTTGGTTTTTTTGTTTGGTTTTGTTTTCTCCGCTTGGCGCTGATATGGTGGCAGTTGAGGACTGCAGGAGAAACAGCGTAAAGCAAAGGAACTGCCCTCCCAAACCAAACCGTGCTGAGAGCAATCCTAAGGTCTTGGAGGGCCTCAGATCTACTCCGGTCTCCGGTAAGAGCGCTGCTGGGCTTGTTTTGAGGACCCTCTGGGCTGTGTTTTCTAGTTCTGTGTACATTCGTGGGTTCGGTTTGGTCTGGCTTTGGTAAGTAAAGGTAAATGTCTGCTGTGGCATGCTGCGCCTCTTTCTCTCTCTGTGCTGTAGATAGTCCTTGGGCCACGGTGTTGTGTCCTTGATGTAATGAGCTCAAGCTGCTGCTTGTTTCTGGATGCTGCGTGTTTTCTCCAGTAAAGGTTTCTACACTGTGTGGTGTGAGGAATGTGCAGAGGCAGGTCACGGCCCATTCGGGACTTCCGCTGTAGTACGGTCCCCGGGGTTATGTGCAAATGACTGCTCGGAGCTGGGAAAGGCCACGTTACCGCACCCCCCGCCCGCTTCCCAGCGAGCCCCCTCTCGCCCCTGCGGCTCTGCACATCTTCTACGTATGTACCTGGCAGGAGAGCTCTGCCCCTGCCCCTCGCTAAGTCATGTAATGCCATTGCTTGCATCAGCACCTGAACGGCTCTGCAGCTCTGAAAAGCGGGGGTGTCCGGCAGACGGTGGCTCGGCAGCTCCCGCAGCGAATCCCAGTCCCCCCAAATCCCCCGTGCCCACCATCCCCCCACCCCCATCCTCGCTTTGACCAGTCGAGGCCACCCGGCGCCAACACCCCGGCTTTAAAACATGAAGCATTTCACTTCAAAAAAAAAAAAAAAAAAAAAAAAAAAAAAAACCAAAAAGAAGAAAACCTCAAAAAAATCCCAAGCCCCGTCGCCGAGCTCCTCATGCGGGGCTGACCCTGCGCAGCCCGACACGGAGGGCATCAACGGCCACCCCGGCATCCAGCTGAGAGCAGGAGACGTCCGCTCCCGTGAGCACAGCGTTTTTTGGGGGTGGGGGGTGTCTTTTTTCCCCCACCTTGTCTCAAGCTCAAGGGAGCCAGCGTCTCCTCTCCGGTTTTACAGATGGGCCAGTGCTGCCCCCCACCAGGCCAGGGGCGTTTCCAGCTCGCCCCTCGGCTCCGGGAGGGTGACACGGCCCCGATTTGGTAAATCCAGTTCAGAAGATGAGGCACGCAAAGAGCCGGCCGCGGGGCAGACACAATAAAGCAATGGCACTTCCCCCCCCGCACTGAACCACCAGAAACTCATTAAATAGAAAAAAACCAACCGCATATCGCTAGTGCAGAGACTCCCCCTCACTTCATGCGCCTGACACAGATACTCCCCGACGAGCAATGCGCAGAACAAACCGCCGAGAGAAACCCCCGGCCATTGCCGCTCGGTTTTTCAACTCAATTCGACCCCAGCCCCACCATGAGCCCCCTCCCCGTCGAGCCCACGCCAGCTCCGGCTGAAGGTACAGGCAGGCAAATGGCATTACATATTGTGGGTCGGTATGAGAGTGCTGTGCCCGACCGTGTGCGTAGGTACAAAGCACGTCATCGGAGATTACCTTGTCCGCTGAGGTTGGGGTTGGTGTAGTCCCAGGTATCCTGGTCGTTCTTGAAGACATTGAGACGCGTGGGCTGTGAGAAACACCCGGAGAAGTGTCAGGCGTCAGCGGCGTCACCCCACAAGGGGTGCGCGCTGCTGGCGGGGACGCTTACCTTGGCATATTCGATCTTCAGCGTGCAGCACCCGGAGTAAATATCAGCCCCGTTGAGGGACGCCTTGGCTCGCTGGGCACTCTGCACCGAGTCAAACGTTGGCGGCGTTAAGGACGTTTACGGAAATGAAAGTGTCTTTAGAGAGGGTTTTGCTATCTGGGAGACCGGATCTGACCGCACCGTGTGTCAGGCGTCACTCCCTGAGCACATGGATAATTTGGGAAACTCTCAGCTCCCTCCCCATAGCTGGGCAGGACACACCAGCGTGCGGCCGAGGCGACCAGTCTGCAGCAGAGCCAAACCAACCCACAGAAGAAAAAACACAAGAAAGGCAGCCCCAGGCTCTTGGGGCACAGAAGGATATTCCACCATGGCCTGGACGCCGTTTTTCCTGAAAATAACGATCCTCTGCACGGGGCCGCAGGGGTTGCAGATGGTGTAGAGCACATCCTGCGGGATAGGAGAGGTAAGAAAGGGTGAGGGATCTGGCTGAGGCACAGTGGCGGTGCCCCAGAACCCCCCTGAGCCACCCCAAAGCAGCACGTGCCATGGCTGGGAGAGAGCCGTGTGCCTGGCTCCACGTTCCCAAAACCCTCGGGATCCCCCAGCGCATCACCCACCGTCGTGATGGAGTAGATAGGGTTGAGGATGGTGAAGAGCAGGACGTTGTTGACGCCCCTGGAATCATCCGTGTCCCCAGGGCGGGATATCTTCTGGCTGGTGGAGTAGTTGACGAAGGCGGGGTGACCAGCAATGTAGATCTGGTTGTCGGCTGCGTAATTAACAGCGTTGCAGGCGCCAAGGATATCCTCAAACTCCACCAAGGCTTGCCTCTTCTTGGGCATCACCACCACATAGCTGGGATGGAAAAAGCCACGGTCAGACCAACACCGCAGTGCCGCTGCGGTGACGCTACCGTGTGCGTCCCCCAACGCGTCCCCTCACCTGATGGGGCCAAACTCCTGCAGGGCCTCCACGAGATCGGCCTCCACAACGCCGTCGATCAGCCCCCGAATGTGCACCACCGGGGAGGCGGGCGTCTTGTGGGGGTCATCGTAGTTCTCCTGGTGGGAGAGAAGGGGTCAGCTCAGTATGGCACCCACCCAGAGCCACCGAGGCCTTGCTATTTCCCCCTAAACTACCCATGTCTGGGGCACTACCAAGAAAAAAACGCTCCGGGTAAGGTCTCAGCTGCCTCCGGAATCTCTGCCCGCCCTCTGCCCATCACCGCAGCAGAGGGTCCCACCTCGGCGGTTAAGGGACGGAGCTGTTTTGAACTTGGTGCGACCAAAGAGCCCCCAGCGCTGCTGGGGGATGCAAGCAAAGACCCTGCAGGCCCCTGCCTCCCCTGAACCTGACCCCAGAGGCTCCGCAGGCCCTCGGGGTCCAGCCCTGCCCCTCCATAGACGTTTCCCCTCTCCTTGATGGTGCTGAGCGCTCCGCGGCCTGACCACACCACAGCAGACCCTGTCCCCACCCCAGCCCTGACTCAAGCCCCTCCAAGGCCTTGGCCTGCCCCATACCCCCCTACCCTCTTCCAGGCAATCCCTGACTCCCTAAACAACCTCCCACACCCTCTCCTACTCCCCCAGACCTACCCTGCCCCCCATTTCCAGCCCCATCTGGCCCAGCCTGCCCCTGCTTTGACACCTCCCCCCCCCCGGACCCCCACAAGCCCTGCCCCATACACCGTATTTACCCCCTTCAAGGGACAGGTTTTATCCCCTCAGGATTCATCCGACCCCCCTGCTCGCCCCACTCAGGCCCCATCGTGCCCCCCCCCCCCACTCACCCGGCCCGCTGCCACCCCCCGCGCTTCGCCCCCCGCCACAATGCCCACCCCCTCTCTCCCAAGGGCCCCCACCATCCCCCGGCCTCCCCCCGGCCCCGCTCACCGCTCCGGCAGCGCCGGGCCCACCGCCAGCCCCCCCCGGCCCGCCAGGCCCGTGCGGCGGCGGCTCCGCGTTCTCCGTCTTCTGGCGCTTGGGAGCGCGGCCGCCCTCGCCGCCCCCGCCGCCCCCGCCGTAGTAACGGCCCGAGCCGCCCCCGCCGCCGCCGCCCGCCGCCATCTTCCCCATCTCGCCCCCGCGGCCGCTGCCCTCCGCGCTCTGCGGGCCCCGCCACCGCCGCCGCGACATGGCGCCTCAATCCGCCGCGCCGCCTCCGCCACGCCCCTATTGGCCCGCCCCCCCGCCACTCAAGGCGGGGCTCCCGGCCCATTGGCTCGCGGCGCTGCCCCTCCGCCGTCGGCCCCGCCCTCCGCCGCCATTGGGCCCGCCGGCCCGCCAGCCCCGTGCCCATTCGCCCGCGCTTCTGCCCATCAGCGGCGCCGCCGCCTTCCATTGGCCGGTGTCCGCGTCCGTCCGCCCGCCCACCGAGCTGGTTGGCTGGAGCGGCTGCCTGTCTCAACGGCGCCCCGCCCTTCTTCATGGCCCAGCACTCAGACTCCGCCTTCGTCTACCGCCTCTCAGGGTGCTCCCAGAGGGCCTTTCGGCCACCGCTCGCCAGGCGATTGGCCAAAGGCAACGCCAATCCACCATCGTGGGCTCTAATTGGCTCCTCGCAGCCTCTGCAGCCTCTCCCGCCAGGACAGCCCCCCACCCACTGGCTAACCCTCCCGCCTATCAACCCTCGCGCCTGCCGCCCCGCGCTCTGATTGGCCTCCTCCCCCAGCCTTCACTTCGGATTGGCCCGCGCCCCTTGGCGCTGGCCCTGCCCACCGTGCCCCCTCAGGTAGGGACCCCCCCAGGGCAGGAGGGAGCCCCCAAACCGGGCAAGGACCAAGTTTTAGAAATAAACGGCTTTATTGCACAAATACCGGGAGAAGGCAGTAAAATGGGGGGGGTTCACGGTCTCCATGGCGACTGGGGGGGCCGGGGGGAGACCCCCCTTCCGGCTGTGCGCTGCTGCCGGGGACGGTCCCGCGCCCCGCCCCCCCCCGGTTCCCGTCCCCATCACCCCACACCAGTAACCCCCAGTAACTGGGAACTCCCATCCCAGTACCCCCCAATAACTGGGGACCCCCCCCACGCCAGTACCCCCCAGTAACCAGGGACCCCCCGCCCCAGTTCCCCCTGGTTCCTGGCCCCAGTCCCCCCCAGTAACTGGGGACACCCCCCACGCCAGTACCCCCCAGTAACCAGGGACCCCCCACCCCAGTTCCCTCTGGTTCCTGGCCCCAGCACCCCCCAGTAACAGGGGACCCCCCCCCCCGCTTCCTGCCCCCCTGCTCCATGGCGGGGACATGGAGGGGGCCCCAAACTGCCCCCCACCCCCTCCCACCCAAACCCCGTCCCCCCCACGCCCGTGTCTGTGTCCCCCCCCAGCCCCCAGAAGGGAAGAGACAAGGCTGATAACCCTCTGTGACCATTTAATATCACTGCCCCCCACCCCCCCCAACCCCACCAGCCCTACGGCGTGGGGTCCCCGCTGCCCCCCCGGCGCTCGCCGGCGTCCCCTGGGGTCTCGCCCTCGCCCCCCCGGGCCTTGCCCTCGCCCCCCCGGGCGGTCTTGGCATCGATGGCGGTCTTGGCATCGATGGCAGCGTGTTCCCTCCTCACCAGCTCCTCCAGCTCTTTCTGCGGGGACAGGGGGATGGTGAGTGAAGGGAGGGGTGCAGCTGGGATTTGGGGGGGGGGGGCACAGATGCCAGAACCACCACCTCCCCCCCCCAAATCACCACCTACCTTCCAGCCCAGCAGCTCGGCCAGCGCCAGGCAGCCGGTGTCACACTCCCCCAGCCAGGCCACGTCCCTGTGGGGACAGAGGGACCTGTGGGAGGGGGCGCAAACGAGGAGGGGGGGGGGCCCAAAACTACCTTGGGGGGGGTCCCTGACCCCCCAGCAGCCCTCCTATGGTGTACAGACATAGGGGTGCTCCTCTGTGGAAGCCAGGCATCCCTCCCGGTCCTCCCCCATACCCCTCCCTGTCTACCACAGCGCCCCCATAGCCCCCCCAGTGCCCCCCCATGCCTGTAAGCCTTGTCCGAATCGAAGTCCATGCCGCAGCCGAAGCCCATGAGGGACATGAAGGCGTCACTCTGGGGGGGGGGAAACGAGGGTGATGGGGGGGGGAGGGGGCGAGCAGCACCTGCCCTCCCCAGTGCCCCCCAACCCCCTCTGTCCCCTCCCCCCTGGCTTCAGCAGCTCCCCCAAACCCCCCACTGTCCCCCCCTGCTCCTCACCTGCCCTGTTTTCTCCTTGTTGATGAGGAGCCGGGGGGTGTTGGTGGGGACCCTGCGGGGGGGAGGAGGGGATGGTCATGGGGGGGCAGTGGGGAGTGGGGGGGCCCCAGGCGGAGGTTCTTGGGTGGGGTGGGGGTCCAACCTGCTGACGAGGGAGGCGAAGGGCTGGACCTGCAGCGAGGTGCCCATGATGAGGAGCAGGTCGACCTTCTGGAAGTCCTGGGGGGAGAGGGGACGTCACCGTGGGACCACTGCCGTGCCCCCCCACCCCTCTCAAACCTTGGGGGGGGGTGGGCTGCAGGGCCCCTGCCCCCTGTGGGAGCAGCTGGGAACACCTGGCATTTGTTTTCAAGAGCGAATGTGAGAATTTGTTGTGCCAAGCCTTCGGAGAACTAGTTTTACAAAGTCAGGTCGGAGGATGGCTTTGCGTACGCCCGGGAAATGTGGTCAAACATATAAGTCTGACCCTTTAGTGAAATAAACGGAATCTTGTACAGATAGCTTGAGCGCTTAAATCAGTCACGGCAGCCCCCCCCAAAACCACTCACCGACTGCAGGAGAGTGAAGAAGCGTGACGGGAGACTCTCCCCAAAAAAAACGATGTCTGGTGGGGGGGAGGGGGCAGGAGGTGAGCGGAGGGGCTGAGAGGAAGCCCCACGCACCCCGTCGGGCATGGAGGGGGGGGCACGGCCATCCCTGCCCCCCCCTTCCCCGCCACTCACCGGGTTTCACCACGCTCTGGCACTTCTCGCATTTGGGGACGAGGGATGAAAATATCCTTTCTGGAAGAGACGGGGATGGGAGAACTCAGTGGGGGGGGAGGCACAGGGGTGGGGACAGAAGGATGGGGGGGACAGAGGGACACGGAGGGGGGGACAGAGGGACACAGAGGGGGGAAAACTGGGGCAGAACAGGCTCCCGTTAGGACCCCATCCTGGAGCACAGGGACCCCCTGCCCACCCTCGAGCTGTCCCCTTGCCCAGCCCAGTGACACGCCAACCCCCCCGCCCTCAATGGCACCCCGGGGGGGTCCCCTGCCCCCCCCTCAACCACCCCCCCGCCGTACCCTTCATCCACTGGAGGTCGTAGGGCTGCCGGCAGGAGGGCCGCAGGCAGTGGGAGGTGAAGAAGGTGCCGTGAGCCTCCACCAGCAGTTCGGGGTCCAGCCCTGCCACCCGCTCCAGTGTGTCGATGTTCTGCCAGGATGCAGGGCGGGGGGGGGGGGGTCAGGGGTGCCCTGACACCCCCCCCGGACCCCCCCACCCCAAACTACCCCCCCACGCCAGGGCTTGGTGTCCCTACCTGGGTGTAGCAGCGCAGCAGCAGTCCCTTCTCCTGCAGCAGCCGCATGAAGTAGTGACACACCGTGGGCTGGGGGGGGACACGACACAGAGTGAGGGATCAGTTTGGGGGGGCAGCGGGGTGGGGGAAGCCCCCCAGGGCTTTTTTATTGGGGCGGGGGGGAACGACAGCGAGGGGAAACTGAGACCGGGGAGGGTCTTACCTTGAACTGCCCTGGGTAGAGCTCCCGTGCCAGGGCGAAGAAGGGCTCGGGGTGTTGCTGTGGGGGGAGAGGTGGCTCTCAAGGGATTGTGGGGGGGTCTCTGAGCCCCCCAGGAGGGGCAGGACCCCCTCCAGCAGGACCGGGACCCCCCTCAAAAGCAGGGGATGAGGGGGGGCTACCTTGAAGAAGCTGATCTCGAAGATGGCCTCGGGGTAGGGCAGGTGGTAGCTCTGCAGGTTGGCGTAGAGCCCCGTGCCGGGTGAGCGGAAATCAGGAATCCCGGCGGCTGTGGGAGGGGGGGTGACGGGGGGGGGGGGCGCATCAGGGCCCCCCCGTGGTGCTAGCAGCCCCCCCCTACACCCTGCTGCGTCCCCCCCAAACCGTACTTACAGGTGGAGATCCCGGCA
Source organism: Necrosyrtes monachus (assembly GCA_037953605.1). Classification (NCBI taxonomy): domain Eukaryota; kingdom Metazoa; phylum Chordata; class Aves; order Accipitriformes; family Accipitridae; genus Necrosyrtes; species Necrosyrtes monachus. The sequence goes on along the minus strand of JAZGTQ010000157.1, from coordinate 956,266 downwards.
CCCACCATACACACCACGTTCTTACCTGGGGAGGGGGAGATGGGGGGCTGAGGGGGGGCACCCCAACCCCCCCTCGCCACCCCCCCCCCCCCCCGCCACCTCCCGTCCCCCCATACATTTCTCGCTCTGCAGAAACCGGCTCACTCCCTCCAGCGTCAGCTCATCCAGCACCTTCTCCGGCTTCTCCCCACCCAGTCCCAGCGTCCGGGACAGGAGGCTCCGTAGCAGCTCCACTGCACCGGGGGGGGGGGCAAGAGCAAGATCAGCCACCGGGACACCCCCCCCCCCGCCGCCGCCGCCTCCCCCTCTGGCACCGGGCCGTCCCCCCCCCAACCTACTTTCAGGGTCTCCCGAAGCGCCGAGCTCGGTGTCGGAGGCCTGCGGGAGAGCGGAGGGGGGGTCAGACGGTAATGGCGGAGGGGAGGGAGCGGGTCCATCACCAGGGAGGCCTGACCCGGGCCACCGACAGCGGCGAGGGGGGGGAGGAACCCACCGGCGACTCCGCGTCCCGCTCGGCCTCGTCCCCGCGGGCACCGGGAGCTGGGGAAGATGGAGGGGGGGGTGTCAGCGGGCCCAGTCCGTTGGGGGGGGGGGGGGGGAGGTCCCGCCGCCCCCGGTCCGGCCCTACCGACCCCCGTTACCGTCCGGCTCGGCCATGGGCGCCGGCCGCTGCCCGGGCCACACCTCCCGACGTGCACCGCGCCGCCCCAGCCACACCTCCCGGCGTGCACCGCGGGGCGCCGCTGATAGGCTGAGAGTGCCGCTCCTCCCGGCGTACACCGCGCCGCCAGCCCCCCTTCCCCACCGCTACCGCCACACCTCCCGGCGTGCACCGCGGCTTGGCGCTGATAGGCGGAGAGAGCCGCGTTTCCCGGCGTGGCCTTCCCTGCGCGCACCGCCCCGGAAGTGGTGTAAGGACTACGGGTCCCGGCAGGCCCCGCGCGGCCGCCATCGCCGGGCCCGGCGGGGATTTCCCGGGACGGCGGCGGCCGCCCCATGGCGGAGCGAACCTGAGCGCGGCCCCAGCCCGGCGGCCCCGGCATGGCGGCCGCGGAGGCGGCGCCGGTGCCTCCCGGTGAAGTAAAACGGCCCGAGGGCGATGAGTGGTGCGACAGCGGCCTGGGTTCGCTGGGCGAGGGGCAATTGGGGCCGCTGCCCACCAGCCCCGCTCCCGCCAGCCCCGGTCCCGAGCGGTCCGGTTCGGCTCTGGGACCCGTCACGGTGGCGGTAGGCGCTGTTCGCCTCGCTGAGCCACCCGAGGAGGCGGAGGAGGAGGCGGCGGCGGCATCACCGGTGGCCGCCGTGGAGGCCGCGGCCTGGCTGCGGCACGTCCTGGGCTTCCTCACCGAGGACGGCGACACGTAAGTGCGGGCGGGGGTCGGGCGGACGCGGCCCCCCCCCCCACACACACACTTCTCTTGGGGGGGGAGGACCCCCACCGCCCGGGGGGGGGATCCCTCTGCCCCGGGGTGGTGGGACCCCGGGGCCAGGAGGGCTCTGACAGCAGGTCGTGCCCCACCCCCCCCGCTCAGGGGTCCTTTTCGACCCCCCCCCGAGCACACACGGGGCCACGCTGGACCTCGGGGAGTGGTCCCCCCTGCTCTGCTCTCATCCTGTCTCGTTGGGGGACCCCCGGGTGGGGCCAGGCGTGGCAAGACCCCCCCCCCCCAACACTCCTCCCCCCCAACAGGGCCCTGCACTTGGCTGTCATCCACGAGCATGAGGCTTTCCTGGACTCCATCCTGCAGTACACAGGGGGCACAGAGTACCTGGACCTGCAGAACGACCTGGGGCAGGTATGGAGAAACTGGGGGGCGGGGGGGGGGCTGTGCAGGTTGGGGGGCACCCCCCCCAGCCTCCGTGTGCCCCCCCCCCCCACTGAGGGGTCTCTCTCCCCGCAGACGGCGCTGCACATCGCCGTCATCCTGGGCCTGTCGGGCTTCGTGCGGAAGCTGCGGGCGGCCGGTGCGGGGTTGTGTGTGCAGGAGCGGGGGGGGCACACGCCGCTGCACCTCGCCTGCCGCGAGGGACGCCGGGGCTGCGCCCGCCATCTGCTGGGACCCCCCCGGACCCCCCCGGCGCCCCGCGACGAAGAGGCGCGCGCCCAGCTTGACAGCGTCAACTATGATGGTGTGGGGAGAGGGCACGGTGGGGGGGCAGAACAGGAACGCTGTGGGGCTGTTTGTGTGGGGACGTGGCGGGGGGGGGCACACGGGACAGTGTGGGGAGACACAGTTGTGGTGGAAGGGACGCCGTGGGGACATGGCAGAGGGTGGGGGGGACGCCGTGGGGCTGCGGCACGAGGCCATGTGGGAAGATGGACGCGGGGGGGGCATGGTTTTGGGCAGGAGCCACGCTGTGGAGCTGTGGCATGGGGACACAGTGAGGCTGCAGATCCATCGTGGGGCTGGGGGGGGCCGCAGCGACACCCCCCTCTCCCCTCCCGGCAGGTTACACCCCCCTCCACGTCGCCGTCCTCCGCAAAGACCTGGAAATGGTGGAGCTGCTGCTGAGCGCTGGCGCCGACCTCAACAAGGCGGTGAGCGCTGTCCCGGGCAGGGGAACTTGGGGGTCCGCTGCGCCCCCCTGCTCTGCTCTGATCCCCTGTTCCCGTTCCTGCCCCCCCCAGGAACCCAGCTGCGGCCGCAGCCCCCTGCATCTGGCGGTGGAAGCGCAGAGCCCCGAGGTGGCCGAGTGCCTGCTGCGCGCCGGCGCCGACCCCGCCGCCCGCATGTACGTGGGGTACACCCCCCTCTACAGCGCCCGCCACCGCCCTGACCCCCGCCTGCCCCAGCTGCTGCGGGATTTCGGGGCGCAGGAGCCCCCCGGGGACTCCGAGGACAGCCCCGACGAGGGCGAGGGTGACAACAGCGACGTAAGTGGCCCCCCCAAAGCAGCAGTCCCAAAAATCCCCTCAGCTCCTCCCTTATGCCGATGAGGAGGGGGGCTTGCCCTGCTCCCAGCAGTCCCCCCAAAACTTTAGGGGGGGTGCTGAGCGCTGGGTGTGTTTTTTTCCCACCCCCCAGGAGGAATACGACGATATTGTCATCAACAGCGGGCGCTGCGTGGACTGATGGGCCCCTGCCCGGCCCCCCCCAAGTCTCCCCCTATTTATCTGGGGGCTCCCAATGCCGTTGGCTGGACTTTGGGGGAGCCCCCACTCCCCCCACCCCAAACCCTGCCGCCCCCTCCCCCCCCCCCCCCCCGCCGCCGCCGAAGTCCCGGTCGTAGCGTAGAGGATTTATATCGGTTGTTGTAAAATAAAGAGGCGTTTGGCCACTGCGCAGACCCCCCCGCCATCCCCTTCCTCCTCCTCCTCTTCCTCCTGGCGCCAGGACCAGGTGGGGGCTCGCAGCCCCCCCTCCTCAGGGTCCCCATGCCCAGTGTGACCCACCCCTCCCCAGGATCCCCTTTGCCTCCCCCAGCAACCTCCCAGTCTCCCCAGTTCTGCCGCTGGGTGCTGCGCTTGCACGCGCTGCATCACGGCTACCGGGCGCATGGAGAGCGTACAGACGCGGAGAAGATGCGTGTACAAATGCACACAGCATGCGTACACACGTGTGGAGAACACGTGTGCAAATGCACGCAGTGCACGTGCAGATAGGCGCGTGCGTGTGCAAAAGCACGGACGAGCACACGTGTGCCCATAGGCTGCAGCTCAGGGGCGGGGGGGGGCAGTGAAGGCGGCGTTTATTGCAAAGGCTCGTTAACATGGGGGGGGATGTGTCCCTCGTGTCTGTGTCCCCCACCGTTGCAGACGTCCATCTTCCTTCTGCGTCCCTTCTGCTTCCGTGTCCCATCCGCTGCAGGGGCCACCTCAGGTGCCCCCCCCCTTCCCCATGCTTGGGGTGTCTCGTGGGGACACTGGGGCCACCTGGGGTGTCCCTCTGGGCTTGAGGTTTGACGCAGGGGCCACCTGAGGGTCCCGTTGTCACCCCCCCCCGGCTCAGGGCACCTCACGGCCCCCCCGGGGCTGGTTAGGGCCGATGTAGCGCAGAAGGGGGGCCGTGGGCCGTGTGAGCACGGCCTGGCCGATGAGGGGCTGCAGGGCGGGGGGCACGCGGACACGGCCATCCTGGGGGCACAGGGCAGGGTGAGCCCCCCAGCACCCTGGGGTGTCCCCCCCCATACTCCCCCAGCACCCTGGGGTGCCCCCCAGCCCCCAGCACGCACCGGCAGCTGGTTGCATTCCAGGAGAGCGATGAGCATCCGGGAGACAGCGCAGGCAGTGCCGTTCACCTGCGGAGGGGGGGGGATTAGTGGGGGGCAGAGGGGCTCAGGGACCCCCCAAGAGGGAGGAGGGTTGCCCCCCACCCCACCAACCCCCCCGGCACCCACCGTGTGTGCGTGCCGTAACTGCCTGGCCCCGTCGCTGTACATGATGTTCAGGCGCCGGCTCTGGTAGTCAGTGCAGTTGGAGGTGCTGGAGATCTGGGGAGGGGGGCAAAGGGAGTTTGCAGGTATTTAGGACCCCCCCGTGTCTCCTGATAATGGGGACCCCCCCTGTCTCCACTCCAGGGACCCCCACAGTAGGGGTCCACCCACAATGGGGGGATTCCCCCTCCCAGTTCTCCAACAAACCCCAAAACATGGGGGGTGGCCCCCTGCAGACCCCCTTAAATGAGGGGGATCCACCCTCAGGTTACTGTTGGAGCCTGTAACCAGGGGCATCACCCTGTGCAGACCCCAAATTGGGGGGGTTTGCCCCTCCGCCCCCCCAGTTGCCCTCACCTCCCCATATTTGCCCCGTCCAGGCATCCAGGCTTCGATATCGAACTTGCGGTAGGCAGGGAGCCCCAGCTCCTGCGTAGGCATGTCGAGGACGCTGCAGGGAGCGGGGCCATCAGCAGGGGTGTGGGGGGGACAGAATGACACGTGGGGGGGACAGGGGGATGGATCCCCCCCCCGCGCTCACCGGTAATGTAATCCTAGCTCGGAGAAGATTTCCTTCTGCAGAGCCAGGAATTCGGCCAGCAGCGCCTCGCTCTCGTCCCCGCTCTCCGCCGCCGTCACCCCGAACATCTCCACCTGCGGGGACAGGGGATGGGGCAATGTGTCACCCCCCTCTTCCGGCCCCCCAACCTGCCTGGACACCACGGTGCTTCCCCCAGTTCCACCAGTACCTTGGTGAACTGGTGGACACGGTAGAGCCCCCACGGCTCCCGGCCTGTGTCAGTCTCAGTCCGGTAGCAGGTGCTGGAGCAGACGACCCTGGCCAGGGCAAGGGGGTGAGGACCCCCCCAGACGCCTGGGTCCCCCCTGGTAGGGGGTGGGGGGGGTCCCAGGGTTCTCCCCAACAGGGAATGGGGGGCTCCTGGGGACCCGGTACCTGATGGGCAAGTCCTCCAGCCGCACAGCGTGGTCCATGAAGTACCCTGGAGTAGAGGGATGGGGCTGGGGGGGGCAGCGGGGCTCCCAGAACCCCCCCCAGACACACAGACCCCATTTTTCCCAGGTTTCACCCCATTTTTCCTCACCTGCGATCCCCACCTCAGAGGTGCCGGCCAGGCAGAGGTCCTCAAAGCGGGAGGGGTCAATGTTGTAGACGGGCGAGGGGGTGGCGTTGGGCTGCATGCCACAGCCCTCCTGCAAGGAGGGGTGATGAGGGTGTCACCGGGGGGGGGGGGGGGTCACAGGGCTACCACGGGGAGGGGACGGACGCGGGGATGGGGGTGGCACTCACAAAGACGGCGCCTCGCAGCAGGTCAGGGACAGTCATGGGCAGGAAGCCCTGGGGAAAAAGGGGTGTTGCGAGGGTGGGTTCCCTCCCGGGCACCCCCCAGGACCCCCCCCCCCACGTACCTTGGGCAGCAGTTTGTCCATGGTGAAGCGCACGAGCGCGTGCTGCAGCAGCGCGCCGGCCCCACACAGGTAGTAGGAGCGGTGCCCCGAGATGTGCGACAAGCGCCTGCGTCCCGTGGAGGAGGGGGGGGGAGACGGGACGGGGACACGCACACGACACGCATGTCACCAGGGACACGTGTGACACCTGGGTGTCCCCACCCCGGCACCCATGGGTGCTCACCGCTGGCGGATGATGTCCAGTCCCTCACCCAGCTCCAGGTGTCCCTTCGGCTTGAAGTCAAACACTGCAGGGACAGAAGCCTGGGGGAGCCTTCCTCATGTCCGGCACCCTTCTCTTCCTCGCCCAGGCCTTCTTCACCCCAGGGAGCCTCCTCTGCCCCCCCCAAGCCTTCCTCACCCCAGGGATGCTCCTCTTCCTCACCCCAGGAACCCTCCTCTTCCACCCCTAGAGCCTTCCTCCTTGCTCCCACCAGAACTCCCCATCCCTTGGAGGAACCCTCCTCCTCCTCACCCCCTCTTTGAGCCTCTCTCAGCCCCAGGGGACCCTCATTGCCCCCCCCCAAATCACCGCAGGGAAACTGAGGCACGCCCCCGCTCTGTGCCATCATACCTGGCTTCTCTCCCACCACCTCCAGCACACGGGCTTGGCTCTCATCCCCGACCGGCTGGGGGAAGAGCAGGTGTCAGGGGGTGCAGGGGGACGCGGTGACACCCCCCGCCCCCCCGGTGCTGTCATCCCCCCCCAGCTTACCGCCTCGGGGTGCGTGCGGTTGGGGAGCTGCAGGGCCTTGAGGTAGAAGCGCTCGTCCAGGGCGGCCTCCTCGGCCAGCAGCGCTTGCAGCTGCAGCCGGACCTGGCGGCCGCGGGCCCGCAGCGCCGCATACACAGGGAGCTGCGGGGACACGGGGCTGGGGGCGCGGGGGGATGATGACCCCCCCCCACATCACCTCCTGCCTGGGAGCGGGGACCCCCTCCCCATGCCGCCCCCCCCCCCCCCCTTTGGGGTGCCTACCGCCTCCGCCGTCTCCTTGTCGTGGGCTGCCTGTGGGAGGAGAACGGGTGGGACACGGGTGGGGGGGGGGGAGCCGGGAGGGGTCCTGGGGTGGGGGGTGCAGGGGGGGGGGGGTCTCACCATCAGGGCCCGCACGCCCTGGGCCACCCGGCCCTTCTCGGCTTCCAGGCGGGCGATGGTGGCCCGCACCTCCCCCAGGCGGGACCAGGTCTGCACCTGGGGGGGGGGTGGGGAGGGTGGGAGGGGGGAGTGGGCGGGGCTGCCGAGGGCCCCGCCCCCTCCCGCGTACAGACCCCGCCCCATCAGCAGGCACAGCCTTTCCCCCAGCCCCTCCACAAGCCCCGCTTATTTCTACTTGGCCCCACCCCTTCCCCTCAAGCCCCTCCCTAGGGCAGGCAAACCCCACCTACTGCAAAGCCCCGCCCCCGATCTGAGACAGACCCCGCCCGCCCCTGCCTGGACCCCGCCCCATCCCGCAGACAGACCCGCCCCCCTCCCTGCAGGCCCCACCCCCACATCCCTTCCCAGACAGACACCTCCCACCCCGAGGCTCCGCCCCTCCAGCTCGGGCAGGCCCTGCCCCCATGCCCTGCTCCCGCCCACCCCAGCCAGGCCCCGCCTCTCCCCCGCCCCCGGAGTCCACGCCCACCGCCGCCAGGCCCCGCCCCCTCCCACCATCCCCGCCCAGGCTCCACCGCCTCCTGCCCTCCCCCACTGTCCCCGCCCACCCCAGCCAGGCCCCGCCTCTCTCCCGCCCCTGGACACGCCGTCCCCGCCCACCCCTGCGAGGCCCCGCCCCTCTCCCGCCGTCTCCGCCCACCCCCGCCAGGCCCCGCCCCTCTCCCACCGCCCCTCTCCCACCACCCGCGCCAGGCCCCGCTCCCTCACGCCGTCCCCGCCTACCCCGGCAGGCCCCGCCCGCCCCAGCCAGGCCCCGCCCCTCTCCCATCGCCGTCCCCGCCAGGCCCCGCCTCCCCCGCCCCGCCGAGGTCCCGCCCCGCTCACGATCTCGCGGAGGTCGCCCCCCCGCAGCGGCCCCCGCCGCCGCTCCAGCTCCCGCTCGTTCAGCGCCGACACCTCCAGCTGCGGCCGCGCGCTCAGGCCCTCGCGCACGTGCTCGTACAGGCGGCTCCGCCCCGGCCCGGTCCCGCCGCCCGCCCCGCCCCCCGCCCCGCGCCACCCCCGCGGCGCCGCCGCCGCCGCCCGCCGCGCCGCCGCCAGCGTCCTGGGCGCCGCCATCTTGGACGCCGGCGCGGGTCCGGCGAGCGTCACGTGGCGGAAGGGGCGGAGTCACTGACCGGTCACGCCCCCCGAGCGCTCTGGCCACGCCCCCGTTCCACCTCCCATCCCCAGCGCCCCGCCCAGCGTCCCCACGTGCCCCCAGGCCCCCTCCCGATGTCCCCAGCCTCTCCCCCAGTGCCCCCAGGTCCTCCCATGTCCCCCCCAGTGCCCCCAGGCCCCCTCCCAATGTCCCCATCTCCCCCCAGACCCTCCTATGTTCCCCCAGTGTCCCCAGGACCCCCCAGGGCCCTTCCCAGTGCCTCCAGGCCTGTTGCCCATGTCCCCAGCCCACCCCCCAGTACCCCCACATCCTCCCCTGTCCCCCCCAGTGTCTCCAGGCCCCTTCCCAGTGCTCCCAGGCCCCCTCCCAACATCCCCAGGCTCCCCCCACCCAGCTCCCCTGACACCACTCCGCAACATGTCCCACACAGCGACAGCCTTTAATTGGTGTAGCAAAGGAACGGCATGTTCCCCCCGCCCCGGGGCCACCGACACAGCGTCCCCGGGCGCAAAAGGGCCGCTGTCGCCACCAACACGGCGTCCCCGGGCACAGAGGAGCTGCCGTCGTGCGTGTGTGTGTCCCCGGCACGCTCCCTCTTCTCACTTCTTCTTCTGGACATGGGTGCAGTCGTACTTGCCCCGCACGATGGTGAGCTTCACCCCCGGCAGGTCCTGGGTGCGGCCGCCCTGCACCAGCACGACGTGGTGCTCCTGCAGGCTGTGGCCCTCCCCGGGGATGAAGCACACCACCTCCTTCCCGTTGCTCAGCCGCACCCGCGCACATTTTCGGTTGGCTGAGTTGGGCTTCTTGGGCTTCCGAATCAGGTTCTTGATCACCACCCCCTTGATCTGGGGGCGGCCGAAGGTGGCCCCCAGCTTGGGAGGGGGCGGCTTGGGCCGGCCTTGACGGTGCATCTGGTTCAGGGTGGCCATGCCGCCGGCCTGCTGCGGCCACGGGGGTACCGGCCGCCTCCCGGGCACGGCGGCGGTGGGGAGCGCCCCGGTGGCTGCGGAGGAGGACGAGAGAGAGAGAAGAGAGGTCAGCGGCCGCGGGCGGCTCGATGGGCTCCGGCCGGGGACGGGAAGCGAGGCGGGATATACGCACCGCAGCCGCGCAACGAGGCAGCGGCCCTCAGCAGAGCGCGGAGCGGCATCCTCCGGTCCCGCAGCACGGCGACCGGCGGGGCCTGAGGGGGAAACGCCCGGTTAGCGCCGTCCGGGGGGCGGCAGCCGCCTCCCCGACCCCCCGACCCATGGGCTGGGGCCCATGTCCCGCACCGGAGACCGGCGGGCGAGGCGCCTGCGCGACCCCGGGGACAGCGGCAGCGACGCCGCCGCGCTCACCTCACACCGCCGCCATCTTAGCGCGCTGCCATCCCCTCCCGCCCCGTTTCCCGCCGCGCCGCGCTCTGACTGGACAGCGGAAGCGCCAATCTCCCGCCCTTCCCTCTGTGATTGGCCACGATCCCTATTAGCCTTCCCTGACCGCCACCGCTCCTACGGGTGCTCCGGCGGGGTCAAACGCTAGGCGGGACCCCGCCTTCCCCTCTCGAAGCCCCGCCTTCCCCGCCCGAGGCCCCGCCCGAGGGAGGCGGTGCCTGTTGCCGGGGTAACGCGGGCAGGGCGGGTGCCCGGATGGGGCTCGATCGCAACATGGCGGCGGCCGAGTGAGCTGCGGAGGGAGCGGCAGCTCTGGGCTCGTCGTGAGCGGGGGCCGAGGGGGAGGTGAGGGCCTGAAGGGGACGTGGAGGGGTCTAGAGGGGAAGGGGAGGCGGAAGGGGGTCTCGGGGGAAGGGGACGTTGGGGGCCTGAGGGCCTGAGAGGAGACGGAGAGGCCTGAGAGGAGATGGAAGGGGGTGAGGGAAAGGGGGAGACTGGGGCTGGGAGGCTGAGGGAGAGAGGAGATGGAGAGGCCTGAAGGGGGGGTGGGTGGGGAGGGAGGGTGCTGAGAGGGTGGGGGGTTGGGGGGGGCCTGAGGGGAAAGGGGGGGTTTGGGTGCGAGGGTCTGAATGGCCCCGGGGGAAGGCGGTGTGGAGGATTGAGGGTCCTGGGGGAAGGGGACAGTGGGGGTGCTGGGGGGGGGAGCAGCTGGGGGAGGCCTGGGCTAGAGGTTGGGGGGGGCAAGGGAGTTGGTAGGTTGGGGGGGGGGTTGGGGCTGGCGAGAAGGGGAGGGTGAGAAAGTGTGGAGCTGGGTTTGGGGGGCTCCTGAGGAGCTGGGGTGGGAGCTGGGCCGGGAGCTGGGCCAGGGGGCGGTGAGCGGAGGGACAAGCGAGCTGCAGGGTCTCAAGGAAGGCGGCAAAACTGGGGAGGGGGATATTGGGCCTGCCCCAATCCTCGGGGCTGGCGGGGCGAGCAGCAGGAGACCTGGAGGGGAGCGCAGGCAGGGCAGGTGGGTTGAGCCCGGGTGTGCAGAGGAGCCCTGGAATTCGAGGCGAGGCAGGAGGGGCGCTGGCAGCGGGCGGGGAGGCCAAGGGAAGGGTAGGGATAGGGCTCTGCCTTTCTCCGAACCCTCCCCGGCCTAAAAATAGTCAAAATTGTGGGTTACGAGGTATTGCGGTCTAGGCACCGTGCCGGGCCGCGTGTCAGGGAGCCTTACGGAAATCTCTTGTTCTCGTGCAGCATCTTTCACCGGAGGATCACGGCATGCTTAGCTGAGTCGGAAAAGAGTTTTCCCTTCCTCACAGGTAGGAAACCGGAGACAAAATAATTTGCCTGGAGAAACCCTTTCTCCCTGGGGCTCCCGTCACCGCGCGTCGCTCTTCAGAAGTCCTTATTCTGCCTGTGTGCTTTGCAATCTGATATTGGAGAAGGGTCTTTCTGTGCCAGAGTGTGTCTGATGCTCTTCACCAAGCGCAGGAGGGAGGAGAATCGGGAGAAGCGCAGTCGCCGTTGCAATTAGGTTCTCTTAGAAAAGCCATCGGAGCCCTCCTCAGCTCTCTGGGCTGTGGAAATTGGATCAGCCCTCTCCCTGCGCACTCGGTAACACGCTGGGTCCAGCTGAAGGGGAGCAGCTTGCAGGAAGCCCAGAAAACATCCAAGAATTGCTTTTTCTGGTGTCTGTTATCTGCGTTCTCAGTTCTGTGTGGTTTTGTACACCCGTCAGTGTTCACAGGGCACTTCTCTCCCTGGTAACGAGGCGAGTTAACGGTCAGTTGAGCTGCAGAGCCCCAGAGTAGATTTTTCCAGCATCTTGTGCGACTTTGGGCCAAGCATTCGGAGGCAGCCAGGTACCGTTGCGCAGGAGCTGGCATCCCTTGCGGCTGCCATAACTCCCCTGTCTGGCGCCGAACCCCTTGAAAATGGGGTTTCGTCCCAGCTTTGGCACATGAGGAGGGTAAGAACAGAAATTGCTGTCTCCAAACTCCTGTGTGGTGCTCCCATGGCCATAAATGCGAGGTAGCGGTGCCGCGCCAGCCAAAACTTTGCCAGAGCTGGTTCCAGCACTGCTTGGGTGAGTTGTGAGCGAGGACAGAGAATCGACAGGCAGGAGTGCAGGCAATGTGTGCCCAAAGCAGGTATGGGTTTGGGGCTGTGAAATTATTAATTTGTGTAACCTTTCCTTGTGCCTGTGTGTTCACTCAACTGAAGGTGTCCGCAGCTGGAGATAAGCGCCCTGCGCTTCCGTGTGTTCCTATCCCTGGTGGCGCTTTGTTTGTCGAAGGGAAATGAAAACAAAATAAGAAAAGTTTCAGGATTAGTTTTCAGTTGTGTTTTCCCTGTAATTTACTGAGTTTTGCAACAATGAACTGGGTGGGCTGCAGGGCTGCGGAGAGACTGTAGCAACGCCCTATGCGGTAGGCTCGTAAATAACTGCAGATTGAATTTATTGAGAATACCCAGCTGTGGAGTGTGGCGGTGGGGAAGATGCAACCGACTTTAGGAGAGCTGTGGAAAAAAAAAAAGAAGGTTTTAAATAAAGCCCCAAAGTTTGAACAGTGGCCAAAGAATTAGCTGCTGGCTGCCAGTACAAACATTAACTAATCCTGGCAGCCTTTTAAGGCAAGTATCTTTAGTTCTGGTTAAGAAATAAACCTGTTGGATGTATGGATTGTCCCTGGTGCAGGTTGAGGGAGGTTTTCTGGGAACTGCGGATAAATGCCACGTAGGAACAGGACTGTGAAACGTGGTACCCGGCGAGCGTGTAACATGAGGCTGTGCCAATTCGTGGCCGGTGTCGCACGGAGTCATCTTCCAGCCGCTATAACTACCTTTAGAAAGATCCCTCTGAAACCTTCTGGCTCTGCTGGGGAGTTACCACCCTGAGATTCCCAAATAAAGGTAATTAACTGGAACGTATTTGGGTGTTGAAATAGCGGCAGAAGTTTCCAGGGAAGATGCTGGTGGGATAATGGTGGCTCAGGTTGCGTTTCACCTCCGCAGAGCGGAAACTTTTCTGCTCCCCCTCCCATGTTGTTCTGAGTTCCCAGATGTTTTCCAGATACCGGCTATCTTTATTTACATTTGTGGGGGTGACATTTATTTTACCAGCGCTTATCGAATCTGCCAGAAGGAAGCCGTCTTTATAAAAATAAAAAAAAATCACAGGCTTTTGCTCTGAACCACTCAACGCGCTTTGTTGCTGCGTTGATGACTCGTTATTGACGCTTGGGCTCTGTGAGCTGTGATTTTGCACGTCCATCTCCATTTAAAAGGTGGAGATTTCATTGCTGACATCTTGCTAAGTGCTGTCCACCTCGCTGGGGGTGAGCAGAGCAAATTGCTGCAGCCTGAAACGTGGATGCCGTGCGCTTGGGAGCTGTTGGAGCGGCGAGGAGGGGAAAGCAGCGCCGGAGGAGATTGGATCTGGAAGGGACGAGGTTTGGGATGGGGCAGCCCCAGAGCACGTTTGTGGAACGTCCCTGCGACACGTTCTTCACCTTGCAGGCTCAGATCTGCCATGCTTGACTTTTCTGATGAATAATTTAGGAATTTGTGGGTGTTTGGCAGAGGGGGTGGGAGGGGAGGAAGCGTAATTTTACATCACCGCTGGTGGTTACAACTTAGGTAGAGCCTTCATGGCCAATTTAGCACTGCCGGAGAAGAAATGGTTCCCTCTGAATGTCAACGGGATGTTTTCCTGGCACTGCAGGGGACTGACACGCTGCCGTGCTCACGTCCTGGCGTGGAAAAGAGCAGCCTTTATCGCACCACGTGCTTTCTCCCCGACTCTGGAGGGATTTCCCGAACACACTGCCAGGTTCGATTGTCCTTTTCCCAGCCAAAACGAGTGTCCAGAAAATGAGGAGCAGGGCTGGTGTGCATGTGTGTCCTGGCTCTGCGGCGAGCTTTGCCTCCCCAGTGAGATCGCTTTCTTTGGGGCCACATTCTCAGTGCTCACAGGGAAGGATGTGTCCCCTAAAGTCCTGCCTAGCTCAGGGAGAAATCCCAGGGATGTTTTCACGGCTTCCCTGCAGCCTAATTACAGCCGCATCGTTTTTATTTAATAAAACCTGATTTCTCCTGAGCTTAGGCAAGGAAGGGAGGAATATTTGGTGTCTGCCTCACAAATCGAACCACAGTAGGTTTAGTGTTTTCAGAGGCAGCTTTGCGTGGCACAGGCACAGCTCGCATTTCCAAACCGGCTTCCTGAAGGATTTGCTGTTTTCATAGATTTTGATTAATTGGCAATTGGATAATTTTTGATTAACTCTTCAGCCCTTCGCCTGCTCTTTCTGCAGCTTTAAACCAAACCCTTCTGTCGTGGTTTAACCCCAGCCAGCAACTAAGCACCACGCAGCCGCTCACTCACCACCCCCTCCACCCCTGCCCTGTGGGATGGGGGAGAAAATTGGGAAAAGAAGTAAAACTCGTGGGTTTAGATAAGAACGGTTTAATAGAACAGAAAAGAAGAAACTAATAATGATAATGATAACACTAATAAAATGACAACAGCAATAATAAAAGGACTGGAATGTACAAATGATGCGCAGTGCAATTGCTCACCACCTGCCAATCGACGCCGAGTTAGTCCCCGAGCGGCGATCCCCCCGTCCCCACTTCCCCCAGTTTATACACTAGATGTGACATTCCATGGTATGGAATAGCCCTTTGGCCAGTTTGGGTCAGCTGCCCTGGCTGTGTCCTGTGCCAACTTCTTGTGCCCCTCCAGCCTTCTTGTTGGCTGGGCATGAGAAGCTGAAAAATCCTTGACTTTAGACTAAACATTCTTAGCAACAACTGAAAACATCAGTGTTATCAACATTCTTCTCATACTGAGCTCAAAACATAGCACCCCAGCTACTAGGACGACAATTAACTCTATCCCAGCTGAAACCAGGACACCTTCAAAGCTGCTTCACACCAAGTAAATGATTCGGGGCGCGAGGTTCTCGCTCGGTTTTCGGGCGCTTGCGTTGCAGGCGGAGGATGTTTAAGTAATGATGATTTTCTCTAATAAAGTTGGACATAATGAAAGTGTAATTCTTTTGAACTGTGCTCGCTCTGCTTTTCCTTTCCCCATGTCATGCACTTACACGGTGCAAATAAGCTATAATTTCTGTAAATGATGTAAGGGGCTAATTAAAGGTTTTACTCGACTAATCAGCTTGCACTTTAATTAGCACCAAATGGTAATCGCTTGCTGAAACATAAATTGACTTCTTGGCTGCCTGTTACGGGAGGATCCAGCCCGCTCTGGTGGGGCTGTCAGAAAAGGGGCGCAGGGGTGCTCTGCCTCCCATCGAGGGAGCCCGGCTTCGTTAACCCCAGCGCCACCGCAGATGTTAATGAACTGTTGCCAAAGACATAAATTCGTGGTTTCACCTTCCTATTATGCAGCGTGCTCCGTCTGGGCAGGCAGCATCAAATCAGGTCGTTAAAATCTCTTGGCCTGACGAAGGGGGGAGCGCCGGCTGGCACAGTACCGGCTCAGAGCTTTTTTATTTCCCTGTTTTCTGAGGCCGGGCTGTGCGAAGCTGACGTGGTGGCTCCCTGCCCGGGAGCAGTGGCTGCCTGCCCGCAGCACCGGCACGGCCGCACGTTGTGCAAACGTGACGGTGTTTTTACCATCACCAATACCACATCAGGGCCTTTCCAGCAACCGGAGAGGGAGCTGAGTGCTGATCTCTCTCTAAATACACCTTGAAATCATCTCCTGACACCAATGTCTCCTCACCCTGCCGTGCTGGAGCCTCCTGGCTCGTTGGGAGCACGTGTAATTAATGTGCCATGCAGGGGGAAGAGCGGGAGATGGCCGTGTCAGTCCCAGTTTGCATTCTTGGCGTGCCTCGCTCCCCTGACCCTGCAGCTTCTGGCTCAGAGGAAACCTTGTGCTGCAAAAAAAAGCTGAGCCCAGCCAGAAATTCGCGCTCTGTGGAGCATATTTGGGTCTGGTGGCGTTGGAGAATTGTGCCGAAAGGTGTCGGTCCCTGTCCGCGTGTGCTGTGACAAAGCACAGCTGTCCGCAGCGAGGACATGGAGGTATGCAAGGGGTCTGAAGCATCTCCATCTTGTTAATGCTCAAGGGGAGGCCCTGGGTTTTGTGCTTGTGATTGTGTGTGGGGTTGGGTTTTTTTTTTTTTTTCCTCCCTGAAACAAATACTTCAGCTGATTAAAATGTTCTCGCCTTACAAACTGCCTCCGAGGTGACTCCTCCTCTTTCCTTTGAGAGCAGGCTCCTGCAGAATAGCTGCTGCGTTGGGAGGTGGATTTAACAAGCGCTGGGGTAGGGCTCCTGTGCTCCTCCTGCGTCCCTGGTGGATCGCCTCCCCCATCTCCCAGAGCTTCCTAACGGTCTTTTGCTAATGAAGAGCGGTTACAGTAATGTGGCATCCCAGCTTTGGCGTCATAAGAGGTGGCAGCAACAGCAAGACTGCGGTGTCTTAACCCCATGAGAAATCCCCCCCTTTTCTGGTGCCTTCCTCACCAGGAATATCCACGGTGTCGTATCGGTGGAGGAACAGCCGGGGTGAAGGTGGGGATGTCGGCAGCGATGGGGTGAAGGCTTGGCTGATGCTGGCGGAGCCTGGGGCCAGCCGCAGAGCATCCCTCCTTCACCTCCCACTCTGTGCACATGATTTAATGAGTTCCCTTGCAGTGAGGTGAGAGGGACGTGGCCGATTTAGGAGCCTGGCATATATGGGCTGGTGGTCCCTGCTCGGCACATCAGGACTCCCAACTCCAGCAGAGCTATCGAGGGTTCGTGCAGGGACCCCTCTGCCCTCGGAGTAGGGAGGGAGTGAGAAGAGGACGTTGCCCACCCCACGTCTTTCTTGCTCAATAAGGATTTTTAAGCCCAAACCATGTTTAGAAATACAATCCACTGCCAGGTTGCATTAAAATCATCATTACAAGTAATTCCCCTCCGAGGCTGCTGGGACAGCGAGACTGGTTGCACATAAATGGAAAGGACTTTGGCTTACTTGGTACTTGTTTATCATCTGAAGCTTTCTGTCACCTATCGACCCACTCCCAGGTCAGGCGACATCCCCATGGAGCTCTTCCCGATGCGGATTACCAACCTTTTGCTGCTGCTGGGGTTATCTGGTTTCGATAAATAATCACAGAATAAAAACAATGCAGTCTCAGCAATCTCCCTCTCACACAGCCTCAAATGTGTGCTGTTCCTTCAGCAGGGGTCAGGTGCGTGGGGGACCCCACCTCAAGTTTTGGGGTGCCAGCATCACCGTGGGATGCGCAGCCGACTGAGGGCTCCCATCCTCCACAAAGGAGCACTGAGAGTAAATGCAGAGCACGGTGGCTCCGAGCCTGCCGAAGGGTAATCGGGTTTTGTCAAGCCCTGCGTCGAGCCTGTACTCGCTTTTCTTGTTTCTTTTTTCTTTTTATCCGTTGCTGAAGAGCCAGAGCATCTGAATTAAATAAATGGAGGAACTTTGGATGGTTTTGTTTACTTCTCCGGTGACTTAACACCTTGTTCAGCTGTCAGAGTAAACATATCGGCTACAGGTTGTTTCTCTCCTCCACCCTTGACCAAAGGGATCTTCTGCGTGCGGAGGAACCTGTTTGTCCTGGCCAGGATAGGTGGGAGCAGAAGATGTCAGATATATACTGGGAGACTCTTTTCTTCTTTTTTAAATCAGTTTGGAACTTCCTCTTGAAATCACACTCGAGGGTTTGGTTAACCCCACTGCAAGCAGGGTAGTCACGGGTGTAATAGCTCCTCGGCTGGCTCAGCAGTTGTTCCTGATCCCCTCTCCCAAAACAGTCTATCCTTCCAAGGTTTTCCACACCAGTTGTTAAACTGTTTCTGCTTCCAGGACAGATATCCCGAAAATGGCGTGCGATTTGCATTTCTTGACATCCTTTTAGTTAAAAGCACCTGCTTTCTGCATTGCCAGGTACATAGTAGGATGGGGTTTCCTTCGTTTGGGATCTTTTAGGCTGGATTTTGCTCAAGGATTGTCACTATTTTTTGAAAAGTTGCATGTTCGCCTGATACTGCTTCGCTGGGAAAGCAGCCGTGCGTGGAGCTGGTCCTTGGGGCCAAGCTGCTGGTGCTCTTTGCTGATTAAAATGGACATGCGTACCCAAGCACAGATTTAGATCTTGGCTCGAGGCCCTTGTCTGTGCTTCTGGCTGGCGTAGGTGTAGGTCTGCAGGGTTTTGAGGAAGGATTTTGGGTCAGGACAGCAGCTCACCGCTCCTGGAGGAGCCTGGGCTCGGGCATTTCCAGTCCTCCCACCCCTCCGGCACATCCAGCTGGAGATGGATGCTCTGGGTCCACGTATGGACATTAGGTCCAGACTAAAACCCAAGCGTGTGAAGGCTGCTCAGGTAGCTCTCAGGGGCCGCACGCCTCCGCTGCCTCCCAGGGGTTCAGCACATCATCTCTAATCAGAAATGAGCTCCGCTCATCCCTCTTGACTGGCTCCCTATTTAATTTCTGCCATAATTATTTTCTGGTGCCCTGGGGTGCGGTCCTCTTGCCCTCCGCACAGCAGTCGGGCACTGGAGCACTTCCACACGGAGATTAAATGAACGAAGACTTTCCAAGCATTCGCCAGCTCAGGGAGAAACGCTGTTTGAATGTAATGGTGGGTAAAGCAGAGGTTAGCAAGCAGAGTGAGTTTTGTGTGATGTCCTGCATCGAAGGGTCTCCTGGCAAAGCAGAGTAGAGCCAGAGGATTAATTTGGGTCCAGAGCTGATTTTGGAAAGTGATTTCCCAAAGCACCCCAAGATTTCATCTCCCGTGTGTCCGTGCATGCAGCTAATTCTGCTTTACAGGGAGAAATTCGGTCTGCGGAGCTTCTGCCTGTATCTCTGGAAACTGAGATAAGGGTAATTGGAGCTCATGCTTCGAGGCACAAATTGTGTCTGCGGGGAATGGGAGGACTGGCCCTTTTCTGGTGCAATATTGTGCCACGGAGTTTTAAAGGGGAGTTTCTGGTGCTGGGTGGCTTTGTCTGACAGGGGAGATTGCACTGGCCCCATGAACCTTTAGAGAATAAGGTAAAATTCAGTATTAGCTGAATCAAAGCTGGTGGGTTTGATTTTTGGCCAGAGCTCTTGGTGGGTACACCAAAACCCAGGTGTACCCCATTTCTTTTTGTATAAAATATTCCAGTAGTTTTGGAAAAATCCCATCACCATCATTGTTGTTTCTTCCTCTTGCGCTGGTTTTTTTGAGTGTGGTAGCTGGTTGCATGAAGGACGGGAATTCTTTTCTGAAGCTTGCCATCGGTGGCTTCTGCTGTTCTCTAGCACCTCTTCTCCGACAACCTCGGAGCTCTTCATGATCATCTTCCACTCGGAGAAGCTGGTATTATCCTGCTCTATTGAAGGGGAAACCGAAGTGCCCAGAGGTGACTCACTCCTTGTTGCAGGGCAAGTCAGGAGAAGAGCCGTGAACAGACTCCCAGAAACCTGCCTTTTGGCATTAAAGCAGGAAAAGGACTGGAGTTGTGGCAGGGTGATGACTGCGGAGTGGATGGAAAAAGGCAAAAATTAAAACAGTTTTGCACTCAAAGCCTAAGCTTTTCGCCACGAAGAAAATGCCTCGCTAGGCTGGTTTTTGTGCGTGCTGGTAACCATTTCGGACCTGGTGTTGCTTTGCCACTGCTCTGTGGAGCATCAAATGCAGATGGAAATAGCAAGGCTTCATGTTTGCGCAGCTCTGAAACAATATTTTGATTTTCTGGCTTAACCCTCGCTCCACTGGCGCTGGGCTTTGCCAAAACAATTACTCTCTTACAGCTGTTCACAGCAATATCCTGTGGTATCAAGGCAATTGTACCAGTATAAATAAATTGGGAGATTTATCCGGATGCGAAATAACCTGTTGAAAGCTCCCCTCTGTTTTCTAGCAGGTGTACCCTGATTTTGGATCGCGCGGTGTCTGTACAAAGAGCTGTGGCCACGCAGACGGGTGCTGCAGCCATCCCCAATTTCAGCCAGTGGCATTGCCAGCCACGTCGCAGAGTCAAGTGGTCACTCGCTGTCACAAGCTCTGCTGAATCCAAACTGATTTATTCCTTAAAAACAACCCCAACAAAACAACCTCCTGCAATTGTTTCCCTTCCCGTTTGTGGCGGGCGATGGGATTAAGGTTTAACCTCTCTCTGCCTGGTCTGCGGGTGGCTTCGGAGGGAGCTTGGCAGGCACTTGCCTTCTCTCCCCGCAAGCCCCGGCTTGTCGAGGTCCGCAGGCTCCTGCACCTGAAACTTCTGCACAAGCATTTTCCCCGCGCTCGGGGCGGCAGCGGCGATGTGTCATCGTGGGATGCCGCTGAACTCCATGGTGGGGGTCACGTAGCCACGGCCCCCGCTCAGTACCGCCGACTCGGTGGTCCAGCACCTGGACCTCTAAGGCATTGGGCTCACTTTTTCGCCCCTGCTTCCCCGGACGGTCAGAGCCGTCTTGCTGCACATCGTGCCAGGGCGGTGGGACGGTGCTGGGGTGTCCCGCTCTGCGGCTCAGTGCCCCCCAGCAGGACGGAGGAGAGGTGGCCTCGCGAAAGGCTCCTCTTCAGCAGCAAATGTCTCGCCGTGGCCGCAGGTAAAACACCTGGGGCTGCTCTGTGCTGCGCAGGTTGAGCTCGAGCCCCACTGCTGGAGGTGCCGGGACGTGCACCGAGCACCGGCGGTTAGGCAGAGCTTTGATGTACTGGTTCCCTGCGCCGCCGCGTCCTGCAGGCCGGAAGTTTTGCTTTGGGACAACAGGATTAAAGAAAATTAATCCCCTTTGATCGAGCTTTTGAGGCTGAGTTTGGGGAGGTGCATTGCCTCTGAAACCAGGAGGATCCTTGCAGGGGTTGCTAAGTACTTCAAATGCTTTGAATTCCAGGATTCCTCCATCGTCTGCCTGGGGACATCGGGTTCGTTTAAGCCGTAATCCGTCGTTTAATCCATCCCAGGTACCGCGCCGTCGCCCCGCTGTGCTCTCCTGCCACCTGCACACTCAGGCAGCCTCGACCAGGTCCGTTTTTGGCCGCTCGTCTTCCTCGAGTGGCGCGGCGCAGGGCTGGAAGGCTGACACCTCTCCTCCTCTTTGAAGATTGCCGCTCCCAGCTCGGGATGGTTCCCTCCTCGCTTGTGCAAAGCCAGCTGGGCCAGTTCAACCCGCCCTCGCCGGCAGGTTAAACAAACCCGAGCAAAGCATTACGCTTCCGCCGTCTCGGCAAGGCAGACATCGACGTCCTTGGCTGGAAGAGGACGCCCGTCTCTGCCGCTTTGCTTCAGGTCTGTCCTTCGAGATCTTCCATCCTCAGAGAATGTGATACCATCGAGGAAATCCCAGGTTTCCAGCTGAGCTGCCGGTGGCCCTTCTAGTACAAGGTGATTTATCAGCAGGTACAAAATCCTCTTGGCGCAGTCCTCGCTGCGCAAATATCGAGCCGTCGTTCGGGGTTTTTAAAGCAAAGTGTAAGAACAAAGGCTGGACCAATATCAGCTCGAAGCCGTGTGAGAAGTTTATTGCCAAATAAAAGGCGATAGCAGGGCTGAGTCTGTATGGCATAGGCCGTGGGGAGATGAAGTCTCTGTAATAGCTGATACATCGCTTTTTTCCACTGATATTTTGAAACTTCGTTGTGCGAGCGAAGCCTGCATCATCTTCTGGTAGGGCTGAGTTGTGAGTGGAGTTTGTTTGGGAGACAAGCTTTTGTTCCGGTGCTCTGAGGCGCTATCGGGATGTGCTTGCACAGTGGGAAGGGACTAATTAGGTGGTACCAAGCAGGCAAGGGTGCTGCAGGTTCAGGAAACATCAGAATCTTCTGCAAGGTGAGGATTAGGAAGACATGTGCCTTCGCTAAGATTTGGGGGCTAGAGCTATTTCTTTAGTATGCTTATATCTTTATATGAATTAATTAGTGTGTTTCACAAGGCTCTGAAATTGATGCTGGGGGCTCTTTGTGCTCTTGGCAGCTGAAGAGAGCAGCTGGTGAATTTTTGTAGTCGCAGCAGCTTTTGAAGACATGCGAATCGGAGGTTTTTAAGCCTCTGCTTGTTCGTACTGACACAAGAGAAATAACTTTCCAGAAGCACAAATGGGTCTTGCCTCTCGCATTAACAGAGACGCCGTGGCTCGAGTTCTTCCCAGTTCTCCGCTGCTGTTTTTCTCCTTCCCAAACAGATAAAACGAGGAACGCATGAACACTAAAATGTGATCTGAAGCCCGTTCTCAAGCTGCTGGGGGGCTTGGGATGAATTCAGTGCTTTTCACCAAGCTAGGTAACATCTTAGATTGCTGTGGCCATGACTCTGTGTTAAGGTTTTAAGCGAACCACCTTTTCCCTCTGAGCATGCGTGCAGCTCTTGCATCCCAAAAGGGTCCGATGCCGACGGATGCAGGCTTGTGAATTTGCCCAGCGCAGGCGTGTGCCCGTGGAGCTGCCATTCAAGACCCCCCATGCGATGCGGCAGCGTCGGGATCCTCCATCCTGGTGATGCCGGGAACATCCTGCTTGAGCTGCACCAAAACACGCTCCTTCACCACGTCCTCCGAACACTTATGGCACTCCGGTATCTTCTCCAGCCAAGCAGCGTGAGGTCGTGACTTGTGAAATTGGAGAGGGAAAAAAAAAAAAAAGAACAAGTGGTGGGAGAGGTTAGTCTTCATCTGATGATCTTTTTTTATTATTTTTTTCCCCCCGGACGCCACATCCTTCTGATGTGATTCTAGGAAAGCTTCCAAGCGCCAATTAGCAGTCCGATGGTGGTGCAGAAGATATTTTGATCCATGAATATTCTGAAAGAGAATAAATACGAGGAAAATTAGTGCAAATGGGAAGTGAGCAATCTTGTTGTAAACCATGATAAATGATTAACATTCCCGACTGTGGTTTTTTTACCCACCCTCCCTACTTGTAAAAGGCATTTGAATAAAAATAAGACCTTCTCAGCTGCGAGACATCGTCGGGCTCCGTTGGATGGAGTTGGCAGAGGCGCAGCCGTGGTGGCTCAGCTCTTATCATCCGCAGGTGGCTGCTGCTCTCCCCCGTCTCGCCCTCGCTGCCCAGTTCGTGGTCTGGCACCTTCCCAGCAAATGCCAGTGGAGTGGACTGTGCGTGGTGGAGGCTCGCAGCTGCTCAGGTGCTTGGCACGGCGGGCTGCAGTTGATTTGCCATGCCAGGCAAACCTCCCAAGTTTGTGAGATTCGCCAGCTCGTCAGGCCAATTTGAGGGTGTTTGAGCAAACACTGAAGGGAAGAAAAGAGAGGAGTGAAATATGCACGCTGACATCAAAGCCTTGCTTTTCTGTGCCGGAGAGGGCTCGGACACTGTTCCTCCTCGCAGCAAGCGAGCTGGAGAGTGCACGCTACCTCATGGGACCCACCAATTAGTGCTGCTTTCGTTTAGGAAAAGGCATCACTCTCTTTCAGCCAGAAGACAGTGGAAGAGGCAGAAGCTTTAGGCAGCAGAGCTGTGATCCTCACCCTTAGGTGAGGCTCCGATGCCCAGGTGATTTGCTCCTCAGCTCATCCTCACACAGAGGGTCCGGATCACACCTAGAGTCCCCTGGCCAGGCTTCAGGGTCACGTATCTTAACAAGGGGTCTTAAAACCAGCAAAACCCACGGGAGCTGGGGCTGCAGGTCGCTGGTCCCGGCCATGAGGGGCTTGGTTACTGCAGCACCAGCGTGTGCCGGCAGTCCCCGCCGATGGGCACGCTTCACCGGCGTGCTCTGTGCCCACACCCCAGGGCACGGACACGCTTTTAGGGGCTCTTGAGAAAGCGGGGTGAAAGCACTGAGGGGACGCGCCGTGGGAGGGAGGCACGCTGGAAGCGCGGCATGGCGAAGGGCTGCTACCCCGACCGGGGGAAATTACCCGGGCTGGGAGGGCCGGTTCTTCCTGCCGGGATGGCCGGCGGGTTTTCTGCCGGCTCTCGCCTGCCCTTTCCCTCTCCTTCCTTCCCCGTCTCTTGATCCCCAGCCACCCGGAGGGGCACTTGACTGGCTGCTTTGTTTCAAATGTTGCTGCCTCATTGGTTCCCGGCTCAAATCTCCTCTATTCCTGCTCCGCTTCTTGCAAGCTTCGTCTTTAACCCCTCCGAGCCTCACGGCAGCCGCCCTGCCATCTCCTCTCCCGGCTATTCCTCCCTCCGCGCGCTCTCGACGGATTACCGGCCTCGCGGCGTGGGCGAGAGTTCAACGGCAGCGGCGCTCCCAGTCCTGGAAAATGGTAATAACGCCTGTGAAATCGCGGGGCCGTAGTGCCGGCGTTAGTCACTGCGTTGGGTGCGCGGAGACAGCGGCAAGCTGTTATTTCGGTCGCTGACTTAGGAGTGGGACTCACCACTGTGGGAAGTGAGCAGGATGAGCTTCGCTCAGCGAGCAGCTTTGCCTCCCTGGACCCCTTTTGGGGTACACCGGGGTTAACCGCGCTGCTTACTCCTGTCCCAATCCGTCCCCGGCATCCAACCGCCGGAGGATGAAGGAGAGGAAAGTCCAGCCGTCCCGGTACAAGCCCGGAGCCCACGGGAGCCCAGCAGCAGGAGCGTCTGCCTGCGAAACCGGTTCTGGAGGGCGATAAGAGCAGGTTGGGAAGTACGTGAAGCTGGGAAAGTCAGCACTGCGGCGGGGAGAGGGAGAAAACACCGGTGGGGAGAGCTGTGTGCCAGGACCACTGCGTGGGCCAGGTCCTCCGTAGGCAGTGATCGTGTCCCCCACGGGGCCAGGAGCGGCCATCGGGGTCCGCTCCCCGGTGGAGGGAGTCTGGGAGCATGGACCCGGGCTGGCTTGGGGAGCTGATGGCAGATTGCCGCGATCCATAGGTCTCCCCACATCCTGGCCCCCGTCCTGCGCTCGTCCGCCCATCGCTCGCTGGTGCTGGGGGAGGCGCTTTGGAGTTTGCAGCGTCAGGAGTTGGAAGCTCTGCCGCTGGCCCGGAGCGTTGGGCCGGAGCTGCCGGCCTCCAGCGTGAGCTGTGACCCCCCCACAGCCCCCTTTGCCCCACAAGGGGCCACCCGTGCACGGTTTTGGGGGGGCTCCTCAGTCCCCACGCCTCTCTCGGGGCGAGGGCTTGGGGCGATCTTCTCTCCCTCCTCCCCTTCTGGCTTGCAGGAAGCAGGAGGATGGTGAAGGTGAGTAATGCAGAGTCTGGCTGATTTTTATGCTTGTTTTTTTTAATGAGTTTTAACCAGGCTGTTTTGGGAGGGGGGAGCACCGAGGGGGAGGCTCTCGGAGGAGGTTTATTCCCTTTCTGAGCCCGAGCCTGGTTGGGCGGCTGTTGGAGACGCGCGGAGCAACAGGGGATCTCTCCATCTTGCTGGCTGAAGCAGGTCTGTTGTTCGTTAGCGGCGCTGTGAGGTGAGGCCGGTGTTTCGGGGGGGAAACGGAGTTATTTCTGGCAAGGAAGACGGGAGGGACTCTCATTTTCCTTGCGCGTAGGGGTGAGCCTGTTTGCATGGGAAGGAAAAGGGGAAAAATTGAAAACCCAGCAAGCAAGGGAAAACTGAACCCGACATCTGTGCCACACACAGGGTTTGGACTTTAAAAACTGGATATCCCTTTGGCAGGGCATCCTGCTCGGCCACAGCTGGCACGCAGGTTAATGGTGTGGAAGGGCTGGTCACTGACTAACGCTTCCCAGCTGGTGGCAAGCAAAAGGTTGTTCTTGCCTGGAAACAAGAGGAATATGTCAACAAGGAAATAATGTCACCCGGAGCCAGCTGCCTGCTGGCACGGTGGGAACGAGGCTTTGGGGGTTTGTAAGACCCCCTAAAACCCCTTATGTCCGAGCCTGACCTGGCCTGAAGAGAAGACCTGAATGCCAGAGTCGGTTCTGAATGGGTGCGTTGGGTGACAGTGCTGGCACCCGGGGGGGTTCCTCTTGCTCTTGGGCGTCCCATGGGCTCCTCTGAGCCTCGGAGGAGGCTCTGGGTGGGGTGAGCTGAGCTGATGCCGGGGGCAGCCAGGACTCCAGAGCCCCCTTTGTGTGGGGTTTGGTTTTGTTTTTTTTTTTTCCTTCAAACACCACATAATTTATCCAACTTCTGAGCGCCCTCACCTAAAATTGTGTCTCAAAATCCAAACTTCGCCTGCATCGGGCAGAAAGTCTCTTTGCAGAGCCTGGGGTAGGGAGACCAGCTCTGGGATGTGAACGTGGTGCAGCTGCAAGACAAACAGCCCCTTTCTGCCGCTCCGGGGAGCAGGAGCGGCTGGACCAGATGTTTATTTTGCTGGGCCCAATGTGTTTAAAGAGGAGGCGAGTGTGTAAACCACATACAGCTGCACCAGAGATTTATTCTTAGGCACAGGGACAAACGGGACACTGCTTCTGGATCCTGCGGGGGATCTGTTAAATCTGTTTGCCATTTGTCCACGCTAATGGCAGGACACTCTCCTGCCAATGGACATTCAAATCTATCAGTTTCAGATTTTATGCAAGGGAACAAATTGCCTGCATGCACCTTTGTTAGCTTTTTTTTTTCCCCCCTTTATTTTTCATTTGAAAGCTGCTAGCAAACTCTCTGCCAGCGATAACATAGGTTTCGGGGTGTTTGTCAGCAATGGAGAATATTCTGCCGTTTTGTGTACTCAGGGCTGCTAGAAGCGTTAGTTAATGGCTGACTAATTAAACAAAGCAGAGATAAAGGGAATCTGACCTGGGCTAGGACAGGGCTGAGGAATGTGCATAGCTCTGGTGGAGGCGAGTATCTAGCCAAGAGGGGGGAACGTGGGGGAGATGTTAACCCGCTCTTAACCCCTTCCTCCTTTTGCAGAGAGTCCCATCCCACCATCGAGACCTCCTCCAGGCTCGGCTCGGCCCCCCTGCCCCTTTGCGCTGCCTGTTTTCCCCCAGCCAGCCCCAAAAGGATTATTTTTTGCAAAGCCAAGGTAGATTTGGAGGCTGATTAGCTTAACTAGCAGGGTCCCGAGGCACTCGGATGCTCCAACCTCTGGTGTGCAGGTTGATGTATATCCTCCAGGTATATTTATTTTCCTTAGACTTCCCTGCAGTCAAACACAAAGCGAGCATTTTTTAAACATCCCACTCAAAGTTTAGCGATTATCTCCCAGAACCAGGAGACCCTTTGCCATCCAGAAACCGGACTTCTGTCCACACAGCGATTCTCCGCAAAGGCTCTTGCATGCGAGGAAGGATCCTGTGCGAAGGAAGGTGGTGTTGGGGAGCAACAGGTGCAGGTGAAAGGAGGGGCCAGCCTTGGTTTTCCTTTTGGGCACAGTCCTGCCACAGGGATGGCATGAAACATCTGTTCCTCACCAAAACAGCAGCAGTCTGCCTGGGCTAGAAGCTACGGGAAGCCGACGTGATGCTTGCTGTGACCGTAAAAGGATGAACTGAACAAAAGCACCCGCCCCGGGGTTACTTTTTTGGCCATCAGGGTCTACAAGGTGAAGTTTTCCTGTCTCGGGAATCCCGTAAGCGTGCTGGCTCTACGTTCACACCTTCGTTTACGCCTAATTAATGTATTTGCCTGTGCACAGTGCGGTTCAGGATTCAACGCAGCCCAAGCCGGTGCTGGGTTGTGCTGCAGACAGCCAGAGAGCAGCTATGTCAGACCCCTGGGGTAAGCAGGTAAAATGGGGGATTGCAAATATATGGGATTCCCTCTGGTTTTTAAAGGGAGACCAGGATGGAGGTGGAGGCATCCAGGCAGACAAAAACTTTGCTAATGGATCAGGGATTTATTCAGAAAACCTCAAAGATTGGGAGAGCTGGAGAGGAGGGAGTGCCTTTGTGGACCCCTTGGACGTGGCGGGATGCCGGAGCACTGGAGTTGGGATTTCCTGTGTGGAGAAAGGGATTGTCTCGGGAGCTGTTGAGTTTCGCGCCGGGCAGCCTGTCGGAAGCAGATTCAGGAGACTAAAATGGAAGGAAACAGCCACAATCACCACCCGAAGGCAGTGAAAGTGGGAAAAACGGATCTGCCTCATGGCAGCCCTGGCTCTGCCGCTCTCCCCGTGCCTGCAGCAGGATTTTGGCATTGTCCCTGAGTCCCTGTGTGTCCCAGGATTGTCCCCCTTCTGCGGGATGGGGACGGTGTGCATAGTGGTGGGGTGTCACCCAGCTCCCCCAGGATTCAGCCTCTCGACTCGACCGACTTCAGTCCCCTTCCAAATTTTGTCAGCTTGCTTCTAGCCTGGTCCCAGGCACCAGCCACTGTGAAACCAGCCGGTGGGGTTAGGCACTAAAGGTCATGCTCGAATTGCATCCCACCAGCCACAGTGTCTCCCCAAAATCCTCCTGGCGAGCTCCTTTTGGGTTTGGGCACTGCAGGATGGCACTGCTCCTTCTGAAACTGGAGAAAAGAGGGAGTTAAATAAACAAACCTTAAATAGTGGCCTAAAATGCCAGGCTTCCTTAGGTTTGTTTTACTCGGCTGCCTCCATGTCCCCCATCCCGTGTGGGAGGGGTGTGCTTCCTCCCAGCTGCCTGCTTTTACTAACAAACAAATAAAAACTGGTTTTTCCTCCGCCGACGGGCTTTTGCCAGTGAGATGCAGGGCTGGAGCTGGACATGGTGAGAGGCTTCCACCACCGTAGCTTGGTAGGCTCATCCCCTTGGTGGCATTCCCCTGGTGCCGGCGCTCTGTGTCCCTAGAGAGGGAATTTTTTGGTACTTTTTTTGATGTTTTAAAGCCCAAGCTGCTTCTTACATGAAAGCACCGACCTGCTGGTTTCAGGCAAGTGAAAGGTGGGTTAATTTGCAGCTTCATCCTCTTCTCTCCCTGGGGCTTGCACCTAAGGTGAGGAGCATCAGTGTATGGACACCGGGGCTCGCACTCGAGCAGGAACCTGTTTAAAAGCATCATCTGACCCCCATTAATTACAGCACCTCCCGGACCACGGCTCGTCAAGTGCCAGCAGATCGCCGGCAGCAGCTGTGAACCGAGCTCTGTCATCCACCGAGTCCAGAACAAGCCGGCAGTTACGGAGATCAGCTGGTTTTGGCAACCGCCGGCAGACTTGGCAGCTCTCGATGCCACTGCCGGCGGGCAGGTGCTGGTGTTGCCATCAGTAGCCGGAGTGCTGAGGTGGAAATAGCCGGCGCTACCGGTCTTTCCAGGCTGCGGCGAGGGTGTTTCAGCAAGGGGACGCTTTTCTCGCTCACCCCTTGTTCTGCATTCACTGCACCGACCACTGGCACCCCATGTGTATGGGGCTGGACCCACAGGACGCTCGGCAGGTATTTAATGGGGGAAAAAAAAAAAATCAGAGTTTAAGGTCCTTAAGCTGCTTTAGGAGCATTTTGAGTTGCTAATCTTTCCTCTTGACTCGCGCTGGTGTTTAATAGGGTCCAATAGTTCCAACCTGTTTCTCTCTGGCTCTCACTCTGGTTGGAATATCGGCTGAGCCACGATGCACAGGAGCGAGGGCTCGCTCACAGGAGCGAGGGCTCGCTCTCGAGTGCTCTTGCTTTAGCCCTGGGTGTGGTGGTATCCATCTAAAGCTTGATTTCTTTTTTTTTCTCTTTACTGCAACTCAGAAATTTTTTCTTTTCCCCTCCCGGGTCGGGAGGAGCAGGATTGCACCGACTTCCAGCATCTGCTCCGCTGCAGAAGCTATTGAAACAATTCAAAAAAACAACCTGAAATTGTTGATGTAGGAGAGGCTTGCCAGCGCTCCGGGCTCCTGCTGGGCAGGATCGATCGTGTACCTTTGAGCTTGAAAGGATGCGGGCGTTTGGACGATGTAAACAAGCCTCTATTGTGCCTGGCTGCGGGTGTTTACACCAGGAAAATTGGCGTTGGGGTCCACCCTGGGGCCAGGCTTCCTCTGCAGCCACAGCTCTTCATCCTGGGAGACTGAGATGCTTTCAGGGATAGTCTCAAATACACCGTAAATGAACAAAACTTGTAAATAAATAAAGAAAACTGGCTGCGTTGGGTGGCTTTGTCTTTGCAGCCTGCAAAGGGAAACTGTATGACTTGTTGGGCAAAAACTGGGTTTGAATTTCATGCTGAAAACGTGCGGGCCATGCTGCTAACTTTAGTTTCAGCAGCCTTGACTTGTATTTTAGGCTCCTCGACCTGTATTTAAGTGCCTGAGTAAACAGTCTGTTGTTCTCGCTCAGGCTGAACATCTGCGTGCCTGGCTTTTTGCAGGTCAGGCTGTTTTTCTTGCCGGTTTATTCAGCTTGTAACTTAAAACGCTGCCTTAAAACCACACTTAAAAGTGGTTTCAAATGACACCCTTTTACCTAAAGGCTTAAGGAATGGTGTTAGTCACTGACGTCCAGCGAAATGACCTTTTCCCGGGTGTTGCTGGACTGCCCGGGCTTGCATTCGCTACCGACTTGCTTTCCTTGTTGCACCTTGTGGGTTTGGGTTTTTTTTAAATCTCCTAGCTTTTAATTGTGGGAGGGTTTTTTGCTTAGTTTTTAAATTTAGGAGCATTACATCAAAGAGAGGAGGGACGCAGAAGAATGTCTGCAAGACTGGGGCTCCCAAAACTTCCCTTCTCCTGGAAGAAACATAATGCCTGTGTGAGTTACGCTGGGGAGGAAGCAAAGACAAGTGGAAAGAAGCAGGATTATCCCAGAAGGGAGAAGACCCCTGCCTCGTGCCACCCCTTTATGGCTTCAGGAAGACAACCGGAACAGTTGCGGAGAGCAGAAGGACGTCCCCGACCGTCTCTGTGGGTCGTGTGAGCTGCCGAATCCCTGGCAGCAGCGTTATCTCACCTCCGGGACGGGTGAAAGCCCGGCGGTTGCGGTGGAAGGAAGCAGAGTCCAGCCCCAGCTGGGCTTGGAAATGCCTTTGCAGTGAGGACAGGCGTTAGTAATCCAAGCCTGTGTTGTCCCGTGATTCACGGAGGTGACGGTGCTTCCCGGGGCTGAGCTGGGATGCATGGCCCCCACAGAGGCTCCGAGGAAACTTGCTGCTGCTTTAGTGTCGCACCAAAAGCACCCCAGGCCCCTCCACTACCTCTTGGAGAGGTGCTGCACGCCACTGGCTTTTTTTTTCATGGAGAACTGTGCAGGATCAGTCACCAGGGACCAAAACAGGACCTCAATCTGGAAGACAGTAATCATAACCAAAGTTGTTCCATGATGCAGGGATGCATGTGAACACCACCGTCCCCATCTTGACAACACGTCCCATGTGCCTGAGAAAACACCTTCAATTAGGGAGATTTTGCTCAAGGTCCTGGCTAGGCACCCGTCCACCTGCCTGGTGGGCTTGGGCAGACCTCCGCGACACTCCCTATCTGACCAGTTCCCTGTCACTTTGGGGCAGCTGGTGATGGGGAGCCAGGAGAAGACACTGCAAGGGGTTGCTTTGGATTCGTCTGTGGCCGGCTAACGAGCCCAGAGCAGTGCAGGGTCAATGTTTTACCCTTAGGTGTCTGTTCAGCTGCTAGTGTTTAACTTCAGTATAATGACGAATACCTGCTGATTCCCTTGTGTGTCTGAGTGGGTGTTTTCTGCCCCAAGGAGGCTGCAATGTGTTGGTTGAAGCCCTTGGGGGGACAGTTGCCAAACTCTGGCTGCAGACCAGCGCAAGAGTAATTGCTGCGAAACGCTTGCGAGATCAGCCCTAAATCCCTGGGTGCTGGGACACTGTGTCAGGGGAAGCCGTTCGTGGAACGGCTGGAAGGAGAAGAACCGAGGAAATTGCCCACCCAGGTGGTGACAAAGAAGGACGGCAGGTTGAGGAGCTGAAGCTCATTGCAGGGAATTTTCTCATGCACCGTACAGGCGGGCAGCCTGGAGCCCCGAAAAGCTCCCTTGGTTGCCCTGGTTTGCAATTGCCGCCTTCGCATTAAAAAAATAAAGGCAGGAGGGACCTGCAAATGCATCTTCAAACAAGCGGAAAAAATGGGGGATGAGAAGGACCGGTGGGGGATTGCAAACGCAGCTGCGAGGTTGGGTGGGCTATAATAACCCGCCTGGACGGGGAGCAGCCTAACGAAGCGCAGGGCTTGCAGTCACTCAAGGTGTTTCCTTTTTGGCACATGTGTGGCAAGTAATTATTTTGCCAGAGAGCAAGGTCAGTTTCTAAAGAAGGGGCTGTTCGTTTTATGGCTTGCTGAGGTCACTGGTGCACTGCCCACCTCTCCCTCCTCCTCCAGGCTTCATTTTTGTCCCCCTTCTTTGCCCCTCAGGTCTTCTAGCCGGCCTCACCATGTTCAGCAAGAAGAAGAAACGCATCGAGATCTCTGCTCCCTCCAACTTTGAGCACCGCGTCCACACCGGCTACGACCAGCAAGAGCAGAAATTCACAGGGCTGCCACGGCAATGGCAGGGCATCATCGAGGAGTCGGCCAAGCGCCCCAAACCACTGGTGGACCCTGTCTGCATCACTGCCATCCAGCACGGCTCTCAGAAGGTAGGCACCTCTGCCAGCGTGGCCTCTGCCCTCTCGGGGAGGGCTGATGATACTGCTTTAGGGGCCAGAAAGCCAGGCTGGGGATAATTTGGGCTCCGTGCCCTCTCCCCGGGGTGCCACGGAGCAGGTAAGGTGGCAGTTTGGTCTCTAATCCGTGCAGGCGGCAGTGGCATCCCCATGGCTGACCGCCTGCCCCTTCCCCGCTCGGTGTGGGGCTGTGCAGGATGGGGACCACCTAGCTGCCACCCACACGGTGTGAAAACCTCTCCCGCATCCTCCTAGCAGCTGGAAAAAACCCACCCTACAGGAAAACGCCAGGGAAAAACAGTGTCTGTTCCTTCCCATCTCATCCCCTCCCCATGCCTGTGTTTCCCCAAGCTGCCATTATGTTGTTTTTTTAAAGTCTGGCTTGTCTGCTCCCCTCGGTTGAGGACACCCACGCCACCCCTGTGCCCCAGCTCTGCCGTTCCTCCACCTTCACCCTAATTAAAGTCCCCGGCACCGGCC
Organism: Necrosyrtes monachus; assembly: GCA_037953605.1. NCBI lineage: Eukaryota > Metazoa > Chordata > Aves > Accipitriformes > Accipitridae > Necrosyrtes > Necrosyrtes monachus. Next base: position 923,968 of record JAZGTQ010000157.1, on the reverse strand, counting down.
ACGGTGCGACCAGCATGCCCAGCGCTGGCGTTCCTGCGCAGCCAGCGGCTTCGCTCGCTCGGCTGGTTTGCCCCGGACAATGGGGCGGCTCCAGCGGCCGTGAGTAACGCTGGCTGCAGCCCTTCCGAGTGAAGCCAGCTGGGCAATTCTGCTGACCCAAAAAGATGCCAAAACCGGTGGGGCCCCTCGGCGCTGCCAAGCCCCATGGCTCGCGGTTGGGAGCCTCTGCATCCCACGCAGCTGGGGTTTGTTGTGGAGGTACAGGCTCAGCTCGCCTGTCAAGGAAATAACCTCCTCCCCAAGGCGGTGGGAGGAGGAGGAGGAGGAAGAGGAGGGGATATAAATAGCCAAGGATGTGCTGTGCTCGCTCACCCTGTGTGGAGGTGCTTGCTGCAGGGGAAGGCATCCTCCTCTTCAGAGGAAGGCAAGAGGTCTAGGGGATGGGGATGGGATGGCTCCCACTATCCCCTTGCCTCTTGCTGCATGGTTGTGCCCTCCGAGGCTCAAGTCCACGATGGTGCAGATCCCTCCCTGAGAGCTGGGAAACAGGGCATGTCCCTCCCCACTCCAGCCAGTCTGATACTGGGAGCCGGGGGAGCCCTCTCTGCGCAGCCCACAGCTCCCTGGTTTGGATGTCCTGCCTGGCTGGGACCTGCCTTCCAGCATCAGGCTTCATTTTTACCTGCTCTGCTCTTCCCCTTTGCTCTGAGGCGGCATTCGGGACAGGCTCATTAGCCTTTGGCTAAACGAACCATGTCTGCCCTCACCTCCTGCATCTCCTCTCCCTCCTCCATGGGCCAATGACACTGAGGGGAGGAGGACCAGCGCCTGCCCCAGAGCTTTGCTGGGGCTGGACCCCAGCCAGAAACAAAACCTGCTGCCTCTGCACAGTTACTAATAACGGTGTTTTGGGGGCAGACGGAGCCCCCCGGGCACAAGCCAGGGGATGAGGTGCTGCCAGCAGCCCCCCAGACCCTTCCCCGTGAGCCCCCTAAGTGGGGCTGGGTCTGGCCAAACGCTTCTCCGGTGCGTGCTGCCTCTTGGGGCGCTTGGCCCGTCCTGGAGGAGAGGCACGAGGCTGGCTCCAGCTCCTGGAGGGAGAGCCCTGTTATTTTAGTACCTAGAAACGTCCCGCTGGGGCCCGGGGCTGCTGGGGAAAGGCAGAGCCCCCTCCCCTCTCTCCCAGCCTCCAGCATCCTCCTCCGTGAGGCTGCACGGCCCCGCTGGGCTCAGCCACCTCCCGGCACTCGACTGGACCGAGGTGGCATCAGCACCAGCCCCTGGAGACCCCGTCCGTTCCCCTCCCCACGTCCCCTCTGTGTGAGCCGTGTCCCCGTCACCACCAGGCATTTCATTTTCATTTTTTTTTATTTTCTTCCCTTTTTTTTTCTTTTTTTTTTTTTTTTCTGTTGTTCTGTTTGTGCTTTGTGTTCCTGTCCGCCTCCCGTCCCACGTCCTGCTCAAAGACCATCGTGCGGGGCAGCAAAGCCGCCAAGGACGGCTCCCTGACCTGGCTGCTGGACGAGTTTGAGAACATGTCCGTGTCCCGTTCCAATTCTCTGCGCAGGGACAGCCCCCCCTTCCCGCCCCGCCGCGACCAGCTCTACCAGGAGAACGGCCTCTCCGAGGGCCCGGCCGCTGCCCGGCCACACGAGGATGCCGGCAGGAGCAAGGAGAAGAGCCGTCACGGGGCCAGGAGCGAGCTAGAGCAGGGCAAGGAGAGACCCCGGGAGAGGGAGGACCAGCGCGCCCACCACCACCAGCAGCAGCCCCGCGGGCAGGAACCCGGCCCCAAAGCCGCTCCCCCCACTGGCGGCCGCCCGCCCCCTCCCGAGTACCCCAAAACCCCGGCCGAGCGGGACGGCTGGCGGGACTACCCCGCCGACAGGGACTACAGCGAGCCGGCCGACCGGGTGGTGCGGCGGGAGCGCCCCGAGCCCTCCGACAAGCGCCCCAAATCCACCTACGCCGGCGAGACCAGCCCACAATCCCCCCGGGACAAACGCCCACTCTCCGGGCCCAATATCCGGACTCCCAACATCCCCGTCTCTGAAGGGGTGATGAAGACGGCTCAGCAGACGGGACGGCCTTTTAATACCTACCCGCGGGCTGAGACCGACCCCGGCAGGGGCGCAGGTTCACAGGTAAAGGTTCCCCCCCTGCTCCCCTCCGCTCCGACCAGATCCGCTTGGCAGCGACCTCTCCTTCCCTGGCTGTGCAGCCCAGGGGAGCTTTTCCTCGCTCTGCCTCTCCTCTGCCTCCTAGAAAAGCAGCCTCTCTCCTCTGCTTCCTAAGCAAGTGCCAGCTAACGGGCTCCTACGCTCCGATTAAGACCGGTAGGACCGGCACGTGCCGAAGACCACCGGCCCTGCGGGCGCTCTGTGCTTTCCTTGCAGCACCGGCCCCATCCTTGTCTCCGAAGCAGCCACTGGCTCCTCCGCGGTCTCCTCTTCCCCCTTCCTCGGTCCTTCCAAGCCTGTCTAGCACAAACCTTTCCTTTGGCAGCGCCCGGCCCCACTATCGCCTCTGCCACTCGCTTGGTTGGAGGCTGCAGGGTCGGTGCCCAGCATTTTGGGGACAGCGGCAAAATCCTGGCTCCGGCTGTGCGCTACCCTGGGTTTTTGGTGGCTGACGTCCCTGTCCTCCCATCTCTTTGCAGGCAGAGCACCGGCCGGGACGACCGCAAGAGGTGGCATCCAACGGGCCGGTGAGCGGCGGTGCCGGCTCCTCCCGAGCCCACCCCCCCGGCCCGCCGCGCTCCAAAAACCCCGAGCCATCCCATCCCGGCCTCACCCCGCACGCCTCGGATCCCCACCTTGCTCGCCAGCCACCCACCGGCCCCCCGCCGCCCCCGGCAGGGCCGCAGCAGCCCCGCTCACCCCAACGTGAGCCCCAGCGCGTCTCCCACGAGCAATTTCGGGCGGCCCTGCAGATGGTGGTGGATCCCGGAGACCCCCGCACCTACCTGGACAACTTCATCAAGATTGGTGAGGGCTCCACCGGCATCGTCTGCATCGCCACCGTCAAGAGCACCGGCAAGCTGGTGGCCGTGAAGAAGATGGACCTGCGCAAGCAGCAGCGGCGCGAGCTGCTCTTTAACGAGGTGAGGCAGAGCAGGGACCCCCTCAGGGACCCGCTTTTGGGTGTTGCGCGCCATGGGGGGGCTCAATCGCAATCTCCCCTCGGCAGGTGGTGATCATGCGGGACTACCAGCACGAGAACGTGGTGGAGATGTACAACAGCTACCTGGTGGGCGACGAGCTCTGGGTGGTGATGGAGTTCCTGGAGGGCGGCGCCTTGACCGACATCGTCACGCACACCAGGTACGTCCCGGGGACCCCCGCGTCTGTCCCCCCTTCACCGGCTTTGCACTGGGGTTGTCTGCCACCCTGGCACGCTTGGCTCTCGCCTCCCACCCTCTCCGTCGGCTCGTAGGATGAACGAGGAGCAGATCGCAGCCGTCTGCTTGGCCGTCCTGAAGGCCCTCTCCGTCCTCCACGCGCAGGGCGTCATCCACCGCGACATCAAGAGCGACTCCATCCTCCTCACGCACGACGGCAGGGTAAGCGCCGTGGCCGGGTACGGTGGTGGCGGGTACAGAGCCTCCCGGCCAGCCAAAATGCGGTGGCGGCCCTTCTCACCTGCCCCCTTCCTCGGCTTTTTAGGTGAAACTCTCCGATTTCGGGTTTTGCGCCCAAGTGAACAAGGAGGTGCCGCGACGGAAGTCGCTGGTGGGGACCCCGTACTGGATGGCGCCGGAGCTCATCTCCCGACTGCCCTACGGCCCGGAGGTGAGCGTGCCACGGGTTTGGGGGGTGCGGGGCGGTTTTGGGGGTGCGGGGTGGCCTCACCCCTGAATTAACCCCTGGCTTTACCATGTCCCCCCCCCACCCCGCAGGTGGATATCTGGTCCCTGGGCGTGATGGTTATCGAGATGGTCGACGGGGAGCCGCCCTATTTTAACGAGCCACCGTTAAAGGCCATGAAGATGATCCGAGACAATCTGCCCCCCAAGCTTAAAAACGTGCACAAGGTAAAGGGGGGGGCGACAGGCCATCCTGGGGAGGGGGAAAACCCTCCGGGGGCTCCCTGAGGTCCCCTGGGATGTGTCCACCCACCCCGGGATGTTGCTGACAGCCGCCCCGCTCCCTCCCCGCAGGTTTCACCCTCCCTCAAAGGCTTCCTCGACCGCATGCTGGTGCGGGACCCGGTGCAGCGGGCCACCGCCAACGAACTCTTGAAGCACCCCTTCCTGGGCAAAGCGGGGCCCCCCTCCTGCATCGTCCCCCTCATGCGCCAAAACCGCATGCGGTGAGGAGCCGGCAGTGCCGGCGGCCACCCCGGCACCCTCCTGGCCCTCACCGTCGCCTCGTAACTGGATTCGTGACTGTGCCACTACTGTTGGGGCGCTGGCGGGGTCAGGGACCCCCCTGCACCGTACTACTGAGCCGGGGAGCAGCCGGGGAGGGGGGACGGCTCGGTTTTGATGACTTCACCGACGCTCCGCGCAGGGCCAACGGCGAGGCCACGCGGTGACACCGTCCCAGTGTCCCCCCCCCCTGCTTCCTGGCAGAGATTTGGGGCTGGGGGCTTATCCCACCCTGGACCCGGTGTCGCCCCCATCCTGGGGAGCAGTTTGGGACATCTCCCCCCTTACTTTTTCCTTTAAATTCCCTTTTTTAATCCCTATCCGGCCCCAGGGTCGGGCCACCACCTGCATCTCCGGGGGGGGGGACGACACGTGTCCCCAACACTACGGCCCCGCGGCCACACTACTGATTCGGGGTCCTTACCACCCCCCCCACCCCTTCCAAACGTTTTTGTTCTTTTGGGGGTTTATGTTCTTTTTTTTTTTTTTTTTCCCCCTCCCGTTTTGTTTTTTCACAAAGCTATTTATATTGTCGTTTTGTAATGCCACAGTATGGGGTGGCCCTGGGGCTGGCACGGGGACCCCTGGAGATTACACGTGTCCTTTTGGAGACAGCTGTGTCCCATGTGGTTTCTTTGGGGGGGTGGCCTGTGCATGCAGACACAGGTAGTAGCGTGTGCATGTAGGGTCACACATGCGCGTGCCCACGTACATGTGTGATGCGTGTGCACGTGAGGAATGTGTGCACATCTGCCCACACATGTGACCCACCCAGGACTGAGTGTGTGGGAACCCCCCCGGTACCCCTCCCCAGGTCCTGGCTTGGGGGGGGGGGGGGTCACAGGGTGATGGTCGTGGGGACCCCCCTTCTCCCTGCCCAAAGATACCCGGGGGTCCACTGCCTGCCACCCCACCCCACTTCCACCCCGATAAAGCACCCGTGAGGCAGGAGCTGCTGCAGCCTCCAGGCTTTATTGGCTGTGCTCAGAGCTGTGCGAGGTTGGGGGGGGGGGCGGAGGCGGGGGTGGCACTGCCACATCAACACGTGTCAGCCCGCATCTGTCAGCCTTGACCCATGTGGACTCACGGCGACCTGTGTGGACTCACGTTGACTTGTCTTGGCCCACGTTGACTCGATTTGACTTGCGTTGGCTTGTCTTGGCCCCTGTTGACTCACGTTGACTTTTCTTGGGCCACGTTGACTCACGTTGACTTGTCTTGGCCGAGGTTGACTTGTGTTGGACGTCGTTGACTTCTATTGGCTAATGTTGACTTGTATTGGCCCACATTGACTCGTGTTGATTCATGTTGACTTGTCTTGGCCTGCGTTGACTCACATTGGCCTGCGTTGACTCGTGCTGACTCATGTTGACTGGTGTTGACCCGCGCTGCCCTGTGCCGCCTGCCTCAGCGGCACTGGCAGTAGAACCCCCTGATGGCGTTGTTCCAGTCGCCGAAGAGCCCTCGCCGCACCTCCTGCAACCGTGGCACCGCGCCGGCCCCGAAACTCCGGCTCTTCCCCTTCTTGCCGGCCCGAGACCAGACAGTCAGCTCGCAGCGGGTGCCCACCACCAAGGAAGAGACGGTGGCGACCCAGCCGTGGGGCATGTAGGGGACATCGGAGCCGGGGTACACCACGAGGGTGGACCCCCCGCAGCACTGGTCGTAGTAGGGGCTGTTGTCGGTGTAGAGCTGGGCGCAGATGCGGGTGCTGTTGGCCGTCCGCAGGTCGGAGGGGGTCGGGCACTGCGCCTCGGCCCCCGCCAGCACCGCTGCCGCCAGCACCACCAGCACCGCCGCCGCCACCATCGCCCACCCCCCTGCTGCCCCCGGTGCTGCCCAGATATACCTGAGCCCAAGGACAGGGTGAGGGGGGGGGACCCAGGTGTCGGGACCTAGGTGTGGAGCCCCCCTTCCTGGGAAGGGACCCAGGTGTCCCAGGCCTCCCCCCCCCGGGATCTCCACCCCCCTGGGAAGGGACCCAGGTGTCCCACCCCCCCCCCCCCAACCTCCCCCAGCATCTCCACCCCTGTGGGAGGGGACCCAGATGTTTGGGACCTCCACCCCCCCATTCCACCCCCCTGGGAGGGGACCCAGGTGTCCGGGGACCCCCCCCTCCCTCCTGGGAAGGGACCCAGGTGTCCTCCCCCCCACACCCCCCCGCCATGGCCTCGGCAGTGGCCTTGGGGAAACTGAGGCGTGGAGGGGGGCTGTGGGGAGGCCGGGCTGTGGACACAGGTGTCCTGTATGCAAATGAGGGACGGTAATTAGCAGATGCCTGGGGGCGATGGGGGGGAACGGTGATGGGGGGGTGCAAGTTCCGCCCCTGATTTGCTTATTAATGACCCAAGGCCACGCCCTTGCCATGGCGCCAGTGGTCTCCCAGCAACTGCATCCCCCCGCATCCCAGCAACGGTATCCCGGCAACCGCGGGGGGGGTAATTAACCCATCCCTCATTAGCATAGTCGCCCCCCCCCGCCCCCTCAGCCAATGGCCACGGCGCCCACCTCGTTAGCCTGCTCATTAGCATACTAATGAGCTCATTTGAATACAGGCAGCTGCCTCCGGGGGGGGTGGCGGCGCGGACGGGAGATTCTCGAGAGTCTCGTATGAGGCTGGGGCTCCCCGGACCCCCCCCGGACCCCCCCAGACAAAGGGGGAACCCGCAGACAGTGGGACCCCCCGGGACCCCCCCCCCCCCCCACAGACAGAGCGGCTCCCCCTCCTCTTCACACACAAAAGGTTTAATCGCCCCGGGCGGGGGGGCACAGGTTTTTAATGTAAAAACTTGTGTTAAACACTGCAGCGGGCCGGGGGGGGGCCCGGGGGGGCGGCTGGTGGGGGGGGGTGGGCAACCGGGGGGGGGTCAGATAGGGGAGGTTAAGGGGCAAATAGGGGGGTGATGGGGGAGCGGGGGGGGGGTTAAAGGGGCAAATGGGGCTGGGAGGGTGACGGGGGGGGCAAGGGGTAAATGGGGGGGCCGGGGGGGCCGACCCCCACGGGGTTATCCAGACCAGCCAGATAGGAGGCCCCGGGCCGAGGCGGGGGGGGGGGGGGGGGGGACGGGGGGGACGGGGGGGGGGGGAGGCGGGGGGGAACCCAGGCGTCCGGTCCCCCCCCGGTAGGGATGGGGGGGGCTGCGGTTCTCGTGTCATCTGTGCAGACATGTCAGTGGCGTGTGCGGGGCCCCCCCGCCGCCGCTGGCCCGGCCGAAGGCACCGCGGCGGGGGGGCAGGCCGGGGGCGCACACGCGTGTCGGGGCGCACACGCGTGTCGGGGCGCGCATCCCCCCTCGGGGTGCCCACGCGTGTCCGGGTGCCCACGCGGGTGCCACGGGGGCAAGTAGGTACTGGGTTGCATACGGGTGCCCCCAGAGAGCGGGGGGGGGGGCACATGGATACCGATGGGGTGGGGGGGGGCATGTGGGTGCATACGGGGACCTCGAGGAGCACCTAGGGGTGCGTGCAGGAACCCAATGGCACCCACAAGCACCCGGAGTTGGGGGGGGGGGTGGGGGGGGGCCACAGGCAACCAGCCATGGCTGCATACAGGCACCCAGGGGTGCACCAGGCACCCAAGAGCGCCCAAAGGTGCGTTTGGTCACCCAGGAGCACCCAAGGGTGCACAGGAGCACCCAAGGCTGCATTCGGGCACCCAAGGGTGCACAGAAGCACCCAAGGCTGTCTTCAGCAACCCAGGAGCACCCAAGGGTGCATTTGGGCACCCAAGGGTGCATAGGAGCACCCAAGGCTGCATTTGGTCACCCAGGAGCACCCAAGGGTGCACTCGAGCACCCAAGGGTGCATAGGAGCACCCAAGGCTGCATTTGGTCACCCAGGAGCACCCAAGGCTGCATTCGGGCACCCAAGGCTGTGTTCAGACACCCAGGAGCACCCAAGGGTGCACTCGGGCACCCAAGGGTGCACAGAAGCACCCAAAGCTGCATTTGGTCACCCAGGAGCACCCAAGGCTGCGTTCAGACACCCAGGAGCACCCAAGGGTGCATTCGGGCACCCAAGGGTGCGTTTGGTCACCCAGAAGCACCCAAGGCTGTGTTTCAGCACCCGAGGGTGCACAGGAGCACCCAGGAGCGTACAGGGATGCCGAGGACCCGGTGCCACCGGGGGGATGGGGGGGGGCCTGCCTCCAAGCACCCTAGGGTGCCGCTTGCCCCCTGCCCCCCCCCTAGACGGTGCTCTCGAGCATCCAGTGGGTGCTGCCGAAGGAGGGCCGCAGGGTGGGGGCCGCGTCGGGCAGGTCGAGGCGCGGCAGCGAGCCGTGGCGCCGAGTCCGTGCGCGCCGCGGGTAGCTGTGGCTGGGGAAGAGCTCCCGCGCCCCCCCACCGGCAGCACCCATGGGTGCCGGGGGCGGGAGGACGGGGGGCAGCGGCGGCGGCGGTGGCGGCGGCGGCTCCGGCTCAGGGGGTCTGTGGGTGCCGTTGGTCTGGGAGCAGACGCTGGCGACGGCGGCGGGGGGGTGGCGGGCAGCCGCCGCCTTGTAGCGGGCGGTGAGGATGAGGATGAAGACGAGGACGGAAGCGGCGATGGCGGCGCCGATGACGATGATGACGGTGCCCCCCAAAAAATGGGGTCGGGGGAGGGCGGCGCAGCCGGGAGCCCCCCCGGCCGTGGCGAAGCGGACGCAGCCGAGGGCGCGGGCGGTGGGCAGCGCCGTCGCCCCTTCGGCGTAGAGCGCCGAGACGCAGAGGTCGTACTCGCGCCCCGCCGCCAGGTCCCGCAGCACGAAGCTCCGGCTGGAGGGGGGCAGCAGCCTGGGGAGGGGGGGCACGGAGGGGGTTGTGGGGCGGGGGGGGGCACGGCATGGACCCGGTGCCATGCGACACAACTGGGGCCCTCGTGCAAGGCCACCTGGTGCCACGCGATGCCACGCGACGGCGTGCGGCGTCGCGCGGCGCTGTGCGATGCCACCGGGCTCCCTGCGAAGCCGCGCTGTGCCGTGAGGTGCCATGCAGTCCTGTGCCGTGCCCCACGGTGCCGTGCCGTGCCCCACGGCCCCATGCGATGCCCCACGGCACCGTGCCATGCCAAGCAATGTCCCAGGCTGCCACGCAAGGCCGTGCAGTGCCACCCAGCCCCCTGCAACATCTCTGCGCCCCCCCTGCAGCCCCCCAGGACCCTCCTGAGCCCCCCCAACTCCCCCCCGCAGGCACCCACCTGTAGACGAGGGAGTCGTCGAGGGAGCTGTTGTACTGGATCTGGAACATGCGGATGCCGGGGACGTGGCGCTGGGGCAGCCAGCGGATGCGCGCCGAGGAGGCCGTCAGCTCGGCCGCCACGATGCGCCGCTCGCCTGCCACCCGCGACTCGTTGCCGCCGGCACGAGCCATGTCAGAAGGACCGGGCCCGGCTTCGGCATCCCCGTCCCCATCCCCATGAGGGACGGGCAGCGGCAGGACGGCCACCTGCACCCGGGCGGCCGCCTCGCCGGCGGCGTTGGAGGCGACGCAGGTGAAGGCGCCGTGGTCGCGGAGCGTGGCCACCCGCAGCTCCAAGGAGCCGTCGGGCCGGACGGCGCGGCGTGACCCGTTCTGCACCAACCGCCCGTCGGGACCCAGCCAATGCAGCGCCGGCGGCGGGTCGCCGGCGGCGGCGCAACCCAACCGTAAGGGTTGACCTTCCAACACGGCGGCGGGGTCGGCGGCCGCTCCGGCGATGGCCGGCGCCCGGCACGCCAGCTCCTCCTCCGGCACGGCCCACAGCAAGCGGCCGGCAAGCGGTGGCGGCGAGGCGCAGCTCTCCAACCGGCCCGGCTGCGCCAAACGGCGCAACCACAGCAGCTCACAGTTGCAATGCAAAGGGTTCCCCCCCGCTGCCAAACTGGGTCCCGGCGGTCCCGGCACCGGCGGTAACGCCCGTAAGCGGTTGGCGGTGAGGTCCAACCGTGCCAAGCGGGGTAACCGCGCCACTGCCCCGGCGGGGACCCGCTCCAAGAGGTTGTGATCCAAGGTGAGGGTGGCCAAACTGGCCATGCCGGCCACCGCCTCCCACGGCAAGGCCGGCAAATTGTTATGGGAGAGGTCGAGATCCTCCACCGTGGCGGCGAAGGCGGCGAAGGCGGCGGGTTCGATGGCGGCCAGTTGGTTGTTGGCCAAGATGAGGTGGCGGAGGCTGGCCAAGCCCCGCAGCTGCGCCCCGCTCAGCGCCGGCAGCCGGTTGCCGTCCAGGTGGAGGGCGCGGAGGGCGCGGAGATCGGCGAAGGCGCCGGGCGCCAGCCGGCGCAGCCCGTTGCGGGAGAGGGTGAGGTGGACCAGGCTGCTCATGTTGGCGAAGTCGGCGCGTCCCACGGCGCCGATGAAGTTGTCGGCGAGACGCAGCTCCACGGCGGCGCGGTCCAGGGTGGGGGGCACGGCCAGGAGGCCGGTGCGGGCGCAGAGGAGGGTGGGGTTGGGGGCGGCCGCGGGGCAGAGGCAGCGGGGGGGGCAGCGGTGGGACCCCGCCACCGCCCCCAGCATCACCAGGGGGACCAGCAGCTTCGCCATCGTCCGCCGGCCCCGGCGGCGCCTGCGGGGGGGGGGGGGGACACGGGGACAGGGTCAGGCCACGGGGGCTGGATCGGGCCCAAGGTGGGGGGGGCAGGATCGGGCCCGGGGGGGGCAGGATCGGGCCCAAGGGGGGGGGCAGGATCGGGCCATGGGGCAGGATGGGGCCCAGGGGGTCAGGATCAGTGCCATGGGGGGACCCCCCCCATCCCCTGGGAGCCGTGAGATCCCATGTGATCCCGTTACCTCCTCTCAGGGCTCCATGTCGATCCCGTCCGGGCGTCGCCGTGGAGCCTGTGGGGACAGGGGATGGGCCAGTACGGACCAGTACCCACCAGTATGGACCAGTACCTACCAGTACGGACCAGCACCCACCAGTACACGCAGCCCAGTATGGCTCAGCACAGCCCAGTATGGCTCCGTCTACCCCAATATGCCCCCATACAGACTAGTCTAGCCCAGTAGAGACCAGCAGAGCCCGGTATGGCCCAGTGCAGGCCAGTACAATCCAGTATTGCTTGGTAAGACCCAGTATAGCCCAATACAGCCCAGCATGGCTCCACACACTCCAGTACAGCCCAGTATCGCCCAGAACAGCCCAGTACAGCTCCATACACTCCAGTATGGCCCAGTACAGCCCAGCAAAGTCCAGTAGAGCCCAGTCTAGGCCAGTACAGCCCAGTATCACCTGGTAATACCCCACATGGTCCATTACAGTCTAATAAGGCCCAGCACAGCCCATTATGGCTCAGTACAACCCAGTACAGCCCAGTAGGAGCTAGAACGGGCTGCACAGCCCAGCATGGACCAGTACAAGCCTGTATGGGCCAGTACAAGCCAGTATGGCCCAGTACAAACTAGTACAGCCCTGTAAGGACCAGTACAACCCAGTATAAGTCAGCATGGGCCACCAGCACAGCCCAGTACAGCTGAGGATGGCCCAGCACGGCCCAGTACAACTCAGTACAGCCCAGAACAAGCTAGTATACCCCTGTAAGGACCAGTACAACCCAGTATAAGTCAGCATGGCCAGCACAGCCCAGTATGGCTGAGGATGGCCCAGCATGGCCCAGTACAGTCCAATATGGCCCAGAACAGCCCAGTATGGCCCAGCACAGCCCAGTACAAACCAGTACAGCCCAGTACAACATAATGTAGGACCATATAGATCAGTATGGCCCAGCACAGCCCAGTATGGCCCAGTACAACCCAGTAAGACCCAGCATATCCCAACATGGCTCAGCACATCCCAGAACAGCCCAGCATGGCCCAGTACGGGACTGCACAGCCCAGTATGGCCTAGCACAGCCCAGTACATCCCCGCATGTATGAACAGTACAGTCCAGTACACTCCAGTATGGGCCAGTAAGGCCCAGCACAGCCCAGTAAAACCCAGCAAAACCCAGCATACCCCAGTATGGCCCAGCACAGCCCAGTGTGGCCCAGTAGAGCCCAACACAGCCCAGTAGAGGCCAGCAGAGCCCAGTACAACCCAACATGGCCCAGAACAGCCTAGCATGGCCCAGTATAGGACTGCACAGCCCAGTATGGCCCAGTACAGACCAGTACGGGACTGCACAGCCCAGTATGGCCCAGTAGAGCCCAACACAGCCCAGTACAGACCCGGCACAGACCAGTACAAGACTGCACAGCCCAGTATGGCCCAGTACAGGACAGCACAGCCCAGTACAGACCCAGCACAGACCAGTACAAGACTGCACAGCCCAGTATGGCCCAGTACAGGACAGCACAGCCCAGTACAGACCCAGCACAGACCAGTACAAGACTGCACAGCCCAGTGTGGCCCAGTACAGACCAGTACGGGACACAACAACCCAGGGACCTGTCTGCCAGTGCTTCCCTCAGCCCCCGGTGTCCCCCTTCGGGTACCCCCCCCCCTCTGCTGTCCCCCCTCCCATAGCCACCCCCCTGGTACCCGGAGCCCCGGTAACCGGGCCCCCCACCCCCCCGGTGAAGGCTCCCGGTACCTGGGGGGGGCTCAGCCCACTGACGCTCCCATCGTGGCTCCGAGCGCGGCACCGGCAGAGGAGGGGAGGGCGGGGGGGGGGCACCGGGCCCGGTCAGGCCTCGCCCCGGCGGGGGGCCATGTGCTGGGCGGGGGGGGGGGGGGCACCGAGGAGGACGAGACACCAGGCCCGGTTGTAGCGGGGTTGTGGAGGGGCGATGGGATGGCGGGGGGGGGATGCCGGTACCGGGGTGGGGGAGCACCGGGATGCCGGGTGGCGGAGGGTGGTGGTGGGGGGGGATGGACCGGGATGCCGGCCCGGGCTGATGGCGGCGGGGCGGATGCGGTGCGGGTGGAGGGCGGGGGTGGGGGCGGCCCCGGGATGGCGGCGGGGCGGCCCCGGTGCGGGTGACGGTACCGGTGCAGCCCCGGTCCCGCCGGCACAGGCCGCCGCCGCCGCTCGGAGCCGCAGAGCCGCCGGGGCGGGGCGGGGCGGGGCGGGGCGGGGCCGGCGGGCGGGCCCGCGGACGGACGGACGGATCCACGGACGGACCCACGGACCGAGGGAAGCGGGACGGACTCTGCTACCCCGCACCGGCGGGGCCCGGGAGCCACCGGTCCCTCTGTCTGTCGGTCCCTGTCCGTCTGTCCTCCCCCGGCCCTCCCTCCATCCCTCCGTCTGCCCGTCTGTCTGTCCCTCCCTCCCTCCCTCCCTCTGTCTGTCCGTCCCTCCTTCCTTCCCTCCATCAAGTCCTCCCTCCGTCTGTCTGTCCCTCTCTCCACCTTCCCATTCCCCCTCTGTCCCTCTGTCTGTCCCTGTCTCTGTGTGTGTCCCCCCCCACGCTGGGGACACGGGGGACGCGTGGCCGGAGCCGTTGGCGGACAGCAGAGACGGGCTGGGGACACTGGGGGACACTGGGAGACACGGGCTGGGGACACTGGAGGACACTGGGGACCGGGGTCGTGCGCCCCGTGGTCAGGGCCCCAGAGTCACGGCCCCACGGCCCCGCCCCATAGGCCACGCCCCCAGCCCCACCCCGAAGCCCCGCCCCTTCAAGCCCCGCCCCCGAAGCGCGGCCCCGGCGCGGGAGGGGAGAGGGTGAAGCCGAGGGGCGTGGCCAACGGAGAGGGCGTGGTCTAGGCCCAGAGAGGGGGCGTGGGCTGAGACAGGGCGAGGTCTCGAGAGGGACGTGGCGGGGAGGGGGCGTGGCCGGCGCAAAGGGGAGGGGCGGTGCTGCGGCTCTTGCCCCCTCCCCCCCCGCCCCACGCGACGCCGCGAGGGCCGCCCTCCCGCGCTCCCATTGGCAGCGCCGCGGCCCAATGGCGAACCGGGGCGGGGCCGCGAGAGGCGGACATCTCCCACCGCCGGAAGCGGCCGTCCCACCCCTCCCACCCCCGTTGCCCTCCCATTGGCTGAAGCCGTGCGGGTGGCGGAAGGGGCTGGGGCCGCGGTGGCGGGCGCATGCGCGGTGGGGCGGTGACGCACCGTGCGTGCCGTGCGCGCTGACGTTGCGCGGCGGCGACGGCGCCTCCGAGTGCGGCTGCGGCGGTGGCGGTGAGTGAGGAGCGGCCCCGGGCCCGGCCGCAGTCCCCAGGCCCGGCCCCGGCCCCGGCCCCGGTCCCCAGCCCCGAGGTCCTGGCCCCTCTCCGCGGCCACCGGGCCCGGGCCCCGCCCGCGACGCGGCCTCCCCGGCCTGGGCCTGACTGACTACCCTCCCACACCCCCCCCCCCGTACCGGTACCGAGCCCCGACCCCGTCGAGCCCGGCCCCCCGCCCTGGCCCCTTCGTTCTCCGTGACGGCGCTGGGACCGCCCTGCTCCCGGCTCTGCCCGCTTCGCCCGCCGGGCGAGCGCTGAGGGGGCCCCGGGACACCCCCCACCGCCCTGCGCCCGGGCCCGCCTCCCACGGCCCCTTCGGTTGCTCCCGCCGGCCGTTTCCCCGTTCCTCTCTTCCAGGGTGTCGGGTACCGCCGGGCCGGAGCCGGGCAGTGGGAGGGCAATCCGAGGGCTCCTACGTCCCTCCCGAGCGAGTGCCGTGTCTGCGCGGTCTGGGCGGGGTGGGGGGGTGAGGGGGGGTGGGCACCCCCGGGGGGCCGCCGGTTGTCCTGGCAGGGCCGAACTGGCACCCTGGGACGCTCCCGGTCGCTCGATGGGGGGGTTCCCCATCCCCGGCGGTGGGTGGGGGTGGTGCCAGTCCGCATGGGGGCATCCCTGGTCCCGTGGCGGGGGGGGGACCGGCCCTGACACCGCCCCATCTTCTCTCTCTCCGCAGGGATCTCTGGCGCTTTACCACGGGAACGCAGGCCGGGGGCCCGGCCCGAGCCGTTGGGGCCTCGTGCCCCCTCCTCCATGCCCGCCCTGGCCCAGGGGGGCACCGACTCCTCATCCAGCCCCCGCGGGGGCCCCCACCGCAGCCACCACATCGCCGCCATGTGAGGGGGGGACACGGCTGGCCCCGCGTCTCCCCCCTCTCCCCGCCGCCGCCACCGTGAGCCCCCCTGGTACCGCCATGATGTTCCGGGATCAGGTGGGGATCGTGGCGGGGTGGTTCAAGGGCTGGAACGAGTGCGAGCAGACGGTGGCCCTGCTCTCGCTGCTGAAGCGCGTCACCCGCACCCAGGCCCGCTTCCTCCAGCTCTGCCTTGAGCACTCGCTGGCCGACTGCACCGACATCCACCTCCTCGAGGCTGAGGCCAACAGCGCTGGTGAGTGGCGGGGGGTGGAGGGGCTCCTCTGGGACCCCTGGGGCTCCCTGGGTAGACGGGTGGGCTCTGTGGGGCTCCCTAGGTGGATGGGTGGGCTGCCTGGGTGGACAGGCAGGCTCCACAGGCACCCCCAGGACTCCTTGGGTGAATGGGTGGGCTCTGTGGGGACCCCTGGGTGGACAGGTGGGCTCTCTGGGGCTCCCCAGGGCACTCTGGGTGGATGGGTGGGCTGCCTGGGTGGACAGGCAGGCTCCTTGTGAACCCCTGGGGCTCCCTGGGTGGACGGGTAGGCTCCCTGGGTGCCCTGTGGGGCTTTCTGGAGCTCATAAGGGCTCTCACCACACCCGGTGGGTCTCCACGCGTCATCCCACCCCCCGTCAGGGGTTCCCCACGTTGTCACGGGTGCCCTGTGGGAGCTTTATGGGGACCCCAAAAGCTCCCTGAGCACCTGGCAGGGCTCCCTGCCTCACCCTGCGGCTCCCCCTTTGGCCCCAGGCACCTCTGGGGTCCCCTCCTGGGTGCCCTGTCTGGTCTCCCTGTGCATTCCTGGGCTAAATTAGGGTGGCTCGGGGGCTCCCCATCTTCCCCAGGGGTTCTGACCCCCCCCCGCCAGGAGTTTTTGTCCCCAGTTTTAGCCCCCTGTATTTGGCCTGGGAGAGTTTTGCTCCCCCAGTTCCAGTCCTGGGAGGGGAGGGGGGTTTAACTCTGACTCCCCCCAAATCCCCGCCCCCCACCTCCCGACTGCGCGGTGACGCTGACATCCCCCTCATCACCGCTTTCCTCTCCTCCTCGCCCCCCACCTCCAGCCGCCATCAGCCAGTGGCCGCAGGAGCCGGCGGAGGCGGCGGTGGCCCTGCTCCTGGCCCACCTCCCGCTCCTGCAGCCCGGGAACGCCGCCGCCAAGGCCGAGTACATGAAGCGGCTGCAGAAAATCCTGGCTTACGCCATCGAGAGCAACCGCTGCGTGGAGGAGAGCCGGCAGCTCCTCTCCTACGCCCTCATCCACCCCGCCACCACCCTGGACGACCGCAGCGCCTTGGCACTCTGGTTGGGCCACTTAGAGGAGCGTTTGGCTGGCGGCGGCGGCCCCCCGGCGCGACCCCCCCGCCCCGACGCTCCTCGACGGCCGCCGCCTCCCCACGAGTGGCCTGAGCACGCGGCCCCCGAGCTGGGACCGGCCTGGCCTGAGGCGGCCCCCCGGGAGAATGGGCACCCGCCATTCCACCCCCCTGCCAGCGGCAACGGCCTGGGGGGAGCGGGTGAGTTGAGGGGAATGGGGCTGGGAAAGGGCTTGGGGGGGGACAGGGAAAGGTCTGGAGGGGACAGGGGGGGTCTGGAGGGGACAGGGGGGGTCTGGAGGGGACAGGGGGGCTGGGAAGGGGCTGGGGGGGATGGAGGGGGCTGGAGGGGACAGGGGGGCTGGGAAGGGGCTGGAGGGGGACAAGGAGGGGTCTGGTGGGGACAGGGGGGCTGGGAAGGGGCTGGGGGGGACAGGGAAGGGGCTGGAGGAGCTTGGGGGGGAACAGGGAAGGGTCTGGAAGGGACAGGGGGGCTTGGAGGGGACAGAGAGGGGTCTGGTGGGGACGGAGGGGCTGGGAAGGGGCTGGGGGGGACAGGGAAGGGTCTGGAGGGAACAGGGGGGCTTGGGGGGGACAGGGAAGGGTCTGGAGGGGATGGGGGCTGGAAAGGGGACTAGAGGGGACAGGGAGGGGGCTGGAGGGGTCAAGGGGGTTGGGAAGGGGCTTGGGGGGGATATTGAGGGCCAAGGAGAGCCTTGGGGACACGTTAAGGACTGATGAGGGGCTGGGGGAGCAGGCGGGGGGCTGGGGGGGGGTGTTGGCTGGGGAGGTGAGCCAGCAGGCTGGAGGGGACAAGGGAGGGGCCAGGAAGGGGATATGGGGGGGCTTGGGATACAGAGGGGGCTGGGGGGACGATGACATTAAGGGCTGAGGAGGGATCTGGGGGGGACAGTAAAGGCTGAGGAAGGGTCTGGAGGGGACCCAGGCAGCCACAGAGGACTTGGGGGGCTGAGGGGGGGGGGTGTCCCTCAGAGGAGACCCAGGCCCACCCTGACCCCCCCCCCCCCCCCCCCCGCCCAAATCCCCACAGCTCTGCCCTGCCAGCTGCACCCCAGCCCGCTGAAGCGTTCCCTCTCGCTGGTGCCCGGCAGTCCCCAGGGAGGGGGAAACGAATGGCCGGGGGGGGGTGACGAGCCCGCTGTCCCCGTCCCCCCCCGCCCCCCCTTCGGGGACCACGCGCCCCTCTCGCCCCAGAGCAGCGTGGCCTCCTCGGGCAGCGAGCAGACCGAGGAGCCGGCCGGCGGCCGCAACACCTTCCAGGAGGACGGCAGCGGCATGAAAGGTGGGGAACGGGGCACCCGTGGGTGGCCTTGGGGGGGGGGGGGGGGGCTGTGGGGGCTTGTCACTTCACGACCACCCCCATGTCACATTCCCCGCCCCCCCCAAGATGTCCCCTCCTGGCTGAAGAGCTTGCGGCTGCACAAGTACGCGGCGCTTTTCTCCCAAATGACGTACGAGGAGATGATGACGCTGACGGAGCATCACCTTGAGTCGCAGGTGAGCCGGGGCGTCCCCTCCTGGGACACCCCTCCCCGTGTCCCCACCACCCCTGGGTGAGGGGACAGCCCCCCCCCGACCCTACCTGTCCCTCCATGTCCCCGCAGAACGTCACCAAGGGTGCGCGGCACAAGATCGCTCTCAGCATCCAGAAGCTGCGGGAGCGGCAGAGCGTCCTCAGGGCGCTGGAGAAGGTGTGACACTGGGGTGGCCCTCGGGTCCCCAGGGGTGGCATGGGGTGGCTCTTGGGTCCACAGGGGTGGCACCGAAGTGGCTCTTGGACCCCCAGGGGTGGCACCAGGGTGGCCTTCCAGTCCTCAGGGATGGCATGGGGTGGCACTGGGGTGACTCTTGGGTCCCCAGGGGTGGCATGGGGTGGCCCTGGGGTCCCCAGGGGTGGCATGGGGTGGCCCTTGGACCCACAGGGGTGGCACCGGGGTGGCTCTGGGGTCCCCAGGGGTGGCATGGGGTGGCCCTTGGACCCACAGCAGTGGCCCTCAGGTCCCCAGGGGTGGCCCTGGGGTGGCCCTTGGACCCACAGGGGTGGCATGGGGTGGCCCTTGGACCCACAGGGGTGGCACTGGGGTGGCTCTGGGGTCCCCAGGGGTGGCATGGGGTGGCCCTTGGACCCACAGGGGTGGCACTGGGGTGGCCCTCAGGTCCCTAGGGGTGGCAATGGGGTCCCCAGGGTTGGCATGGGGTGGCCCTTGGACCCACAGGGGTGGCACCGGGGTGGCCCTGAGGTCCCCAGGGGTGGCCCTGAGGTCCCCAGGGGTGGCATGGGGTGGCCCTCAGGTCCCTAGGGGTGGCCCTGGGGTCCCCAGGGGTGGTATGGGGTGGCCCTGGGGTCCCCAGGGGTGGCATGGGGTGGCCCTTGGACCCACAGGGGTGGCACTGGGGTGGCTCTGGGGTCCCCAGGGGTGGCATGGGGTGGCCCTTGGACCCACTGGGGTGGCTCTGGGGTCCCCAGGGGTGGCATGGGGTGGCACTGAAGTGGCCCGGGTTCCCTTCTGCATCCTGAGGGCTGGCACAGGGTGCCCCTTGTCCCCTCATGTCCCCAGGGGTGGCACAGGGTGTCCCTGGTCACCCCCCATGTCCCCAGGGCTGGTGGAGGGGGGGGGGGGGTGTCCCTGATCCCCCCCAAGGTCCCCATGTCTCTGCTCTGCTTCTCCCCCACATTCCACCCCCCCCCCCCCCCGCCAACCAACATGTCCCTTGTCCCCACAGGACATCCTGGAGGGGGGCAACCTGTGGACGGCGCTGCAGGAGCTGCAGCAGATCATGGTGACCCCCATCAAAGCCTTCCGGCCCCCCCCGGCCGCTCCCCCCCCAAACGGCACCCCTGACGGGGCCCCCCCAGGGGCCACCGAAGCCTTCGCCCCCCACCCGGCCGCTGACGCCGAAGCCCCCGCCGCCCCCGTCCCTGACGGAGACATCCCGGGGCAGTTCACCCGCGTCATGGGCAAAGGTGAGACCCCCTGATTCATTTGGGGGGGGTCCCAGGGTACCCAGATCTCTGGGTTTCTCCGTGACCCCCCCTGCCCCCACCCTCAGTGTGCACCCAGCTGCTGGTGTCGCGGCCGGACGAGGAGAACATCACCAGTTACCTCCAGCTCCTTGAGAAGTGCCTGAGCCATGAGGTAGGGCAGGGCCTGGGGGGTGTTGGGGGGGGCTGTGGGGCCGTGTGACCCCCCCCCCCCCTCCATGTCCACATGTGTCCCCCCCCAGGCGTTCACAGAGACGCAGAAGAAGAGGCTCCTCTCCTGGAAGCAGCAGGTCCTGAAGCTGCTCCGCGCCTTCCCCAAGAAGGTGCCACTTGACGGCCCGGGCTATCGGCCCCCCAAGAGGTAGGTGGGCATTTTGGGGGGGGGGGGGGGGCGGGGCACGGGGCAGCTGGGACACACACACCCCCCACCCCCCCCCCCAGTCACTTCATGCACCAGTTTCCCCTTGGGACCCCATCCCTCTCCCCCAGTTTGCCGCTCTTGGGGGGGTTTGGGACCCCCTGGTTTCTGCATTTACCCCCTTGGGACTCCCCTGGGGGGCTCTTGGCCCCCCCAGGTGCCTTATTCCTCCCCTTGCACCCCCCCAGGGCCCAATTTGCACCCCCTCCCCAATTTGGGGGGCGTCTGAGGGTGTCTCGGCCCCACCACAGGACACCCCCGTAATCCAGTTTGTCCCCTGGGTCCCCCATTTCCCACCCCCTGAGAGTTGGGGTGCCTTATTTTCCCCCGGGGGGGGGGCTTAGGGTGACCCCCCAGGGCCAGGGCAGGATTTGGGGGTGGGGGGGGCAGGTGCCACCCTGACCCCCCTGCCTTGTCCATCCGTCCCCCCCAGCTGGGCCTTCGGCTCCAACTCGCTCCCCATAGCTGGCTCTGTGGGGGGGGCGGGGGGGCGGCGGGGGCAGCGCCCCTTTGCGTTGCCCCCCCGTGCGCTGCCCCCCACCCGCCTGGGGCTGTTGGGGCCTGCTGGGGGGGCCCCCACCCCCCGGCCCCCCCTTGGCGGACCCCCCCTTGGTGCCCAGGGACGCCAGGTGGGTCACAGGGATGGGCACTGGGGTTCTTTGGGGGGGTTCCAGGGGGGGTGGGGGGGTGGATTCTGGGGTACTTGGGATGGGGGGGCATCCTAGGGGTTGGGGGGGGGGCAAATATGTGGGTTCTTGATTTGGGGGGGAGGTCTGGAGTTGGGGGGTGAATGTTGGGGGATTGGGGGGTCTTAGGGGCTGGGGGGGGCAGATGCTGAGGTCCTACAGGATTGGGGGGGGCCCAACGCTGGGGTCCTTGAGATCTGGTGGGGGGCAGATGTGGGGGTTGCTGGGTGTTTTGGGGGGGGTCCTAGGAGTTTGGAGGGCAGATGTGGGGTTCCTTGGGGATTTGTTGGGGTGGGGGGCAGGCAGGATGAATTTGGAGGGTGTTGTTTGCAGGGAGGGGGGGCTCACACTGGGATCCTTTGGCGGGGGGGGCTCCTTCACCTTGGGCTCCCCATGGTGGGGGGAAACGGGGATCCCAGACCCTGAGGGTAACTTTTGGGGGGGGCCCTCCTGGACGCCAGCATCCCTGTGTTGGTGTCCAGCGCCCCCCCCTAATAAACACCCTGTCGTTTCTTCCCCCCCCCCCCCTCTTTGCCAGAGCCTGTGGTTCGGCAGCGGGGGGGCCGGGGGCTCCCCGGGGAGCCGCAGCGCGGTGCAGCGCACCCACTCGCTGCCCGTCCACACCTCGCCCCAGGCCCTGCTTGCCTTCCCCCAGGGTAGGTGGGGGCCCGGGGGGGGGCAAAAGCAGGGGACACCCTCGGGGGGGGGGTTGTGGGTGGGTGGACCTGTGCTTCCCCCCACCCCCCGAGGGGTGGGGGAGGATGTTTTGGTCCCTGCTTGGGGGGTGTAGGATGCTTTGACTCCCCCCCAGGAGGGTTTTGGGGGGGTCAGGGGTCGGGGGGGGGGGGGGTAGGAGGCCTGGGGCCCCCCCCTCACCCTTGTGTGCGTCTTCTGCCCCCCCCCCCCCCCCCCAGAGTGTCCCCTCCCCGGCACTGACCTGGAGATCAACCCCACGCTGGAGTCGCTGTGCCTGAGCATGACGGAGCACGCGCTGGGCGGTGAGGGGGGGGCACGGGGATGGGGGGGGACACACGGGATTGGGGGCGGGGAGGGGAACGTGGGGTTTGGGGGGGGACACAAAGGCACAGGTGCCTTTGGGGGACACACACAGGGGGACAAGGTGGGATGGGTGAGCCGGGGGGGGGCACTGGGGGGGACATGAAGGGATGCGGCCACCCCCCCAGGTGCCTCCTGACACCCCCCACCCTCACCCCCCCCCCGCAGATGGCACAGACAAGACCTCCACCATCTGATGGCGCCGCCCCCCCCTCCCCAAATGGGGGGGGGGGTCACCCCCTTAATCCCCTCCACCGGGGGGGGCGGGGGGGGTGTCACCCCCTCCATGACCAGTCACCCTCAGTGCCCCCCGCACCGTGGGGGGGGGGAAACAACTCTAAAATAAGCCGGGGGGGGGGGATTAATCCCCCTGCCCCCCCCCCCCCAGGCTGGGGGGGAGGGGTGCAGGGGCCCCCCTGTGAGGGAGGGGCTCCCTGGGGCCGATGACCTTGCGGGGGGGGGGGGGAGCGTGTGGGGGGGGGCTGTGTTGACACTACAGGGGCTGCGTGTGGGGGCGGGGCTCTCCCGGCCCCTCTTTTTTTTGGGGGGAGAGTTTGTTGCGTTTTTACCATCTTTAATAATCCCAAAATCCTGGGTTATTGTTGGGGTTTTTTTGTTTGTTTGTTTCTTTTTTTTCTCTTTATTGTTATTATATTATTATTAATATTATTTTGTTTTGGCCCCGGGGGGGGGGGCGTGTCACCCTGTCCACCCCCGGGGGGGGCACTCCCCAAATTTAGGTACATGTTGACACCCCCCCAGGGTGGGGGATACCCCGGGAACACCCCCCCCTCCCCGTCGGTACAGCCCCCCCACACACTTTGTACACGTAGCGCCGCGGCCCTTCGAGATAGAAACGTTATTTTAGATACATTTTATTATGAATAACTTTTGTTATGACTATGGCTGGTAACCATGACTACGTTATTAAACAGAAAAAAAACCCAAACGAACCCAAAGTGCCTGGTTTTTACCCCAAAAGGCTGACGGGGGGGCTGGCTCAACCTCGCTACGAGCCGTCGGAGAATCCCCCCCTCAGTCGCTGGAGGAGTCGGAGGCGTCGCTGGGGCTGTCGTCCTCCTCCGAGGCCTCGCTGGGGCTGAGGCGGGGGCTGCGGGGGGGGCCCCCTTCGCTGCCCCCCGCCTCGGACTCTTCCTCTTCTTCCTCCTCCTCCTCTTCCTCCTCCTCTTCCTCATCGTTGTCGCTGCCGAAGATCTCCTCCTGATCGCGGGCAGCCCGGGCGGCGTCGCTGCCCCCGCGCCGGCCCCCTCTGCCTTCCTCTTCCTCTTCGTCTTCAGCCTCATCCTCTTCCTCGCTGCGGGCCGAGCCCCCCCGCTCGCTGCTACTGCCCGAGCCTTCGGCCTCCTCCTCCTCGCCGCTCCCCCCGCCCTCGCTCTCGCTGCCCTTCTCCCGCTCTTCATCTGCAGGGGGAAGAGATTGGGGGAGGGTTTTTTTGGGGGGGAGGTTTTTTTTGGGGGGGGAGCCCCCAACACTCTGCCCCCCCCCCCCCCCGGGGGGGGTCCAGAGCTCCCCCCCACCCCAGGGGAGCCCCCCCCATACCTGATCCTGCCGCCTCCTTCTCAGCCTCCATCTCCTCCTCTTCCTCCTCCTCTGGCTCGTGGTTCTCCAGCTGCGCCCGCCGTGCCTCCTGGGGGGGGTGGGCAAGGGCGGGGGGGGGGGGGTCAGCCAGATGCCTGGGTGCCCCCTGGGGGGGTGGGGGGGCAGGGGAAGGGGGTCCCATCACACCCCCCCCCCCAGGCTGTACCTGGGCCTCCAGCTCCTTCTCGTTCATGTCACGGTGCTTCACCACCAGCACTGCGTTGGTGCCCGACTGCACCCCCGCCCGCGCCCGCCGCTTGCTCAGCCGCACCCTGGGGGGGGCGGGGGGGGGTCAGGTACCCCTGGGACCCACCCAGGACCCCTCCCAAACTCCACAGAACCCCCAGACCCCAAAGTCTTCCTCCTGACCCCCCCCCCCAAGACCCTGAATCCCCACCCCCATCCCTCCACAGCCCCCCCCTCTCCCCCCCACTGTCCTGGCAGGCAGGGGGGGGCTCAAGCACCCCTAGGGACCCCCCCACACCACCCATTCCCCCCCTCCAGGCTGCACAGGGACACCCAACGAGCCCCCAGGGAAGGGGAAACCCCTCCCAGTGTCCCCATTACGGGGGGGGGGGGGGGGCTCCCAGTGCCCCCCCCCAAGCCCCACCTGGTCTCCAGCTCGTTGTAGTAGACCCCGTCACCCTCGCGGAAAATGAAGAAGTAATTCTCCTCGTAGCCCTTGCTGGCCTTGTTCTTCACGTTCCAGTTGTACTCCCGAGCGATCTTGTAGTCGTACCTGGGGAGGGGGGGGCACGGGGGAGGGGGGGGCATGTGTGGGGGCTGAGAAGACACCCCCCCCCCCACCTGCCAAAGCAGCCCCCCAAAACCCAGCAGGTGCTGCCAGGGTGTTGGTTTGTGCTCCACAAAGCTGTGGGACCCCCCACGCCGCCAAATCTGCTCCCTGTGGCCCCCCCCCAGCTATAGAGGACCCCCCCAAATATAGAGGACCCCCCCCATACACATCCTCGGGGGCATAATCTATCTCCTCCTCCTGGTCCCGCTTCCGCTTGCGCAGCGTCTCCTCCACTGGCAAGAAATAAGCCACGAACTGGTTCCCTTCCTCGTCCATCATCCCCCTGCGGGCAAGAAAGGGTTAAAGGGGGTGGGGGGGGACAGAGACACCCCCCCCCCCCCCCCCCAAAACGTGGGGTCATCCCCCCCCCCAGCACCTGATCATGGCCTGGGACATCATCTCCAGAGCGGCCGGGCCACTTGTGTCCTTGGGCGCTGGGTCCGAGTCGAAGATGACTTGGGCGCAGGGGTTGATCCACATCTGGGGGGGGGGGCAAAAAGGGGGGCAGGGGAGGCAAAAAGGGAGTGGGGGGGTCAGCACCCCCCCCAGACCTCAAAACCACCGTTCTGCCCCAAAAACTGCCCGCTACCCCCCAGATTCCCCCTGCAAGGGGGGGCTCTGTGCCTCAGTTTCCCCTGTAGGACAGTGTCACGGAGGGGGGGGGGGGTTGGGGTGTGTCCCCCTCCACGCTGGGGGGGTCCTCAACATGTGTGTGTCCCCCCCCGCTGCCGAGAGCGTCCCCATGGTGTCCCTCCTACCTTGAAGTCGGGGAAGACGGGCATGACCTCAACGGGGGTGACGCGAGGTTTGCTGTAGTGTTGCGTGATCTGTCGGGGGGGCACAGGAGGGTGTCAAGGCTGTGTGTGTTCCCCCAAAATCCCGGGGAGACCCCCAAATATCCCGGGGGGGGCAAAAAACCCACTTCCCCCCCCCCCTCACCGCTTTCTGGGCATCCTCAAAGGTCTTCTCGATGGCGGCGATCTGGCTGTCACGATCTTTGTAGATCTCTTCCTCTGTGAACTGCTGCTTCACCGACACGCCGATCCTGGGCGGAGGGGGAGAGACACAGACACAGAGGGGGGGATTGAGGGGGGGCAGGGGGCTGTGCCCCCCCCCGGGACCCCTCCAGAACCCCCCCCCGGCACTCACTTGACCTCAGGTTTCTCGTTGGAGACGCCGTAACGGTTGAACTCGGTGGAGATGTACTCGGTCTTGCGCATCCACGGCACCACCTTGGCGTGTTGCTGCGACCTGCGGGGGGGGGGGGGACGGACACGGCATGATGTGGGGGGGCCCTCCAGAGGTTTGGGGGTGCCATGTGTCCCCCCCCAGCCCGGTTTTGAGAGGATGCTGTTACCTCTTGGAGCTGGTGGGTGCTTGGATCTCCTCCTCCAGCAGCTTCTCATCCGCCGGGTCCAGAAGCACTGGGGGGTGGGAGAAAAGGAAATCTGGCTTCCCCCCCCCCAGTGTTGGGGTCCCCCCCCAAATCTGGGGTCACCCCCCCAATTTTGGGGTCCCTCCAATCCCCCTCCCAATCCCTACTGGCAGCTCAACCTCTCAGGGAGCTCCCAGGGGTGTCCCTCAGCCCAGGGGGTGGATGTCCCCCCCCCCTCTTCCCCACCTGTAACCCCCCCTCCCCAAATCCGGGTTCCCCCCCCTAAATTGGTGGGTGCCCCCGCCCCCCCCCACCGCTGGGGTCGATGCGGTAGGTGTCGGGGTTGATGAGGTCGATGGTGACGCCCAAGTCGGGCTCTGTCAGCAGGTCGTGCTTGTGCTGCTTCTCCAGCGACGTCGCCTTGTACTGCACGAACCTGGGGGGGGGGAGCATGTCCAGGCACCCCAACCCCCCCAAAACCCCAACGCCCCTCCTAAGAAAACCCCAAACACCCCGCAAAAACCCCCACCCCCTCCTAAAACACCCCGCAAAAGCACTCCAGCTACCCAACCCCCCCCCCCAAACACCGCCTCCCATAAACCAGGGGGGGATCAAAGCACCCCCCCCCCCCAAAACCCTTCCTCTAGCACTGAATGAATGCCCCAAACATCCCAGACCCCCCCCGCCCCCCCATTTTGTGCTGCAGGAGCCAGGGAGGACCCCAATCCTGCCTGAGCCCCCCTTCCCAAACCACCCCCCAGGCCCCCAACCACCCATTTTATGGCCCAAATTGGGGCACAGGGGGGTGTGGGGGGTTCACACACACACACACACACACACCCCCGGGGACCCCCCCGTACCGGTTCTGGTCGAAGGGATAGGTGATGAACTTGGGGTCGAAGGGGATGTCGGGGAGGCTGTTGCAGTACTTGACCCGACAGACCACGCCCGACCTGGGGGGGGAAGGGGGGGGTCAGGGGGGTCCCCAAAACACGGGGGGCCCTCCACGGGGTGGCACTGGGCCCCCCCCTCCGCCAAAGGACCGCCGGGGTCCGCCCCCCCCACTCACCTCTCGGGCAGCGTCCGGTGGGAGCTGGGCCTGCAGGAGGGGGAGGGGAGCGGGGGGGCCCAGGCATCCGGGACCCCCGACACCCCCCTCCGTGTGTGTGCGCGCTATGACGTCATGAGGGGGACCCCAACCTTGCCCTATGATCTCACCAGAGAACCCAGGGGCGTCCCGTCCCGCCCCCACCCCTCCCCACATACAACGTGATGTCATGAGGGGACCCCGGTGTCCAGAACCATCCCCGTGGCGGCCATGACGCCACGAAGGGACCCAGGATTACGTCGTGTCCCCCCCTCCCCGTGTGTGACGTCACGAGGGGACCCAGGTGTCCGGGACCCCATCTCCCCCCCGCCATCTCCGAGCGCTATGACGTCAGGACGGAGCCCGGGGGTCTGGGAACCCCAAGCTCCCCACGTGCGCTATGACGCCATGAGGGCACTCAGCTGTCAGGGACACCCCCCCCCGCGCGCTATGACGTCGGGAGGGCACCCAGGTTTCCGCATCCCCCCCGCGAACCCCACCCCGTGGCGGCACGAAGCTGGCCATGACGTCAGGCCCGTGACGCCACCGTACCTGTGGCCCGGCTCCTCCCGCTGCGCCTGCGTCTGGATGGTGGGAGCCATGGCGGGGCCGGGACCGGGCCCTGCGCAGGCACCGTCGGGGGCAGCTACTTCCGGGCGGCGCCAGGACCCTGGGCCGTGACGCCACTTCCCGGCGCGCGCGGCCGGCCGGGAGCGGGAAGCAGGGCGCGCGCCGGGAAGATGGCGGCGCCCCCGCAGCCGCCACCGACGGGGCCGGGGCCGGGGCCGGGACCGGGGCCGCCCGCCGCCCCCGCGCCGCCGCCGCCGCCTCTACCCACCGCTCCCGGGCCCGGACCGGGTCCGGGGCAGGCTCCGGGGCCGGGTCAGCCCCCGGGGCCGCCGCTGCCGGCGCAGGTGGCGGCTGCGCAGGCGCAGGACTTCGACCCGGTGCAGCGGTTCCGCCTCCTCATCCCCCAGCTGAAGGAGAGCCTGCAGGTGGGCGGGGCCTGCCGCCGGCAACGGGCGGGGCTTGCCGCTGCGGACCGTCTCCCGCCGGCATGGGGCGTGGCCTGCCGCCGAGGGGAGGCGGGGCGTGCCGCCCGCGGGGCAGTCTAATGCATGCGTGGGGCGTGGTCTGTCGCGGGGGGGAGGCGGGGCCTGCCGCTGAGGGGCGGTCTCCCGCCAACATGGAGGCGGAGTCTGCCGCCGAGGGGAGGCGGGGCTTGCCGCCGTGAGCGGTCTGTCGTCGGAATGGGGCGGGGCCTGCCGCCGGAAAGGGGCGTGACCGATCACCACGGAGGTCCTGCCACGGCGAGGGGGCGGGGTCTGCTGCCGGGGGCGGGGCGTGATGCTGGGAGGGGGCGGGGCCGGCCCTGGTGGGGAGGGTCCCTCAGGGGGCTGGGGGGGTCCCTGTGCTGGTAATGGGGGTCCTGGGGGGTCCCTGTCCCCATGTCCTTGTCTGGGGAGTCCCAAGGGGTCCCTGTGCTGGTAATGGGGGTCCTGGAGGGCTCCCTGCCCCGGTGATGGCAGGGGGGGTCGTGTCCCAGGGGTGTCCCCATTCCCCCCATTCCCCAGTGTGTCCTCCCAGTGAATGAGTCACCACTGCCAGGTGACACGCTTGGGGCTGCGGTGGGAGCTGGGGTGCTGCCTGTGACCCCCTCAGGGTGGCCGTGTCCCCCCTCACCCCCTTCCCCCCCCTCCCCAGACCCTGATGAAAGTGGCGGCGCAGAACCTGGTGCAGAACTCCAGCATCGACAACGGGCAGTGAGTGACCTTCCCCCAGCCCCATCCCAGTACCCCCCATTATCCCCCAGTGCCATCCCAATACACCGTGGTACCCCCCAGTGCCATCCCAGTACCCCCCAATGCCATCCCAGTCACCCCCAGCCCCACTCCCGTGCCCCCCAATCCTCCTCCACTGTCTCCCATTCCCCCCGGCAGCCCCCCAGTCCCTTCCCAGTGTTCCCCAGTCCCCCTGTGCCCCCCCGGAGGGTGGCAGTGGGGGTGACGGTGGCCCCCTTGCAGGAAGAGCGCCGACGGGGCCCTGCAGCGCTTCGACAAGAGCCTGGAGGAATTCTACGCCCTTTGCGACCAGCTGGAGCTCTGCCTTGTAAGTGACCCCCCCCCAGCCCCCTGGCTGTCCCTCTCCCCCCGAGACACCTCCAGTGTGCTCCCCACACCCCCAGTGATGCTGGTGCCCCCCCAGACTCCACTTAGCACTTCCGCACCCCCAGCGCCATTCTCACCCCCTCGTCCCATCCCCGCCTCCCCAGTCTTGTCCCCTCTGCTGTGTCCCCCCACCCCCAGTGACCCCCTCTTGTGTTCCCCCCCAGCGCCTGGCCCACGAGTGCCTCTCGCAGAGCTTCGACAGCGCCAAGCACGCCCCCGCCCTGGTGCCGGCAGCCCCCAAAGGTGAGGGGGGGGCGGGCGAGACCCTCCCCTACACCCAGTACCTGCCCCTCATCAAGGCCCAAATCGCCGGTGCCAAGGACATCCACAACGCCCTGCTGGAGGGGGCCAACAAGATCACCGGCAAGCTTCCCCCGCCGGGGGGGCCCTGAGTGTTTTGGGGGGGGGTGTCCACGGGGGTCACAGACCCCCCCACAGACCTCGCATGGTGGTCTGAGGGCAGATACGGGGGGGGATTGAGGGGTCCTGGTACCATGTGCAGGGGTCTGAGTGCAGGCATACTGTGTGGAGGGGTGTTGACCCTCCCGGGGGAGCCCTGATTTTTGGGAGGGGACCCCACAGGGGTGCTGGAGTCCCCCCCAAAACTCCCATGGGGATCTGAATGCGGATACAGGGGGCTTGGGGGGTCCTGGTGCCCAGCGTGGGGATCTGAGTGTGGATATGGGGGTCCCAGTGCTGGGTTTTGGGGTGCTGACTCTCGCGGGGGGGGCTAGAATTGGGAAGAAGGGGGCATGGGGGTGCCGGACCCCCCCGGTTTTGAGGGAAAAACACCTGGGTTTTGGTAAATAAAACTGTTTTTCTCTGATACCGGCTCCTCTGTGCCTATGGCGGGACCCCTGGGGGTGGGGACCGAGGCGTGGGGGGGACTCTGCCCCCTCCCACGCAGGACCCAGGCGTCCGTGGGGTCACTTCGCTGCTCAGCGGCTGCCCCGTGACGGCGCGGCGACGTCACGGCCCGGCGGCGTGACGTCGCTCCCGCCGCCGAGCCCCCTCCCCGGACGAGAAGCGCGCTCGCCGCCTTCGCGCCGGCTCTTTTTGACCCTCCCGCGCCGCCGTCGCGCTCTGCCGATCAGGGCAACGTGAACAGCGGGCGGCTCCATCCCCGCCCCCGTCACGTGACGGTGGGGCGGCTCTCGCGAGAGGCAGCGGCGGGATCCGGGGACCGGGAATCGGGACCGGGACCGGGACCGGGACTGGGACCAGGCACGGGGACCAGGGACCGGGAGCCGGGCCGGGCCGAGGCAGGACCGCAGCGGGACCGCAGCCGACGGCGGAGCGGGGCCGGGGCCTAGGAGAGAGGCCGGGCCGAGGCCTAGAGCGGAGCGGAGCCGAGTCCGCCGTTCCCTCCGGGGCTAAGGAGGCGGACGACGGTGGTAGGGACACACCCCCCCCCCCCCGGGGGATGGGACTTACCGGGGGGTAATCCCAGATCTGGCGCTCAGGCTTCTGGTGGGGGTTGCTGGTAGGGCTGTTCCCCGGTGTGGGGTTGCCCCGGAGGGGGGGGGGGGGTCATACCGGTCTGTATCCCCTCCCACCCCGGGACACCCCCATTTCACACGCCCAGACCCCTTTGCCCCCCCCCCCGGGCCCCCCCGAAAAGACCCAGACCCCCTTAGGACACCCCCGGACTCCCCTGCCCACCTCTCAGGCCCTGCAGGATACCCGCAGACCCCCCTGCCTGCCCCTCGGGACACCCCCCCGTCCCCTGCCTCTCCCCCCAGCTACTGCCGGGACACCCCCGGACCCCCTGCTCGTCCCCGTGGGACTCCCCCATCTCCCCCACCAGATCTCCCAGCGCCGCCATGTCAGACAGCGACGACAGCAACTTCTCGGAGGACGAGAGCGAGCGCAGCAGCGAGGCCGAGGAGGTGGAGGAGAACGAGGTGAGGCTGAAGGCTGCAGCTGGCGGGGGCGTGCGTGTGGGTGCCCTCCCTCACCCCCCTCAAACCCCCTAGGCTGAGGAGGAGCACGCCAGCGTGGCCGGCAGTGAGAAGGAGGAGGCCGAGGAGGAGGAGGAGGAAGAGGAGGAGGAGTACGACGAGGAGGAAGAGGAGGAAGATGACGACCGGCCGGCTAAAAAGCCACGCCATGGCGGCTTCATCTTGGATGAGGCCGGTGAGCTGGGGGGCCACAGGGGTGTTGTGGGGTGTTGCTGCTGCTCCCCTGGCCCCGCTCACCATCCTGATTCCCCCCAGACGTGGATGACGAGTACGAGGACGAGGACCAGTGGGAGGACGGGGCCGAGGACATCCTGGAGAAAGGTGAGGAACGTCCCCATCCTGCTTTGGGGGCTTCCCCCAGGTCCATTCCTCCCCTGGAGGCCTGAGGAGGTGGATGGAAGTGCAGTTCTTTGGGGGCCAAGCCCCGTTCTCTGGCTCTTTCCTCTCCTCCCAGCCTGTTTTTCCCCCACCAAAATCCATCCCTTGAGGGGGGAGGGAAGGATGGCATGTCTCCCCCACCCCCTGCTGTCCGTCCATGCCTCCCTCCCCATGTCCGTCTGCTCAGTACATCTCATCTGCGCTCGCCTGGGTCTTTCTTTTGCTTTTATTTCCCCCTCCCTTTTCCCCCCCGTGCTGCCGTCTGAATTTTGATTCCTTCCCCTTTGTTCCCCCCTCACCCGCGGGTGGTTTTGCTGCTATTATTTGCTCCATCCTCCACCGCCACTCCTTGTTCCTGAGCAGAAGAGATCGAAGGTAAGCCCAGATCACCCCGCCACCCCCCCCCCCCATTTCCCCTTGGGGTCCCCCCCTACTCCGGGGCCAAGCAAGCCCAGCCCACCCCCCTGCACCATCACCCTGGGGCGAGATCCTGACCTTCCTCTTCCTCACAGCTTCCAACATTGATAACGTGGTGCTAGATGAGGATCGCTCTGGCGCTCGGCGGCTGCAGAACCTCTGGAGGTGACTGCGGCTCTGTCTGTGTGTCCGTCTGTCCGGCAGGGTGGTGGCAGCTGAGCTGACGCCTCCCCCCTCCTTTTTTCTCCCCAGGGATCAGCGTGAGGAGGAGCTGGGCGAGTATTACATGAAGAAATATGCCAAGTCCTCGGTGGGAGAGACGTGAGTCCCCATCCCCAGTGTGACAGGGAGCAGCTCCCCTTTCTCCCCACCCCTTCTCATTTAATTATTTTTTTTTATAATTTTCCCTTTTTTCAGCGTTTACGGTGGTTCTGATGAGCTCTCGGATGACATCACGCAGCAACAGCTGCTGCCAGGAGTCAAGTGAGTCTCACCAAGGAGGGGCGGGAAACCCATGTGGTTTGGGGGGGGGAAAGGAGCAAATCGGGACAAGACACTCCGTAACGGCGTTTCCCTCTCCACCTCTGCACAGGGACCCCAATCTCTGGACCGTCAAGTGCAAGGTGGGTTCGGGGGTGGGTGCAGGGGGGGGACTCAGTGTGGTGGCAGGGGGAGCCATGCATCTCCAACCCTAAAACATCATTTTCGTCCCCAGATTGGTGAGGAACGCGCCACGGCCATCGCTCTCATGCGGAAATTCATCGCTTACCAGTTCACCGACACGGTGAGGCCGTGGGGGAGCCAGGCTGTAGCCGGTGACGGGGTGACAGTGCCGCAGTGTCCCCAACGTGTCCCCAATGCGTTCCCTCGTCCTCCAGCCCCTGCAGATCAAGTCGGTGGTGGCCCCCGAGCACGTCAAGGGTTACATCTACGTGGAGGCCTACAAGCAGACGCATGTCAAGCAGGCGATCGAGGGGGTGGGCAACCTGCGCATGGGCTACTGGAACCAGCAGATGGTCCCCATCAAGGAGATGACCGACGTCCTCAAAGTGGTGAAGGAGGTCACCAACCTCAAGCCCAAATCTTGGGTGCGCCTCAAAAGAGGGATCTACAAGGATGACATCGCCCAGGTGAGGAGCGGAAGGAGTTGGGGACACCGTGGCGGGGGACGCACACCTGGCTCACCCCGCATTTGTGCCCCCCAGGTGGATTATGTGGAGCCCAGCCAGAACCAGATTTCCCTCAAGATGATCCCTCGCATCGACTTTGACCGGATCAAAGCCCGCATGAGCCTGGTAAGTGGACCTGTGCCGCGCCAATGCTGGCACTGCCGCCGTGTCGCTGCCCTTCGTTCACCCCCCACTGCCCCCTGCCCCACAGAAAGACTGGTTCGCCAAGAGGAAGAAGTTCAAGCGACCCCCGCAGCGGCTCTTTGATGCCGAGAAGATTCGGTAGGCGACCATCACCCTGCCAGGGGACATCAGATGCTGCCCAAAAAGCCCCCGCTGGGGGAGCTGCCCTCGCCGAAGGAGGGCTTGTGTCCCTGGGGGTGGTTTTTGGTTTTGGTTTTTTGTCACCAAGGGGGTGATTTTGGCTTTGTCCCAGGTCCCTAGGAGGTGACGTGGCATCTGACGGTGACTTTCTCATCTTCGAAGGCAACCGCTACAGCCGCAAGGGATTCCTCTTCAAAAGCTTTGCCATGTCGGCTGTGGTGAGCACCACTGCCCCGCCGTGCTGGGGTTTGAACCCCAAAGCTGCTGGTTCTCCCCCAAAACCACCTCCTTTCTAATGCTGAGGGGTGGTGGGAGGCCAGTGGCTCCTCAGCTGGGATGGTTTTGGCCACCGTTTCCACTCTTGGCAGATAACGGAGGGGGTAAAGCCCACCCTGTCAGAGCTGGAGAAGTTCGAGGACCAGCCCGAAGGCATCGACCTGGAGGTGGTGACAGAGAGCACAGGTAAGCGGGTGCCACTGCTGTCGTCCCCCTGCTGTCCCCCCTGCGGCGCCGTCCCCTCACTGTCCCCATCATCACCCCAGGGAAGGAACGAGAGCACAACTTCCAGCCCGGCGACAACGTGGAGGTGTGTGAGGGTGAGCTGATCAACCTGCAAGGCAAAATCCTCAGTGTCGACGGCAACAAGATCACCATCATGCCAAAACATGAGGACTTAAAGGTCAGGGAGTCCCGAGGGGGCAACACTGGGTGCCTCCTGGGGCCGCTGTGGCCAACCTGGGACCACCCCAGCCCCTTCTTGCCATGCCCACAGCCTTCTCTTCCACCCCCAGGACATGCTGGAGTTCCCAGCTCAGGAGCTGCGGAAGTATTTCAAGATGGGCGACCACGTCAAGGTGATCGCAGGGCGTTTCGAGGGCGACACAGGGCTGATCGTGAGGGTGGAGGAAAACTTCGTCATCCTCTTCTCTGACCTCACCATGCATGAGGTATCTGGGGGTGAAAAGTCCGGTTCGGCGCTGTGTCTTGCCCCAAAACAGACTGGGTTTTGGGGGGAAGAAGATGGGAAATGGCTGTGCCTCACTCTTCTCGCCACCAGCTCAAGGTTCTGCCACGGGACCTGCAGCTCTGCTCGGAGACGGCGTCCGGCGTGGATGTGGGGGGTCAGCACGAGTGGGGCGAGCTGGTGCAGCTGGACCCCCAAACAGTGGGTGTCATCGTCCGCCTGGAGCGGGAGACCTTCCAGGTGAGTCCCAGCTCCCCAGGGACACCTGGAGGAGCCGCATCCATGTGCCAGAGCTATGTCCCCTGCCGCAGGGGGTCCCCATTTTTGGCCGCCCCTCCGCTAGCCTCTCCCTGTCCCCGCAGGTACTGAACATGTACGGGAAGGTGGTGACGGTGCGGCACCAGGCCGTCACCAGGAAGAAGGACAACCGCTTCGCCGTCGCCCTCGACTCGGAGCAGAACAACATCCACGTCAAGGACATTGTCAAAGTCATAGACGGGCCTCACTCGGTAGGGGCTTACAGGGTTTGGGGGGGGTGTCTTGGGGGTGTGATGGGCCCCTTCTGGTGCTTTGGGACCCCCCAGGGGTGTTCTGGGTCCCTGCTGGAGCTGCTCTGCGTCTGTCCCTGCTTCGGGGACCATCCCTGGGGTGAGCTGGGTCCCTCCTGGCACTGTGAGGAGGTCCCTGGTATATTTGGGGTCCTTTCCAGTACCACCCTGCATCCCTACCGGCACCAAGGGAACACCAGATCCCTCCTAGCATCCCCCTGGGTCCTCCCTATTGCTGAGGGGAGGATCCCATCACCGGGTCTTGCCCCCCCCCCCCCCCCCCCTTTTTACCGAGGTTTAACCCCTGCCTTTTACCGGGGCAGGGCCGTGAGGGGGAGATCCGGCACCTCTTCCGTGGCTTCGCCTTCCTGCACTGCAAAAAGCTGGTGGAAAACGGCGGCATGTTCGTCTGCAAGACCCGGCACCTCGTCCTGGCGGGGGGCTCCAAGGTGGGGATGCGCCAGGGATACCCCCAGGGACTGCCAGGGAGGGCTGCAGCCCCCCAGTTTTGCCGCTGGCCCCCTCTCCAGGCACCGTTTTCTCCCTCTTGCAGCCGCGGGATGTCACGAACTTCACCGTGGGTGGTTTCGCCCCCATGAGCCCCCGTATCAGCAGCCCGATGCACCCCAGCGGGGCTGGTGAGTGTTGGGGGTGTACTGGAGGCCGCAGGGGTGTCCCCAAGGACCCCCCCTGAGCCCCATCTCAATCCTGCAGGCCAACGCGGTGGTTTCGGCGGCGGCGGCATGAGCCGTGGCCGCGGGCGGCGGGATAACGACCTCATCGGGCAGACGGTGCGCATCTCCCAAGGACCCTATAAAGGTGGGTGCCTTCTGATGGGGCGCTGGGCGCCCGTTTGTCCCCCCCAAACAGGGGAGGGGGCCTCAGGGACGCCTGGACCCCCACCCTGAGCCCCCATCCCGCCCCGCAGGCTACATCGGGGTGGTGAAGGACGCGACGGAGTCGACAGCCCGTGTGGAGCTACACTCCACCTGCCAGACCATCTCGGTGGACCGCCAGCGCCTGACCACCGTGTGAGTTGGGGGGGACGGGGACACCGGGGTCAGGGTGGCCCTTGGAGACACCGCCCCCCCCTTCTGATGGGTCAGGGTGGTCCTCAGGGGTGGCGACACTTGGGCCAGGACCTCCCTTGGGGGTGGATGACGCCCGCAGACATGAGCAGGGCTCTTTTAGGGGGTCTCTACCCCCCGCTGGCACCATGTCCCCATCCCCTGACACCCGCGTGTCCCCGCAGGGGCTCACGGCGCCCGGGTGGGATGACGTCGGCCTACGGGCGCACCCCCATGTATGGCTCCCAGACCCCCATGTACGGCTCTGGCTCCCGCACCCCCATGTATGGCTCGCAGACCCCCCTGCATGACGGTGAGTGGCGCGGGGGGGACGTCAGGGGATGGAGGGGACAGGGATTAGGGGGACCCTGGGGTGGCTTGGGGGGTGGACCTTGGGGGACAGGGGAGGATAGAGGGAGTAGGGATTAGGGGGGGCCTGGGAGGGATGCAGCAGGATAAAGTGGGACCTTGGGGGACACGGGGGGGACACGGTGATGGAGGGGACAGGAACTGGGGGGACTCCAGGGACACAGGGACTGTGTCAGGGCTGGCTTGGAGTGGGATGGATCAGGATGAGATGGGACCTTGGGGGACACAGGAGACTCCCGAGGTGATCTTCTGGAGGTGGCGGAGCTGAAGTAGGACCAGCAACATGGAGAAGGGGGGCTCGGGGCGGGGTTGTGGGGGGGCCCTGCAGCCACAGGGGCTGACGGAGCCGCTGCGGGACCCTCGCAGGCAGCCGCACGCCGCACTACGGCTCGCAGACGCCGCTGCACGACGGCAGCCGCACGCCCGCCCAGAGCGGCGCCTGGGACCCCAACAACCCCAACACGCCCTCCAGGTGGGTACGGGGGGGGGGGGTCCCCCTCGCTGGGACGGCCCCATTTTGGGGTCCCCAGCCACCAGGACAGCCCCGCTGTGACCGTGACACCCGTCTGTCCTCCACAGGGCCGACGAGGACTTCGAGTACGGCTTCGATGACGAGCCCACACCCTCGCCGCAGGGCTATGGGGGCACCCCCAACCCCCAGACCCCCGGCTACCCCGACCCCTCGTCCCCCCAGGTCAACCAGCCCTACAACCCTCAGACCCCCGGCACGCCGGCCATGTGAGTGCTCCCTCTACCCTACGGCAGGACCCAGGGGACACCGAACCACTGCTCTGGGGGGAAGCTGGGCTCCTGATGGACCCCAAACCACAGCCCTGGGGGGAAACTGTGCTCCTGGGGGACCCCAAACTGTGGTTCTGGGGGGGAGACTGCTCCTGGGGAACCCCAAACTGTAGTTCTGGGGGGGAAACCGCTCCCGGGGGACCCCAAACCACGATGCTGTGGGGAGAAACTGCTCTTGGGGGACCCCAAACTGGTTCAGTGGGGGGGGTCATGGCCCCTGAATCAAGAGTCCCAGGGTGAAACTGCAGCTCCAGGGGACTCCGAACCCCAACCCTGGGGGAAACCTGCTTTTGGGGGACCCCGAACCGCAGCCCTGAGGGGCAATTGTGCTCCCTGGGGGGGAACTGTGCTCCTGGGGGACCCTGAACCACAGCTCTGGAGGACCCCAAACCTCGGCCCCGGGGGGGGTAAGTGTACCCCCAGGGTGCAGTCTTGGCCCTCGAGGACCCCAAATCCTCAAACCCCATCCCTGGAGCCCCCCCAAATCATGCCCTGGGGGTGCCACCTCTTCTCTCTCCCCCACCCAGGTACAACACGGACCAGTTCTCGCCGTACGCCGTCCCGTCGCCCCAGGGCTCCTACCAGCCCAGCCCCAGCCCCCAGAGCTATCACCAAGTGGCCCCCAGCCCCGTGGGCTACCAGAACACCCACTCGCCGGCCAGCTACCACCCCACGCCATCACCCATGGCCTACCAGGTACCCCCCAGCCCCCCTACACCCCCTCATAGCCCCCCATAACCCCCCTGAACTCCCTCATAGCCTCCCTACACCCTCCAAAACCCCCTCATAGCACCCCTACAATCCCCAACACCCCCATATAACCCCCTAAACGCCCTTGTTGCCCCCCTAAACACTCTCATTGCCCCCCTACACCCCCCCCAACCTCCTTATAGCCCCCCTACAACCCCCTTAAATCCCCCCTACACCCCCTCCAAATCCCCTTGTAGCCCACCTACACCCCCCTAAGCTCCCTACAACCCCCAAACCCCCCTCATAGTCCCCCTACACCCCCCAACACTGACTCCTCTCTCCCCCCAGGCAAGCCCCAGCCCCAGCCCGGTGGGCTACAGCCCCATGACCCCCGGGGCCCCCTCTCCAGGGGGGTACAACCCCCACACCCCCGGATCGGGGATCGAGCAGAGCTCCAGCGACTGGGTGACCACCGACATCCAGGTGAAGGTCCGTGACACCTACCTGGACAGTCAGGCCGTGGGACAGACCGGTGTCATCCGCAGCGTCACGGTGAGAACCCCAGGGGGGGTTTGGGGGGTGGTTTTGGGGTTGGGGGGGGATAGACACGGTGATGCTAACTCCCCCCATTTTGTCCCCATAGGGCGGGATGTGCTCCGTCTACCTGAAGGACAGCGAGAAGGTGGTGAGCATCTCCAGTGAGCACCTGGAGCCTGTCACCCCCACCAAGAGCAACAAGGTAGAGGCCCCCCCACCCCTCCTGGGACCCTCCCCAGCCCGCCAACACTCCCCCCCACATCCCCCCACCACCCCATGGTCCCTTGTGGACCTTTCTAGATCCCTTCTGGGACCCCCACAACTCCTCTGGCACCCTCCAAGCCCCTCTGGGACCCCCACCACCACCCCAAGGTCCCCTTTCTCCCCCATTTCCACCCCCCCCGCCCCCAACTAATGCCTCCCCCCGCCCCCCCCTGCAGGTAAAGGTGATCCTGGGGGAGGACCGTGAAGCCACCGGGATCCTGCTCAGCATCGACGGGGAGGACGGGATCGTCCGCATGGACTTGGAGGAGCAGCTCAAGATCCTCAACCTCCGCTTCCTCGGCAAACTGCTGGAGGCCTGAGGGCCGCCCCCTGCCCCCCATTTTCTTTGTGTCCCCCCATTTTCTTTCTACCCCCATTTTCTTTCTATCGCCCCCTTTTTTTTTCTTCTTCTCTGCATTGCTGGTTGTAGCAAGGTTTAGGTGTCAAATAAATGCCTGTGGGTGCGGCACCCCCTCTTCTGCGCTGCCCTCCGGTGGGGGGGGAGCCCTAAAGGGCTGGGGCGGGGAGGTGGGGGTGGAATTGAACCCCCCCCCCCGCCCCATAGAGCTGCGGGGGGGGGGGTGTGAACCGGGGCCCCTGTACCCCATGGGGCTGGGGAAAGGGGGGTTAAACCGGTCCTCCCGTGGGGCGGGGAGGGGTTTGAAGCGGGGCCCTTGGTGGGGGTTGAGCTGGGACCCCCGTGGGGCTGGTGGGGGGGGGTCGGACCGGGCTCCCCCCCCCGCCGCCCCAGCCGCGTAGAGCCAGCGCTGGCCGCGCACGTGTTCTCCTCCGCTGCCACCACCTGCACCTCCTCCTCCTGTCATTGGCTCTGCTGACGCCGGCCCCGCCTCCCCTCCCCCGCCATTGGCCACCAGCTGCGCCGCCATTGGTTGTAAGCCCTCCTACCCCGCCCTACGTCCCTTGCCTCCGCCTTGTCCTCTGGCTCCGCCGCCGCTCATTGGCTGGTGGCACGGGGAGGTGATTGGCCGCGGCGGCTGCGCCTGCGCCGTAGGGCGCGCGGTGCGGGAAGATGGCGGCGGCGGCGGCGGGGCGGGCGGTGGCGGCCTGTGGGACCCGCGCTGCCCTGGGGGCCCGGCGGGTCCGGGCCGCGCTGGGCCGGGCCGCCAGCGGCACCGCCGGCACCGACGCGGTGCTGCGGGAGCGGCTGCGGCGGCACCAGGTGGGGCCGCGACGGGGCTGAGCCCAGCGGGCAGCGCCGGGCCTGGGCCTGGGCGTGAGGGGGTGATGAGGGCCCCGCGGGGCGGGAGGGGGGGTCACGGGGGCTCCACGGGTGTCCCCACACGTCCCCGGGCCTCTCTGGCCCTTCCCGGCTCAGGGCTCCACGGCCGTCCCTGTCCTTCCCCAGGGGTCCCCGGGAGCCTCTGGGGGTCTGTGAGTATCCCTGGGTGTTCTCAGGGGTCTCTGCCTGTCCCTGGCCATCCTCGGCTATCCCCAGGGCTCAATGCGGGTCCCTGGGTGTCCCCGGTCATTTTTGGCCATCCCTAGGGCTCCACAGGTGTCCCCAAGTGTCTCTGGGGCTCTCCGCGTGTCCCTGCCTGTCCCTAGGGCTCCCTGGACGCCCCCGGTCATCCTCGGACATCCCCAGAGCTCCGTGGCTGTCCCCAAGTGTCTCCAAAGTTCCAGGAGGCTCCTCAGCTGTCCCTGAGTGTCCCTAGGGCTCCATAGGTGTCCCCGAGTGTCTCTGGGGCTCCCTGGCTGGCCCTGGCCATCCTTGGACATCCCTGGGGGTCCCCAGGGGTCTCTGGGGCTCTCTGGGTGTCCCTTGCCATTCTCCTCGGACCTCTCTAGCTGTCCCCAAGTGTCCCTGGATGTTCTGGGGGCTCCCCAGGTGTTCCCAGGCCCCTCAGCCATCCCCAGGGCTCCCCCCTTGTCCTCAGGGCTCACCACCCCCCTGTGTCCCCCCCACCTTGCAGGCAGCAGAAGGACCCCTGGGACACACCCCCAGCCCAGAGGAGGAGGAGGAGGAAGAGCGGCGGCGGCGGGAGCGGATGGCGGCTGCCCGGCGGTTAGCCCTGCGCCTGGCGGGGCTGCTGGGTGCTGGCACCGGCGTGGCACTCGTCTACATCTTCGGTGAGTCCTCGGCATCCCCTGCGTGTCCCGCCCTCCCCCCGTTGCTGGTGCCACCGTGCCCCCCCCTCAC
The DNA here is from genome assembly GCA_037953605.1 of Necrosyrtes monachus. Taxonomy (NCBI): domain Eukaryota; kingdom Metazoa; phylum Chordata; class Aves; order Accipitriformes; family Accipitridae; genus Necrosyrtes; species Necrosyrtes monachus. Next base: position 883,531 of record JAZGTQ010000157.1, on the reverse strand, counting down.
CTCCGCTCTCCCCCTCCTGCAGGCAGCAACGCGGTGGACGAGCACGGTGCCAAGGTGAGGGATGCTCAGCAGCGGTCGTCCCCGTCCCCCCCCTTTTTTTAGGCAGGGGGCTGCACCGATGTCCCCTCCCTGCCCTTTGGGGACATTTAGGGACATCGTGGGGGCTTAGCACCTTCCCTCTCTCCCTTCCTTCCCCATGTGCCCCCATCCATCCCCTTTCGCTGGTGTTTTCCCGTATTTTGGGGTCTTTGTGTTGGGTGGGGCATCGGGGCCCCATGTCCCCGGGGGGAGTGGCGTGCCCCCAAAGGGACCGACAATCCTTGTCATGCCCCAGGGAGGCATTTTTCTCACTGCAAACCCCTTTTTTAGAGAATTTTGGAGGTGATGAGGAGGGTTTTGATGTGCAGCACAGGGGGCTCCCTGGGGAGGGAGAGGTGCGAATTGCCTGCCCGTCTCCGGTGACCAGCAGGGGGGGGACACGGGGACATCAAACGGGCTGACAGGGGGAGTGTTGAACAGGTGACAATGACACCAGTGGGGTGATAGGGACATCAGTGGGGCGATGAGGACATCAGTCGACAGAAGGAAACCACACAGAAACGGCGTCACCTACCTGTGAATTGTCCCTGTCACCTCCCGTGTCCCTTCCCCCCCAGTGACAGGGCCCCTCCGGTGCTACCACGTCCTTCTCACCGGCCCCGTCTTAACCCTCCACCTCCCTCTTCTCCCCACAGATCCCCGATGAGTTCGATGGTGGTGAGTGACATCCCCGGACATCCCTGGGGTGGGGGGGGGGGGTGACAGCCACTGCAGAGCGGGGGACACGTTGCATCCTCAGGGCTGTTTGACACCTCGGTGTTGCGGCTGGAGGCTTTTACGATGTTTTTAACACCCCGTTGTTACCCAAAAGGGGCTTTTTTTAGGGTATTTTGGTCTTTATCCTAGTGGTGGGGTGGCGGGGAGGGGGAACTGTCACCCCCCTTGGGGACAGCAGGGACCCCAGGTGACCCTCACCTGCACTGGCCTTGGCTCTGCAGACCCTGTGGGCATCCAGCAGCTCCGCAGGACCTACAAGTACTTCAAGGACTACAGGCAGGTGCGTGGGGACGCGTTTGGGGGGGTTTCTCCCATTTTGGGAGGGGGCTTCATGGCATCAGGGGTGGCCATCCCCGTCCCGAGAGCTTTTTCATTCTCCTGGGGAGCTTTGTCCCCATTTTGGGGACATGTTGGATCCCCATCCCCTCTTGGGGGACCTTGTCCTAGTGCTGGGGAAATCACATCCCTGTTTTGGGGTCCTCTGTCCCCATTCTGGGGGACATTTGCCCCTGTTTTGGGGTCTCCTGTCACCGATCTGGGTTCCTTGTCCCCAGTGGGGGGGTCCTTGTCCCCACTTTGGGGTCTTTGTCACTAGGCAGGGGCTCCCATCCTCAGTTTGGAGGGGGGCTTTGTCCCCGTTTGCCGGGGTGCTTCATCCCCACGCTCCAGCCCTTGCCCCCATGCCGGTGCGGGGACCCTGTCCCCTTTTGGGGACCGTTGTCCCCACGCCGGTGGCTCATCCCCATGCTCGGGGGGGCTCCATCCCTCCCCCTGACTCCCCCCAGATGATCATCGAGCCCACCAGCCCCAAGCTGCTGCCGGACCCCCTGCGTGAACCCTACTACCAGCCCCCATACACCCTCGTCATCGAGCTCACTGACGTCCTGCTCCACCCCGAGTGGTCGGTGAGTGTCCCCCGAGTCTTCCCGTGCCCCCCTCCACCCGCCACCCCCCTGTGACACCTCCCTGTCCCCCCCCCAAACCAGCTCGTCACTGGCTGGCGCTTCAAGAAGCGCCCAGGCATCGAGAGCCTCCTGCAGCAGCTTGCACCCCTCTACGAGATAGTTGTCTTCACCTCTGAAACCGGCATGGTGAGTGCGAAGGCGGGGGAGCATGGCCACCCCAGGGGGTGACAGGGCCACCACGGGGTGCCCCCCACCCTCTCACCCCCTCTATTACCCCCCCACAGACCGCCTTCCCCCTCATCGACAGCGTGGACCCCCACGGCTTCATCTCCTACCGTCTCTTCCGTGATGCCACCCGCTACATGGATGGGCACCACGTCAAGGTGGTGTGACAGGGGAGGGGGACAGGCACTTTGGTGACCCCCCCCACCCTCCACCAACCCTCTCTGTTCCCCCCCGCCCCAGGACATCTCCTGCCTCAACAGAGACCCGGCAAAGGTGGTGGTGGTGGATTGCCGGAGAGAAGCCTTCTGCCTACAGCCCTACAACGGGCTGGCGCTGCCCCGCTGGGACGGCAGCTCCGACGACCGCGCGCTCTACGACCTCACTGCTTTCCTCAAAAGTGGGTAAACGCGTCCCCGAACATCCCCGATCCCCCTCCCTGACCCCCCCCGACGTCTGCAAACCCGTCTGTCTGTCCCTGCAGCTATTGCCCTCAGTGGGGTGGAGGACGTCCGGACGGTGCTGGAGAATTACGCGCTGGAGGAGGATCCGCTGGCGGCTTTTAAACGACGCCGGTCGCAGCTGGAGGAGGTGGGGACGCGCCGGGGGTGGGGGACGTGACACGGCAGGGGGGTGGCAGCACCTAATTGCCTGTAACGGCTGTTTTTCGCCCCGAATCGGGGGCGCAGGAGGAGCAGCAGCGCCTGGCCGAGCTGGCGCAGGGCAAGAAGCCGACGGGGCTTTTCCTGGGTGCCCTGGCCGGCCGCCTCTGGCCACGCTCCAAGCAGCAGTGATGTCATCAGGACGGTGCCGTGATATCAGCAGGATGTCGCCGTGATGTCAGCGGTGCAAGGCGGGGTGGGGGGGGACACCCCATTCACCAGCACCGTGGTAGCAGGGGGTGATGCATCACCCAGACCCGGACGATGTGGTCGGAGGCGCCAGTGGTCCCGTGGCTGGCAGTGGGGGGGGGACCGGGCGTGGCCCCGCTTTTGGGGGGGGGGTGGAGGGTTTTGGAGGGCACTTGACCTCAGTGGGGATGAATAAAGGGTGACGTGGAGCTGCGGGTGCACTGTGCTGCTTGGGGGGGGCACAGAGTAGCCCCCCCCCCCCTCCCTGGTGCTGCGTCAGATCCGGGCCTTTTGGGGGGGGGCTATGGGGCTGGATCCAGGCTCTTTGTGGGGGCAGTTTATGGGGCCAGATCTGGGCCCTTTTGTGTGTGTGTGGGGGGGGGGGTTATGGAGCTGGATCCCTCTTTTGGGATGGGGGGGCCCTGCATCCCCTGTAGGGGCGTGGCCTGTGGGTGGGGGCATGGCCTGCAAACAGGGGGTGGGGCTTGGCCGCTAGAAAGGGGTCTTGGGGAGGGGGGCGGTGGGCTCAGACCCCGCTGAGCGCTGGGACCAGGCGGGACCCCTGGGCCTGGATTCGGTGTCCCCCCGCCGGTGCCGGCCATGGCTGCGCTGCTGCTGGCTGCCCTCCTCGCCCTCGTCTGGCCCCCACCGGTGAGCCTGCCCCCCCGGGGCTGGGGGGGGGCCCTGGGGGGGCCGGGGGGGCTGGTGGAGACCCTTGGCAATTTTGAGGGGGGTGCCTGGAGAGGGATCAGGGTGATCCTGGGGTGCTTCAGGTGTCCCTTTGTGGTCCCCAGGGGGTGTTGGTGGGGGTGGAAGTTCCAGGGTGGGTATTCGGGATATTGGAGGGGGTATTTTGGGGATCCCGGGTGGGCTGTTTATAGTGCTGGGCGGGGGGGGGGGGGGGGCTGTGAGAAATTTGAGGTGTCCCTGGGGAGTTGGCAGGGATCCTTGGAGCTGGTTTGGGATGCTGGGGGGGATCGGGGTGAGTGCTAAGGAGCCATTTTGAGGCACTGAGTGGTACTTTCAGGACCTTGAGTGGTTATTTTTGTACTGGGGAGCCTCTAAAGGGTGTTTTGGGGTGCTGGGGGTGGGCTCTGGGGGGTCAGAGCAGGCCTAGAAGGCTGTTTTGGGATGCTGGGGCTGTTTGGGGGGATATTTGGGTATTGGGGTGCCCCTGAGGAGTATTTTGGGGTGCTGAGGGGGGGCTCTTGGGTTGCTGACGCCCACCTGCAGGTGCAGCTGGCTGGAGTGCTGGAGCTGCGGGTGCTGTCGGCACGGGGGGGCCCAGGGGGGCCGTGTGGGGGCCCGCCTTCCTGTCGCCTTGTCTTCCGTCTCTGCCTGCGGCCCCCTGGGGCGGTTGGCTGCAGCCTGGGGGTCGTTCACAGCTCCCCTGGACCCCCCCCGGCCCCGGGGGCCCCCCGCATCCTCCGCTTGCCTTTCACCTTCCCCTGGCCGGTGAGGACTGACCCCCCCCCTGCCCAGTCCCTGGCAAAGTCTGACCCCCTGCCATGGTCCTGGGACCCCTAAGGGCCTAGGAATGACACCCCCCCCAATTTTTGCCGCCCCCCCCCCCCAGGGCACCATCTCCCTTGTCATCGAGTCATGGCGGCTGGAGGAGGCTAAAGGCTCTGGAGGTGAGTGGCGGAGACTTGGGGAGCCCATGGGGTTTGGGGGGGCAAATGGGGGTCCCAGGGGGGCAAATAGGGGCCCTGCGTATTTGGGGGGGGGGGAATGGAGGTCCCATAGGGGGTGGATAGGGAATAAGGGGGGGCATGTGAGAGCCCAAAGTGTTGGGGGGGGGCAGTTGGGCATCCCAGGGGGTAAATGGGGGACAAATAGGATTGGGGGGGGGCAGATGGCAGCCTGCAGGGTTTGGGGGGTCAAATTAGGGTTTGGGGGCGCAAAGGGGAGCCCTGGATGTTTGAGGGGGGTGAACGGGAATCCTTGGATTGGGGGGGGCAGTTGGGGGGGAGGCAGAGAGGGAGGGCTAGAGGGGCAAAGGGGGGGGATCTGGGGGGCTTTGGGGGTGCCCAGGGGGTCTGTGGGTGCTGACGGGTGCCCCAGGGCCCCAGGGCCGGCTCTTGGGGCGCGCAGTGGCCCGGCAGCACCTCTCCCCGGGGGGTCCCTGGCGGGGGGGGACGGGGGGAGGCCTGCGCTTTGGCACCCGCTTGCGCTGCCGCCCCCCCGGCCGTGGCCCCCGTTGCGTCCCCCGCTGCGCCCCCTGCACCCGCCGCTGCCCCCCCGCCGCCGCCTGCCGCCCCCCCCGACGCTGTTGGCCCCCCTGCTGCACCCGCCGTGAGTACCCCTGTCCCCTGGGGGGGCCCCCATCACCCTTCTCCCCCCCCAGTGCTCCCCCATCTTTCTTGGGGGGCATGCAGCATCCCAGCGTGTCCCCTGGGTTTTCGGGTGCCCCTGACACCCCGCACTACTTGCAGGTGGGTGCCGGGATGCCTGCGCCCCCCCCAACGCCAATGGCAGCACCTGCACCAACGGGGGCACCTGCACGGTGAGTGGGACACCCCACACACACCGGTATCCCCCGTGTCACCCCAGGAGCCCCCCTGGTGCTTCCCGGCACCCCCACATCCATCCTGGGGGGGGTCCGGTACCCCCCATCCCGGTAACGGTGCTGCCTGTGCAGGGTCGTGGGAGCAACTCCCCAGGGCCACGCTGCGACACCCCCAGCCCGGGACAGCCACCGGCAGCACCAGAAGCGGTGACGGCTCCGGTAGCACCAGCAGCAGCGCTGGCAGCACCAGAGGTGGCCCCGGTAGCGCTGGCAGCGCCAGCGGTGGCACCAGTAGCACCGGCAGCACCGGTGGTGGCACCGGCAGCACCGGCGGTGGCACCGGTGGCCCCGGCAGCACCGGCGGTGGCACCGGTGGCCCCGGCAGCACCGGCAGCGGCACCGGCAGCACCAGTGGTGGCACCGGCAGCACCAGCAACGGTCCCTGAAGCCCCAGCGCCGGCATCAGCGCCAGCGTCTCCGGCGTCACTCCCAGCTGCGGGGCGGTTGGTGATGCCGGAGCCTCTCCCGGAGGTGCCGCCATCCCCCTGCGCCCTCGGTCCCTGCTTCAACGGCGGCGCCTGTGCCCCCGACCCGGCTCCCGGCGCCGGCTACACCTGCCGCTGCCCCCCCGGCTTCCGCGGCTCCAACTGCGAGCGCCGCGCCGACCGCTGCGCCGACCACCTCTGCCTGCACGGTGAGCCTCCCCCGCGTTCCCCACCACCGTTCCCCCGGCACGGTTCGGCGTCGCTGACTCCCCTTCCCCAGCGCAGGTGGCCAGTGCCGGGACTTGGGTCGCGGCGCCATTTGCAAATGCCGGCCGGGTTTTTCGGGGCGCCGGTGCGAACGCAACGCCGACGACTGTACCCCCAACCCCTGCGCCAACGGCGGCACGTGCCAGGACGGCGCCAACGCCTTCACCTGCTCCTGCACCCTCGGCTACGCCGGCGCCGATTGCCGACGCCGCGCCGACGCCTGCGCCTCCGGCCCCTGCTTGCACGGTGCCACTTGCTACACCCACTTCTCCGGCCACGTCTGCGCCTGCCCCCCCGGGTTTATGGGGTCCCGCTGCGAGGAGGAGGTTGGGGGACCCCCCCCAGCCCCCCAACGCCGCCCCCCCGTGCCCCTCGCCCTCGCCTGCGCCCTTCCCCTCGCCCTGCTGGGCCCTGGCGTGGGGCTGGCGCTGGCGGCACGGCGGCGGCGGCGGCTGCCGGGGGAGAGGTGAGACCTGGGATGGCGGGGGGGGGGGGCACACACCCCGATTTTGGGGGTCTTACAGGATATTTCGGCAGCAGCCGTGCGCCAGATACGGGGGGGACCACCGGCACGAGCCCCCCAGGGAGGGAGCGGCGGCCGCCACGTGCTTCTGCCACCCGGGTGAGCCCCCCCCCCCCCGACAATTTCTCCACCATTTCTCCCTGCCACCCCCCCCCACCATCACCCTCTGGTTCTTAACCCCATTTCTCTTCTTGCCCTCCCCAGGTGTGACCCAGCGGTGATGGACACCCCTCCCCAGGACACCCCACCACCTCAAGTCTGGGTCCCCACAGTGTTTTGGGGGGACACCTCCCCCCTCGGGGGGGGGGGCGTGGGGGTTGTGCCATAAAGTTCTTTGAGACGTCTGTCCGTGTCGCCAGAATCCGGCCCTGGGGGGGGGGGGGGTGACACGGGTGGGGACGCCCCACTCGGTACAGTGGGTGGGTGACACGGGTGGGGACACCCCACTCCGGACCGGGGAGAGGGGGTGACAGGCCCGTGGGGGGGACAATGCCCTGCTTTGGGGTCGTCGTCCCCCCCCACCGCGGGTCACCTTAGGGCCATCTGCTCCATGACTCGGCGCTCAACTGGCTGCCCTCGGCGCTCGGCGGTCGATTGCTTAACCTTGCTTCGCCCAACACACACGACTGTTCCCGCCCTCAGCCGGCCGGGCCCGTCCGCAGCTCCCGCGCCGTGATGGGCAGCGCGCGCGGCCAATCGGAAGGGAGAGTCGGGGCGGAGCGGGGTAGCGCGTCGGCCAATGAGGGGGAGAAGCGGACCGAGGTGGGGACGGGGAGGGGCGGGGCGGGGCCGGAGCCGGCGGCGTGTGGAAGCGGCGGGAGCCATGAAGTGAGCGAAGAGCGGCGGGGGGATCCCGGGGGGATCCCGGGAGGTGGGGGGGGGAGAGGGGGGGATCGCGGGGGATCCCGGGATTGCGGGGCCCACGGGAGAGCCGGGATCCCGATGGATCCCGCGGGTGCGGGGCCCACGGGAGGGCCGGGATCCCGGGGGCTACCGGGCCCACAGGAGGGCCGCGATCCCCGGCAGCCGTTCCGGCGGAGCGGGTCCCCGCCGGGGCAGTGGTGGAGAGCCGGGAGCGGCAGGGGGTCCCCGGGGCCACCTCAGCACCGTGACACCCCGCCACCGGATCCCGTCGCTCGCCAGATCCCGGCTGCCGTCGCAGACCTGCCAAGAGGGCGGACGGCACGAGTGGGCTGGGGCACCCCGATCCCAGGGCGGGGAGGAGGGATCAGCCAGGCACCGAGCTCTCCGCTGGGGTGGGATCTGGTGGGATCCCTCGCGGGAATCCTCTTCTTGGCCCCTCCGCAGGCTCAACATCGATGGCCTCCTGGTCTACTTCCCCTACGACTACATCTACCCTGAGCAGTTTTCCTACATGCTGGAGCTCAAGAGGACTTTGGATGCCAAGGTACAGCGGGATCTGGCGGTCCCGGGTGGGCTGGAATCCACCCACCCCTGGGGACGTCCCTGCCGGGGGTGACGCCACTGTTCTTGGCAGGGCCACGGCGTGCTGGAGATGCCCTCGGGGACCGGGAAGACGGTGTCACTGCTGTCGCTCATCGTCGCCTATCAGCGGGTGAGTGCTGGTGCCTGATCCCAGCGGATCCCAGCGGATCCCGGCCCTGCAGACCCTAGCGTCACGTCTCTCCCCAGGCCCGGCCACTGGATGTCACCAAACTCATCTACTGCTCCCGCACGGTGCCAGAGATCGAGAAGGTGGGGTGAGGAGCTGGGGGAGAGATGGGGGAAGCAAATCTGAGAGGGGATCCTGAGGGATCCATCTGAGTGTTGCCGCCGCAGGTGATTGAGGAGCTGAGGAAGCTGATGGATTTCTACGAGAAGGAGCTGGGAGAGAAGGTGCCATTCCTGGGGCTGGCGCTGAGCTCCAGGAAGAACCTCTGCATCCACCCCGAGGTGGGCATGGGGCTGGGTGAGATCCACTGGGGGCGGGGGGGAGGTTGATCCCAGGGGGACACAGTGACAACGGGGTGACCGTGGGAGTGCAGGTGTCCTCGCTGCGCTTTGGGAAGGAGGTGGACAGCCGGTGCCTGAGCCTGACGGCTTCCTACGTGCGGGCGCAGCACCAGCGTGACGGATCCCTGCCTGCCTGCCGCTTCTTTGAGGTGAGGGATCCCCCTGATCCCCTAATGAGCACTCGGGGATCCCCCTGACCCTGATGGGCACCCAAGGGCCCCCCTGCCCCTGACAGGCACCCAAGGGTGTCCCACCTCTCCCTGCTTGGGGGCCCCAAAGACACCTGGGCACCCTGGGTGCCCCCCAGTCTCCTGCCAGCTCCCAGGTATCCCGTGGTGTCCCCGACAGCTCCCAGCACCCTTGGGTGCTCCCATTCCCTAACTGGGTCCCAAGCACCCTGGGGACCCCCCCATTCCCCATCCACCCCGCCCCAGTACCCTAGAGTGCCCCCCAGCTGCAACCCACCCCCACCCCACACCCATATCCCCCCTTCCCCAATCCCCTGCCCCCCCCCCCAGCACCGTCCTGCCTCGGGTCACCGCCCCCAGCTGCCCCCCACCCCCTGGGGGCCTCCCCAAGGCCCTCCAGCCACCTTCCCCGGGGTCTCCCGCCAGGAGTTCGACACCCATGGGCGTGAGGTGCCCATCCCCTACGGCATCTACAACCTGGACGACCTGAAGGCCCACGGCCGCCAGAAGGGCTGGTGCCCCTATTTCCTCGCCCGCTACTCGGTACGGGGGGGAGGACAGGGGGCAGGGATCGGCTTTGGGGTGGCTCCTCTGTCCCTAAATGTCCTTAAATGTCCCCATGCCCTGCCCTCCGGCAGATCCTTCATGCCAACATCGTCGTCTACAGCTACCACTACCTGCTGGATCCCAAAATCGCCGATTTGGTCTCAAAGGAGTTGGCCAAGAAGTCGGTCGTGGTCTTCGACGAGGCCCACAACATTGGTGAGCACCCCCCTGAACCCCATTTTTGGGGTGTCACTCTCTGTCCCCTGCATCACCCGCCGCGGGGGGAGTGACGCTGTCCCCCATCCCCGCAGACAACGTCTGCATCGACTCCATGGGTGTGAACATCACGCGCCGGACGCTGGACCGCTGCCAGGCCAACGTGACCACGCTCCAAACCACCATCCAAAAGTGAGCGTGGCCCCCACCTCCCCTCCATTGTCCCCATTGTTTTCCCACATCCCCCCCCCGGGTGACCGCATCCCCCCTTGCCGCAGGATCAAGGAGACGGACACGCGGCGGCTGGCAGAGGAGTACCGGCGCCTGGTGGAGGGGCTGCGGGAGGCCAGCACCGCCCGGGAGACCGATCTCTACCTCGCCAACCCCGTGCTGCCGGACGAGATCCTGCAGGGTGCGTGGGGGGGTGACCCCTCTTTTGAGGTGCCCCCCAGGCCCCCCGCATTTCCATGCTGGATGAGCACGGGGGGTCTCTGAGCTCCCTTTTGGGGCAGGGAGCCCCCCAAGCCCTTCGGGGTGCCCCCAGCCTCACACCAGCCTCCGGTGCCCCACAACCTCCCCTCCAGACAAACACGGACACCCTGGGGGTCACCGAGCCCCTCCTTGGGGTGTGGGGAGAGTGCCAGGGGCTCCCCATCTGAGCTCCCCCCCGCTGTCCCTGGCCCACAGAGGCAGTTCCCGGCAGCATCCGGACGGCTGAACACTTCGTGGGCTTCCTGAAGCGGTTCGTGGCCTACCTGCGGGCACGGGTGCGGGGGCCGCGGGTGGTGCAGGAGAGCCCCCCCGCCTTCCTCAAGGACCTCTACGAGAAAGTCTGCATCGAGCGCAAGCCCCTGCGGTGAGTCTGGGGGGGGTCTGTCCCCACCACGAAGGGACCTACCCCCAAGGGAACGTGGCCCCTGGGGGGCCGTGTCCACCCAGCATGGCTTGTAACCACACCAGGGTGGTCTGTGACCCCCCTGCAAGGGTGCTGTGTCCCCCCCACGGTGCTGTGTCCCCCCACTAGGTTGGCCTGTGACCCCCTGCAGAGTGGCCTATGTCCCCTCCCCATGGTCCTGGGTCCCCCCAGGGTAGCCTGTGTCCCCCCCCAGGGTGCTGTGTGTCCCCCCCAGGGTGGTCTGTGACCCCCCAAGGGTTTTCTTCACCCCCCCAAGGTGCTGTGTCCCCCTCTTCGCATGACCATGTCCCCCCCAAAAGCAGCATTTCCCCTCCTCGGGGTGACACGACACTCGTGGGATGATGTGTCTCCCCACCCAGGGTGATGTGTGCCCCCCCCCAGGTGACACATTCCCCCCCCCATGGGTGATCTACCCCCCAGGTTCTGCGCCGAGCGGCTGCGCTCGCTGCTACGGACACTGGAGATCGTGGACATGGCCGACTTCTCCGCCATCACCCTCGTCGCCAACTTTGCCACCCTCGTCAGCACCTACTCCAAGGGTCAGCCAGGCGCCTGGGTCCCCCCGGGGGGGCGCAGTCCCTGAGGACCCCTTTCGAGGCAGGGGAGGTGGTCTGTGAGCCCCCCCATTGTGGGGATTGGCACCCATGGGTGGTGGCACGGTCCGTAAGCCCCCTTGGGGGGGGGTGGATGAGCACCCTTGGGTAGAGGAACACCCTGTGTCCTCTTTGGGGGGTGCTTTGTGGCCCCCCTGCCCCGGCTGGCACTGAGGGTGCCCCCCTCATCCCCCCCCCCCCAGGTTTCACCATCATCATTGAGCCCTTCGACAACAGGACCCCCACCATCTCCAATCCCATCCTGCACTTCAGGTGTGGGCACGGGGGGGGACACGGGAGGGTATCTGGGAGGGACAGGGACACTGAGGGGGGGACAGGAATGCTGGGGAGACTGGGGGGGGGGGCAGTGGCAGCGTCACCCCAGGGGTGGGTGGGTGTGTCCCCAGCTGTATGGATGCCTCCATCGCCATCAAGCCCGTCTTTGAGCGCTTCCAGTCGGTCATCATCACGTCAGGGGTGAGTCTGCATGTCCCCCCATGTCCCCCCGTGTCCCCCACGTCCCTCCCACCATGTCTCCTGCGTCCCCCTGTATCCCCCATGTCCCCCTTGTCCCCCCTCCCATGTCCCCTCCTACTATGTCCCCCCCCACGTCCCCGCCAGGGCCCATTGGGACAACCCCATCCCTGCGTCCCCTCTGCTCCCCCCACCACAGACTCTCTCCCCACTGGACATTTACCCCAAAATCCTGGATTTCCGCCCCGTCACCATGGCGACCTTCACCATGACGCTGGCCCGGACCTGCCTGTGCCCCATGGTGAGTGGGGAGCATTGGGGGTACCTGGCGCTGGGTCTGGGGCGGGGGGGGGGGTCGGGGACCCCCGTGTCACCAGTGTCCCTGCCCCTTGCAGATCGTGGGTCGTGGCAACGACCAGGTGGCCATCAGCTCCAAGTTTGAGACACGCGAGGACATCGGTAGGGAATGGGGACGGAGAGAGGGGAGAGGGACAGGGACGGGGTTATGGGGTTGGGGGGGGACAGGGATGGGGACAGGAGGATATAGGGCTGGGGGGGGGCTCAGGGACAGAGTTATGGGGCTGAGAGGGATGAGGACAGGGACAGGGTTGGAGGGGTGGAGGGGCCAGGACTGGGGTAGTGGAACCCGGGGCAGGACAGAAATGGGGCCAGGAGGATGTTGGGCTGGGGGTGACAGGGAGATTCGGGGTCCGGAGGGGACTTTGGGGGGTCGGGGGTGCCCCACGGTGACCCCCGCCATCCCAGCTGTCATCCGCAACTACGGGAACCTGCTGCTGGAGCTGTCGGCCGTGGTCCCCGACGGCATCGTCGCCTTCTTCACCAGCTACCAGTACATGGAGAACATCGTGGCCTCCTGGTACGAGCAGGTACGTCCCCGCTTGTCCCCCAAAGCGTCCCCTGACCCCCCACACTGCCCCCACGATCTCCCCTCGTGTCCCCTGACCTCTGCCCCCCCCCTGCCATGGCAGGGCATCCTGGAGAACATCCAGCGGAACAAGCTCATCTTCATCGAGACGCAGGACGGGGCTGAGACCAGCATGGCCCTGGAGAAGTACCAGGAGGTGGGTGGCAGCGTCTCAGGGTGTCACTGTCACCCGTGCCACCTCTCCCGGTGACCTGGCCGCTGTTTGCAGGCCTGCGAGAACGGCCGGGGTGCCATCCTTCTCTCCGTGGCCCGTGGCAAAGTGTCGGAAGGCATCGATTTCGGTGAGAGCCAGCCCGGGTCGGGGACGCGGCAGCAAGGGGGACGTGGTGGTGGGTGCCGAAGCACCCTGAGCACCCCCCATTTCACACCCCTTCCCAGTGCATCACTACGGCAGAGCCGTCGTCATGTTCGGGGTGCCCTACGTCTACACCCAGAGCCGCATCCTGAAGGTGAGCAGGGACACTGGGGGACCTGTGGGGACAGTGGGGCACCCTGGGGGCACCCCATGGCACAGCCGGGCACCCGACGGACACCCTAGGCGCTTTGGAGACATGATGAGGTGCCCCAGGGCTATAGTGGGGTACCCACGGGGCACAGACAGGTACCCACGGGGTACAGTGGGCACCCTAGGGACACAGTGGGGCACCCATGGGACACAGTGGGGCACCCGTGGGGCACAGCTGAGCACCCTGGGGCCACGTGGCAACCCACAGCTACAGTGTGACACCCCAGGGCTGGTCTGGACCTCCCTGGGGACCATTGGGGCACCCCACGGCCAGGACGGGACACCCGTGGGGTCCCCAGCATGTCTGTGGTCCCCCCCAACCCAGGCCCGGTTGGAATACCTCCGGGACCAGTTCCAGATCCGGGAGAACGACTTCCTCACTTTCGACGCCATGCGCCACGCCGCCCAGTGCGTCGGCCGGGCCCTGCGCGGCAAAACCGACTACGGCCTCATGGTCTTCGCTGACAAGGTGTGTACTGGGATGGCGGGGGGGGGGACGGGACGGGTGTTGGGGGGGGTGCTGTGGGACCCCATGTCTCCCCCCACAGCGCTTCGCCCGGGCAGACAAGCGGGGGAAGTTGCCGCGGTGGATCCAGGAGCACATCACCGACGCCAACCTCAACCTGACGGTGGACGAGGCGGTGCAGGTGGCCAAGTTCTTCCTGCGCCAGATGGCTCAGCCCTTCCATCAGGTAAAGAAGCCCCCCCCCGAAGCCCCCCCCCAGCGCTGGAGGGGCTGGGCAGGCTGGGGGACCCCCAGCTTACCCCCTCCCGGTGCAGGAGGACCAGCTGGGGCTGTCCCTGCTGACGCTGGAGCAGCTGCAGTCGGAGGAGGTTCTGCAACGGATCGAGCAGATCGCTCAGCAGGTGTGAGCTAGCCGAGGGGGGTGGGTGCAGAGTGACAGCCCCCCCCCATCTGCTTGGGGTGGGACCCCGAGCCCCCCTCATGTGCTCAAGGTGGGACCCGGATCCCTCCGTGTGCTGGGGCTGGGACCTGGAGCCCCCCAGCACGCTCGGAGCGGGACCTGGATCCCTCCATGTGCTCAAGGTGGGACCTAGATCCCCGCCATGTGCTCGGGGGGGGGACCTGGAGCCCCCCCACATTCTCAGGGCAGGAACTAGATCTGCCTCCACGTGCTCCAGCAAGACCTGGATCCCCCAACTCACTTGGAGCAGGATCCGGATTCCCCGTACGAGCTGGGAGCAGGATCCAGACCCCCCAAAAAGTGCTCAGAGCAGGACCTGGATCCCCCTGCCCCAACACCCGGCACCCTGCGGGGCCCCCGCCGGGTGCTGCCCCCCGACCCCCGGCTGTGCAGGGACACCTCCATTCACCTCTTTTTTTGTACAATATCCCCCCCCCCAATAAAGCAGGAGCCCACCATGGCTCAGCCACCCCTGCATCGCTGCACCCCCTTATTCGCCGCTGCTGCGCCTGGGGACCCCCAACTTCCCCTGTCTGGGGATGGGGGCCACAGTCACCGGGGTGGGGAAGAGGGTCAGGACCAATGACATGGCCCCCCCATGGCCCCCCCAGGGTCCCCAGTAGTGGGACACACCCCCCCTAGCTGTACCCAGGGCTGGGGGACACCCCATGGCCAAGGTCACCCCCTCCCCAGTGCCCACAAATTTGGGGTCACCCCTTACCCAGGGTCCTACAGACCATGGGCCCCCCCAAGATGTGTGGGGTCCCCCTGGATCTATGGAGCACCCCATGGGTGTAGGGCACCCCCACAGATATAGGGGGGGCCCCCAGGCCCCTCCAAGCCCGCCAGGGTGCTGATATTGGGGTACAGTGGGGCCTTCTGCCAGGGTTCCCCCCACCACCAGCACCCTAGGGGGCTCAGGGTGCCCCAGACCCACAGGGGAGGAACCCCCCCACACTCTCTTGCTCAGTTTCCCCACAGGTACTGGTGGTGTTTTGGGGCCACGGGGGGTGTGTGAAGGGCACTGGTGGCAGCCGCTGCCCCACCCACAGGTGCCACCCTGGCCCCCATGCCGCCTGTCCCGTGCCCCCCGCCAGGGTCCCCCAGCACTGACACCGGATCCGGCCGGGTAACCGGATCCGACCTAAAAATACCGGGTGTTGGGGTGGGGGGGGCCCGGCTTGAATTGCCCTGATCCAGCGGATCCGCCCAGGGTCACCCACCTCTGGCTGCCCCCCACCCTGACCCCGACGTGGGGAGGGGGCCGGGGACAACCAGGCCACCTTGGAGTGGGGACCGGGGGGGGGGCACAGGGTGGGTGCCCCCACCCCAGCACACCCTGGCTGGGTCCCGACAGTGATTTGGGAGTGGCGGGTGCTGGGTGCCCCCACCCTGGGACAGGGACCCCTACACTGCTCCTGTCCCCCCATCCCTCTGCGGTGCCCCTGCCTGGCTGTGCCCCCCTCCCAGTTGCTCCCAGTGCTCCCAGTTGCAGCCAGGGCCTGGCCAGGCAACCAGTGGGAGGGTAACCAGAGCTGCAGCGGGTGCTGCAGATCAAGGTCAGCCAAGGCCGTCCACCGTGTGGGCCCCAAGAGTGGGTTCAAGGTGCAGGGTGCTGCTCTGCGGCCCCCCCCCGGGTGCCGCATGCAATGTGCAACACACAACGTGAAGCATGCAACAAGGTGCAACGAGCAGCGTGCAACAGGCAGCATGCAGCGTGCAAGGCGCAGCACGCAGCACGCGACGTGAAGCGTGCAACAAGGTGCGATGCACAGCGTGCCACGCGCAATTTGCAGCGTGCAAGGCGCAGTGTGCGGCATGCAACATGCAACGTGAAGCGCGCAGCAAGGTGCGATGTGCAGCCGGCCACACGCAATTTGCGGTGTGCAACGTGCTGCAACCCGCATGTGGTGTGCAACGTGCCGCGTACAGCATGCAAAGCGCAGCGTGTAATGGGGTGGGGTGGGGGGGTGGTGAGGCAGTGAGGGGGGGTGCAGGGGGTGCGCAGAGGGGGTGCAAGGGGCTCTGGGCACCGTGCGGGGTTGTGCAGAACGGGGGGTGCCCGCTGCACCCTGCAATGCAAAATGGGGGTGCCCGGTGCAGGGGGTAAGGGGGTGCCGGTGTACCGGGGGGGTGCTGGTGTACTGGGGGGGGGGTGCCGGCAGCTCAGCGCACCCCTCTCCGCGGCTGCGGGGGCGGCAGGTGCCGGGCCGGGCGCCCACTGGACACCCGACACCGGGGGGGCGGCTCCGGGGGGGAACCGGAGGGTCTCCCCGGCCCCCGGGACGGCTCCGGCAGGGCCGGGCCCCCGCCCGGTTCGGAGCCCCCCCCGATGCCCCCGGAGCCGGGAGGGGCCGGGGGGGGGATAAAAGCCGGTGCCGGCCCCGCTCCCCGCCGCCTGCTCCGCCGGTACCGGCCCGACCCGACCCTCTCCGCCCGCGCTGCTCAAGGTAACCCCGGCCCCGCCGGCACCCACCGGGATGGACCCCACCGGGACCCGACCCACCGGGAGGGACCCCACCGGGACCCGACCCACCGGGAGGGACCCCACCGGGACCCCCAACGGGGTCTGAGCCAGCCGGGATGGACCCCACCGGGACGGACCCCACTGGGACCGCTCGGAGAGGGACCGGACCCCCCCCCCCGGTGACACCGGGGCCACACTGGTACCGGACCCTCCGGTACCACCCGAGCCGGGACCGACCGGATCCTGCAGGACCGGGACCGGAGCGCCCCAGTGCCACTGGGACCGGGACCCCCGCCCCCGTACCACCGGGACCAGGCTGGGGTCCTCCGGCCCCGGAGCGGGTCGGGGTCGGTCCGATCCCCCCCGCCCCGCCCCGGTCTGGTCCTCGGGTCCCTCCGGGCTATAAATAGCCCCGGCCCCGGCGCGGCCAAAGATGGCTCGTCGCGGGGTGGCCCCGCCCCCCCGCCCCGCCCCCGCCCTACCACACCCACTGCGGCCCCGCCCACTTGGACACGCCCTCTATAGCCACGCTTCCATGAATACAGCCCCCCCCGGGTAGGGGGGGGGCTGGCTCGGTAGAGACACCCCCCCCGCCAGTTCCTAGTGCCCCCCCTGTGCCATGTCGTGCCCCAACTGGTGCCTGGGTTGACCTGGTGGCCGTGCCAGGCCATGCCCCATGTCGTGCCCCACGACATCCCACCCCGGTGCCCACCCCCCCCCCCGTCTCTCCCCGCAGCCCCCCCACCATGCCGTTCAGCAACACCCACAACAAGTACAAGCAGAAGTTCTCGGCGGAGGAGGAGTTCCCCGACCTCACCAAGCACAACAACCACATGGCCAAGGTCCTCACCCCCGCTCTCTACCAGCGCCTGCGAGACAAAGAGACCCCCAGCGGCTTCACCCTCGATGACGCCATCCAGACCGGCGTCGACAACCCCGGTGGGTGACAGCGTGGGGTCCCCAGCCCACCCACGGGGTCCTCGGGGCTGGGCGCGGGGGAACACGGTGTCTTCTGGGTCACCTCCAAGTGCTTCGTCCCCCAGGGCCATACTGGGAGCTGGTGTCCTGTGCCCAGTGACTGGTCCCCAGTGCCACACTGGGTGCCCGGTGCCATGCCCAGTGCCAGAGCCCAGTCCCCAGTGCCACACTGGGTGCCCGGTGTCATGCCCAGTGCCAGAGCCCAGTCCCCAGTGCCACACTGGGTGCCCAGTGCCATGCCCAGTGCCAGAGCCCTGTCCCCAGTGCTACACTGGGTGCCCGGTGCCATGCCCAGTGCCAGAGCCCAGTCCCCAGTGCCACACTGGGTGCCCGGTGCCATGCCCAGTGCCAGAGCCCTGTCCCCAGTGCCACACCGGGAGCTGGTGCGCTGTCCCCAGCGCCTGGTTCCCAGTGCCACACTGGGAGCTGGTGCCCAGTGCCTGGTCCCCAGTGCCACACTGGGAGCTGGTGCCGTGTCTCCAGTGCCTGGTCCCCAGTGCCATACTGGGTGCTGGTGCCCTGTCTCCAGTGCCATACCCATTCCGGCTGCCCTGTACCCAGTGCCATGCCAGATGCCCCTGACCACCCCCTCCTCCCCCCCCCCCCCCGCAGGCCACCCCTTCATCATGACAGTGGGCTGCGTGGCCGGGGACGAGGAGTCCTACGAAGTCTTCAAGGACCTCTTCGACCCGGTGATCCAGGACCGCCATGGTGGCTACAAACCCACCGACAAGCACCGCACCGACCTCAACCACGAGAACCTCAAGGTCCTGGATGCCTGGGTTCCCCCGGGGGGGGGGGTCTACGGGGAGGGGGGGGGGGGCGAGGGGCAGCCAGATGTCTGGGTCCCTTCTGGGTCATGGGGATGTGGGTCCTAACTGGGTGGGGGTGGGATGATGGGGATGGGGGTCTTGGGGTGCCTGGACTCCTGGGTCCCTCTTGAGCCGGGGGGGGGGCTCGGGAGGGGGGAGGTGTCACAGGGTCCCAGACACCAGGGTCCCACTGACGTTTTTGGGCAGGGAGGGGACGACCTGGACCCCAAGTATGTGCTGAGCAGCCGGGTGCGCACGGGGCGCAGCATCAAGGGCTACTCCCTGCCCCCCCACTGCAGCCGGGGGGAGCGCCGCGCCATCGAGAAGCTGTCCGTCACCGGTGAGGGGCGTGGCCATATTGGGGTGTGGTCCTGGGGCGTGGCTTGCCGCAGGGGGCGTGGCCTGCCGCAGGGGATGAGGCTTGCCTGCTCAGCCCTGGGGGGGAGCCCTTTACGTGGGCGGGGACAGATGGGGGGGTGTGGTCTCAGGGTGTGGTCTGGGGTAGAGGGGCGTGGCCTATGGATACGGGGCGTGGCAAGGCCTGGTATAGCTTGGGTGTGGCTGTTGGATGTGGGTGTGACATGTACCTGTGGCCACGCCCCATGTGGGTGTGGGGTTTGGGGGGGGTGGGGCGCGGTGTATGGGTGTGACCGAGGTGGGCGTGGTTCGACTGTGTGGGCGTGGTCTGCGTTTGGGCGCAGCAAAGCGCTGCGGCCATGGCCTGGCACATGTGCGCACATGTTGCGGGTGTGGCCGATGGGCGTGGCCTGCGGAGTTGGGCGTGGCCTGGTGGTGGGTGGGCGTGGTCTGTGGTGATGTGGGCGTGTTCATGTCCTGACCCCGCCCCCTCCCGCAGCCCTGAACAGCCTGGAGGGGGAATTCAAGGGCCGGTACTACCCGCTGAAGACCATGACGGAGCAGGAGCAGCAGCAGCTCATCGACGACCATTTCCTCTTCGACAAGCCCGTCTCCCCCCTGCTGCTGGCCTCGGGCATGGCCCGTGACTGGCCCGACGCCCGTGGCATCTGGTGGGCCATCCTGGGGGGGCACCCAGCAAGCAGGGTCCCACCTGGGGGGATGCCAGGGACAACTATGTGTTGGGGACCACCCCTAGGAGGGGGGGGTGCAAGGGGCACCCAGAGAGCAGGATCCCACCTGGGGGCACCCAAGTGTTGGGGTCCCATCTGGAGGTGGGGGGCAGTTAGGGCCTCGCAGACACCTGGATCCCACCTAGGGGGTGCAGGGGGCACACACACATATTGGGGTCCCACCTTGGGTGGGGGCATGTAGGGGCCACCCAGATGAATCTGGAGGTGCCTGGGTCCCTGGGCCACCACTGAGGGGGTGTCTTGTGTGTGACCCCCCCCCCCCCCCAGGCACAATGACAACAAGACCTTCCTGGTGTGGGTGAATGAGGAGGACCACCTCCGCGTCATCTCCATGGAGAAGGGGGGGAACATGAAGGAGGTGTTCAGGCGCTTCTGCGTCGGCCTCAAGAAGGTGGGTCAGACGCCGGGGGGGGGGGGACACATCATAGTGGGATGTGGGGGACACTGAGGACATGGGTGGCATTGGGCCCCTGGAGGGCACTGGGAGATGTAGGAGACATGGGGTGGCATGGATGGTCTTGGGGACATGGAGGGTGTTGGGGACATGAGGAGCTTGGGGAACACATGGGGATACGGGGGGTCATGGAGGGTCTTGAGGCATTGGGGGGGACATGGGGGGTCTTTGGGGACACATGGGGAAATAGGCGCATGGAGGGTCTTGGGAGCATGGGGAACTTTGGGCACACAGGAGGACATGGGGGTGATACAAGGTACAGGGAGGGTCTTGGGGACACGGGCACAATGGGGACATTGGGGGGCACAGGAGGACATGAGGGACATTAGGGGCATGGTGGGGACATGGCAAGGAAGGCACATTTTGGGCACAGGGGACACTGGGGGCCACGGGGATGTCCCGGGAGGGTGGTGGCTGTAGTGGGACCAGCTGGGACCCCAGGCTGGTGGTCAGGACGGTGGCGAGTGGGGACACAGTCCCACATGCATGTGTGTGTGTCCCCCAGATCGAAGAGATCTTCAAGAAGGCAGGCCACCCCTTCATGTGGACAGAACACCTGGGCTACATCCTGACCTGTCCCTCCAACCTGGGGACAGGGCTGCGGGGGGGTGTCCACGTCCGTCTGCCCAAGCTCAGCCAGCACCCCAAGTTTGAGGAGGTCCTCAAGCGCCTCCGCCTCCAGAAGCGTGGCACAGGTGGGCACACAGATGGGGGGACATGGGGATGGGGGACAGGGAACATGGGGCACGAGTGGGCTCGGGGACACAAAGATGAGAGAACTTGGGGACACGACATGAGGGGGTGGAATTTGGGGCACGAGTGGGTACAGGGACACGGGGGATATAGGGTGCGGGTGGGCATGGGTGCTGTGGGGTGCCATGGGGTGCTGATGCCCCCATCTCCCCCAGGCGGTGTGGACACGGCAGCCGTGGGCGCCGTCTTCGACATCTCCAACGCCGACCGCCTGGGCTTCTCGGAGGTGGAGCAGGTGCAGATGGTGGTGGATGGGGTGAAACTGCTGGTGGAGATGGAGAAGAAGCTGGAGCAGAACCAACCCATCGACGATATGATCCCCGCCCAAAAATAGGGGACCCCCCCCACCTTGGGCACACCCCCAGGACCGGCCTCAATAAATGCTGCTGGTCCCTGCTGTGAAGCCAGGCACCCAGGCTGGGGTGTTGGGGGGGCAGGGGAACACATTGGGGGGGGGGTCCCCACCCAAGGGAGGGGGATTGCCCCCCAGCCCAGGGCACCCTGGGGTGCCTTTGCAGACCCTCCCACCCTACAAGGTACTGATGGGTGCCAACAACAGTGGGTTTCCACTTTATTGGGGGGAGGGGGTTGGGGTACAGACCGCGGCAGGAATAACTTAAAAATGTGAGGGGGGGGGGGGGGGGTGTGACACCGGAGCCCCAGGGCCCAGGGCCATATTTACAGGCTGTACAGGGCTGGGGGGGGACATGGGGACAGTCCCAGGGCGGTGGGCTCTGGGGACCCTGGGATGCCGCCATAGCTCTGGGGACGCAGGCGTGGGGCAGAGCTGGGGAGCCAGGGAGCTGGAGATGATGCAGAGCCCCAAATCTGGGAGCTGGGGGACCCTAAGGTCCCAGAAATGATCTCCCCAAGTTCCCCGAGCTGATGTCCCCAAGATCCCCAAGATGGTGGACCCCCAATGTCCCAGAGCTGGTGGACCCCAAAGTCCTAAAGCTGATGTCCCCAAGCTGGTAGTCCCTGGGGTCCCGGAGCTGATGGACCCCAAGGTCTTGGCACCAATGTCCCCAAGGTCCCAGAGCCAGGGGCTGCTGGGGTCCCAAATCCGACAGCCCCACAGATTCCAAGGGGTCCCAGAGCACCCAGGGGGCTGGAGCCAGTGACGCCTGGGGGCACCCCGGATTCCCAAGCTGCCACAAGCCCGCAGGTGCTGGTGCTGATGTCCCCGAGGGGATGCTGGAGCCGAGGCAGCCCCCGGGGGGGTCCCAGAACTGCCACGTCCCTGGGGGGGGGGGACACGGCTAGATCCGTTGCAGACCCTCGATGCCAGTGCCAATACAGCTCCTGGGGTGTGGGGGGGGTCCCGGTGCCGATGCAGCCCCAGGCGCCAGATCCAGTGCATCATTGGTGGGGGGGGCCCAACTCTGCCGCATGCATGATGGGTCCCAGCTCCACCGGAGCCCCGGGCGCCAGATCTGGTACATCCTGGGGGGGGGGGGGGTGGGGGGTGTCCCAGCACCAATGCAGCCCTGGGTGCTGGATCCGGCGCATCCTTGGGGAGTGTCCCAGCGCCAATACAGCCCCAGGTACCAGATCCGACACACCCTGGGGGGGGGTCCAGTGCAGCCCTGGGTGCCAGATCCAGTGCAGCCCCGGGGAGACTGCAGACACTGGGGGGTCCCAGTGCCAATGCAGCCCCTGGTGGGGGGGGTCCCGGTGCGGATGCAGCCCCTGGGTGCCAGATCCAGTGCATACCCCAGGAGGAACGCAGCCCTCGAGGCAGGGGTCCCAGCTCCGGCGGGTCCCTAGAGCTGGAGCTGACCAGCCACGCGTGCCAAGGTGGCACGGAAAGCGCCAGCAGTGCCAGCCAGGCGCCGGAAGAGCACACCATGGAGGCCGAGGCGCTGGAGCCGGCAAACCTCAGCCTCGAAATGGCAGAAGTGCTCGCTGGGGCCCCGGTCGTGGGTGCAGGAGAGCAAAAAGGGCTGGGGCTGGCGCGCGCGGCAGCCGGCAGAGAGGGTGGCCTGCCGCAGTGCCACCATCACCGCCTCAGCCGGCCGGGCGCTCGTCACCTTCACATGCCAGGGGCATCGGAGCAGCCGGGGTTCGGCTTCCTTTTGATCCCAAGGTAGATGGCAACTGCGGGAGGGAAAAGCGGGCATGGGGTGGGCAGGGGGCTGGGGAGCAGGTATGGGGGGTACGGGGCACTGGGGGGGGGGGTGGGGTGGGTACGGCACGGGCAAGGGGCTGCCCACCCTGAGGAGCACCCATGGGTTGGGAGGCACCCAGGGGTGTCAGTACCCACCTTGTGAGCGCAGGTCCCCCGATTCTCTCAGGTTCGTCTGCGACCCTAGGGAGGGGGGGACACCTGTCAGGGGGGGGCCAGGGGGTCTGCTCACCATGGTCAGCACCAAGCCCCCCTCCCTCCCCCCAGTTTAGCACCCGTTTTGGGTGGCACCACCCCGCTTTCAGGGCCATCGCCACCAGCCCCGTGGGTGATGTGGGGGTATGGTCCCTATTTTGGGGTCACTGTGCCCGCCCCCAAAGCTGTGCCCAATTTGGGGGGGGGGGGGGTGTACAATCCCCAATTTAGGGGACGCTACCCACCAAGGTCATGCCCCCGGGAGGGGCACCACCCCAATTTTGGGGAACACATCATACCCCCACGGTCACGCCCATTGTTGGGGGGCACCACCCCCATTTTGGGGAGATCGCCCCCCAAAGATAATGCCAAATTTGGGGGGCACCACCCCCAGCTCGGAACACATCATCTCCCTCAAGGTGATGCCCATTTAGGGGGGAGGGCAGCACCCCCAATTTGGGAGGGGAATGCCTCGCCCCCGGCTCATGTCTGTTTTGAGGGGCACTCCCCCCCCTCAAAGCTGTGCCCAGTGTGGGGGGCACCATGTCCACGTTGGGGGGCACCAGCCCCACCAAGCTCACACCCATTTTAGGGGGGGGCATCACCCCCACACCATGGTGCCCCCAGCCCACGGTGGAGCACAACTGTGCCCCCCCCCCCCCAACCCCCACACCGCCGGCAGCAAAGGCTGAGAGGCAGAAAGAGAGAAGGGACAGGAGCAAAGCAAGGCGGGCACCAGTGGCACCAGGACAGGCACTGGGAGGGGTGCTGGTGGCACCAGGATGGGCACTAGGACAGGTACCAGGAACACTGGGACGGACACTGGGACGGGTACCAGGGTGTGCGCCGGCGGCACTGGGACAGGCACCAGGGTGGACACTAGGACAAACACCGGCAGCACCGGGACAGGTGCTGGGGCGAGCGCTGGTGGCACTGGGACAAGCACCAGTGGCACTGCGAGGGGTGCCGGTGACACCAGGCACTTACTGATTTTGGCTCCTGGAGGCGTGGGGGTGCCCGAGACGCACCTATTAGAGCTCTGCCGCTTAGAGGGGTCAAGAGTGACCCTGGAAGAGAGAAGAGGGAGTGAGGAAGGCAAGGGCAGCGCCGGCGGGGCGGGCACGGCGCCTGCGGCCCCCTCACCTGCGGGTCAGCTTGGAGGTCAGCTTGCTGAAGAGGTTGGAGGTGGCCCGCGAGCGGCTCTGAGGCAGCGGCAAAGCCTCGGGTGCCAGTGTCGGGGAGGCGGGGGGCCCGTTGGGACCCCCAGCCGTTCGCCGATCCCGCACTTGCCCGCCGTGGAAGGTGCTGCGGACGGTGGTGCCCCGCGCCAGGCGGGCCCGCTCTGAGGAGGCGGCGGCGGCGATGCTGTGGCTGGAAGGTGACGCTGGGGGCACCCGGCCGGCGACGGAGCTGCGAGCAGGGGAAGGGGAAAGGCGTTAGGGTGGGCTGGGGAGGGGGGATAGGACCCCAGGGGTTGCCCACCACCCTACCTGTTATCCTTGCCGTTCTGCAGCAGCGAATGGCGGTCAGCACCCGGGCGCTCGGTGCAGACATAGGTGTTCCTGCGCGCCATCACGCTCGAGGGGAGGTTGTTCTGCAAGGCACCAGGCGCCCGCCGACATCAGCACCGGTGCGGCCCCCCCCACCCTGCTCCCCCAGCCCCAGGAGCGTCCGCCGCCCCAAGCTACGCCCCCAGCCCGATGCCCACCGTGTTGATGGCGCCGTCCTTGTGCCGGTCGGGGATCTCGGACTTGTTGGGGTTGTTGGCGCTGCTGACCATGGGGCTGGAAGGGGGCATCCCGCGCCCGCTGCCCACCACGCTGCAGCTGGCCTTGCGGGTGGGCATGCGCTCCTCCTTCAGCTCCGCGTCACCCGCGCTGGTGGGGCTGCGCTTGGGGTGCATGGGCACCGGCGAGGGGCCGCCTGTGGGCAGGGGGGGGTCAGGGAGGGTGCGGGCAGCGGCAGCCAGCCCTGCCTGCTCCCCACCAGGCATGGCACGGGGCAAGGGTCCTGCCCGCTGTGCTGTGGGGGCGGGGGGGGTTCTGCGGGACATGGGTGGACCAGCCACCCCATAGGATGTGGGAGAGGGTGCCCACCCTGCCCTGCACCTCACGGGCATGGGACCAGGTGCCCACCCTGCCCTGTGCCCCACAGGCGTCATGCACCCAGTGGGCATGGAGCCCACCCTGCCCTGGAGCCGGTGGGCACGGGACCGGGTACCCACCCTACCCTGGACCCCGTTGGTAGAGAGCCCACCCTGCCCTGGACCCGGCGGGTATGGGACCAGGCATCCACCCTGCCCTGCGCCCCACAGGCAGGGAGCCCACCCTACTCTGCACCCCACGAGCACGATGCCCACCCCAGGGACAGGCCAGGGGACGCGGGACACTCACAGAAGTCGCTGTGCCGCCGCTGCCGGTGGTAGGTGGTGGCACCACGCTGGCTCTTGCCGTGCGAGGACGCCTTGCCGGTGCCGTTGGCTGCCTCGCTGGGTGCCCGCACCCGGGCCAGGGAGAGGCTGCTGCCCGTACGCGACTCGCCTGCCTCCACCTGCGGCCGGCAGCGAGCTGTCACCGGTCCTGCCCGGTGTCCCGGGGCAGGGACAGCGGTGCCACCGCATGTCACCTCACCTCGTTCTTCCTGCCCAGCAGGAGGTAGGTGGCCATAACCTCGTTGTACTTCTGGTTGCTCAGGGACTCCTTGATCTCCTCTCGGGTGTAGCCCATACCCACCATCACCTCTGCGGGGAGCGGGGACGGTGAGGGGGAACTGCCGGTCCCTGGGGTGCGGCAGACCCCCACCTCGGGGTGCCCCTCACCGATGCGCTCACTGTGCCCTCACCGATGCGCTTGGCATCCCCAAAGTCCTCCTCAGGCTCCTTGTAGGGCTTCAGCTCATCGCCCTCGTAGCCAATGTTGATCCACTTGTCCTTCATGATTTGCTGTGGGGCACCGGCGGGGTGACACGGGTGCCACCACCAGTGACACGCGTGCCACCAGGGGTGACGTGAGCATAGGGCAGGCACAGGGCACCCTCCCGGCTGGCTTACCCCCCCTGATACCACCCCAGGGTACCTGGCCCCAGCCAGCAGCTTGAGCCAGGGCTTGGGTGGCTGCATTCTGCCCATACCCACCCATCCATGGGCACTGACAGCTTGTAGCTAATTAGACCTGGAGCTAATTAGGCTAATTAAGAGCATCAGGAAGAGGCAGCCACCCTGGGGGAGCCCACAGGGTGGGGAGCAGAGCAGCTGGGGGGCGTGCCCCACTGGGGTGGGATGGTGCCTGTCTAACCTGTGCTAGCCCCAGCCCTGTGCCCCCTGCACCCCCCCCATAGACCCCCCCCTCACCTCAAGGGTGCAGCGCTTGGCCGGGTTCAGGACCAGGAACCGGCGCAGGATGTTCTCACAGTCGGTCGACATGTAAAAGGGCACCCGGTACTTGCCCCGCAGCACCCGCTCCCGCAGCTCCTGGCAGGGGGGACACACATGGGTCAGGGTGGGGGCACCCATGCCCTGGCACGGGACAGGCACTGTCCCCGCCATGGGCAAGGGGATGGGATGGCCACTGTCCCCATCATGGGCATGAGGACAAGCACAGGACCAGCGTTGTCCCACAGGCAGGGGTTTGGGGTGGGCACTGTCCCCAGCCGGGCAGGGGGACAGGACAGGGACAGGACAGGGACAGGACAGGCACTGTCCCCTGCCGGTCAGAGGGACAGGACAGGTGGTGCCGTGTAGGAGCAGCTCGGAACACCTGGCATTTGTTTTCAAGAGTGAACGTCAGGATTTGTCGTGCTGCATGTTTGCCAAGCCTTTGAAGAACTAGTTTTACAAGGTCAGGTCGGAGGATGGCCTGGTGTAGGCCTGGGAAGATGTGGCTGAAGACAGTCACCAGCACGTGTACCGAATGTTTTTATCTTTAACTGTTCTGAGGACTCGCAAACATCCCAGCCCAGCCAGATACGCGCTCCGGCGTTAGGAGTATGGGCTGTATGCCGTTAGTTCTTCCCAGATCCTTGTTGAAACATATATAAGTTTGACCCTTTAGTGAAATAAATGGAATCTTGTACAGATAGCTTGAGCGCTTAATTCAGTTGCCGCACTGCCCTACAGTCAGGGGTTTGGGACGGGCACTGTTCCCCAGCAGGCACAGGGCTGGGACAGGACAGTCACCATCCCCAGCTAAGGAGGGGACAGGACAGGGCCAGGTGACAGGAGGGGACACTACCCCATCCTTGCTGCCCACCTTCAGGTTGTGGCCGTCGAAGGGCAAGGAGCCGCTGACCAGGGTGTAGAGGATGACGCCCAGGCTCCAGATGTCGACCTCGGGGCCGTCGTACTTCTTTCCCTGGAAGAGCTCGGGAGCCGCGTAGGGGGGTGATCCACAGAAGGTGTCCAGCTTGGAGCCCAGCGTGAACTCGTTACTGAAGCCGAAGTCGGCGATCTTGATGTTGGCATCGGCATCCAGCAGCAGGTTCTCCGCCTGCGGGCACCGGGACGAGCACGGGGACGGCAAGATGGGCACCGTGTCCAGCACGGGGCCACCGGGACAGGCACCGCGTCAGGCATAGGGACGCCAGGACAGGGATGCTGGGATGGGCATGATGTCGGGCGTGGGGATGGCAGGACAGGCACTGCACCTGGCACGGGGATGCCGGGCCGGGGACGCTGGGATGGGCACCGTGTCCAGCATGGGGATGCTAGGACGGGCACCACATCAGGCACGAGGATGGTGGGATGGGGACACTGGGATGGGCACTGTGTCAGGCACAGAGACACCAGAATGAGGACACCGGGACGGGCACCGCATCGGGCACGGGGACACTGAGACAGGCACCGTACCAGGCACCCCATGTGGCACAAGGACACGGGGAAGGGCACGGAAAGGGGCAGTGCCGCCACGGGGCACCCCATGGCACCCTGCCTGGTGCCACCCCCAGCAGGGGACACCGCGGGGCAGCTGGGTCCCACCTTGAGGTCCCGGTGGACGATGTTTTTCTGGTGGCAGTAGTGCACGGCCGAGACGATCTGGGGACGGGGCGAGCATCAGCAGGGTGTCACCGGCACCCGCTGTCCCCACTGCCACTAGTGTCGTCCCCCCCACACAGCCTCTCGTCCCACCCCGATCGATGCTGCAGCTGGCGGCCTGGGGGGGGATCGATCCTGCCCACGTGTGGCCACCACGTGCCAGCCCTCCCCCACAGCCGACCCCCCCACAATGCTCCAATGTCCCCAGCACCACGCCACCAAGCCGCCACGTCCCCCTGCCCTGTGCCAGCCCCCCGCCATGTCTCCAGCCCCATGCCATGTCCCCCACGATGTCCCCAGCCCCACACCACCACAGCACCACGTCCCCCCACCCCACCCCAGGCCCCTACCATGTCCCCAGCTCCATGCCAGCCCCCCTGCTGCTGCCACCAGCCCCCCACCATCTCCTGGTGCCCCCCCCCCCACCCCGGTGCCCCCCACCTGTCTGAACTTGGCCCGCGCCTCCTTCTCCTTCATCCTCCCGTGGGACACGAGGTAGTCGAACACTTCGCCTGCAGGGACACCCATGGGTGCCTGCGCCCCCCCACCCCGGGCACGGCACCCCCAGCCCAACCCCCCCCCAACCTCTGCCAAGGTGGGTGCTGTGCCCCCCACTAGACCCCCGGGTGCACCCACTAGCCCCAGCACCCCGGCATGCGCCCAGGTAGGGCATGGCCCCTGGGGGGGCGCAGCACCCACAGGGGGGGTCAGGGTGCCTGGGGAGGGGGGGCGTGTCTCACCAGCGCTGGCGTACTCCATCACCAGGTACAGCGTCTTCTCTGTCTCAATGACCTCAAAGAGTTTCACTGCAAGGGGGTAGGGGGGGTCAGCACAGGCACCCATGGGTGCCACCTGCACCCCACGGGTGCCCCCTCATCCCTAGTGGGGGGCCCACTCACCAATGTTGGGGTGGTTCAGCCCCTTCATGATGCGAACTTCCCGGAAGAGCTGCATGGAGGGGGGACAGAAACATTAGTGGAGGGGCCGGGACCCCCCACTCACTGTGCCCAGGGGTTGCCCCCCACCCTGTGCCCTCGCCAGGTGCCCCCCACCTTCTGGAGACTGGTGGGGTTCAGCTGCGTCTTGTCGATGATTTTTATGGCCACCTGGGAAGGAACCAGGGGGTGAGGGGGGGCACATGGTGGGGGCACCACTGCCAGTTACCCCCAGACCCCCCTCACCGTGGGCACCTGTCTGCCCCCAGCATCGCAATTCTCCTCCCGGTTGCCCTGCTAGGGGTGCCCAGCTCCCCCCAGGCCCCCCCCAACCTTCCTGGGGGCACCCACCTACCCCAGGACCCCCATTTCTCCCCCCAGTCGCCCCTTCAGGACTCCCCAACTCCTCCCAGCTGTCCCCAGGTCCCCTCCAAACCCTCCACCTTCCCCCTGGGGCCTCCCCATCTCCTTCTAATCGCCCCCCAGGACCCCCCCCAACTCCCCCAGGCCCCCCATCTCCCTTGAGTTGCCCACCAGGACCCACCAGCTCCATCCGATCGCCCCGTGGGACCCCTGTTTCTCGCCCCAGGAACCCCATTTCTCCCCCCAGCTACCTCCCAACTCCCTCCCATCACCCCCAAGGACCCCTCCACGCCGCCCCCACCTCACGGCCGGTGAGGATGTGCCGGGCCAGCTTGACCTTGGCGAAGTTGCCCTTGCCGATGGTGCGCAGCAGGCGGTAGTTGCCGATGTGGGGCTGTTCCTCGGGGCAGGAGGCGATGGAGTTACGGCAGCGGGCGCCCAGCGAGCGGCTGGACCAGGCCGAGCCCTTCTCCGAGCGGCTGCCCCCCAGGCCCGTCAGCTGGGGAGCCGGGGGACACACACGCAGCTGAGACCCCCCCCCCAAATCATCACACGAGTGACCGGTATCGCTAAGACCTCCGCAGCTCATCACAAGAGTGCCTGGTGCCACTGAGACACCCCCCCCCGCAACACATCAGAGGAGTGGCTTGTACAGCTCAGAGCCCCCCAGCCCATTGCGTGGGGGCCTGATGCTGCTGAGACACCCCCCCCCCCCCAGCTCATCATGTGAGTGCCTGGTATCACCAAGACCCCCCACCCCCACCCCTAGCTCATCACATGGGTGACGGTGCTGATGAGATTCCCCGCAGCTCATCACAGAGGTGCCCCCTCCCCAGCACCCAAAGGCCCCCGGGGAGGGGACGCTGCCCCAGCCAGTGGGGTGGGGACGGATCCGGCCTGACCAGCTCCAGAGCCGCGTCCCAGCCTCACCCGTGGGTGCCTGGACGCCCGGCTCCCCCCAAAGGTGACCAGGGGCCTCCACCAGCCCCGGTGCGTGTCCCCCCTTCCCAGCCAGGGGGTCACCGGTATTGCCTCAGTTACACCAGTACCCTCCCACCCCCCCAACCCCCATTCCCACTTACTGGTGACCCCAGTACCTGCCCGGTGCTCCCCGGTACAAACCGACACCCCCTCCTCCTCGCTACAACCAGGCCCCTCCCTGTGCCCCCCCCCCGGTATAAACCAGCCACCCCCCCAGTGGCCCCCTGGTACAAAACGACCCCTCCCGGTGCCCCCCTCCGGTACAAACCGCCCCCCCCCCCCAATATCCCCGGTACAAACCGACCCCCTCCGCTATCCTTTGTACAAACCAGCCCCCCCCTCCCCTGGTACCAGCCGACCCCGCCCGGTGCCTCCCCCCCCCCGGTACAACCCCCGCTCACCGTGTCCGCGTTCCGCTCATTCCCCGCCGCCAGGGCGGAGCGCGAAGACATCTTGACCCACGGGGCCGGGGCTCGGGGACGGGGAAGGGGGGGGGGGGACACGGGGAAGGGGGGGAGGATCGGGGCCGGCGGGGCTCGGGCAGGCCCGGGCCGGGCCGGGGGCACCGGGCGCGGCCGCTACCAGCGGCTCATGGCCTGGCCGGGGCGCACGAAGGCGGAACCGGGGCCGGGCCGGGCCGGGCCCGGTGGAGGGGGGGGGAGGGGGGGGGAGCCCTAGGGGCGGGCGGCGGCGGAGGCGGCCATGGGCCGGGCCTGGCCGGAACCGGAACCGGAAGCGGGACCTGGGTTGGGCTGGGCGGGACTTCGCGGCGATGGTGGCCACGCCCCTTAAAGGCGCCGAGCACCTGAGGGGCGGGGGGGGTGGTGGTGCGGGGCGGGGGGGGGGTGTCGGGGGTAGGGGGGGGTATTTGGGAGCGCGGGGGGTATTCAGGGTGGGGGGTCGGGGGGCATGGGGGGGGAGGGTTGTGTAGGGGCGGGGGGTATCGGGGGAGCAGGGGAGGTTTAGGGTGGGGGCTGTCATGGGGTGCGGGGGGGGGGTATGTGGGGGTACCGGGCGTTTAGGGGCACGGGGGTGCGGAACTGGGCCCGTGGGACAGAACCCCGGCTGAGGACACGCGTGGGACGCCCCGGGGGCACGGGGAGGGCACTGCCTCTCCCTTTGCCTTTAAGAGGAGCGTCAGGGCGGGGCCGGTCCCGCCTCCCGCCGGGGAGATGACCAATCACGAGCCGACGGGCGCGGCCGCCGCTCCTTCCCATTGGCTGCGCCGGGGCATGGAGACAGCCCGGCCGACCCCCCGGCGGGGGGGCGGGGCCGGCGCCAGCGTGCCTTTTCGATTGGCTGCTGTGCTGGCCAATCGGCGGCGGCCGGAGGGGTTGGGGGGAGAGAGGAGCGACGTTAACCCCTAAGTGCCCGGCGGAGGTGTCACGTGGAGGGGCTGGACGTCACGTGGGCTGGCGGGGACACGGGGGGACGCGGACACGCGTGGGCGCGGGGCGGTGGGGACGGGGCATCACGTGGTGCCAGGCCCAGCGCTGGGCCGGCGTCCCCGTGTGCCGCCTGGGGCCGGGGCGGGGGGGGCACTGGGTCTCGCTGGGTCCCCTGTGCCACTGGGGTCCCGTCCCCGTGACGTGTGGGGTCCCCTGTGACACTGGGTCCTGTCCCCGTGACATTCCCGTGTCCCCCTGTGTCACTGGGGACCCGTCCCCGTGATGTGTGGGGTCCCCTGTGTCACTGGGTCCTGTCCCCATGACATCTGGGGTCCCCCTGTCCCATCGGAGTCCTGTCCCTGTGCCATGCCTGTGTCCCCCTGTGTCACTGGGTCCCATCCTCATGACGTGTGGGGTCCCCTGTGTCACTGTGTCCTGTCCCCATGCCATTCCCGTGTCCCCCTGTGTCACTAGGGTCCCATCCCCGTGACATGTGGGGTGCCCTGTGACACTGGGTCCCGTCCCCATGACACGCTGGGGTTCCCTGTGCCATCGGAGTCCTGTCCCCATGCCATGTCAGTGTCCCCCTGTGCTGTCGGGGTCCCATTTCTATCCCACACAGCGTCCCATCCCTCTGCCTTCCCTGTGTCCCCCTGTGCCATTGGGGTCCTGTCCTTGTGCCATGCTGGGGTCCCCCTGTGCCACTGGATCCTGTCCCCATGACGTGTGGTGTCCCCCTGTGTCACTGGGTCCCATCCCCGTGACGTGTGGGGTCACCTGTGCCACTGAGGTCCTGTCCCCATGCCATGCCTATGTCCCCCCTGTGTCACTGGGGTCCCGTCCCTGTGATGTGTGGGGTCCCCTGTGTCACTGGGTCCCATCCCCATGACATGCTGGGGTTCCCTGTGCCATCGGAGTCCTGTCCCCATGTCATGTCAGTGTCCCCCTGTACTATCAGGGTAGTCCCATTTCTGTCCCATGCAGTGTCCCATCCCTCTGCCATGCTCGCATCCCCCTGTGCCATCGGGGTCCTGTCCTTGTGCCATGCCGGCGTCCCCCTGTGCCACTGGGGTCCCATTCCCGTGACATGCGGCGTCCCCTGTGTCACTCGGTCCCGTCCCTGTGACATGCGGGGTCCTCCAGTCCCATCAGGGTCCTGCCCTGTGCCATGCCCGTGTCCCCCTGTGTCACTGGTGTCCTGTCCCCGTGACATGTGGGGTCCCCCTGTGTCACTGGGTCCCGTTCCCATGACATGCTGGGTGAGACATGCTCTTAGGTGAGAGGGGACAAGGGGCTTGGGGACAGGGTCAGGGGGGAGACATGGGACTTGGGGACATGGGGAATGGGCATGGGGACGAGGGACAGGTGAGCATGGGGACATGAGAGTTGGGCATGGGGACGTGGGACATGGGGTTCCCTGTGCCATCGGAGTCCTGTCCCCATGTCACGTCAGTGTCCCCCTGTGCTGTCGGGGTTCTATTTCTGTTCCATGCAGTGTCTCGTCCCTCTGCCATGCCCGTGTCCCCCTGTGCCCTTGGAGTCCTGTCCTTGTGCCATGCTGGGGTCCCCCTGTGCCACTGGGGTCCTGTCCCTGTGACGTGTGGGGTCCCCTGTGTCACTGGGTCCCATCCCCATGACATGCCAGCGTCCCCCTTTGTCATTGGGGTCCCATCCCCATGACATGTGGGGTCCCCTAAGCCATCAGGGTCCTGCTCTGTGCCATGCCAGCATCCCCCTGTGCCATCGGGATCCCATTTCTCTCCCATCCAGGGTCCCATCCCTCTGCCATGCCCGTGTCCCCCTGTGCCATCGGGGTCCTGTCCTCGTGCCATGCCGGGCTGCCCCTGTGCCATGCTGGGTTGTCCTGTGCCGCGTGGGCTCCTGTCCCGGCGCTCTGTGGTGTCTCCTGTGCCACAGGGGGGGTCTTGTCCTGTCCCACGCCCGTGTCCCCCTGTGCCACTGGGGTCCCATCCCTGTGCCATGCCACTGTCCCCCTGTGCCATCAAGGGTCCCATCCCCACGCCATCGGTCTCCCCCATGCCATCGCTGCCCCGTCCCCGCGCCACGCAGGGGGTGACCGTCGTGCAAGGTGAGGTCCCCCCTCATCCTCCCCTCGTCCGTCCGTCCGTCCCCCGCCCCGTCCCCGGTGACCCAGCGGAACCGGGGCTGACCCTGCCCCGGCGTGGGAGGCCGCACCGGGGAGGCGCTTCCTCAGGAAACCCCCCGGCCGCTGCCCGCCTGGCGTGGCCGCCGCCGCCACAGCGCCCGGTGTCGCCGCCGCGGCACCGCCCGCGTCTGCTGCCAGGGGTACGTGTGCCACGAGGACCCCCCCCTCCCCGTCCGCCTGCGGGCACCCACCGGCTCGTGGGGTGCCCACCGGGCACGGGCACGCTCCTGGAAAGGGTGGGCACGCCGGCGGGGTGTGCGCTGAGGGGTTTTGCGTGCTCGTGGCCGTGCGGGGGCTCACAGGGGTGTGCAAGGAGGGGTGCGCACCCTCACAGGGTGCGTGGGTGCTCGCGGCGGCGAGGGGGGGTGTGTGTGTGCGCAGAGGGGTGTGCGGTGCTCAGAGGGCGCGGATGCTCGTGGAGGGTCGTGCAAGCTTGCAGGCTGTGCCCGGAGGGGTTTGCACGCTCGGGAGTGCGTAGGTGCTGGCTGGGTGCGCACAGAGGGGCGTGCGTTAGCTTTGCACGCTCGCGGGCGCTCGCAGGGTGATTTGCACCCTCGCGGGGTTTTGCACGCCGGCTGCCCGGTGCGGATGCCCGGTGCCACCACCAGCTGCCGGGTGAAGATCCAGGTGCCACCCTGGGTCTTGGGTGGGGGGTCAGGGTGCCAGCCCTGGGTCCCGGCTGCCCTTTGGGTGCCAGCCTGGGTGCCCGCTGCTGCCCCACAGGTCATGCCGCTGCTAAAGAAAACACCCAAGGAGGAGGAGGAGGATGGCGACCCCTTCGCCGCCAACCCTGAGAGCCGCTACCGCCGGCGGGCCACCCTGGAGCGCTTGGTGGGTCTGGCACCCTTTGGCCGTGCCCGCCGCCCCCCGCCCAAAGACGAGGACGGGGACAGTGGCCGGGCACGGCGGCGGTCGGAAGATTTCGGGCTGTTGAGGCGGCTGCCGGGTCGGCGCAAGGCCAGCGTGGAGGCGCTGGCGGAGAGGCCGGTGCCCAAGCGCAGCTCGCTGCTGCGGCTGGCCTTGGGGACACGGGGACGGCGGGGGTCCGTGGGTGAGCACCCGCCAACGGTGGAGAGCGAGGAGGTGTCCGACGGGGACCAGGATGGCGGGGGACAGCGGCAGGAGGGGCGAGGGAAGGCCAGGGAGCCGCTCTCGGGTGAGAGGGGACGAGGGGCTTGGGGACAGGGTTGGGGGGGGACGGACGCGGGACTCGGGGACATGGGGAATGGGCATGGGGACGAGGGACAGGTGAGGATGGGGACATGGGACACGGGCATGGGGACGTGGGACATGGGGATGGGGACATGGGACGTGTTGGCGTGGGGACATGGGCATGGGGACGTGGGACATGGGGATGGGGACATGGGACGTGTTGGCATGGGGACATGGGCATGGGGATGTGGGACATGGGGATGGGGACAAAGGGATGGGGACACGGGGACATTAGAGGACATGAGGAACCATGGAACGTAGGGCGTGGGGCTGCAGGAGGACATGGGACATGGAGGGACACTGGCATAGGGGTTGTGGGACACGGGACCACAGGGGGCATGGGACACCATGAGATGGGGATGCGTGCCACGGGTGGCCTCGGGTGCTGTCAGAGCACCCATGGGTGCCCCCCCCCCCCCAAGTGCTGGAGATCCTGGAGCTGATCCAGCGGCGGGAGCTGGTGGCAGCCGACGAGCAGATCATCGCGCTGGAGGCAGAGTGCATGGCCTCGTCCCCGTCCCCTGTCCCCACGGCCGGGCGGCAAGTGCGGGACGTGGCCCTGCTCTACGAGGCGCTGCTGGCGCAGCTCTGGGCGGTGGTGGGCGAAGCGGTGCCCGCCGGGCGCCCCTACCCTCCCTTGCGCTCGGTGATCCGGGTGCTGGAGCAGGAGGAGGCGGCTGATCGCCGGCACCCACCGGGCACCCCGGGGCGCCCGCGTGCCCTGCGGCGTCGCTGGCAGGAGGCGGTGGGACGGGCGGCGGGCGAGAGGTTGGCGCAGGTGGCACCCGCCGCCGGGTTGGGTGCCCGGTTGGCGGCGCTGGCAGGTCGGTTGGTGGGCGATCTGGGTGCTGTGCGGTGCCACGTGGCACCTGCTTACCCCCCCGAGTACGGCGCCTTCGGGGTCTACGCCCGTGGGTACCACCGGGCACTGGCGCAGCAGCTGGGAGCGCTGGCGCAGAGACCCCTCGCCGTGCCCGACCTCTACCTGCTGCTCGACTGGCACAGCAACACCTACCCCAGGTGAGACCCCCCCCCCCCCCCGCCCCGGCACCCACTGTCACCCATGGGACCCCACAGCATCTGCCCCCCCCCCCCCCCAGCACACTGGGCACCCCATGCCACCCATGGGACCCTGCAGCATCCACACTCACAGCACACTGGGCACACTGTGCCACCTGCTGTCACCCGTGGGACCCCCCCGGCACGTTGGGCACCCGGTGGCAACCAGTGTCACCCATGGGACCCCACAGCATCCGGAACCCTGGCATGCTGGGCACCCTGTGCCACCCATGGGACCCCTTGGCACACTGGGCACCCCTAGGGCTGTCCCCTGGGGGGTGGTGGGTTCTGGGCACCCCAGTGCCACCCTGGCTGGGTGCTGAGGTCCCTGTGCCTGCAGGGAGGTGCTGGGGCACCCTGAGGTGGGGGCCCTACTGCAGGCGCAGGCGCTGGGGCCCCTCTTGCCCCCCGAGACTCAGCGCAGCCTCGAGAGCTCCTGCATCGCCGCCGTCAAGGTACGGGCACTGTGATGGGCAAGGGATGGGACGTGGGATGGGAGCATGATGGGCACCAGGGTGGCACTGGTGCTGGCACTGGGATGGGCATGTGATGGGCACCGTGGTGGCACTGGGACGGGCACCCAGTGGGCACTGTGGTGGCACTGGAATGGGCACCAGGATGGGCACCAGGGTGGCACCGGGAGGGGCACACAGTGGGCACCGTGGTGGCACTGGGACGGGCACCCAGTGGGCACTGTGGTGGCACTGGAATGGGCACCAGGATGGGCACCAGGGTGGCACCGGGAGGGGCACACAGTGGGCACCGTGGTGGCACTGGGACGGGCACAGGGGCTGTCCCGGAGCTGCGGGCTGGCAGGGGACCCTGCACCCCGCTGTCCCCACGCCCGCTGTCCCCATGCCCGCTGTGCCCTGTGCCAGGCGAAGGTGGAGGTGGCAGTGGCGCAGGAGCTGCAGCTCAGCGAGGACACATGGGCAGAGGAGGCCTCCAGCCAGGAGCTGCAGGAGGGGCTGGCCACCCGCGTCACTGGGGTACGGGAACGGGGACGGCGCCCACCGGGCACCTGCACCTGAGGGACCCCCCCCACTCTGTCCTCTGGGCCCATCCCCTGGGGACCCAGGGCTCTGCGGGGTGACCCACAGCCCCATAGGCGTGCTGGGGTCACTGGGCACCCCATAGAGACACCAAAGTGCCCGGGTACCCCATACAGATGCCGAGGTGCCCCAAGGGGATGGTGGAGTTGTTGGTACCCCAGGGGATGCCACGGTGGTGGCCGTGTCCCCGGGGTACAGCGGGGTGGTGGCCGTGCCCCCACCCCCAGCGGTGCCTGTGCCCACAGCTGCTGCGGGCACACGTGGACCGAGCCCCCCAGATCACCCCCGAGTTTGGCATGGAGATGGCACACAGCCTCCTGGGCGTGCTGGTGGCCTTTTTGCACAGGTGGGCGTGGGGACGTGGGGGGACAAAGGGGGACACATGGGGATATGGGGGGACAAGGGA
The DNA here is from genome assembly GCA_037953605.1 of Necrosyrtes monachus. Lineage (NCBI taxonomy): Eukaryota > Metazoa > Chordata > Aves > Accipitriformes > Accipitridae > Necrosyrtes > Necrosyrtes monachus. The sequence goes on along the minus strand of JAZGTQ010000157.1, from coordinate 846,184 downwards.
TGGGCATGGGGATGTGGGGGCATGGGGAGACCGGGCATGGATGTGGGGATATGGGTACGTCAGGACAGGACAGCAGATGAGCACGGGAACGCAGGGACATGAGGGGACAGAAGCTGGGCACAGGGACACAGGGGTATGGTGGGGGGACAGGGGATGGACACGGGGACGTGGGTGTCATGGGGGGACAGGAGCCACGGGACAGAGCTGGGATGGCCATGGGGGGCAGAGGGGGCACAGGATGAGTGTGCATCTGGGTGCCAGGTCCCCTGGGTGCCGGGTCCCCAGGGTGCCAGCACGGGTGACCTGTCTGGGTGCCCTCAGTTTCCAGCGGAAGGTGGAGCGGTTCCTAGAGGCCCCCGGCGAAGCCACCCCACCTGACGGTGCCACCGGCCGTGCCATCGCCCTGGTCAACTGCTGTCCTCCCTTCAGGTGAGGGCACCCCGAACACCCCCCCCCCCCCGCTTCCCGGGTCCCTCGGGTGCTCGGGATGCTCAGGGTCCCCAGCAGCACCCACTGACATCCCTGCGGCAGGACTTTTGCCGAGCGCCTGGCGCAGTTCGGGCATCCGGAGAGCGAGGAGCCCCGACGCCAGGCCCACGCCGCCCTGGACAAGGTGACCCGGCTTTGCAACCACGTCCTCACCCAACGCCTCTTCGAGGATCTCAAGGTGCCCACGCGGCGCGGGACAGCCCGGGGAGGGGACGGCCAGCGCGGTGCACCAGGGTGCTGGGCAGGGTGCCCATCAGTTGTGCACCGAGCTGGGTGACACCCATGGGTGCAATGCTCCGAGTGGCCTCCCACCCTACGGGTGGCACCCGTGGGTGCTGGGACAGCTGCCCACCCCAGCTGCTCCCCCCTTTCCCCCCCAGCCCTACTTCAACAAGCTGATGAAGCGCAAGTGGCTGACCAGCTCCGATGCTTTCGACACCATCGTGATGCTCATCACCAGCTTCACCCAGAAGCTGCGTCCGCTGCGCCCTGAGCCCTACCAGGTGGGTGCCAGGTTTGAGGCCGCCGGGGTCAACGCCATCACCGGCGGCTTCTGCTGACCCTTGTGCCGCAGGTGCTGGTGAGCGAGGTGCACCGGCGGGTGCTCATCGAGTACGTGCGGCCGCTGCTGCAGGTGCGCTTGGTCTGCACCTCGGCCAAGATGCGCGCCCGGGTGGCCGCCCGCCTTGGGGATGAAGCTCGCCAGCTCCGCGAGCTCTTCAGCCGCTTGGTGAGACTCCGTCCCCTCCCCAGCACCCTTGGGTGCTTCTCGGGTGGGGGTGACGGTGCTGAGGTCCTCTGCGCCGGCAGGATTCGGCCTCGCCCTGGCTGGATTCGGTGGTGCCGAGGTTGAGGGAGCTGCTGGTGCTGGAGGACACGGCGGCACTGCAGATGGAGGTGGGCGTCCTGGTGAGGGACTTCCCCGACGTCCGGTGAGTGCTGGCGCCCAGCGGTGGCCCCAGGGGAGTGGCAGTGGGGTGGCATGGCCAGGTGGGACACCATGTCCCCATGGGGACAAGAGCGGGGTGGCATGTGTCCCCATAGGGACAGGAATGGGGTGGCACATGTCCCTGTAGCCACCACAGCAGGGTGGCATGGCCAGGCGAGATGCCACCTCCCTGTAGGGACAGGGGCAGGACACGGTGTCCCCATGGGGACCAAAGCGGGGTGACAGGACGCTGCGTCCGTCCTTCCCGGCAGCACCCGCCCCGCTGCCGGTCCCTCCTGGCTGCCCGCCGGGAAGCGGCCGTGGCCTCGCGCCAAGTCCCCTCCCCGTCCCCGAGTCCCCTGGGGGGCCGGTGGCACGCGCGGGCCCGGCAGGATGCCGCCACTTCGGGCGCTTTAAATAGAACCAGCGCTGGCTGCAACTGGTACCAGTTAAACCTGGGACCAGGCTTCGCCCCGGAGCTGGGTGTAACGCCGCACTCCGAAAGTGGGTGCAATGCTGCACCCCAAATCTGGGCGCGTCATGGTGCTCCGAAGCTGGATGTACTGCAGCACCCCAAATCTGGGTGCGTGCCTCTCCCTAGACATGGGTGCATTGCTACACCCCAAATCGGGGCGCGTGCCTCTCCCAGGGGACCGGGGTGCCCAGCAGCGGGTGTCCCCGTCCCCTGAGCATCCCCGTCCCGCAGACGAAAGCACGTGGCGGCGGTGCTGGACGTGCGGGGGCTGCGGGGCCAGGCGGCGCGGCAGGAGATCCTGGGGGTGGTACAGGACCTGGAGCAGAGCGAGACCGAGCCGGGGCTGCCGCGCCAACGCGCCTTCTTCTCCGAGCTGGCCGTGGCCCGCGAGGTGCGATGTCTGCCCTTCCACCTGCCGCGCCTGGCACGTCTCTCCCGCCTGCGCCTGCGTCGCCCGCACCCCCAGCGCCCCGGCCAGGCACGGCTCTGAGCGCTCACGACCACGGGTGGGTGCGGCGAGGCACCCCCGGAGCTGGGTGCTCACCTCCCGCATCCCCCCGGCCATGCTCGGAGACCCCCCGGAGCTGGGGTGGGGTAGGGGGGCTGTGCTGCCCCAGCTCGGAGCCCGCCCCGGCACTGTGTATAAATGGTGTGTCAATGCTGTAAATTAACGCCAGAGCCAGTCCTCGTCCTTCGTTCTCGCCCCAGGTCCTCGTGCATGGGGACAGGGGCCACGGGGCCACCATCTGCACAGGGGATGGGGGACATGGGACCATCCCCATGCACGGGGGATGGGGGACATGGGACAGTCCCCGTGCACAGGGGATGGGGGACATGGGACCATCCCCATGCACGGGGGATGGGGGACATGGGACCATCCCCATGCACGGGGGATGGGGGACACGGGATGGTCCCCGTGCACAGGGGATGGGGGACATGGGACCATCCCCATGCACGGGGGATGGGGGACACGGGATGGTCCCCGTGCACAGGGGATTCGGACACGGCACTGTCCCCATGCACAGGGAATGGGGGACACGGCACCGTCCCCGTGCACAGGGGATGGGGGACACGGCACTGTCCCCACGCACAGGGGATGGGGGACATGGGACCGTCCTCGTGCGGGAGCCGGTTCTTCGTGCGAGGCCATGAGAGGCCTCGTCCCGTGGTGACCGCTCCGGGGGGGGAGGAAGGAAAGGGCCGCTGGTGCCTCGCCGGGAAGCCACTGCGGGGCGGGGGACACACACACACACAACAGCCCTTCCCGGCATGGGGGGGACACCCAGCCGGACCCAGATGGGTGGCAGGGCGTTGGGGACAGCGTGGCTCGGCCAAGGGCAGGATCAGGCCCTGGGGGGGGGGGGCGGTGGGGGAAGCCACCCTGGCCCCACTCCATCCCGCCCCACCCTGCCTCGGCGCCCGGATCTGGCGCCTCGTGGGACACCTTGTCCCCCCACCCCCAGCGCTGGAAAATGGAGCGGGGGGGGGGGGCTGGGATATGGCCACCCCCCTGTCCCACTTGCCACCCGCCACCCCCAGAGCATTGTCACCCACAGCTGCAATGAGCGCGTTGGGTCTCAGCATATCCTGAGGGGGGGGCCATAGATGAGGCCACCGTGTGCTCCCCGCTCCCCCCCCCCCCCCCACGTGTCAAAAATAGGCGAGTGCTGGATCCGGCCAGGAAGGAGCGAGAGCTAAAAATAAGTGGCCCCGGCGCAGCCGCGGCGGGAGCGGGGCCAGGGTCACTGTCCCCCGTGCCGTGGGAAGGGGACAGTGGCGGCGGGGGCGGAAGCGGCAGCGCCGGGCAGGAGCGGCGGGAAGGGACAGGGAGACCTGGGGAGGGACAGGGGTGGCCCCGGTGCAGGGATGGGGCATGGAATGTCATGCAGGGGGGGGGTGGCATGGGAATGTGGGGATAGGGATGTCACCGTGCCCAGATAAATGGGAACAGGGATGGGACCAAGCCCAGACACATGGGGACAAGGATGTCGCTGTGTCTGGATGCACGTGAACGGGGATGGGACCACGGAGATACATGGCGACATGGATGGGACCATCCAGGGACACATGGGGACAGGGATGTCACATGCACAGACAACAGGACCCCATGCAAGGACACACAGGGGCAGAGATGGGACCACACAGGGACACATGGGGATGGATCCCACCTTGTAGGGACACATGGGGACAGGGATGGTACAGTATAGATACATGGGGACAGGGACCCTCATTGTCCCCACAGTCCCTGAGTGCATCCCCAGGTGCCGGGCGGGGGGGGGATGACACCCACCCCAGGGTGTGCCCAGCACGTTCTGGTGTGTCCTGGCGTCCTGGCGTCTTCCATGTGCCAGCCCCGGCGTGAATCACCAGGGGCCTGACGTCAAGGCCTTGGTGGAAGGAAGGAAACCACCCCCCCGGCAGCAAGGCTGGGGGGTCAGGGGGACACCCCCCGCAATGCAACATGCTGATACAGCCCCCCTCCAGGACCCAGCTGGGCAGAGGATCCCCCCAGACTGGACAAGGACTCCCTCAGACTGGGTAAGGACACCCCAAAGTGGTCAAGGACCCCCCCCAGACTGAACAGGCATCCCCTGAACTGGGCAAGGACCCCCTGCAAATTGAGCAGTGTACCCCCAAACTGGGCACGGACCCCCCCCAAACTGGGAATGGACCCCCCAGACTGGCAAGGACCCCCCAAACTGGGCACAGACACCCTGCCAGCTGGGTAATACACCCCCCAAACTGGGTGAGGACCCACCAAACTGGGCACAGACACCCTCCCAGCTGGGTAATACATCCCCAAACTGGGAACAGATCCCCCAAACTGGGCACAGACACCCTCCCAGATGGGTAATACATCCCCAAACTGGGAACAGATCCCCCAAACTGGGCGAGGACCCCCCAAACTGGGCACAGGCACCCTGCCAGCTGGGTAATACACCCCCCAAACTGGGAACGGACCCCCCAAACTGGGCAAGGACCTCCCAAACTGGGTGAGGACCCACCAAACTGGGCACAGACACCCTCCCAGCTGGATAATACACCCACCAAACCGGGAACAGATCCCCCAAACTGGGCGAGGACCCCCCAAACTGGGCACAGGCACCCTCCCAGACTGGGTAATACACCGACTAAACTGGGAACAGATCCCCCAAACTGGGCGAGGACCCCCCAAACTGGGCACAGGCACCCTCCCAGCTGGATAATACACCCCCCAAACTGGGAACAGACCCCCCAGACTGGGCAAGGACCTCCCAAACTGGGCAAGGACCTCCCAAACTGGGCACAGACACCCTCCCAGCTGGATAATACACCCACCAAACCGGGAACAGATCCCCCAAACTGGGCACAGACACCCTCCCAGCTGGGTAATACACCCCCCCAAAAAGGGAACAGATCCCCCAAACTGGGCGAGGACCCCCCAAACTGGGCACAGGCACCCTGCCAGCTGGGTAATACACCCCCCAAACTGGGCTCGGACCCTCCCAAACTGGGAACGGACCCCCCCAAACTGGGCAAGCCCCCCCTCCTCGCCCCGATCTCTTGGTGCTGCCTCCCCCTGGCGCTCACCCGCGGGACTGCAGGCACCGGGGGCGGGGTTTGAGCGGTGGGGGGCGTGGCTTGGAAAGGTGTGGCCCTTCATAACCGTGGCTACAAGGCCCGCCCGTCTTTACAGTTGATTGGCAGGCAGGTGGGCCAATGGGGAGACATCCCCCCAAGCTCCGTGTCCCCAGGCATCTCTGATCCATGGGCTCCTTGTCCCCATGGCTCCACGTCTCCCTGAAGCTCCCTGACCCACAGGCTCCATGTCCCCAGGGATGTTCATGTCCTCAGGAATCACGGAATGGTTTGGGTTGGAAGGGACCTTCAAGATCACCCAGTTCCAACCCCCCTCCCGTGGGCAGGGACACCTTCCACCAGACCAGGTTGCTCAAAGCCCCATCCAACCTGGCCTTGAACACAGCTAGGGATGGGGTATCCACAGCCTCTCTGGGCAACCTGTTCCTTGGCTTCATCACCTTGGTGCTCCCTGTCCCTCCCTTTGTCCCCAAGGACCCACAAACTTTGGCCCATGTCACCAAGGACACCATGGACACGCACTCCTCAACCCACAGCTGCCATGTCCCCAGAGGATCCCCAATCCATTTTCTCCACAAGAATCCCTCGGTGGCCATAGGTCCCCATAAGGTGCCACCCTTCTGGCAAGAAAGGAGAGACATAGGGCCGATCTGAAGCTGCTTTATTGGCCACGTTAGGATGGGTTAAGCGCGGACACGGGGGCTAAGCTGGCCCCAGAACAGTCACAAATACAGCACAGGCAATAATAATAATAATAATAATAATAATAACAATAATAATAATAATAATAATAAAAAATTAAACATCTCCTGGGGGCTGGCAGCCCCACGCAACAAAAATATATATATATATAATAGAGAGAGAGGACAGAGTCAACGCACTGGCGAAGCTTGGTCACAAGAGAGGGACGGCGCAGGGTTGGGGACACCGGAGCCACTGGCGGGACCCGTGCAGGCAGGGTGGATGGGGCAGAGCCGTTCACAGTTGGGTGGGGGACAAGCAGGATGGGAATCCACCCAACATTGTGGGTGCTGGAGAGGTGACCTGGAGGCCCAGCATCAGCAGTGGGGCTGGGACACCCAAGGAGGATGGGGACATGGAGTGTGGACACCATAGTGGGGGTGGAGACAACACATAGACACCCCCCCGCCCCAGAGTGATGGAGATTTGGCAGGGGCACCTCTAAGGTGATGGAGAAGCTGCAAGGACCCCCATAGGATGGTGGAGATGCAGCATGGGCTCCTCCAGGGTGATGGAGATGCTGCAAAGACCCCCCTAGGGCAATTGGGGACACAGCAGAGACATCTCCAGGGTGATGGAGATGCTGCAAGGACCCCATGGGATGGTGCAGCTGTGGCACAGACACCTCTAAGGTGATGAAGGTGCCACAGGGACTATCCAAGGGAGATGGAGATGCAGCATGGACACCTCTAGGGTGAAGGACATGCCACATACATCCCCCCTCAGGATGATGGAGATGACAGACATCTCCAGTCTAACAGAAATGGCACAGGGACCTTCCTGGAGTGAGGGAGATAGAGCATGGCCATCTCCAAAGTGATGGAGAAGGCACAGGGACCCCCCTCAGGACAACAAAGATCAGGCTTAGACACCTCTAAGGTGTCATAGATGCCACAGGGCTCTTCCTGGGGTGACTGAGATCGGGCATGGACATCTCCAGAGTGAAGGAGATGCTGCATGAATCCCCATGGAATGATGGGGATCAGGGACAAACACCTCTAAGGTGATGGAGACACCACAGGGACATTCCCAGGGTGGTGGAAATCAGGCATGGACATCTCCAAAGGGACGGAGATGCTGCATGAATCCCCATGGAATGATGGGGACCAGGGACGGACACCTCTAAGGGTGATGGAGACACCACAGGGACATTCCCAGGGTGGTGGAAATCAGGCATGGACATCTCCAAAGGGACGGAGATGCTGCATGAATCCCCATGGAATGATGGGGATCAGGGACAAACACCTCTAAGGTGATGGAGACACCACAGGGACATTCCCAGGGTGGTGGAAATCAGGCATGGACATCTCCAAAGGGATGGAGATGCTGCATGAATCCCCATGGAATGATGGGGATCAGGGACGGACACCTCTAAGGTGATGGAGACACCACAGGGACATTCCCAGGGTGATGGAAATCAGGCATGGACATCTCCAAAGGGATGGAGATGCTGCGCAAAACCTCATGGGGTGTTGTGGATCAGGCACAGACACCTCTAAGGCAATGGAGATGACAAAGGGACCTCCCCGGGTGGTAGAAATTGGGCAGGAATATCTCCAAAGGGATGGAGATGCTGCATGAACCCCCATGAGATGATGGGGATTGGGGACAGACACCTATAAAGCAGCCAGGACGCCGCAGGAACGATGGAGACACATCACGGACACCTCCAACACACTAGCCCCATCGTTGACACCTCACATCCAGGCGCCAAAGCTGCCCTTCAGCCTCACCAACACCCCAACCCCTGGGCCAACCAATCAAAAAAAAAAAAAAAAAAAAAAGGGCGGGGGGAGGGAAGCCAAAAACCACAAAAAACCACCACCCGGGGAGGGAGGAGGTGCCCATTTTTGGGGGGACCCCGTTCACAACGCGAGGAGCGAGGGAGAATTCAAGGAGTCCGAGGACTGGTCGCTGCTGCTGCTCCGCTGATGCGAGGCTCCGCAGGTGGTTCCCTCTGGGTGGGTGAACACAAATGAAGACGTATAGGATGGGTTAGGTGGCCCTGAGGGGACCCCGGGCGCGAAGCAGCAGCTGGGGAAGGGGCCCTGGGCGCTCGGCTGGAACGGACCCGGGGGTAGGAAGGCGACGGTCCCCGCCGGCTCTTCCTTGCCCAGGGTGCTCACCTCGGCGGGGCCGGCACCCAAGGAGCCGACATCCTCGAAGGGGAGCTTGCAGGCAGGGGCATGGGCCACCAGGACGAACTCCAGCCGTTCCTTCTCCTTCTGCAGCTCAGCGATCTCCGACTCCAGCTCGGCTTTCTCCTCCTCCAACTGGTCCGTTTCCTGAGGCAGCAGCGGGGTGGGGTGAGATGGGCTGCGGGGGATGCCACTGTCCACCTGTCCCCCCCACTGTCCACCTGTCCCCCCCGCAACTCAAGCCCTGGGGACATCCTGGCCTTGAGGATGGGGTCGTTCCTCCCTCGAGCATCGCTGGCTACCTATACATCCCCCTCTGATGTCCCCTGCTCATGGGGACAGCACAATCCCCCTCCAGCATCCCCAGATGTCCACCTGTCCCCCTCTAACATCCCTTGCTCATGAGGACAGCATTGTCCCCCCCAGCATCCCTGGGTGTCCACCTGTCCCCCTCCGATGTCCCCCTGCTCCCAGGGATGGCATCCTCCTCCAGCATCCCTGTGTGCTCTCCCCCCATGTCCCCTGCTCCTGGGGATGGCATTGTCCCCCTCAGACATCCCTGGCCATCACTCTGTCCCCTCTGATGTCCCCAGGAGCTGGGGACATTGCTGTCCCCTCTGGACATTGAGCTGTCCTCCTCTGCCATTCCCAGCTGCCAGGAGTGGTCGCCTTCTCTGATGTCCCTGGTTCTTGGGACATATCATCCCCCCTCCAACATCCCTGGGCATCAGTCTGTCCCCTTTGATGTCCACAGCCCCCAGGGACAGTCTTGGTCCTCTGTAATGTCATCATCCCCAGGGATCAGGCTGTCCCCCGCCAAGGTTCCCAGCTCCTGGGAACACTGACACCTCCCTCCAAGGTCCCTGGCTCCCTGAGATCTGCACGCACAGGGAAACTGGCCTGTCCCTCTCTGATGTCCCCAGCTCCCCCTGTCCCTCTCTGATGTCCCCAGCTCCCAGAGACATCATTGTCCCCTTCCAGTGTCCCTTGATCCTGGGGACACTGTTGTCCCCATCCAAGATCCCCAGCTTTTCAGGGCATGCACCCATAGGCATCCATCTGTCCCTTCCAACACAGCCAGGTCCTGGGGACATCAACCCCTCCAGTGTCCCTTGGTTTTGGGGACAGCACTGTCCCCCTCTACTGTCCCCAGCTCCCTGGAATCAGGGTCTACTGGCTTCAGTCTGGCCCCTGTGATGTCCCCGGCTCTGAGGGCATCATCATCATCCCTTTCCAGTGCCCCTTGGTCCTGGGGACACCACGGTCCCCATCTAATGACCCCAGCTCCCCAGGATCTGCATCCATGGGCATCACTCTGTCCCCCTCAAACACATCAAAGTCCTGGGGACATTGTCAGCCCCTTTGTGTCCCTTGGTCCTGGGGACACCACTGTCCCCATCTAGTGTCCCCATTTGCTCCTATAGGCATCAACCTGTCCCCTTCCAACAAGCACAAGTCAACCATCCTCTTCCAATGTCCCCATGACCTGGGGACACCACCATCCCCAAACGTCCCTGGAGACCTACCCCCATAGACATCAACCCATCCCCCCTGTGATGTCCCCAGCCATTGGGGACATTGCCATCCGTCCACCATCCCAGGGAGCCACCACTGCCTCCCTCAGACACCCCCAGCTGTGGTGACACCGCCGTCCCCAGTGTGTCCCCAAGCACTCACCGCCTGCAGCCGATCCGTCAGCTCCCGGCGCCGGTTACGGCACTTGGCTGCTGCCAACTTGTTCCTCTCCCGCCTCACCCGGCGCTTCTCCTCCTCCTCTGGCGTCAGCTGCCAGAGAGACAAGACCATTAGCCAGCTGCCACCCATGTCCCCAAGGTCCCACCACCCTCTGGGTCACCACCCCCCACCCACTCAGGGGATAGGGACGCCACTCACCGTCTCCTCGCGGCTGCGCCGGGGACGGGCTCGAGCAGGACGTGCCGGCGGTGCTGCCGGCCCTGTGGCAAAGGCACCCATGCCCGGCGTAGAGTAGCTGGGTCCTGGGAGGTCATAGGGATCGACGGGAGGGGGGTGCGCCATGGGTGCCCCTGGGGGCTGCGACTGGGCCACCGAGGAGATGAGGGTGGGCTGCACCAGCCACTGCAGGTCCTGGCTGGTGGTGATGGCCGTCACCGTGGGCACAAAGGAGCCGGGCATGTCCCCCAGGCCGCTGCACTCCTGTGGAGATGGCGGGTGGGGGATTAGACCCTGCCTGGCAGCACCTACGGCACTGCCACCCTCCCACCCTGCACCACGGCCTCGTGCCCCTGGCACCGACATGCAATGCCCTCGTGTCCCCAGCAGCGACACGCAAGAGCCCCCCAGCACTGTCACACGATACCCTTGTGCCCCTGGCACCAACGTGGTGCAAGAGCTCCCTGGCACCGATGCACAATGATCTCTGACCTGCAAAAGTTCCCTGGCACTGATGCACAACGCCCTCGTGCCCCTGGCACCAATGTACAAATACTTCCCGGCACCGACGTGCAAGAGCTCCCCAGCACCGATGCCTGACGCCCTTGTGCCCCCGACACCAACATGCCATATGCCCTCAGGTCCCTGGCACAGATGTGCAAGCCCTTTCAGGCACCAACGCACAATGCCCTCGTGCCTCTGGCACCCACGTGCAAGACTTCCGTGGCACCACTGTGCAATGACCTCGTGCCCCCAGCACAGACGTGCAAGAGTGTCCTAACACCCGTGCACGACACCCTCGTGCCCCTGGCACCCATATGCAAGGCTCCCTGTCCCCCACCAGCAATGTGCAAGAGCCCCCCCAGCCCTGATGCACAAGGCCCTTGTGCCTCTGGCACTGTTGCGTGAGGCCCCCAGCACTTGTGCACCGATGTGCAACACCCACCCCCACCCCAGGCCTTGCACACGAGGTGCCCCAGCACTCAGCCGAGGGTGCCCCTGTCCCCCCCCCCGCCAGGGGCACCCCTTCTGCCTCCAGCTGTTTGCAGCTGGCAGCACCCCGCTTCACTGCACCACGACCCCCCCGCTTTGCACCAGGACCTCACACACTGCTGGCGCACCCCAAAGGCGTTGGGGGGGGTCTGAGGGGACCCCCCAAAAATCGCACCAGGACCCAAATCCCACATGGAACTGGAGGGGGGGGGGGGCAGGCACTGAGCCCCTCTCCTCCCCCTTTCCCGGTTGCACCGGGACCCGGTGTGTGTGTGTGGGCGGGGGTGTGTTGCACCGGGAGGGGCAGGATGCATCCCTCCCCCACCCCCCGATTCCCACGGGGGGAGGGGCTGCACCGACCACGAACCGGCTAACCCCGGGTTGCACCGAGACCCGAATGGGAGGGGGTGCACTGAAACCCCCCCCAGGTTGCACCGGGACCCGGCTGGGTCGGGGGTTTGGGGGGGAAAATACACCGACTCCCTCCCAGTTCACGCGTGGGACGAGCCCGATCCGCAGCAGCGTGCCAGCGCCGGCGGCAGCGTGGGGGGCGTGGCCTATCAGCGCGGTGGGTGTGGCCAAGCGGTGAGGGGGCGTCTCCCGCCCCCTTAGCAACAGGGGGGCGGCCCTCCGGCGTTCCAAAATAAACCCGCGCGCGCCGTACGTGCGCCGCGTCATCACGGAGGGTTCCAACGCGTCACGCGTTTACGCACGACCCCGCCCCCTTGGCGCCACTCTTTCCCGCCCCCCCCCCCCCCCCCTCCCCGTGGCGGCCCGGTGCCGAGAGAAGCTTCTCACCTGCGCGGCCGCCGCCGCCGCCGGGCTCCCGAAGGAATCGACCGAGGAGAGGTACTGGGATTCGGCGGAGGGAGAGGAACTGCAGCGGGAACCCGAGTCGTAGTCACCGGGGAAACCTTGGTACATGGCCCCGGGGGCGCGGGGGCCGCCCCGCCACGCCAAGGCTGCGGGGTCAGGCTACCGGCATCCCGGTTTAGCGAGCAATCTCTCCCACCCCACCCGCCCCCCGCCCCCGCTTCTCTCTCTCCCTCGCCGGTTTGGGGTGACGGTTTCGGCGGTCGGGGGAGGCTCTCGGTGCAAGGGTCCCGCTCCGGTCTACCGTCCCGCGGGAAATGCCGGTGAGCGGCTACGAGCCCCGGTGCGCTCGTCGCAGGCTCCGGTTCGCCGGTGCAAAGTCTCGGTGCGCCGCTACAAGCTCCGGTGCATCCGTGGCAGGCGCCGGCTCGCCAGTACAAAATCCCGGTGCAGCCGTCCCAGGCTCCGGTTCGCTGCTACGAGCCCCGGTGTATCCGTCCCAGGCTGCAGTTCTCCGGTACAAAGCCCCGGTGCACCGCTACGACCCCCGGTGCATCCGTCCCAGGCTCCGGTTCTCCGGTGCAAAGTCCCGGTTCGCCGCTATAAGCCCCGGTACATCCGTTCCCAGGCTCCGGTTCGTCCGGTGCAAAGTCCCGGTTCGCCGCTATAAGCCTCGGTAAATCCCTTCCCAGGCTCCGGTTCAGCCGCTACCAGCCCCGGTACATCCACTCCCCAGCTCCGCCGGTGCAAAGTGCCGGTGACGCTCCCGCCGCTTCCCCCGGTCTCCGCTTTTTATGAATGAACCGCTCACCGCCGCGCCGCCGCTTTATACGGCGGCGTCCCGCCCCCTGCGCTGACGTCACGCCCACCGCCGCCGCCGCTCCGGGACCCCCGGGACCCCCCCGACACTGCCGCCGCCGTTGCCGCCGCCGATCTGCGGCCCTGGGAGCCGCCGCCGCCGTTAAGAGGCTCCGCGGCGGGCGGGGAACGGGGGGGATCCCTCGCTCCGCCCCTCCGGAGTTCCTGTGACGCAATTAGCCATATATGGGCTTGTCTCGGAGTGTTTGTTTGGTATCCTAGCAATGACGTCACAGGGAATCCCTTCGCCGCCGCCGCCGCCGAAACGCGTATTAATAGAAACGGGCGCCGCGGTTCTAGAAACGGCCTGAACGGTCCGGGGCGACGGCCCCGCACCCCCGGTAACCCCCTCGGTAGCCCCCCCCGGACCCCCCCCCAACCCTGTCACCCTCCCCCCCCCCCGGTAATGCCACCCCGGCACACCCCCCACCCCCAGTAACACCCCTGCCTGGGACCCACTTCCCACCCGGTGACACACACCCCCCCCGGTGAGCTCCCGGTGTCCCTTTTCCCCCCCCGGGTAATCTACCCCCGGTGCTCCTTCCCCACCCAGTAACCTCTCCCTGCCCGGTGACCCCTCCCGTAACCCCCGCCCCGGGATTCCCCCCACCCCCGCCCCAGCACGTGGTGCCGCGGCCCAAAGGACCGTCCCGGGGTGGGGGTGTCCCGGTAGCGGGGGGAGGATGGGGACCGGACTGCAGGGACCCAGTACCGGGGCAATGGGAAACGCTCCCCGGGGTGTTACTGGTACCGGACTGCACAGCACCGGGAGGGGGCCGGTATGGGGGGTCCCGGTACCGGGGCAATGGGTATTTTCCCTAGGGGCTTTACCGGTACCGAGCTGCAGAGCACCGGGGGGTCCCGGTACCGGGGCAGTGGGACCCCCTCCACCTCCAGTACGCCACCGGGGCTGAGCTACAGAGCACCGCGGAGCCTCCGGGTGGTGGCACACCGGCGCGGGGTTCCAGGTACCGGGGTGCAGGGACGACCATCCCCCGCACTCCCGGGACGGGCACGGGAGGGGGGCGGTCTGGGTATAGGGGTGTCCGCAACCAGAGCCCCCGGGGGGGGGCCGGTTCCTTTACAAGCTGATGTCACCGGCGGGAACGGGCGCTGAGTCACGGCGGGGCCACCGCGACCGGGGGGGCGGCGGGCAGTTCTCACGCCTCTTCATTCATTCATTCATTCACTCATTCACACCCCGGGTCTTTCATTCATGCCCCGCCCCCAGCTCGGGGGGGCTGGTCCGGTGGGGGTCGCAGCCCCGTTGTCCCCGCCCCCCCCGCTGCCCCAAGGCCCTGGGTGTCCTCGGTCCTGGTGCTTCCCGGTGTCCCCGGCCCTGGGTGTCCCCAGCCTGGGGGGTCCGGCCCCGGTGTTTCTGATCTCTGGTGCCCCCGGTGCCCCGGCCCGGTGCTCCCGCTGCCGGGCGGCCGCAGCCCTGGGGTCCCGACCGGGCTCTCCCCAGTGTCCCCAGATCCGGAGTCCCGGTGCCGGTGCCCCAGCCGGGCTCTCTCCCGTGTCTGGGCTCCGGTGTCCGGGCCCCGGTCGGGATCTCCCCGGTGTCCCGGCCCCGGGGGTCCTGGTGTCCCGGCTGGGCTGGCCCCGGGAGTCCCGGTCGGGCTCTCCCCGGTGTCCCGGCCCCGGTGTCCCCGCCGGGGACTCCGCCCTGGGGTCCCGGCCGGGCTCTCCCTTGTGTTCCGGTACCGGGGTCCCGACCGGGCTCTCCCGGTGTCCCCGTCCCGTCCCCACGTGCCGCCGCCGCGGCCTGAGTAAACACGGCGCCTGTCGCCCCGGCGACGGCGTTCCATGCCCCTGACGTCACCACGTCCGGCGTCCTTTGTTTACGTCGCGCGGCAACCGCCGTGGCCTTGGCAACGGGGCGGGGGGGCGGGGCAATGCCGTAGGGGGCGGGGTCGGGGCGGGGCCTGCGCCGCGGGGCTCCCGCGCGTTTCGCGGGGCGGGAGGGGACGCGCGGGGACACGGGGCGCCCCGAGGGGGTACGGGGGGGGGGACACCCAGGCGTCCGGGCTTCCCCATTCCCCGGCTGCTCAGTCAGCACAGCTCAACCCGGCTGCGGGGGGCGGGGGGTAAAAAATACCCGGGTGGGGAAGAAAGTGCCCCCCCCCCCCCCCCCCCGCCCCGTCTCCACTCGTGTTCCCTCACGGCCCTTTGTGCTCCGCTGTGTCCCCCGTAGGCACGTGTCCCCATGGCCCCCTGTATCTCCTCATGTCCCCCCCGTGTCCCTTGTGCCTATCCATGTCTCCCTGTGTCCCCCCCCCATGGCCCCCTGTTCCCCCCAATGTCCCCACATCCCCTGCACAATCAAGCCTGGCTGTCACAAGAGTTTTTATTAAAGTGTGACACCCCCCCCACGCAGGGAGGGGAAGGACATGGGCGGAGACACGACCCCCGCCTCCCCCGAGTGATCCCCCACACACAGGGTGGGACGGATGTGGGGGGACCCCGGCCACCGCCCCTCAGCTGTCACCTCAGAGGGGGACGGGGGGGTCACTGCGGCTTCACTTTGGCACTTGGGAGCTTGGCCTGGATCCTGGAGGCAGAAGGGAGTTGGGGGGAGGGGTGGAGCACCCCAACCCCCCCCAGGGCACCCCAAGAGCCCCCGGAGGCACCCCTGGGCTGGGTTTGGGGTCCCCAGGGGCAGGTTTGGAGTGCCCAGGGAGGTTTTGGGGGGCAGGGGGTGCCCTCACCTGGCTCGGAGGTGACTTAGGTGGTTCCTCACCAGGCTCACGTACTGGTCAATCTGGGCCTAGGGACATCGGGGACATGGGGAGCAACTGGGGACATGGGGGGGGCAGAGAGGTACCCCTCAACCCTCCCCAGACCCCCACGTCCCCCTGTGTCCCCTATATCCCCAAGCCTCTCCAGCCCCCCTGTCCCCCCATACCTGGTGGTGCCGGTAGAGCACAGGGAAGGTAAACGCACAGATGACGCCTGGACAGGGAGTACCATGTCATGCCAGTCCCCATCCTGTACACCCCATCCCCTCCTGTCCCCTGTCCATGTGCCACACCCCCATCCCCTCAAACCCCTGTCCCCAGACTGTCCCCATACTCTGTCATCTGTCCCCATGGTGTCCCCCATCCCCATGCTGTCCCCATCCCTGTGCCATCCCCTTGTCCCCAGGCACTACTCATGTCCCCTGTCGCCTTGTCCCCCAGCTGTATCCGCACCCTGTCTCCATGCCCCATCCGTCCCCATCCCCGTCCCCATCCCCTGTCCCTGTGCTCATCTTGTGTCCCTTATCTCCATCCCTCTCCCATGTCCCTGTCCCCCGTCCCCTGTCCCCTTTCATGTCCCTGTCCCCATGCCCCATCCATGCCCTGTCCCTATCCCATGTCCCTGTCCCCATCCCATGTCCCTGTCCCTGTGCCCATCCCATGTCCCTTATCTCCCATCCCTCTCCCGTGTCCCTGTCCCCCACTCCCTGTCCCCTGTACTGTGTCCCTGCACCCCTGCCCCATCCCCTGTCCCCCATCCCCATCCTCTGCCCATGTCCCTGTCCCCATGCAACATTCCCATCCCCTGGCCCCGTCCCCTGGCCCCCTGCCACATCCCCGTCCCTATTCCGGTGCCGTACCCGCTCCCAGCAGCGTCAGCCCATTGCAGACAGCCCCCACGTAGGTCAGCAGGTAGAACAAGAAGGCGAACTGCGGCCAGAGCCCGGCATCACCGTCACCCTCACCATCACCGCCTCAGGTGTCCCCCATCCCACCCCATGTCTCCCGGTCCCTCAGTGTCCCCTCTACGCCCATGCCCTGGTGTCCCCATGCCCCCAGTGTCCTCCATGTCCGCCGTGTCCCCCAGTGTCCGCCATGTCCCCCATGACCCTGGTGTCCCCATGCCCCCAGTGTCCCCCTGTGCCACCAGTGTCCCCCACATCCCCCACGCCCCTGGTGTCCCCATGCCCCCAATGCCCCAGGTGTCCCCCATGTCCCTAGTGCCCCCCATGTCCCCACTGCCCCCACTGACCCCCATGCCCCCATGCAGGGTGACGGTCACCTTGAGGGACTCAGGGAGGCTGTGGACAAGGAAGAGGCGGGTGAGGGTGCGGGTGGCAGCGGTGACGTGCTGGGCCAGGCGCCGGGCCCAGCGCTGCTGCTCCTCGGGGCTCAGCCCCACGGTCCCCTCCGGCTGCACCCTGCATGGGGACAGGGACAGACGTGGGATGGGGATGGGGGCCGCAGGGACAGCCATAGGGACGGGACGGCAGGGACAGCCCGTAGGGTGGGGATGGCAGGGACACGCCATGGGGTGGGGATGGGGACCAAAGGGACACCCCGTGTCATGGGGACGGGGATGGCAGGGCCACCCCATGTCTTGGGATCGGGGACGGCAGGGACACATCATGCCATGGGGATAGGGATGGCAGGGCCACCCCACAGGGACAGGAATGGCGCAGGCACCCTGTGCCGCAGGGATGGCAGTGCCATCCCACGCCGTGGGGACAGTGACAGGCAGGGGATGGCAACGGGAGGGTGACGGCAACGGTCCCGTGAGGGTCCCCAGCGTGGCACTCACCGGCAGGGGTGCTCGGGTGGGTGCCGGCGCAGGGCCTGCAGGGCGGCACGGTGCAGGCGCAGGGGCAGAGTGATGCCCAGCACAGCCAGTGCCCCGTAGGCGCCCACGCTGACGGCGCTGAACCGCGCCAGGCACCCCAGGGTGCCCAACGCCCCCACCAGCGCCAGCGCCGACCGCCCCGGCGCCCGCCAGTACAGCAGCTCCCACACTGCAGGGACACCATGCTGCGCCCAGGGCTCCCAGGATTCCCCCCAGAGCCCCCCAGTGTCTCCCAGTGTCCCTCCAGTGCTCCCCAGTGCCTCCCAGTATCCCCTCCAGTGCTCCCAGTGTCTCTCTGGTGCTCCCCAGTGCCTCCCAGCATCCCCTCCAGTGCTCCCAGTGTCCCTCTGGTGCTCCACAGTGCCTCCCAGTATCCCCTCCAGTGCTCCCAGTGTCCCTCCGGTGCTCCCCAGTGCCTCCCAGTATCCCCTCCAGTGCTCCCAGTGTCCCTCCGGTGCTCCCCAGTGCCTCCCAGTACCCCTCCAGAGCCCCTCTAGTGGTCCCCGAGCCCCCACCGTGCTTCCCAGAACCACCCCAGTGCTTCCCAGTGCCTCCCAGCGTCCCCTCCAACGCCTCCCAGTATCCCCTCCAGCACCTCCCCATGCTCTCAGTACCTCCCAATGCCTCCCAGTACTCCTCCAGAGCCCCCTCGTGCTCCCAGCGTCCCTCCAGTGCTCCCCAGTGCCTCCTCCAGTGCTCCCCAGTGCCCCCCCCCCCAGTATCCCCTCGAGCCCCCCAGGGCCCCTCCAGTGCTCTCAGAGCTCCCCCCCAGTGCTTCCCAGTGCCTCCCAGTATCCTCTCCAGAGCCCCCTGCATACTGCCAGCGCGCCAGTTCTCCACCCAGTGCCCCCCCCCCAGCACCCAGCTGTCCCCACCCCGAGTGACAGCCGCAGGTGTGGGGAAGGAGAGCACCCACCTCACCCCCCCGGGGTGCCCCCTCACCCACCTTGGCCCTCCATGGTTCCCGCGGGTGCTGCTGGGTGTGGGGGGAGACGGGACTTTGGGGGGGTGACCCCTATTTTTAGCCACCAATCCCGCCCGGATGCCTGTGTCCACCCTGCAACCAGACGCCTGGGCCCCCCCCCCGCGCCATAAGTGTCCCCCCCCCCCCGTAGTGCCCCGAGGCCCTGATTGGCCGCTCACCCAGAACATCGGCTCCCGGCGGGCTCGGTGATTGGTCGGGGGGCGCCGGGGGCGGTTCCGGGATTGGGGGGTGGTCCGGGGGGGAAGCGGGGGGGGGCGGCCGCGGGGCGCCCCCTGCGGGCGGGGGGGGGGCCACGGGTGCTGCTGCTGCGGGAAAGGGGGGGAGTGGGGGGGTCAGGGGGCTGCGGGGCGGGGAGGGGGGGCCGAAACAGTGTCCCGGGACCCCCATGGCCCCGAGCCCCCCCGGGGACCCTCATTGCCGTGAGACCCTCTCGGGTCCCTCCCCATGACCCCCAGCCCCCCCGCCTTGGGTACCCCGCGTCCCCCCCCATCGCCCCCAGCCCCCTCCAGGGATGCCCCAGCACCCTTCATATCCCCAAGCCCCCCTTGGAGAGCCCCCATTGCCCCGAGACCCCCCCCCCCGGGAACCCCCATGACCCCCAGCCCACCCAGGGTGCCCCAGACCCCTCCATGGCCCCGAGCTGCCCCCCAGGGACCTCCATCACCCCACACCCCCCCTCCATAATCCCCCATACCCAGGCTCATTGGGGTCTCCTCAGTTTCAGGACCCCCCAACTCTGGCAGGGCCCCCCCCACCTCCAGCTGCCCCTCGGGAGGGGCTGGGGGCTCCTCGGGACGCTTGGGGGGGGCCCTAGCAGCCAAGCGGGGGTCCGGCCCCCGGGGGCACCCCCCGGGGGGCCCCGAGCTCAGGCGGGGGGGGCGTCCGCGACGGGAGTCTCGGCGACAGCGGGGTCCCGGTTCGTTGGCTTCCCCCCCGCCTCTAAAGGCGATGTAGGAGAAGGTGAGTTCCCGGGGGGATCCCCGGGGTCCCCCTCCCGCCGCCGTTGCCCCGTCTTCATCCTCATCCTCCTCTTCCTCCTCGGGGGGCTCCGGTGCCGCCTGCAGCTCGGGGAAGTCCGACTCCTCGTTGCCACCTTGGGGGGGGAGATTTGGGGTTCGAGGTGGGGGTTCGGGACACCCCCACGCCCCCTCGTCCCCAAAGCTGCACCCCAAAATGGGGGTGGTCGGCCCTGCTCACCCTCCGTGGAGTCCGGCGTGGTGGAGGCCGTGGATGGAGCCTCTTCTGGAGGGGGGCAGAGGGGATGGGGCGGGCACTCGGGTCCCCCCAGTGCACGGTGCTCCCCAAAACCGGATCCTACCCTCCCAGCCCCTATGCCCCCCCCCTCCCCGGTACCCCTCTCGGACACGCCCTGCCCCAGTGTCCCATCCCCGATGTCCCCGTCCCCCGGTACTCCCGGTGCCCCCATCCCCAGACGCCTTCCCCAGGGTCCCCATCCCGTGTAGCCCCATCTCCAGCCACTGCCGGTACACCATCCCCGGTGTCCCCATCCCTGGTCCCTTCTCGTACCCCCCATCCCGGTAACGCCATCCCGCTTCCCCCATCTCCAGCCGCTCCCGGTCCCTCCATCCCGGTTCCCTCCATCCCTGGTGCCGCTTTCCGCGGCCACTCCCGGTGCCTCCGTCCCCAGCCCCTCCCGGTGCCACATCCCCGGTATCTCCATCCCTGGCCCCTCCCGGTAACCCCATCCCCGGTGCCTCCATCCCCGGCCCCTCCCAGTGCCCTATCTCCGGTACCCCCAGCCGCTCCCTGTCCCTCCGTCCGCGGTATCCCCATCCCCGACCACTCCCGGTACCCCATCCCCAGAGCCCCCATCCCCAGTGCTTCCATCTCCGGTGCCTCCATCCTCGGCCCTCCCAGTGCCGCCGCCCCGGATACCTGGGGACCCTCCCGGTTCGCCATCCCCGGCGCCTCCATCCCCGGCCCCTCCCAGCGCCTTATCTCCGGTACTCCCCATCCCGGTTCCCTCATCCCCGGTCCCTCCCGGTACCGCCGCCCCTCCCCGTTCCCGTTCCCGGTGCCGTACTGCAGTGGGCGAAGCCCAGGACCTGCCCCATGGCGGCGGCCCCCGCATGGGGCTCCCGGTTGCCCTCGGCCCCGTTGTCTCCGGGCCGGCCCCGCCGCGCATCACCGCGGCGCCATGGCGGGGCCCGCGGCGGCGGCGGCGGACAAAGGGCGGCGGCGGCGGCGGCGGCGGGGGCGGGGCGGCGGCGGGCGGGGCTCGGGGCGGGGCTGCACCGGAGAGCCGGGAACCGGGAACCGATACCAGGCACCGGATACCGGGAACCAGCTACCGACACCGGGTGCTGGATACTGGGCACCGACACCGGGAATTGGCATCGGGCACCGGAGTTCCCAGGACTCCCCAGAGCCTCCCAGTACCTCCCAGTACCTTCCCAGTGCCCTCCCAGAGCACCCTAACACCTCCCAGTGTCCCCAGTACCCTCCCAGAGCCTCCCCAGTACTTCCCAGTGCCCCCAAACTGGAGAGATTTGGGGGACACCGGGTGGACACGGGCGGAGGTGGGCTGGGAGGGCACTGGGGGTACTGGGCACCCGCCCCACCTCGGTGGGGCCCACCCGGAGACGTTGGCCTTTTAAGAAGGCGAGGGCCACTCCGCCGCCGTTACCGGGAGGGGCGTGGCCTCGCGGGGTGCGGGGCGTGGTGGGGCGTGGCCGCGGGCCGGGACCGGCCGGTCCTTCACCTCCACCCCCCCACCACTACCCCCCCCACCCCCGCCGCCACCGGAAGGGCCCGGCCCGGCCCCAGCACGTCGCCGCCGCTGCCAGCATGAGGTGAGCGGCTGGGGCGGGGGGCACCGGGAATACTGGGAGCTGGCACTGGGGGTACTGGGCAGCACCGGGAACTGGCACCGGCGGGTACCGGGAGCACTGAGGGCACCGGAAAGCACCGGGAACTGGCACTGGGAGCACTGGGAACTGGCACCGGGGGGTACTGGGAGCACCGGGAATCACCAGGAACTGGCGTTGGGAGTTTGCACCGGGGGCACTGGGAGAACTGGGAAGCACCGGGAGATGGTGCTGGGGAGCACCGGGGGGTACCGGGAAGTGGTACCGGGGGCACTGGGGTACAGTGGGAGCACTGGGAGCTGGCACTGGGGGGCACCCCGAACTGGTACTGGCCGAACTGCGGAGCACCAGGAACTGGCGCTGGAGACACCGGGGGGCACCGGGAAGTGGTACCGGGGGCACTGGGAGCACTGGGAGCTGGTACTGGGGGGCACCGGGAAGTGGTACGGGGGGCACTGGGGGAACTGGGGAGCAGCGGGAGCTGGCTCTGGAGGCACCGGGGGCACCGGGAAGTGGTACTGGGGGCACTGGGAGCACTGGGAGCTGGTACTGGGGGGCACCGGGAAGTGGTACGGGGGGCACTGGGGGAACTGGGGAGCAGCGGGAACTGGCTCAGGAGACACCGAGGGGCACCGGGAAGTGGTACCGGGGGCACTGGGGTACACTGGGAGCACTGGGAACTGGTACCGAGGCACTGGGGGAACTGGGGAGCACCGGGAGCTGGCGCTGGAGACACCGGGGAGCACCGGGAACTGGTACCGGGGGCACTGGGAGCACTGGGAGCTGGTACTGGGGGGCACCGGGAAGTGGTACGGGGGGCACTGGGGGAACTGGGGAGCAGCGGGAGCTGGCTCTGGAGACACCGGGGGCACCGGGAGCACTGGGAGCTGGTACTGGGGGGCACCGGGAAGTGGTACGGGGGGAACTGGGGAGCACCGGGAGCTGGCTCTGGAGACACCGAGGGGCACCGGGAAGTGGTACCGGGGGCACTGGGGTACACTGGGAGCACTGGGAACTGGTACCGAGGCACTGGGGGAACTGGGGAGCACCGGGAGCTGGCGCTGGAGACACCGGGGAGCACCGGGAAGTGGTACCGGGGGCACTGGGGTACACTGGGAGCACTGGGAGCTGGCACTGGGGGGCGCCCCGAACTGGTACTGGGGGCACTGGGGGGAACTGGGGAGCACTGGGAACTGGCACTGAGAGCCGCCCCGGTAATGGGTGGGACCCCGGGGGGTGGGGGGGCTGGGTGAACAGTGGGGTTCCCCCTCCCCACGGGTGCTGTTCCCCACCCGCCCTCCGGCCTCAGTTTCCCCTTTGGGGGGGGCCTGTGTTCAGGTCGGTCCTACATAAACACAGCCCCCCCACACCCCCCCGTGCCCCCACCCGGATGTCCCGGTCCGGGTCTGGGGGAGGGGCAGCGCTCGGACACCGGGTCCTCTCCGCACCCTAAGGAAGTGGGGGAGGAGCAGAAGAGGAAGGAAAAAGGGGGGGCGACGGGAGGGGGGGGTGTTGGGGTGCACTTGTGGGTTGGGTGCTTGGGGAAGGGGGGGGAGGCAGCGCCCATGGGTGCCCCATGGCTGGTCATGGGGGTGTCCCATGTATTGGGGTGCCCTATGCTTGGTCCTCCCCCCCGCCTCAGGGGTGCCCAAGCGTGGGGGGGTCCCCCCCCGAATTTACCCGGGGGGGGGGGGCGTGCCCCTACCCAGGCGGTCCAGCCTGTGCTGGTGGGGGGTTCCCCACACCCGGGGGGTCCCCAAGCTGGGGGGGTCCAGCACCCTGGGGGTTCCCCGGTGCCCATACCAGAGGGTCCCATACCGGAGGGTGCCCACCCAGCCTTGCCCCCCTCACCCCCCTGCACCCCCCCCCCCCCCCCCCCCCCCCCGCAGCGAGACGGTGCTGTGCAGTGCCCGGGCAGCGGTGCTGCTCTACGACGACACCCACAAGCAGTGGGTGGCAGCGGGTGGGGGTCCCCAGACCCTCAGCTGCGTCCAGCTCTACCACCACCCCGGTGCCAACGCTTTCCGCCTGGTTGGGCGCAAGATGCAGCCCGACCAGCAGGTGAGGGTGCCTGGGGGGGGGCACCCATGGGGGGGGGGGGCGGGGGCAAAGGGGCAGCCCTGGGTGTGGGGAAGCTATGGGGTACCCACGGGTGCAAGGTGCTGTGGGGTAACACTGGGCATGGGGCACCTGTGGGAGTAGGGGTTATGGGGGAACATTGGGCATGGGGGGGGCTATGGGGCACCCCTGGGTGCAGGAGGGGCTGTGGGGCATCTGTGGGTGCAGAAGGAGCTGCAGAGCAATGCTGAGTATGGGGGGGGGGTGTCTATGGGGCACCCATGGGTATGGGGGTGCTCTACAGGACACCTATGGGTCAACACTGTGCATAGGATGGACATATGGCACCCATGGGTGCTGTAGAGACTATGGGGCAATGCTAGACATGGGAGTACACTATGGGGCACCCATGAGTATGGGGGGGGGACACCCATGGGTATGTAGGAACTCTATGGGGCACCCATGGGTGCAGGAGGCTCTATGGGTCAGCTCTGGGCATAGGGTGAACACGGGGCACCCATGGGTGCTGTGGGTCAATGCAAAGGATGGGGAGGCTCAGTGGGGTGTCCATGGGTGTGGGAGGGGTCTGCGGGCCACCCTTGGGTGTGGGGGGCTGGGGGCACCCCTGGGTGTGGAGCTGCCCCCCCCATGCCTGTGGGTGCCCACAGGTGGTGCTGAACTGCCCGCTGGGACGGGGGCTGCGCTACAGCCAGGCCACCCCCCAGTTCCACCAGTGGCGGGAAGCACGGCGGGTCTGGGGTCTCAGCTTTGGGGCCCCCCATGAGGCCGCCCTCTTTGCCACCGCCGTCCTGCGGGCCCTGCGGGCACTGGAGGAGGGTGAGTATTGGGTGGGTGGGTGCGTGGGTGCGGGTCACTGGGGGCACTCGTGGGGGGCCTGACCCCATAGCCTTACCTTGTATCTCCCCCCCATCCAGGCACCCCCCTGTCCTGGCCGGACCCTGATGGTTCGGCTCCAGAGGAGCCTGAGCAGCAGGAGAGGTGGGGAACCCCCAAATTGGGGGTGCTTGGGGGGGTACACCATGATGTTGGGGTGCTGGGAGTCCCCCATGCCATGGGCGGACTGTAGGTGCTGGGGGGGTCACCATGCCAGGGGGGGCCGTGGGTGCTGACCCTTTCCCCCCCCAGGCAGGTGCTGGAGGAGCCCGAGCGTCGTGTGGCGGCTCCAGGTGGGTGATGGGGGGGTCCAAGGCTGACTCTTCCCCCCCCACCCCCCGAAACACTGGGGATGGGGACCCTCCCCAGAACCCACCCCCAAACCCCTTTCCCCCACTCCCCAGGCACCCAGGCCGTGCCCACTGGAGGCCCCCCGCCACCCCCTGGCCCTCCACCGCCTCCGGGGCCCCCCCCACCCCCAGGCCCTCCGCCAGCCACGGGGGTCCCGCCGGCCCCCCCCTTGCCAGTGGCAGCGACTGCTGCTGGGGGGGGGCCCGGGGGGGGCTCCGGCCTTGCCGCTGCCATCGCGGGGGCTAAACTCAGGAAAGTCAGCAAGGTGAGGGCAGGGGCACAGTTGGGGGGGGGGGCAATAACCTGGGAGGGGGGCTCTGCATCACCCCCTTTCTCCTGGCAGGATGAAGCGACGGGTGCGGGGGCCCCCCCTGCACCCCCCAAGGGCGAGGGTGCCCGTGGGGGGGCTGGGGGGGGGTTGATGGAGGAGATGAGTGCCATGCTGGCCCGACGGTGAGGCGGGGGGGGGCATGATGGCGGGGGTACCCCACTCTGCCCAGCAGCACTCCAAAGGTGGGGGCACCCTTGTGCCTACGCTGACACCCCCCCCCCCTCCCCCGCCCCCCTCCCCCCCAGGAGGAAAGCCACCTTGCAGGGGGACAAGCCAGCACCAAAGAAGGACGAGGATGTCACCAGTGTGAGTGCTGCCCCCCCCACCGAATACCACTTTGGGGGAGACCCCCATTGGGGGGGTGCTCCGTGTATCTCCCCTTCTCCCTGCCCCGCCCTTGTGCTCCGATCTGGTCCTGTACCCCGACACCACCCCGACCCCTCTCTCTGCCCCCGCAGGACGAGGCGGAGCCGGGCACTAGGACCTCGGGGCAGCCTGCAGGTGAGTGCGGGGACTACAACTCCCAGTGTGCCCCGCGGTCCGCCCCCGTGGCCGGGCACGCTGGGAAATGTAGTTCCGCAGGCGGGGGAGTGTTGGGGGGCTCCTTTCGGGGAAGGGGAGGAGTTTGGGGGGCCGGCCCCCCCCCTCACTCGCTGCCCTCTCCCCGCAGAGCCCGTGCGGAGGCCCTGGGAGAAGGCCAGCTCCACGCTGCCCAGGTGGGTTCGGGGTGGGCAGGGGGACTGGGGGGTGGGTTGGGGGGGCTTTGGGGTGCCAATGGAGGGGGTTCAGGGTGCTGGGGGGGGCCTCTATTACCCCCAGAGCAGGACTTGGGGGACATTTGCTGGGATGGGGGGGCAGGCAGGTTGGGGGGTACCCAAGACACAAAATGGCGGTCACTCAGGGAGGTCTGAGGGGGTCCCCAACCTATTTCTGCACCCCCAGGATGAAGTCGGCAGTCCCAGCTGCCCCCACCGACACCCCTGGCCCTGCTGATGAGCCCGACCTGGAGCGAATCAAACAGGTAGCAGGGTCGGGGGGGGGGGTGGGGTGGGGGAGGTCATGGGAGGGGTCCCCCCAAATCCCCTCACTGTGTGCCCCCCCGCCTCCAGGAGCTGCTGGAGGAGGTGCGGAGGGAGTTGCAGAAGATGAAGGAGGAGATCATCGAAGGTGGGGGGGGAGCATAGGACAAGAGGGGGGAATAGGTCATTGATAGGGTGGGGGTCAATGGGGGGGGGTAGCTGTGGGACCCCCCCGTGATGCTGCATTTCCCCCCCCGCAGCATTCGTGGTGGAGCTACGGAAGCGAAGCGCACCCTAACCCCCCCCCCAGCCCTCCCAAGATGGGCCTGGATGGGGGGGGTCCCCCCTACTTCCCCTCCCCTAGCCTCACCTCCCCCCCGCCCATTTCACACCCCCACCGCCCTGGCGGGGCCACTCTGGGCCAGACTCTCCCCCAGGCTGTGCCTTACCGGCTGGGGGGGGCCAAAGCAGCCCCCCCCCCCCACTGTGCCCCCCCTCACCGCCAGTTTGGGGACCCCTTTTTTTTAACACTTGGGGGGGCAAATGAGGGGTGCCCCCTCTTCCCCCCCGGGGGTCTTTTTTATGCCACTTTTGGGTTTTTCACTGTTTTTTTGTTTTGGTTTGGTTTTTTTGAGGGGGGGAGGTGGGGTGTCCCCTTCCCCTGCCATGAATAAATGCAGTTGTTTTTTATGTGACACCCACCCATGTCCTCATCCATGTCACCTGTGTAGGGGGGGGCCGTCACCCAACACACACCCCACCCCACCCCCCCCAGCAATGAGAGGGACAGTGGGGGCTTCACTTTGCTTTAATGGCATCTGTCACCCCCTGCTGCAGGAGAAAAGCCCCGCCCCCTCACCATAGCCCCGCCCCAAGCAGCTCCCCACCAATCGCAGCCCAGCTGTGGGGTTGTGGCCCTGCCCCCAATCTCCCCTCCTCCCGGGTACAGGGCCCCGCCCACAAAACTGGCCCCACCCCTATGAGCCCCAGGGGTTAGGCCCCGCCCCCATCCCCCCATGGTCCTGGCCCCGCCTCCATCATGTGCCCCCCACCCAAAACCCTTTGGCTCTGTCCCAAGCATCATCCCCCTCGGGCTCCGCCCCCTCGGGCTCCGCCCCTTCAGGCCCCGCCCCCAGCCCTTAGCACTGTTCCAATCCTCACTGCAAGGGTACGAGGCCCCGCCCCCAAGCAGCATGCCACTGGAAGGTCTGCCCACCACCTCTGGCTCCACCCCCAAGTTGGCAGCCAACCCGAAGGCCTGCCCCCCCTCCAGGCCACGCCCACAACCATTAGCTCCACAACCATTAGCTCCACCCCCTAGTTGCAGCCCACCCAAAAGCCCGCCCCCCACTCCAGGCCCTGCCCCCAAGTGACCCCACCTGTAGGCCTGCTGCATGCACGCCAGGCCCCACCCACCACCATTAGCTCCGCCCCCCACCGCGACGCTCCACCCACCGGCCCGCCCAGTCCAGGCCCCACCCACCCCCATCACCTCCCCCCACGGTGTGGGCAAGCTCCACCCCCTCCCCTCGGGGCCCCGCCCCCAGCGCCCTATCCCTGCCCTCTCTACCAAGCCCCGCCCCTAAAGGAAACGGCCGGCGGGAAGAGCACGAGGGGCGCTTTTAATGGCCGGGTCTCGCGGGGGCGTGTCCTGCGCCACCGCCCTCGGCGCCAGGGGCGTGGCCGCCGCCGGGCGCGGGGCTGGAAGCGGCGGGGGCGTTACCGGGGGCGTGTCCGGGGGCGTGTCCAGGCGGCAGGCGCGCCGCCATGGCGTCGAGCTCCTCCCGCAGCCGCTCCAGCCGTTCCCCCACCTCCCGTAGCGCCGCCGCCTGCTCCTCCTCCCGCCGCCGCGCCTGCCCCGTCTGCCGGGCGTACTCCAGGTAGAGGCAGAGCCCTCCCACGCCGAACACGATCGCTTCCCCTAGCAGCTCCGCTCCCAGCTCCGCCGCCGCTTCTTCGTTCAGCGGTTTGACGGCGGCGCCGCGGAAACCCATCAGCCGCATCTTGGCGCGCATCTCCACCCAGTGATACACTGCGGGGGGGGGGGGGAAGGGGAAACCGGCGGGGAGCGACGGGGCACCGCCAAAGCTCCTCCCTCCCCCCCCCCCCCTCCGGTGTCCCTCCTCCCTCCGTGTCCTCCTCCAGCCCCCCCCCCCCCCCCAGCCCCGTCACTCACGCTGAGCGGGCGGCAGGCAGATGTAGGCGCGGAAGAAGGGGCTGGCGCGCGCCCCGGCCTTGATGCGGGCCGCCAGGGGGCGGCTCAGCTGGCGCGCGCCCAGCGTCAGCAGCTTGGCCAGCGGGAACGCGCCCGCCACCATCCCCCTTCCCCGGCCGGCGGCGCGCCGCCGTGACCTCACCGCCGCGCGACCCGAGGGAGGGAAGGGGCGGGGAGAAGCAAAGGAAGGCGGTGGCGGGGAGGGGGTGGGTGGGCGTGTCCGCCCGCCCTCGGCTCCGCCCCCCCTTCGGTCTCCCGCTGCTGGGGCCCGCCCCCCCCGCCGCTGGGACACGCCCCCCCCCCCCCCCGGCTGGCCGGCTCCCACTACGCGCCAAGAGGGGTCGGGGCACCCGTGGGTGAGGCTGGAGCCCCCCCCCCGGGGCTGACAGCGGGGCACCCATCGGTAACGCTGGTGCCCTACCGGGTGACCGTGGACCTCCACGAGTCAGTCTGGAGCACCCGTGGGTGATGCTGGAGACCCCTGGGTGACACTGGAACAGCCGTGGGGGACACTGAAGACCCCGCCCGGGTGACACTGGAGCACTCGTGGGTGATGCTGAACCCCCCGGGTGATGCTGGAACCCCCTGGATGAGACTGAATCTCCCTGCATGACATCAGAGCCCACCCCGGTGACACTGGACCCCCCTGGGTGACACTGGAGTACCCGTGGGTGACACTGGACCCCACTGGGTGAAAATGGGGCACCCGTGGGTGACACTGGACCCCCTTAGGTGACACTGGAGTACCTGTGGGTGATGCTGGACCCCACTGGGTGACCCTGAAGTCCCCGTGGGTGACACTGGGGCACCTGTGGGTGATGCTGGACCCCCTTAGGTGACACTGGAGTACCTGTGGGTGACACTAGACCCCCTTGGGTGACACTGGAGTACCTGTGGGTGACACTGGACCCCCTTGGGTGACACTGGGGCACCCGTGGGTGATGCTGGACCCCACTGGGTGACTCTGAAGTCCCCGTGGGTGACACTGGGGCGCCCGTGGGTGATGCTGGTGCCCCCTTGGGTGACCCTGGCCCCCCTCCCCGGATGACCCTGGAGCCCCGGGATGTGTGGGGCAGCCTCCTGGCTACCCCCACCCGAGACGTGGGCCACGCTCCACACTACCACCAGGTCACGTTGCTCCGACTCGAGTCCCCACCCGGGTGCCCCCCCCCCCGTGCCCCCGCCCCTCCCGGGGGCGGTGCCGCCGGAGCCGGTGCCGGTGCCCCGAGGGCGTTGGAGCCCCGCGCCGAGCCGGTACCGGGGTGTCGGGGGGGGGGGGTGTCGGGGGGGGACCGGGGGGGTCCAAGGGGGGCGGGGGGCACCAGAAGGGCCCGCGGGGGCGTCGGGGTGAAGCGGTGGGGACATGGAAGCAGCGAGGGGACACGCGTGGGGAGACCCAGGACACTGCGGGGGGCAAGAGGCACCGGCATCACCGGGGGGGGGGGGTCGAGGGGGGTGTCGGGGTGAAGCGAAGGGGACATGGGGGCACTCTGAGGGGCAACAGGGAACATGCGTGGGGGACCCGGGACACTGGAGGGGGGCAAGGGGCACCGGGAGGAGGGACAAGGGACACTGGAGGGGGGGGACAAGGGACACCGAAGTGGCACCGGCAGGAGCCGGCATCACCGGGGCGGGGGGGGCAGCCGCTGCCCACCCCCCACGACGGCTGCCTTGCCCTGCATTCCCCATGCGTGTCCGCGGACCTGGGGGGCGTGCGTCACGGGGAGGGGGTCGGGGTCGGTGCCAAATGGGGTGGGGGGTCGGTGTGGGGGGTGTCCCAGTCCTGTCGCCCTCCCCAGAAAGACCCAGGAGTCCGGGCACCACCTGCAGCTCCCTGGTAACGAGCACGTCGGGGGGGGGGGGGGCACCGATAACGGGGGGGGACGACACGACACTGACATCCCTATCCCTCCCGGTGCCCCCCCCAGCACACCCCCCCCTCAGGAGCTGCTGTCGCCGTCATGGGCCACTGGGCAGTGGCCCCACCTCGGCTCAGCCGGGTCCTGCGTGGGGCAGAGGTGAGACCCCAGGACCCCCCAGTGTCACCCCTGGGGTCCCCCCACACCCTGGGACTTCCCCGCTGCTACTGCTGGGACCCCCCCAGGACCCTCTCATTGCCTCATTGGGACCCCCACCCCACCAGGACCCCCCCCCAGCTGCCACCTCCAGGATGTCCTCCCCAGGACCATGGTGTCCTATGGTGGTGTCCCTATCCTGGTCACCCATGGTGGTGGCCCCAGTTGTGGTGGCCCCATGGTGGTGGCCCAGCCATGGTGGCCCCATGGTGGTGTCCATGTGATGGTGGCCCCATAATGTTGGCCTCAGTCATGGTGGCCCCATCATGGTGGCCCCGTGGTGGCGGCCCCATGGTGGTCGCCCCAATGTGGTGACCCTGGTGGTGGTGTCCCCATGGTGGCCCCCCCCCACGGTGGCCCCGTGGTGGCCCCTTGCAGGAGGAGCGCTCAGCCCAGGCGACGCTGGCTGCCTGGCGCGAGTACCGGCATGCCTGCGAGCTGCGCCTGCGCCTCGACCCCCCGGCACCTGGTGAGTGGGGATGGGGTAGGGAAACCAGGGGGACGCCAGGGACAGCCTGACCCCCCCTGCGTCCCTCCCCAGGACCCGTCTGCAACCGCAGCTTTGACATGTACGCCTGCTGGGGGGACGCGGCCCCCAACAGCACCGTCACCGTCCCCTGCCCCTGGTACCTGCCCTGGCACCACCGAGGTAACGGCCGGGGGGTGGCACCTGCCCTGGGGGGTCCTGTGGGCGCCCCTGGGTGCCACGGAGTGATGGGACGAGGTGCTCAGTGCAGGGTGGGGTGGTGGCTCGGCGCTGCGGACCTGACGGGCGGTGGGTGACAGACGAGACGGGGCGGCCCTGGCGGGACCATTCGCAGTGCGAGGACCTGGGGCAGGAGCAGCTGCTGCAGGTGGGGGCCCGGGTGCTGTGCCGTGCCACGCTGCGGGCTGCGGTGCCGGGGGGTGCCATGCTGGGAGATGCCATGCTGGGATGTGTCATGCTGCCGTGGCATGCTGTGCTGTGCTGCGCCGTGCCGTGTAGCGTGCTGCTCTGCTGTGCATCGTGCTGTGCTGTGCTGCGCACCATGCCGTCCACCGTGCCGCTCTGCTGTGCCATGATGTGCCATCCTGTCCCCGGTGCCGTGCTGTGCCATACACCATGCTGTGCACCGTGCCACTCTGCAGAGCATCGTGCCGTGCTGTGCCATGCCGTGCTGCGTCCCATGCCATGCTGTGCCACACTGTGCGCTGGGCCACGCTGTGCCGTGCCATGCACCGTGCTGTGCCCCATGCTGTGCCGCGTGCCGTGCCCTGTGCCATGCCACACTGTGTTGTGCACCATGCCACGCTGTGCTTCACTGTGCTGTGTTGTGCACCGTGCCATGCCCCCTGCAGTTCCTTGCGCCATGCTGCGCTGCGCTGTGCCCCATGCTGTGCTGTGCCGTGCCCTGTGTTGTGTCATGCCCCTTGTCCCATGCTGTGCTGGGCCACGGGCCGGAGGCTGCACTGCGCCAGGCTGACATGTGCCGTACCCCATGTAGTGCTGTGCCGTGCACCGTCGGGCTGCGCTGCAGCGTGTGCTGTGCCGGGAGCTGCTGGGCTGCACCGGGTTGCGCTGTGCCGTGACACACACTGGGCTGCGCTGTGCCATGCCATGTTGCGCTGTGGCATGCTGTGCTGTGCATTTTGCTGTGCGTGTTGCACCATGCTGCACCGTGCCGTGCCTCTTTGCACCATGCCGTGCTGTGCTGTGTGGCACCGTGCCATGCCGCGCCATACACTGTGATGCATTTTGCTGTGTTGTACCATGCCGTGTTGTGACAACGCACTGTGCTGCACCACGCCATGCCATGTTCCACCATACCATGTTGTGTTTCACCATGCCGTGCTGTGACATTCACCATGCCACACCATGCCCTGTTCCACCTCCTGGTGCCGTGCCACATCCCTGTCCCGGGTGACTCTTGACCCTGTCCCTGCAGCGGCAGGCCTGGCTGCTGGAGCAGTTCCGCCTCCTCTACACCGTGGGCTACTCCCTCTCCCTCATCGCCCTCCTCCTGGCACTGCTGCTGCTTCTGCTCTTCAGGTACCTGCACCGGGGCACCCTTGGGTGCTCGGGGGGCACCCATGGGTGCTGGCACCCATGGGTGCTGCCACCCACTGCCCCTCGTCCCCGCAGGCGCCTGCGTTGCACCCGCAACTTCATCCACGCCAACCTCTTCCTCTCCTTCGTGCTGCGGGCGGGTGCCATCCTGACACGGGATGCGCTGCTCCAACGCCGCCTGCGCCCTGGTCCTGGGCACCCCCTGCAGCTGCTGGGCCAGCAGGTGGGCACCCATGGCGGATGGGGGGCACCCATGGCAGGGGGTATCCACGGGTGGGGCACCTACGGAGGTGGTACTCCCATCGGGGAGCACCCATGGAGGGGAACACCCATGGTGGGGGTACCCAAGGGTGGGGGGCACCCATGGGTGGGGGATGGTGGGCTGCGCTGGGATGGGGGACCCAAGGGTGGGGGCTGTTCCCATCATGATGCTGGTGCCACCACGATGCTGGTGCCACCATGGTGCTGGTGCCACCACGATGCTGGTCTAACATGATGCTGGTGCCACCCTGATGCTGGTCCCTCCCTGGTGCTGGTGTCCCGGTGGCGGTGTGGGCGTCCCCACGGCAGGCAGTGGCAGGGTGCCGGCTGGCCCAGGCTCTCACCCAGTACTGTGTGGGGGCTAACTACGGGTGGCTGCTGGCCGAGGGACTCTTCCTCCACAAGCTCCTGGTGCTGGCAGCCTTCTCTGGCGAGCGCTGCCTCCCTGCCTTCCTCCTCCTCGGCTGGGGTGAGCCCATCCCCATGTCCCCCCTGTGTCCCCACATGCCTCCGCATTCCCTCCCCAACCTTGTGCCCATCCCTCCAGGAGCTCCCGTGCTCTTCGTGGTACCATGGGTGGTGGTGAGGTACCTCTATGAGAACGAGGGGTGAGGCTGCCGGACAACCCCCCCCTTCCCATTTTGTCACACCCTGGGGACACTCTGATGTCCCCAGCAGGGGACCCAGGCTTCTGGCTGAGTGCTCCCCCGAACTCCGGCAGGTGCTGGGAGAGGAACGAGAAGGCGGCAGTATGGTGGATCATCCGCTGTCCCATCCTGATGGCCGTGGTGGTGGGTGACACAGCGCGGCAGTGGCCATCCTGGGGCAGTGTCCCCACTGCAGGGGTGTCAGTGCCAGTGTCTCCATCCCCAGGTGAACTTTGTGGTGTTTGTGCGCATCGTCCGCATCTTGGTGGCCAAAGTCCGGGCTCATCAGGTGTCCCGTGGGGACACCAGGGTCAGGTGGGTACATGGGGACCTTGGGGTGTGTGTGTGTGGGGGGACGTGGGGACACTGGGGATGGGCATGGGGATGCCAATGACACTGGGACACTGGGGTGTGTGTGGGGACACGCATTGCACACCCCATCCCTGTCCCCATCTTGTCCCCATGCTGCTGTGCAAAGTCCTTGTGCCCATCCCGGCTCTGTGCACGTCCCCACGTGTGCCCCATCCCTGCAATGTCCCCAAGGACGTCCCTGAGTGTGTCCCCACCCCTGTCATGTCCCCAATTGTGTCCCCATGCCTGTCATGTCCCCAACCATGTCCCCATTCCTGTGACATCCCCAATTGTGTCCCCATTCCTGTGACATCCCCAAGTGTGTCCTTATGCATGTCCCCATCCCTGTAATGCCACCAAACGTGTCCCTGAGGGTGTCCCCATCACTTCCCGAGGGGGTCCCCGGGGGGTGTCCCTGTCCCCAGGGGTGTCCCCAAGGGGGTCCCCATCCCTCTCTGGGGGGTGTCCCTGTCCCCAGGGCTGTCCCCGAGGGGGTCCCCATCCCTCCCCAAGGGGGTCCCTGGGGGGTGTCCCTGTCCCCAGGGGTGTATCTGTGCGTGTCCCAAAGTGTGTCCCCGGCTGTGCCCGAGCGTGTCTCCCCACCCCCCCCCAGGCTGGCCAGGTCGACACTGACGCTGATCCCGCTGCTGGGGGTGCATGAGGTGGCCTTCGCTTTGGTGGGAGAGGGGCAGGCGGGTGGCACTCTGCGCCTGGTGAGGCTTTGCCTGCAGCTACTGCTCTCCTCCTCCCAGGTGCGGGGGGGGGGCAACGGGGAGGGGGGGGGCACGGGCATGGGGGAGTGTGCAATGGGGGCTACAATGGGGAGGTGCAATGGAGGAGGCTTGGGGGGGCAATGGAAGGGACAATGGGATAGAGGCTGCAACGGGCTGGTAAAATGGGGGGGTCATGGCGGGGGTACAATGGGGGTGTGCAATTGGGGGGGCTGTAATGTGGTGGGGGGTGCAATGAAGGGGTTAAAATAGGAGGCTGTAATAGGCTGGCCCCATGGGAGGACTGCAATGGGCAGGGGGGCTGCAGGAGGTGGGGGCTGCAATGGGGTGCAGGGGATGGGTGCTCGGGGGGGGGGGTGGGTGCTCAGGTGGAGGGGGTGCACATACCTTTGCGTGTGACCATGTGCACCCACCTGTCTGGGTGCACCCCCACGCCGGGGTGCCCCTCCCACCTCGTCCCCAGGGCCTCATTGTCAGCGTCCTCTACTGCTTCGTCAACAAGGAGGTGCGTCAGGGCACGTCGTGACACGGGGCGGGGGGGGGGGAAGGGGGCATGTCGTGACGTGGCGTGTCATGTCGCGACATGTCCCGGTGCCCGCAGGTGCAGGCGGAGGTGCGACGCGGCTGGCAGCGGTGCCGCTTGGGTGCCCCATGCCCCCCCGGGCCCCCCCGGACCCCCCCACGTGGCACCCGTCGCTACGTGGCAGTGGGGGGGCAGCACCCAGCACCCCCCCATCCCGGGGGGCACCCGATTGCTGAGAGCTGCTGCTGAGGCGGGGGTGGCACCTTTGGGTGCTGGGGGGGGGGTCCCAAGACCTTGGGATGCTGAAGGGGTGTCCCAAAAGGCTTTGGGTGCTGGGGGGGAATCAGGGGGAGCTTGGGGGGTCCCCCGACACATTGGGGTGATGAAGGGGGTCCCCAATGCCTTGGGTGCTGGGGGGGGGGCGGGTCAGGGGGTCTTGGGGGGGTTCCTTGACACCTTGGGTTGCTGGGGGGGGGGGTGTATCGTAGGGGCGTCCGAGCTGTGGGGACCCTGGCGTCCCCAGCTTTGTACCCTAAAGAAAGACGTGACACCCACCAGTGGCTCCTGTGAAATCTCTTGGGGGTGTCACTGGGGGGCACTGGTGGCTGGGGTGGGTGGCACTGGGTGCTACTGGGGCTGTCACAGGTTTCCAGGGCTGGATGTCACTGGGGAGGGTCATTGATGGTGTCACTGGTAACTGGCTTGGGGGGGTCATTGCCGGTGTCAGTGGGTGACCAGGGGTGTGTGGGAGTCACTGGGGGGGGGGGGGGGGAGTACTGGTGTGTCACTGGGTGATGGGATGGTGACACTGGGAGACCGGGGTGGGGGGTGACTGGGGGCGGGGAGGGGAGATCACCGTCCCCCCCAGACCCCCTCCACGCGTGGACTACCCCTCCTGGCGCACCCGTTGCTCAAGCGCGGGGTTACCGGGCAGCACGGCGGCGGACTACAACTCCCAGCATCCCCAGCGGCGCATGCGCGGAGGCTTCGCGCCCACCACCGGCGGACTACATCTCCCAGTGTCCCTCTCGCGGCGCATGCGCGGAGAGCGGCGGGTGAGCGCATGCGCGGGGCACCCCGGAAGCGGCGCGGAGAAGGCGGAGCGGCCGCGCCCGGCACCTGCCCGGTGAGCGGGGGAGGGGCGGTGGCACCGGGCGGGGCCCGGGCCACGGACGGGGTGGGGGGGCGGGCGTGGGCGTGGGCGGGCGGTGCCCCGGGGCGTGGCGGCGCCCTGCGGGCCGGTGGCGGAGTCCCGGGCCCGTGCTCGGTAACGACCGCTGGGCCGCCGGGCCGGGGCCCGGTGTGGGGGTGGTCACACGGGGGGACCGGCGTCTCCCACTCGTGACACAGCCGGGGGGGGGGGGGGCACGGGGCCGTGCCCGCGGCACACCGGGGGTCAGGCGTGTCCCACCCCTGACACCGTGGTGGGGACACACACACACACACACACACCCCCCCGGTCCGCGCCCGTGCGACACCGGGGCCGCGCGTGCCCCTGGCTTTTGCCCTCGGGGGCGGGGCTGCCTTCGCCTGGCGCGAGAACGAGGGCGCGCCCCTGTGTCGCGCGCGGGGACACGCGTGTCCCAGCGTCGCGCGAGGTGGGGGGCCGGGGGGCGGGCGTGTCCCCGTGTCACACCTGGGGCGGGGACAGGCCCGGCCTCGCGTCACCCACGAGGGTCATCGGCTCCCCTCCCCCCGCAGAGGTGTGGGGGGCGCGCGGGACACCCTCCCCCCCCCCCCCCCCCCGGCCCACGCGGGACCGTGTCCGCGCCCCTCCCGTCCCCGCGGCCCAAGGGAGGGCGGGGACATCCGACCACGCCCCCCTCTCCTCGCCGGCCACGCCCCCCGCCGGCCACGCCCCTGGCGCTCTGCGCTGCCGCCGTCCATATATGGGCATGGCCCGAACGCGGCTCCCTGATTGGCCGCCACCTCGCGCGCAGGGCCTGTCAACAAACGGCTGCAGCCGCCGGTCGTTAAAAGGGTGGGGGCGGACGGGCCCCACTTCCTCGGGTGCCGCGGCCGCTTTAAGGGCCGGGCCCGCCCCCCTGCGGACCGCGCCGGGACGGAGCCGGTGAGGGGGCGGGGCCTTCTGGGCCGGCTGCGCGAGTGGGCGGGACCTGTGAGTATGCAAATGGAGCGGGACGTGGGGGGTGAGTGGCGAGGGGGAGGAGCCGGGGGCGGGGCACAGCCCGGGCACCGCCCCCAGGGCCCACCCCAGTGACCCCAGTACGACCTAGTAATGGTACTGGGAACGGCGCAGGAATGGCTCCGTTAACCTCCCCCAGCTCCGTGTTTGTCCTGCCAGCCCCATAGTGTCCCCAAAAGCCCCATACTGGCCCCATACCGGCCCCACCAGTCCCATACTGGCCCCATACTGGCCCCACCAGTCCCATACTGGGCCTGCCAGCCCCATGCTGTCCCCACCATCTCCACCAGCCCCATACTGGCTCCACCAGCCCCACATTATCCCCACCAGCCCCATACTGGGCCTGCCAGCCCCATACTATCCCCAGAAGCCCCATACTGGCCCCATACTTGCCCCCACCAACCCCACACTGGGCCTGCCAGCCCCATGCTGTCCTCACCATCCCCACCCCATCCCCACCAGCCCCATTAACACCCCTTTCTCTCGTGGCAGGCTTGGGCACGGGCGCTGGCAGCCCACGACGTCGGCAACGTCGGCATCGTCGGCAGTGCCATGCTGCCCTGATGGAGCCCAACGCCTTCCCCCAGCTGCAGCTCTGGTGCCCGCGGCCCTTCGGCACTTACTCCCAGAACAAACCATGCCCCGGCCCTGGCTCCACCAAGAAACCCTTCTCCTGCCGTCCCACCGAGGAGCCTGCTGGAGCCCAGGCCCCCTCCGAAAACACGCCGCCGGCTCCTGCCGATGCTGCACCGGCTCCTCCAGCATCGGCAGAGGAAGGACGGGTGCTGCTGGACACGTGGTATGTCATCAAACCGGGCAACACCAAGGAGAAGGTGGCTTTCTTTGTGGCACACCAGTGTGGTGGTGGCAGCGGTGGTGGTGGCAGCGGCGGCCGCGCCAGCACCATGAAGGTAAAAGGCAACTGGGGCAGCGATAGCTCCAAAGCCAAGCGGCGCCGGCGCTGCCATGACCCCACTAAGAGCAAGCCAAGCCCAGCATGGGCTACTGGCAGCAAGGACGCAGCTTGCCCGTGTCCCAGCGAGCCTTCCGCCGCTGCCAGTGAAGCCCCTGACTTGCTGTCAGTGGCGGAGATGGTGGCGTTGGTGGAGCAGAGGGCGGCGCTGGCGTTGCAGAGCTTCCCCCGACCCTGCGGCGCTCCTGCCGCCCCAGTTGTCTTCGTGGAGGCAGCCAGCGGTGAAACCAAAGCACCGAGTGGCTCTGATTGCAGCCGGGTGGCAGAAGCTGTTGCCCACTTTGAGTCACGGCAGCGGGAGCACGGTGGCACCCGACCCAATGGGTTGTGCCGCCCGGGTGCTGAATGTGCCGCAGCAGCGGCAGCATCATCGACACCGGGTCCCGGTGAGGTGCGTATCGCCTTCCGCATCTCCAGCGGCCGTGAGCCCCGTGCTGGAGCCGCCGCAGCCGAGTCGGGTGCTGTCGGGCGTCCCAATTGTGTTTTTATGAGCTGCGGGACGGCGAGTGGTGGTGGTAATGCCAGTGGTCGTGCCAAGGACAAGATCACCTGTGACCTTTACCAGCTGATCAGCCCGTCCCGCGATGTGCTGCCCAACAATGTGGAGTTCCTCCTGGCCACTGCTGGTCCCAAGGGGGACGGGGACGGCCCTGACATGGACATAGGGTGCAGCGAGGGGTCGGCGACCGCTGTCAAGCCGGAGATGGGTGAAGGAACTGGTGAGGGCGCGTCGGCATCGGCGAGGGATTGCGCCTCCGGCTTCCATGTGGATGTGGTGGTGACGGGGGTGGTGGACCAATGCGTCTTCTTTGGCAAGGACAGCACCAAGAAGATGAAGGAGGAGACAGTGCGGCTGCCGCCAGCGGCGCAGGAGGACCCGCCGCCAGGGCAGCTCTTCCTCCTGCCCGTCCCTGAGGAGACACCGGCGGTGGAGGACACGGAGGCCAGCGAGGAGCCGTCAGCTGTCCCCGACCCCTCGCTTTGCCGGTTGTACCGTCACGTCTCCCACGACTTTTTGGAGATCCGCTTCAAGATCCAGCGGCTGCTGGAGCCCCGGCAGTACATGCTTCTGCTGCCAGAGCACGTCATGGTGAAGATCTTCAGCTACCTGCCTACTCAAGCGCTGGCCGCCCTCAAGTGCTCCTGTCACTACTTCAAGTCCATCATTGAGACCTTCGGGGTGCAGGCCACTGATTCCCGCTGGAACCGCGACCCCCTCTACCGCGATGACCCCTGCAAGCAGTGCAAGAAGCATTATGAGAAGGGGGACGTATCCCTGTGCCGATGGCATCCCAAGCCCTACCACCACGACCTGCCTTACGGCCGATCCTACTGGATGTGCTGCCGGAGACCCGATAAGGAAGCGCCTGGTTGCAGGGTGGGCTTGCACGATAACAACTGGGTACACCCAGCCACCCGGCGCGATGATGGCAGGTGAAGGGACAAGCGCCGGCAGGGACGGTGGTGGCGGATGTGGGGACATAGAGGGGGGTGTCTGGCCGTGGCGGTTGCTGGAAAGGGCGAAGGAGAAGGTGGAAAAAAAAAAAAAATCGTCAAACCCCAAGACTTGAAGGAAAAAAAGAAAAAAAAAGGCACCAAGCGGAGGGGGTGGAGAGAGAGGGGGTGGCAGCAGTGGCGGCGGTGGGTGGCCCCACGGAGGGTGATGGCTCCACGGAGGGTGATGGCTCTGGGGAAGGTCATGACCACGTGGAGGGTGCTGGCCCCATGGTGATGACGCCAGCTGGGCTGATGTCCCCGTGGAGGGCGAAAGCCCTGTGGCCGTGACCCCATGTGGGCTGATGGCCCTGAGGAGGGTGGTGGCCCTGTGGAGGATGACGGTGCCGTCTGGGGCGATGGCACTGTGG
Organism: Necrosyrtes monachus; assembly: GCA_037953605.1. Lineage (NCBI taxonomy): Eukaryota > Metazoa > Chordata > Aves > Accipitriformes > Accipitridae > Necrosyrtes > Necrosyrtes monachus. The sequence goes on along the minus strand of JAZGTQ010000157.1, from coordinate 806,381 downwards.
AGAGTGATGGCCCCGTGGAAGATGACATCAGCCCCATGGAGGGTGACGTCCCCATCCCGGGTGACCTGCCGGTACAGGGCGACATCCACATTCGCGGTGATGTCCCCATCCAGGGTCACGCCTCTGGGCTGGTGTCCTGGTCCGAGGTGAACATCCCCGCCCGGAGCGATGCCCCCACCCCAGGTGACATCTGTCGTGACATCACACGTTGAGAGTGACGTCTCAACCGTGGCGCCGCCGCCGCGGCGGCGGCGCTGCCCGTGCGCGCAGGGGTAGCGCGCATGCGCCGTCGCGCTCCACCCAGAGCCCGCCGTTCGGGGAGAGGGCTGGGCCTAGCGCGCGAGCCCTGCCCCGCGCCCTATCAGCGGCGTCCCCGTCGCCTGGCTACCCTCCACGGCCCCGCCCCCATGGAGGCCACGCCCCTTACGGAGGAGGCCACGCCCCCGCGCCATGCGGAAGGGCCCCGGTGGCTCCCGCCGGGCCCGGGCCGCGGGTTCGGGGCCCGGGCCCGGCCCGGTGGCGGTGCCGGTCCCGCTGCCGGGTCCCGGGCTCTGCCCGCGGTCGCGCCGCTGTCCCCGACCGTTGCTGCCGCTCCTGGCGCTGGCGGCTGCCGCCGCCGCCCTCCTCTACGTTGCATGGCCCGGCGGGGAACGGGGCACTGGCCCGGTGAGCGGGGGGGAGGGGGGAGGAGCGGGGAGGTCCCGATGGGTCTCGGGGAGGGGGGCGGGTCCCGGGGAGGGGATGCCCAGCATTTCCACGCTATCCCCGGGAGCCCCCAGACCCCATGGAGACCCCCCGGCCTCCCCCAGCCCCTCTGAGGACACCCCCCTCCCCCCCCAAATCCCCTGGGGTCCCCCAGACTCGGTCGCGGTGGCGCCCAATGGGTCCCGGGGCACCCAGACCTCCCCCCCAGGGCCCTCACCCTCCTCCGAGCCCCCCAGGGCACCCTAGAGCCCATCATGGGGCCGCGCAATGCATCTATGGGCCCCTCAGACCCTTCCAGGGACCCCCAACATCCCCAAGGACTTATAGAGCCCTCCCCAGGGCCCCTCAGACCCCCGGGGGGGCTCCCAGCCCCCCTCAGGGCCCCCAGACATCCCACAGGGTCCTTAGCCCTCTCCCTCAGCCCCCCAGACCCCATCATGGGGGCACCCCAGACCTCTCCAGGGCCACCCAGACACCCCCCCTGGAGCCCCACAACATCCCCTAGCCCCCCTGCCCCCCTCGCCCCAGGGTACCAAACTTCCTAAGGCCCCCCCAGACCCCATCATGAGGGGCCCCTAGACGCCTCCAGGGAACCCCAACCCCCCCCTCCACCCCCCCCCCCCCAAACACTGACACAGCCACCCCCAGCCCCCCCCCGGTCCCCCCTCGGAGCAGGCTCTACGGGCGCTGCTGGGGCAGCTGGATCCCACCCGCCTGCGGGACACCTTCCTGCGGCCCCTCCTGCGAGAACGGGTGCCAGGGGGGCCTGGGAGCCGCGCTGCCCGCCAGGTAAGACACCCCCCCCCCACACTGCACCCACCCTGCGATGCTGCCATGCATCTCACCGGTGTCCCCATCCCCGCAGCACATCATGGGGTGCTTGGGTGCCCTGGGGGCTGCCTGGCACCTGGAGCTTGACGCCTTCGAAGCGGTGACTCCCCGGGGACCAGTGACCTTCACCAACGTGGTGGCCACGGTCGCCCCCGCTGCCCCCCGCCGCCTGGTCCTCGCCTGTCACTACGACACAAAGATCTTGCCCCCTGGTCCCAGCCAGCAGCTCTTTTTGGGGGCCACCGATTCGGCCGTGCCCTGCGCCATCCTCCTGGAGCTGGCAGCTGCCCTTGACCGGCCCCTGCGACGTGCCAAGGACAGGGTGGGTGACGGGTGGTCCAAAGGCCTGGACTGCCCCCCCCCCCCAGGATGCCTGGGTCCCCCCCAGACATCTGGCTCCCTCCTAACCCCCCCCCCAGAGGACACCCAGGTCCATCCTGTGACCCCCCAGGATACCTGGGTCCCTCCTGCCCCCCCCCCCAGGACACCTGGGGTTCCCCCCCCCTCGGGACACCTGGGTGTCCCCCCCAGATGCCTGGGTCCCCCCCCCCCGCTGGACGCCCGGATCCCAGCAGGGCGCAGAAGTGACGCTGCAGCTGCTGTTCCTGGATGGGGAAGAAGCTTTTGGGGACTGGAGCGTCACTGACTCCCTCTATGGTGCCCGGCACCTGGCGGCACGTATGGCTGCCACCCCCCACGGGCCACACGGCACCCAGATCACCACCATGGTGAGTGGCATCAAGCCCCACAGTGGTTTGAGGGCGGTCTGGTGGCACCTGAGGGTGGCGGCACCGTGCTGGGGTGGTCTGTTGGCTGTGACCCAGCTGGGATGGTCCCATGGCATCCAAGGATGATGGCCACGGGTGGTGGGGTTGATCTGAGGGCACTGGAGTGTGGTGACATGGCATTGGCCCAGCTGGGACGGTCCCTGCCACTGCCGTGACCCAACTGGAATGGTCTGGGGGCCCTCAAGGGTGGTGGCATGGCGTTGGCCCAGCTGGGACAGTCCCACGGCATCTGACCGGTGGCACTGTGGTGTCCCTGTGCCTGTGCTGGTGTCCCCATGGCCATGATGGTGTCCCCAGAGCCTGCTGGTGCTGCTGGACCTGCTGGGCGCCCGTCACCCTGCCATCCACAGCCACTTCCCCCGCACCCACCACTGGTTCCTGCGCCTCGTCGCCATCGGTGGGACTCGGGGAGGGGGACAGAGGGGCGGGGACAAGGGGATGGGATGGGGACAAGGGAATGGGATGGGGACAGGGCTGGGGATGGGATAGGACATGGGGACACGGATGAGGACAGGGCACGGGTGGGACACAGGGATGGGGACACGGATGAGGGACGAGGTGGGACACAGGGTTGGGACAGGGATAGAAATAGGGACGGGATGGGGACAAGGGGCTGCGATGGGGACAGAGGGGAGGAGGCTGGGGGTCTCACAGAAGGTTCTGCCCCGCCACGTTCTCCCCATGTCCCTGGTGCAGAGCAGCGCCTGCGGCGGCTGGGGCTGCTGCACGTCCTCCCGCAGGACCAGCCCTTCTTCCGCCTCAGCCCGGCCCCAGGACCTGTCGAGGATGACCACGTCCCCTTCCTCCAGCGAGGTGACGTCCCCACCTCTCCCCTGTCCCCTGGGGCGCATTGTCCTCCTGTGCCCCGGCATGCACCATCCCCGTGTCCCCATGCTGCGTGGCCAGGGCAAGGAGCAGGGTGGGCAGCTGGGGTCCCGCGGGCTGATATCCCGGGGGACGTGCCCTCCCACTGTGTCCCACCCGTGTCCCTGCAGGTGTCCCCGTGCTGCACCTTATCCCCACGCCCTTCCCACGTGTATGGCACACGCTTGAGGACACCGAGGACAACCTGCACCCCCCCACCATGGAAGCCCTGTGCAAGATCCTGGTTGCCTTCGTGGCCGAGTTCCTGCAGTTCTGAGCCCCGCTGTTACCCGTCACTCCCAGCCTGCACCCGCTGGGGACTCTGGGCTGTGCTGGGAGCCATCAGTAAAGTGCTTGGTGACCAGCGCTGTGTCCTGTGCCGTCACCTGCCGCGGGGACAGCTGTGGGGCCAGGGACACGTGATGCATGGGGACATACGGAGACACATAATAGAGAGCCCAGGGAGCACTATTAGGATGATGGGGGGGGGTCCCAGGGAGGTGTATTCGGGTCCTTAGGGACCCCCAGGAGCACTACTCCGGCCACAGGGGAATCAACCGTAGTAGTGCCTGGGTCCCTCCGGGGAGCTGGGGGGAGCAGCTGGGGCCCTCGGCCTCCACTCCCCCTGCCCCAGAGGAGCCCAAGATCCTAATTCCTCCAAAAAAGAAAAAAAAAGAACAACAAAAAAAAACAACCCCCCATTTTATTGCTTGTACCGTACAAATATGAGGGCAGGTGAGAGCTGCCAGCTGGCTGCTGCGCCCGGGATGCCGGGCCACTGCCACCTTGTTGAGGGGGTCTCATCCCCCCGCCCAGCTCCGGTATATTTAAATTAATTCAACTGAATTCGGGCAACTAGGAACCAAGAAAGAAACAGCAACTTTTCTCAGTTCCTCCCTGTGGGGAAGCGGTACCAGGCACCAAATTCCTACCTCCAGACTGCGGCCCTGGTGTCAGCTGCACCAGGAGACGCCGGGTGGCAAGTCCAGCTTGTCACTGGCCCGGCTTGTTGGTGCGGGCACTGTGGTGAAGGTGATGCTCCCCAACCGCCAGGTCCCACTGGCGCTGTGCCGTGCCGGCGGGGTCTGGAGCCAACAGCCCCAGTGACAGTGGCCTCTACAGAAAGGCATCCACGGAGCGTCTGTCGGGTGTGGATCAATGGTGCATGCCAGAATAAACCCAGTCCCAACACTGGCAGCCAGGGTTGCCAAGCTGCCGGTGCGGTGGCAAAAAGCCCTGTCCCCCTGCAACACCTCTGGCGACGCCATCATCCACTGAGGATGCTGGAGGATGTGGCCGGTGTCACTGAGCCTGGCATCACTATGGCTCCTGGCTTTAAGGCACCGGAGAAGCCAAACTATAGCTTTTAGGATCACATTTTCCTTAGGGCCATGCTGGCCGGCCACAGGGTCGAGGCACTCCCCTCTGCCAAGGCGCCGATCCAGGGATACTGTTGGTTTTCGGTCACTGCAGGTTCAGTTCAAAGCAGAGGTGGGAGGATTTGAGGGGCTAAGACATGCACCCCATAGTCTCGGGGGGGGAGTCCTGCCCTATTGTTCCCCCCTCCTCCGGGCAGCCAGCATTGGATCCCGGCCATGGTTTTTTTTTTTCCCCTCCCTACTGCTGTCAAAACGGCTTCTCCCCAACTGGGAGCCGTGGGTTTTACTGGGTGGAGGGCTGGCTGAGCTTTGGGGGGGTCAAGGCCACAGTTGTGGGGAAGTGGGGGTTGGTTTAAAAAGCTGCGAGCACTTCTAGGAGTTTAAAAAATAAAAATAATAATAATAAAAATCAAAGCAGTCCTAGGCTAGGGGCAGGAGGCATGGCTTGGTGTCAGTGGGAGCCATGGAGCAAGAGCACTTTGTAGGGGTATGGCTTCTGAAAGGTGCTGCGGCACAACGCTGGTGAGCCGCAGCTTCCCGCCCCCCTTCTGCCAGGCACGGAAGAAAAATCCCCCCCGCCGTGAGTGAACCCCCAAACCCTCCTCCTCGGAGGCTGAATCCCGCTGCTACCGGTTACTCCCGTATGCTGGCAGAGTAGGAGAACTGGGGGAAGTGTGTCCGCTGGTCATTCTCCAGGGAGCCCATGTTGTCATCTGCAAAGCCAGGGACAGAGAAGGGTTTGAGGGTGAGGGACAGGCTGATGAAACCTCCCTGGTGTCTTCACAAGTTTCCCTGCTCCCTCCCATGGCAGTGATGCCACCAAAGCTGCCCAAGACCTCTCCAAGGCAGCGAGAGGGACCCTGAGCTTTCATAGAGGTGTGACAGCTATGCCACCAGCCCCTCAGGTGACACCCACCACCATGATGGTGACAGGAAAATGAGGTTGCATGAGAGGAAGGTGTATGGGTGACAAAGGGGGTTCCCATTTCTGGGCAGCACTGGCACTCACAGCGATCCGGTGGGGTGATGGTGATGGATTGGGCGGTGAACTCGTCATCGAAATACCGTGTGTCGATCTCAGACGTCACTTGGGGCTTGAAGGGCGGGATGAGCTGATGGAGAACAGGAGAAATTTGCTCGCCAGCAGTGTGCCAAGTGCCTGCCTGCCCCTTCACCCCCTCAAAGCACTCCCTTCCCTTCCTACCTTCTTCTGAACCACATCCTGCCAGTTGATGGGGGCGAAGAAGCGATGCTCCATCACCTCCTTGGCATCGCTGGGACCTCCGCCGAGCCTGCACACACAGAGAGGCATGTCCAGAACCGCCAGCAGTGCTGCGGTTCCACCCGTCCATCCCCAGCGGGCCCTCACCTCTGTTTGGGATCCTTCTTGAGCAGCCCGGCCAGCAAGGATTTGGCCTCGGGGCTGAGGGTACGAGGGAAGCGAATCTCCTCCATGAGGATCAGCTCGAAGAGACGTTCGTGGTCCTGGTTGTAGAAGGGGAGGCGACCGCACATCATCTCATACATGACGACCCCCAGACCCCACCAGTCCACGGCACGGCCATAATCGTTGTCCTCCAGGACCTACATGAGGGAATACGGAGAGGATGGTGTTGACGAGGCCAAAGAACCAGGCAGCAACACAAGGAGGGAGAAGGGAAATCCATTCTAGATACAACCCCTCCTGCAACCCAAGTGTTTGGAAAAAGCCCCCACTGAACCACTGCCATCTTGGACTTTGGGAATAGCCTCCACAGAAAAACCTCTTTGGCACAAGAGTTTCAAGGAAAACCTGGCTGTGGCAATGCTTTAAGTACCTCCGGAGCCAGGTACTCGGGAGTGCCACAGAAAGTCTTCATGGTGGCTCCATCCGTGATGCCTTCCTTGCAGAGCCCAAAGTCGGTGATTTTGATGTGGCCGTCTTTGTCCAGCATGAGGTTCTCCAGCTGAAAAAAAGCAGACAGGTGGGAGAAAAGGTTTGGAGCTGAGCGAAGTCAGGAGTATGGGAGTGGGACGCTGCTCCCCAAAAGGCTCCATCAGACGGTTGGGGTCTCAATCCATCACTGCTGCATGACGGGGATGAGGATGACACCTCCCCACAGGGCCAGTTCACGCTCTCTTCTGCTGAACCTGAGCTCCCACCCTCCCTCCTCCAACAATGTGTGTGAAAACATCCCCAGCCCCAGGTGGACAGCAGCTCTTCGACACCTACAACAAGCGAGAGTGGAGAAAGGGCTCGCGTCAACTGAGTGCAATGCTCTGCTGGCTGAAACCTTTCGAGGCCCCTCAGGGTGATTTTTAGGAGAGCTGGGAGCGACTCCACACCCCCAAACACCAGCCCAGGAAGATGAAAATTGCGCTGGCGCTAAGACGGGACGAAGACACTGCTTATGGATGCCACTGTCGCCAGGTTAGTACCTTAATGTCCCTGTACACCACGTCCCGGGAGTGCAGGTACTCCAGCGCAGAGACTATTTCTGCACCGTAGAAACGGGCTCGGTCTTCCGTGAAGACGCGTTCTCTCGAGAGGTGGAAAAACAGCTTAAGAAAAAAAAAAAACAAAACCAAAAAAACCCCACCAGCTGATCAAAAAGTGCTTAAAAAAACCCACTGAAACCCGCGTTAATCGCTCTCAGCACGCAGCTAATACGGTCATATGTGTCCTAAGCTCCTCGCGTCGAGCAATCAAAATATTGACAGCCTTCACTCTGCCGGCACAGGCTGGGGGGAAAACGCTGCCGTGCATTGCCTGCGAGAGGGGCCGTGCCATTGGCTGTGTTCACCCTTGCAAGGAAAGTGTGTCGGGGTGGAGAAACAAAGCTGGACACCAGCACAGGGTGGAAGATAACAGAGCCAGTGACAGCTGGAGGTGCTGCGGTTCCACAGCTCCCTGGGTGATGAGGAAGAGGGCCCTGGGGGCCCTGGACAGTTGTTTCATGCATGCAACGGCCTTGCTGCAATATCAAGCGCGAGACAGGCGAGCGAAGAGCCAGGAAAGCTTGGGCGAGAGGAAAGCCACGTGCTCTACCTCCCGAAACATGTGCTGAGGGGAGGTTGTGGAATAAATTATCCACCAATGAGCTGAAAACAGCGATTTGACATGCGGACAAGATCCTTCCAAGCCCTGAGGAGAGCATTGGGTCTTAAGCTCCCACCTCTCCACCGTTGGCGTACTCCATGACAAAGCACAGCCGGTCGTTTGTCTGAAAGGCGTATTTCAGCGCCTGCAAGAGGGGGAAAAAAAGGTCTTAGAGAAGCTGTGGGGCTCCACGCTTCCAGAGAAGGTAGTAAGGGGAAGGGAACAGTTATTCTGGGGCGTGCTGGGCATCCCAGCGTGCTGCCCCTTTGCTCCCTCACTACCACCAGCTGTACTTACAGTAAGGAAGGGGTGCCTGGTGTTCTGCAGTACCCGGCTCTCCGTAACAGTGTGCGCCACCTCATCCTGCAAAGGAAGGAGAAATTAAGTGCCATTTATCCCCCATTGTTTCTGAAAAATCAGATTTTTCATGGCTGCCAACTATTCCCAGAAAAAAATCCAGGGATGGGAGCTCCAAGCGCCAACCTCTGCCCCGTTTTTGTCCCCACGGGGCAAAGGGTTTGTTGGCCGGATCGTCCGGAGGAGGACGTGCCCACACTGCATCCCCTGAAAGAGGCAAGTGAGTGGATCCCACAACGTCACCCAACTGTGTGTTACAACACACACCTGGGGTTTTAAAATAAGGGTAATTCCTGGAATCCCCCAGCATTTAGAGCACAGCAGGAGCCGGCCATTGCTTGGCAGCTTTGGAGGCATGTTTTGAAAGCTCTCCCAACATTTGGGGGTTTGGACTACATGACCTTTAAAGGTCCCTTCCAACCCAAACTATTTTATGATTCTGTGATCCCCTAAGCCCTGCCGGCTCCCCTCACCCTCCACTGGGGTTTGGCACTTACTTTTGCAATGATGACCTCCTTCCGTAGGATCTTCATGGCGTAATAGCGGCCAGTGGCTTTTTCCCGCACCAAGATGACTTTGCCAAAAGTACCCTTTCCCAGGAGCTTCAGGTAATCAAAATCATTCATGGTCTGGGGAGAAACGGGGAGATGGAGGTGAGAATTTGCAGTGTGGGCAAGCGGGATCCGGGATGTGAGAGGGTTTTCTGAGCTATTTCACCCGCCATTATCCTGGTGACAGCGGACACCATGGGGATGAGGTTTATCCCATAAACCTCCCTCATCACTTGGCAGTCCCAATCCACCACAATCCTGCTTGTGGCAAGAGATGGTGCTGCAACGGGGTTGACTTACAGCCTTGGTGCGGGTTTTGCTGACAGCCACCTCCATCTCCTCAGCACCGGTGCTGTCATTAGGAGATCCGCACTTGTAATCCATTGTGTCCGTCTCTGGTTCCTGGTTCTTCAGGCTGTTTGCTACTGTCTGGATAGCTCGCATCCACTCCTCGCTATGGAGAAAAAGGGGATTGGTGGCACAAGGAGGTGCTGAGGATCACCACAGGGGGCTGCGCCTGCCCCTCCAGCCTTTGCAGGCAGATGGGAATCACAGCTGAGAGATTTTGGAGCTCTCCTGCAGCTAGGATCAACGCAATGTGCTATTTATCCCGGATTCCCAAAGGAAGGGGCCATCCCGCGTGCCTACCGCTCTTCGGGAGAGTCCACATGGAAAGTCCTCTCAATGACTGTCGTCCACTGCAAGCATCGGATGACAAAGGTGTTGGGCCGAGGCCGCTCAGTCTTCATCAGCTGGCACTCTGTGTAAAAAAAGGGAAGAGGATGGTTTGGGATCAAATATCCTCAACCCAAAATCTTCCCTAACAGCATTGGTGATGAGGACACCCTGCCCAACGCTGGCTTGTAACCACGGACAGCCCTGAAGCCACACGTGCCAACATACCTGCCACGGAGAAGTTATTCAGAGGCGGCAAGCTGTGGTCGGACGTCTCTGGCCGTTCCTTGTAGCCAATGAAGGAGCCATCACTTTTCAGCAGGAAATACCGGGGTCGCCATGTTTTGATGTATTCCCCTGCGAGAAAGAGGGGGGCGCAGGGGGTGGTGCAGGGGTTTTCAGGGAAGGACCCCTTGTAGGGGGTCCCACTGCTGAGGTGGAAAATTAAATGGCAGAAAGACCCCTCATAGACAGAAAAATAAGTGGATATTTTTCTTCAGGCTGTTTTCTAGGAGCTGCTTCAGAGAAGCTCCTGCAAAAAGCAGCCAGTTGGTGTAATTTAGGAGAGGTGCGAGCAGCGGGTTAGCCTGAAACATCCTTGATCTGAGGTAACACAGCACAAAAAAGCTTCATGCTTCCCCTGGCAGCTCCAAAATTGACCCAAAGCAGCCTCAGCAGCTCTGGATAAAGAAATAGCATCAGAGAGAGGCCCTGGCTTCCCTCTCTCCAGCTATATTTGCCCAGAAGGAGGAATCCATGAACCTGCTGGACACAAGGATCCAGCTGGGCTGCCGGTGGGAGAAAGGTGGCTGGAGGCAGATGGCTTTCACGCCTGGTCCCCTTGCAAACCGCCCTCAGCAAGGGAAGGAAAAATAAGAGCCACCATCAATGGGTCTAAAAATAAACCCCCATGTGTGCAGCTGCTACAATGCTGCAACATTCCCCTTGTAGGGCTAAAAATAAAGGGGCTGGTTGGGGGTCTCACTGCAGGGCCACTGCAGCAGGTGGCTTGGCAAACTGGGTTAGACTGTCTGTGAAGAGATGTTAGGATGGTTCTCCGGCTTCCCAACGCGGCAAGCAATTAAAAACGATGCTGCTGGAGGATTTGCTTGTGGCACAGACCGAAGGCTAGTGAAGTGGTGTTGCTGATTGCCGGGAGAGCTGCTGAGTTGAGCGAGGAGCAGGAGAAAGCCGAAGCAGGAAGGCACTGGTGGGTTTTGGGATGCCCTGCGGTGCCAAGGCGCCTTGTGCCGTTTTGGGGCGAGGGGAAGCAGAGACCGCCTTGCATTTGCGCTGGGGAAAGGTTAAAATTGCCAGTAACTGGAAACCGGAGCTATCCTTTCCCGGCAGCAGCTGCAGTGCCGGATTCCCCACAGTGACCCAGCCTTGGAGGTATGCCACTGCCCCTGAGCCGGCTCCCCGGCTCGCCTCCCTCACCTCTCTTGTGCAGCCAGCCCTCCTTCACGACTGACACTTCATTCATGGTGGTGCCGTGGGCTCTAACCCCCTTTCTGCCGCAGGACTGGGGAAGCGGCTAACGCCGGCGGCAGCGGGAAGAGCGGCGAGAGCAGAGACGACCTGTGGGAGAAGAGAGAGATGCTCAAGGAAAGCCAGCAAAGTTCCTGATGCTCTTCTTTCCCCTCCCTCGAGGGGAGGCAGCCAGTTTCAGCACAAAGCCACCCCCACATGCTGATTAAAAACTCCTCCGCTGCACCAGTTTCCCCACCCCCCCCCCCCCCCGCCAAATTAAAAATCAGCATGGAGGCCTTGCAAACCTGGAGATGCTGGGATGGAGCAGGTTTGTTGGCATTGTCCCTTTACCTGGCTGCCACACAACACGGGATTAAAAAACACTTGGGAGGGTTGGACAAGCACAGGGGGGAGCACAGTCCCTTGCAAAACAAACAGCTAGAGAAAAATTAATCGGAGTCACCTGACAGGATTAACTCCCTGGGCTCCAAAATCCCACTGTGCTGGGTGACGGGAGGCAGCAGGACAAGGGGACATGCCACATCCCAGCAGTGGCTGGAGGGGATTGTCCCCACCTTGGGTTTCTCCAAAGTCACCTTGGGCTCGCTGCCCCCGCCATCCCCTGCCATAAAACCCAGCCCCATAAATTTATGGCCAGGCGCAAGGGTTTGGGGTTTTCCAGCTGCATCCAAAGCAAGACAAGAGCCGGAGCAGCCTGAGACGAATTCCCTGGACAGAGTGTTATCCTGATGGGAGCTCCCACTCCCTTCCAATCCCTGTGGGTCAGTCCCAGCACCTGCCTAACTCCCAAACCTCCAGCCTCGTTTTAAAACCTCTCATCTCACCTTTAAAGCTCCCTCTGCTACAGGGACGAGGGGTTTTCCGAAGGGAAGCATGGCAGGCAGAAGGGAAATAATTTCTGTTCCTTGCTCACATAAATCTGCCCATGCCTTCCCAATGGGAACCCCCTGCCCCATGAGCATCCTGGGATGCTCCTGCAATCCCAGATGGGGAGGAGGATTTTGGGGACTCCGCTCACCCCCGAGGCTCCTCCGCTCACCCAGCAGTGGGCAAGGATGCGGGGCAGACAGCCAGGCAATTCAGGCAGAATAAATACAGGCAGGACCTTGCAGCGCATGGAGCTAATGCTTCTGCAGCTGCTGAAGGGTGGATCTCCAGATGGATCTGCTCCTAGACAGGCTCTGGCAAAGAGCTCATTGATGTTAATTAAAAAGGAAATAAAAAGCTTGCTGCAGAAAAGGGCTCTAATTAATTTCAGAGCTGGCCCGGAGAGGCTGAGCCTGCTGCAAGTGTCCCACAAGGGATCCGGACCACAGATGCAAATGATATCACAAGAGGCTTTAATAACATCCCCCCCCCCCCCATGAAAAACAGCACCTAAATGAGTGATTTGATAGGGATGGAGGTTGCAGGATTTTGGGACTGGCTCATCCTGCGGCTACACTTCGGCACAGCAGAGAGATGCCAGCGCATCCACAGCATTGGAGGCAGGTAAAACACAGTCAGGATGCAATGAGCCTTCAAACCCAGTGGCGGAACAAAGATGTTTTCGGTGAGGTCTGGGCTCGTTCGCATCCAGGGCTTGTTTCTATGCTGTGCTAATTATCCTGGGTGCAAGTAAAAGCCTTCAATTGATTGTACTTGGCCTTTGATTATATTTTTGTGCAAAGCACGGGACAGCGAGGCTCTCAAACCTGGAGCCTGTGGACTTCTCCGAGCCAACACCGAGTCTTCTTTCAACAGCAATATGAAAAAAACAAACGGTGTTGGTTTAAAAAAAAACAAAACAAATTGTTGCTTTTTGGGTGTGTTTAAGGATAATTACGACAGCAGGAGAATTGTGATTCAGGAATCACCGGCAGCTTGAAGCGTCAAACCCTATCATGGTCCCGTCCTCGTCCTTGAAGGCACTGGAGGATTTTTAATATGATCCTGACAGCTAACGAAGAGCGGGAACAAGCAGCGGTCATTAGACACATTCTCCGAGCCCTGATTGTTATGGTTATTTCTGATGATGGATGGGGATTGTATCTGCCACCAAGGGATCCTGACAGCCCCACAGACGCCATGAGAGCGGTTTCCAGGCACGCATCGAAAAGCGGCGATTAAAAAACACACCAAGAAAGCCCCATTTCAGGCGTGCTCAAGAAACTTTAAACCAGCTGTGAAGTGGCACCGTAAAAGATTTGGATCTCAAAGTGTGGTGGCGTGCATCCTGTCCTGGGGATGAGCGGTGAGGAGCTTTCAGAGAAGGTTTGAAAGGTGTCGGTGCCGAAAGCCGCAGAGACAACACAGCCCGAGCCCCCTCCTCCAGAGGGGCGGGGGGGTTGGGTGCCGGGTACCCCCCTGGGCTGCAGAGGCAGGCAGGAGGCTGCAGTTATTACTTACTTACGTGGGGGCAAAGCACTTGGGCGGGCTTGCTCAGCGGGTGGCTGGGTCCCCCACTGCTGCTGCTCCTCCCTGGGGGAGGATGCTGGGGGCGGGGGGGGAGCTGTCCCAGCACAGCCTCCCTACCCAGCAGAGATGCCTCAATCTGCAGAGAGCCCCCAGATCCTGTTCTCCCATGGCAGAGCCCCCCCAGGCAAAAGACAACCCCCAAACCCCAGAGGCCCACAAGGAGTCCTCCAAGCCCCCCCACCTCAGCCCCTTGGGACAGGGCCCTCCAAGCCTGCCAGGTCGTAGTATAGCCCCCCCCCAGCCTGCCAGGGGGCCCCCACATCAGACCCCTAGAATAGCCCCCCCTCCAAGCCTGCCTGAGCCCTCCACCTCAGTCCCCCAAAAGACTGCCAGCCCCGCCTGCCCCCCCCCCCCCCCCCCAGCCTGCCAGGGCCCTAGGACTGGCCCCCCATGTCATCTGCCTGGATAAGCACCCCCCCCCCCAGGCCTGCCTGGGCCACCCCCAGGACTGCCAGGGCCCCCCAGCTCAGGCCCCTGGGACAGGCACCCCGCCAATCTACCAGTCACCCCCATCTCAAGCCTCTAGGACAGGCCCCCCAAAAGCCTGCCTTGGACCCGCATTTCAGGCCCCCCAGCCTGCACAGACTCCTCAATCCAATCACCCCTAGGACAGAGCCCCCCCCACTGTAAGACCACCCCAGCCCAGCTTAGCCCCCCACTGCATTCCCCCCCCCCTCCTAGCGGCGAGTCGTTCACTCCCCGTAGCATCCCCCGCCCCGCGGCGGGCGGGCGCATCGCGGGGCCATGGGGGGGGCGCTCTCGCCCCCCGCCCGCCCCCCCCCCGACCACTTCACGGGTGCTGCAGTCCCCGCGGCGCCCCTCAGGAGACGGACGGGTCCATTGAGCGGCGCTGGGGGGGGGGAGGGGGGCGGCGCCGCGCACCCCTGGTGGAGGGGCGCGGGTGGTGCGTTCCACGCGGCGCCCAGCAGGGGACGGGCGAGCCCATTGCGCGACGCGGGGTGGTGGTGGTGGTGGGGAAGCAGGGCCGGCGCCTCACCTGTCATGGACGCCTCAGGCCCGGCCGGCTGCCGTCGCTCATCCCGGTAGCGGTGGGGCTTCCCCCCCCTCCCCGTTCCGCCTTATCAACCCCGACGGCGCCCGCGCTCCCGGAAACCCCGCCCGCTCCGGGCCCACGCACGCAGGAAGCGGAGACGGACGGGGAGGAGGGTGGGAGGGGGGGGTGTCGAGGGGAGGGGGGGGACGGAGAGGGAAAGACCCCGCTCGCCTGCCCTGTGTCCGCACTGCGCATGCGCCGAGCTGCCGCCTCCGACTGCGCATGCGGCGCGGGGGCAGCGCGGCTGCGCATGGGGGCGGGAAAGGGGCGGGGCTGCACCGCCTCCCAACGCGCATGCGCTTGCCGCCCTGCGGCGCCCACCCTGCCCGCAGGGGGTAGAAACACCTCCCGCTTCCGCTCATTTGCATACATTTAAATATAGTGGAATAACTACTCTATATGACTACCCACGCACGGCCGAGGAGCATGGGAATGATGCGTGCTTGATGCCCACAAGGCGTGGGCATCCCCACTCCTGGGTGCACACCACCCACCCATGGGTGCAACGAGCTGCTCCAGTCTCAGCACCCTGAGGTGGGTTTTGGGGGGGTGGGGTGGGTGTTCCTGGCCACAGACTGGGGGGCTCAACTGACACCAAACAGAGCTGTTTCCACGCTTTATTGCAAAAAGCTCCCCCGCGGGCTGGCGGGCGATGTAGAAAGCCAAAAATTGGGAAAACCCACTCATTTTCACACACCAAACAACGCCTGAAGCGCAAAGAGAACCTCCCAAAATAGGGTAAAATAAAGAAATTAGTCGTTTTTCTTATTAAAAAGACTCACTGTTATGGCCCTGACTCGCCATGCAGCTGCCTCCACCCTCACTGTCTTTATTTTGGGGAGAAAAAATGTCTTTTCAGGGTTTGCAGCAACGCTGGACAGGCGCAGGGTGAAGGCACCCCCCGTGACGCTGTTGAAAATAAATTTTGGGGGAAACAAATTTTTGGGGAAATAAATAATTTCTGTAAACCCTCACGGTGTCCATTTTAGGTTTCACATTGGGATGAGCCTGAGCTGAAAACTGCGAGCGGCAGATTGAAGGCGTCGCTTAAAACAAGGCAATTTGGGGATTTTTTGAGCCCCCAAGGAGTTTTTTTTAAGCTTTTGTTTTCCATTTTTTTTTTGGAGGCTGCTCTGAAATCCTTAAAAATTAAGGATCCCCGCAGCAAGCTGCCACTCTGTAATGATTATTTATGGAGTCACTTTGGTGCAAATTCCTAAATACAGGAAAAAAAACCCCTCCAGAGAAAAAAAACCAGAAAAAATAGGGAAAAAACCCCCTCTCTATGGAGTTCTCCAGGTCCAAACTCCTAAATACAGGAAAGAACCTGCAGAGAAGGGAAAAATGGGGGGGTGGGGGCAGCGGGGAAGAGGTTTTGATGCTGGAAGGAGATGGAGAACAACAATTTGGCCTTGCACCCGCTGGCTTTGTGGGCCAGGGCAGGCAGGGATGCCCAGCAGGCAGGAAATCTGGCAGGAAGTGCTTTTCCCCCTCTTCTCTCCTGTTTTCCCATGGGATTAGTGTTTCCCTATGGAATTAAGCCGTTCCCCATGGGATTAAGTGTCTCCCTGTGGGATTAGCGTTGTTTCCCCGTGGGATTAGCAAGGAGGAAGGCAGGATGAGACTCTGCCGGTTCTTGAGGGTGAATAAATGGGATGGCGGACAGCAGGTGACCATCAGGAGGGAAGCAGACAAGCAGAAAACCGTGCGGGAAGAAGCATCGCGGGATCAATCCGGTTTCTTCCCCAGCCGTTTAAAGACACTAACGGTGCCGGCGCTGTCCATCTGAGCACCGGGGGTCTCGCTGGTGCTGCTTACCTTCCCGCACCCCCAGGTCCTTTTGATCGTCACCCGAAATTCAGGTTCACTTTTATCCTTTGTGCTGGTGACATTGCCATCCTGGGCTTCGACTGGCACCGCGGCAATATTGATGCCGCCAATTTTGGATGCCGCCGGTTGTGGTTTCGCCGCCATACGGATACCGGTGGCGTTCCTATGACCAAGCTGCTGGATGGCGGCAGTGACAGTGACCGGTTTGGCTTCTGAACTGGTGGCTTTCGCCTTGATGGTCCCTCCCAGCTCAGTGCTTTCCTTACGGGGAGGTTTGGCGAGTTTTTTTAGGACGCCGGCATACTGGAGAACAGAGCAGTCGTCGTCACTCTCAGTGGCTTTGTCCCCATCGGTCCCCAAGGTGTCACCCAGTCTGCTGAAGACCCCTGTGGGCTGGGAGACAAGGGGTGGCAGCCCGTCAGCACCCGCACCCCCATTTTGGGTGCTCAATTTACGCTCCCCTTCCCCTTCGTCCCCCAAATTCTGCCACTGTCACAGAGGCAAGATGGATACTGGCCTCACCCGTGAAGCATTTTGAGGTGTAATGATGCAAAACGCTGCCTGTAGCAATTAAATTAGTGATTAGGCTACAAAACAGGTCTATAAATCACCCATAAAATCATATTCCCTGTTATTTTTCTTGAGGGCCTGAGTCTGCAACTTGTTTTACACCTTGAGACTTCCATGCTGAGGTTTTTACCCCCAGAGGAGAGAAAAAATCACCTGTATCCCCAAATAAAGAGCATTTTGCCTCCAGAGGAGAGAAAAAACTTCATGTATCCACCATTAAAGGGGTCAAAATAGAAGCACAGATGGGGATCACCCAGAGACTGGGGATCTGCTTGCCTTCGGTGGCTCCATCCTGCTTTTCCCTGGTGTTTCCCCACCGTTTTCTGGTTATTTCAAGGTTCCTTCAGCCCCTCTGCAGTAAGCGGGCAGCTGTGAACCCGAAAATAATCTTCGGGGAGAGAACCCTCATGTGAGGATCTCAGTGGGGTTTGGCACAGCTGCTGCGAGTGATGGCTGAATGCTCCTGCAGCTGAAAACCCGTGTCCTCTCACCTTGCCTCCTGTGGTCGCGTCCGCTTTTGCCTCAGCTCCCAGCCGGTCAAAGACGGATGTCCTCTGCAGACCTGCAGTTTTCAAGAAAACATGTTTTTTTGGAGGCTTCCCCGGAAAATGAAGCTACGTTGGGTCACTGCCGAGGGCTTGTGGCCTTTCAGCCCCATCCTACTGTCGGGGCACCCAGCAAAATAAAATCCACTCGATAAAAGTGTGCAAACAGCCACCCGCCCCCTTCTTCCTAAGGCTTAAATGGACTTGAGCAGAACCTTTACGGCTCGCAGTGAGTAAATATATCCTTGGAATAACACAACTTCTACCCAGTAACTCTCTGGATATGAAAATTCTAGTGGGATTTGTAATGATGGGCTAAATTGGGACTAAACGGGGCTTCTGGAAGAGAAAATGAAGATCAAAATCCTCCGCTGGTACCTTTGGCCGCTTGCTGCTCCAGGATTTTCTTTGTCCTTGGCGTGGTGCCCTTAGGCATGTTAATGATGTATTTCCCTTCCATTTCTGCCGTCACCCGGCGGCGTTTTACTGGGATCGTTGGATTTTCATCTGCCGCGTCACATAAACCTGGTGGGACGAAGGAAGAGCGAATCAAGAGCCCTTGTTACAACAAGACTTAGGGGGTAGAAGGGTTTTATGAGTGCTTGGGCACAATCCCAGGCTCGCACGAGCTCTGAAACTGGCTGCTTCAGCACTAACAGATCTCCTGCAGCACTGGGGCTCTGCGAACACGCTCCCCCACTGTGTCTAGCTACTCCCAACCACATTGTTTGGGCTGGAAGGGACTTTAAAGACCATCCACCCCTTGCTGTGGGCAGGGCATCTCCCACTAGACGAAGTTGCTTCCAGCCCGGTCCCACCTGGCCTTGAACACCCCCAGGGTGGGGGCATCCACAGCTTCTCTAGGCAGCCTGTTCCTGTGCCCCCCCACCCCGACAGTCAAGAATTTCTAATGAAAATCTCCCCTCTTCCAGTTTAACACCGTTCTCCCCTGTCCTGTCTCTACATCCTCTGATAAAGAGCCCCCCTGCTTTTCCTGTAGCCCCCTGCAAGCACTGCAAGGCTGCTTTAAGGTCTCCCTGGAGCCTTCTCCTCTCCAGGCTGAACCACCCTGACTCTCTCAGCCTGTCCTCGTATGGGAGGTGCTCCATTCCCACCCCAATCACTATTGTGGCCTCCTCTGGACTCGCTCATGTAGGACCTTGCACTTGGCCTTCACAAGGTTGGCATGGGCCCCCTCTCTCCAGTCTGTCATAGTTCCTCTGGATGGACCCCTTCCCTCTGGAGCATCAAGCCCCTCCACGCAGCTTGGGGTCACCCCCAAACTGGCTGCAGGTGCACTCAATCCCGCTGTTTGTGTCCCCAACAAAAATACTAAATCATAATTGGTCCCAGTACAGATCCCCGAGGGACCTTGCTCATCACCTGTCTCCACCCAGACGTCGAGCTGGAGTGAGACCATCTGTCCAATTCCTTACCCACTGAGGGGTTCCACTCCTCAAATCCACGTCTCTCCACTTCAGAGACAAGGATGTTATGTGATTACCTCAAAACCCCCGTAGCCGGATCCAAAGCAGCTGTTAAAATTTGGCTGGGGGGGGTTTAACATGGAACAGAAAGGAAAAAGCAACTTGACATTGTTTCTGCTGGGATCTGTCGCCCTCCCTACCTGCCTTTGCAGAGGCCAGTTTGTTGGAGACAGTAACAGAGATTTTGGAGGCGTGGGGCCGTTGTCGAAGTGGGGTGGCGGGGGGTGAGTCTCTGCTCAGGCTGTTGGCAATCATCCGGCTGGCAGCTGGAAGGGGAGGACGGCACAGTGAGGGAGAGGTTTTAAACCCCAAGGGGCTTTGGTGAGTGTGACAAGCATCTGTCTTGTCAGCTAAATTAGAGTGGTCCTTCCCCAGGATTGTGGGGAAGGCAGCCATTGTTTCAGCCCTTTATTTTCAAGACAATAAATGCACCTCATTAATCAGGTGAGAGTATTTAGTCTCCCAGAAACCCCTTGCCTGCGCTCACCACTGTTGGCATTGCGGCGCAGCTCGGCTTGAATGTTGGGGGAGCTGGGGCAGAGCAATTCGGTGGCCGCCTTGCACATCTCCTGAAGGAAAAAAACATGGAGGATGGTTTTCCCTTGGGCTCTTCTGAGGCGAACGAGGATCCTTGAGGCAAAACTTTGCTGCTAAATGAGCTGGTGAGGCTTAACCTGTGCCAGCGAGGCTTTACCATACCTGCCTGTACACGATTTTGGCGTGTTTGAGAATGGCGATGATGTCTCCCACCACTGTGATGCCCAGCTCATTCATGATCTCCTTGTTCAGATCCATCAACATGTTCTTCTGGATCCTGCAGCAAGGGAAGACCTGGCTTAGTGAGGTTTCCCTTTGTCATAAGCTCTGATTAATTAAGCCTTGAGTAAGGTGCACCATGATATCCCCAACCTGGGTTCAGACACCACCGCCCTCATGGAAACAGCACTAATAATGAAAAAGAAGCTCAGCACAGATGAATAACTAACGTAACTAATTAAGGAGTGAGATAATCGGTTAATTCCTTCCTTCCCCCTCACTGGGGGAACATTTCAGTGCTATTTTCCCCCTGTGATGTGATAAAAACGCACTGCCTCATTGGTGACCTCACCTGTTATCCACAAACATGACAGCGTAGTTGACGGCGGGGCCCGGGGGGATGCCAGCTTCCTTGAAAAATTGAATCCATTCGGATGTCGCTGAAAAAAAGCCGTGGAAAAGGAAAAACTAAGTGGATATGGAAAAGGAGGTGGGGTGGTTGCCTGGATGTCAGCAGGCACCAGCCAAGAGCCTCATTCCAGGCGTTCACAGCTGTTGTCATGCGATTAATGGGATCGGGAGGAAAACGACTCCTGGGATGGTAGTGGGGGTGAGGGGAGGAGATGGTCTGCCAAATGAAAATACACAATTTATGGGGTTTTAGAGCAATTTAGGGTGATGTTGGATAGTGGAGGGGAGAGGGGGGCAGCAGGCATGTTCGCAGGGAGGGAAATGTCCCTTACCCATCGTGACGGACACCATGGTGGAGGAGCTGGAGAATGTGGGCGCAGGGCTAGGCAGCAGTGCCGGGAGCAGCCTGCCGGGTGAGACAGCGTCTGTGTGGCCTCTCTGACGGCCAGCAGGCAGGCACCAGGCTGCTGCTGCCTCCCTGCCTGCCCCCTGTCCCCTCCTCCTGCCCCACACTGCCTTCTCTTTCCTCCTGCCTCCTCATCCTGCCCCACACCCCCTCCCTGCCCCCTCCTGCTGCCCCACACCTCCTCCCTGCTCCCCTTCTCCTGCCCCACACCACCTTCTCTTCCCTCTTGTCTCCGCCTGCCCCCTCCTCTTGCCCCACACTCCCTTCTGCTCCCCACCTCCTCCTCTTCCCTCCTGCCCCCTCCTCCTGCCCCACACCCCCTCCCTGCCCCCTCCTCCTGCCCCACACCCCCTCCCTACCCCTTCCTCCTGACCCACACCCCTGCCCTGCCCCTTCCTCCTGACCCACACCCCTGCCCTGCCCCTTCCTCCTGCCCCACACCTCCTCCCCTTCCCTCCTGCCCCCTCCTCCTGCCCCACACCCCTTCCCTGCCCCACATCCCTTCCCTGCCCCTTCCTCCTGCCCCACACCCCTGCCCTGCCCCTTGCTGCTGCCCCACACCTCCGCCTCTTCCCTCCTGCCCCTTCCTCCTGCCCCACACCTCCTCCCCTTCCCTCCTGCCCCCTCCTCCTGCCCCACACCCCTTCCCTGCCCCACATCCCTTCCCTGCCCCTTCCTCCTGCCCCACACCCCTGCCCTGCCCCTTGCTGCTGCCCCACACCTCCGCCTCTTCCCTCCTGCCCCTTCCTCCTGCCCCACACCCCCTCCCTGCCCCCTCCTCCTGCCCCATACCCCCTCCTCTTCCCTTCCGCCCCCTCCCTCTCCGTCTCCCCTCACCTCTCCGCTCCCGCCGCGCCCCATCCTGCCGCCTCCGGCCGCCGGGCCGGGCCAGGCCCTACCGGAAGCACCGGTCACTGAGCGCCGGAAGTGACCTCGCCGGCCGGCCCAGCGCGTTACCCGTCGCGCACGCCGGGGCGGTGGCCGCTCTAGGCAGTCCCGGCGCGGGAAGGGGGGAGGAGGGGGGGCGGAGAAGGAAGGGGCGACCATAGAGCGCTGGAGGACCGAGGGCGCCCCCCAGCGGGCGGCTCCGGGATCAGGCGCCCCTGCAGACGCCGGTGTCTTGGTACGGGGGGGGGGCGGGGAGCACCGGGCAGCCCCGGGACCCTCAGCCCTGAGCGGGACCCTGGCCCTAAACCCGGCCCTGAGCCCTTCCCTGGCCCTAAATATGTCCCTGGCCATTTAAGTTGGTCCTAAATATGTGCCTGGCCCTAAAACCGGCCTTAAGCCGGGCCCTGGCCCTTCGCTGGTCCTAAATATGTCCCTGGCCATTTAACTCGGCCCTAAATATATGCCTAGTCCTAAACCCGGCACTAAGCCGGGTTCTGGCCCTAAACCCGGGCCTAAATATGTCCCTGGCCATTTAACTTGGCCCTAAATATGTGCCTGGCCCTAAAACCGACCCTAAGCCGGGTTCTGGCCCTAAACACGTCCCTGGCCATTTAACTTGGTCCTAAATATGTGCCTGGCCCTAAAACCGGCACTAAGCCGGGCCCTGGCCCTAAACCTGATCCTAAATATGTCCCTGGCCCTAAACAACCCCTAAACATCACCCTGACCCTAGCCCTAAACCCACCCCTAAACATCATCTTAACCCCAAAACACAGCCCTGACCCCCCCTCCCCCAAATTCAGCTGAGATGGAGGGTGACACCGGACTGAGCTTAACCTTCCCCCCAGACCCTAATCCCTCCCGACCCTAACCTCTCCCAACCATAACCCCCTCCCCCAAAATAGGGCAGGGTTTTGGGAGGGGGGGCTGATCCCTGGGGCCGAGCACCCCCTTTTTGTGGCGTCCCTGAGGCACATGGGAGGGCTCCTGGGGAGTGGGTGGGGGGTCTGCACCCCAAAATTGGGGTGCCCCACCCTATTCCAAAGAGGGACCAGCCCCAATGGCGGGGGGTGGGAGGAACAGGCACTTCCCCTCCCCGCCCCAAATGGGTCAGGGCACGTGAGCACCCTGATCCCGTGAGTCAGCCGGCAAAGCCTCTGCCCCGCCTGGGTTTTTGGGGGTCTTTGCCCTTATCTGTACCCTGAAAACCCCAGCTGTGCGGCACCCCGGGGGGGTCTCACCTGTCCAGGCATGTCAGGAGAAATCCGGTTTGTTCTGTTCCAGCGTCACACTGGGATGAATCCCGACGGCACCTACAAGCAGGTATGGTGCTGGTGGCACCCCGAATCCCCAAACTGGGGGTCATGGAGCTCCCTGCCCTGTCCTGGCACCCTACAACCCCAAACTGGGGCACCCCATAGCTCCCTGCCCCGTCCTGGCACCCTAAAATCCCAAACTGGGGTGCCCCATAGCACCCTGCCCAGCGCCCTACAACCCCAAACCGGGGTGCCCCATGACCCCCATTTCCACCCAGACCCTGAACCCCACGGGGACCCCTGGTAATGTGGGGGATGGAGGGGCACCTTTCCCTGGGGACCCTGGGCATTTTGAGGTGGATTTTACCCCCAAACCAGCCCCCACCCTGGTTTGGGGTCCTCCCTACCCCAATTCTTTTCCCCCATCACAGCTGGACCCACTGGAGGACCGTGGGGCTCAGCCCACCCGTTTCCTGCTGAAGGTAACTCCCCCGGTCTATGGGGGCCGGCTTCAGTGCTGTCTCGATCTGGTGCCATCCCTTGCCAGATCCCACTGGTATTGGGGGTGGCTTTAAACCCTGTAAATTAATTTATTCCTTAATTTCGGGGCACCGATACCCCCTCTCTATCCCAGTGCTCCCGCGGTGTGTTGCTCTCCACCGTCCTCCTCGCCCTCTTCATCCTCATCTTCCTCCTCTTCAATCTCCGGCTGAGCTCAGTCCTCCGTAGTGATGCCAGAAGTGACGCTGGCAGCGATGCCGGATCCTGCGGTGACACATGCCGGTAAGACGAGCTTATGGGGGGTGACACTCCCCTGAGACCCTTGGCATCCTGGTGCTACAATCACCAGTGCCGGTGCTGCCTAATTTCCGCCATAGGATCGTCCTGGTGGAGAGCATCCCGGAGGGAATGACCTTCAGTGATGGTTCCGTGCCAAATCCGTCCACCTTCGCCACGTGGATGAACCTCTTGGGGACCGTCACACGCAGCCTGGACATCGCCTCCTTCTACTGGACCATGACCAATGAGGACACACGGACACATGAACCCTCTGCCGCCCAGGTCCGCACTGCTGGCATCTGGCACACGCGGCACAGCTCTGATTTTGGTGCTTGAATGTGTCGCTGGCTGCCATTTTCTCGCCTTCCCATCATTTTTAATAATTTATGCTTTTTTTGGCCTCGAACCATGTGCTGATTCAGGGTGAACAAATCCTGGAAGAACTCCTCCAATTATCCCAGCGTGGCGTCACTGTCCGAATAGCTGTCAGCCACCCGTCGGCAAGATCACCCCTGAATGATCTCCAAGCACTGGAGCAGAGTGGTGAGTGGTGGAAAAACCCCCAAATTGTTTTTTTGGGGGGGATTTTGAGTGGGAGATGACCAAGTTGTGGTTGCGCAGGTGCTGCGGTGCGTACCGTTGATATGCCACGGCTCACCGGCGGCGTGCTGCACACCAAGTTTTGGCTCGTTGATGGCACCCACCTCTACGTTGGGAGTGCCAACATGGACTGGAGGTCTTTGACCCAGGTGAGCAGCACGGCAGCACCATCATACCACCAGATGGTGCCGAACCTGTGCCGAACAGTACCAGGGCTATCCCAAAACTAACCCCCCATCCCCACCAAGGGATGCTCAGTGCCATAAGACGGGACTTACGGCATTGGACAGGGATGATGGCACTGCCCGGTGATGTGACCGTGCCACCATGCTGCTCACTGCAGGTGAAGGAGCTTGGCGCTGCCGTCTACAACTGCAGCTGCTTGGCCAAAGATTTAGGCAAAATTTTTGAAGCTTATTGGGCTCTTGGTGTTCCTGGTGCTTCCATTCCGGTACCGTGGCCCGCAAATTATTCCACCACCTTCAACATGGAGACGCCATTGGAACTGAAGCTCAATGACACCGATGCTGCTGTCTACTTCTCGGTACATCCCCAATTCACCGTAGTTGGTTTTCCTGGTGCCGAGGACTGGCTATGTCAGTGCTTGATCCATCTCTGATGATTCCGGCAGAGCTCCCCGCCGGCTCTCTGCGCCACTGGTCGGACCCAGGATCTTGGTGCCCTCCTCAGTGTCATTGATGCCGCTGAGGACTTTGTGGACATCGCAGTGATGAGCTACCTACCCACCACCGAATTCTCCCACCCCCAAAGGTTCGTATGGTCCTATGCCAACCCTGGCTTGCCAGCACCAGTGATGCCTGACCACTTTCCCTCCCTAGATTTTGGCCAGCGATTGATAACCGGCTGCGGAAAGCCGTCTTCGAACGCCAGGTCAAGGTTCGGTTGTTGGTGGGTTGTTGGCGGCACAGCCAAGTGACCATGTTCCCCTTCCTCAAATCCCTTGCCGCCGTCGCCGATAATAGGACCCGCTACAGCGTGGAGGTGGTGGGTATCACAGCGCGACCGCAACGAGCCAGTGGGTGATGTTTCAGTGGGTGACGGTCTCCTCGCTCCCTGCAGCGGCTTTTCATGGTGCCGGCGAGTGCGGCGCAAGCCCAGATCCCCTACGCCCGGGTGAACCACAACAAGTACATGGTGACGGAGAAGGTGGCGTATATCGGTGAGTGCGGCGCAAGTGGCGGTGATGCTGTGCGAGTCACTGCCAGCTGCTGGTGACGGTGGCTTGGGGGTGGTTTTTGGGGTCCCCCCCAAATCTTCTTGCAGGGACATCCAACTGGTCTGGTGACTACTTCGTGCGGACAGCGGGATCGGCCCTGGTGGTGAACCAGACAGTGAGCCAAACCAGTGCCGGCACTGCTGCCGGCACCAGCACCATCAGGGAGCAGCTGCAGGCAGTTTTTGAGCGGGATTGGAGCTCCCAGTACAGTGCCGACATCAGCGATGCAGAGCGGTGGGAGACCGTCTGCGGCTCCCGTTAGGTGCCGGGGAACAGACCACCAGTGAACCGCAGGTTCTGGCTGTACTGAATCTGGATGCCCTGCTCCAATTTGGGGAAAAAAAACAGAAAAAAAAAAAAAGTTTTTCTGGACTTTGCATTCCTGTTATTGAGGTGGGGGGTCCTCCACGCCGTGGTGGTGGAGCGCACTGGGCCTTTGCCAAATGCCGTGCCAGCACCGGGAAGGAAGCTCAAGTGAGGATGCCCCTCAAGTCTCGGCGCTACCAAACCTATTCTGGCAAAGAGTTAGATGAAATGCTGGGTTGTCAACAAACCATTTATTGGGGGATCGTTGCAAAAACCAGAGCTGACAGCATCCGGCACAGCACATCCTGGTGCATCCCTGGCTACATTATCCTCTACCGGCATGGAGCTGGGTTTTACCAGTTGGGGTGACTGAAGATGAGAAAGAGGAAGGTCTCTGGTGAGCTCTTGGCTGCCAGGGTGTTTGCCAGGGTTGCTGCGGTGGCTCAGTGGTGCTGTGGGTGTTGCCAGTTCTGTGCTGGGAGGAGCATGCCGGCTACAGCAGGGGCATCCCAGGCCGGTCCCCAGAACCCGTCCTCGGGGACAGGGATGGGACGTGGGGGCTTGGGTTCGTGCCGTGTCACCGGAGCTCTCTGTGGGGGGGAAGAAGCATGGGGAGGGGGTGAGTGGCACCCGTGGGTGGGGTCCCGACCCTTTTGTGGGAAGATGGGGCACCCAGGGACCCTAAGCACCCGTGACATGGGGCACCAGGGACCACAAGCACCCGTGATGTGGGGTGCCAGGGACCCCGAGCATCCAGGGACCCGAAGCACCTGGGGGGCACAAAGCACCCCATGGGACCCCAAGCACCCAGTGTCCCAGAGCACCCATGCCCAGGAGTCCCTGGTCTCCGTGTGAGCCCCCCCACTCTGCGGCCATACCTTGGTGTGGAGCGAGGTGTACGGTCTTCTAGGCAGGTTCTGCTCCACAATGCCACCAAAGACCATGCTGCCATTGCAGTGGCAGTGCTGCTCCCGCCTGCCGGGGGACCCCAGCAAGATCAGGTTAGTGGCAGTGGGCTCCGTCTTGGGACGCCGGTGATGCTGGCGGTGCCGGTTGCCGTAATGGGTGGGAATGGGGGCTTGGCAGACATCCTGCTGGCTCTTGTCACTGGTGTCCCCAACCAGTTCAGCCAGGCTGAGCCCATCCAGCTGGGCAATGGCCTTCTGGATGCTGCACTGGTCGTCGGGGATGAAGGCACCTTCCTCCATGCCAGGGAAGATCTCAACCGTGCTGGCATCCTTGTGGCATGCCCTCAAGGCTTCTTGGCAGAGCTGGTAGTACCGGGTGGCCTTGAAGCTGGACTTCACCTGCTGCAAGGAGATGAAGGGATGCTTGAGGGCGGCGCTGGGCATGATCCTCTCATGTGAGTCCCAGGTGAGCATCCTCTTGACCAGCTCCACCATCCCACACAGGTCACAGCGCTCGGCCAGTGCCTCCTGGCCAGGATAAGACACAGGGCGGATGTTCACCACCGCCAACTGATCCAGCGAGGAGAAGACATACTTCCTCCTCTCCATTGGCTTCGCCATCTCCTTGCCTGGTGGTTTGAGCTGCCAGGAACCAGTGGGATGTGGCACCCGTTGGAAGAAGGACCACGTCTTCCGGGCAGCGCAGAGCAACTCACCCCGTGGTAGCCCCAAGGTGGAGCAAATGTAGCGGACCTGGTCGTACTCGTTGACACCGGGGTAGAGCGGCCAACCCAAGTGAAGCTCAGCCACCACGCAACCCAAAGACCAGACGTCCACCTTCTCACAGAAGGGCAACCCCAACAAGATCTCTGGTGCCCGGTAGAAGCGGGATTGGATGTAGGGTTCCTTGACGTGGCAGACCTCGGTGACGATGCTCGCCGAGCCGAAGTCGATGAGCTTGACGCGGAAAGGATAGCGCGCGTGGTCCACCAGCATGATGTTCTCTGGCTTGAGGTCGGCATGGATGATGGAGAGCTCCTTCAGCTTGACCAATGCCGCCAGCACCTGCGCTGTGATGGTACGGATGTGCCGGACGGGCAAAGGCAAGAAGTTGTTCTGCTTTTGGAAGTCAAAGAGGTTTTGCTCCAGCAGCTCGAAGACCAGGTAGGTACAGGCACCATCTCCGAAGGACTCAAGGAAACGGACGACATGTGACTCTTCCGTGTTCACCTCCCGCAAGGCCTGCAGCAGCCTCAGCTCATTCTTCACCACCCTGCCATGGTGGCCTTCGTTCTTCAGGATCTTGATGGCCACCATCTCCCCTGTGCTCCTCCGCCAGCCCTGGGTCACCTCCCCGAATGTTCCCTTCCCCACCGTGGCCACCAGGTCATAGTACTCGGCACCAACCGCCAGCGTCCCCATGGTGGGTCGGCTCCTTGTCAGGGGCTTGGGACTCTCCACTCAGCACCCAACAGGGGCTTGGGACACCCAACTGCCTCAACCTGGCCCCCAACAACACTGCCCATTCCGGCACTGCCATGACAACACCTTCTGTTGCTGACATCGTCCCCGGCAGCAACCGCTCCCCTATGCAAGGGGCTGCAGCCTGGGTGGAGGAACCCCCTGAAACCCAGCCCTGGTCCCCCAAAACCCAGCCCTGGTCCCCCAAGACCTATCCCAGCCCCCCAAACCCAGCCCTGCTCCCCCAAAATCCATCCCCAATCCCCCAAAACACATCCCTTGTCCCCCCAGGGCCCAGCCCCAGCCCCCCAAAACACATCCCTGATCCTCTGAAACCCATCCCCATCCCCCGAAACCCATCCCAACATAATCCATCCCAGCCCCCCAAACCCCATCCCAACTCCCCTGAAACCCATCCCTGGTCCACTAAAACCCATCCCAGCACCCCAAAACCCATCCCTGGTCCCCCAACCCCATCCCCACCCCCTGAAACCTATCCCTGATCCCCCCAAACCAATCCCCAGACTCAGTAGACAAGCTCAGGCCTTTTTTTGGGGGTTAACATTTATTTATTCTGGCTGAGCTGAGAGCAAGGAGTTGCAGGGCAGTGATACTGCTGCCCACCCCCCCACCCCCTGGTTAATATTAACACCTGGAAAATGGGCAAAAAAAAGCTTCAAACACCCCCCCCAAAAAAGCTGGATTAGGAATTTTTTTGGGGGGTAAAGGGGTTAAAGAGGGTCTGGGGGAACAAGTGATGCTCCACCAACCCATCACTTTTTCAGGGGTTCCCTGAAGACCCCCATGCTCGGGGACGGGGGGGCTCACTGCTCACCACAGGGTTGGGGGGTCAGTGCCAGCTTAGGCAGCTGAAATTTAGGGGTCCCCTCACCCCTGAAACCCCCCAAATTGAAGCGTGGGGTGACTTCTGTCATCACCCGGTTGAATTCAGGGTCCCCAGGGGAGCGCTCCATGTTGGGTAACCGCATCTTCCCCACCTTGGGTTGGGTGATGGGGGGCTCCGGTGGGGAGCCCCCAGGGGAGAAACCCACCCTGGGCATCCACCGCCGTCGCCGGGCCTTGCCCTCCGCTTCCCCATTGACATGGGGATGGGTGTCCACAACCCTGTTGTCTTCTCCTTTCTCCTTCGGCTTCACCAACACCAACACTGCCTTCTTCACGCTGCCCATCCTCATCCTCCCCTCCCCTTCCAACCCGCTGCCAGCAAAACCTGCACTGAATTTTGGCAATTTGACCCTAGACTGGCGTCCCGGTGCTCCATCCTTCCTGGTGGTCTCCTCCATCCCATCCATCCCTGGCGGTGCCAGCTCCAACATTGGCACCTTCAATGCCGGCACGCTGGTGGGTTTTGGTATCTTCCGGCTTACTGGCTCCTCTGGTTGTTTTACTGGCATGGTAAAACCCACAGCGGGGACGGAGAATCGGGGAGTCAATGGTTGCACCCCCCCATCAGCCATCGCCCCCCTGGTTTTCAGCTTCAACAGGATCGTGCCGGCAGACTCTGGCATCTTCCTTCCTGCCATGCCAATACTCAAGCTCTCAGCACTTCCTCCACGTCTCATAATTTTGGGGTCCCCCGCAATGCGGATGTCGGGGCTGGATCCCCCAAATTTCGGCAACTTCACCATCCCACCCAGCTCTGGCCCTGCAGGGAGTTTAGGCAATGACGGCACACGCTGGCTGCCCGTCGCCGGCAGGGCGATGCCCACCCGTGGTACCCGAAGCCAGGGGGTCCCAGGGGACCCCAGTTCTGCTGACCTCCCGTTGTCCCCCCCTGACCCCCCGATTCCCAACTGTGGCAACTTCATCACTGTGCTGGCATCCTGGGGACCCTCCTCACCGCCAGCACCCTTGTCCCCATCCTTGACACCAAAAGATGCTAGGGATAATTTGGGGACCTTCAGCTTGGCCCCGGCACCGGTGGCACCCGCTGTCCCCAAAGCCAGGTCTAAGGCCACCGCGGGACCGGCAACGGCGATGCTGGGTGGCGCTGGCACGGTTGTGCCGCGGGATGCCGGGGGATACCCGTTGCCATCGCTGCCCGTTTTGAGCTTGGCAAGGGACAATCCGAACCGTGGCAGGGTGAATTTGGGGGGTTTGGGTTTGGCGCCGGTTGCTGGCACGTCCCCGGTGAGCTGTGCTGGGGTGGCGATTTCCACCGCCGGCAGTGGTGCTTTGGGCTCCAGCTCCAGGCTGAGCTTTTGGAGCCCTTTGGCAAACCTGGCTGCCATGTCCGGTATCACCGCAGCAACCCCCTCATCCGGCACCGCCGTGGTGTCAGCACCTGCTGGCAGTGCCAAACCCACACCAACATGCGGCACAGCGATATCAATGGATGGCACCACCGCTGCCGGGAAAGCCAGCCGAGCCGGTGCTGCTGGTGGCGACTCTGACCGCCGTGCTGGCAGCTTCACCTCCAGCTGCGGTTGCTCAACAGAGATGGCTGGCTCTAGTTTGGGCATGCTGAGCTCAGGGACGAGCTCCACGGCAGCGGTGGGGATGGCGATGCCGATGGAGGGGACACGGATGCCGGTGAACCCCCCTCGCGTGCCGGCATCCCCCTCCTTATCCTCTACTCGGGCCACGCCGGAATTTGGCAGCTTGGTTTTCGGCACTGGGCTCCCCCCACCCTTATGGCTGCTTTTGGGGGTGTCTCCCTCCCCCAGCTTGATTTGGGGTTGACTTATGGTTGTGATGGGCTCCGGCATCACCGCCGGCAGCGTCAGTGCTGGCACAGCCACCTCCAACTGCGGCAGCCGTAATGCCGGCTCCTTGGCTTGAAGGGTGGCCAGTGGTGCCGTGCCGGCGAGGCTCAGCCCCATGGAGACTTTGGGTGCTGCCACCTCCACAGCTGGTAACCGGGTGCCAGTACCCGCTGGCACCTCGGTGGCAATGCCAGGAAACTCCGGTTTCACTGGTTGCTCCTCCATCACTGGTGTTTTGCGGGCTGCCGCTTCCTTCACTGTTAACCGGGATGGCGTCGCACGTGGCCGCTTGGGCTCGGCTGCTGGCAGCACCGCAGTGGATGTGGCGGTTGGTGCTGGTTCGGCAGTGCTCTGGCTCTTCACCAGCTTGGGGAGCTTGGGAAGGGCAAACTCCACGGCCACAGTGCCGGCAGCTGCTGTGCTCACCGTGCTGGGTGCCGGTGGCGGCTTCTTGGAGGGCGTCAGGATCGGGATGTTCTGGGTGAGGTGGGGGGAGATGGGACCTGGCACCCACTGCCCTCAGGTGTGCACCCATAGGGACCCCTGAGAATCTGGCATCCCTGGTGCTGCATCCATAGGGACCTCCCCAAACATCCCACATTCATTGTCCTGCATCCATAGGGACCCCTTCGAGCACCCTACATCCCCAGTCCTGCATCCATAGGGACCCCCCCCCCCCAAGCACCCTACGTCCCCAGTCCTGCATCCATAGGAACCCCCACCGAGCTTCCCACCTCTGATGCTGTATCCATAGGGACCCAACCCCCAAGCATCCCACATGCCTGTTCTGCATCCATAGGGACCTCCCCAAGCATCCTGTATCCATGGTGCTCTGTCCATAGGGACCCCCTGAGCATCCCGCATCCCGGTTCTGCATCCATAGGGACCTCCCCAGGCATCCCACACTCATGGTCCTGCATCCATAGGCACCCCCTTGAGCACCCTACATCCCCAGTCCTGCATCCATAGGGAACCCCCCAAGCATCCCACCTCCGATGCTGTATCCATAGGGACCCGACCCCTGAGCATCCTGCATCCCTGTTCTGCATCCATAGGGACCTCCCCAAGCATCCCACATTCATGATCCTGCATCCATAGGGACCCCCCAAGCATCCTACATCCCCGGTGCCACATCCATATGGCACCCTTGCCCTGAGCATCCCGGTCCTGCATCCACAGGGAACCCCCAAGCATCCTGTTTCCACGGCGCTGTGTCCATAGGGACCCCCCCCCCAGCATCCCACATCCCGGTCCTGCATCCATAGGGACCTACCAGCCTGGCCACCTTCCCCTGATGTCCCTCGCTGCCGGTGCTGGTGCTGCCAAGGGGGATGCGGGTGCCAGGTGTCCGATGTCGGAGGCAGAGCGAGACCTTGCAGGACCTGGCACTCTCCAGAACCCGTGCGACGTCCTCAGGGGGGGCCCCCTCGAAGAAAACCCTGGCGCTCAGGAGCTGGTCACCTATAGGGACCACAGCGGCTGTCACCCTGAGTGCCACCCCTCCCCTTAAATCCAGGTGGGTTTCGGGACCCCCCCCACCTTGGTGGACGCGCAGGGATTTGGGCGCCTTGGCGATGTAGAGGCCGTGGCGGTCACGGGCCACGGTGACGCCCGTCACCCCGGTCTCGGGTGCCGTCTCCAGCTCCACCAGCTCCGCGTCCTCCTATGGGGCAGAGGAGGGGTGGGGGTGGGATCTGGCCCTTCCCCCCTGCCCCACGCAGTGCCCCACCGCCCACCGCAGCCCTCACCTCCATGGGGGGATGGGGGGGTCCCCTCCTCCAGGGGGTGTCACTGGGGTCCCGCGAGAGACACAGGCGGTGGCAGGGGCTGGCGGTTCTCCGGCGGTGCTCAAGCTTCTGCAAATGGGGTGCACGCACCCCCAACCTCCTGTTGCAGACCCCCAACCCGCCCCATTGCAGACCCCCGACATTTCCATTGCAGCCCCCTCACCACTCCCGCTGCAGCCCCCCACCTCCCCAGTGCCCCCTGCCCCACAACTGCAGGCAGAGTGCAGGCAGCCCTAGAGCAGAGGGGGCCCCCTTTTCCACCCTGCACCCCCAAACCTCTCTGCTGGGATCTGCCGAGACCCCCCTTACCTCCCAGCTCCTTCCCACTCCGGCGCTCCGCTAGGAAGTAGTTGTGTCCCCCCCACCCCCCCAACCAGGATGGGGGGACCCAGGCGTCCGGGCCCCCCTAAAAGAGAACCCAGGCGTCCGGGCTCTCCATCCCACGCCTGCTCAGCAAAGGTCACTGGCTCCACGCTGGAGACCCCCCCTCCTTTGCCATCACACCCCTAACTTCCCGCTGGCACCCACCCACACACCAGCAGGACAAGGGGGTCCCTTGTCCTGGGTCCCCCCCACTGCCACCTCAGGGGAATTCCGGGAATTCGGGAGGCTCAGCACAAAATCCCGTGGGATGGAGGATGGCATGAGGCTGGATTTGGCTGGCCAGGCCTGCTGCCGCAGTGATGGACTCCTGGCTCAGCAGCTGGGAATGAGCCGAGTGGGAGAGGAGCCGGAGGGGACGGGGACACATCCTGCAAACCGTGATCCCCCCTGCTCGGGTCTGCCCTTGCTCTGGGTGTCAGTGCCTGCATAAGCAATCCGCAGGCTGCACGGGTGCACAGGTGAACAGAAGCACGGTGCATGGGTGCAGGAGTGCATGAGTGCAAAGGTACATGGGTAATGGGCTAGTGGGCTGCAGGATTTGGGGGCACCCCTGGGCTGCAGGGGGATAGCACCCCCGGGACCTCCACAGCACTCTTAGGAGCCCCATAGCACCTCTGGGACCACCATAGCACTCCCAGCACGCCTGTAGCACCTCTGGGACCTTCCATGAGACCCCTAAAGCACCCTGGGGACTCCCAAAGCACCCCCAGGACCCCAGAGCACCCCTGGGACCCCCCCATAGCACCCTTGGGACCCCCAAAGCACCTCTTAGGCACCCATAGCGACCCTGAGAGCCCCGTAACATTCCTAGGACACCCATAACACCCCTGGGACCCCCATAGCACCCCAAAGACTCCCACAGCATCCCCAGGGGAGCCCAGACGCCTGGTCCCCCCCGAGCAGCCAAGCAATGTGCTGACTCAGCAATCCCATCCAGCAGCACCCATGGGCGCGGGTGGACACATGAATGGAACGATTGATGGCAGGGTGGTGCGGGGGCCCCCAGGAATTCGGCAGCACCCGTTGCACCCACCCCAAGCCTCGGTGAGGTGGATGCTGGCAGTCTGAGCTCTTCCTGGCCCCCAGGGGTGCTGCAGCCCCCCTCAGCACCCAAGGGTGCTGCATAGCCCCCCCCAACATTCAGGGGTGCTGCAAAGTCCCCTCAGCACCCAGGAGTGCTGCAAGACCCTCCAGCAGGGCTGACCACCCAGGGATGTTCATGGCCCCCCCAGCACCCATGGGTGCCCCACTGACACCCCCTCCCCATGCAAACACCTGGTGCCGGTTGGTGCAGGGTGGGGGCCGGATTCAGCAGCCAGGGGTGGCATGTGTGTATTATCCAGGTTTCCAAGCACTGAAAGGCCTTGGAGAACCCCAAAAGTTCCCTGGGGGCCCTGGACCACCCCAAACTCCCTTAGAGGTCCCAGAGTCCCCAAACCCCTTGTGGGATCCCCCAAAATTCCCTTAGGGGGCCCAGCTGAGCTCAGAAGCTCCAATGAACCCCCATATTAATGCAGTGCAAGCCAAGAGCTCCAGTGCACTCTGGAAGGCAGCAGGGGCCCCTTGAGGATTTTGGCAAAGCCCGGCAAAAGCCTTGGGACCAAACCGTGTAGCGAAGCACGGTACAGAGCAAAGATGGAACCTACAGCTGGGGTTAAACCATGACACCGCTAAACATAGCTGCCCCTCTCCCATAAAGCAGGTCTCAGTCTCTTCGCTACTGCTTCTAGGATGTCACCTGTGTGGCCTTATTGTTTTAAAATCTCTCGCCAGCAAGTGTTGCTGTCACTCCCACAACCCTGATGCCACTTGCAGACCAATACAGCAATCCCTGGGGCTTGCTCCGGGGGAAAAATCCTGTTCCACAGGTTCCCTGTGCTGCTTCTCCTCCCTAGGTAATGGGTTGTGGGGCAGGGACAGAAGCAACCACCTGGAATTGTCTGTTCTTTGCACTTGACTGCTGTAAACGCTCCAGCCACTTCGATGCTTTTTGGTACGGAGGCAATGAAGATTACGGCCCGGGCTGCGGCTGGGAAAAGGGCAGGGAAATGTAAGCCCTGTACCCCCAGTAAGTAGTTACTGCCTCTGGCTGGTCTAAACTTGGCTGAGATGTCCGTCATCTCTCATCCAGCTGATGCTCAAAGAGGATCGTTACGGGGATGCTGCTGCCCGGCGGCCGAGACGCGGTACTGCCGATCGGGAGCTGCGCATGCGCGGCGGCGCGTTTTGCAGCGCCCTCGCTGCTGCCGCCCATTGACCAAAATTCGGTACTGCAGCCTTGAAACTGCGCGTGCGCAGTGGCGCCATTGGGCCAGCTCTCGCTGCTGCCACCTATCGACCAAGGTTCGGCACTGCAGCTCGGGAGCCGCGCATGCGCAGTGGCGCGTTTTACACTGCGCTCGCTGCCGCCAGCTATTGACGGAGATTGGGCACTGAGGTCTTGAATTCGCGCATGCGCAGTGGCGCATTTTGCAGCACGCTCGCTGCTGCCTCCTATTGACTAAAATGCGGTACCACAGCCTGGAAACTGCGCATGCGCAGTGACGCCTTTACGGCCACCTCACTGCTGCCACCTATTGACCAAGACTCCGTATTGCAGCTCACAAGCTGCGCATGCGCACTGGTGCATTCACAGCGCACTCGCTGTTGCCTCCCATTGACCAAAGTTAGGTACTGCAGGCTTGTAAATGCGCATGCGCAATGCCGACTTTTGCCGCGCCCTCGCTTCTGCCACCTAGTGACCAAAATTCGGTACTGCACTGCGACAGCCGCGCATGCGCGGTGGCACGTTCTGGCAAGCGCTCGCGGATGTCTCTTATCGACCAAAATAAGGTACTGCAGGTCGGGGCTACGCATGCGCAGTGGCGCGTTTTGCAGTGCGCTCGCTGTTGCCTCCTATTGACCAAAATTAGGCAATGCAGCATTGAAGCCGCGCATGCGCAGTGGTGCGTTCTGGAAAGCGCTCGCTGCTGCTTTCTATCGACCGAAAGCGGGTACTGCAGGATGGGATCCGCGCATGCGCAGTGGCACATTCGGACAAGCCCTCGCTGCTGCCACCTATTGACCAAAGTTTGGTACTGCAGCTCGCTTCCGCGCATGCGCAGTGGCACGCCCCGGGCCCTCGCTGCTGCCACCTATTGACCAAGATTCGGCACTGCAGCTCGGCGGCCGCGCATGCGCACTCCGCGGAAGGAGTATGGCGGCGCCCAGAGCGCGGGTCCCGGCGGCGGCGGGTGGGCGCCGGTGACGCGCGGATCGAACTTTACAGCTCGGAGAGTGAGTTATAAAGCAGGTGTGTTTATTTCGGCGCCGGGTGCAAGGGGATTTCTCCTCAAAGCTTGCACACCGTCTCAGCAAGCAGCCAGATATTTATTACACCAAAGCATACATATTCATAGGGTTACACAATACAAAATATACATATGTATAAGTTGGGACGGGGTTAGTTCAAAAGCTTGTGTCAGCAGTTCTAAAATGTTTATGTCATCTTGCGCAAGCTCAGATCTGTGTCTGATGGTCGTTTACTTCTTCAGGGGTCTTATCTTCCTCTTCATCTGTTCTCTAGATGAACTTTAGTCATTTACGCATGCTCTCTTCTTACTTGGTGATTTCAGCGGTTTTTAACAAGTCCTACCCAGTTCTGTGGTAAGACTAGCATTGCAGTTCCCCTTATCACTTTGTCTGGCATGTCAGTCCTTGACGAATACCTGTCCCTGATAAGCTTAACCCTTGACAGACGCCAGGCCCCGGCAAGCGAGCCTCGAAAGAACAAACAAGGCCAACAGAATTATTAAACAATATTTAAGTGGTCAAAAGGCAAATAGTTATTTCCCTGTATCAGCGGGACCACCAGTGAGGCGAGCGATCCCCTCCGACCTGGGCAGGGGGTGCCTCCTGCCCGCTGCCCGCCCGGGGCTGGCGGGACGGGAAGCTGCGAAGCGGCCGGTGCGGCAGGCTCCCGGTCCGCCGGAGGCAAGCCGGGCCAGGGCAGCCCCAGGGAGTGGCCACCGGGTGCCTTCCCCACTCGCCAGAGCCCTCCCGGAGCCTCCCCCGGCCTCGCTCGCCCTGTGCGGCTGCCCCCAGCTCCAGCCCCCCCCCCCCCAAAGCCTGTCCTGTAGCCCCAGGCAGCCCCCAAGCCCTGCTGTGAGGGCAGTGAGCTGGCCCTCCGGTGGTCTTGAGTCTCCCTTAACGTGGGTACCGTTAGCAGCAGCGTGGGGAAAGAGTGGGGTGTTCTTCAGTATCCCTTAACGTGGGTGCCGTTAGCAGCTGTGTGGGGAAAGAGCGGGGTCTACAGGAGCTCCTGCGGAAGGAGGGGCTCCGGCCAGGGGTGATCTGTGATAATAACAGTCGCTGCTTCTTTCCCTCTTCCAGAGGCTGCGCTGAGGATGCGGTTGTCCGTTCCTCCCATGGGGTTGCCGCTGACTGCACCTGCCTCAGGCTTGCCTGGGCTGTCTCTGCCTGGCCTCACACTCCTCCTGGCGTGGGAGCAAAAAGGGACAGGCGGAGCGCTTACTGGCTGCGGACAGGAGCTTCTGCGGCTGAAGCTGGAGAGGCCAGAGAAAGGTAAAGCTGCTGAAGAATAAAATAAAGGGGGTCCAGCCAGCAGCTGCAGACAGGAGACAGCCTGCCTCTCCAGGTGAGGAAGGATCCCTCTTAGTGTAGTCCTCAGCAGATCCGATCACCGACCTGCACGGCAGGGTCTGTATGCGTAACCAAAAGCACAGTACAGCCATGCAGTTTGCGCACATGTGAGGCTGTGTTTCTAGGAAGCCTCGTATTGTAAGACTAAACCTCTAAGACACCAATCTGTTCTCTTAGGTGGATGACAGTCAAGTGACCAGAGCAACAGAGCAGGAAGGGAGAGGGAGAGACAGACAGATGTGTCTGAACTGTCAAATTCTCCCAGCAGCTCCAAAAGCGGGAGGTACAGTGAGTCCTGGACCCCTGGGTCTGTGTCATCCCTCTTCTGCATCCCGGTTGCTCCCTGCCCCCACCTTCTCTTTCTCTCACTGTTGTCAGGTTTTTTTTTGCTTCCTGCACGTCTCCCTCTCTTGTTCTTCAAGTCGCTCTCTTTCTCTGTTGTTCTGCCTCTCTGTTTTATTTTTCTCTCTGCACTTCTGTCCTGTCCCATCGCTCTTTTTTTTCATCCTCTGTCTCTGCCCTGCAACCCATCACTACTTTGTCTTTCTCCATCTATCTGTCTGTCTTCCTATCCCAATCTTGTTAATTCCTCCCTGTCTGCCCTTTAGCCCTTCACAATTCCCACCGCTCTCACCTGTCTGGCTCTGTGTCTCTATTTTTAAATTCCTCTCTCTCTGCCTTGTATTCTAGATACACTTTTACTTTCTTAGATTCTTTTATTCCAAGTCCCTGTCCCTATGTTTTAACTTCTTCCCTCACTGTCCCGTAGCCCGTTTTTGTCTTTATCATTCTCTCTCTGTCTGGCTCCCTGTCCCTATTCTTTATTTCCCCTCTCTCTCCCCTTTAGATCATCAACGTTTTTGGTATTTCTCAGTCTCTCTCTCTCCCAACTCACTGTCCCCTTTTTTAATTCCTCCTTCTGCCCTGTGGCCCATCATTAATCTTTGTTTTTCTCCAGCTCTCCCTCTGGTACCCTCTCCCTTTTTATTAGTTCCTCTTCTCTGTCCTGTAGCCCATTGCTGTTCCCCCCCCACCGCTGCCTCTCTCCCTCTGTGTCTCCCTTTCCCTATTTTTCAGTCCCCCCTCTTTGCCCTGTAGCCAATCGCTGTTGTAGTGGGTTTGTGTGGCAAGGTTTTGCTAGCTGGGGTGGGGGAGTGGGCAGGGGCTGCAGGGGTGGGTTCTGTGAGAAGACACCAGGACTTGCCTCCATGTTGGGCACAGCCAGTTCCAGCTCCAAGAGGGATCTGCTACTGCTCAAAGCTGAGCCAACCAGCAACGCTGGTAGCACCTCTGTTATATTTAACAAGGCCTAAAAAAATGGTGTGCAGAAGCTGCAGTAGAGAAAGTGTGAGTGTGAAACAGCCCTGCAGACCCCCAGGTCAGTGAAGAAGGAGGGGAGGAGATGCTCCAGGCACCGGAGCAGAGATTCCCCTGCAGCCCGTGGGGAAGACCACGGTGAGGCAGGCTGTCCCCCTGCAGCCCAGGGAGGTCCATGGCGGAACAGATACCCACCTGCAGCCCAGGGAGGACCCCACGCCGGAGCAGGCGGATGCACCCGAAGGACGCTGTGATGAGGAGCCCACACTGGAGCAGGTTTTCTGGCAGGACCTGCTGCCCCGTGGGAGTGACCCCACACTGGAACAGAAGAAGAGCATGAAGGAGGAAGGAGCAGCAGAGACAACTTGTAATGAACTGACTGCAACCCTCCTCTCCCCCTGTGCTGCTCGGCAGGAGGAGGTAGAGAAGTCAGGAGTGAAGATGAGCCCAGGGAAAAAAGAGAGGGGTGGGGGGAAGGTGTTTTTCAGATTTGTTCGTATTTCTCATTATCGTACTCTGATTTTGATTGACAATAAATTAATTTCCCCAAGTCGACTCTGTTTTGCCTGTGACAGTAATTGGTGAGTGATCTCTTTGTCCTTATCTTGACCCACAAGATTTTCTGTTGTGTTTTCTACACTCCTGTCTTGTTGAGGAGGGGGAATGATAGAGTGGCTTGGTGGGCACCTGTCGGCCAGCCAAGGTCAACCCACCACAGTTTCCTTCTATCAGGCTCCCTGTCCCTGTTTTTTAAATCTTGCCTGTGTTTCTTGTATGCCATTGCTTTTGAAACTTTCTTTCTACCTCTCCTTCCCTATTTAAATTCTTGCATGTTTCTTAAACGCAGTTGCTTTTTAAATTTTCTTGCCACCTTTCCCTCTCTCTGTCTCCCTGACCTTATTTTAATTTCTTGCCTGTGTTTCTTGTACCCTGATGCTTTTCAAATTTCCTTCTTATGTCTCCCTCTATGCAGCTCTGTGTACCTACTTTTTGATTCTTGTATCCTGTTGCTTTCAAAATTTTCTGTCTCCCTCTATCCATCTCCCTGTCTCTAGTTCTTAACTCTTCCCTATCTGTCCTGTACCCTGTCACTTCTTACATTTTCTTTCTACATCTTCCTCTTTCTATCTACATTTTCTTTCTACATCTTCCTCTTTCTATCTCCCTGTGCCTGTTTGTTAGTTCTTGCCTATGTTTCTTGTATGCTGTTGTTTTTCAAAATTTTTCTACGTCTACCTGGCTCCCTGTTTCTATTTTCTAGTTCTTGCTGTTTCTTCTTTCCTATCACTTTAGAATTTTTCCCTGCCCCTTGTCCTGTCTCTGTCTTGTTGTCCTGCCAGTCCCTTCCCCTTCTCTCCCCCGCTTCCTGTTATTTATTCCTCCATCTCCCCATCCTTGTTGTTTTGCTCAGTCTCTCCGCTCTTCTCTCTCTACACCCTTTCCCTGCTGCTCGTCCCTCTCTTGTTCCCAGCATCTCATTTTCTGGCTCCCTGTCTCGCACCTTTATGTCCCTCTGTCCTTCCTCCTGTTTTTCTCTTCCCTTTTATGCCCCCCGTCCTGCTGCCTTTGGGCACTGAGCCTTGTAGCCAGCTCACTGCCAGGATTTCTTACGTGCGTTAATGAATAAATTTTTCCTCCCTCCTGCTGTGTCCCTGGATGTGGGCAGGTGCAGGGGAGGGGGTGACGTGCTGTGGGGCTTTGGCAATGGCCCCTGTTCCGGATGGGCTCCAGCTGGGGCTGGAGCTGGGACAGCCCCAGGTGTGGCCAGTGAGGCTGAGGATGGGGCTGGTCCTGCTGTGTGAAGGCTCCAGCTGTAAAGGGGGCTGCCCGGGCAAGCCTGCCTGAGGGAGCTGATGGAGGGGAACTGGCTGAGGAGGGAATCCAAGGGGGTCCGGCTGGCAGGTGCCTCTAGCATGGAATCGCCAGTCCCTGTGGTGAGGAAGGATCCCTCTGAGCTATCCCCAGCCTCTGTTGGCTACACCTGTGAGCCGCCATGTATCAAGGAAGCCTTGCGGATGAGGAGCATCCGTGCTGCCGAGTGGGTGAGGGTCGGGCAGCCGGCACTGGCGAGGAGGAAGGGGCAGAGGCAGAGAGAGAAGCGTCAGGGCGGTGAAGGTCTGCTGCCGGCACCAGGAGCTGCGGTGAGCCACACGTCCTCTCCTCTACGTCCTGGCCCACCCTTCTTTAGATGTCTGCCTGCCTCCCTTCCTCCATCTCTGCCTGCCCACCTATGTGTATAGCTCCTCAAAACTTGTTATTCTTCTGCCAACTCTGCCCAGTACCCCATTGCCTTTTAAATTTTTAATATGTCTCTCCCTAACCAGCTGCTTCTCCCTGTTTTTTATTTTTTTCCGCACCACCTTGTACCCCGTTACTTTTTAAATTTAATTTCTACGTCTTCCCCTAACTCAGGAGGAAGTTGAGGAGGATTTAGAAATGCTGGTAGCGCCTGGACTGAGAGCCCCGAGGTGGGAATTTGAGCTTTATAAGAAGGAATCTGAGGATGAGAGTGATGAAAGTACTGGTGAAGCTTCTGGTCACACTCTGGTAGCTGAACGGACTCGGAGTAGGCAGGCTGTTGGGAATGATGGACCGGTTGTGGTAAAAGTTCCATTTTCAATTTCAGATTTGAATAATTAGAAAGCTGCTGCAGGAAATTATCGGGATGATCCAGAAAAGGCAGCGAATGCCTTTGAAATGATGGTTAAAACGCAAAATCCAGATTGGCAGGATGTTGAAGCTATTTTACAGGTGCTGTTTGATGGTACGGAAAAAGACGTGGTTCGTAGGGCTATGAGAACTCAGATTCAGGCACAGTTAGCCTCAGGGACATTGCAAGGACAAGTAGAGAATCATTTCCCTTCCGCTGATCCTGGGTGGGATCCTAATGATCCTAGAGATAGGTGGATGTTAGCACGATATCAGAATTGGGTGTGGTTTGGAATACAAAATGCAATGCCGAAAGCTATAAACTGGTCTAAATTGTATGAGATTAAGCAGGATAGGAGAGAGTCGCCGACTGATTTTTTTGAATAAACTAAAGGAGGCGGCTGGGAAATACACTACTCTAGATATTGAATCAGAAGAAGGAAAAAGTCAGCTGGCAACTTTCTTGGGCAATTGTCTGATGATATTCGGAAGAAGTTACAAAAGTTGTAAGGAGCAGAGGCTAGAGATATCGGAAAGATGTTGGACATTGCTTGGATAGTGTATAGGAATAGGGATCAACAGAAGGAAAGAGGGAAAGCGAGATTAATGGCTGCGCTCAAGACTATGCAAGTGTCTCGGAGGGGAGTAAGGGGAGGATCAAGAGGTGGTTTTAGAGGAAGAGGCAGAGGATGAGGAGTACCAAACCCAACTGTGGGACAGAATCAGTGTGCATATTGTAAGAGGGAGGGTCATTAGAAAAATGAATGCCCTTCCTTGCTGGAATCAAAAGGAGCAGGGGCACCTGTGCTAGCAATAGAGGATGAGGATTGAAGGATTGACCGGAGGACTCTTCCCCAGCAGAGCCTCTGGTTATAATTAAACTGAGGAATGAGGAGGTGGAGTGTTTGATAGATGCAGGGGCAACATATTCATTTTTAAATAAAATGCAACATGAATTAGGGACCGAGTCAGTAAGAATTATTGGTGTGACAGGAATCTCAGAGCGGAGGCCATTTTTTAAACCTTTGAAGTTCAAAATTGGAAAACAATGGGTTACACACCAATTTCTTTATTTACCAGGTGCACCTAAACTGTTGATAGGCTGAGATTTGTTAGAAAAACTTGAAGCAGAAATAAAATTTAAGGAGGGGGAAGTAGAAGTATTGATACCAGAATCTAAATATATCCAAGCATCAGTATTTTTGTTACAGGAAGATAAACCAGTGAGTGGAGAAATAACTACAGAAGTGGAAGAGGCAGTAATTCCCTTTGTCTGGGCTGGAGAAGTACCTGGAAGGTCGAAAAGAGCTGATCCTATAAGAATAG
This sequence comes from Necrosyrtes monachus, assembly GCA_037953605.1. Lineage (NCBI taxonomy): Eukaryota > Metazoa > Chordata > Aves > Accipitriformes > Accipitridae > Necrosyrtes > Necrosyrtes monachus. The sequence continues at coordinate 763,879 of JAZGTQ010000157.1, read as the reverse complement.
ATTTAAAGCCAGAATCGGCACTGGTAAGGTTAAAACAGTACCCTATGAAAACTGAAGCTAAATTGGGATTATTACCATTGATACAAAAGTTTTTAAAATATGGATTGTTAAAGGAGTGTGAGTCTAACACCCCAATTCTGCCAGTGAAAAAGGTATGTAGATGGAAAAACGTACATAGATGGAAAAACGTACAGATTAGTTCAGGATGTAAGGTCTATCAGTCAAGTAGTGCAGGATATATATCCTGTGGTTGCAAACACATATACCTTACTGACAACCCTGATGGAAAAGCAGGGTTGATTTGCAGTATTGGATTTAAAAGATGCCTTTTTTCTGCATCCCGCTTGCCTTTGAAAGTCAGGAGATGTTTGTTTTTGAGTGGGAAAATCCAGAGATGGGAAGGCAAACTCAATATACCTGGACTGTACTGCCACAGGGGTTTAAAAACAGCCCCACTATTTTTGTAAATCAGCTTGCTAAAGAACTTGAAATTTGTTGAACTGAAAACAGAGAGGGTGTTATGTTACAATATGTAGATGATATTCTATTGGCAGGAGAAACTCCTGAAGAATGTTTGAAATTAACTATAAGTCTTTTGAACTTTCTCAGAATTAGTGGTTATCGAGTGTCAAAGGAGAAGGCCCAGATAGCTCAAGAAACTGTGATGTACCTGGGCTTTGAAGTCCTTAAAGGTCACCAACAACCATCCGTGGAAAGGAAAGAAGCTATTTGTCGACTTCCAGAGCCAAGCACGCTTCGAGAGCTGTGAACCTTCTTAGGAATGACAGGATGGTGTCGTCTGTGGATTGATGTGTATGGGCTATTGGTGAAACCATTATATGAGATACTGAAAACCTCCTCAAATAATTGTTTAAAATGGACTGAGGAAGGAAGAACTGCTTTCAAAAATCTTAAACAAGCATTACTGAAAGCACCTGCGCTTGCATTACCCAATTTGGTGAAACCTTTTGAGTTATTTGTCCATGAACGAAGAGGAATAGCATTGGGAGTACTTACCCAATGTCTTGGACCTTTGCGTCGAGCAGTAGCATATTTCTCTTAGCAATTAGATATTGTAAGTCAAGGATGGCCTGGCTGCCTAAAAGCTGTTGCAGCTACTGTGATATTAATACAGGAAGCTCGGAAGTTTACCCTGGGTCAGAAGATTACTGTATATGTACCACATATGGTAATCACAGTATTAGAACAAAAAGGGGGACATTGGTTAGCTCCAAGCCGAATGATAAAATACAAGTGATTCTGCTAGAGCAAGATGATACACAGCTTAAGACAACAATGGTTGTGAATCCTGCTACTTTCCTAGCGACAGAACAGGCGGAAGAGAATCCAGAACATGACTGTTTACCAACATAGAGGAAGTGTATGCCAGCAGGTCAGACTTAAAAGACACTCCCCTTGAAAATCCAGACTTAGAATTATATACTGATGGGAGTAGTTTTGTTCAAAATGGAAAGCAAGTGTCTGGATATGCAGTAACAACAATATCTGAAGTAATGGAAGCATGAGGCCTATCATCAAAAGTATCTGCACAAAAAGCTGAACTAATTGCTCTCACTAGAGCTTTGGACTTGAGTAAAGGGAAACGTGTAAATATATGGACAGACTCAAAATATGTATTTGGAGTGATACATGCCCATGGGCCTATATGGAAGGAGAGAGGCCTATTGACTACACAAGGAACAACAATAAAGCATAAAGAAGAGATCTTGAAACTTTTAGAAAGTATCCAAGCTCCTGCTGAAGTAGCTGTAATGCATTGCAAAGCTCACCAGTCTGGATCAACCACTCAAAATCAGGGAAACAAACTAGCTGATTAGGCTGCAAAAAGGGCTGCAGAAAAAGGCACGCAAGTGGAAACTTTTGTCATAACTCCAGAATGGAAAATAGTGTTGCCAGATAAACCCCTATAGGATAAACAAGACTTGAAATTAATTGAGACCTTAAAAGCAGAAAACCAAGAAGATGGATGGGCGGTCACACCATTAGGCCTAGTGGTAGCTCCCTAGTCCCTCATGAATGAATCAATGAGAAAAGAACATTACTCTGTTCATTGGGGAACTGAGAATTTGTTAAAACATTTACAGAAATCGATTATTAGTAAGAACATGGTAGTAAGTGTATGAGCTGTAACTGAAAGATATGAAGTGTGCTGTAAAAATAATCCCAAAACACAGAATATAATTCATTTCGGGAAAATAACTGAGGGAAGAGCACCTGGTGAATATTGGCAAATTGACTTTACTGAATTACCCAGGACAAGAGGATTGAAATATTTATTAGTCTTTGTAGACACATATACTGGGTAGCCTGAAGCCTTTCCATGTCGCACCAATAAAGCTCGAGAAGTTGTAAAAATTTTATTAAAAGAAATAATTCCTAGATTCAGAATACCTTTTGGGATGTCATCAGATAGGGGTCCTCATTTCATAGCAAAAATAATTATGGAATTGGCTAAAATGTTAAATATTACTTGGGACCCACATACACCTTATAGACCTCAAGCTAGTGGGAAAGTTGAGAGAATGAATTATACTCTCAAAACGCAAATGAGTAAACTGTGTCGGGAAACTTCAATGGATTGGACACAAGTTTTACCCTTAGCTTTGTTAAGAATTAGAATACAACCTAGGGGCAGACAACGTTTGAGCCCCTATGAATTGTTACATGGAAGGCCATATCAGACTCCTGGACTACCAGGAGAGATGAGAATACAAGGAGAAAGTGATGTAGCCAACTATTTAATTGCTTTGGGAAAAACTCTGCAAGAATTAAACATGTATGTGGAGTTGAATAAACCTCTGAATCTTGATTCACCAGTTCATCCATTTCAACTTGGAGACTGGGTTTATCTCAAGCCCCCAAGAAATAAAAATTAAAAGAGAAAAAAACCCCCAAGAAGTCAAAAAACAAGCCTAAATTAAAAAAAAAAAAAAAAAAGAAATCAAAATAACGCCCCCCAAGAACTAAAACATATGCCAAAAAAAAAAAAGTCTTCCCAAGAAAAAAACACCCTAGGAAGAAAAAAGAAAAAAGGTAACCCCAAGAGATCAAAATAATCCAAGAAATTTAAAAAAAAAAAGAAAAAAAGAAAAAAGAAAAAAATTAATAAACACCCCAAGAAATCAAAACAACTCCCTGTCATGAATGGGCAATTTAGATCGCTTAATGAACCATTGTCAAAGGTATTAGCAAAAGTGGTTTTATTGAAATATGATGTTGTAAAACTGTGACTTAACAAAGTTCAGTGGCAAGGTTCGCTGTATTACTGTACTGCACAATCATTTGAACAATGATTCAAAACTACCAAGGCAGAGTCAAAGTTACCAAGACAAAAATCAAAGTTAACACGACAAAATCAAAGTTAACACAACATAAATCATAGTTACCATAATACAAAGTTATGCACAATATCGGCCACTTACCAAAGATCTGTTGGTGAAAGGTCTCTCTGCTTCAAGGAGCAACCTTGACAAGGTGTCCCACCTCAAGGTGAGATCACCGCCATGCAGCCAGGCTGCTTAGCTGGGAGAGCTCAGAGAAGGCTCGGTTTAGGCTGTCATATTTATGGAATAAAGTGTTTGGCTTGTAGTCAAATTACATGCGATGGCAAAGGTATGCATGAGATTCCTTGTGCTCACAACTTTTGTTCTTTGGTAAATGAGTCTTGGAAAAGCCACCTGCTGTTCATGTGTTCATCGCATGATCGGCGTTCCATGCTCACTGCATCGCTCTGCTCCTTTGTTGGTTTTCAGAGAACAGACTGGAACTAGGGAAGTTCTTTGCCCATTTATGGCTCAGGCCTTTACCTCCTTTGGAACCTGTAACAAACTACCACTAGTTTGGTTAAGGAATTGAGTGCATCTGTCACACTCCCCAAGAAATAAATAAAAAAAAAAAACAAAACCAAACCAAAAACCAAAACACCCCCAAGAAATCAAAATAAGCCTGATACCAAAAAGCCAGTCAAAGAAACTGTCTAAGACTCGCTTTGGAGTTTTAGAAAGCAGGCATTCTTTATTGCAGCGCTGGGTGCACGGGGGATAATTCCACCTAGCGTGCATGCCACAGCTTTAGCACAAACAGGTTCTATAGAATAACTAATTGCATATTAATCAGATTAGTATACATATACATAAAAATGATTGCAACTGATTATCATAGTACTGCCTACATCCGATCATGCGCAATGAAGAATTCGAGTCGAAGGGCTGCTTTTACGACCACCGACCCATTTGAGATTCTGTTGGCTGTCCTTGAAGTCTTTATTCTTGTCCTCATTCTTTGATCTTGAAGCTTAACGCAGTTTCAATCACACGTGGTCAGTTTCAACATTGTTCTCATCTAGCGTACAGGAACATCTAGTCATAAGCGCAAAGAACTGCAAAGCTTATGAGTAACTACCTCTACTTGTTAATTGCTTGGCTATACTTTTGTCTATTGTTCCAATCATAGTGTTAGTATAAGATTTCTAATAATTATTTACCAAATCTCACTTTTACAGTCACCTAGCAGCAAACCAGTTTCCATAGAAGGTACAAAATATTAAAACCGTCAACATACTTAGACATACCATAGAGAATGTATGGAAATCTGCTATCAAGCCCTGCAAGAAGCTAAAAAAAACCCCAAAACCCAACACCAAGGGAGAACCAAAAACCACCCCGAAGAAGTAAAAAAAAACACAGGCCAAAGAAATAAATAAAAAAAAAAAAATCAAAATCACTCCCCCCGAAGATTTAAGAGTAAACCAAACAGAAAATCAACCCCAAGAACTTAAGAGGAAAGAAAACCCCAAAACCACCAAAAGGACGCTGGGGGGAGGGGGGGGGGGGGAGAAGCACCGGCTCCGGGCGGAACCCGCGTCCCTCCACCATAGTTCCGGAGTGGGAAACGTACCGAGGGGGCTGTGGGGGGGTGCTGTGAGGAAGGAGGCGGCTATGGGATTGCCATGGGGCTTCTATGGGGTTCCCTATGGGGCCGCTGCGGGGCAGGCCGTTGCTATCAGGTTCCGATGGCGTTGCTATGGGGCAGGCCGTTGCTATGGCGTTGCTATGGGGCAGGGAGCCCTGCGTGGGGCCCCAGGTGCACGGGCCCTCCTCACGTGACCGCCCTCCTCACGTGACCACCCTCCTTTTCCGCCTTCGGGCGCTCGCAAGATGGCGGCGGCGGCGGCGGTTCGGGGACGGCGCTTCAAGTGGTCGCTGGAGTTGGCGGCGGCGCCGGGGGGGCGGTGAGGCCCCGGGGGTGTGTGTGTGTGAGGGGATTTGGGGGGTCCAGGTGTCTCCCCAGCCTCACCTACCCCCTCCCCTTTCTATCTCCCCCAGGCCCCGCGGAGCCGCCGAGGGCCGCGGGCCGCTGGGGTTCGCCGAGCGACAGCTGGGGGAGGGCGGCGTCCACGAAAGCGACAAAATCCTCATGGAGAAGGTGGGCTGGGGGGAAAGGGGGGGAAGGAGGGACACCCCACACCCCCCCCCAGATGCCTGGGTCCACCATGGGAGGGATGGTCGGTGTCCCAGATGCCTGGGTCCCGTACGGGGGCCGTACCCGTCTGTGTCGTGTCCCCCCCCCCTTCACATCCCGGAATCCTGGGTTCCCTCTTTCCCTGCAGCGCTGCTGGGACGTGGCACTGGCACCGCTGAAGCAGATCCCGATGAACCTGTTCATCATGTATATGGCCGGCAACACCATCTCCATCTTCCCTGCCATGATGGTCTGCATGATGGGCTGGCGCCCGCTGCAGGCCCTCATGTCCCTCTCCGCCAGTGAGTACAAGCCCATGCTACAGCCCCACGTGGGTGACAGCTCCCTGGGTGTCCCCCCACGGCCATCCCCTGCTGCGTGACAATTGCCCTCCATACCTGTGGCGGTCCCCTGCCCTGCGTCTCCCCCTGCAACAGTTGTCCCCACGTGTCCCCCAACAGTCATCCCTACAACAGCCCTCGCCATGCATGGCCTCCTGCAACAGTTGCCCTCACGCATCCCCCAGCAGTTGTCCCTACGACGGTCACCCCCACATCAATTTCCCCGCATGTCCCTGAACAGTTTCCCTCCATGTCAGTTGTTCCCGTGCATCCACCAGCAGACACACGCGTCGCTCACCCCCATGCATACCCCTACAGTTGCTCCTGTGACAGTCGCCCCATGTGAGTCACTCCCGCATGTCCCCCAACAGTCGCCCAACAGCCACCCCCATGCCATCCACCCCGCGGTTCCCCCACCACTCTTTCCCGTGACGCTCCCCTGCCACTCCCCACCCATCACTACCCCCAGTCCCCCATGGTGCCAGGTGTGCAGCATGTGGGTGACAGTGACAAGTCCCACCCTGTCCCCGCCACAGCACTGAAGGCACTGGAGAGCTCGAGCCGGCGGGCGCTGCAGGGGCTGGTGTTCCTGGTGGGCAATGGGCTGGGGCTGGCGCTGGCCCTCTACAAGTGCCAGGCCATGGGGCTGCTGCCCACCCGCCCCTCTGACTGGCTGGCCTTCGTCGCCCCCCCGCAGGTGCGCCCCGAAACCGGGGTTCCCCCTGCCCTGCCCCATCCCCGCTGCCCTGGACGCCAGGGTTCCCCCTGGCCTGGACACCAGAGTCCCCTCACTCACCGCTTTTCTCTCTTTTCCCTTGGCAGCGCATGGAGTTCACTGGGGGGGGCCTGATCCTGTGACCAGTGTGTCCCCCCACCAATAAAGGCAATGGCAGGCTGGTGATGTTATTTTTGCAGGGAGTTCTGAGGGTTTGGTGGGGTTAGCCCAAGGAGGCACTGGGATGGGTCAGAGAGAAAACCGTTTACTGGTGGCATGTGCTGGGAGCACTGGGGCCGGTACTGGGAGTGCACTGGAGGAGCACTGAAGCGAGTACTGGGAGTGCCCTGGGAGCCTTGCGGGCCACTCTTGGAGCACATGAGCTGCGCTCGGAGCCTTGGGGCCCATACTGGGAGCCTTAGGGCCTGTACTGGGAGCACTGGGAGTGCACTGGGAGCCTTGGGGCTTGTAGTGGGTGTGCACTGGAGCTGCATGGGGAGCCTTGGAGCCCATACTGGGAGCCTTAGGGCTTGTACTGGGAGACGTGGGGGCCCCACTGGGAGTGCACTGGAGCTGCAGTCGGAGCCTCAGGGCCCATACTGGGAGCCTTAGGGTGCATACTGGGAACACTGGGAGTCCACTGGGAGCCTTGGGGCCCATACTGGGCTAGCACTCAGAGAGCTGCAAGCCAGGCTGGCACTGTACTGGGAACACTGGGTCCATACTGGGAACATATTAGGATCTTGGTTTAACTGTAGCTCATGCTGGCATGATACTGGGAGCACTGGGGTCCATGCTGGGATGTGACTCACGGCTGTGGCTCACGCAGGTATCATACTGAGAGCACTGGGCCCACATCGGGAGTGTTGGGGCCATACTGGGATCCTACTTGAAAAGCTGCAACCCAGACTGGCATTGTACTGGTAACATTGGTGCTATACTGGAAGCACTGGGTCCATACTAGGAGTGTGGCAGCCCATTCTGGGATCATGCCTGAAGACCTGTGGCTTAGGCTGGCATCATACTGGGAGCACTGGTGCTATACTGGGATCATACTCAGAGCTGTGACCCAGACTGGCATTGTACTGGGAGCACCGGAGCTCATACTAGAACGCTGGGCCCATACAGGGATGGTGGTGGGTGAGCCAGGGCAGTGCGTGTGTGGTACTGGGATGTACTTGGCCATACTGGTGCGCTCAGGGGCTGGGGGGTCCCTACCGCCTACACCCCCAGCCCCTTCCCTCAGCACCCCCAGGAACTCCAGGTCTGACCCACGTCAAGGGCCTGACCCATGGCTGACCCCTAAGTACCCCCACTGCCCTGTAACTGCCCCCAGTTCCCCCCAGCTGCCCCGCACCTGTCCCATAACTGCCCCCCAATTCTCCCATCTCCCAACTGCCCCAAAACTGCCCCACACCTGTCCAAATGCCCCCAAACTACCCCCGATTTCCCGCAAGTGCCCCATAAGTGTCCCCCCATTTGCCCCCCAGCTGCCCCATAGCTGCCCTCCCTGCCCCGTAACCACCCCCAGATTCCGCCCACTGCCTCACTTTTGCTTTTTTTGCCCCATTTTGCCTCAGTTTTCCCTGGGTTTGCCCCATTTTTGCCCTGTTTGCCCCAGTTTTGCTCTTTTGCCCCGTTTTGCCCATTTTCGCCCGTTTTCCTCCTATTTCTTTTTGGTGTTGGCTCACTTTTTCCTTGTTTTCCCCCATTTTTCCCTGCTTTTGTCCCATTTGCCCTGTTTTGGACTATTCCCCTTGTTCTTGCCCCAACCCCCATAGCTCGCTGGTTTTGCCCCTGTCACCTTAGTTTTGCCTTTTTTTCCCTGGCTTTGACCCGTTTTGCCTCCTTTGTGCCCTGTGTCCTCCCTCCTGTTTCCTTATTTTTCCCCAGTTTTCCCCATTTCTTCTCTGCTTCCATGATTTCGCTCTTTCTCCCTCTTCCATTTTTTCCTCATTTTGCTCCATTTCCACCATTTCTCCCCCTTCTCCCCATTCCTGATCCACTTCTCCACATTTTCCCCCATTTTCCTACAATTTCCCCTCGAGTTTTCTCCTCTCCTGTTTTCCCCTGGGTTTTGCCTGTTTCTGCCCCATATCCCTATTTTACCCTGTTTTTTCCCCCATTTCCCTGGTTTTCTCCCAGCTTTTTGCTAATTTGTGCCCCATTTTTCCCTATTTCATTTTTTCCCCATTTTTCCCTTTTCCTTTGTTTTTTTCCCCATTTTCACTCATTTTTGCACCCCCGCCCCCAGGGCTCCAGCCTGTGTCTCCCAGTGACTCCCAGTACAGCCTAGATCACTGCCTTCCAGTTTGGACCAGTGCCTCCTAGTGAGTCCCAGTACAGCCCAGTGCCCTCCCCAGGGCTCCCAGTGTGATCCAGGGCCCCACAGTGATTCTCAGTATGGCCCAGAGCCCCATCCCAGTATATCCCACTGCCCTTCCAGTGCTTCCCAGTACACCCCAATGCCTCCCAGTGCCCTCCCAGGCCACCCCAGTCCCCCCAGTGGCACTCTCAGGCTGGGGCCCTGATGGGGGGGTGCCCCCCCCCCCATGAAGGGGGCCTGTGATGGGGCGGGGCCTCCCTCTGACATCATCAGCAGGGTCACATATGATGTCATACCAGGGAAGTTCCTACTGACTGGAAAAGGGGAAACATAACCCGTGCATAACCTGTATAAATTTCAGAGATCCAAATGGACTGTGGCAGTTGCCCAGAGTAGTTGTGGATGCCCCATCATTGGAAGTGTTCAAGGTCACGTTGCAAGGGTCTTTGAGCAACTTGACCTAGTGAAAGATGTCCCTGCCCATGGCAGGAGGGTTGGACTAGATGATCTTTAAAGGTCCCTTCCAACCCAAACTGTTCTGTGATTCTCTCTGTATATATGTGTATGTCAAGTTACTACAAAACTACTACCAAGAAGCAAGTGTACAGATATTTCAAGTTATTACAAAAATTATCACTACTAAAGAAAGCAAGTGTATGTATATTTCATTATTAGCAGCACTACTAAAGTAGCAAGGATACACATATTTCAATATTAGCAGCAAGTACACTTATGAATAATTACTTATGTGTATGCCTCTAAATATATTCAAAGTAATTCCAGTACGGTGTTCATCAAACTGCTCCCAGGGGAGACGCCAGTCAACAACAGACAAAGTTTCACTTCAGATGTCATCAGCCTCTCAGAGTCTGCGGTAAGCCAGGCATCCCTGGCCAGGGTCCAGTCTGTGGAGATCTTGTAGGAAAAGTTTGCACAGAGAGAGTGCTTGGGGAGAGGCTCCATTCTGGTTAGAAAGCAAGTAATTTTTATATCCCAGAGACGTAAGAGGGTATAGGACACCACCACCTGCAGCAGACAATAGATGTTGTTAACTTCTGTTTTTCACCTGGGACTGCCAATAGACAATGTTCTTTTTATTGTCTCAGATGAGTTTTGACTTTTTCTAGACTGTTTTTCTCTTCTTCCATCTGAAACAGCCAACAGTTGTCACCAGTTCTTCCTTTCCCAGGCTGTTTTCCACCTTTTTGACTATTTTTCACCTCTCTAGATGATAAGTAGTTTCTGGGTTTTGCCCTTATTGATGGGATGATAATGACATCTCAGGATGTCTCCAGTTTTGAGGTACCCAGCTGCACTTCAGAGATGTCAGCTGTGCTTCTCAGGGATACTCCGGGTTCCCAGACTGGGTTCCCAGGCCGGGTGGCACTTTCTCGGTCAGTGTTTTAACAGATATCTTCTGTCAGTATTTTTCTTCATTATAACCAGGTCGCCTTTATGGCTGCTCCCATCACTACACCCCTTGGCCTACGGCCGCTGATGGGTCACAGAGTGAGACTACACCATACCTGGTGCATCTCTCCTGCCTTCTAATGTGTGAGGTGGAGTAGACATCTATCTGCGTTAGGGACAGCAGTAGTGGTGTAACTTATGAGAGGGTTTGTTGGTTGGGACGTGAGGATACAGTACCAGTTTAGATAAAAATAATATACACAAGTGATTTGATGCAAGATACAACACAGAAGAGCACAAATCCAACAGCTGGAATGAGAGCTAATGCCATTAAAATGTGCCATGACACATGCTCCGAGGTTTGGCAGCCAAGACCAGAGCAAAGACCAGTCTATTGGCAGAACTCCGAGCAGGGATTGTTCTTGGGCCACTTAGTGAAAGGTACGGACATGTTGCTGAATGATCTTGTTGAGGAATTTTTATGGTACCCCTTGAAGCGAATTAAACGCGCTTCTGCTTAATTATGTATAAAAAAAAATGAAGAATGCACTGGGCAGAGTCCTACCACTGTAAGCTGTTCTACAAGGAATCTGCAAAGATGCGCCACAAACCCATTCCCTGTATCCACCTGGACCAGCACCAGTCGGGTGAGCGGCTGCATGGGGCACCTCAGCCCAGCCCAGCTCTGCTGCCCAAAGGTGGCCCCTGAGTGCTCCCATTCCAGGATGGCTACAGGATGATGCTGAGGCTGTTTCTTATCTCTTTCACCAAGGGAAACTTCACTCCTTTGCAGGAAGTTAATTCTGTCCCTGGCATCCCTGCTTCCAGCCAGGGTAACCCCTTCTGCAGGTAGGCTGCCTTGCTCTCCATGCCAGATCATTCCTCGGACAAAAATTAACCCCTGCTGAGCAGTTACAATTTGAATTTCCCCTTCATTATTCACATCACATTCAATTTCTTTAGATTTGGTAGCATAAAAACAACAGGTAGTATTTATTAACAGAAAACCACCTCCCTATGAGGCTAAAAGATAGTCTAAGGCCCGATGATTTCGGATGGCCAATTGTGAGAGGAAATGAATCTCAGTCTGTAGATTCTTTAAAGGACCTATGGTAGCATTTTGGGTAATTTCAAGTGTAGTGGAAATATTAAGAATTGGTTGTTCTAACACAGCAAACCCCAAGTTTGGAAACAGTGCATGTACAAAGTTATGAAATTTAGTTTGTCCTGTCACTAAGGGTTTGAACACTCCATGGTTACTATGTACATGGTAATGAGTGCATTGAAAGTTAAATATTAAGACCAAAGTGCATAGGCATTAAGAAGTGCTATGGTACAAGTGCCTGCCTGCTGTGGTGGTAGACTCTTATGGGCATCAGTGCTGCAAAGCCAGAACCACCCAGATGATAAAATGCCCAGAGTCATTGTGATGCAGAATGAAGACCATGGATTAGAGAAACACTAAATATCATTAAGCACTCTTGGCTTAAACAGATTGTCCAAATGGGTTTACAGTCCCTACAGCCAGATATGTTTTCTGGGGCACCTGTGTCCCAATTATTGTTAGTACTCAGCCAACCATTAGTCAGCAGATTGCAGCCTGTAGAATTAGGTACAGTGAAATTACCATATCTTTGACAGTATTAACATTCTGTGTGAGATTCCAGAGTTCCAGACCATTAAAAACACCTTTGTTTGTAATTGCTGATTCATTGATTACAGGTCCATGAGTTTTTTTGGTCAGAATCAATACAGGCTTGTTTCACTTCATGCCAGATTGTCAGTCAGTATGATGAACAAGATATGAGCAAAATCCAGGGAAGATAATCTGAGTTTCCAGTTGCTGATGTTGCAGTTAGGGTAACTTGAAAGAGAACACAAATCCACTTTATTCCTTTTGGAGAGCAGATAATTTGGATATCCATTGCTCAGAAAGGAGATATTTGTCACTCTGATGGTCAAGCACTTTCCACATGATGCTTCAGAGGGGTGTGTGTAATACACAATGAAAGCTTCCTTTTTGCAGATGATTAACTCGGACAGTTTGTCCAATAGACAGCTGATAATTATAGTTTTCACCTTAATTTAAAGTTACACTGCAGCTGCTATCAAAAGCTTTCCAGATCAGACTACTGGTCACAGTCTGTTGATTGTTTAAAGCAGTGACTGGGTCATTAAGATGACCAGTGACCAGCCGGAGTGCATGGAGCTCCACCTGGGGATGGATGAGGAGCTGACCAAGAGCTTATGGGTCAGGATTAAAGGGAGGGCAGGGACAGATGACATTATAGTGGGGGTCTGCTACAGGCCACTCAATCAGGAAGGCTGAGTGCATGAGAGGCCCTTTATAGACAGATAGGAGCAGCCTCACGTTCACAGGCCCTGGTCCTCATGGGGAACTTCAACCAACCCAATATCCGTTGGAGGGACAACACAGCATGGCTTTATTGCAGCGCTGGGTGCATGGGGGATCGCTCCACCTATTGTGCACACCAATTCTTTCAACAGTTGTGATTATATACAAAATGGATATACATATTCATTATTTTCCCCTGGAAGTAATTAACATATTCATCTGAATTCCGGGAACTCATTGATATATGTAAATGTCCTTGGCGCAGGCGCACTCGAGATCTTTGGTGGTCTTCAAGGTCCTCTGGTGGTCTTCGATAGTCTTCCTCACTTGTCTGCTAGTTCACCCTCTTCTAGTGATTCTGCGCAGTGGGACACTTTACATGTTTGATACAACTTATCCTAAAGAACGTTTGTTAGTAACTCTACTATCTATCTTTTCTTGATTTACATTCTTTTGTCACAAATCACACTGACACTCTAAGCTATCTGAAAAGGGCCTAAGGTTTTCATCTTCCCAGGGAACTGCAAGGTCAACCAAAAGCAATTTTGTCTGGTATCTTATACGTTTTGCAACGTACAGGTTTTCTTATCCACCACTAGTCAGCATAAAAAGGCCACTCCGTTCTTCTCGCAACGCGAGATGTAAAGCATCTTCTATCAGGTGTGCTTTGTTCCAGTGACTGCACGGGGGTGTGGGGCTCTGCCGTTCCCCATTCTACCCACGCATCGTCCCTTAGTGCCTTGTCCTGCTAAGGCCTATGTGTCAGGTTCAGTATGGCCTCAAGCTTAGGCAGGTCTGGGCTTGGATGCCTGCGACTAGGTATGAAGCGGCTCTTCCACCCCTGTGTTGTCCATTCTGCTTCCTACTGGGCCTCCTGCAGAAGAGAGGGTGCTCGTCTGTGACAAAACATGCCCACTGCAGCTCTTCCAGCCGAGATTTGACAAAGGCTCTGATGGAAGACCGGGGGAGCTGCCTTTTCAGCAGACTCAGAGCCTCCCTGATCATTCTCTCTGCCAAGTTTGTGCATCCCATATATTACAGTAGACCTGCACAGAAGGGAAACAGCCCAATGGGGACTGGTTGCCCAAGACTGTCATCCTACAGAGACTTGCAGAAATCTGCCAGCAGCTGGATATGCCAGGGACATCCCCTGCCACCAGGGAAGGCAAAAAGAGCCAGCTCCATCCCCCAGGAGATCCCTCCACACCTCCCCATCTCTTTATCTGCCCTTTGAGGCTGAAGAAGGTGGCCTCTCCAAAGCAGGCTGTCACATTCGCTTTCTTCTCCATGGAGTTCCTCAGGACCTCCACGTCGTTCAGTTTCAGAAGGGCCTTTGAGGAAGCATGCAGAGAACAGATGAGCATGGGTGCAGAGCCCATGCCCAGCCCCATCCTTCTCCATTGCCTCCAGCATCTGTCTTAGGAGGGCCTGTTTCTCCCCCCAGTAATGTCTGCCCTAACACAGTCACACTGTCCCTGAGCACAGGCAGCAGTGATCCTTCAGGCCATCTCCCTGCTAGTGCCCCTTGGTCTAAGGGCCGTCTTCAGTGCCCCGTGTCTCTTGCTTTGGAAGAGGCAAACTGGGGGAAAAAGTCAGGTTTTGACCCCAGCATTTCCCTTCCAAGGCCATGTGTAGGCAAAGCCCTGTTGCCGCGGGGAAGTTGTCCTGCTGAGAGCCGGGTGACTGAGAGGAGTCCATGTGCAGTGGGTGCTGGCAAGCAGGGCAACTCACCACGTCGCTGTTGGAGACACGCGGGTAGGCAGCCGCAGACTCCAGAAGGCAGTAAAAGGCTGTCGTGGTTTAACCCCAGCCAGCAACTAAGCACCACGCAGCCGCTCGCTCACCCCCTCCCCTTCCCCGCAGTGGGATGGGGGAGAAAATCGGGAAAAGAAGTAAAACTCGTGGGTTGAGATAAGAACGGTTTAATAGAACAGAAAAGAAGAAACTAATAATGATAATGGTAACACTCATAAAATGACAACGGCAATAATAAAAGGATTGGAATGTACAAATGATGCGCAGTGCAATTGCTCACCACCCGCCCGCCGATCGACACCCAGTTAGTCCCCCAGCGGCGATCGCCCGCCCCCACTCCCCCCAGTTTATACACTAGATGTGACATCCCATGGTATGGAATACCCCGTTGGCCAGTTTGGGTCAGCTGCCCTGGCTGTGTCCTGTGCCAACTTCTTGTGCCCCTCCAGCCTTCTTACTGGCTGGGCTTGAGAAGCTGAAAAATCCTTGACTTTAGACTAAACACTACTTAGCAACAGCTGAAAACGTCAGCATTATCAACATTCTTCACATACTGAACTCAAAACATAGCACCGTACCAGCTACTAGGAAGACAACTAACTCTATCCCAGCTGAAACCAGGACAAAGGCTCAGGCAGCATCGCCCATTGCCACGTAGTGGCAAGCAAAGGCACAAGCACCGATTCCACAGTGGCTTTGCATTCACTTGAACATGTGCCATCACGCTTTCCATTGGTCTCACAGGGCAGCTTTGCTGTCCATTCCCTCTTTGCCAGAAACTGTGCCACTGCTCCCATCAGAGGCCAGAACCCAGGAAGGAAGAGAGCAAAGAACACAGAAGCATTAATGTCACAACCTAAAGAGTTATCTAGCTGTGGGTATGTAAAGATCATAGCGGCCGGGTAATCCTTCAAGTCACAACAGTAATTGGTGTCAGAAGTGGGATTCTGTAAAATGCACAGGCCATGGATGCTTAGGATGAGGCCATGGAAGAACAGCAAAAATGGCAAGAGGATAAGGGATGGAAAACACCTGGGTGGGACAGGAACTGGGTGGCTGAAAATTGTTTTGATTGGGAAAGAGTGTGAGCAGAATTTCAGGAGTGCAGGAAATCTGTGTATGTAAAGCAAAGGAAAGGAACAGAGCCTTCACTGGGCTTTTCGCAGGGCATTGGCAGCTGCAGGCACTTTACTGAAGAATTCCGTGCAGGAAGCTCAAGACGCATTACAAGATGCTTTGCTGCCAGCTGAAAATGCAGAAGCATGAGCAGCTGCCTTTAAATCTCATAGCCATGTTAACAGCCAATTACTGTGGCAGTTAGAAACAAACCTTAGACCTTGGCTTTAGGACAGCTAGAGCAAGAGCATACACACCCAGTCTCAGAGAGTGAGCTTGTTGAAAAGGTATGTACACTGAAAACTGATAATAAGGAGGATGATTTTGATTTTGGCAATGGGCCTTCTGCCCCCACCTTATTACCTGAGTCTAATCCAGATAAGACAGACTCCTTGTACCCTACCATTAAAACTTAAAACATATACAACTTGCAACTCATAGGCAGGGGGATTTCCAAGGCAAAAAAATTTGTATATCTGACAAGCAGCTGTACTACCATCTGTTTGACTCAGAGTTGCAAGGTAAAATGAAGATGACATACAGAGGAGACAATAGTGCAGAAGTTTAAAATGGGTAAGAGAGATATAGTACCTGGCAGGGATAGCTGGTAACTACAAGGGCTATTGGGACACGGTACTTGACACAGAGATTGGAAATAGTGGAAAGGAGCAGAGAAGGGGAGAAAACACTCACGCCTGCACATAATCCAGTAGGTGCAGGAGTGGGAGAAGGGCCTGTACATCACTGGAAAGATGTATGGCAGAAGGCAGATACTTTCCTAAGAAAAAAGGTGCAAGATACTTTTCTAAGAAAAAAGGTGCAAGAGGTGAAAAGAATGGATGGATAGCTGTGCAAGAATGCAGGTAACAATACTCGGGAGAGACAACAGGCGAATATAGAAGAATTAGAACAGGATAGAAAATAAGAACCAGCAAAATGCATTGAGCAAGCAAAGAGGTGGCAGCGGCAGGGCTTCGATCACTTACAGAGTTATCACTTATTTTGAAAATGAGGTATCACCAGCCATTGCTGCAAACAAGTGCCTATCGCAACAGGTGTAGAAGCACTGAGCTCTGTCACACTTTTCTGTTACTTATAAACCATGACCGAAACACACGTTGTGTCAGCTGTCAAAGCTGATTCCATTATGACTTTATTTGGTGTCATTTGCATTGAACAAGCCTAATGACCCTGACAGGGGGTCGCAGGTCAGGCCTGGGGTCAAGCCAGGCTCATGCTTGGTGGTACAAGGGAGGGGTCAGGGGTGATGGGGGGGGTGTCAGGGGTCACAGGGGAATCAGAGGTCACATCCCCCCCCTCCAGAGCGTGCTGACCATTGTGTCCCTGAGCGCCACCGCCACCAACAGCCTTGACCATGCTGAGCGCAGGGGGACCCCAGCAGTCGGGGGGATCCCCTGCCCCAACCCCTGCTGGGTGGGCATGGCAGGAGGCTGCAGCACTCCCCCCCCACCCGGGGCTGCTGTCAGGGGCAGGAGGGTCCTGGGGGCTCTACACCTTCCTCAGTGCTACCTCTGCCACTGCCCCTTCCTTGGGGGCTGCTGAGATCCTCCTGATGGGTGCGGGCCCTTTAAGGGGTGGGGCTTGGCAGGGGCAGGGCCTCCCTGGGAGGGGGCAGGACTGAGCCCCGAGGGGGCGGGGCTGTGGGAGCCTGCAGGGAGGCTGGGGGAAAGAGGCGTGGCCACAGGGGAGGGGGTGTGGCTATGGAGGGGTGTAGCTAAGTGCTGGGTGTGGCTAAGGGAGGGGTCACGGTTAAGTGGGCGGGGCCTTGGGGGGAGAGTGTGGGGAGGGAGACCCCGAGGGGAGGGGCTGCCTGGGGCCTTGCAGTGCCTGGTGGAGTGGGCGGGGCCTACTGAGGGGGAGTGGGCAGGGCATGGTAGGAGGAGGCGGGGCTTTCCTCTGCCACGGCAGCTGGGGAGGGATAGATGGTGTATGGGGAGGCGTGGCCGTCTTGAAGGGGGCGGGGTTTTGTGGTTGAGGGCGGGGCTTCCTCACTTAGGGCCATGAGGGATGTGGCGGGAGTTCGTCTGGGGACGACGGGGAGGAGGGGGCGGCCGCCATCTTGGGAGTAGGTGCGGACGGGTGGGCAGAGCCCGGCAGGAAGGGGCAAGGCCTGGGGCTCTCACACCTCTCCTCACAGGTGTAGGTGGCTCCAGGCGATGGCTGAACAGTAGGGCTATTGGGCAGGGCTGGTGGAGGCTATCGCCTGCCAGAAAGTCTGCCCGCCCAGGCCCGCGTTGTCACGCTGGTCAGTGCATCCCCCACCGGGGGGTCCGCTCCCACAGCACGCCAGCGATGTCTCCGACGTACACCTACGAGCATATGCTGGTGATGGAGCAGCGCTCACAGATGCTACGCCAGACGCGGCTTGTGCCGGCAGCATCACGTTGACATCACCGCATGGTATCAGATGGCGTCACATGGCATCACGTGACATCACACCTGGGAGAGGCAGGGACCCAGGGCTGCCGCAAGCCCCCCGGGGTCCAGGGACACACACACAGATACATACAACGTGCGGTGACACGCGATGACGTGCCGTGGCAGGGGTGATGTCATGGGGCTTTACATCACATGACATGATACTTGGGGAGGGGGTAGGGACCTGGGGCTGCTGTGTGCCCCCGCCTCAGGTGGGGAGGTGGGACACGTCCCATGTACCAGGGGGATGGTACTGACACACCATGACGTGCCACAGCAAGGGTGATGCAGTCATAGAAAGGTTTGGGTTGGAAGGGACCTTAAAGACCAACATCGTGGACCTGTGATAATGAATCAGCAATTACAAACAAAGGTGTTTTTGATGATTTGGAACTCTGGAACGTCACGCGGAATGTTAATACTTCAGATGTATTACAGAGGGGATATATCATGTAATAATACAGATGTCATCTCAGATATGTACATATCAGATGTATTACAGAGGGGATAAATGTATTATAGAGGGAATCTTTCACTAGATCAGGTTGCTCAAAGACCCTTGCAACCTGACGTTGAACACTTCCAATGATGGGGCATCCACCACTTCTCTGGACAACTGTCATGGTCCACTTGGATCTCTCAAACTTACAGGACAACAAACTCTGCAAATTAAACTTTATTTTATGAGCTCATTAAGAAATACAACAAACAAACATGATAAACAAGGGCTCAATCCCCTTTGCCCAGACTAGTCTATTACGTGAATTCACTCATCCACCACCCAAATCATAAGGTTTCACAACTTACAACCTGTAACTCTTAATTTGTGCACCTATGAGCAAAAATTAGTTTTCTGGCTAACAGTGAGAGTGTGCATCCTTCCTCCTCCATCACAGTGCGGGCATTCTCTGAATCACACTAGGAAGCATGAAATCGTCAGCAGTCCAGCTGCTGTTGGATCTGGTTCAAATGGTTTTTGGGTAAGCTGATGTCTCTCACTTTCCATCTTGCATGTTTTGTCTATACCACTTCCGTACATTAGCAGATTCTGACAAAACTGCCGGACAATCGATATGCGAAGATGATGGCTGCAGGAGACAGCCAGCTGTAGATGATAATGCATAATGGTCCTTCAGCTCTTTCTGACCACCTGTCCTGTGTACATGATGCTCTCATTTTGACCTAATGGCACTGCTCCCAGCGTACATCAGACCTTAGCCTGAGCCATGTTAGCCAAAATCTGAGCAGGAGTTGAGCGTACAGAGCAACCTGTTCCAGTGTCTCCCCACCCTCATTGTAAACCATTTCTTCCTTATGTCCAATCTAAAGCTACCCTATTTCAGTTAAAAACAGTTGTCCCCTGTCCTGTCACTACAGACCCTGGTAAAAAGTCTCGCTCCATCTTTCTTATAAGCCCCGCTTTATATTTCGAAAGGCTGCGATACGGTCTTGCCAGAGCTTTCTCTTCTGCAGGCTGAACAACCCCAACTCTCTCAGCTTTTCCTCACAGGAGAGGTGTTCCAGCCCTCGCAACATTTACGTGGCCTTCTCTGGGCCTGCTCTAACAGGTCCACGTCTTTCATTTGCTGGGGACCCCACAGCTGGATGCAGTATTCCAGGTGAAGCCTCAGCAGAGCAGACAGGGACAATCACCTCCCTTGACTTGCTGGCCATGCTTCTTTTTATGCAGCCCAGGATACGGTTGGCTTTCTGGGCTGCAGGCATGCATTGCTGGCTCATCCTAGTATCCCCAAATCCTTCTCCGCAGGGCTGCTCTCAATCCATTCATCCCCCAGTCTGTATTGATACTGGGGATTGCTCCAACCCAGGTGCAGGACTTTGCACTTGGCCTTGTTGAACTTCATGAGGTTCACACGGGCCCACTGCTCAAGCCTGTCAATGATACAAGCCCACATATGATACAAGATACAATACTGAGTAGAGTCCAAAAAATACTTAGAGCCTTCCTACAGTCTAGTCGAACATCCAGATATAGTAAGTTATGGTTTCACAAAGCCCACTTGCAATGAGGAGTTAAAATACCGATGTGATATAAAGCCTCCCATTCTCTTTGCCTCATGTGTTTACCACACTGATATGAACTTCTGCTCCATGGCCTCACGTTGCACCAGGGGAGGTTTAGATTGGATATTAGGAGAAATTTCTTCACCAAAAGGGTTAACAAGCAATGGAACAGGCTGCCCAGGGAAGTGGTTGAGTCGCCATCCTTGGAGGTATTTAAAAGATGTGTACACATAGCGCTTAGGGACATGGCTTAGTGGTGGAGTTGGCAGTGTTAGGTTTACAATTGGACTTGATGATCTTAAGGGTCTTTTCCAACTTAAATGACGCTATGATTCTATGATAATTACAATGAAAAAGAATAGAAGGAACATGACAGCATTGAAGGAAAAAGGCCACATCTCATCAGCCTTTAAGAAACAGATTTGGAGAGCTACAATAATAGCATTTGAAATCCACAGTGACCTGCAGAAAGCAAACAAGTAACATTAGCTCTTCCGGTGCAAAATCCCTGGAGCATCAAATGCAAGTAGTAGCTGGCATACTCCAAGCAGAGAAAAGACGACATTTCTTTTACAGAATTTTTTTTATTTTAATATACTTACAGAATAGCCTACGGAACTTCTTGTTGCAGGACTGCTGTTGATGATGAAAATGCCTGTAACTTCAAAACAACTACACAAAGTCATGGGAAAAAAAAAAAAATACCTTGAGGCCTACTTAATACGTATACAAGTCTGAGAAAATATGAGAGGAGTGTTGAAAATATTTGCTCTGCTCCTCCAGTCTTCCTTAGGCAATTTCTGTTTGCCACCATTATAGGAAAGATACTGGGCTTGATGGACATTTATTCTAAAGCAATCAGCCATTCTTAGGCTCTTCTAAAATTTAAAGCACTTTAAAAATGAAAACACTTGGAAACATGCAACATACAGTTCTCTTCTTATCACTTCGGCACTCTTGAGAGCAGGTGTATACTCACATAAAACCAGAACAATATGTTCCCAGTTTTAGGCTACATCTTGCATGGTCATGGTATACACAATAATTGGAAGTTTACGTAGATAACCTGGTGATTTTTTAGATGAGTACATAGAGTATGTAAAATATATTCACTTTACATATATGTATACACACACACGCATATATAAAAATTACTATTGAGACAGCATGTAAATGCTTGTCCCATCCCACTTGGTGGGCTCAGGGGAGGTGATCTTTTCAATTGTCCATTGCTGCACACCGGAGTCACGAGAATGACTCAGGAGGGACAGGGATAATTTCAACACCTCGTTTTGCTCGGTGAATCCTAGGGCAGAAGTCATGACAATGGCTCCTAAATGCTCAAAATATGTTTTATTTAATGTTAACTTATAACACAAGTGTGGCTAAATTTGGCGTAGCAGATATTTCAAATAAAAAACTTGACAGCTAGCAGCTGTAGCAAAATATTCCTAACAAGGTAGGAAAAAGAGAAGGGATAAGAGAAAGAGAGAAAAGAAAGAGAAAAAAGGAGAGGTAAGTATCACCACCCTTGGATCCAGTGAGGAAAGAGCCTCGGTAGTAACTGTCTGGATTCCTTGGGGGGGTTGGTCTCCCCCCCCCGCCTTTTATACCCTCATCCAAGAGCCCTTCGCGCATGCGTTGTGGGTTAAGACCTGTATGTGGATGTAAATTAATCTGCAACTTATAATGCATATTCACTTTATATCCTAATTACACCTTGAAGAATTACATAGGGATTTGTATGCAAAACATGCTGGCATGCTGAAGTATTCAGTGCATAACTGACCAAAGAGCGCTTAGCAATGAACATAGTCAATATCCTGACTAGACAGGAGTCATCTTGCTTCATTCACTTGCCAGTATTGTGTAGGGAGGTATCATTTAGCAATGCTTATTGATTATGAAATTAATATAATTTAAATATTAAATAATAATAAATATTAATTATTGCTTATGACATTGTCACAGTGGGGAAGCTTTTCTTTTTTGTGCAATCAGCTCATATTACATGCCGTAAGAAAAAATTTCGTCACATGTCAAAGATGTTGACTCTAAAGGTGAAATTCAGAATAACCAAGAGCGAGTAAATATGAAATGTCCTTAGATATCTGTGACACAGCAACTAATATAATTTTGTCTTCTTGACGTGTGAAATGCAAGCAGAAGCAATGCGATGCTGTAGCCTCAGCTTCTCAGCAAACACCTTCCATTTGGAATGTCACGAATGACAAGAGCCGGGCTCTGCTATGTTTCTTGTGTCCCAGGAAGTCTTGTTTTGCTTTATTGGGCTAATGGTATCTGCAGAGTGCTAGAAAAAGTCATGCCAGGCTTTGGGAGAGGAGGGGGACAACCAAGTTTTATATTACTAGGACCTGTCTGAATGGTCTTTGTCCTGATGCATTCAGACTTGGTTTAGGAGGGCTTTGTTTTCTGCCAGGAGGGATGCTGTTGGAAGCCCAAAGTGTGAAGTAGATGCCTGCCAGCTGGAAGTGTGTGGGTTGTGTGTGGAGGGGAGGCAACGCTGGCATAAGGATGTGTCAGTGAGGAGGAGAGAAGGGGTGGGCTGATGCACGCGAGACACGAGAGAGGACACGGCTCCGCCACGTGTGGAGGAGAGTCTGCGTGAACCTGATAAAAGCCAGAGCAGAAATGCTGTTTGCAGCAAAGCAAGCATATGGGGCAAGGTTGCAGAGAGTGCATGGGCGCGCAGGGGCAGGCGGTGACCCGCTGATGGTGTGTGCTTTGGGGGGGTGATTGGCAGCCGTCATGGCGCGTGCCTCAGGGACTGGGCAGCCGTGCCAAGGAGCAAGGTGTCCTCGGAGGAAGCCCACGGGTGTACGGGCATCGGGAAGGACTGGTGCCGGCGTGTCAGGGAGCGTGTGCGCAGGCAGAGGATTTCGTGCAGCCATGGCACGCCGGCAAGAAGGGTGTGCTGCAGGGAAGATGCGTGCCGGCGGGGGGGGTGCGCGGAAAAGGATTCATATTTGTTTGTGTGCGCGTGTGTCTGTGTGCATGTGAGGGGTGCACGGATCCGGGGGTAGGCACGTGGGTCCTTTCGTGTCTATGCGCGCGCGTGTGCTGCGCGCTGCCAGCCCTGTGCGGATCCCTCGGGCACATCGGGGTGGGCACGGGGTGCGGCGGGGTGTGAACGGTCAAAAGCGGAGGTGCCTGTGGCTGTCCACCCGCTGTCCCGCACCGCCCTGCCCGGTCCCCAGCCCATACCGTGCCGGCATCCACGGGGCCCCTGCTGCTGCCGGTACAGCCGCCGCTGGCCCCAGCCCCCTGACCCGGTTGTTGGCCGTGGCGGTGGTTGGGTACGGGCCCTGCGAGGTGGTGCGGTGCCCGCCGGTGGCCTGCCCGGTGCCTGAGAATCATAGAATCATTTAGGTTGGAAAAGACCTTCAAGATCATTGAGTCCAGCCATCAACTGATGCAGGATGTTTTTCTGAGTACAATGGCCTTGCTGTTTCTTTGCCTGATTGTCTGCTGATCAGTGGTGGATGGAGATTCTGTATGTTGCAAAATGTGTGAGAAATTGCTTTTGGATGGCCTTGGATTTTCTGAAGAAGATAAGGACTTTAGCCCTCTTAGGTAACTTAGCTGAGAAGTATCCATATAAATTACGTCAAAATGTAAGCATAGATAATAGAAGCACTAACGAGCATTCTTTAGGATAAGATGTATCAAACATGCAGAAGATCACACTGCGCAGAATCATCCGAGAAAGGTCAAGTAGCGGACAGGTGGGGAAGCTATGGAAGACCACCAGAGGACTCCTGAAGACCACCAGAGACCTTCAATGCGCCTGCGTAAAGGATATTTGCATATGCTAATAGTTTCACGGAAAATGAATGAATATGTATAACATTTCTTGGAAATCTAGTGAATATGTATGTAGAACATGTACTTAACCTGCACAATTAGGCCTGACGGTGTGCACGATAGGTGGAATGATCCCCCGTGCACCCAGTGCTGCAATAAAGAACGCCTGCTTTCTAAAACTCCAAAATCGAGTCTTAGTTTCTTCGACCAGCTTTTTCAGTATCACAACCATGCCCTCTAAACCATGTTCTGAACTGCCTTGTCTATGTGCTTTTTGAATACCTCCAGGGATGGTGACTCAACCACTTCCCTGGGCAGCCTGTTCCAATGCCTGACAACCCTTTCAGTAAAGAAATTTTTCCTAATATCCAATCTAAACCTCCCCTGGTGCAATTTGAGGCTGTTTCCTCTTGTCCTGTCACTTGTTACTTGGGAGAAGAGACCGACCCCCACCTCACTACAACCCCCTTTCAGGTATTTGTAGAGAGCGATAAGGTCTCCCCTCAGCCTCCTTTTCTCCAGGCTGAACAACCCCAGTTCCCTCAGCCGCTCTTCACAAGACTTGTGCTCCAGGCCCCTCACCAACCTGGTTGTCCTTCTCTGGACACGCTCCAGCAACTCAGTGTCTTTCCTGTAGTGAGGGGCCCAAAACTGAACACAGGACTCGAGGTGCGGCCTCACCAGTGCCGAGTACAGGGGAACGATCACCTCCCTGCTTCTGCTGGCCACACTATTTCTGATACAGGCCAGGATGCCGTTGGCCTTCTTGGCCACCTGGGCACACATCTGGCTCATATTCAGCTGACTGTCGACCAACACTCCCAGGTCTTTCTCTGCCAGGCAGCTTTCCAGCCGCTCTTCCCAAAGCCTGTTGCATGGGGTTGTTGTGACCCAGGTGCAGGACCCGGCACTCAGTGTTGTTGAACCTCACAAAATTGGCCTCAGCCCATCGACCCAGCCTGTCCACATCCCTCTGTAGAGCCTCCCGACCCTCAAGCAGATCAACCCTCCCTCCCAACTTGGTGTCACGGGCAGACTTGCTGAGGGTGAGCTGCGGGAGCGGGATGCCTTCGCTCTGCCGGGGGTCCGAGGGCGAGACCTGCCAGCCGGCAGTCGCCGGCCCCCGCATGGAGCTCGGGCATCTGCGTCTGCAAGGAGGCTGGTGCGGTCTGCGGCTCCGATGGGCGCTCGTAGAGCAGTCCTTGCGCCCTCCACCTTCGCCGCTGGGCCTCCCTGCATGGCGATGGCCACCCCTTCCACAAGACGCATGGCGGCGAGCGGGCTGGGGCCGTCGGGGATCACTGGCTGCGGGAACGGGGCCGGCGGTGGGAGGTATCCAGACGGATTGTTACTATGGGCTCTTCTTGGGAAGCGGCATTGCCAGACTGCCTGTCTCCTTCTCTGAAATGATGCACCAGGTGCAGAGCAGGACACATTAAAAAAGCGTGCATTTCCCAGTGCTTCCCCAGTCGCTCCCTGGATGGTACCATCTCCTCCACGGCTGCCCGTACTTTAGCATGCCCTGGTCCTTTGGAGGGCATGTGCTACCTCAAGACCCAAAAGCATTGCAGTTCCAAGTTAGACATACTTCTGTCCAGTTTTGGGAATGTGCAATGCTGCCAGCCTGATACCTTGTACTGTTTAAAGTGGTTAGTATTTTAAATAAATTTGCTGGTCCCAGAGATGGCACCCTACTAATTAATTAAATTGCAAAATAGAACCAAGCACCAAGATTCTTCTGAGCCCTGAACCAAAATCATCATCATTAGAAAAAAAAAAAATGAAGACTGCAATTTTCCATTCCCAAGTTGCACTGTTTACTTGTATCCTGCAGTTCTGTACACTTTTGTGCATATCTGAATAACCAGAAACTTTAATTCTGTAAGGAAACTCACTTAAAAGGCTTTAAACTCCTGTGGTATTTCAAGAAGTAGTTTGTATTGCCAGGAACTTCAGTTCTTAAACCCTAGCATACACCATCTTTTTCTAGCAGATTTTTAACATACAGTTAGATAACCCATCTGCTCAACATGTTAAACATCTCATGGAATTAACTGGCTGCAATAATCCTGCCCTCAGTGGCAGACGTACTCAGCCAAATCCAGCATGCTGTACAAAGCCCAGTTTCCAGAGGAAGTCTTCTGTTACCCTCTGGATATTTAGTCATCAGCTATAGCCCATTTTGCACCCAAAAGGTAGAGAGGGATAGGGCTATGCTGCGTGAAGTTGCGTTTGTCGGGTGAGGACTTCAACCATGGAAGGAGCCCCAAGTGGACACTGCAGGCTGCCAATATGGTCCCTATTGCACGGTAAAAGTAATTCCTTTGTAGTGTCGTGTGCTCTCCACTAGCTCTCCTGGTACGGAGGAGTGGGGCTTAGCTCTGGCAGCTCTGCGTGTGCGTGTGTCCCTTTTTGCAGGCTTTTCACTCACATCCTAGCTGCTAAGGCCAGTTTATGTTTTCCTGCATCTTTGTTCCAGTCATGGTACGAATGCAGCCAAAGATGGGGGCATTTGTGAGTAAATACCTCATTATATCATAACCCAGAGGCAGTAATTTATTCAGCTGTAACCACGGGGGCAGGTTTTAGCAGTCCCCCCAGGACACTGCTGGAAGCTGGGTAACAGCTGCTTCCTTTGCTATTTGTGGTCATCCTTTCTGGTATGTTTATTTTTTAATGAGCTTCCCTGAGGCCCTTGATGGGAGTTGAGGGGAGATATTACCAAATGGTCAGTTTCTCATTGTCTAGCCTTCTTGTCACAGTTTGGGTGCACTCATGAGAAGCTATACACTGAGATTGGTTTAAATATTGGAGAAAAGTACCCTTTGCAATGGTTTTCCAGTCCTGTGGCTCTTAGTAAGGGGCTGAAACCCTAGGCATGGACAAACACTGCTTGTTCAGCTCTGGTGCCAGCCTTTCCAAACAAATGCCTCTAAAAAGTCTTCATGGTATTTTCCAGATAAGCCAGCTTCTTCTGTGTTTCTGCATGTCTGTGCTTCTGAAGTGAGGCAGACTTCCACGTGATGGGGCATTTGAATAGCTCACAGGCTGCTTTGAGAAGCTGACACCAAGAGTGATTTTTACAATATCCTGAATGTATCAGAGAGTCAATAGGTGATCTCCTTTCACCTCCACAGAGTTTTTCTCACTCTCCCAAATCCTCTCACTGACTCAAACAGCAAAAAGATTAGGCAGAAGCTTTGCTAAATTAAGTGCCAATGGATGTACAATTCAACATTTATAAACTAGGTTTCTTTTGGTAAGTCTCCATAGGCTAGTGCTTTCTAGTGCTCTGAAATTCTTTGTCATCTGTTTTATTACTTGCATGTACTATTAACAGTTGTTGAATGCACTCTGGGGAAAGGGATGTATCATTTTCTACCCACTCTGTTCCAAATACTGGTTACTTTACAGAGTAGAAGTCGTTTTTTGGGCAAATTTTTTGGACGCCAACCTGAAAGTTAGTATTATCTGCAGGCTTGGTTCAGCTAAGTTTCAGAGAATACCTCTGTTGACATCTGGATTACACAACACAAAGCAGGGAAATTTTGCAAGAAGACTTGAAGAAGAGTGGTTATTTTCATCTCCCAAAAGCACAGCATAAAAGATGACAAGGAAGTTTGGGTTTTTTCAACCTTCAGATGCATAGAATTACACGTTGCCACTTATATGAGGTTTCTTTCTTTGCCTGGACCCTCTGCAGATTTGGTCAAATCTTAATACTTGTCTTGCTGTATCAATATAACAATCATAATCTAGACTCAAAACCACGTAAAAGAATAAAAGTCAATCACTCAGTCCTTGGAGGAAGCAGACAATGGTGGAGATGTCCCTGACCAGCAGGGGATCATGGGTTTTGCCATCTAGCAGCAGTTCCAGTCCAAGTCAGACTTAGGACTTGTAGCTACTAAGTTTTGTTGGCAAAAATTTGCTCTGTGTGCTGCTGCACTTCCCTGCTCTTTGATGGGGTCATGACCACCTGCCTGGCCGGGTGCCTGGGACCTTCAAGGCGAGTAAAGAGGGAGGAATTCAGCCTGGCCCCCAGGAACCTTGAGGCCAACAGGGAGGGGGAGAAGAAGTCTGCCTGGTGCACAGGACCTTCGGGGCCTGATGGAGAGGGGGAAGGGGACTGATACATGACTACCTTGGTCACAGAGAATGGCCATTTGCCTTATCGAATGGCCTTAGCTATGCTAACCATATTACCAAGGATCAGGAGCAGGGGCTACTGGTCACACTCTTCTTTCTGTAGCAGCAGAGCAAGTATCTTGAGGAGTGGGCTGTGATATGTGCAAGCATTACATTTAGAAGACGCTAGGAAAGTAGATCAGTCTACAGGGCTGGACACTTCTGTGCTATCCACCTGTAGCACACACCGGCAGAGACCCAGATGTATGCAAACCACAGCAGCTGGAGTGACAAATGAAAGTGCACAGAAAGATACAGAACAGAGTGGATGTACGCAAGCACTGATGTCAGGAGATAGTGGCTGCTGCTTGCCAGCTCGGCCGTAGTCAAGCTACGGTCCAAAGAGAATGGTCTGGGGGAGTGGGGCTAAACCCTGAGCTCTGCAATGCATTTAGTGAGCTGCTAGCTACCACCGTGCCCTCCTTACCTCTCTGTTAGGAAATCCACTCTGGAGTCAAAGCTGCTCCATGCCTTGTATCTCGCTTGGAAACGGGGAAAAGTGGAGGAGGCTCATTTGTACAGCTGAAATTCAAACAAGAGGGAGCCTTGCTGTGGGTGAACATCCCAAGTTACAGAAGAAGCAGACTTCCCCAATTTGTTCTCTTGAATAGCATGAGAGTATTGTGACAGGGAAGAGCTGTCTCATGCATCCTCTCCTCCGTGGGGCCCCGCGTAGCTCCCACTGCCTGCAAAAGGGGAGCATTTTGGGTGGCAGGCTTAGCGAGCTGGTAAACTTTCATGCAGGGTTCAGTCCAGGCTTTGTAATGAAACACATTTCCCAGTGCAAATCTTCCCTGTGCAAAAGGAGGACTGGGGCCTTCGGTTTCACTGGGAACTATCAGGGTGCATTGCTTCTGAAAATAAATCAAAATCCAGCACCCCTCACTTCCTTCCATCCTCCCACTTCTCCAGAGGGTTTGAGGTGAAATGGACATGCTAGCACCCATGTTTGCGCAAATATGAAAAAAATAACGTCTCTCCTGAGTGTGTGATTATTGGCTCGTTGCACACTGGGAAATTAATCTGCCTTTTGGACAACAGTTTTGGAAACCCAGATGGGACAGCTGTGAAGCCTTGCTTGGATCAACTTGCCGGTTACTGACGGGGAGAAGCTGCTCTTTGGACTCCAGCACGCACTGACCTTTTGTTTCAGGGACTCCGCGAGTACTCTCCCTGTCCGGGGTGGGTAAGTGACACAAAAGTGCATCGCGCGTATTAGAGACGTTGCAAGGGAGGTACTGTATATGGTAAAAGGATATAGAGGTGTTTTATATAATTTGTGCATGCTTGACAGTGATGACTGGAGTGCATGAAAGTGTGGATAAGAACGTTCTTTTGGGGTAACAGTAGGGACAGGGGTAGTACAAGGGGCAGGACAGTCTGAACCTCCCCTCTGCTCTCCATTAGGGTGCATCTGAAATACTGGAATAAGTTTGGTGGAGATCCCCTAACAAAGAAAAAATTAAAAGAATACTGCAGTCAATGGTAGCCAATGTATAAATTGGATGATGGGGAAAAATGGCCAGGGATGGGGACTTTGAATAATAATACTATTTTGGAACTTATATCATTTTGTAGAAGACAGGATAAATGGGATGAGATCCCATATGTGGATTTGTTCTTTTCTTTAAGAAATGATCAAGAAATAAGAAAAAAGTGTAAATTGTTGATATCTGATTCAAATGTTTTGATGATGATGGAAGATAGAAAGAAATTGCCTCGATGTTGTTCTGCTTGTAGTATTGGGAAAAGGTGTTTGA
Organism: Necrosyrtes monachus; assembly: GCA_037953605.1. Taxonomy (NCBI): domain Eukaryota; kingdom Metazoa; phylum Chordata; class Aves; order Accipitriformes; family Accipitridae; genus Necrosyrtes; species Necrosyrtes monachus. The sequence goes on along the minus strand of JAZGTQ010000157.1, from coordinate 734,142 downwards.
AAGTGGACAATCATAGAATCATAGAATCATTTAGGTTGGAAAAGACCTTCAAGATCATCGAGTCCAACCATTAACCATGCCCACTAAACCATGTTCTGAAGTGCCTTGTCTACACACTTTTTTAATACCTCCAGGGATGGTGACTCGACCACTTCCCTGGGCAGCCTGTTCCAATGCCTGACAACCCTTTCAGTAAAGAAATTTTTCCTAATGTCCAACCTAAACCTCCCCTGCCGCAACTTGAGGCCATTTCCTCTCGTCCTAATGAAGAAGAGGATGTGCAATTGATGGTTTCCCTGGGAAGAGACCAGGACAGTGTAATTGATAATAGGCAGAGAAGCAGTGAAGGAAGTGAAGGATTTAGTCCTATTGCAGGTAGAACTCAGGCACAGCAGAATCCTGTGATTCAGGCTCTGTTATGCCAGGTGGTAGGGCCGGATAGAATGCCTGTGTATGTGAAAGTCCCTTTTTCAACATCAGATTTAATGAATTGGAAGGAGTGTGCTGGGTCATGTCGAGAAAATCCAGAAAAAGTGTGTTGGGCATTTCAAATGATAATTGAGAATCACAACCCAGATTGGAAGGATATACAGGTGTTACTTAATACTTTACTTCTGCCTGAGGAAAAGAGAATGGTGTTCGAAAAAGCTCAGGAAGAAAATATGAAATTGGATAACAGAGACGGTCCAGAATGTTTTATGCTGACAGAAGAACCTGATTGCTATCCTAATTCGGGAGTGTGACAGTTAATGATTAAGCAGTATCAACAGTTGATTCTATATCAAGTGAAACATGGAGCCCCCCAGACCCAAAAACCTTGCAAAGCTGTATCAGGTAGTGCAGGGTAAAAACAAGGACCCATCTGCTTTTTATGAAAGATTGTGTGAAACGGCTTGGAAATGGACTGATTTAGGTCCAGAGGATGAGGCTAACAAAGTAACATTTACCGCCTTGTTCGTGGGGCAGTCGGCAGCAGACTTAAAAAGGAAGCTGCAAAAGGTAGATGGTATGTCAGGAATGACAATATCTCAGTTGATTGAGATTGCTTATAAGGTGTATAATAAGAGAGAAGAGCTAGAAAAAAAAGAAAAACAAAAGGAGAAACTAAAAGATCAGAAGCAAAATACTGCAATTTTGGCAGCCGCATTCACCCAAGCACACACCTTCTTTCAGGGAAGAGGTTTTCCGAGAGGACGAGGGCATGACAGAGGACAGAGAGCAGGAAGAAATATAGGGAGTAGAATCCCTTTGCGGAAAGATCAGTGTGCAATTTGTAAGGAAAAGGGTGTCACAACCCGGGCTGGACAGACCAGGGAGGGGTCGTGGTGAATTTGGAATTCCCTTGGTCTAAATTAGGGGGAAACGACACCGAACAAGCAGTTAAACATTTTATTCATGGCAGAAGCAAACTGAACTTGGAAGACGTTAACAATAGATGTCGGGGTTTCTCTCAACAGGAATTGGCGCGAAACTATCTCAGTAAACCGTGCAACCCGTGGTAACCATATACATCAGTTCAGGGAAGGAGAGCCCTCTCGTTGAGTCACGAGGTTAGGAGTGGACCCCCTTGCTTTCTAGACTCCTCTTCAGAGAAGGGCTTAGGGGCAGCTGGATCCACTCTTAGTCTCAGACTTGGTCACCGGTTTTATGTCTTAAAGGGATGAGGTGTAGGGATTATGGAAAAGGAAAGAGAAAGAGAGAACAAGACAGAGAAAAAGGAAAAGAAAAGAGAAGGATTTCACTGGTCCTGGGTCCAGCGTTGGTTCAGTCAGCCAAGGGGTCCAGTTCGGGTGGGCATGCACATGTGGGGCTTCAATTCCTGACCTTTTGTCATCTCCTTGCCCATCCTTCAGGTGGGCACTTGAACTCATTAGGCTAATTAGGTGTCATGCACGGTTTGTGCTTTCAGAACCTTTGGGAAATGGGTCAGTGGGCTTGGGGGTCGTTTGGGGAGTAACTTCCCCTTCCCTGCAGACATGACCATTGTTTGATCTTTGGCCATGCACGGTGATGCTTTGGCCATGCTCGGTGGATCAGAACAGCATATCAGAACATGGAACTGCGCACCCGCTGGCATGCCCTTCTGGAACACCCAAATCAGTGGAACCGGTAAAAGTGGAATTGAAACAGGGAGCAAAGCCAGTAAGATGAAAACAATATCCCTTGAAATTGGAAGCTCAGGTTGGACTAGAGCCTATAATTAATAATTTTTTAAAATACGGACTGTTGTGAGAGTGTCAGTCTGAATATAATACCCCAACCTTGCCTGTTAAAAATCCACATTCACAGGAGTATCACTTAGTACAAGATCTAAGAACTATTAATCAAATAGTGATTGATGTACATCAAGTGTTGCCTAATCCTTACACTCTGTTGACAACAACAGTTGATTCAAATGTTTATTTTACAGCGTTGGACTTAAAAGATGCCTTCTTTTGCATTCTGTTGGACAAACAAAGTCAGAAGCTGTTTGCCTTTGAATGGAAGAGCCCTGTAACAGGACACAAAATGCAGTTATGCTGGACAGTGCTTCCGCAGGGATTCAAAAATAGTCCTACAATTTTTGGTAATGTATTGGCAAAAGAACTGGAACAATGGCAAGGTAAGAAGTCTACCACTACCTTGCTACAATACGTAGATGATCTCTTGTTGGGGGCAGACACGGCTGAAGAATGTAAAGAGATACCTATTGATCTATTGAACTGTGTAGGGTTGGCAGGATACAGAATGTCACAAAAGAAAGCACAAATTATGCAGAAAAATGTAATTTATCTTGGATTTGAAATATCTCAAGAAGAAAGGAAACTGGGAGTTGAGTGGAATTAAAATGAGTTAATGTGTAATACTGATTCAAAATACGCCTTTGGCGTAATACATGCTCATGGTGCAATTTGGAAAAAAAGAGGATTGTTATCTTCACAAGGAAACACTGTAAAATACAGCAAAGAAATTATGAGTCTTCTTGAAGCAGTTAATAAACCTAGAGAAATAGCAGTAATACGCTGCAAAGCACATCAATCTGGACAAACTGATGTAATTAAAGGAAATCAAAAAGCAGACAAGGTTGCAAAAAGAATTGCTCTATCAGCAACAATGGCAACCTTAGTTCCAAAAAGAATCTTAAAAATTGACACTCCTAAATATACAGAAAAGGAAAACAAGCTGGCTGAATTGTTAAAGTGCATAAAGACTGCCGAAGGATGGTGGGTAGCACCAATTGAACAACATGTTGTGACTCCACAGATAATGAAGGAACTAATGGAACGAACACATAAGGGTACACATATGGGAACTGAGCCTGTAATTGAAACAGTGAAGAGATACGCTGTAGGGATTAATATGGTGCTGATTGCTAAAAGTGTTACACAACCATGTGAGATTTGTGCGAACAACAACCCTAAGATCCAAAGGAGACCCCCTCCTGGGGAGGTAAAAAGAGGTTTTACACCTGGGGAATATTGGCAAATTGATTTTTCTGAATTACCTAGTTGTAAAGGACGTAAGTATTTGCTAGTAATTGTTGATACTTTATCAGGATGGCCTGAAGCTTTCCCATGTGGCACCGATAAGGCAAGAGAAAGTGGTAAACATCAAAGGAAATTATACTAAGATTTGGGGTACCAGCAGGGTTTTCTTCAGATCAAGGACCTCACTTTGTTGCAGAAATAGTTCCAAGAGGTGTCAAGATTTTTACAAATCAAGTGGGATTTACATAGTCCATGGAGACCACAGTCCAGCGGAAAAGTAGAAAGGATGAATCAGACAATAGAGACAGACTGGAAAATTATGTCAGGAAACTCAGATGAAATGGATAGAAATTTTACCTCTAGCATTATTAAGAATTAGAATAACTCCTAGAGTTAGAGAAGGTATTACTCCTTTTGAAATTTTGTATGGGAAACCTTACACTACAAATTTAACAGGAAAAGAAACCCAGATGCACCTTAAGAGTGATCAAATTTTGAGGGATTATCTCTTGCCTATGCCTCGCTTGTGTCCATAGGTATGTCCAACTGAGAGCACCTGTGCCTTTGGATTCACCTGTACATCCATTTAAGCCAGGAGATCAGGTGTATCGATGGAACTGGAAAGAGGAGCTGTTGACAGAAAAGTGGAGGGGACCTTACCCAGTGCTACTGACTACAAACACTGCTGTGAAACTTCAAGGAATTGATTCCTGGATTCATTACACCCGAATAAAGGTGGCCCCTCCAAAGATATGGAGAGTTGAACAAGTACAAGCTTTGAAGTTAAAAATACGCAGAGAAAAATGAACTGCACTTGGATTGATATTAGATCAGTTTTACATTCAGGGTGTATAGAAGGAGAAATTTTCTTAGATTGTCTTTTAGGAGTAACAGTAATACTGTCCTTATGGTTTTTATACAGATGCACTACTTTTTTAAAGCCTGACAGTGAAAGAAATATGGTGATCGTTTTTAATCATCTTACCGAATCAGACAACTAAAGGGAACCAGGAGGGATGCTCTGAGTCTTGGAATCATAATCTTTGTTTGAAAATGATTGAAAAAGCTATGAGAGTAGCTGATCAAACAAGTTGCTGGGTGTGTACCCATTTTCCGGAACAAAGTGTTAAGGGAGTACCCTTAGTGGGAATACCAGTTCCTTTCAATACATCCTGCAATAATTGGTGGATAAAACCAAAAGTCATGAGAAAGAATGAAACTGACCTTCAAACTTGGGATATATGGGATTCCAATCTTTCAGATGTTAAATGTGTTAAGATGAATAAGACTAGGTCATCTGGTAATGTTTCAGTAGGACATTACCCATACTGTGATTGGTCAATACAATTACAAAGAAAGAAACAGCAGGATGGATATTGGAATGTTCCAAAAAGTAGCGGGTGGTATTGGTTATGTGGGAATAAAGCATGAAAGGCCCTACCTCCCAATTGGTCAGGAACTTGCACTTTGGGTGCAATTGTTCCTAATGTAACAGTAATAAATGAGATCAAAGCAGGATTATGGGTACGAACATATATGAGAATATATCAAAGAAGCCACAACCCGTTAAACGATCATCCTTCCAGCTTCCATTCATTTGCAAGATGGTTGCTCCCTTGGTTAGGAGTTAATGAACTTGAGAAGGCAATACTGAACGTTTCTGCCCTTACTGAGAAAATAGGAAATGAGACTTCTGATTCCATTAAGGCTCAAGAAGAAGAGATGTCCAAGGCTGCTAATATAGCCATTCAGAAGAGGATGGCATTGGATATGTTATTAGCATCTCAAGGAGGTGTATGTACGGTAATTAACATCAGCTGCTGTATATATGTAGATCAGAGTGGAAGAATTGCTACTGATTTGAATGAAATTTGGCAACAAACTAAGATCTTACACGAAATTCAAAAGGATGATACACCTTTAGGATTCAAAGAGACTTGGAGATGGTTAATTTCTTGGTTCCCTGATTTAAGCTTATGGCTCAAGAGGTTGTTGACATTATTGATAATAATCTTGTTAGCTTTTGTGTGTTTGTATGTACTTCTACAATGCAACTGTAGGTGTTGCTTGGCAGCAAGCAACTTGATGCAGAAATGAGACTAATCTAAGGAGCACCCTTAGATGAGTCTCAAAGGGGGGGAATTGTTGAATAACTCAGACATTTAGAATGGTCTGACTATTTTGTGCAAGATGTATTTTGTATGTATCAAATTAACAAGTAAGGCTGTAATCACAAAGGCACACAGCTGGCATTCATAGAGTAAGGACACCCTGGAACAATTAGGCCTTGATGTTTTGAGAATGCTGCATGTGCATTACCAACTTAGCAGGAATACTTAAGGTCTACCAGAGAGAAAAGAAATGTTAAGGATAATTGGACGTAAGAAATGTTGGATGTGACTGATAAAAAGAAACATCCTGCTCCAGAAGGTGCCAAAAGCCGGATGATTGCCAAAGAAGCATGAACTGGGGGAAGGGTAAAGGTGGCACAGGGAGATCGCGACTTCCAACTCAATTCCAGGCTGGAAGAACTTGCATGTGCACACCTGTAAGGAGCATACGTGCTCATCTACATAGCAAGTGAGGCTACTTTAAATATAACTGGCCAACAGTAGATGAGATGGTGACTACTACCCAATGAATGTAAATTTAGGCGGGTTTTTACTAATCATGTAACAGAATAAATATATTGTTTTTCTTTGGTGTGGCGTGCTAGCTTTGTGGAATTACCACCTAGCACCCACCTTTGCGCAAATATGAAAAAAATAATGTCTCTCCTGAGTGTGTGATTATTGGCTCATTGCACACCAGGAAACGAATCCACTTTTCAGACAACAGTTTTTGGTGACCCAGATGGGACAACTGTGAAGCCTTGCCTGGATCAACTTGCCAGCTACCGAAGGGGAGATGCTGCTCTTCAGACGCCAGTGTGCACCAACCTTTTGTTTTGGGGACTCCGCGAGTACTCTCCCCGTCCAGAGAGGGTAAGCAACACAAAGGCACATCGAGCATTTTAGAGACATTGCAAAGAGGGTACTGTATATGATAAAGGTATATAGAGGTATTTTATAAAGTCTGAGCACGCTTGACAGTGACAACTGGAGTGCATGAAAATGTGGATAAGAACGTTCTTTTGGGTTAACAGTATGGACAGGGGCAGGACAGTCTGCAGAGCCTCCCCTTTGCTCTCCATTAGGATGCATCCTAAAACACTGGAACAAGTTTGGTGGGGATCCCCTAACAAGGAAGAAATTAAAAGAGTACTGTACTCAATGGTGGCTAGTGTATAAATTAGATGGTGAAGAAAAATGGCCTGAAATGGGAACTTTGAATTATAATACCATTTTGCAGCTAATGTTTTGTAGAAGGGAAAATAAGTGGAATGAAATTCCATATGTGGATATGTTCTTTGCTTTAAGAAATGATTATGAAACAAGAAAGAAATGCAAATTGTCAGTATCTGATTGAAATGTGTTAATGATACTGCAAAAGGCAGATGGTATGTCAGGAATGACAGCATCTTGATTGAGATTGCTTATAAGGTGTATAATAACAAAGACGCATTAGAAAAAAAAAAAGAAAACCAAAAGGAGAAACTAAAAGATCAGAAGCAAAAGGCTGCTATTTTAGCAGCAGCAGCATTCACTCAAGTGCAAACATCGTCCAGGGGAAGGGGTTTCCCAAGAGGACGGGGGCTTGGAAGGGAACGGGGAGGAGGGGGAAACATTGAGAATAGAATCCCTTTGGGGTTTGACCAATGTGCCATTTCTAAAGAAAGGGGACATTGGAAAAATGAATGTCCAAAGAAAAGACCGACTTGGTCTCACCCTTCTGCCCCTATCCCTGGGGCCGATTTACTAATGATTGGTACAGAGGATTCTGATTGACAGGGACCAAGGGCTGAGAAGTTTAATTCCCCAGCTAAGCCCCTGCTTCCAGTCAAGCTGGGGAATGAAATTGTTAGATTTTTGGTAGATACAGGGGCAACTTATTCTGTGTTAAATAGCTGCAAGGGACCTGTGAGTAAGTTCTCTATGACAGTGGTTGGTGTCACGGGAGAGCGAGAGGTTAGGCCCTTTCTCCAACCTGTGATGTGTGAAATTGGAAATAAAACATTGACACATGAATTTTTGTATATGCCAAATGTCCATTACCTCTAATGGGACAGGACTTACTAAATAAATTGGGAGCACAGATAACTTTTGAAAAAAAAAAAACCAACCCAAAATTCAAGTGCATATTCCTCAGAGTAATGCCTGGGGAGCAGAAGTTTATATGTTACAGGAATCAATGGGAATCAAGGACATGAAGAATGAACAAGTTGTAATCCCCTCTGAAATTCTGGATGCAGTGGTCCCCTTTGCGTGGGCAACAGAGAGGCCTGGAAGAGCTAAATCAGCTGAAACAGTGAAAGTGCAGTTAAAACAGGGAGCAAAGCCAGTAAGACATAAAGAGTATCCCATGAAAATAGAAGCTCGCATGGGACTGGAACCTACAATAAATAACTTCTTGAAGCATGGTCTGCTATGAGAGTGACCCCTGTTCTTCCTGTTAAAAGCTGCATTCTCAGGAATATCGCCTAGTACAAGATCTAGGGGCTATTAATCAAATAGTGACTGATGTCCATCCAGTGGTACCAAACCCGTACACTCTGCTGAATGTGATAGTTGATTCTAATGTCTATTTTACAGTTCTGGACCTAAAAGATGCCTTTTTCTGTACTGGAAGAAAAGAGTCAAAAACTTTTTGCCTTTGAATAGGAGCGTCCTACAACGGGACACATGATGCAGCTATGCTGGACAGTACTTCCCCAAGGATTTAAGAATAGCCCCACCATCTTTGTTAATGTACTAGTGAAGGAATTCAAACAATGGCAAGATAAGAACTCATTAATTGCCTTGGTACAATTTGTGGATGACATCCTGTTGGGGGCAAATACCATTGAGGAGTGTAAAGAAGCAACTCTTAGTTTATTGAGTTTTTAGGGTTGGCTGGATATCGAGTGCCTCAGAAAAAGGCACAGATTGCACAGAAAAGTGTGGCCTATCTTGGTTTTGAAATTTCTCAAGGAGAAAGAAAACTGGGGATTGAGAGGAGGGAAGCAATTTGTCAGATTGCCCCAACCACATCAAAAAGAGTTAAGAGGATTTCTTGGAATGGCCAGGTTGTGTCGCCTTTGGATACCTAACTTTGGATTGGTGGCTAAACCTTTGTATGAGGCTATTAAGGGACCAGGAGAAATGTTGGAATGGACTCTGGAACGTCGAAAAGGGTTTGACGATATAAAGGTTGCTTTTATGAGGGTCCCTACACTAGGCCTCCCCAATTTAGCAAAGCCTTTTGATCTTTATGTGCATGAACGAGGACATTAAGTGATGGGAGTGCTTGTGCAAACTTTAGGGGGCTGGAAAAGACCAGTAGCTTACCTTTCGAAACGACTGGATAGTGTAAATTCTGGTGGCCGGGATGCTTGAGGGCGGTAGCTGCAGCAGGGATGTTAATACAGGAGGCACAGCAATTAACAATGGGACAGAGAATCACTGTTTATGTGCCACACGCAGTTATAGCTGTTTTGGAACAAAAAAGACATCGCTGGCTGTCTCCAAGCAGGATGGTACAGTACCAAGCAATATTGCTTGAACAAGAAGAAGTGGTAATGAAAATATCTAATACTTTAAATCCAGAACACATGATTGTTTACAGACCATCGAGCAAGTATATTCCAGCTGTCCAGATCTAAAGGACTCCCCTTTACAACATCCTGATTGGGAGCTATTCACTGATGGAAGTAGATTTGTAAATAAAGGGGAACGGAAGGCCGCGTATGCTGTTGTGACTTTGGAGAAGGAAATAGAAATGGAACCATTGCCTGTAAATATGTCTGCCCAGAAAGCTGAACTGATTGCTTTAACCTGAGCCTTGGAATTATCAGAAGGAAAACGAGTTAATGTGTATACTGATTCAGAACATGCCTTTGGTGTGATACATGCTCGTGGTGCAATTTGGAAAGAAAGAGGATTGTTATCCTCACAAGGGAATCCCATAAAATATGACAAAGAAATTATGGAACTGCTTGATGCAGTTAACAAGACTAAAGAAATAGCAGTTATACGTTGTGAAGCCCATCAATCTGGATGTACTGATGTGATTAAAGGAAATAAAAAGGCCAGTGAGGCTGCAAAGAGGGCAGCTTTATCAATAAATGTGGCAGCATTAATCCTAGAAAGAGTTGTGAAAACTGAAGTACCTGTATACACTCAAAATAGACTTGCAGAATTACTAAAATGTAAGACTCTGGAAAGATGGTGGGTAATCTTGATTGATCAGTGTATAGTAACTTTGCCTATAATGAAGGAGCTAATGGAAAGGACACATGAAAGTACACACATGGGAGCTGAAGTCTTGCTTGAGGCAACCAGATGATATGCTGTGGGAATTAGTATGTTATTAATAGCTAAAAGGGTTGTACAGAAATGTGAAATTTGTTTAAAGAATAATCCTAAAATTCAGAAAAGGCCCCCCATAGGAGAGGTAAGAAAAGGTTCTACACCTGGAGATTACTGGCAAATTGATTTTTCTGAGCTACCTAGTTGTAAGGGATATAAACATCTACTGGTGATTGTGGATACTTTTTCAGGATGGCCCGAAGCTTTCACATGTCACACCGACAAGGCAAGAGAAGTAGCAAAGGTTTTATTGAAAGCAATCATTCCAAGATTCGGAGTACTGGAAGGATTCTCCTCAGATCGAGGACCGCACTTTGTAGCAGAAATAGTCCGAGGGGTATCCAGATTTTCACAGTCCCATTTCACAATGGGACTTGCATACCGCATGGAGGCCACAACTGAGCACGAAAGTAGAAAGGATGAATCAAACAATGAAGAGACAAATTAGTAAATCGTGTCAGGAAACACACATGAAATAGATTGAAGTTTTACCATTAGCATTATTAAGAATTAGAGTTACTCCAAGGGTCAGAAAAGGGGTTAGCCCTTTTGAGATCTTGTATGGAAAATCTTATATAATAAATTTAACTGGAAAAGGCAACCAAATGTGCCCAAAAGGTGACCAGATACTTAGTGATTACATCTTGTCCTTGGCAAGAGTTCTTTCTTCCCTCCACATCTATATCTAAATAAGAACCCCTGTACCTTTGGATTCGCCTCTGCATTCATTTAAACCAGGAGATCAGGTATATTTGCGAACTTGGAAAGAAGTGCCACTAGCAGAAAAATGGAAGGGACCTTATTTGGTATTGCTGACAACTACTGCCGTGAAGCTGCAGGGAATTGACTCATGGATTCACTATACCCGAGTGAAAGCAGCGCCTCCTAAAATGTGGAGAGTTGAGGAAACTGGCTGAAAATACACAGAGGTACATGAATGGTACTTGGATTAATATAAAATGCATCCTGCATTTACAGTGTACACAAGGGGAAGTGTTTTTATATTGTTTTATGGGAATTATTTTAATATTTTTGTTTTATTTGTACAAGTTTACTACCTTTTTACAACCCAGTAATGAGAAGAATGTTGTGGGTAGTTTTTCTCACTTTCATGAATCAGGTGAGTCAAGGGAACCAGGAGGGGAATGATTGTCCCTGGGGCCACTGAAGTGGAAGAAGTATTTAGAAGGTTGACTTCCTGGTTCCCTGAGTTAAGTGTATGGGCTAAGAAATTTATAATAATCTTAATAGTTGTAGCAGTGATATTTGTCTGTATCTATGTAATCATACAATGAATTTTTAAATATAGTTCTAAATTGCTACATTTACAATGAGACTTATATGAAGAATATTCATACAAGTCTCAAAGGGGGGGACATGTAGTCACATGTTTGAGTTACAGCCTGTGGTGATACTGCTCAATTTAGGGTTAAACACAATGCATTGTCCTTTAAGGAGGGCCATTACTCAATAGTTTCACTCTGTAGGCCTGCTTACTTTGTATAAACAATGCATGCTTTGCTAAGGACTATACCCTTGAAGAAGGAACTAAAGACTGATAAGAAGGAAACATCCTGCTCCAGAAGGTGCCAAAAGCCGGATGATTGCCAAAGAAGCATGAACTGGGGGAAGGGTAAAGGTGGCACAGGGAGATCGCGACTTCCAACTCAATTCCAGGCTGGAAGAACTTGCATGTGCACACCTGCAAGGAGCATGCGTGCTCATCTACATAGCAAGTGAGGCTAATTTAAATATAACTGGCCACAGTAGATGAGATGGTGACTACTACCCAATGAATGTAAATTTAGGCGGGTTTTTACTAATCATGTAACAGAATAAATATATTGTTTTTCTTTGGTGTGGCGTGCTAGCTTTGTGGAATTACCACCTAGCACCCACCTTTGCGCAAATATGAAAAAAATAATGTCTCTCCTGAGTGTGTGATTATTGGCTTATTGCATACTGGGTAACAAAACCGCTTTTTGGACAACATCTGGAAAACACTCTTAGTCTTAGTTTTAGGTAGTCCTGCAAGGAGCAGGGAGTTGGACTTGATGATCCTTATGGGTCCCTTCCAACTTGAGATATTCTGTGATTCTGTGATTCTTGGATTGGGTCCACAACACTGGCCATGGTGGAGAAGCCTGAGGTAGGGTTTGGTTAGTAAAAGGTAGGAATGCTGGCAAGGATAGATGCTGGGACTCTGGGGCAAAGAGATCAAAGAGAAAGTATTTAATTCTTTGTGATTCCAAATTTGGTAGAGGCTTTTGTACATCTGTGCAAGAGTTTTTTCAGCTTTGTTTTACATGGCAGCCATTTTAAGGCAGTAATATTGTGGGCAATGGGAGACACCTTTTAAGTGGTTTAACACAGGGGTTCCTGTCCTATGCAAGTACTCACAATTCCCACTCGCCCTCTGAAGCTCCGTACGAAGTGACCACTGAGTGGATCTGCAGGTGAGTCAGACGGCTGGGGACCCCGGGCGGCCTGAGCAGACAGGGAGTTCCAAGCACACGGCGTTGGCAGGAATTTAGGAGCAGAGAGTATGAGTTCTGGAGACAGAATTGGGGTCTCTGAAGGGATGCTGGAAAGACTTAGTCGTGGGAGTGGACAAGCAGCTGAACATGATGGTTCTGCAGAGGCAGAGCAAAAGGGAATGTAATTGCTGGCTGAATAAACAGATACATCCAAGGCGCTAATTTGCATGACAGAGAGACAGGCATTGGAATAATAGTTCTGCTTTCTATATTATAATAGGTCTGTTGTTTTATTGGGGAGGATTTCAAATGCATAGAGTTTGGAAAAAATACTGTACAGCAGGACTTAGGACTTAATTTATGTAGCTGACCGAAGAAAAAAGATTATGTGGTACAGTTACTTCTGTAAAAAAAACCCAGGAGTTAATAACAGGTCTTAAATGCAGGAGAAGAGAGGGGTTAATTGGGTGGAAGATGAAGTAATTAGTTTCACATTAGGGGATAACTGCAAATACCATTGTATATTGCATTGAGTGTATGTTACAATGATTAATCACTCTTGCTTTTAAACAGCACTTGGTTTCCACTGCAAGCAGTTCATGCTGCATACTATTACAACCATGTCAATCTTAGTATGATGTCAAGCCTGTGAACAAAAAGGCTGCATTGTATATAACACTGATCTAGAGAAAAGTTGTGCTGCTTTTCAGTGCTTACACATCACAAGTTTTGCAGGTGCACTTTTATACACTTTCCAGTCCAGTATTTTTATCTAAAATGAGCTGCATGCTAAACACTCTTCTGTGCTAATTCTTAGTGCTAAGTGCTTGTCCTGGTTTCAGCTGGAGAGAGTGAATTTTATTTCTAGTAGCTGGTATAGTGCTGTGGTTTGGATTTAGGATGAGAAGAATGTTGATAACACACTGATGTTTTCAGCTGTTGCTAAGTAATGCTTAGTCTAAAGTCAGGGATTTTTTCAGCTTCTGATGCCCAGCCAGCGAGAAGGCTGGAGGGGCACAAGAAGTTGGGAGGGGACACAGCCAGGACCCAAACTGGCCAACAGGGTCTTCCATACCATGTGATGTCATGCCTAGTATATAAACTGGGTGGGGTGGGGTGGGGGTTTCGCCTGGGGGGTGCGCGTCACTGCTCGGGAACTAACTGGGCATCAGTTGATGAGTGGTGAGCAATTGCATTGTGCATCACTTGTTTTGTATATTCCAATTCTTTTATTATTATTATCATTTTATTATTATCATTATTATTTTCTTCCTTTCTGTCCTATTAAACTGTTCTTATCTCAACCCAAGAGTTTTACTTTCTTTCCCGATTCCCTCCCCCATCCCACTGGGTGGGGGGGAAGCGAGTGAGCGGCTGTTCGGTGCTTAGTTGCTGGCTGGGGTTAAACCATAACAGTCCTTTTGGCACCCAACATGGGGCTCAAAGGGTTGAGATAATGACAGATCTGACCAGAGCATGTTAAAACGAATTTGTTACAAGCATTCATTGTATTAGTTTAAGAGTTGCTGGTCACAATGTTGATTTATTGGCTCTTAGATTTGTGGCGCTCATTTCTGGAGTTCTGTTACGTACTACCTCACTTGCTGTATATAGTCCCTGTGCTGCTGCTTAACGTCTGTGGGAGGTGGATTAAGGTTTTCAGTTTGATGCACAGTGCAACACTGGCTAATGGTATGATAAAATTATCAGTTGTGGGACTAATCCAGTATTTTTACTCAGCATGGTCATCACCTCTATACTTCAGGAGCCATCTGTGGGAAACTATTAATAATTATACCCTTTACTTTTTCTCCTCAGAAAGCCAATATATGGGCTAGATGCCTTTCTTCCTCTTCTCCTCCAGGCTAATTACAACAGCATTTGAGAATTTTGAAAATTTTGAATATCCTTGGAATGTTGAAACCAGCATGGTCCTATTGCTAGGAACTAGCGTGTTCCTGAATGTGCTTCAGGTCTTGTTTAGGGTTAAACAACTATTTAAGAATATCACCCAGAGATCTGCCCTGAGGCTGGATAATTATGAGTGGCAGAGTGTATGCGATAGTGTGGGCAAATGCCTAGGATGGTGGGCACCTCCAGTGTTTTGGAACCTCACCCTTGAACAAGAGCAGAATCCTGAAAAACTAGTAGAACATTTGGAAAAAGTATGCTGTCACCCTGACAATTCCAGGGAGACACAAATCACTGCAATGTGCTGGGGCCTGGCCCATGCCCATCGAGCCCTATTCAACACTACTCAGTACCCTCAAGGGGAAGAGAACGTTTCTGGATCTGACAACAAAGTGACAGGCACTGTGACCACTCCAACCCCAGTGACAGGCACTGCAGCTGAACCAGAGAACCAACCTGTGCCAGTATCAGTTGCCCCCATGCAGAAGAAGAAATATACAAAAAAAAAATCAGTTTGCTTAGTGAGGGATGAAGATGAACCAGGGTCATCACGAGAACAGGAGGAAGAGGCAGAACCAGAGGTAATCACCCGATCCCTATCCCTGAGTGAGCTGCGGGATATGCAAAAAGATTTCAGCCGTTGTCCAGGTGAGCACATCATCACCTGGCTGCTCTGATGTTGACACAATGGGGCTAGTAGCCTGGAATTAGAGGGTAGGGAGGCCAAGCAGCTGGGATTGCTTTCTAGGGAAGGTGGCATTGGCAAGGCAATTGGAAAAGGGACACAAGCCCTCAGCCTCTGGAGGTGACTCCTGTCAAGCATGAAGGAAAGGTACCCCTTCAAGGAAGATATTATATGTCAACCAGGCAAGTGGACCACCACAGAGAGAGGTATCCAGTACCTGAGGGAATTAGCCATGCTAGAGATGATTTATTATGACCCAGACAACACACAAGTACCCAGAGATCCAGACGAAGTTTAATGCACACGACCCATGTGGTGGAAGTTTGTATGGAGCGCGCCATCATCATATGCCAACCCATTGGCAGTGCTGACCTGGAAAGACGAAGAGGCACTGATGGTGGATGAAATGGCTCACCAACTCCGGGAATATGAAGAAAATCTCTCTTCCTCCCTACGAGCCTGCATCTCGGCTGTGGAAAAACTGTCCGAACAATTGATGGAACTGACAGAAAAGCCGTAATCCCCACCTGTACGGGCCAGTATCTCAGCTACTAGGAGTGAGCGTTCCTCTGCTGTCACAACCCACTCAGAAGAGGAGGGTGAGTGACTGAGATTTGCAAATCCCTAGTGGCATGCACTAAGGTGAGACAACTCTCAAGGTCCATATACAAACATTTATTAGATTCCCACAGTGATTAATATATGTCTTAAACTAGGTTTCTCTGATAATTTATTACGTATATAACAAATTATGGCAAGCGATAAGGTACATCTTGCGTTACTTAACAACTCTAAGAGAAAAGAGAAAGGGGCGGGGGGAGAGAGAAGGTGGAGGGAGAGATAGACAGAAAGACATCACCGGTCCTGGTTCCAGCATTGGTCCAGCCAGCGGGGGGGTTCTGGTTCGTAAGAGTGCTCTCCTGTGGAATTCCACACACGGTGGCACGTATCTTCCCCCTTTATGTTCACCGTATCAGTATGACCTGCCCTCCTGCTACAGTGGCAGTTTCAGGTTCTCCCCCCTTCCCCAGGTGATGTGTAGCATGATTTAGGTTGAGAGATGAGTGCTGTAGTCACATATATTTAGCATGATGTCCATAATCTCCATCATCATAACAAGCTTCACAAGCCGAACCAGAGCAGAACCGTCTTGTCTCCACAGGGCTTCCCCCTCCAGCCACATCCTTCGCTATTCCTCCCGCATGGGTAGCCTTATCAGTCCATTGAGCACAAGGCCTGCATTATTCGGTTCAGGGTACTTGTGAGTGTTTGAGACATTTCGTGGTTGAGACGTTTCTCAGGGAGGCTCAGAAGGCCTCCACGCCACTCCCCCCTTATCTTTACCAGGTTTCGTCTCTTGCCATTGTTCATGCTTCCCTCAGCCTGCTCCTCTCAATCTTTGTTTTGGGGAGTTACAAGTCATCTCCTACACCACCCCGTGGCTCAAACACTCCAAGTTCTTCTTAGACCGCTGTGATCCGTACATAGGAAACAGGTACAGAGGAAAGAGAAGACAGAAGGTGAGAGATCATACATCTACCTGCTCCAACGCCTAGCATTAAGAACAAGAATCCACACAATACCATAAGACTGATATTTACAAACCATCTTCCCCACCCTGTGAGTCCAGGAGACTTCAATATCAATGCAATCCATGATCCGGGGCTAAGCCCATCAAACCAATTTACCAGCTGCATTGCCTGAAATAGTTCTCCAGTCTTGTTGGTGACCTCCTTCATCTTTGCACGTGCTTCCTCTATAGTGGTGGAGGCATTGTAGATGGTGATACAGCATTCGCCTTTTGTCAAATTTCCTAAAACATGTCTCCAAGACCAGGCCCAATTATGATAGCTGCAGTTTCGAGCACTTATATTGTCTTCTTAATTTGGGATTTCAATACACAGATTTGCATCCCAACACACATTGTAGTAAAATTCGAAATGTTCACTTTCACTGAGTGAACCCCACCATGGTACAGAGATACAAGGTGTTCGAGTTATATTTGGTGTTAAAGTTCAATTTTTAGTGGTTTCATAGTCAAGGTATGCCAAATTGTTTCCTATCTCTGGGCTTGTTACACAAGTTGAATTTACCAAATTTTCCCAAGTAAAATTAGATGGGAGTTTATAAAGTTGCCCTGAATCGCTTTCCCAAGTATCATTGTTCTGTTTTGCTTGATCTAATTTTTGATTTAATGCTTTCACTAGATTTAGGCCAATCATAAAAAAACTTAAATCCTTCTGTTGCTGAGCTAGGAATAGCAACACATATCCCTTGGTCCATCTGATTCCAGATGTGTATAAACCCTTGTATCAATTCCCAGGCTAAACTGGGGGGTTTGTCCTGTGACTTAATTATCCCGATGGTGATAGCAACAGTGATGACTGAAAAAAAGATTTTCCAATCCTTCTTTAGTACAAAATAAAAATATTCCTAACGAAAGTAGACAAACAACACAATAATTAACACAACAGTTGAAAGCGTAAGTCCCACGATGGTTGTTTACAATCTGTAAAACATACATAAAACAGAAAATAATTAAAAAGACAGGATGATCCACCTAGTGTGGATTCGATGATGTCTTCTGTGGGAATCAGTAGCTGTCCATGCATACACATTGACGGGGGCCTTCAAAGTCAGTGGCACTGGTCCCACAGTGGGTAAATCCACCAGGACTGGCTACCCTGGGTAGTGGAGGGGATTCACAGGGTCCCTGGTTTTCTTCTTCCTGGGATGTATAGACAGAGCCTTGGGACAGAAGGCTGTGAGCCGTGGGCAACCACTGATTCCCCACTGGCTGTTTACTCTCGTTACTGCGTCTGACACCGGTTGTGGCCATCCCGGTTTGTGGAGTTTTAGGGCTCACTTTAGAAGCCTGTTGTTACACGCCACAATCCCATTCGCTTGGGGGTAGTATGGGGGATGGGAAACCCACTGGATTCCTTTGTCCCAAGCCCACTCCTGAACCACCCCGGCAGTATAGTGGCTTCCATTGTCTGATTGGATCGATTTGGGTTTAGGCAAGCAGCTAAACCATCATTTCAACCCCTTCACCGTACTTTCCCCTGTTGCCCAAGATACAACTTCTGCTTGGGTTAGGCCCAATACTATTTCAACCCCCACCAATACATTGCGTTTTCCCTCGGAAACCCAGAAAGGACCAATATAATCCACCTGCCATGCATCTCATAGTCCCTTGTTGTCCCTTGGGTGTAAGGGTTGGTCCTTAAGAGGGTTGTGTTCTTCTAGCTGAGTACAGCATAGACCACACACTGAAATAATGGTATCGCACAATTTCCTGGTTATGGACCATCCCCTACTTAACAAATCTTTGCTCCCTGAGTGGCCTTGTTTTACATGCAACCATTCCAATAAGTGTTCCCATTTTTCCTCTTCACCCTCTGTAGTCAACCTTGCTAAGCGGGTCAGCAAATCCACCTGATTATTCAAAAGGTGAGCTGGATGGTCTCCTGTCTGGTGTGCAGCAACGCAGCCTACTAAAAAGGATTTCTGTTTGGCAATGTTCAAGATTTCCTCGCATTTTTCTCGTTGCCACACTGGTACCCAATCGCCCTTCCATTGATTTTGTTCCCAAAATGGGAGCCATTCAGTATATCCCTTAAACACACTGTATGAATCTGTATAAATAAACACTGGTTCTTTAGCTTCAGCCTCTTTAGTAATTACGCTCCATACAGTGTCCAATTCTCCTACCTGAGTGCTTCCCTCAACTTCTGTCATGATTCGGTTCCCTGAATCAACATGCAGCAGGGCTATTGCTTGGTATTTCCATACCTGTCCCTCTCTTCTAGAGGATGCGTCAATAAACCATACGTACTTCAGGTGGGGTTCAAATGGAGGAGCAGGTTTTATGCGTGAGGGAGGAGGTTCTGTGTCTGGGTGGTCAGAGGGCGGCTCTTCTATTTGGAGCACTCTGGGTGTTCCCTCCTCTATCTGTCGTGTGTGGCAATAGTGATCGAATTGCGCGTACCACTTCCTCACTGTTTTTCGCTGCGCAGCTCCCACAGGTGGGGTGTTCCAGCCAGTACCGGTTTCAAGACCTTAAAAGGTCCTCATAGAATGATTGTTGCTGTACGATTCTTTCAGCTTCCTGTAGAGCTAGGCTAACCACAAAGAGACCCTTCTCCCAAACTCAGTAACATTTTTCTGCATCTTTGAAATTGCACGAATAAAAACCCTATGGGGTAGGTCTGACCCTCTGGTCTGTGTTGCCACATATGTATGGATAGTCTGTGAATTGCAAAACCCCACTCGATATGGAGTGGATCTGTTGGGTGTATTGGCTCTATGGCCTGATATACCCCAGCCTCAAAAATTAACAACTTTAAGGCTTCTTTGTGGATGGGAGTCCAGTCCCAAGTAGCCCTTTTGTGTGTCAAGTCATAGAGGGGGCAGGCTATGATAGAAAAATTGGGAATGTGTTTCCTCCAAAATACTAGTAAGCCTAGGGCATGTTGCAGTTCCTTCTTATTTTCAGGCATTTTTACCTGTTTGAGGGTAGTTACAGTTTCAGGGGGAATGCACACCACTCCTCCCCTCCACCAGATACCCAGGAACTTTACCTCAGAAGATGGGAGATATACTTTTTTGGCTGGAATTTGGAGCCCTAAATTTTCTACGTGGGTGATTGTGTCTGTCCCACCATGGCGGTGGCAGGGCCACCAACCAGTACATCGTCGATATATTGATATACTTTCACCCCCTCTCCATGAGTAATTTGAGACGGTTCTTGTGCCAGCGCGTAGTAAGCAATGGTTGGCGAGTGGCGATATCCCTGGGGGAGACATGTAAAAGTGAACTGCATGCCTTTCCATGTAAAGGCAAAATTATCTCTGTTTGCTTCCTGCAAGGGGACCATAAAAACCATATCTTTCACGTCAACAGTTGCCAAAATTTGGTGGACTTGCTCCTGTATGGTTGCAATCGATTCAGCTGTGTTAGGCACTGCAGCTGTCAAGGGGCCCGTGTTGGCATTTAGACGCCGGTAGTCAATTGTCAATTGCCACTTCCCTTTGGGTTTCTGGACTGGCCACACTGGGGAATTATAAGGTGAGTGTGTGGGGACAATTATCCCTTGCTCTCGTAGTTCAGCTATCACCGAGGTGATCCCTTCCCTCGCTCCCAGGGGAATGGTGTAGGGTTTTACACTAACCACTTTGGAGGGGGGGAAGTCCAGGTGCTTGCTGTAAAAGTCTCATAGAGGTAGGAAGCCCAGAGTTCCATTCCCGTCCTTTCAAATCCACCCAGGCTCATCCCTTTAATAGATCAAGTCCCAAGATATTTGTGGGGAAAGTTCCCAAAATCATGATAGCCTTTACTGCAGTTTTGTTTCCAGCTAACCAGCATTTAACCCAAGCCATTGGCTGTGGCTTAGTGTTTCCAAAAATGTCTGTAACCCGAATCTGGTTTTTATCAGTAATTATGCCATTATGATTGGCAACATCTGCTCGGAGTGCTGAGACTTGAGTGCCAGTGTCCACTAAAAATGTAACTGGAGTTTTAAAAGGGCCAAGGGGGAAGGTAATCAACAAGTCTCCCATACTATTTTCCATGAGCCTTCTTAGGTGGACGCACTGGCCATCCCCTAGCTCACTTATTGCGGACAGCACGTCCAGTTTCCCCACCCAAGATCAATCAAGTCCTTTTCAGGGGCAGTAGGTGCTTGAGGGACAGTTATCGCCATCTCGTTAGATTTCGATTCCGCCCCACCTTTCCCTTGGGAGGGTTGCTCCGTCCTGAGGAGTAATATCCTCTGGTTTTTCCATGCTTGAATAAGCTTCTCTAGGGCTGAGGTGGGTAGGCCATCCATTATGCCCCGGGAAACCCCCTTCTCAAATCCTTCAGCCCACAACAGATTTCTTTTTGCCCCTAGATTTCATGGGGGGGGGGGGCAGTCCTCCTGTTGTTCTATTCTACGCACAGCGGGTTTAGATTTAACTGTTCCCTCTGTGAGGCCCATCCTTCTGCCATAGTTAATCAACTCTTGTGCCAACTCTTGTGCCACTTCCCCCCAGGTCATAGCTCCCCCCTGCTAGTTCAATCTTCCTCCCCTTGAGGCTAATGCATCCCACAAATGGTCCTGGAGTTGGACGGCATATGGTTTTAAAGAGTCAGACAAGCCCCAGATCAAGGGAGTCATCCCGTTGGGGTTGCCATTTAATAGCTTCGGGGAGGACTGCTGAGGTACTAAACGCCTATCATGCATCAACTGGAGACAAGCAGTCTTTTGCAGACTTTTGATTAAGTGGTTTATAGCCGGGGTCTCAGTACACACTGGGTCCCCTCGTTCCATGGATCCAACCCCCCTGCCCAATATGAAATTTGTTGGGTTAAGGCCCAAGGTTCTCTCAGACTGTTGGTGGTCAAAATTACCCCAGGCCCCCAGTACCCCTGTGCCTCATCATCTGACAATAAAACTCCATCTCCACCGGTCAATGATACCCTCCATACATATTCAGTCTTGGTTTCTTGAGCTAGACTAGTCTATTTTTCTGGATTTTGATTGTTCAGTCACCGAATGTGGTACCATTCGATGGTAACTTGCAGGGCTCCTCCGTCTGACCATTACCAGTAGTCTCGGTCTTAATCACGAGGTCTCAATGTAGCTTCCTTGTTTTTGGGGTAAAAAATTTCTCTACTCATCTCTAACTCCTTTGTCAGATACAAGGGTCTATCAGCCTATTTTGCCAATTTGTAAATCCTGGTTCACTATCTAGGATAGAGTTAAGATCCAGTTGGTCACATATTTCTTGTTTATTCTCCTCTAGTTCTCCTTGGAGGAGAAATATGCAATTGTCTGGCCTATCAGAGACTGCAGAAAACCACAGTCACAAGAAAAACACCAGCCATTTATTTTCTCCTATTTTAATAAGGAGATGGCTTCATCTCTCAATGTGCCTGAAAGCAACTTCCTAGAAGAGTCTTTAACAGTGCCCAACAGCCAGTTCGAACCCACTCTTGAGCAAGTACATTTCTTCAGGATCAGAGGTACGCAAAACTGCTGAGAGGTCAGCTGTGTTACACCTTAAAACGTGTTTACAAGTGGACAAAAATGGGTGCCGTATATGTGATTTTAAGGATACAGTAAAGTGAAATTGGCTTGCTAGAAACTTTCACATCCCTATACTTCCTGAGGACTCTATCACTCTACCTCTGACCCTGCACAAAGGCCCAAGACCAAAAGGGATACCAGTGTCCCATTCTACATAGCTGGGCAGAGGACAGGTTGGCTGAGGATTCTGGCTGGCACAGGCAGAGCCAAACTCTTTAATGTATCTCATTACTCCCACCATCAACATTATAACTTCACTGCAGTTACCCGCTGCATTAATTTGTCAACTGGGTAGTATAATCCCACAATTTATTCAATTGCACTTGTTCCATTTTACAAAGACAGCAGAGTAAATGAGTTCAGGAATATCCTTGCTTTCATTTGCCAGTAAAATCCAGAGAACTAAATAGGACTGGGTTATTTCATTTGACTGCAGTGGGCATCCAAGGCTCCAGGGTCATGTGTCAGCTCTGGTAAGAAGTCTCCAAATTACTCAGTTATGCTTCCAAACTAATACCCAGTTTCCAAGCCTGCCATTCATGAACCGCACTTTCAAATCCTGCCTGTCTTGGGGATGGGTGCTCGGGAGGCCTTTTTACACTAAATCAGGTCTGAAGCTAAGAGGCAATATATAGGCCTCAGTGTTTGTCCCCACTCCTCCTCTATCTGTCCCTCTTCCAGCTTCAAACCTACATATGCTTCAAGAACAGCTTTCTGCAGGCGAGCTCAAGCTCTGGCCAAAATGGAAGGGTGGAAATTTCCAAGGCTAAGTCTCTCCATTGTTTGTAATTCTTCTTTGCTGATGCCAGCCAACAATAAAGTCTGCCCCTTCTGTCTGAACTGACCTAACAATCTCTTCCCCCTTGCTTTTCATAGAAGACTTTGCGATCACAAGATTTGGGCAAGCACAACAGATATTCTACTGTGCTTCATACAGGTACTGTGCTTTCGGCCAAGGGCACAGTAAACTGGAGGAACAGATTGTTCATTCAGCTGAGCAAGAGAGCAATTGAAAAGCGCAAGCAGTGCCTTTGCTGCAAGTGGCTCTGCAGGCACTCCTGTAACACCAGGTAAAAATTACTTCAAGGAGTTAAGTACAAGTCTGAGAAACATATTTAAGTCTCTGGAGATCTGGTGTGCAGCTCATCTAAGGATATCAAGTCAAATCCTAAATCTATCTTTTAAGACTTAGGCAAGCAGAGAAGTAACCCATAATGGCTGAAAATCCAACTCCTGCTTTCGCAGCTCAGTTCAGGGTCATCTGAAACCGATGCATACTAGTAAGCATCAGCCCTAGAGCTTAAGAAATCCCTTTCAGAGAGGACAATCACAATCCTTTTCACAAAGCAAGCTGCTTCTCTAAGAAAATACCTCTATTTTGACATCAGTGTAAGCAGTACAAGGTAAGAATACTGTGGGCGGCCTCCGAGTACAGTAACACTCCTGAACTACTAGAATACAGCAATTTGTCACGGTAAAAAGAGCTGTGCTGTGACCAAAATTCAGTTACTAGCTCAGAGGAGAAATACGGCATTGTTCCTGCTTTACTTTGCGTAAATTCAGGATCCAGGAGGTTCCAATTGAAGGGGAAAGTGGCACAGGCCTGCTGGATAAAGCTGAGCTGCCCTTCCCCCCTTCACTTCTCTGAGTCTTGACTACATGTTCATGTTTCACAGCTGACTTGCTATACATTTAGCAACCTGAAAAACACATCATTGCCTTGTCTTTTTCACTCTCCTTTGCTTTTCCTCAATACAAGATGACTTTAAAGGTGGAGGAGAGAGCAAGCTTAAGACAAGGGCCAGGAAAATACCAGATGACCTCTAGTTTAAGTGATCATTATTAAAAAATCACTACCAGAATTGACACAACTGCTCTTCCATTTATTTGAAATCAAACTGCTTGTGAACTGGATTCCTTAAAGATTTCATTTTTCATACAGACAGGTTCAGTAAGGTTGACAGCCATAGCGCGTGGCGGTTTAGAGGTAGCTGCATAACAAAGCAACTTGCTAGCACTTAACACTTCATACAAAATGGAGATGGACTTTTTTTTAAACAGTACAAGAAATATTCCACCACAAGTCATTGCTTGATGATACTAGGGAGTATTCTGTGACCAGAATTCACCCGCAGGAACAACAGACATCTTCCCCATAATCACAACTAGGCTATCATTCTCAGGTCAGATACGCTTAAGTGAAACATTTTAGAACCATTTAGTATTGGATGTCTGCCTCTGGCACAACGTTTACTTAACAAACAGAAGAAAGCAGCTACAGTCCATTTTATGTTTTCATATACTGAGCCTTCTTGAGTGTTCATATACTGTCCAACTTCTTCAGGATGAAAGGAGCTGAAAAGAAAATGAAGCAGCATGAACGTGACTGAAGACAACAAGAAGTCTGCAGTGAGTCTGTGACAAAACTGCAGCACATTTATGTGGCATCTAAAACATTCAGACTCTGGGTGAGATACCACCCTCCGCCTCCCACACGGTCCCTTCTCTCCCTGCATGATTGCTTTAACATGTGAGACAGCACGATTCAAGGGGGGAATCAGGTACGCCTGCTTGTGCTGCAGGTCAGAGGCTTGGGCGCGTTCTCGATACCACCGGGTGGTGGTGGGGGCTGGAGGGCATTCTGAAAGGAAAGCTGCAAGCCTCTGATGCAACGCAGTAAAGCGCTGCCTACGAGACAGACAGCACGGCCCTTTTTCTTTCATGTGCTAGAAAAGTACAGAAGCACTGTTGTTGCAAATATTCTGGTAAAGAAATCAGAATTTAATCACATAGAAGAGTTAGATTTGATTAAGAAGTAAGATTGTGAAGCATAATGTATAGGATTGTTAAGTTTGAAATGTAGCCATATAAACTTTAGGAACTGTGTTATGTGTGACTATAGGAACCTTAACATTGTTAAAGTTTGAAATAGCTAACTATAGAAACCTCACCAGGAAGTTACTGGTTTTTCTATGTTTTGTTTCAGGAAACTACGGAAACCATCACGGACACCAGTTTGCTGCTTGGAAACCCCCTTACCCTTCCCATCTTAATTTGAGTATCGAAGATTCCAATCAGTAGAGCTAAGTGTAACTGACCAATGATTGTTTTTTAAATAAGAATATTGATAAGGTTATATAATCAAAGGACCAATCATTATAAAGGTTAAGTTTAAGAGCGAGCATAGTATGCATTTTTACGTAAAGAGCTTATGTAACAATGACCTGACAGAAAAAGTCTATAAAAACTGATGGATTTTGATACTAAGTTGGACACACTTTTGGAGGAGCGATCCCCCGTGTCCCCAGCGCTGCAATAAACGAAGTGCCTGCTTCGTAACTTCTCGTTGCTCTTAAGGAGTTTTATTCCGGATTTCGGTAACACTGTTGCTCGCCCAAGCCCACCACTTCAGCCGCCTCAGGCCCCCACCGGCGCTCTGGAAGCTCCGCTGGGATGCCGAACCTCACCCGCTCCCCCCGGGGACGCGTTCAGCCACCGGGGACACGAAGCCCAGCGCCGATCAGAGGAGACTCTCCCCCACAGCCCCACGGACAGTCACCAGGCTGCCCGAAGCCAAGACATCCCTACGAAACGCCAACAGGCGACCCCCGGCCGGGCCTTCCCGGTGGGCGCAGGCCCCGGGCCAGCACCGGACGCCACTTTGCCACGCGCAGGCGACCCGCTCCGCTCCGAACACTTACTGATCCGCAGCAGCGCGACGTAGATGAGGAAGTTGCGGACAGAGGTGAGGACGTCGCGGCGCATCTTCCGCTTCAGTTCCTCTGGGTCCATCTTGGGCCCTAGGCCCTCGATACGGAACATGCCGCCGGCCCGCCGCGGAAAGGCCGCACCGGCGCTACTACGGCTGCCGAGGAGGGACACACGTGGCGGCGGGAGGGGAGGCCGCGTCACGTGACGGGGGAGGCGGGCGGGGTCTACGGCGGCCGCGCATGAGCAAGGAGGGGCGGCGAAGCCGCGGCCTTCAGTGGGGAGCTGGGATCCGTCCCGGTCCCGGTTTGGAATGAGTTGGGTGGGATGGAAATTGCTCCCGCCCCTGAGGGTCGGCTGGCCGAGGGGTCCTGGGAAGGGGAGTGCTCCACCGGCCTAGCAGGCGCAGGGAGGTTCGCTGCGGTGGGGCCTGCGTTGCCGGTGGGGCCTGCGTTGCCGGTGGGGCCTGCGTTGCCGGTGGGGCCTGCGTTGCCGGTGGGGCGAGGCAGCCTCTCAGAAACGTGGCCCGTGATTTGAACTGCGGCTTGCCCCGAGCCGCCTTCCCTCCGCCGGGAGGGGACGTGGCGGCGGCTTTACCCGCCGGCAGCAGGGCCGGCCTGGCCCCGGAGAGGGCAGAGCTGTGGCAAGGGGGCCTGGGGTTTGCAGCCTGCCTTTTCCGAAGGTTGCTGGCCGTGGTTGCACTGGCTTGTGCCAGGCTGAAAGCGCGGACGGGTCTAAACGGGGTGGTGGGGAGCTCAGGGCGGGGTCCCCGCAGACAGAGTTTCTCTGTGATACCGAAAAGCTGGTCGAAGAAACTCTCTAAGACTCGTTTTGGAGTTTTAGAAAGCAGGCATTCTTTATTGCAGCGCTGGGTGCACGGGGGATAATTCCACCTAGCGTGCATGCCACAGCTTTAGCACAAACAGGTTATATAGAATAATTGCGTATTAATCAGATTACATATACATAAAAAAGATTGCAGCTGATTATCATAGTACTGCCTGCATCTGATCATGCACAATAAAGAATCCATCTGAGTCAAAGGGCTGCTTTTGCGACCACCGACCCATTTGAAGTTCTTGCTGGCTGTCCTTGAAGTCTTTATTCTTGTCCTTGTTCTTTGATCTTGAAGCTTAACGCAGTTTCAATCACATGTGGTCAGTTTCAACATTGTTCTCATCTAGCATACAGAAACATCCAGTCATAAGCACAAAGAACTGCAAAACTTACGAATAATTCCTAGTTAATCACTTGACTAGACTTTGTAATTATCTCTCCGGTTACCCTTTGTCTATTGTTTCAACCATAATGTTAATATATGATCATTTATCAAATCTCACGTTTACAGTCACCTAGCAGCAAACTAGTTTTCATAGAAGGTACAAAATATTAAAACCATGAAAGTTTGAACAAATCACACGAAATGTATGGATATATGCTATCATCTGGTCCTGGCAGCAGCAGTGTGTGCCTCTTTTGCTCCTGCCGGGTTGCAGACAGTAGTGTGCTGTTTCTCATGGCGAAGAGGGCAGAGATGGGTCTGTGATGGGGAGCTGTGCCCCCTGCGTCGCCGCTCCTCCAGGGCTGGAAGGCAGCTCTCTTCACTCTGGGGTTAAGACTACAGCAGAGCAACCTAGAAGCTGCCTGCTCCGGTTGCCCCATGGGTCCGGGAGCCTTTGTGCAGGCAGCACACGGGCATGAGTGCATGGAACAGGAGTTCTCGTTAAGCATAGCTGTCATGGAGGAGAGTCATGCAGACTACCAGGAACCTCTCTCCTCAGCCCAGTGCCTTCCTTTAGAAGGTCGATAGTAGGGAGCAGATGTAGAACAGCCCCGCGTAGTAAGGCACAGAGAAACGGTACAATGCCTGTCAACTCTGTTGCAACTAATAGTGCTTGGAAGGTGTTACTGACAAGGTCTGTGACTAATGATGGTCCCGAGGAGCTGGAGTTACGTCTGAGCAATGGGTACTAGATGCGCGTCTTGGGGATGGGAACGCATCATATGGCTCTGTCTAGGGGAGATGGACACAGATGAAGCAGAGCCTGCTTTTGCAGATTACGCCTCATGACGCTTCAAAGCATGTAGCAGCACAACAGCCTCAAACTCAGCAGCTCTGGCCGTGCCATCACATCCTCTGCTGCAAACCCTGCTGGCTTCCCAGTCTGTGTGGTACTACTGTGTGTGGTGTGCATGAGAATGTAGTCCTGAAGAGCAAGCTAGTCTCAGTGTGCTCGATCACTGGGGACAGAGGGTTATAGCCGCACCAGGCAGGAGCAGAGGTTGCCTTGCTGGCTCCTCTGAACTCTTCCGAGTGCCTTCATTCTGGATAATCTGTTCACAAAGGGACTTAATAGATGCCTGTTTTTCTCTAATTGCAGTAAAGAATTCATGTGACTGTGAATCAATGTGCATCTGGCTCTGCTAGCTTTCCTGAATCATGCACTGTCTCCTAAACTACGCACCGTTGCCTTTGGTACCACTGCTGATCTGCACTTTGTTACGGACTTATCTGTGCTGCTTTGTTTAGTACACAGGAGCCTTCCCCCCAGCGCAGAACCCATTGTGCAGGGCCTTGTACAAAGGCAACTTGTACTTGACTCGTTCCCAGACAAGTCCAGGGAGACCGTCAGAGGCCAGTAATATTTAACAGGTACAAAGAGACTGAGAGGGCCAGTGATCCTGGCTTTGGAGAGGCCCCTTGCCAACCACAAAGCCCCCTCTTCAGGAGTTGGAGGTCATGGGCAGCTGAGCTGTGGATGAATTTCAGTCAGGATAATGGATGACTATGAATGCTGACTTGAATTTTCCCCTTTTTTAGGGATAGGAGCTGGTTCAGGCCTGAGACCAGGCTTACCCAGAGAACTGTGTACGCAGACCTCAGTCCTCACCCTTGAGCTCCGTCTGCACCATACAGGCTTCAGCCAGCCGAGCCCTACGTTTCCTGCCCGTGGCAGGCAGCCAGCAGTGCTTTCAGACGCGCTCCTGAAATGCCAGGAATACTGGCAGAGATGGACACAGGCGCTAGCGATGCCTGGAGGGGACCAAGCAAGCAGGCAGTGTCCTGTGGCTCTCCCCACCACCCCCACAAGACATCTGGGTTCCGCAGCCCACCCTGCTCTGCCTATGCTCCGTGGGATCAGGCAATGCACAGTAGGCAGATAATTTAAAAAAACGGATTTCTCTCAGCTAAGCTGCCTATGACCTGAGGCAAAGCCAATTACAGAGCAGCTGCTTTCATCATGCCAGTGATTAATGGGGCTAATTGCATCTCCCACTGGCTGGGGGAGCTTTTCTGCTTTTCTGTGCTACCTCAAAGGCCCTCCCTAACTTTAGAAAGGATGGCCAAGGAGGAGTATTCCCAAACCACCCTGCTCCCAGCACATTTGCAGGACATTCGATCCCAATCCCCAGTGCAAATGAAGGGGCAACCTCTTCTGGTCGCAGAAGTTGTAAGACTGCCTTCCTGACAGCAAGGGCCTGCAGAAAAATACAATAGAGCTGCCCAGATCTGCAGCTGATATAAACTAGCTTTGTTCTGCGGGCTTCCAGGAAATCTCGTTGATTTAGTCGAGGTTTCATTCTGAACGGTGGGTTCCTCTGGTCTTTGGTAGCAGAAACAGATTGGCAGGTCCCAATCCCATCTTGGCAGAAAAGCAAGGAGTCTCATCCTGCATTTCAAGACTGTTGGTCCTCCCAGTCTTGGTTTGTATTTGAAAAGCAGAAGTGATGCTGTTTTCCCAAGCGTTGCTCTGGAGAAGATAAAGGAACTTGGGCAAAGCTGAATCAAACATGACACAATATTGAAAAGAGACTGGAGCAAGGAGAAGGCAAAAAAAATGCTGTTAAGGAGCAACGTGAGTGGGGACTCTGCCAGGACGTTGACTGGCAAGTTGCTGCCACAAGTTGTTTCACTGGAGCCACCCCATTCTCCTTGTCATTTTGTGAGAGGGGGGATAAGAAACATTTCCTTTGGGAGACATCCACATTGGATAGACAGGAGACTTCAGGTGTGGAGTGACTGGCAAGGAACAGAAGGCATTGGCTTTGGGTTTTGAAGGCAGCATGAACAGCTTCCTGAGCTGTCTTTGAAATGTTCGTGGCAATTTTCCAAAATTCCCTCAAACCTCCAAATTGCGCAGTTTTTACAGCTCAGACCATGTTCTTGGTTTTACTCAGTCCTGTAATTACATGAGAATTTTACTTTTCATTTCCTGGAGCTACAGGCAGAGATTACTAGCCATTGACTGGGCACTGGCTTGAGGTTAAGGTCTCTGAACAGAACGTGGACAACTGCACGACATGGTATGTGAAATGGCTGCATATGGCAGGTAATGGTGTGAAAAGCTGACAAAAGTTGCAGGTAATGCCACAAGGGACAGCTGGATCTCCCAAGTGGTTATGGAGCAGTCATGTGAGGAAAGGCCAGACTTCACAGATATCTGGAGAGAAGCACGGGGGTCCTTCTGGGGCAAGACCAGCAGTTCCTCAGTAACTGTGTCAGTAACAGCACATAATGCCAAGATTACCCTAGGTAACAGTATCAGAAATACCAAACTGGACACACATGTTAAAAAACCCCCATGATACCAATGGGTAAAAAATAGTTAGCAGCCGCTTGTTCCTTGGGAGGAGACTGGGACAGACAAAGGAAGTACAAGGATTGCGAAAAGGAAGGTCAAGAAACAGGAAAAGGGAGTACCAAGGTGCACAAATGTTGTGACCAGTGCTGCATGGAAAGAGTAGGCAAGCAGCCCCGTGTGTGATCACCTTTACTAGCGCAGAATCTTAAACCAAACCTGTTGTTTTGGCCCATAGGATGCATATCAAACCTACTGTCCTGGTCAGGAGGATGAAGGGGAAGGCACATTGTTCACCCTAACAGACTTGAGAACACCCAGGTGAATGGATTGAACTTCCCAGTATTACCACGTAGATGCATCTTCTAGGTGTGTTGGCTTTGGCAGCTACCTATCGCTTCCCAATGTTGTTTAAAAACAGGTTCGGCTTTTTCTAGCCTTGCTGAGAAAAGATTGACAAGGTGACACAGAATATGACTTTGCATTGGTTTACATACCAGTCTGGCAAGGAAACCAGTTCTCTCCACATGTCAACCAGCTAAGGTCCACGTAAGCCAAGGTGCATTTCATATAGCAGGGATACCCATGGTCTGGCTCCCTCTTTACCCCAATGGCAAAATCACCAAGGAGCAGACCCAGGTCCAGGCATCCCCCTGCATGCACAATAAATAAGCAACATTCCCTTGTGCCTGGGATTTGGATGACTTGTTTGTGCCTGAGAGAGGAGTTTTGGTTCTGGCTTCTTCTTGCCATTGCTGTGGGTGGGTGGGTGGAAGCTGTCAAGAAAACTGCAGGATCTGGGTGCATACAAGCTCTACAGGCCAAGGAACAGAGACTCCAGGTGAAAGTGGCAGGGCTGCATGCTGGTGGGAATGCAGAGAAGATGGGCTGGCTGGGCAGGACTGCCCGGGGACCTGAGCTAGGACATGCTAGTGAAAACTCAGACTTCTTGCCCCAGGGATTCTCCCTCTCCTGTGAAGTGCTGGCACTGGCACTGGGGTAGGACACAGCTATTGCAAAGGGCAGGCAAGAAATAGTGCTCAGAAGTTAAGTCTGCCCTGATTGCCCTTTTTGAGACCTCAGGCAGGTTTGTGGGGGAAAGGAACTCACCAGGATGGCTTGATCCTCCTCGATGAACATGTTTTGTGAAGTGGCCCTCCATACACTGTTCTGTGGTGTTTCTCCAGGGCTGCTCACACACCATGGAGATGGCTCATCCATCTGATGATGATCTGGCCAGCTGAAAGGACAGCATGCCTTTCCTTTAGGCAAGACAGCATTAGCCTGCTCTGGCCCCTTGAGCATCTACCAGTAAGATTCAGAGAAGTGCCAGAAACCTTCTCTTCTGGAGCTGGATCAGGACGTTTATCACTGATGCATATCAAAGGCATTTTAGAGGCCCAGGGGAAGCCTTGCAGAAGCACTAGGGGGAGGCAAAGTAGACAGTGCTGGAGCCTTCGTGCTACCTACCGTGTTGACCCTTTCACCCCCTCAAAAGAATCAATATTGATATCTACACTAATGGCAGCACTTGCCTTTGTGCAAAAAAAAGCCTTTGTCTTTGTCTGGCCAGTAAATTTCAGCTTGCCATTCTGTAGTCTCTTTCTATGGGCTCCACACAGTCAGTCAGACTGTACAAAGATACATTTTCTGGGCTTCATCAAACCAGCCTGAAAAGCAAATTAATGTGACTGCCAATTCAAGCTGAAGGGAGAGTTCCCACCCAGCCCACTGACGCCTTCCAGCTTCTCCGGCATGGTGTAGAGGGTGATGCCATCTCTCCTAGTGCAAGGATACACAAATAGTGTGCGTGGCCCTTGCTGCTGGAGTTTGATGCTCAGCGCATTGGTTCCCCAGTGCCTTGCAGCTGGAGCATCCACACTCACTGCTTTCAGTTCATCTGGTCTAAAACCAGATGTGGCTAAAGACCAGAAGTATGTTGAGTCTAGGACTCACACATCTACTGCAGGCAGTGCTGCACAGGCACATGAGAAGATACAGGTATCTAACCCAGGCTTAACTGGGGCAAAGAGTGTCTGAGTTAGTCTGGATTAGGCTGGTTCATTTAATGAAAGGCAGGTCTCCCTCATAAAGGAGAATGCTCTGGCAGACCCTCCCAAACAGGACTGCCCTGGCAGTATTGCCTGTGAAGCGTGGTCTGCCGTTTCAGTCCACAGGCTGTTTTCTTTTGGGACATTCACTAGTGAACAGCTTTCTTCTTTATTTCCTGTGTTTTCCAGCCTGAATCTGCAGCCTCTGGTGTGAAGGTCAGGAAGGAAGACAAGGGCTGTTATATAGGATTCTGCAGGTTTCCAGCGTGTTTGTCTACTCAAATGGTGCACAGCTAAATGCAGCTATTGTACATGGTGTCTGGGGCAGCTGTACAGCAAGATGAGTGCCCATTGCTCACTCATTAGACATACTGTTCAGGGCTATGGTAACAGACACCCAGAGATGGCGTGGTCTGCTGTCCGTTCATCTCCTCTCTTCAGTTCTGAGGCAGGTAATATCATCCCCATCTCACTGGAGAGAAAAAGTCTGTGGGATAGGCACCTGACTATAGAGTTAGAGCTCTGCCTCTGACTTCAGCAGGTCTGAAGTCTTTTCCTTTCAACTAATTCCAGCCAGAAGCTCTGGCATGGATTGCAGCTAATGGCAGCTACTTAGGCCAGGAAAGTCAGTAGTGCCAATAACACCTTTCCAGCAGGACTCTTCTCTTGGCAACTGTACAAGGGGGAAGACTCTCTGGCACAGATAACTTCATTGAATGACAGACTCCAAAATGGAAACTGCATCTACTCCTTCTAACACTGCTGTAGCAGAGCTGTCGACTGGAGGGCTAATCAAAAGGGGAAACAAAGGGGCAAAACCACAGCAGAGCAGACACTCCAACCATGTAAAGCCACATAGCGCTGCTAAAACACAGCAGAACAACTCCAGGGCAGGAAGACGCATGCCCTTACATCACCTCTGCATTGCTGTGGGCAGAGTGAAAAGGCACAGCGAAAAGGCACAGCGGGGCCCAGAGAGACGGAGTGTGAAGAGTCGGTGCCAACCATACGAATGGCTGAGTTCTTAGAGCACCTTGGGCTGGAAGCCTCCCACTTCACGGCAGCGTCGTGCTTCTACCCAGCTCCCTGATCCCCTTTGCTCTGGGTCACATCTCCCAGGAGCCTCACCAGCTACATCCTGCTTGGTGGGGACCTGGGACAGGAGGACGGTCCCTGATGTGTAGCAGGAAGAGAAGGAGCAGCAGGACAGTGCTTACTCAGGTCTGGCCTCTGCCCTGGGACCCTTGCATGCTCGCCACATGTCTGGACACCCGGGGCTCAGCCCCTCAGGGGCCAGATTGTGACACAGAAAAGCAGCCTGTGGTTTTCTGTGATAGCATTTCCTCTACTGTTAGAGGTCACCATCCCACCATGCATCTCCTGGCCAGCAGCCTGCCAGCCCTGTCCAGGTGATGGCAGCTCAGTGTACGACAACGTGGCTTTAGTCCATCCCTTTCCTCACTGCCTGCATTGGCAGACAGTTTAGCGCTCAGGCAGCAGAGCTCGGTTTGCTCCTCCCAGAGGTAGTGCACTTGCGACAAGGGGTTCTTCTGCTTCTTCTGTCACCTCCATATGCAATATTCAGGCTCCCTCTGGCTCTTCTGTGAAAGCCTGAAGCTGTACCTGCGGTGGTTGTTCCCCAGGGCTGGAAGGAGACCGGCACAGCAGCCTCAAGCTGCGGCATGGAGGGGGCTAGCGGCAATGCTCCAGCCTCCCCTTGTCTGCTTCTGCCAGACTGCTGGAACGGGCTCACCAGTGAAGAAATCATCTTTGCTCCCTCTCAGGGGAGGCTGGATCCAGTAGCCCAAGAGCGATGAGGCTGCTGCACGCAGGCCCAGGCAGGAGCGAGGCTGAGCAGGTATTACCAGAAAGCGCATGCACACACATGCACACCCTTACAGTACACAGGTACACATGTATACATGGCTGACCACATACATCAACACAGACGGACACCCTAAGCACTCACTCAAATGCAGACAGAACAAGCAGCCTCAGCCTGCTCCCCTTTCTGGCCTGAGACCACCATGAAAACACATTGTCATGCTTTAACCCCAGCCAGCAACTAAGCAGCACGCAGCCGCTCGCTCACTCCCCCCGCCCGCCGCCCAGTGGGATGGGGGAGAGAATCAGGGGAAAAGAAGTAAAACTCGCAGGTTGAGATAAAGACAGTTTACTAGGACAGAAAAGGAAGGGAAAATAATACTACTAATAAGAAGAGAATATACCAAACAAGTGATGCACGATCCACTT
The DNA here is from genome assembly GCA_037953605.1 of Necrosyrtes monachus. Lineage (NCBI taxonomy): Eukaryota > Metazoa > Chordata > Aves > Accipitriformes > Accipitridae > Necrosyrtes > Necrosyrtes monachus. Next base: position 699,492 of record JAZGTQ010000157.1, on the reverse strand, counting down.
GCTCACCACATGCTGACCGGCGCCCAGACAATCCCCGAGCCATGGTGCCCCCAGGCCAACTCCCTCCAGTTTATGTACTGGGCATGATGTAATATGGTTTGGAATACCCCTTTGGCTTGTTTGGGTCAGCTGTCCTTGCTGTGTCCCCTCCCAGTTTCTTGTGCTCTCCCAGCCTTCACTGGCAGGGTAGTATGAAAAGCTGAAAAGTCCTGGACTCTAGTAAAAACACTGCTTAGCAACAACTGAAAACATCAGTGTGTTATCAATATTATTCTCATTCTAAATCCAAACCACAGCATTATACCAGCTACTAAGAAGAAAATTAACTTTATTCCAGCCAAAACCAGGACACGCATGCACACTGTAGAGAGTACCTCAGGAAAACCACTAGAAGTGGAGTTGAGTAAGGTAGCAGGACAGACTGCGCTGACCCAGCAGGGCACGGCCAGACAAACATCCTGATCAGAAAACCATTTATATGCTGCCAGCCCTTTTTATCCCTCTGTTTTCCCAGGTTTGTTCTCCCCAAACCATGTCAATGCCTGCATTTCTCCACATTTGGTTCCTTCCCTGGGCATCCTGTAATAAGCCACCCCGGAATGCTTAAGTGCAATCCCGGAATGCTCTTCCTCTGCACCCATAGTGTCTCCTGTACCCCTGGCAGTGACCTCTGGGTCTGTGAGGTGCTCGGGAGAGGGTGGGTGTCCACCAGCCCATGGGGCTGAGCTCCCCTGGCACTGGGAGGAACTGGGCAGGGGCTCATGACTCTGAGAGCGTCACTGGGGATCTCCTGTGGCTCGGGGCTCTTCTTGTGTCTGCAGATGAGATTTTCAAAGTTACCATTCCCGAGCTGTGATCTTTCTTCTCTGAGAGAGACAATACTGAAAGCAGTGTTATTTGACCAGTCGTACTGGAATCTGCCTCAGTCAGCTCATGTGAGGCCAGACAGTTTAAAATCACTCACCAGTTCTCAATTTAGGCATCCCAGGGATGTCCCCAACACTCCAGCTCTGTTTTATCACCTTTCAGCCAGTCCTATCGTTCTGCTGTGGTCTGGGACTACAGCACAAAGGGCTCAGGGTACCCTGGCACTCCTGGCACTCCAAGGGAAGATTTCTTTTCCTCCTGTTTCCCCTTAACCTCGGGAGGAGCAGAATGCGGCCCTGCCAACAAATGGCTCTGCCACTCGTAGAGCTGCACAAGCTGCTGCCTGACCCCCTGTGCTGCTTTGTACATGCAAGTGGTGAAACCAGCCCTAAAAGCGAATTCAGAAGCAAAAAAAAAAAAAAAAAGCTAAAAAGCAACACCAGGGGCAAATATTTCAGACTTGCTGTCCACTTACTTGTGATCTGGGATAGGGAGTGACGGAACTAACAGGAAAAGTGATTCCCCCCAAAACTGTGACACATAACCACAGTGTGTTCTGCCCATGCACCAGGTGGTTGAACACGATTTCAGATGTCTTCAAAAGGTTTAATGCACTGACCTTTATGATGAAGAGAACCAGAAAGGAGACATCATTTGTATCATTTGTCTGTATCACTTTAAGAAGCAATTGCTACTCTAAGTAGAATTAGAGCATGTAGCAGATTATTATGCTACCTGTCTGCTCTATTTGAGTGAATTTGAACTGTCAGGAGAAACGTTTTCTGGTCACTTACATAATTAACAGAAGTATCTCTCTTGTCACACTCTCTCCTTTTTGCCTTCTAGCACAGACAAAAAAATCGTGGGTTCCTTTTTGAGCTCTTTGTTGTTGAAACAAAGATGTAAGAAGGAAAGACAGAAGTTTCAAGGGGTGTGTAGTTTGGCTCTCATGTATATGAGCTTCTCTGCCTCATGGGTTCATTCGTTTATTCCTTGCTAAGGGATCTGAAAGTGTTTCCTTAGGAACAGCTTGGTGAGTGGTGCCTGCGCAGCAGGCTTTAGAGCTTCTCAGCACTGTCTCTTGGCCTGGTTTGCTGTCCACACTTAAGAAGCTGGCTACTAGCAAGAGCATCAGGGTGAGTAGTAAACAGGCAGGACATGCCCTTCTTAAGCACACAGAGGCAGGGACTCTGCATGAGAGATTTAGAGAGATGCCCTGGCTCAACCTACAGCCTGGCCTGCCAGACGGGTGTTCCCACTGGGGAAAGAAAGCTGGTGCACACAGGAAGGCTTGGACAGACACATGCCGTCCTCACACGTGCCATTTCTCTGGACAGACTCCAGTACAACCACCTCTGCAACACATCTTTCTCACCTCTGTTGTCTTTCGAGCTACTCTGTCTTCCTCTGGTCACACAAGCCATGTTGTGTTTTAAGAGAGTATCCTGGGCGGCAGAAAAAGCAGCATGGCCAGCAGGTCGAGGGAGGTGATTCTGCCTGTCTACTCCACTCTGGCGAGACCCCATCTGGAGTACTGTGTCCAGCTCTGGGGTCCCCAGTACAGGAAAAGACGTGGACCTGTTGGAGCAGGTCTGGAGGAGGGCCACCAAAATGATCAGAGGGATGGAACACCTCTCCTGTGAGGAAAGGCTGAGAGAGTTGTGGTTGTTCAGTCTGGAGAAGAGAAGGCTCTCGGAGACCTTACTGCAGCATTTCAGAACTTAAAGGGGGCTGTTGTGGTTTAAGCCTAGCCAGCAACAAAGCACCACGAAACTGCTCACTCATTCCTCCCACCCCAGCTGCGGTGGGATGAGGAGGAGAAAATATAAAGAAACGCTCGTGGGTCAAGACAAGGACAGGGAGGGATCACTCACCACTTATGGTCATGGGCAAAAGACAGACTCAACTTGGGGAAAAAACAAAATCAATTTAATTTGCTGCCAATCAAATCAAAACAAACCCAAATCTTAAAACGCCTTCCCCCCACCCCTCCCTTCTTTCTGGCTCAACTCTGCTTCCCATTTTCTCTACCTCCTCCCCCCTAGCAGCGCAGGGAGGACAGGGAATGGGAGTTGCGGTTGTTCATCACACGTCTCTGCCGCTCCTTCCTCCTCAGGGGGAGGACTCCTCACTCTTCCCCTGCTCCAGCGTGGGGTCTCTCCCATGGGAGGCAGTCCTTCACCAACTTCTCCGGCATGGGTCCTCCCCACGGGCTGCAGTCCTTCAGGAACAGCCTGCTCCAGCGCGGGCTTTCCCATGGAGTCCCGGCCATCTTGGGGGGCATCCCCCTGCTCCGGCGTGGGCTCCTCTCTCCCCGGGCTGCAGGTGGGCATCTGCTCCCCCGCTCCCCTCCATGGGCTGGGGGGGGACAGCCTGCCGTCTCACCACGGGCTGCAGGGGCATCCCCTCCTCCCCTCCTTCTTCACTGACCTCGGTATCTGCAGAGGGGTTCCTCTCACATCCCAATCTCCTCCCCCACCGCAGGTTCCCCTTCTTAAATATGTTATCCCAGAAGCACTACCACTGTTTCTGATTGGGTTGCACTTGACCAGAGGTGGGTCCGACTTGGAGCCAGGGAAGCTTCTAGCAGCTTCTCACAGGAGCCACCCCTGCAGCCCCCTCCCCCGCTGCCAAAACCCCACCACACAAACCCAAAACAAGGTCTTATAAGAAAGATGGGGACAGACTTTTTAATAGGGCCTGTAGTGATAGGACAGGGGGTAATGGTTTTAAACTAAAGGAGAGTAGATTCAGACTAGAAATTTTTTGCAATGAGGGTGGTGAGGCACTGGAACAGGTTGCTCAGAGAGGTTGTGGATGCCCCATCCCTGGAAACATTCAAGGTCAGGTTGGACGGGGCTCTGAGCAACCTGGTCTAGTGGAAGGTGTCCCTGCTCATTGCAGGAGGGTTGGACTAGATGACCTTTAAAGGTCCCTTCCAACCCAAACCATTCTATGATTCTGTGATTCTAAGGTAGTTTGGGTCACTCACATAATGCTCAATGACCTTTGATGGGTGAAACATTGTCAGACAACCGGGCTGGGCGGCAGCAGCATAATGGCATGGCCAACCGCACAGAGAGGGCTGACGGATAAAGGTGTGCCTTGTCTGTAGCTATATCCTGCAGAAGGGCAGGCAGAATGTCAGGGAACTCGAGCTGTTACTGCACAGCTCATGGAACCCAAAACCTGCAGCACACAGGCACTCAAACATGGCTGGGAAGCCCTGCCACATCCAGACTAAGGAACTCTGAGAGCAGGGCTGACTAATCTGCTAAGTGCAATTTTTTCAGATATGTGAAATGGGAAGGTTTTTGCTCCTTCATGAAATCTTAGTCATTCTTCTTCAGCAGGCGCAGCTTTCTGGATCCTTAAGCCCAGCAATTCCAGAGCAATTATCTGGATTGTGGGACATGGAGATGGGTTCACAGGTTCAGCTTATGGCTAGGATGAGCTCCCAGAGGTTTGATATTCTTGCATTCTTCATAGAAACAGCTTGGCAGGCAAGCAGCAACTTGTTTCCAAATAGTTTTGAAATGTTTCCCCAGACAAGAGGCTTTTATAGGTCAGCTGTGACATGATCAAAACATGAGCAGTGAAGAACGCTGTTTAGAAACAGAATGTCTTATAACTTTCTGTAGAAATGTTCCCCAGGCTTCTGAAGCTTAGAATAATCAGAGAGAAGAAAAACACATCCTCAGTTCCACCATACACAGGTACAAATCTAATACATTTGGTAGCTTGGCATGAAGCTCTGATTTCTCTTGTTAGTGGATACCGCTTTTCATGTCCAGAAAAGAGAACTATGGCTTAATTTCTTTTTTAATTAAGCTTCTGCTTCCTGTGTGGATAGCTTTGAAAAGACCATCCAGGGCACTGGTAGGAAGGGATATGTGATTGTCCGGGAAAGCTGCATGAATCAGCAGTTGATGCAAAAGCTTTTCCTGGGCACTGTTTAATGTTATATTAATTACAGATGTCAGGCCCCAACCTCATTTTTGGTTAAGTTCAGTGACCACAGAGTAGTACTGATAATGAAAGGTGCCAGACAAACTCAGCTTTTACATCTGCAGAAAAGAAAAATAACCATAGTTTCTGTGGGTGATTTGATTTGGGAGAAGGGCAGTCCCTGAAAAAGGAGCAGAAAGAGCAGCAAAGGTAAAGGCAGAAGGACCCGCAGTGCAGAAATACTCTGGCTAATTGGGGAGTATGAAAGAGCAAAACCAGAAAGGCACAAAACAGAAAAAATCAATACTTTTCAGTAGGTGAGTCTTCATTTCCTGACCAGCCTTGTGCTAAATAAAGAGCTGCAGACAGTCGCAGAGGAGTTTAAACACAGAGCAGGGCATTTTTACAGCAAAGGCTGATGTCAGAGAAGGAAAGGAAGAGCTGACACAGTGGATGTGGGTTCCTGTGTCCCCATTTGCGCAGTGCCTAATGAAAGTCACACAGTGTCAGGCAATCTCCAAGCAGCCTTGCACCCACTTTCTTTGTCCTTAGCACCACCAAGACCTTTATGCCCAGACTACCTGGAGCGAGAGCATTGCACACTGTGTTTATGTGGTAAAAGCGGCTCTGCACACACACAGAGGAGCACAGAGAGGCAACAGCAGGGTGGGAAACCCAAATAATACCCTGCCCTATACAGTCCCTGGCCCATACAGGAGTCATCAGCCCATCAGAAGCCCACCTCCACAAGCCCAGAGGAGCAAAGGGGCACAAAGGCAGTTGGGAACACAAATTAGGGACTCAGAGGAAGGCAAATTCTGTCCAGGGCCCTCCCAGGGCTGTCCCAGGAAAGGCTCAGCCCCACAGTCCAGGCACGAAACCTATCAAAAGGAGTCGACATCTGAGCACACTTGGGACCAAGGGAGGTCCCTGCCATCAACATGGGACACTTTATGGGGTGCAGGGGAAGAGCATTCCGGGATTGCACAAGGCTTATTACAGGATGCCCGGGGGAGGAACCAAATGTGGGGAAACCCAGATATTGACATGGTTTGGGGAGAACAAACGTGGGAAAAGAGAGGGATAAGGGAATAAAAAGGGCTGGCAGCATATAAATGGTTTTCTGATCAGGATGCTTGTCTGGCTGTGCCCTGCTGGGTCAGCACAGTCCGTCCTGCCGCCTTATTCAACTCCACATCTAGTATTTTTTCTGAGTGAGGGACTCTCTATCTGGTGTGCGTGTGTGTGTCAGAGCAGCCCATGTGTCAGTGGTGCAGCACCTGGAGCGGTGTGGGTGTGCAACCAAGTGTGCAAGTGCTGGTGACGTTCCAGCCAAACAAGCAGCGAGGAGGCAATGTGGCCAGGGAGTCGGGGGTGTGGGTGTCTAGGGGCAAGACCACCAGAGGGGCTGGCTACTGGGGGGACCAGGGCAATCCTTGGCAGCTCTGTATGTCTGTCTGTCTGTGCTGGTGTGTGCAAGAGGGTCTGATCCAGCAGCTGGAGTGGGGCCATGGCCTCAGAGACTTGTATGTGCTTGTATGTGCCAACACCTGGGGAGACTGGGGCCCAGGGGCAGCTACCAGGCTGACAGTATCTGTGCCTGGCTGCTGGAGGGACCCACATTGTACACACACACATACACGTATGTATATACGCATTTCCCACTAAGGGAACTTTATGCTGGTCAACCAGAGAGGAGAACAAGTTGAGGCTGCTGGTGCTGTTTCTGTTCATGTGGTCGCTGCGTGCATGTCAGTGCTGCTCTGTGTGGACGACCATGTAGGTATGTGCTGTAGGTGTGTGTTTTTATACGTGCCTTTGGGGAATACGTTCTGAGTCTTGCTGCTGGTTGGACCTGTGGGCAAGGAGGTGCAGCAACTCCACCTCTTACCAGGCTGCTGGATTTGGCCGAAACATCACAGAGGCTGGGAAAACCTGAGACTTCCTTGGAAAAGTCAGGAAGAGCTGCTCAAAGCCAGTGCACGTGCAGCAGGTGGTGTCAGGTCGCCTGTGGGAAAACTGCAGGGCAAGAGGCGGGGAGGCCGGCTGCAGCTGTAGGCACGGGCGGCATCGCTCGACTGCCCAATTTTCTGTTGAAATGGGACCACCTTAATTGTCTTTATCGGCAGGATTGTGGTGGGTCCAAACGCGGGTTCTCTTTGGGGACATGCCACCGGGATTGTGTGGGGTACAAACGTGGGCTGTCTTTGAGGACAAGGCGCCGGGATTGTGGTGGGTCCAAACTCTTTGGGGACATGCCACCTGGATCGTGGTGGGTCCAAACTCTTTGGGGACATGCTGCCAGGATTGCGGTGGGTCCAAACTCTTTGGGGACATGCCACCGGGATTGTGGTGGGTCCAAACTCTTTGGGGACATGCCACTGGGGTTGTGGTGGGTCCAAAGTCTTTGGGGACTTGCCGGCGGGATTGTGGTGGGTCCAAACTCTTTGGGGACAAGGTGCCGGGATCGTAGTGGGTCCAAACATGGGCTGTCTTTGGGGACAAGGCGCCGGGATTGCGGTGGGTCCAAACTCTTTGGGGACATGCCGCCGGGATCGTGGTGGGTCCAAACTCTTTGGGGACAAGCTGCTGGGATTGTGGTGGGTCCAAACTCTTTGGGGACAAGCTGCTGGGATTGTGGTGGGTCCAAACTCTTTGGGGACATGCCACTGGGATTGTGGGGGGTTCAAATGTGGGCTGTCTTTGGGGACAAGGTGCCGGGATTGTGGTGGGTCCAAACTCTTTGGGGACATGCCGCCGGGATCGTGGTGGGTCCAAACTCTTTGGGCACAAGCCACCGGGATCATGGTGGGTCCAAACTCTTTGGGGACAAGGCGCCGGGATCATGGTGGGTCCAAACTCTTTGGGGACATGCCGCTGGGATCGTGGTGGGTCCAAACTCTTTGGGGACATGCTGCCGGGATCGTGGTGGGTCCAAACTCTTTGGGGACATGCCGTTGGGATCGTGGTGGGTCCAAACTCTTTGGGGACATGCCGCCGGGATCGTGGTGGGTCCAAACTCTTTGGGGACATGCTGCCGGGATCGTGGTGGGACCAAACTCTTTGGGGACATGCCGCCGGGATTGTGGTGGGTCCAAACTCGTTGGGGACATGCCGGCGGGATCGTGGTGGGTCCAAAGTCGTTGGGGACATGCCGCCGGGATTGTGGTGGGTCCAAACTCTTTGGGGACAAGCCACTGGGATTGTGGTGGGTCCAAACTCTTTGGGGACAAGCCGCCGGGATTGTGGTGGGTCCAAACTCTTTGGGGACATGCCGCCGGGATTGTGGTGGGTCCAAACTCTTTGGGGACATGCTGCTGGGATTGTGGTGGGTCCAAACTCTTTGGGGACAAGCCGCTGGGATTGTGGTGGGTCCAAACTCTTTGGGGACAAGCCGCTGGGATTGTGGTGGGTCCAAACTTGTTGGGGACATGCCGCCGGGATTGTGGTGGGTCCAAACTCTTTGGGGACATGCTGCCGGGATTGTGGTGGGTCCAAACTCTTTGCGGACAAGGCGCCGGGATTGTGGTGGCTCCAAACTCTTTGGGGACATGCCGCCGGGATTGTGGTGGGTCCAAACTCTTTGGTGGCATGCCGCCGGGATCGTGGTGGCTCCAAACTCGTTGGGGACATGCCGCTGGGATCGTGGTGGGTCCAAACTCTTTGGGGACATGCTGCCGGGATTGTGGTGGGTCCAAACTCTTTGGGGACAAGGTGCCGGGATCGTAGTGGGTCCAAACATGGGCTGTCTTTGGGGACAAGGCGCCGGGATTGCGGTGGGTCCAAACTCTTTGGGGACATGCCGCCGGGATCGTGGTGGGTCCAAACTCTTTGGGGACAAGCTGCTGGGATTGTGGTGGGTCCAAACTCTTTGGGGACAAGCTGCTGGGATTGTGGTGGGTCCAAACTCTTTGGGGACATGCCACTGGGATTGTGGGGGGTTCAAATGTGGGCTGTCTTTGGGGACAAGGTGCCGGGATTGTGGTGGGTCCAAACTCTTTGGGGACATGCCGCCGGGATCGTGGTGGGTCCAAACTCTTTGGGCACAAGCCACCGGGATCATGGTGGGTCCAAACTCTTTGGGGACAAGGCGCCGGGATCATGGTGGGTCCAAACTCTTTGGGGACATGCCGCTGGGATCGTGGTGGGTCCAAACTCTTTGGGGACATGCTGCCGGGATCGTGGTGGGTCCAAACTCTTTGGGGACATGCCGTTGGGATCGTGGTGGGTCCAAACTCTTTGGGGACATGCCGCCGGGATCGTGGTGGGTCCAAACTCTTTGGGGACATGCTGCCGGGATCGTGGTGGGACCAAACTCTTTGGGGACATGCCGCCGGGATTGTGGTGGGTCCAAACTCGTTGGGGACATGCCGGCGGGATCGTGGTGGGTCCAAAGTCGTTGGGGACATGCCGCCGGGATTGTGGTGGGTCCAAACTCTTTGGGGACAAGCCACTGGGATTGTGGTGGGTCCAAACTCTTTGGGGACAAGCCGCCGGGATTGTGGTGGGTCCAAACTCTTTGGGGACATGCCGCCGGGATTGTGGTGGGTCCAAACTCTTTGGGGACATGCTGCTGGGATTGTGGTGGGTCCAAACTCTTTGGGGACAAGCCGCTGGGATTGTGGTGGGTCCAAACTCTTTGGGGACAAGCCGCTGGGATTGTGGTGGGTCCAAACTTGTTGGGGACATGCCGCCGGGATTGTGGTGGGTCCAAACTCTTTGGGGACATGCTGCCGGGATTGTGGTGGGTCCAAACTCTTTGCGGACAAGGCGCCGGGATTGTGGTGGCTCCAAACTCTTTGGGGACATGCCGCCGGGATTGTGGTGGGTCCAAACTCTTTGGTGGCATGCCGCCGGGATCGTGGTGGCTCCAAACTCGTTGGGGACATGCCGCTGGGATCGTGGTGGGTCCAAACTCTTTGGGGACATGCTGCCGGGATTGTGGTGGGTCCAAACTCTTTGGGGACAAGGTGCCGGGATCGTAGTGGGTCCAAACATGGGCTGTCTTTGGGGACAAGGCGCCGGGATTGCGGTGGGTCCAAACTCTTTGGGGACATGCCGCCGGGATCGTGGTGGGTCCAAACTCTTTGGGGACAAGCTGCTGGGATTGTGGTGGGTCCAAACTCTTTGGGGACAAGCTGCTGGGATTGTGGTGGGTCCAAACTCTTTGGGGACATGCCACTGGGATTGTGGGGGGTTCAAATGTGGGCTGTCTTTGGGGACAAGGTGCCGGGATTGTGGTGGGTCCAAACTCTTTGGGGACATGCCGCCGGGATCGTGGTGGGTCCAAACTCTTTGGGCACAAGCCACCGGGATCATGGTGGGTCCAAACTCTTTGGGGACAAGGCGCCGGGATCATGGTGGGTCCAAACTCTTTGGGGACATGCCGCTGGGATCGTGGTGGGTCCAAACTCTTTGGGGACATGCTGCCGGGATCGTGGTGGGTCCAAACTCTTTGGGGACATGCCGTTGGGATCGTGGTGGGTCCAAACTCTTTGGGGACATGCCGCCGGGATCGTGGTGGGTCCAAACTCTTTGGGGACATGCTGCCGGGATCGTGGTGGGACCAAACTCTTTGGGGACATGCCGCCGGGATTGTGGTGGGTCCAAACTCGTTGGGGACATGCCGGCGGGATCGTGGTGGGTCCAAAGTCGTTGGGGACATGCCGCCGGGATTGTGGTGGGTCCAAACTCTTTGGGGACAAGCCACTGGGATTGTGGTGGGTCCAAACTCTTTGGGGACAAGCCGCCGGGATTGTGGTGGGTCCAAACTCTTTGGGGACATGCCGCCGGGATTGTGGTGGGTCCAAACTCTTTGGGGACATGCTGCTGGGATTGTGGTGGGTCCAAACTCTTTGGGGACAAGCCGCTGGGATTGTGGTGGGTCCAAACTCTTTGGGGACAAGCCGCTGGGATTGTGGTGGGTCCAAACTTGTTGGGGACATGCCGCCGGGATTGTGGTGGGTCCAAACTCTTTGGGGACATGCTGCCGGGATTGTGGTGGGTCCAAACTCTTTGCGGACAAGGCGCCGGGATTGTGGTGGCTCCAAACTCTTTGGGGACATGCCGTTGGGATCGTGGTGGGTCCAAACTCTTTGGGGACATGCCGCCGGGATCGTGGTGGGTCCAAACTCTTTGGGGACATGCTGCCGGGATCGTGGTGGGACCAAACTCTTTGGGGACATGCCGCCGGGATTGTGGTGGGTCCAAACTCGTTGGGGACATGCCGGCGGGATCGTGGTGGGTCCAAAGTCGTTGGGGACATGCCGCCGGGATTGTGGTGGGTCCAAACTCATTGGGGACAAGCCACTGGGATTGTGGTGGGTCCAAACTCTTTGGGGACATGACGCCGGGATTGTGGTGGGTCCAAACTCTTTGGGGACATGCTGCTGGGATTGTGGTGGGTCCAAACTCTTTGGGGACAAGCCGCTGGGATTGTGGTGGGTCCAAACTCTTTGGGGACAAGCCGCTGGGATTGTGGTGGGTCCAAACTTGTTGGGGACATGCCGCCGGGATTGTGGTGGGTCCAAACTCTTTGGGGACATGCCGTTGGGATCGTGGTGGGTCCAAACTCTTTGGGGACATGCCGCCGGGATCGTGGTGGGTCCAAACTCTTTGGGGACATGCTGCCGGGATCGTGGTGGGTCCAAACTTGTTGGGGACATGCCGCCGGGATTGTGGTGGGTCCAAACTCGTTGGGGACATGCCGGCGGGATCGTGGTGGGTCCAAAGTCGTTGGGGACATGCCGCCGGGATTGTGGTGGGTCCAAACTCTTTGGGGACAAGCCACTGGGATTGTGGTGGGTCCAAACTCTTTGGGGACAAGCCGCCGGGATTGTGGTGGGTCCAAACTCTTTGGGGACATGCCGCCGGGATTGTGGTGGGTCCAAACTCTTTGGGGACATGCTGCTGGGATTGTGGTGGGTCCAAACTCTTTGGGGACAAGCCGCTGGGATTGTGGTGGGTCCAAACTCTTTGGGGACAAGCCGCTGGGATTGTGGTGGGTCCAAACTTGTTGGGGACATGCCGCCGGGATTGTGGTGGGTCCAAACTCTTTGGGGACATGCTGCCGGGATTGTGGTGGGTCCAAACTCTTTGGGCACAAGCCACCGGGATCATGGTGGGTCCAAACTCTTTGGGGACATGCCGTTGGGATCGTGGTGGGTCCAAACTCTTTGGGGACATGCTGCCGGGATTGTGGTGGGTCCAAACTCTTTGGGCACAAGCCACCGGGATCATGGTGGGTCCAAACTCTTTGGGGACAAGGCGCCGGGATCATGGTGGGTCCAAACTCTTTGGGGACATGCTGCCGGGATTGTGGTGGGTCCAAACTCTTTGGGCACAAGCTGCCGGGATCGTGGTGGGTCCAAACTCTTTGGGGACATGCCGTTGGGATCGTGGTGGGTCCAAACTCTTTGGGGACATGCCGCCGGGATCGTGGTGGGTCCAAACTCTTTGGGGACATGCTGCCGGGATCGTGGTGGGACCAAACTCTTTGGGGACATGCCGCCGGGATTGTGGTGGGTCCAAACTCGTTGGGGACATGCCGGCGGGATCGTGGTGGGTCCAAAGTCGTTGGGGACATGCCGCCGGGATTGTGGTGGGTCCAAACTCTTTGGGGACAAGCCACTGGGATTGTGGTGGGTCCAAACTCTTTGGGGACATGCCGCCGGGATTGTGGTGGGTCCAAACTCTTTGGGGACATGCTGCTGGGATTGTGGTGGGTCCAAACTCTTTGGGGACAAGCCGCTGGGATTGTGGTGGGTCCAAACTCTTTGGGGACAAGCCGCTGGGATTGTGGTGGGTCCAAACTTGTTGGGGACATGCCGCCGGGATTGTGGTGGGTCCAAACTCTTTGGGGACATGCTGCCGGGATTGTGGTGGGTCCAAACTCTTTGGGGACATGCTGCTGGGATTGTGGTGGGTCCAAACTCTTTGGGGACAAGCCGCTGGGATTGTGGTGGGTCCAAACTCTTTGGGGACAAGCCGCTGGGATTGTGGTGGGTCCAAACTTGTTGGGGACATGCCGCCGGGATTGTGGTGGGTCCAAACTCTTTGGGGACATGCTGCCGGGATTGTGGTGGGTCCAAACGCGGGTTCTCTTTGGGGATATGCCGCCGGGATTGTGGGGGGTCCAAATATGGGCTGTCTTTGGGGACATGCCGCTGGGATTGTGGTGGGTCCAAACTCTTTGGGGACATGCCGCTGGGATCGTGGTGGGTCCAAACTCTTTGGGGACATGCCGCCGGGATCGTGGTGGGTCCAAACTCTTTGGGGACATGCCGCCGGGATCGTGGTGGGTCCAAACTCTTTGGGGACATGCCGCCGGGATCGTGGTGGGTCCAAACTCTTTGGGGACATGCCTCCGGGATTGTGGTGGGTCCAAACTCTTTGGGGGCATGCTGCCGGGATCGTGGTGGGTCCAAACTCGTTGGGGACATGCCGCTGGGATTGTAGTGGGTCCAAACTCTTTGGGGACATGCTGCCGGGATTGTGGTGGGTCCAAACTCTTTGGGGACAAGGCGCCGGGATTGTGGTGGTTCCAAACTCTTTGGGGACAAGGCGCCGGGATTGTGGTGGGTCCAAACTCTTTGGGGGCATGCCGCCGGGATCGTGGTGGCTCCAAACTCGTTGGGGACATGCCGCTGGGATTGTAGTGGGTCCAAACTCTTTGGGGACATGCTGCCGGGATCGTGGTGGGTCCAAACTCTTTGCGGACAAGGCGCCGGGATTGTGGTGGTTCCAAACTCTTTGGGGACAAGGCGCCGGGATCGTGGTGGGTCCAAACTCTTTGGGGGCATGCTGCCGGGATCGTGGTGGCTCCAAACTCGTTGGGGACATGCCGCTGGGATCGTGGTGGGTCCAAACTCTTTGGGGACATGCTGCCGGGATTGTGGTGGGTCCAAACTCTTTGGGGGCATGCCGCCGGGATCGTGGTGGGTCCAAACTCATTGGGGACATGCCGCTGGGATCGTGGTGGGTCCAAACTCTTTGGGGACATGCCGCCGGGATCGTGGTGGGTCCAAACTCTTTGGGGACATGCCGCCGGGATTGTGGTGGGTCCAAACTCTTTGGGGGCATGCCGCCGGGATCGTGGTGGGTCCAAACTCGTTGGGGACATGCCGCTGGGATTGTAGTGGGTCCAAACTCTTTGGGGACATGCTGCCGGGATTGTGGTGGGTCCAAACTCTTTGGGGACAAGGCGCCGGGATTGTGGTGGTTCCAAACTCTTTGGGGACAAGGCGCCGGGATTGTGGTGGCTCCAAACTCGTTGGGGACATGCCGCTGGGATTGTAGTGGGTCCAAACTCTTTGGGGACATGCTGCCGGGATCGTGGTGGGTCCAAACTCTTTGCGGACAAGGCGCCGGGATTGTGGTGGCTCCAAACTCTTTGGGGACATGCCGCCGGGATTGTGGTGGGTCCAAACTCTTTGGTGGCATGCCGCCGGGATCGTGGTGGCTCCAAACTCGTTGGGGACATGCCGCTGGGATCGTGGTGGGTCCAAACTCTTTGGGGACATGCTGCCGGGATTGTGGTGGGTCCAAACTCTTTGGGGGCATGCCGCCGGGATCGTGGTGGGTCCAAACTCATTGGGGACATGCCGCTGGGATCGTGGTGGGTCCAAACTCTTTGGGGACAAGCCACTGGGATTGTGGTGGTTCCAAACTCTTTGGGGACAAGGCGCCGGGATCGTGGTGGGTCCAAACTCGTTGGGGACATGCCGCTGGGATCGTGGTGCGTCCAAATTCGTTGGGGACATCCCGCCCACCGCGACGGAGCCTCGAAACAGTGGCGCGGAGGAAGGCAGACGTGAAAGCGGGCCGGAGGCGGGGGTTCTCCCGGCTGGCGGGCGTGGCGTGGCTGGGCGTGGCGGGGGCGTGGCCCGCGGCGGGGAGGCGTGGCGCCACGCCCCACTGGCCCGGTCCCGCCTTCCCGGGCAGAGGCCGCACCTGCCCTAGCGCAGCCGGTTCAGCGCTCCGTTCTCGGCAGCAGGTAACGGGGGACTCTTTCTCCGCAGCGGCGGCGGGGTCGGGTGTGGATCCCTTCCCGTCCCAGGAATATCGGAGCTGCGGGACCCCCCCCCCCCCGCCCCGGTCTCGGGTGAAGGCGGCCGAGGCAGCCCACGAAGGGGCCACGGGATGGGTGGAGGCGGCCTTGGAGCTTGCTGCGGGAACGGATGGGCTCGGGCCGGTCCTCGGTCCGCGGTGCTGCGCTCCCTGAGCCTTGTCCGGTGCCGCCGCCGCCGCTCTCCGTGCGGTCGTACCCCCGGGAAGGCGGCCGTGGACGGGGCTGGGCTGGGTCCCGCTGCCGGTGGTACCGGCGGAGATGCGGAGCAGCGCTTGTTGGCCGAGACGGTCAAAACTGGCGGTTTTGGCTGAAAAGAGGTGTTGCAGTAAGTAGTACTGCTGGATTCGCTCGGCATCGACTGTTTCTCAAAAGCCGGGTGGAAAATTGCTTTGCTGCTGGAGTTTATAGCCAGCTCCGGGGATGTCTGCCCCAAACCTGGCTGTCGTCAAAGAAGTGTTGGTGGACCGGCTTAGCTGGCGGTGGCCAGGCTGATACAGTGGGAGAGATTGTGTCACACTAACCCAGGGGTCTTGTAGAAAGCTGGTGGCTCTGAGGTTTGGTCTAATGTCCTGCTGTTATCTTTTACCCAGAAATACCTGCCTCGCTGGGTGGCAGCTGTTTCTGCTATGTCTGTGTGAATGTGATGTTCATGACCTTGAATTTTGTGTGCCCCTCTTTTCATTTAGGTGACTTGTTTAGTGGTTTCTGGCCTAATCTTGCACCAAACGCCGTAAGCTAATTTTCTTTTTCATGGGAGGAAGATATACATGCATCCCCACCCCCCAAACAACAAAACAAGCAAACAAAAAAACCCCGACACCTCTCTGTTGTGGAATTCACAGTCAATGATTTTGGCTTTTTAACCACAGTGGAAAAATATTGAGAGAAATTTCACCTGAGCTTGAGTGGACAGAAGTCAGAGTGGCTTTAACATGCAAGCATCAGGTGCAGCGCTCTGGAGAGCTGCTTCATCACCAGAGGCAGTGGTCTCACTGGGCAAAGGCAGGATCTAGGATCTCTGCAGGGCAGCTGGAGCACAGAGATCAGAACTCTGTGAAGGGCAGCAGATAAGGTCAGGGCGGCAGCGTGTGTTCATCTGGTAGGTGTTACAGATTTGTGTTGTTGGTCAAAGTGACTGGATTTTCTCCATTTGTATGTGCTCACGACGGCTATCTAACCACTGAAAACACACCTTCCAGCTTCCGCCTGGGTAACCTGTTCTGGATGTGCATGCTGATCTCCGCCTCTTGAGCATCGTACGTTTTTGCTAACACTCTGCAACAGCTTGTCTGTGGCTCCCTTGCTGAAGACATGTTTACTACAGTAGTGGGAAGCTATCTGAAGTTTCTACTTCCTGGCAGATTTGGCTGAGACTTAACTCACCAGTGAGATGTGGCTGAATGGTCTAAAGGGGCTATAAGACAAGAAACTTTAGAAAGCCCATTAGTCATGGGGCTCTTGTCCTGGAGGAGCAGTCCTCCTGGCCTAGAAGAATCTGCAGAATTGGAGATGGAAATTATAGTCATGTTAGATAGGAAGCCCTCAGTGAACCATTTCCTCCGCTTTATGTCTTTCTGTGGTGCTGTTCCCACTCCCATATGGGGTTCTCTGAAGCAAGGCAGAGAGAAATGTTCAGAGGGCTATCTGTTGTGGTTTAACCCCAGCCAGCAACTAAGCACCATGCAGCTGCTCTCTCACTCCTCCCTGCTCCCAGTGGGATGGGGAGGAGAATTGGGAAAAAAAAAAAGTGAAACTCGTGGGTTGAGATAAGAACAGTTTAATAACTAAAATAAAATATAATAATAACAACAACAACAACAATAATAAAGTATAACAATAATAATAATTGTAATGAAAAGGAATATAACAAAGAGAGAAATTAGACCCAAGAAAAGACAAGTGATGCACAATGCAATTGCTCACCACCTGATCACTGATGCCCGAGCAATGACCCACCCCTCTCGGCCAACTCCCCCCAGTTTATATACTGAGCGTGATGTTCTATGGTATGGAATATCCATCTGGCTAGTTCAGGTCATCTGTCCTGGGTATGCTTCCTCCCAGCTTCTTGTACACCTGCTCGCTGGCAGGGCATGGGAAACTGAAAAATCTTTACCTTAGGATAAGCACGACTTAGCAACAGCTAAAACATCAGTGTGTTATCAACATTGTTTTCACACTAAATCCAAAACACACTGTACCATCTACTAGGAAGAAAATTAACTCTATCCCAGCTGAAGCCAGGACACTATCATACAACCTGATAAAAGTCCAAGCTGGAGAAGAAGAAAAATTCTGGAAGTCTGCAAGGCAACATTTCATTCTCCCTGCATAAATTCCAGCTGATGTCAGCTAGAGAGGCATCTAACCCTTGCTCCATCCCTCCATTTGTGAATCAGCGTGTGCAGCTCTGGCAAAACTGATGAGTAAGCTCTGGGACCAAATTGGGTGGGAAGGCCAAAAGCGAGGGTGCGCTGGAATGATTGCAAGGACGCAGCACAACTCAAAGGAAGAGGCTGGCCCTCTGTCCAGCCCCATGATACTGAAGAGGTAATAGAGACAGTGATGTGGAGACAGGTCTCTCTCAGACAACAGTAGAGGGGTAGGAGGGCTCTGGAAGGGCAGGGGGCTTGAAAGAAGCCAGTGAAGCCTTCCTGGAAATGGCAGGTGAAGTTCTTTTCCACCAAAGCTTCTTGGTCATGTCCTGTACCAACTGCAACTGTTGTAGGAAAGAGTGGCTCAGCAGCAGAAATGGCAGCGTTTGAGTGCAGCTGGGCTTGCGGCCAAGTGTGGAAACTGCTGTGGTGGAGACTCCTTTGCTTCTCTAATTTAGCTCTTGGTAGCAGGCATATGGCACACATTTCCCAGTGTAGTGCTATCTAATTTATCCTGGGTTTCACTCCTCTATAAGTTTTAGTAAATTACCCTTTAAATTCTTGCTAAGCAAGCTGCTAGCAAATAGAGCAGTGAGTTTAATGCTATTTAGTTATCTGGGCTGTAATGCTTGCAAAGAGCCTGGCATTTTTAAAGCTGAAGAGAAGCTCTTAGGCTTTTGTGAAATGGCTCTGTGTGCAGCATGAAATTCCCAAATCAGTCTTTTTCAAGTGCATATATTTTCCCTTTCTTTATTCTTCCTTTCTTGGCATTTGCCTAAAGGCTATGCAGAAGTTGTTTCCCAGCACATAGTCTTAATGATCAGTGAAATCTGAGGCACAGGTAAAGATCGTCTTTATCAACAGGTATGGAGGAACCTGTTGCATTGCCTGCCCTGAACTTGTGTATGCTGTGGTGAGTTTTCTTCTGCATGAACCATCCCAGGAAGACATGGGAAATACTCAAGAGTGCTGAACTTTACAGGCATGTTTCTTTGTTCAAGGTCTGCACCAGGACATGGAGATCAGTGCCAATATGTGGAGTTCTGCACAGAATCTTCTTTTTTTTTTCCCTGTTGTGCAAATTGCAGGTGGCATGAAAGTGTTGCTAATGGGGCGAGCTGCTTGATTTCATGGTATTGTGCATGCAGGGGCTGGGGAAGAGGATCCAACTATACACTTAGAGGCAGTTCTTTTCCTCACTGTAAAAAGAAGTTACTCTTGGAAAGCTAAGTTAGGAAATCAGAGGGGAACATTTCTTCTGTGCTGGCAGTTCTTGTCCAGAGAGATCTAGCTGAAGGGATGAAAATCTTCGCACACTTCCAACAAGTCTATTTTTGGAAGTGAAAGCTATTCAGGAGTGGAAGTATTGATTTTTCTCCTTTCCACCTTGAACATTCTGTTTATCATTTTGTTCAGTTTATGTGTAATGGACCATACGCAAAGCTATTCTTACTTGTCCACTTCTGCTCTAAATATATGAGCCAGGCAAGGATGTAGGGCCTTTGCTAAAATGATTTTTATTTGGCGCCTGAAGTCTTTGCATGCTATATCCAGAACCTCATATTTTAAAACTAATTCAGATATGAAGCCTATTATGTCTACAGTGAGGGTGTAATGGTGCAGGCCAGACTTGCAAATGACTTCAGAAAGCAAGCTAACAGCTGGCACTGCCTTGCAGATTGGCTGGGGAGAGCAGCAGTGAACGGCTAACTTGTGCTCATGGTCACTAATGGCTTCTGGCCACCAGTAGTATGTCTGGTCAAGCTAAGAGACAAAGGGACCATCTTCATGAGTATCTGGCAGCAGTAAGCATAATCTGGCAACACCAGTCACCCTGCTCCTCTGCTGTTTGTATCTGCTCTCAGGCAAACTACGAGATGTGCTCCTGGCTCCCTGGGTCTGGCCAGGTGTTACTTGGCTTTTGCTTAAAAATGCCGCATGACAGATTCCTCTGGGCTTCTTGGAAGATGGCTGTGCTAGGTGATTGCTGTGCAGATTGTAGCTCATTTGGGGCTTCAGGTTCATCCTTCAGCTGGCCAGCAGCCACGGGTCTCTTCCTCTGTCCCCATCAGAAAGTAACACCCGAAATACACAAAGTATGTTTAGAGAGGAGACATTGCTTTATTCTGCTCAGGGTGCGAGGTGGAAGATTTCCACAAATCGAGCACGCCTGCTGAGGTTTTCAGTCCATACTTATACACTACAGTTAAAACACCATGCCTATCTAATACACATGTTCCGCCTAACTATTGCATATTCATTATATTCATTATGTTGAGCAAGCATGACATGTTGTTCTCTTGAGCAATCATCCCAGAGTCTTCTATGCCTGCACGTCTCTGGTGGTCTTTGGTGGTCGTTTGGGGAAGAATACCCCTACTCCTTTTGTCCTTTTATGGTCACGTGTCATCTGAGGACACCAGGGTCTTTGTTTCTCTTGCCAACCCGAAGGAGGATGTATGTCCTTAATTAGCAGATCTGTGACTCTTTAAGCATCCTCTGTTGTGAGTAGAATCTTAAACTAGATAAGCTTTACTTTGAGTACACATAATCTAAACAGTCCTTGAATAGCAAACATACCACACTTCTCATGTTGTAGTTTTTTTTTTTCTTTAACCTGTCACTGCCTTCTTATTTGTTAATCGGTCTTTTGAAAGCTTGAGGCAACACAACAAGGCCCTGGCAGAGGGCTGGACATGAGGCCACCTTGCCAGCAGTGCTGAGTCTGTGCCCTCATGAGTAAACTGTGTGTCCGGAGGTGGCACGGGGTCTCGTGGCATTCCTCTCCTCCATGGGCACCTCGACCTCAGACCGTGCCGGTGCAGGGAAACATCTGCTGCATGGCAGGTTCCCCTGTGAAAAGCACCAGAAAGCTGTGGCTGGGGCTCTGAGAAGCTTTGTCCCAAGTGACATGCACCTGTGAAGATACTGTGGTCTTTCACAGCCAGAGTGCGTCCGTGTAAAACCTGACCAGCGCTGTGGGAAAGAGGAAGGTCAGAGGACTCGGGTAGTCGGAATGTGCAAGTACAGGCAGCACAGGCTGTATCTCTGGGGGTGTCCCTGCTGTTCCTGGGAAGCATCATCTGTGTGCAGCAATTGCATCAGGCAGGGTTCAGCAGCACCACGGCCTGAAGCAGAATCTCTCCGGTCTTCCCCAGGTTGCCAAGTGCTCAAAATTCTCCTGCTGACTGTTTTTGACTTACAGCAGGTGGAAAGTTTCCTTATTTTTTTTCTTTTTTCTTTTTTGTTTTTTGTTTCCCGGCAGCAACTGTTTGTCGGTGAAGACCTGGGTTTCCAATAACATTAAAAAGCAACGGTGCTTTTTTTTTTTATTTTTTCTGGGGGAAGCTGGTAGTGGTGGTAATTCTTTTCCTGACATTACAAAGAAGTGCTGAGTATCAAAGGTTTTTCCATTTTGGATGAGAAGGAAATAACGCTATGACCTGGCAGCACTTTGTGGGAACTGCTGCTTGGGCACATGATGTTTCTGACATGGATTGCACCTCCTGAAACGCTTCATGGCTTTCTTACCACATGATGTGCTATTTTCCTCCTTTAAGACTGGAGGATATAGTGCATCGTGGGAGGAGTCCAGTCAAGGACTGTGACTTCTTAAGTAGCTGCAGGGGACATCAGAAATGACAGTCCCTCAGACTGCTGCAGTCTGTCCGGTTACACAGCGTGGGTCCATTTTCCTGGGGTCAGAAGCTGCCCTGTCTCTGAGGGTGGGCTGATGAGTGGGCATAGTGGGGACTGTCACTTTGTTGTTCAAGCTGTGATGAGCCACTCAAGTGCAAAGTACTTTCATTCTGTAGAAACAAAAGCCTAAAACCCAAGGTGCACTGATGGCTCGATGAAAAACTAATTAAGTCAGGTTGGTGCGCTTGCCTAAGGTAGTTGGCGACAGCATCTGGCAAGCCAGAACTTGCTCGCCTGCTCACTGAAATCATGGCAATCCGAAGTGGTGACTGCTTGCTTGGAGGGCTGGAGAAGGCTTGTGCACAGCGGTGCTGTAATCGGATGGTGCTGGACTTGCCTGGTCTTGCTTAGCACACAAGTTCGTATGTTTCTAGCACAGCACAGGTTCTCTTTCTGGCTGCCAATGGCAGTAGATGAATCAGAGAATGTACACAAGAGTCTTGGGTTGTGGTGGTGTGCTGACCAGCCTGGAGGGTATGTGGCCCATGCTTCTGCACAGCGCTAGGTCATAAGCTTGCCGACCCACTGGCTTGTGCTGTAGGGTTCCTTCCCCTTTTAATCAAGTCAAAGCTGCTCATTTTCTGGGTCCTAGCTCTGCTTCCTCAACATGGAGAGGCCAGGCTGAAGAGCTCAGGACCTTCACCTGGTCAGAGGGACATCAGCTCAGCTGTGAACTCCTTGTTAAGAAAGCAGGCCATCCTGTGGTACCAAAGCAATTATAAGCAGAGGTGATCAGACAAGCAGCTGACATAAGAATATGGAGGATAACAGACCTCAATCCTAGTAGTGACAGCTGGCAATATTGAGCGGTGTCATGGGGGTGTTTTCCTTGTGAGGAGAAGCAGTGCTGCTCTAATGGGTGAGGGGACTGGCATCATGACACACAAGGATGTTTGTAGCCATGGGGAGGATCCTGCTCTGGACCCTCCTCCTTGGGCAGCAGGATGAGGCCTAGATGGGTCCATGACTCTCACATGGCAGAAACTTTTGTGGGGACAATTTGGGCTGGCCTTTGATCTGGGCAAGCCCCATGGGAATGCAGCTTGTCTCCGCAAAAGCTAGGGAAACATCACAGATTTGCTCAGTTGCTTATATTGTGTTGACTTATGAGACAGGATGACCATAGTGATTTTTTTCTTTTTTTTGTTTTGTTTTTTTTTCCTTTTTTTCCCCCTCTTTTTGCAAGGGTTGTGTAATTTAATTGTGTGATTGTGGAAACTGTAACAGAAGCAGCTCAATCACAGCCAAATAATGACAGCAGCATGGCCCACCCCAGCCCACGTATTCATGTTCCTTTTTCCTTAACTGTTCACCTGCCTTGCTGCAGGGGCTGGAGATGGGAGCCGTGACAGGGGCCTGTAACAATCCTCAATTTCTGTAAAAAAATCCTGGGTCGTTGGAAGAGAAAGGAGGCCCGCCCTGACAGCGTCCGCTGTGTTTGCGTGGACATGAGCCTGGGCAGAGTCCCGAGGGATGTTGAAGCTGGGAGGTAATGGGTGAATGCTGGCTGCTGGGCTGTACTTGTGGATGTGGGCTCTGCCTCCATGACCACATGCCATCCAGCTGCTCCTGCTTCTGGGCAGAACTCAAATCATGAGTACTGGGCAGTCTCAGTAGCATTTCAGGGTTGGTGTCTTGGGTAAAATGTCTCCTAAGAAGAGGGATGCCCTTGTGGGCCAGGTGCTACACAGGCAGAAACATTCTTGGAGGGGTTTTTGGTATTGTCTTCTCAGTTGGGGTTTGCTTGCATTCTGGTGGGAGTCCAGGTTGCCATGGAAGCTTGAATTCTGTTCCTCTGGCCCAGCTGTTTCCCCTGACCATATCTCAGAGAACATCTTTAGAAGCTACTATGTGGAAAATCTGTAAATTACTGTTCTGTCCCAGTGTCTTGCCAGGGCTGGCTGACCTTCAAAAGCTTTCGTGCAGAGATGCCCAGTCCTGCCAAAAGTGTCTTCTGATGCAGCCCAGGCTCACAATGAGCTATGTTCATCAAGAACGAGCTCAGTTTTCTGCTGCCTGCCTAGGAAGCAAAGAACATGCTTACTCTGTGGTGGTACTTGGACAAGAGCAGCAGCTGAAGGAGTAGACATCGCCAGTTGTATCAATAGCTTCCTACCCTGTAGTTGACCCATTACATGACCCAGATCCCCTGGCTGGTCAGCAGAGATGCGCGTTTGGCTGTGTGAGAACCTGCCTGTTCTCCTGAACCTGCATCTGCCTGATCCAAGCAGCTTCACACCCGATTCTGCTGTTGAGGGTGAAGACTCCTTCCTTGGTTGAGGGACCACAGACTGCGTCTCTCGTCCCACAGGAGCCCAGGCTTTCTCCAGAGTCAGGGGTGTTCATTGGCTGGGGAGGACTTCAACAAGAACCTGGGCTGAAGCTTTCTTTCGCTGTCCCTGTGATCTCTGGAAACAGGTGGAAAAAAAAATGTGGCTTTCTGACAGCAGAGAGGCTGAGCATGAGCTGAAGGGCTTCTTTGTGCTGTTCTCCAAACCAAGGAGACAGGCCATGTGGCAAAATAGAACACCATGCTGCTGCAGTTTCTGCTTTTTAGAGTTTGTGAGGGCAACATATGGTAGATAACTGGTCTCCAGGGAAGACCATGCCTGATGAGCTGGGGTAGCCCAGGCAGGGACCAGCCCTGCTTTGTCTCTGAACTGCACAGGGTAAGGACGTGTCACCAGCTACACAGGAGGTAAAATCATAGAATCATAGAAGGGTTTGGGTTGGAAGGGACCTTAAAGATCATCTAGTTCCAAACCCCCTGCCACGGGCAGGGACACCTTCCACTACACCAGTTTGCTCAGAGCCCCATCCAACCTGGCCTTGAACACTTCCAGGGATGGGGCATCCACAACCTCTCTGGGCAACCTGTTCCAGTGTTTCACCACCCTCACTATAAAAAAATGTCTTCCTTAGATCTAGTCTGAATCTACTCTCTTCTAGTTTAAAACCATTACCCCTTGTCCTGTCGCTACAGGCCCTACTAAAAAGTCTGTCCCCATCTTTCTTATAAGCCCCCTTTAAATTCTGAAAAAGCTGCAGTAAGGTCTCTCTGGAGCCTTCCCTTCTCCAGACTGAACAACCACAACTGTCTCAGCTTTCCTCACAGGAGAGGTGTTCCATCCCTCTGATCATTTTGGTGGCCCTCCTCTGGACCCACTCCAACATGTCCATGTCTTTCCTGTACTGAGGACTCCAGAGCTGGATGCAGTACTCCAGGTGGGGTCTCACCAGAGTGGAGTAGAGGGGCAGAATCACCTCCCTCGACCCGCACATCACACTTCTTTTGATGCAGCCCAGGATACGGTTGGCTTTCTGGGCTGCAAGCATGCATTGCTGGCTCATGTCCAGCTTTTCACGCAGCGGTACCCCCAAGTCCTTCTCCGCAGGGCCGCTCTCAATCCACTCATCCCCCAGCCTGTATTGATACAGGGCGTTGCCCCAACCCGTGTGCAGGACCTTGCACTTGGCCTTGTTGAACCTCACGAGGTTCATATGGGCGCACTTCTCAAGCTTGTCCAGGTCCCTCTGAATGGCATCCCATCCCTCAGGCATGTCAGCTGCACCACTCAGCTTGGTGTTGTCTGCAGACTTGCTGAGGATACACTCAATCCCACTGTCTATGTTATTGATGAAGATATTAAATGATACTTGTCCCAGTATAGACCCTGAGGGACACCACTCATCACTGATCTCCATCCAGACACACAACCATCCAGCCAATTCCTTACCCATTGAGTAGTCCACCTATCAAATCCATCTCTCTCCAATTTAGAAAGAAGGATGTTGTGGCGGACCGTGTGAATGGCCTTACAGAAATCCAGATAGATGACATCAGTAGCTCTTCCTTCGTCCACTGATGTAGCTGCTCCATCGTAGAAGGCCACTAGGTTGGTCAGGCAAGAATTGCCCTTGGTGAAGCCAGGCTGGCTGTCTTGAATCACCTCCCTGTCCTCCATGTGCCTTAACATAGTATCTAGGAGGATCTGTTCCATGGTCTTCCCAGGCACAGAGGTGAGGCTGACAGGTTTGTTATTCCCAGGGTCCTTCTTTCCAGCCTTTTTAAAAATGGGTGCAATGTTTCCCTTTTTCCAGTCACTGGGGACTTCACCTGACTACCATGACTTGAAATATCATGGAGAGTGGCTTGGTAACTACATCAGCCAGTTTCCTCAGGACTCTGGGATGCATCTCATCAGGTCCCATAGACGTACGTATGTTCAGGTTCCTCAGGTGGTCTTGAACCTGCTTACAGTGCTCCCCCAGTCCCTGCCTTGAGGTCCATCCACTTGAGAAGTGTGGGAGGAGAGATTGCCAGTGAAAACTGAGGCAAAAAATTTGAGTACCTCAGCCTTCTCGTCCGTTGTTATCAGTTTGCCAGTCATGTTCATTGGGGTGGTACACTTTCTTTGACCTTCCTTTTCTGGCTGACATACCTATAGAAGCCCTTATTATTCTTTACGTCCCTTGCCAAGTTCAGCTCCAGCTGCACCTTGGCCTTCCCTACACAATCAGACAACACCCCTGTGCTCTTTCCAGGATACCTGTCCCTGTTTCCGCTGCCTGTGCATTTCCTTCTTGCCCTTTAGTTTGACCAGGAGGTGTAGATGCACCATCGTCCCCGTTATCAGTTGACTGACCTTCCAAATCCAGACCCTTATACCTGTTGTATAAAGGCACCTGGGAAGGCGAGGTAGGCAAGGAGGGGGTTCGCCTGCCACCCTGAGCGTAGACTTGCCTCCATTCACTCCTTTCCTTTTACTGCCTTCTCCCTAGTGGTGGGAGGGTACAGGATAGCTTTCATCTTGTGTTTTTTCTGGTGGATGTTTCTGTCTCAGGGAGCAGAGCATGGTTCCACCAGCACCTTCAGCCTTTTCAGCAAGAATAGCTACAGTCTGGATACTGGCAGGACTGTGGACTTGTTTATATTCCTCTGCTCTGCTATGAAAAGGCAAAGGGGAAGGAAGATATGACAAAATGCACAGCCCGGTTGTGTATTTTTCACAGCTTGTTCTGGAAGGTGGCTTTCACAGCTGCAGTGTGCAGCATCCTCATAGCACAGCGTGCATGGCACAGACACCTCTGCTTTTTCTCCAGGGGAACTGCTGAAGTTCAACATCACTGTGATTACTTTGAAGCCCAAGAGCTCTGGTCTGGAACTAGCCATCTGTCAAAGGACAAGAGGAAAGATAAGACACTGAGGCTGCATTAACAGCAATGAATGATGGTAGGACTAGCAGTCTTGCTGCTTTTGGGAGGCTCATCAGCCCCAGGAGGAGCCTCCTTCCAAAGGAGCACTTGGAAGAGGACAAGAGGCCATTTTTGGAGATGGGAGCCCCTCCTGAGAAACAGCAGACTGCTTTTTAAAGATCTAACAGAGTGCACAGGTTTTGACCATGTGTCGAAAGAGAGATTTGGTTTTGATGAAAAGCAGAGGGGACTAGCACGAAGCACTGTATTTACACTTCGGGCCATGGCACTCACTGCCATTGAATCTTACTGCCTGTATTTTCAACACCATGGATTTTGACCGAGCCCTAAGGCTTTTCTAGTTAAGTGAAACAAGTTTAAAACTTGTAGACACATCTGCAAAAGGAATGGTCTCCCCCACAGCTGCTGCGGAGGTTGCTGCTAGTGTTGAGGTCCCTGGCGTGTTAGGGTGGCCAGAAGAAGGGTTTGTGATCAGACAACCTTGTTGCACGTGGTGAGGCTTCCTCTGAGGGCTGCGTAGGATTAGCTGGAACTTAGAGGCTGGACCTGGCAGCTCTCCTGATTATTTCTGCTGTAAGCATTATTGCAGAGTGGCTGGAAGGCTTACTTGAAGATGGGAGGTGGAAGAAGCCTTAAAGGCCCTTTAGTCCCTTAGTAACTTCACATGTGAGGCTGGAGTACTTCATTAATCTTTGTGTAGCTGCACAGGCTCCTGATACGTGATCCCTAAACCCCACAGAGAGCAAGTTACAGTAATTGGGTACCTGCTGCCAAGGCTGGCTTCATCTTCCACTGGCATCATCATCAGCGCTGGCAGCAACAGTGGTAAGGCAATTGTTGATCATTTGCTTTTCAGGTAGAAAACTGTATTTTGTAAAGAAGAAAATGTAGTTGTTCTGCATCTGCTATAAATACATGTATTCTCACAGTAATATTTGTGTCATAGCTGCTGATTCCCAGTATTTAGAACAAATCAGGCCCCAAACTTCAGGAAATTTAAAACAAACAAAAAACTTGAATTACTCTCCATTTGCCTTGTGGGGATGTACCTGGGGTCATGTATCAAGGGTGATCAAGGGTGTTTTTGTTGTCAGATACTTCACTCTCATGGTAAAAATCAAACCGAATCTGAAACTTCCAGCCAGCAGTATAACTCTAGAGCAGGGGCTCTGGGAACATCAGTATGAGGGTGGCTGGGCTGTAATGAGTTGTCAGTGCTGATGTGAAGATGGAGTGCTGCAGAAAGATCTTGTATGTGCACCCTCTGTGTTGCCAGCAGCTGGGTGTCCTGTGCTGCCCTGCCAAGTCCAGTGAGTGACTAATGTCCACAGGAAGTTTTGGGAGCTTTCCAGGGAGGTGCAAGGGAGCCCTTAAAAGTAGAAGAAAGGAATTTTCCTCGGCTGGCTTTACCACCTCTGACAATGCCTATGGGAGAAGGCAGAAGACAGGTCATCTTTCTCACTGGGTCCCAGCTCTCGGAGCTCAGCACAGACAGCTGGAGTCAGACCTGCCCATGATCTCCTCCCATCTGCTTCCCTGCAGGCTGCCTGTTGTTCTGGTTGCTCTCAGGTGGCTAGCAGAATCAAAAAGCTGTATAAGAAAAGCCACCATGCTGAATATCCTGAAGAGAGCCAGAGGTCATTTAACGTAGGTTATCCTTGTTCTCTCTGCTGGTTATTCTGAGGAAGTCTGGATTTTGGACTGGTGCCGTCTCAGCAATGTGTGCTGGTGCAAGGTGCTGATGGGGAAAGAATTGCAGCAGCAGAGCAAAGATTGTGTTCCCACAAACCGTTATACTCTTCTTAGCCTTACAGGGCTGCTTGCCATGTACACAGCGGTCCGTGTGTTGAAGGCTTGCTGTGTGGGCAACGAGCAAGTGAATCGCAAGCAGCAGACCTCTGTTCACCTAGAGGAGCGCTGACATGCCACAGCTCTTTGTCAGTACCCATTATTGTACTGTGCTTTGGGGGCTGGAGGGGGACAGGGCACATTGTACACTATTTGGATTTTATTATTGCCTTTCTTGAGATTGCACTCTACTGATGGGCATCCATTACAAGAAATACTTGGAAAGATGCTCCCAAAAGTGCAGATGAGTGAAGATATGGGTGGACCATATCCAGAGCTATTTTATGACAGCTTATTGCAACTATTTCTCTTCATGTGTTTCTCTGCCATCAGCGAGTGGAGGAGACCTGCTGATTCTGACTACTGCTCCTGCTGCTACATTTTGATGGTAGTGAACACTTTAAAACAAAGATGTAATTTCAAAAACACCAGTAAAACTTTTGTCCATCAGAAAATTTCAGTTTGATGAACTAATACTTTCCATGTAACGACATGAGAAAAATTGAAGTATTCTCCTTGAAAGTTGGTTTGGTTTTTTTTTTTTCCTTGACAGTCAAATCTGGGCTAGCTGGCTGAATACTCCTCCATCTGGTGCTGCCTGCCTGATTGCGCATTCAGCACCCATTTCTTCACAGCTTCCTTTCCTTGTACGGCAGGCTGCCACCAACTTTCTGCTCCACTTTGGAGCAGACAAGAACTGAGTGATGTGAGATCAGATCTATGCTGTCCTTGTTTTCAGCAGGGGTGGAATATATGAACCTGCTGTGCCACTGCAGTGGCTGAAAGGGAGGCTGTAGAAAAAAAGACTAGTGGGGAAACAGTATTCTCGCTGCTGTGGCAGAGGTGCATGACATACAGCGAAGGCTGGCAGTTCTCCTTGTGTCCTCTGTTCCTCCATGCAGATGACAATGCACTTCCCGACACTGCTGTCTGCTGTACCGCCCTGTGGCTGCATGCTCTGAGGTTTGCTAAGGCCCTGATCTTCAAGTCAATGTTGTTCCCTGAAGACCCAGAATCACCCACCCAGGTTTCCTCTGAGACACCAGGCAATGGCTGTCTGGATGGGTCAGTTAGCCATGCAAATACCTGGCAAGTCTTAATTTCCTCTGACAGAGTTTAAGGATCTTTGTGTATTAGGATCCTAGCCCACTCAAGCTGCTTAGTGACGTGCTCAAGGGCTTGGCTCAAAAATAGTTGCAGAAGGGCAGGTGGAAGAAGGACTCAGGTCAGAGCTTTCGTAGGACATCTTTCAAGTAAGGAGGAGGTGCCAACTGCACACGCATGATGGGTCTGTGCAAAAGGCTGGGTAATCCTGTCCCACTCAGCACGTGTGCAGGTGCCTGTGTACCCTGGGGACACCATGAGAAAGAAGGCTGCTACCTTGTGTTTTGCACTATTGTTCTCACCGACAAGGAGGGGCTGGTGGGGAATGTGAAGCTCAAAGGCAGCCTTGGCTGCAGCAGCCTTGAAACGGTGGAGTTCAAGATCCTTAGGGCAGCAAGGAGGACGCATGGCAAGCTCGCTACCCTGGACTTCAGGAGAACAGACTTTAGCCTCTTCAGGGATCTGGTTGGTAGAGGACCATGGGATAAAGCCCTGGAGGAAAGAGAGGCACAAGAGAGCTGGTTAATATTCAAGGATCACCTCTTCCAAGCTCAGGAGTGATGCATCCCAACAAAGAGGAAGTCAGGCAAAAACTCCAGGAGGCCTGCATGGATGAACAAGGAGCTCCTGGACGAACTCAAACACAAAAAGGAAGCCTACAGAAGGTGGAAGCAAGGACAAGTAGCCTGGGAGGAATACAGAGAAATTGTCTGAGCAGCCAGGGATCAGGTTAGGAAAGCTAAAGTGCTGATAGAATTAAATCTGGCTAGGGACATCAAGGGCAACAAGAAAAAGCTTCTGTAGGTACATCGGTGGTAAAAGGAAGACTAGGGAAAATGTGGGCCCTCTCTGGAAGGAAACAGGAGACCTGGTTACCTGGGACATGGAGAAGGCTGAGGTGCTCAATGACTTTTTTGCCTCAGTCTTCACCGGCAAGTGCTCCAGCCCTACTGCCCAAGTTGTAGAAAGCAAAGGCAGGGACTGGGAGAATGAAGAACCACCCGCAGTAGGAGAAGATCAGGTTCGAGACCGTCTAAGGAACCTGAAGGTGCACAAGTCCATGGGACCTGATGAGATGCATCCGCGGGTCCTGAGGGAACTGGCGGATGAAGTGGCTGAGCCACTATCCATCATATTTGAGAAGTCGTGGCAGTCCAGTGAAAGTTCCACTGACTGGAAAAGGAGAAAGGTAAACCTTATTTTTAAAAAGGGAAAAAAGGAAGACCTGGGGAACTACAGGCCGGTCAGTCTCACCTCTGTGCCTGGCAAGATCATGGAGCATATCCTGCTGGAAACTATGCTAAGGCACATGGAAAACAAGGAGGTGATTAGTGACAGCCAACATGGCTTCACTAAGAGCAAATTGTGCTTGACAAATTTGGTGGCCTTCTACAATGGGGTTCCAGCGTTGGTGGATAGGGGAAGAACAACGGACATCATCTACCTGGACTTGTGCAAAGCATTTGACACTGTCCACATGACATCCTTGTCTCTAAATTGGAGAGACATGGATTTGACAGATGGACCACGCAGTGGATGAGGGATTGGCTGGATGGTTACACTCAAAGAGTTGAGGTCAACAGCTCAATGTCCGAATGTAGACCAATGACAAGTGGCATTCCTCAGGGGTCACTATTGGGACCAATGCTGTTTAACATCTTTGTCAGTGACACGGACAGTGGGACTGAGTGCACGCTCAGCAAGTTTGCCAATGACACCAAGCCATGCGGTGCGGTCGACATACTGGAGGGAAGGGATGCCATCCAGAGGGACCCTGACAGGCTTGAGAGGTGGGCCCGTGCGAACCTCATGAAGTTCAACAAGGCCAAGTGCAAGGTCCTGCACATGGGTCAGGGCAATCCCAAGCACAAATACAGGCTGGGCGATGAGTGGATTGAGAGCGGCCCTGCGGAGAAGGACTTGGGGGTACCGCTGCGTGAAAAGCTGGACATGAGCCAGCAATGCATGCTTGCAGCCCAGAAAGCCAACCGTATCCTGGGCTGCATCAAAAGAAGTGTGATGTGCGGGTCGAGGGAGGTGATTCTGCCCCTCTACTCCACTCTGGTGAGACCCCACCTGGAGTACTGCATCCAGCTCTGGAGTCCTCAGTACAAGAAAGACATGGACATGTTGGAGTGGGTCCAGAGGAGGGCCACCAAAATGATCAGAGGGATGGAACACCTCTCCTGTGAGGAAAGCTGAGACAGTTGTGGTTGTTCAGTCTGGAGAAGGGAAGGCTCCAGAGAGACCTTACTGCAGCTTTTCAGAATTTAAAGGGGGCTTATAAGAAAGATGGGGACAGACTTTTTAGTAGGGCCTGTAGCGACAGGACAAGGGGTAATGGTTTTAAACTAGAAGAGAGTAGATTCAGACTAGATCTAAGGAAGACATTTTTTTATAGTGAGGGTGGTGAAACACTGGAACAGGTTGCCCAGAGAGGTTGTGGATGCCCCATCCCTGGAAGTGTTCAAGGCCAGGCTGGATGGGGCTCTGAGCAAACTGGTGTAGTGGAAGGTGTCCCTGCCCGTGGCAGGGGGTTTGGAACTAGATGATCTTTAGAGTTCCCTTCCAACCCTAACCCTTCTATGATGCTATGATTTTATGGAAATATCTGCCAGACCTGCCTCTTCTAAGACACCTATTGTTTGGCTCAAACACTCTGGTTTACTGAAAAGACAATGTGGGTTTTTTTTCTCTTTTAGTATTCCATATGGTTTTTTTAAGCCTTTATGTTTGTTTTTCAAGCTTCTCCTCCTTGTCCTGCAGGTTAAGAGACTTTCCCAGAAATTCTGTTCTGTGAAGCACAGCAGAAGCACAGGAAGGAAAGGCTGTCCCTTCTGCAAAGTAAAAGGTATGGGGCAGGGGTAGAGGGTGGAGCTGCACATGGAGGTAATGAGAAATCACCAGAGAACAATTGATCTCAGTGCAGCAGTAGCTGAAGCAGGTGACTTCTAGGCATCCAAACAGAGAGCCTCTTGGGAGGAAGGACCAGCTGCAAGCAGGACATTCCCTGTGGTTCAGAGGGGAATGCTAGAACATTTGGAGGGATGTAGGAAAGCCAAAGCACTTTATGCTACTGAGAAGAGAGATAAAGTCAAAGTCAGAAGATGGATGCAGCCACACTGTTGCACGAGTGTTACAGTGTCTATGGAGCTGACTGTCAGAAGCAGTGAAATACCGAGGCTGAAAAGGAACATATTAAGCATAGACAATGACTGCTCAGGCTTTGGTTTGACATGCCCTATGTGTGTCTTTCAGGCTGCAGAACTGCTATGCTTCTACTTGTTCTGTGGGTACTTCCCAGTCACCCTCTGGAAAGGTAGCGGGTTTCTCATCCTACAAGCTCTAGTTTCCTTCAGAAAACACCACTTGATTGCAAGGGTACTCATTTTCTGTTCAGAGATGCTGCTCAGAGGCAGACACAGAAGCAGTGTGGCTGAACGAGCAGTTCTGAATTGTGTTGCATAAGAAAGAGCAGCCAAGAGGATGCTCAGTGAAAGAACTCCTGAAGGGTTGAATTTTATGGCCCTCTTGTTCGTCCATTGCTACACAGGCAGGTAGTGAAATAGGCCAGAATGGCTTCCTGGGAGGGAAAGACACATCAGCAAACGTTGGTCCTGTCCTCTCATCCTTGTTAGAAAAGATGAGTTTGGGGGAGTGTTGTGAGTTCGGAGGGCGCTGAGGGGAAGAGGTCCAGTTTGCGTTGAGACAAAATGCTTTGTGCCTCATTTCTGTCAGCTTCCAACCATCTCTTTTACATCTTGTTATTCTGAAGTTAACTCACTAATTTTTCTGCTACAGCAGAGCTCCTACTATGGACCAGCAGCCCGCTGTCCTGTGCACTGTCCCAGCATAACAGACAATGTCCCTGAGGTGCAGAACTTACTGTCTGAGCAGAGGACACAAGAGAGGAGCTCGGGACATACAAATCTTGCAAGCTGACCAGAAGACACAGTGTGAAAGGTGGACATAATAATTCTGTTTCCTTGCTGAAATACAACTGAAAAACAAAGAGGTGATATTCTTCATGACTTCTTGTAGATGCAGACATATTTTCTGTTTCATTTTGTGTTTGGTTCACTTGCACCCCACCATTCTTTCCAGTGTTTCAATGAGTAATGAAAATGGTATGTGGCTACAGGCTTTCTGTATCTTGGAAGGTACAATGTTAAAGTGGCAAATTATCTGGTTTGATAGAGGAATTGTGAACTAGCAGGTTCAGTTTGGGGTCTGGAAGCTGACCTAGACTTTGCATCTTCAAAAGAAGGAACGTTTTTAGGTGCAATTAAAGTCACAATGAATTAACCAGGTCTGAGCCAAACCCTTCTAATGCTGCAGTTCTTCAGTTCTGTAGGACTAAAAACATCCTATCAACAGCAGAGGGTAGACACAGAAGGAGCAGGTTGGGTGAGTGACCATTTTCGTATTGTTGAACTAGAGCTTTTAAATGGAAGATCCAGGATGAGCCACTCACTTTACTGATTTCTGGAACCACGTATGTTTGCAGAGCTCCAGGACTAGTAGACATCAGTACACTGGAACAGTTTCATCAGAGGCAAATTTGAGCTTATGACCTTGGTTTAGAGACTGCTTCTGCTGGTGCGAACAACAGTGTGCTGCAACTTGCACTGGCCACAAGTTTCTTCCTTCATTACTGCTCTCTGTAGAATTAATGTGGCTGCATTAATCCGAGAGGAAATCTGTCACAGGGAGGGAATACACCAGCTCTCTGCCTGAGGCTGAAGTTTGTGTACTTGTCTCTGAAATGATGGTCAATGGAAGAATCGTGTCTAGTTTGGATCAATGTACAGGCAGGTGTTACCAAACTTACCGTTCAGAGATCCCAGACTAAAATAGAGAAGGGCTTTGCTATGACTAGGTATGGCAACTTTCTCTTGTTGAGAAAAGAGATCACTGGATCCAGAAACCATGAAAAAGGAATTCAGAGGTTACTGGGTTATTCTCTGTCATGAGAAGTTAATGCAGTATGACCACCAACATGGACTAACCAAAAGCACCAGGCAGGGGAGACTGGATGGGCAGGAAGAATCATAGTAAGCATTGCAGATGTTAACATCCTCTGTTAAAGCACATAGTCTTCCCAAGGTGCCAATGAATCTCTTCATTACAAAAGAGTTGTGAATTGGTGTTGGTAACTCTAAACAGTGTCTAGGTTTCCTCAATCTTTTATCATTCTGTTTTCCTGTGCTTTCTGTCACTTTCAGGTAAATGGAAGATTTGGAGACTAACTTAATCCAAACACGCAAAGCATGTAGGATAGAGCAAATGGTAGCAAAATGGCTTCATCGCTCTCGGGATGGTGCATCCAGGTAAACACGTTTTTTGTGAAAGGAATATCTGTTCATCACCTTTGATTAGAGACAGCACAAGCTTGTTTGCAACAAATAGAGGCAGTCACAGGTTGCAGATCTTACTCATTGTTTCAGTTGTTCTTAGGAAATTTGCATACAGTGGTCCCTAGAAAAAACTGTTTTTAAGCACCCCGCTTTGTTTCCAGGGACCAATGTTCCTCCTTTCACCCATTCTGGTTTTGTGAGCCACATGTGCAGAAATACAATACTGCTCAATGTGAAATGTGCTTTTCTTGAAGATGGGGTTGTACTTGTCTTTGTGTCTTGCTATTTGCCCATCTTTTTAGTGCAAGACTGGGTTGCATTTACAAGGGATCCTGGCCCACAGCTGTTTTACTTTCCTAAGCTCTGTGAATCAAAATTAAGCTGGATTGGATCCTGGCTGAAGCAGAGCGCTGTAAATTCTCTCACGGCCTTGCTTGATAAAGGTGTTGCTGTGACCTGTGGAGGTCAGGGCTTGCTGCGGGGCACACCTGGAGTTCTCTCCCCATGTGACTGCTGGGCTGGGGTGGCTGAAAGAGTTGTGGTTACAACCAGCTGGTGCCACTGGTCTGATATCTTCAGCTTTCTGTGCAGCCTGGTGGATCACTACTGCCTGCACAGTGCAGAGCCACCCATGGCTACCCAGAGAAGTGCTGGCCTCTCTGTGTACTGGTACAGCCCACTGAATGTGGGGGTGTGTGTATGTGTGTGATTCTATGCGCCTTCGATAAAGTATCTTCCGACTATATCTTAATCACCAGCTTCTTGTCTCACAGGGGCAGAGTATCTGTGACAGACAGCACCAGTGATGGCAGTGGCCAGCCTGCCAGCCGTGTCAAACTTACTGTCACAGTATACAAAGATTTGGTCCTCCATCACTACGGCTTTGAGATTTGTCCAAACCTTCCTCTTACGATTGCATCTGTCACTGCAGGTAAGCACTGTTTCCTTCTCCCTACAATCACAGGTGTGAGAAGCCTGAACTGTCCCAGATGGCCTTAGTGATAAACTCCTGCCAGGTATTTATGAGTTTCTCAGGTACCTCTGGTTGGCACATGATCCTTGAATACTGAGGGCAAAAGCCTGTGTGCCTGTGGCGTGCAGAGTGCTTGAATTTCCACCTGATTCTGATGGCATGGAAGAAATCTAAGCCAATGGCAGCTTCACCGCTAATCCTTTGCCTGCACTCGGACACAGCTGACCTTCAGGGATGCAAAGAGCTGCTTCAAAGCAAAGTTCTTTCTGGTGTTTTATCTGAAATGCAAAGGAAGAATTTCGTCTAATCTTAGAGTTCTTATTCTGCAGTGGCCCTGGTGATCTGTTGTTGAAAATGCTCTCTGGGCTTACAGCCCTGTAATGCAGAGAGGATCACTGCTAGTAGTTACATGCAGCCCAGGTGAAATTCTGCTTCAGTGAAGCAGATCAACTCTTCCAGTTATAAAAGGGAGGGATATAACTCTGTTTCTGAGGTGGCTTGGGGTTTTTGAATAAAAAACTGTGAATCTGTTTCTATTTACCTTTTATTTTTTTAATGGGTACACAAACATGCCTGCTTTTTACCTGTTGGTGTGAGTGTGACAGCCAGAGAAAGACTATGCCCAAGCCGGGCAAGTAGGTGTTGTGGGGAGGGTGCCTGGAGAGCTGGCCGAGGCTCTGCCTCTGGCCACCCATGTGGGCTGTGGCATCCCCCATCTGCCTGAGGGAACGGCCTGTCCAAGTGCTCTTGCTTACGGGATGTTTAACATAAAGGCACTGCAGTATGGTCTCTGTCCTTTTACAGTGCTTTTGAGTGAAATTTTCTCTATGCCCCTTCCCATGTGAAACGTGGCTAAATTAGCTGAGTCTTGGGGTGTAAGAAGTGGGGAAGGAGGTTTTCTGTTACCTAGCTTTTCTTTTTTCCTAATCAGAGAGAATCAACATTTTATTAAAACTGAGGCACAAAGAAACCTGTCCCCTTAATTCCTGTCCTTTGCTGTGGGAGCCCATGGCTAAAAGCCCCGTGTTTAATTTCAAATGATTGTCTTTGTTTTTGCCTTTCATGTATGCTACCTGACACCAGGGTCTCCCCTGAGGGACAGGCGGCAGGTGCTAGGTGGGTGCATGGGCAAACCTGTCTGGCAGAGAAATTCAATAGTGTGCCTCGGCCAGCAGGCTGGCTGTGGTGGAGCTGGGGGTTGCATGCATGCTCCTCCTTCTCCGACCAGAAGTCCACCTGCTTCTTAGACCCTTGGATCCTGTGGCTGCTACTCTCCCGGAAAGCAAAGCTCAGAAACCATCTTCTTCCCCTGTTGTGGGTCCTCCCAGCAGACGGCGGGGTTAAGGAGGCCTTCTCCATGCTCTCCTGGCTTGCAGGGGGGACTCACCATGCTGGGAATCCATCCCACATCTCCCAAGGACAGCTGCAGCACCTTGGTCTGCATGGCAGCATGCCGGGAGTGCCAAGCCCTGGCTTGTGCGCTGTATATGCTCAGCCGCTGGGATGTAACCCACCGGGTCAGGCCAGGGTGCAGACCCCTCAGAGAGGGAGTGCCGTGCCGTAGCAGCTAACCGGAGGCCTCTGCGGGCTTGCAGGCAGGTGAAGGGCAAGGCTAGCCCGCAGTCCTCCTGTGGTTTTGCGAGACCCTGTGAGCCCTTCTGCTGCACCCCAGGAGGGCGGTCGTCCGAGGACCGTGCGGTGGGCTGCGACGACGGAGAAGACATGCACAGGAGTGATTTTTCCGTGGTGCAGGAGCAGCTTGTGGGGCCAGAGGATGGCCCGGGAGAGGCGGCGTGGACACAGGCAGTGGTAGCCCAGCTGGCATCGGGTCCCAACATCCTTCGGCCCCTTTTTATTTTGCCATCCAGAGGCAGCTGCTGAGGCAAAGGGGGTGCCGGGTGGGAAGACCAGCTCGCAGTGAGCGTCCCTGGCGGGAGGAGGTCTGCCGGCGTGGTGCTGTCGTGACTAACAACGTGCCGGTTGCCCGCAGGGAGCACCGCTGAAGGGAAGCTGCAGCCGGGCGACCAGCTCCTCCTGATAAACTCTACAGCGGTGGACGACATGTCTGTCAAACGAGCAGCTGATATCATCAGGTGTGGTCCCGCATGGCCTGCGGGGATGAGGTGGCTGAGGGCTGAGAGGAGAGGCGCGGGGACTGGGTCTCGCCAAGGGTTGCAAAAGCGCATGGCTGCGTGGGGCTGGCCCCCCCCCCCCCCCCAGAGGAGGACGACCTTGCTGCGCTCGGTGGGGGCCTGCCCCGCGGGGACGAGTCCGCCCTGCAGCTGAAGGGCACAGCAGCCCGGGAGAGTGGGGTTTCCCCCGCTTTCTTCTGCCGTGTCGGTGCTTGGTGGGCTGCGCCCTGCCCGGCTGAGACCCCTTCCCTCACAGGGGAGATGGAGGGGCCAAAGGCCGTTGCTGGTGCTGCCTGCTGCGACGCTGGGGAGGAAGGCGCAGGCGGCTGCTGACCCTGGCTGACTGCGTGTCTCTGTTACAGGGAGGCCGGCGACGAGCTCCTCCTAACCATCCTGCGCTGCACGTCGGTAAATGGCCTTTCTTCAGCACTCTCGGCACTCCCAGCACCACTGCCCCAGACGGCCGTGGCCGGCAGTGTGGCCCGCAGGGAAGGTGGGGCGGCTGGGCTGGCACGCAGGACGCGAGGGCCTGACTGAAGCGATGAGGGAGCTGCAAGGGTCCTCTGCTTTCACGCGCGCCCTTTGAGGAGATTTGGGGGAGAATCGGTGGTAACTCCTCACAGCTGCCCTGGGTGCAGGGCCAGGGCAGCTTGCAGAGCCTGCCGCACGGAGAGGCTCGCTGGGTGGTTTGAGCCCATGGTCCCTGGAGCTGGAGGCTCCATCAGGAGCTGTGAGGCTCCATCAGGAGCTGTGAGGCTCCAGCAGGCTCCACAGGGGCCAGGAGGCCACGATGACTGGAATGCAGGCAGGTCTCCTCAGCAAGCTGTGGCCAGCCCACCAAGAACAGCCTGGAGTGCTCCCCACGTGCTGGGGCTGTCTGGGCCATGGGGACCCCCCCTGGACATGGTGCCAAGGCTGCAGGCCCAGCATCTGCCCTAGGTGCTCCTTGGAAGCTCTTAAGGTTTTCCTTTCTGAGTGCTGGAAAAACGTATCCCTTTTTCTCCAGGCTCCCTCTGGTTAGGGGCTGGGACCTGGGTGTGGATCATACTTTGGGAACAGAAGCAAAGTTTTAGTACAAAACTTTGGTGCTGATTGCCCATTCCTGTAGCATAAAATTCCCCAGAAGGCGTGTACCGCCAGCATGATGTGTTTATCCACTTGGATTTCAGTGTGTGTAAAAGCTGAGCTGCAAAGCAAGGACAAAATTGGGTTTGTGTGCTTTTTGGCTTCTTGTGATGTATGAAAGTGGCCTGAGGGGGATTTCCCCGCCGCCCCCCACCCTGGAAAGCACTTTGGGAGTGTTTTTCGTTTGTTGGGAGGTTTTTTAAATTTTGATTTATTCTTAGAAACAAGAATGATGATTCCTTCAGAAGAGTTACTGGAGTTCTCAGGCTTAAGGTCATGAGGTTTCTTGGCCATTCAGTAAAGGCACATTAAAGAGAAACTCTCTTAAATATATTTTTCCTGCCCAAAGTTTCCCAGGTGTTGGCATTCAACATATGTGCACAAAGCCAAAGTAACCAGAAAGACTTTAAGCAAAGCCACTGAACAGTAGCTTCCCTCTTCTTAATCTGATCTCCCTTGCCTAGTACATTGGCTGTCAATCTTGCCAGTGCTTGATTGGGCTCTGGAGATCAAGGAAAAAATGAGAGTTAGTTATGCAAGACCTGAATGCCTCCCGAAAGGGGAAAAATGCAATGGCTTTTCAGAGAGAAAAGGATTTGGAAAACCCTTCACGGGATTTGGAACATCCTTCACAGGCCTTCATGCGTTGTTGAGAAGCAAATGGGGCACGAACCCATTTTTGTTTTTTCCTTTGCAGGTCACTTTAAGGACACCTCCAAATACAGCCAAGGCTGATCTTGGGTTTGGGGTTGGCTCTTGCCCCACTCTGAAGGCAGCTGTGCTTAGAGCTGAGAGGTAACGCCTCCCATCGACGGATACCAGACCCTCTGCCGGGGCTGCTCTGGCCGCACTAAAAGGGATGTGGGAGGCCTTGGCCCTCCTCAGGACAGTTGCGGGGCGTGATGCTCCATACAGCCCGGCAGACTCTGGGAGGGCTTGGTGCCTGGGCACAGACTCCAGCCTGCCTCCCTTCCTCCATCCTTGCCAAATGTCCTCGGGGCAAGATGGGATGTGGCAGGTTGGGAGGCACCTGCGCCTCTGGCAAGAGTGTAGGACTTGCTTTACCTTGAAGTTGTGTAGGAGGATAGAGGGATACTGCTCTGTTCTTCTTAGGGAATATCATGCTCTACAAGAGCAGGACATTTGGGCACGAGAACTCAGTGGTTCCTAGGCTCATGTGGTATCTTGTGAGCTTGGTAGGACCCTGTCACGGTGAAGGCATGGTTATGCAATGAAGTCAAGTTGGCAGTTTTGTTAAACATTTGCAATATGAGAGTATGCTCTAGAAACCCCAGCTGAGCTGGGAAGTGCTGCATACACAGCTGTGTTCTTGTGATACACTGACGGGGGGTTTGTCCATCACTGCAAGGCACTCTGCATGTGTTGGTTTATGGTACTGTGTAGCCCCACTACAAGCCAGCTGGTGGTAGATTAACAGTTGTTCTGCAGGATCCTGGCTTCATTGCAAGAGTTGGGGAGATGCCTAAACAGAGTAACTGGTTAAAGTGCAGAAATTAGGAGTGTGTACAGCATGTGTTGCACGTGTGTCCACTTGTTGGACAGCTGAGTTTGGGTTGAGAAGGCAGCAACAGCCCAGATAGGTCAAAAAGGCCTGTAGCAAACCTGGAGGCTGAGAGACTCCCAACAGCACTGTTCCTGTAAGTGCGGGCAGCGTGGTGTGAGCAGCTTCAGCACGGGCTGTGATTGCACGCCTGCCTGTACTGTGGGCCTCTGCCTCTTGTATGCAACTGCAACAGGCTGAGCTGCCAACCGAGTCCTTTTATCTTTTCAGGGCGGGCCTAAGTCGTCGTTTCTTACTGCAGAGAAGAGGGCAAGGCTAAAAACAAACCCCGTGAAAGTACGGTTCGCAGAGGAAGTGCTGGTGAATGGACACACACAGGTCAGTGGGGCATGGCTGCAGCCGGACACCGTGGGCACTGCATGCTGGAAAGAAATGGGTCTCTCCTGCGGACAGATGCTGGGCTGGGTTAGTATGGCCAGGACCTACAGAGTCCTAGTCTGCCCTGGATATGTGTCCAGGCATCTGGTCCCAACTTGTTTCCTAGGCTCACTGGTGACTGGGGGGAAGGGCTGGCATCTCCAGAGGGTTTTATCTTTGATTTGCTTACTTAGACTAATGGAAAATACCTGCATGTACTACTTTTGTCCTTTTACCATCAGGTAAACTTTAAACCAGCATTACACAGCTGTGGGATGTAGTAGTCATCTCCTGAGGTGCTGATCTCTCCATAGTAAACCTAGACTGAAGTTTGGGCACGACACTAACCTAGCCCTAAAGATGATGGGTGAATCCTACTGTCCATGCCAGGGTTATTTGCTGCCAAAGCCACTTGGGTATCTCTTCCTGGCCTTCAGCAGTGTTCAGGTAGCA
Organism: Necrosyrtes monachus; assembly: GCA_037953605.1. Taxonomy (NCBI): domain Eukaryota; kingdom Metazoa; phylum Chordata; class Aves; order Accipitriformes; family Accipitridae; genus Necrosyrtes; species Necrosyrtes monachus. The sequence continues at coordinate 658,386 of JAZGTQ010000157.1, read as the reverse complement.
TTGTGTTCAGAGACTTTGGTACTGATGACTTTGCTGTTAAATTTGATGTAAGTTCTCTAGCTGATAGGGTGGCAGCTTGTTGTGTTTCATATCCTTGCAGAGGGTTTCCACAGAGCATTCACAGCTACCTCCATAACAGACAGTCTGTAAGCTGAGCCAGTCTGTTCTTATGTGAAACAAGATCACAGTTTAATGGAGGAATGCTGCAAATTTATCACAGGGTTTCTAGCACTGATGACAAATGAGCTGGGTAGATATGGGTCTGCCAGTAGCAGAAAAGGACAAGCAGTGAGAACACTTGTAGCTTCCCTGAAGTGCGAACAGCTCTTAAATGTTTCCTTTTTCTTCCTGTGTAACTTACTAAGCTCAGTGTGGTTGGGATGGACTGGGGTCAGTTGGGAGTATTTAACTCTGTTGAGTTTTCCTTTTTCCCTTTGAAATGAAAAATTTCAGTGGTCAAAATCCCCCCCACCTGTCCCCTACTCATTAGTGCTGTTCAGTTGTTGAGGTCTGACCAAATCTTGCTTCTTTGCACTTTGCAGTGATGATAAACCAGCCACTAGGCCCTTTTCTTCTTCTCTTCTAGGCTGTCTCTTGTTTCCCATCTCTGGTGGTAGGGAGCTTTCCTGACCCAGCTCAGGCAGAGCCTTCCCTGTGGCAGGCGTTTCCTCTTTCCTTCTGCACCAGGGCAGAGGTGCAGCCAGAGGTGCCATGGATGTCACCAGCCTATTAGACAAGCACAGTGCAAATGCTTTGGCACCTGTGCCTGACTCCAGGCTTATCAGTATTCCTTCTCCTTCTCTGGCCTGCTCTCCAGAGCAGGAGAGGGTCAGGTGTGACTGCCGACACGTTTGCCAGTAAGGCTCTCTAGACTCAGGGATCCTTTCCTTCCTGCCGAGTTGTTGCCAGATGTGCTGGAGCTGCTAAAAGGCTCATCTCTGCTCTACCAAGGGCTGTGTTCACATCCCTCAGATCTTAATGACAGGTCTGCGTGGGATCCTGCCTGAGCATTACGGCAGCTGGGCCACCCTTCCTGACACAGAAGCCAGGTACTGGACACCTCACGTGGTTGGGAGACGTGACACACAGGCCACAGAGCTCACAAGGCAGGGAATAGGGAAGAGGAGGATATGCTCTGGAAGTGGTCCCAGGCAGAGGTGACTGAGAGGCCTTGGGCAAGGCTGGTTGTGTGATACAGCCAGACTTGAAAATGCCAGCAGTCTCTGCTTTTTCTTATAGCTGGAGGTTCACACTAGTATCTGCTTGGGAGCTTCCATGGAGCTGTTTCAGCCAGAGGCTGGGCTCTGGTGTTACAGTGCATGGAGGTCTCAGATCTGTGCCATTCACTTACTGATTGCAAGGTAGGTTTTGAGAGGTCTGAAGGCGGACTTCTGGAGGGGATGCTGTACTCTGCACTTTGTACAAAGCCTCTATCAATATTCTGCCAAACTAGGTTAATCATACCTTTGCAAGTGCAGAGGAGGGACACAATTAATATATAGTTTGCCGTTCATTTAATGAGAACATAAAGGTAAGAGAAATTCATTCGGGTGTTGAGGTTCCACTGGTGTTAGCTTCCTTTATCACCAGTTGCATACGGACCCTGTTTTGAGCAGTAAAATATTAGCACAAAGGAAGAGCAAATAAATTTGTTGCACATTTATGACTTCTTTCTGGAAAAGCACTATTCGCCATAGAGAGCAGCTGCTCTGCTGGAGTGTTTTAGAGCTGCTCTTCTTTCATCGGATTGATGTATTGAGACAGCCAAAATGGGCATTACGCCCTGGAAAACTGCAAAGCCTCCTGTTTCAGTAAATGTACTACTCTTGTCATCTTAATGGAGCATTGCTAAATGATCTTTGTGGCAACTGGAAGGAACCCAGAGGCTGCCTTCTGCAGTTGAAACCTGAAACTCCAGTTTGGGAACATAAATTGTTAATAAGCCTCAATGCTATCCAGCCTCCATTTTCTGTTGTGAACTTCTTATGGGTTTCCATATAACTGAATGATATGCAAGAGACAGGTCCCTCAGGATCCTCAGGTCAGCATCAGTCTGTGTATTATTAGAAGCCGTGGGCCTAGCTGTAACATGGAGTAAATCAACCTTGCACCAGACAAAACAGGAGGGGTACAACTACTTAAGCCACACCAGAAGCTTTCAGAATTAATTCATAGTGGTCTGTTAGAGCCTGCATAAAAGGAGAGAAATCTCATCTGGGTGTTCTGGCCAGCTCGTTGGATCTGACTAGGAGAGTGGTGATACTTAACTTGTATATGACTTTCTATATATAGATTTCAAGTTCTGCTGTGTGCAGGCTGTACAAGGCCCCATTCATATGATAACCTGCGCCTGCAGGAGCTACCAGAGAAAATGTGCAGTTAGTGTAAACCAACATTGCTTTTCTGAAATTGATGGAGGACCCAAAGCCTGTCAAAGATGTGATGTGTTTGTGCTACTTAGCACAAAGGAGTTAGAGCTTGGGCTCAGGAATTGTGGCAATGTTCACTCTTTTTTCTCAGTGATGACTGTAGGCAGCTTGAACCCCACAAAACAGGGAGTGGAGAAACAAGGAACAAGATTCAGAAGTGTTTGTTCTGGTAGTACTTCCAGGGTATATGGGCTCTCTATTAAGAGGGACCAAGGTTCTGAGATTTATAAGGTGTTTCACAGCAAATGAAACAGGGAGATCATCTTAGAAACGCCATTCTCAACTTTAAGACTGTCATGACAAGTAGATAAACTCTAAGATTGGCGGAACACGCTGGCCCAAGAACATAAGAAAAAAATGCTGAATGGGAAGTCGAAGGGTGGAGGAGTAAACCTCAGCACTGAACAACATGAAGAATAAGGCTGAAAAGAAGGAAGGTGCAAATGAGCTCTACTAAAGGAGTAAGGTGGAAGGCTGAAAGGTGCAGCTTGAGACAGCCCCAGAGGACAGAGGCCAAGTTCCCAAACCCTTCTCAGGCACCCAATGGAGGTGCTTTTGCTATGGGAGTCATTGCCTTGCCTAATGCATTTGAGACGTATCTCAGCAAACTCTGGTGACATCATCTCCTGTTTGGGAAGCCCCAGAGTCAAAAATTTTAGGGGAATGCTCAATAAAAGTACCACTGCATGTTTAGCTGAATCCTACAGCCTTCCCATGGTGTGCAAGATGTATTCATGGTAGCATGGAGGGTTTGGGTAGCTCTTGAAGTCATGGCTGCTGCCAGTGGGAAAGTATCAGTGTGGGGGTTAGTGCTGTCTGGTGCTCGGTAATGGGAAGATGTCTTTTCCAGCAGACATCACTGCTTTTCTGGTAATGAGCAGGGAGGATGGCTCTCAGCTTTCAGTACTTGCCAGATCTTCCTGTGCCATGTGGGAACTGAACAGTGGGCATAACTGGGCCACATGCCGCTCTTCCACTGGCTGGAGTTTATGGTAAAGGCATTTGTTATGCTCTCTTTCCCTTCTGTGCCAGAAGCATAATCAGGGAATAAAGCTTGGTGCTGCAGAAGAGGATTGCAGAAGCAGAGAAAGATTTTCATTTATACCAGGATGTGCTGTGTCAGGCAGAGCAGCCTAGAGCCCAGAGGCTTAATGTCCAACAATTAGTGCTGTTGCTTTTGTTCTGCAGGGGAATTCTCTTCTTTGTATGCCCAATGTTCTCAAGGTGTACCTGGAAAATGGACAGACGAAGGCTTTCAGGTTTGAGATGAGCACTACTGTGAAGGTAACGATGCTTGTTTGTCTGTCTTTGTTCCCACCACCAGAATTCAATCCAGTAGCAAATGTGCATGCAGTGGAACTTGCAACCTCTTGGTTGTTTTGGCCAGCTAGTGGGAACTGGATTGCTGACTGATGTTGAGCATGTGGATTTTCCATGCCCTTCCTACAGAGGAGGCGTTGCTTTGGTTCATCTCTGTTTTCTTCTCAGGAGCCGGTTTTCACAGAACTTGTGGAAACTTGGTGATGAGACCACTACAGCTTCGTGAAGTGTGATTGAAGTAGGGCAAGAGGGCAGGTTGGTGGGGGACTGGCAGATCAGCAGCTGTCTGCACAAAAGTTGCTGTCCTTGGAAACCACGTGGCAGAATACAGAGGAGGTTGTTTAATGTAGCAGTGACAATGTGCATCCCTGAGAGGGAGAACAAGACTTCCTGGCTTGGGACCTGGACAGCGGAGTCCAGGTTTGGATATCATGTGAACTCAGCAAGTGCAATTGTGCCAGTTGTTACTTAAAGTGCCTGTCCATGTTCCAGCCTCATTTCTGCACTGGTGAAAACGTTTCCCTGTGGAGACATGAAAACTGATTAACCCCTTGAGATGGAAAAGCAGTAGCACCTCCCTAGGATCACTTGTGCTTGGAGGCATTATAGACAAGTTACCATCATTCTCGTCATACAAGGTGCTGCTCTCCAGAGCCATTAATCTAGCACTTCCCATAATTGCCATGTTTAGACGTAGGCTTACAAACTTTTAAGTTTTTCTAGCCTGATCTTTAGAGCTGCTCAGTATTTATGTTGGAGTTAATAAGATTTGGATGTGCATAGTGACTGGAGGCCATAATTTCTTTAAAGGATATATGAAGTCCTGCAGCAGTGCAGTTACTGCAGAAAAGATGCGTGACAGACAGACATTCTGGAGTTATCAGGCTGAAAAAATATTAAGGGGGAAAGCAAGGAGATTTTATTTATAATGCACTGAAAATGTTCCTCAAAAAGGAGTTTATTGTCTAGTTCATCCAAACTTCACAAAACTGTTGTGGTCTCATGCAAGTAAGTCTCTGCAAGTCTTGTGACTTGCAGATCAGAGAAAAAGAAAATGATGAAATAAAGCAAGGAGGTAGTAAGGAAAGGGGAGATGAGTTGTAAAGAGAGATTTGAATGCCCACCTGCAAGGGATTAACTTCTAAAAGATGGATTAGCTAGCTCTTCATGTTTGACTTGAGTTGCTCACCTCTGACCTGGAACAAATTTTTCCCTGCTGGAGTTGAGTGCAACCCTTAACCAGCATCCTCACAGAAACACTCAAATGGGTAAAAAGCCTCCTAAGTTAGCTGTTTTCAAAAGTTCCTGTTGTTTGAGAGATCCTTGCTTAAAACTGAGATGAGTCAAACATTTATGCTTACTTCAAGAGGGTTGAGTGAGTCAAAGGAGTTGTCTTTCCATTTGTACTGTCAAGGCTTTTTTTTTTTCCTGTTTGCCAAAAATAAACCTAGCTATTTCCATGACACTTAGTATTCCAACAGAATTCTCCATACAACTGAAACATCAATTTCAGTCAAATTTGGTAAGATTTTCACAGTTACGCTCTCAAATTCTTGTTTATTGGTGGGGAGAAGTGTTTTTCACCAGTTCTTTCTAGTTTCTTCGGAAAGTGTCATGGAGTTCTAGAAAGCTAGAATGGGTAACAGCAAACATTTGGATCAAGGGTGACAGAAAGTGTTCCAACACCACCAAACTAAAAACTGTAAGGCCAAAACTTTCAGCATGAAGCAGCCCAGGACATGCAACTCTAGAAAATGGATTTGATGCCTATTAAACCTTGAAGTTTGCATCTTACTGCACTCTTACCACAGCAAGCTGCGGTTTCCCTACCTTGTCCTCCTGATCTACTGAAATGTGTTGTCCTCCCTTTATCTGTGCTTCCCCTGCAGTTCCGTTGGCTCCCTTCCGTACCAGCTGGCTGGCATCAGTGGACATGGGTGGCTCTGACCACCGTCCTGCCGACTGCCTGGCTGGCATATTCTTTTATTGCTCAGATGTCCAGCTGGGATAGCACAGCAGCTAACTGCCAAGCTTGTGCTTGGTGTCCTGAAAAGACTGCCATCTCCTGTACCTCCACTTCTGATGAACTTGCAGGTTTTCTCTAACCTTGAGACCTCTGTGGTCTGTTTAGGTCAATGTGTTCAGAAGCTGTCACTGAAGAGGGAAAGGCAGTACATCATATAGGCACTGGTTTCCTGTGAAACAGCACTAAAAAGTTCATTCTGTGTTGCAGCACCAAGCATGTTCTTGGCTGCAGAGAATTTTGTGTCTGGCCACTGCCCTTTCAGTGTTGTTCCACACGGCTGCCAGCGGCAGGCTAGAATCATCCACATTCATGTGGTGTGCTAGCAGCGCTCAGCAACTGTGTCTAAATTCTGTTTGACCATCTATGTGCCTTCCCTTCCCAGGACATTGTTCTCACCTTGAAGGAGAAGCTCTCCATCCGGAGCATCGCACACTTTGCCCTTGCTCTAGAGGAGCAGTACAATGTGGCAAAGATCCACTTGCTGCATGAGGAGGAGCTCATTGAGCAGGTGAGAAAAGCCCCTCACATGCCCCTGCAGACGTGCTGGGATGGGGCACCAGTACCAGTGAATTGTGGCCAGGGAGGTGCATGGAGAGCGTAGCTCTGCAGGTGTCACAACAGGGAGTGAGCTGGGCCCCATTTTCAGAGATGCTGTCCTCTTCTCTCTGCCTGTCGCATGTGTTACCACTGCATTAATCAAAGCCCCTGGAGAAGTGGTGCTTTCAGAAGTGTCTCACTCTGTTTAGAGAGCCCACAGAGCAATACCCATGGGCTGTTATTGCTTGAACCGTGTAGAGCAATCGCACATGAGCATGCTTTTTGCCACCTGATATCTACAGACAACTATTTGAGACCGTCTTAAAATAGCTGCATACCCAGCTATTTACAGTTCCCTTGGTAGTCAGAGAGTTAACCCAGCCAAATGCCACTTTGATTAAATTCTAAATCAAAAGTTGTGTCCTGCAAACATGAGGTTAGCTCTGTTAGTAATTCTGTTGCTCTGCTAGTAATTCTCGATTAATCTAATTTGTGAGAATGTGCCTACTTGGGAGTCTTATCTCCATGCTGTTGACTTGTTGGTGATCCACTGTGATGCAGAGAGGTTCAGTAGCTAACACCGTCTAACCACTGACCACATGTGCCTGAGAATTTCTGCTTTGTTTCACTTGGTGAGCTTGTATGGGATTCGCCCAGAATAAAATATGCTAATGTACAACCCAGGGCTCTTAACATTTTACTGACATTATGATGATGATCCAAGAGTCTGGTTAGGGCTGCTGTATCTTATGACTGAACTTAAAAGCAGAGAAGCTTGCCCCTTCCTCTGCCTTGAAGCCTCTGTCCTGGTAATACTGCAAGTATATGAGATCAACGGATATTTATCGAAGTTTTGCTGTCAAAGGACTTCCAAGCTACCACAGGGAGAAGGAAAAACCAGAAGAAGAATCAAAGATAAAATTACAAGCACTAGCAATGTCTCCTTGTATTTGCTAAGGACAATGGTTAATCTGCAGCCATCCCACTTGGCAGTAGCTTTAGACGATTTCTGTGAGTTCATACAAGCCAGAGGCCTACTATGCATTCATGAAGGGGGGGACTACAGCAGTAGTTGTGGCATGATGCTGTTTGTCTGTTGCAGGTGGTCCAAAAAAGAGAATCTCACGACTACCGGTGCCTCTTCAGAGTTTGCTTTGTCCCAAAGGATCCCTTAGACCTACTGCAGGAAGACCCAATAGCCTTCGAATATCTCTACCTGCAGGTGAAATCGAGGCATTCCATGCTTCAGGATCTCTTCTCACCCAATTCTCATTTCTGCTTTAAACCAAAGCATAGTTCAGGCCAGTTCAATTACATGAACGCGAAATGCAGAGCACTTAAGAACAGAGCATTTGGATTCATTTTGCCTTAAATTCTTAAATCAACTTATATGCTTGGCTTTTTACCAGAATGAGATTGAAATGAGCTGGGTGACTCCCTTTATTTGACACACAGTAGTCGTATCAGAGGTCTTATCCTGATGACTTCTTGACCTCCCATCATCATGCTAACTCAGCTCTGTTTGTTCCAGAGCTGCAGTGATGTGCTTCAGGAAAGATTTGCTGTGGAAATGAAATGCAGTGTGGCATTACGTCTGGCTGCTCTGCACATACAGGAGAGGATCTATGCTTGTGCTCAGCCACAGAAAGTATCCTTGAAATACATTGAGTAAGTTCACAGATTTCTGTGTTATGTTGTGACTAAGCCTGGCAAAATAAGGAGCCAACTAAAAGTGGCATCAGCTCTATGTTTGCCCAGTCTTTAGGTCTGGATAGAAGACTGTCTCTGACCCAAAGAGACTGCAGTCTCCTAGTTGTGCCAGTCATTGTAGGGCAAAGTGGCTTCACAAGCCTCCCTGTCTTTAACTTGCTGAGCTGCCTGAATGATATGGACAGTATAACATCTGGGCACATCCCTAAGCAGAGGGAGGTTCTGATCTGTAGCTAGAGCAGGGACATGAAATTGCAAATCTCTCACATAGTTATGGTTACCCAGGCCGCTCCTGCCAGTATACTAAGATTTGCATGCAGTAGTTGAGAGTACTTTGCACAGCCAGCACTTTACATCTCTTAATCCACCACAACTATATCAGAAATATCTAATTTCAATATAAGTGATAGGTCCTGTGAAGTAATGGGATATGCAAAAAAAATCCTGAAAAACGCTTTTGCAAGCAGCAGGTGTGTTGTGGTGTATGTCAGTGCACCTCCCCTAAAGAACAACCCTGCTTTAAGAACTTGTGATGAGCCAGTCATTAAATAACAGATATTTGTGTGGTAACTGCACCACTCAGGCTCTGCCAGCCCATGCAGGCACCACTGGTTCCTTCCGTACAGCCAGACACACCCAACCATGTGCAGTTAGTGGAGAGTGAGAAGCGACTACAGGCAACTGCAGCATTCTTAATTCCTGGATATTTAATGCTTGGGCTGAATAAACTCTTCAGCAGAACAGACGGCCCACATTTTTGGGCCTAGGGAACTGGAGATGTTAAAAAGTAGTAATCTTGTAACCTAAGTAAAGTGGATGTAAAGACAGAATCTTCATCCTCTGGGTGGCAAGGACAGATTGGACCATTATGCTGGCTAAGCTTGTAGATTGTCTCCTGTATAACCATGTAAAAACATGTATTCTGCATGGAAGTGTGTGTTCCTCCAACCCTATCTCCTGACCCAGTAGCAGATGCAAACAGAAGTGAATTTGAGTGAGGCAGTCATGTTGCATGAGCCATCCGGACATGTTACAGCACCCTGTAAAATCAGCACCTGGACTGGCACAGTGCCTTTGCCCTTCTCTGCCTCTGGCCAGCTGCCCTTCTGCGCATTCCTGTGTTGCTGGCAGACAGCACAGCTGGGACCCCCTTTGCTCCCTTCCCATCTTTCTGGCAGGAAGGACTGGGGAATCGAAAACTTCATTTCACCAACTTTGCTTCGAAACATGAGAGGGAAGGATATCAAGAAAGCTATCAGCTACCACATGAAGCGGAACCAGGTGCTACTGGACCCTCGGCAGAAGGTAGTATGTGTCCCCTGGGTTCAAGGTGCCTCCCAGGATGGCGGCAGCATCTCTCAGGGCCAAAGAGGCAACGTCTTTCCTCCATGGGTCTCCTCTCTATGGGACCACTTGGGGCTTTTCTCCTATCTTTTCCTCTTGTAACTTCCTGTGCTGTGCATGCACCCCGATTTCCCTGCATAGTGTGTTCTGTTGTGGTTTGCTTGTGGGGTTGCCAGATGGCAAATGTGGTAGTGTGGGATGGTCCTGTACAGATCTATTGCCTATCCAGAGCAAGCTAGATGTGTTGGTCAAATACTAAGTCCTGTGTGAAAAGAACATCTTCTGGCTTACAGGCTACCTGGCAAACCTTATTCATGTCATGTTTCTAAACAGTATTTCTTCTCTTGCAAAACGAAGCATATGCTCGCAGCAGTCCAAGTGCGCCTGAGCTACTTGCAAATACTGGGAGACCTGAAGATGTACAATGGGAAGATCTTTAATGCCACCCTGATGGTACGAGTGCTGTTTACTTACGTAATTTGGTTTTGACATACTGTCTTATTGCCTTGCTTTGTGCATCTCTTATGGCAGTGTACTTGGACAATAACTGCAAAGATAGGGCACAAGAAGCTTTTTAACCCCTTTTCTTTACCAGTGGGTAGATCATGTCTTAACCAAAGCAAACCTTATCTAAAGCAGAAATGTTTAAATATTTTTCTGAACTGACTGTTGATGTGAGACTAGCAACCTCTTACTGAGTCTCCTTCCCTGTCTTTGCTTTGATGCTCATAGAAAATGTAGCATTAGCTCTGGTGATGCCGTTTCAGCCAGCTCCGGTCACACCACTTTTCCCTGTTCTGGGACATCATGATAAATATGGGTAAGGCACTCTGCTGGGGTAACTCAGCATAGTTCCATTGAAGTCAATAACATACCAGCCTACACAATTATTATGCATATTCTTTCCAATTGAAAGTTGTGGCTCTTGCTCTTCAGACGAGCTCTGTCTATATTTTGTATGTCGTAAAGTACTTAAGAGATCTGGGGAGGTTTCAAAAACTCTTGAAAAGATACTGGCCACGCTTAAACCTTACTGTAAAAGAGAACACTACTCTTTTCAGAAGAGGTTTCTTGGAGTTTTTTTTTATTCTGTTCCCACTTGGATCTGTACTGAACTGTGGACCACAAGCTGTTTTGTGCAGAGAGCTGAGCAGTGTAGGTAAGTCTGTACCAGAGGAGGACCTTACTGATGGGTTGCAGTAATGCCTAGGTTTATACTTGTGTGCAAATTGAAGTATTTCTGCCAAATTATGTGGGCATTAATTAATTTTTTTAAGTGTCTGATCCTAACAAAGTGTTGACATTTCTTCAAAAACCAAAAATGCCTTCCTGAAGTTTCTAGCCAGCTCCAGTAGGTCTCACTAGGTCCATCTGGTGCAGCCTGCCAGGTGACCCTTCTGATAGCAACCTGCTGCTGACCACCTCTTTGGATCTGCTAGATGGCTGGTGCATCTCTGGGGCCACCTGCCTTGAGGGCACAGGGGAACTGGCGGTCCCCAAGCCAGAGAAGAGAATGGCCAGGAGCAGGTGACCTGACAACCTGTAAGTAACGAGGGGCTCCCTTTGCAGCTGGTTGCAGCCCAGCTGTAAAGAGAGTCCAGTGTTAAAAGATACCACACAAGATCGGGTGGCTGAAGAGTCCCTGCCCAGCACAGGTAAATGGGTTCCTGCTCAGATTTTGGCTACAGATTTAACCTCTCCCCCTACAGCTACAGGACAGAGAATCATACGTTGCCTTGCTGGTGGGTGCCAAGTACGGGGTGAGCCAGATTATCAATAATAAGCTCAACATCATAACAAGTCTGGCAGAGTTTGCAAACATCAGCAGGGTGGAGCTTACGGAGGAGTCTGAAAAAGTGAGCACGGTGAAAATCTACCTGCAGGATCTGAAGGTAAGTGATGCTTTCTTGATGGCCAGCGTGTGGCTGTGTCAGGGCCAGAGAACAAGGCGGGGAGTCATTCACACCATCTATTCTTCTCAAAACCTGACATTTAGCTGGTGGTGTCATCAGTGCAAAAGGCTTAGAACAGAGTGAGAAGGGAAAGCTTGTAGGAAGAATACAAAATGACTGAAGAAAAGTGATTCTTCCTACGGTCCTCCATCAGTGAGACATATCAAAGAAACAAAAAGCGAGAAAAACAATTTCTCTTCTTTCTCTGTGCCTCATGCAAAACCAGAGTGCTCTGCAATGATGGCAGTATGGGAGAGAGGGAGTGTCTTTTCCGTGTGAAGCATGTTCCTGCAGATTGTGGTACAAGCAATATTTGTTTATTCTAACATTTTTTACTGTTTTCTTCCCCCTGCCCCCTACCCCCCCCCCAAAAAAAAAAAAGCTGCTGACTCTGCTGCTGGAATCAAACAGTGCAAAAGATCTTGTCTGCCTCATCATTGGCTATTACAGACTGTTCGTGGATGCAAATGTCTCCATATTTACCTGGGGAGAGAAAAAACAGCAACTGCACCGTGTCTCAGCTGAAGAAGGTTTAAAAAAACCCAGCCATTTTTTTGCCAAGGGGTGGGGAGAAAGTGGGTGGATCCTCCAGCATTAGAAGTGTTATTCCCTCCTGGGAATAGCATCACGCTAGAACAGTAGCCCAGGGGTGTGCAGTGGCCAATTATTAAAACTGTTGGCCTTGGTGCAGGCAGTGCCAGGTTTCCATCAACCCCAGGCATGTCGGGCAGGGGAAGAGCAGCAGTAATTGTCAGCTTTTCCCAAGAAGTGCAGGCTGAGTGCCTGTCGGCGAAACGGCAAACCTGTCACTGAGCGCTTGTGCTCTTTTACCAACTTCCTGAACAACTTCCCGTCTGCTGGCATCCGTCAGCGAGGAGAGAGAGGATCTGTTTGCCATGCTGTCCTCTCCCTTGTCAGGGTAACTCCAGCCTCATAGGGGCTGCAGACTGAGGCTTTCGGCAACGAGTTATCGGGCTGCTGTTCTGCAGCTCCCTTGGGTACTGCCCTGCAGTAAAACTAGGCAAAGCAGGCAGGAGGGACCAAGCCTCCGCTGACAGGTTACGGCCCTGCAGGTCAGATTGCATCTTCACCTGGTTTGCTGATGAGAAAGTGAGGGCAGAGCTCTCTGGGATTTTTGAGTCCCTGCTGTGCAGACAAGTTCATAACTCTTGTCTGGCTGTTCTTCCTTGCCCCTGCAAAGGACAGGCTGATGGATGTGTTTAAATCCCAGGGTACGAATCTCGAACCTGCAGTGACTCTGAAGACTCCTGGGAGCTGGATTCCTCCTCAGAGCATTGCTTGGACACTCCTATAGCATACAATAGTGCCCATCCTGTGTGCAACAAGGAGGAGCTCGGAGAGCTCCACAGCCTGGAGAAGGACAGAACAAAGCCCCAAGCTGGAGGGAGTGACCAATGCGATGGGGGTGGCAATGCAACAGACAGCACATCTGAGGCTTCAGATTCAGCCAACACCGAGAGTCGAGGATTTAAGACAAGTGGCTCCAGTGACTCTATGGATGCACTAGAGGAAGATGAGTTGGAAGCTTGCTCTTCCTCCAGGCCAGAGTTCTTCCACTTCTACACACCAACAGTGCAGGAGATGAGCAGCTCAGACAAGAGCTTCTTCCCCATTAGTGCTGCAGGAGGCTCCAGCAGGGCAGAAAACAGAGACTACTTCTGTTTCTTGCAGGTACCACATGTAGAGGAGCCTGGGTGTGAAGACAGCCCCTCTGAGCAGAGAGGGGAGGACGTTGGTGCGCCCATGCTGGAGACCAAGCTCTCTGAGAGAAACACCATGGGCTATTACAGCCTGTGCTACAGCACATCCCCCGCAGGCAGCGTGGAGAGGAGCAACATCAGTCACAGCCCTCCAAGAAGTCCTTGGAAAGATGGGTCTGCCCAGGAAAAGGCACCATGTGGAACAGAGCAGACGGCAGAGGGGAGCGACCTCATTTTGGAGCCGCCCCCGGGCTTTGGTGACACCAGCTCTGAGGAGGAGTTCTATGATGCTGCAGACAGGCTCAGCCCTACGGATGCCCTGGCAGGTAAAGCCTCACCCACTCACTGCAGGTCACCTTCCCTCCACCTCCTGGGCTAGGGTGTTGCTTGTTTCCTGTGTCAGTCTTCCTGGAGGGATCATCCTTCACCTCTTCATAGTTTTCCTAAGATTTTTGAAGGACCTTTGAACACCCATTCTTCATAAGCCACTCTTCAGCAGAAATACAGTGGATGTGCCACACATGGGTCAGAGCTGCAACTTTGCAGGGAAATTTGTCATCACATCCCAGCACTGGATCCCAGAAAAAGTCAGTCTTCAAATGAGTTTGGCATTCTGGAAAGTTTCCAGGTTTCTGCGGGAATTCCAGAATAGTATTGTATGGCTCTGCCTGATCCTGAAGCCAACATGCTGCATGAGGAAGTTCTGTGCATCCTTCTGTGTAGGCTGAATCTTCGGTCATGAAAAAAGTGATGAGTCCCAGAAACAGAATACAGGAAAGATGTGTGTCCTTGCACTGACAGGGAGCTTTACAGCAAATATTCCCACTCTCAGGCAGTACCTTCACTCTGCTATCTTCCCTCAAGCTGAGGAGAGCTCAAAGGTGTAAAACATTAATTGTTCCATGCACCCGAAGATGAAAAGTAATTTTTGGGTCGGGGCATGTCACGTAACTGAGTCAAGGAGTCCTGTGGCTGAGCAGCTCCCTGGTAGCTGTGTTTTCTCAGAAAGGAGGGGATTCTTTTTTCTGAAATGATCAGCTCTTTCAATATTAACTGAACTTATTAAGAATTTGTTTTGTGTAGTTAGAACAATTTTGGCTTTTGCATTCATGCACAGTAACAACACCATGTTCAGGCACAAAATTGTAATCTCTGGAAATTTTTATCATCTAAATATGCAGGCTGGGAATCTCTGATAATGTTTCTATTCAACATTAATAAATTTACAGCTGTAGGCCGTGCTCTCTGTAGCTGCTGCTAATACCACCAAATTTAACTTAAGAATTATAGCTGCAGTGCCTGCAGTCAGATCAACTGACTCCAGTAAACAAGGCGAGAGACTAGCCAGTGCCCTTCATCACTAATCGTGGACTTCAGTCTTTGTAGCCACAGGCCCAGACTCTTTATTTTTCTTGACATAGCTGATTCCAAGTAGGTGCTTGATCATAACATAAGAGACAGTTTCCTTTGGTACTTGGGAGCCAGGCTTTGCTGCCAAACATTTATGTCTGCAGTTGTAGGACCTGTGTTAAGAGCTTTTTGGCCCACTGTGTGGATGCGTGGATATTCTGCTGTCTGGCGCTATTTCTTGACTTGCATGTTTTTTTCTTGCCAGCAGGCTACAGTATGACGTCCTGGGAGGGTACAGACAACTCCTCCTGCATCCTAAAGAAACCAAGGTGTTACAGCTTGGGGGAAAACCTGATGACAAGGCAGACAGCAAGGGAGAAACACAGAAAGGAGAAGGAGCTGACATATGCCAAGAGCCTGAGGAAGAGGAGATCTTTCCTGAAAACCGATTACACCTCGCATGTCACTTTCCCCTTGGCTCTGCCAGGCTCTCTGCAGAGTTGCTGCTCTTGGCCACCACCAGCCCCACTCCTTGCTCAGCCCCCCACTCCACCCTCCTCAGAGGACATCAAGAAGGATGCAGAGCTGGGATTTCCTGATACCGCCCAGGCCCAGAGAGACACTGCTAGCACAAACCCACCCTCAGACCTGATGGAAATGGAGCCTGACACCATGGAAACAAAATCAGTGACTGACTCAGTGGTTTCTTCCATTTCAGCTGTTCGCCTGCAGGATGACCAGCACAGGGAGGAAAGTGCAGGCATTGACATACATGTGGACGGTGGCCTCCAACCTGCACATGCTGTACATCCACCTTTCCTATTCCTGGAGGAAGCAGTGCCCCTTCCTGGGGGACAAAGCAGAGCTGCCCAGGAAAGTTCCTCCATGAAGACAAATACTGGGTGGCTGAGTGAGGAGAGCTGTGTGGCCACTGAAGGCTGGCTGGCCCGAGTGGCACTGGAGGAGGTGGGTGAGGTGATGGCAGTCCAGCACAAGGCTGGTGATGTATCCCCATTCCTGGGCCAAGAGGTGACCTGCCCTGCTAACGAACACACACTGCCGCCATCAGAACATGGCCCCTGTATGGCCTCTCCCCATGAGGTGGCCCAGGACCAGGAACTCCTCCCCACGGCTGGGAGGCAAGCACTGTGTGAGGAACCTCTGCCAGCTCCCTGCGAAGAAAGAAAAGCTAATCGTGACAACTGTGCTGAAAACAGCAGTGACAATGCCTTGTCACAAGCAAAAAGCAGACCAGTGATAAACAAGGAGGCCTTACGGAAAGTGCACAATAAAAATCACATGGGTTTTCCAGATGCAACTCAGCTCTTAACAGACTGCAGCAGCACTTCAGGGGTTGTAACTCGCCTCTCCTGGCTCTCATTTGGAGTGAGGACAGACCTCACATCACCCAGCCCATCTCAGGAAAGGGCAGATACCCCACTAGAGCTTTTGGCCTCTCAGAAGACCAGTGGGTGCCTGGGGGCTGATGCTCTCCGAAGGGAGATGCAAACATCCCCAACTGGACCACCCTTTGAGAAAGAGTTGGTAAGCAGCCAGTGGCTGGATGAAGGAAAGGCCAGAAAAGATACAGGAAATGTGGCTCTCAAACAGCCACGGCCTGTTCAGACTCCTCTTCCCAGAGAGCAGGCTACTGACGTGGGGAAAGACTCTCCTCTGACTCTAGGGCTTTCCGTCTCCTCATGCCCAATTCCCTTGGGCTCGTTGGGGAAAACTGCAGGAGACCACGGGGCTTCAAAACACTCCTTCCTCTGCTTTAACCACAAGAAGGATGGGCAGACCCCTTCTGACCCCATCATGACCAGGTCCTTGGGTTTTTCCACAATGAAGAAGACATCTCCGCCACAGCTTAGGACGGACAAGTGCAGCTGTCAGCTGTCCTATATCAGCTGCTTCCACAGGCCTGATGACAAGGGGGAACGTGAAACCACCATCCCCATTTACAACACATTTCTGGGGCCCCTCACCACCCCACCATCCAGCAGCTGCAGTCTTCCTGGGACCCCTGTGAGCAGTTACCCAGTCTCCATTGCTAGGGATGTGGCATGGTGGGACCCTCATGTCCAAGCCCTCAGCCAGCTGAAGGACCAAGCACGGATGAGCCCTGCAGATTTTTCCTGCTTCCTAGCCTACACCACAGAGCTTCAGGAGGTTGTGGGGAAGCTCCCTGGGAACGAAGCAACCCACCTGCAAGATCAATGTGCAGAGCAGGGTGCTGAGAGCAAGGGTGCCCTTGGCTTAGCCTCCCGGGACCTACTCTCCAGTTGCCAGGAGCTCCTGAGAACAGAACAGCCCCTCAAAGAGCTGCAGGCTGCGCTGAGGGTGACATTTGACCACCTCGTTCAGCTGGCAGTGGCCTGCTTCCAGGTGACACAATGCCAGCTCTGCAGGCAGAGGCAGCAGGAGCTCGGGGCTGCGCTCGTGGACGTGGTGGGCACCTACCACCAGCTTGTGCAGGCTGTACACCAGCAGCTTCGCGGGCAAGGCTGCCCAGATCTGGGTGCCAAGCTCCTCGCCCGCCAACACACAGCCCTTACAGCTGCCATGTTTTGTCTCCTGCAGCAGGTCAGGGTACCCCCACTGGTGTGACGGGGCTGTCTGATGGCACACGAGCGCACTGGGTGGGGAAGAGCCCAGCTATGTTCCCTGTGTCCGCCACCAGGCTCTCCCCCACAGGATGTTTAGCCCCACAGCTCTAGAATGGTCACGGAAGGATGTGGCCACGTCTGTCGGCTTAGTTCCACCAAGAGCTGCCCTGTCCGGGGGATGGTCATGAGGCAGGGCATACCGCCCTCCAGCCTAGCTTTGTGTAATTCTGCATACACAATCTGTATGTAATATGCAAACTCGTAGAGTACTTAAATGGCTTATGTATCTTGCCTAGGGCTTGTCCCTCACCTCCCAAAGGCCCTGCAGGTGGCCAGTCCCAAGGTGTTGCCTTAGCCTTCTTCTGTGGAGAAAGACGGGAGCCTTTTGGCCTTCCTTACCTCTCACTCCTTACTCTACAGGCAGACTCTGAAGTAGTCACGTCAAATCCCACCCTGGCCAGAAACAAAGGAACCCAGGCTGCTTTGTCCACCTTCTGTGGCTGAGGATGTTTCCGGAGTTGTAATGGAAACCTCTCTGGGAACAAAGCTATGCTGTATTTAACTGCTTTTCCTTGCAAGGACAGAAGAGAAGGTTGTCCCAGGCGAGGGAGGCAACACCACATGCTGCTCTTCTGATATGGTCTCTTTGTGTCAGCCAGCTCTTCTGTCTGCTGATGCTTAAGTCCCTGATTAACCCCTCCCCGCCTCTTATGGATCCACAGCTTCCAGAAGGAACAAGTAAGCCCGGAGACTGAAATGTCACCTTCACAGCTGTGAAGATGACCAATTATGCTGGCCTCCCTACGGGAGGGCAAGCCCCTTCTCCCAGTCTCATCGGTAGCTCGTCTTCCATCACGTGCAGTATATCCCTAGCTAGGCATGAGCTGCCTGTTGTTAAAGGTCGTCTAGCTGTGCATCCCTGGTGAGTCGGCACTCCAGTGCTGGAGGCATGACCTTGGCACCCTCTGATGAAGAGGGCAGAGGCAGGTTCCCTGATTGCTGGTGTCTAAATTAGGGGCTTGTTTGGGAGCAGCTGGCTTTCTCTGAGGGGTTTCTGCAGCAGGTGTGCTGCCTGACAACCTCTCTCTGCCTCCGAGTGTACTCGGGATGGAGGGGTCTGCACAAGGCAGCAGAGGAGCATGTGCAGGCCACAAGAGGTGGCCAGCTCTGCCCACGCACACCACGTCTTCAAGCACCAGGGCAGCGTGGGGACAGGATCGTCCTGTGGCTCTGTAACAGGGAGGCCACTTCCACTTTTGCTCATTCTTTAATGCTTCTGGAGGGAGTAAGGGGCAAGTCCTTGCAGCTGAACTCTGATGTGGAAGAAAGTGGCAGCTGGGGCAGAAAGGAGTGCTGCAGCACTGCTAGGAGACCTCCCTAAGCAGGCAGCCTCTAACAGCCAGGCACGCAAACAGCCGCAGAAATTCAGCAACCTTTAGCAGCCCTATGCCAAATCCCCTACAGCCGCTACTCTCACAGTGTGCCTGCAGGCAGCACGCTAGCTAACCAAGGGCAGTCTGCTTTCCTGGCAGCACAGGGACAGGGTGGCCAAAGTACCTTCAGCCACCGGGGAGGGTACCACTGCCAGGTGGTTTGGGTTAGCGTACGCTGCTGCCTAGCAAACTCAGGGGCTCAGTTAGAAAGTTAAAAGTCTCTTACACAGAAGCCCAAGTGCAGACCTCTAACAACACACCAACGGCTGGTGAGCAGGGGGACATGAAAAGTAGGAACTGGAAGAGTGCATGGGCACAGCAAAGCAAGAGGCACTGGCAAACACAAATTCAGCCTATGTGGGGAGCAACACCCTGTATCCACCAACAGCTGCTCTGGCAGGCCCTGCTGACACTGTCTCACGGGCACAGAATTCCAGGTGTTGGAAAAGGCTCTTGATGTGAAGGAGAAATGAAAACACGTAAGCAAATGAGATGATAGTAATTTACCTCAGAAGACTAACCTGGTGGTTAGACATAGTCATTGACAGTGAGGGTTTGGGGGGGGGGGGTTTAGCAACAATGGCTGAGGTAACATACTGACTTAGATGTATCAAAAATGCATTCTGCTGTGGCTGTAAAATATGTCACTGCTCTATGTGCAGGGCACAGTCAAATCCCAGATACCTTTCCAGGACAAACATCAGGGTTAGTGAACTTCACACATCAGTGTGTGACGACGTACTGTGCATCAGTAACTGTAAGGATGCAATGGGACTTTAAGAGTAAGCATTTTATTTTAGATGAGATGCACAGGATTAGCTATAGGCTTCAACAACGCAACAAGTCTTCCAACTGGTTTAAAGTTGTTAGGACATGGTGCACCTGGGAACTGTTTCTCCATTGGGGAATCACTTCCCATCTTGTGTTCCCCAACTGGAACAGCACTGTCCTTTTCCGTGGGAAGGAATTTTCCTTGCCAGTGAGCTTTGCAATTCTAACTTCACCTTAATTGTCGTTTAATCAAGATGAAAGAAATACCTTAAAGCTCTCCTCCCTGTTCCAGAACAAGTGTAGATGCAAGAGTCAGGAACACTCTAGCAGGCACCCACAGAGAAGCAAAACTGAATTCCTGTCCATTTTTCACTTGATCCCAGGACTCCATCAGCTTTTGTTTTCTGTTCCAAGGGGAAAAGCCATTTCCAGCATTGTACGGCTGAGGTAGAATGTGTCACACTCAACAGGGTCCTTAAACAAGATTTATGCAGAGCTGTTTTCTCCACGCACATGCTGGTGCCTCTGCTTGAAATTTGGAGTTTGCCTCTCTTGTCTGCACGGCTCCATAACATCACAAAATAAAGAGTTTTCTTGTGCATTGTCATGCTGAGGTTTTTCCACTTATTTCACTGCATCTGGTAGCGCATAGCCTTTTCCAGAAGAAACTCCAGCTTTCAAGGCTGCTGGCCAACTTCGGGTCTCATAGTAAGTTGATAAAACATCAAAGACTGTCAGGAACAGAGACATACCATGCTATGATACCAGTATCACTAGGAAGCTCTGTAATACACACCCAATGGCTGCAAAACATCAGGATATTATAACAGCTGATGCCAGAGAAGGTTAGCATGGGATTTGCATTCCCCCTCATTTAAAACCTGATGGGCAAGTGTTTTGAGGCAGCTCATCCAGGAGCAGACAACTATTCTCAAGATGACTTTGGGGAGCTCTGGCTAGGAAAAGCAGAGCCTGTGTCAACTAAAGCAAGGTGCTGCTGGTCACCATTTTGACTAACCTAACCTGTACTGCCCGTCTGTGCGGCTGACAGTACACCCATGGTGGGTCATACCTACTGTGCTTCCACCATCGCTTCTCAGATGCTGCGTCTCCAGATCAAGGCTCCCATGGGACAGACAGTGGTCTCTAGCAGCTATGCTTCGTGGTCTGCAGAGCCCTCCAACACCTCCTCTGCCTCGTGCAGACTGAGATGGCAACAACATCCTCATGCCAGAGGTAAGAGCTTACTAGAGCTGGCCTAGGACACGAGCCCCTCTGTAGTCCTTAGAGGTGTTCACATTACAAAGCCACAGATTGCCAGCAGAGGTGGAGGAGCATGAGCACATCCACTGATATGACGAGGTGGCCTAGATCATGGTCATGACACGGAGCCATCACAGTGGTATAGCACACGAACACCCCACCCTGGTATTGTAAGCCTTGCCTTGACTGAGCCTGACACAGGCCTGACAACTTCTGTCCTCCCTTGCCTGGGACCTCGTGTGACTTGTAGCAACAGCATCTTCCTCACATCTCCCCACACTAACTGTTCGCTGCTTTGTGCAAAGCAAGAGCGATGCAAGCCCTGCTCCCCTGAGAACGGGCTGATGCAGAGAAGCACACAAGACCTTCAACATGGGGGCAGCAGGGATAAAACCTAGTAAGAGAAACCTCTGCTCCCTGGGTTCCCCCATTACTCAGCACTGGGCCTCCATTTTGAAAACACTGCTGCTTCAGCACTTGATAGCCTCTCCCCTCCTCCAGCCCAGGCCAGTGACAGGACATGGCTCAGCCTCTCACCTTGATTAATTGCCAGTGTCTCCGAGTGGTAGTTCTTGGTGTTAACGGTTTTCACCATGTACTCACGAATGGGGAGGCGGGCTGTTTGCAAGGAATGCTCTCGTGCCCTTTGCAGAGTCAGCTTCTGCAAGGGAAACAAGGACAAGATGCAGAAACCTGCACATGCATAGCATGCACATCATTTTGGGCACAAGCAGCTACCAAGCTGAAAACTGTCCTGTTTCACCCAGACTGCTGCAGTCTCTTTCAGCCTGGTGCTGGATCCAGGCAGAACCTTGAGGAAAAACAGACGGTGGCACAACAGTGATGTCTCAAATTGAGGCAGCAACAGCGCTGGGTGCTACCAATGGGATGTCTCTGCTCTCGTGAGAGAATGGGGCAGACAGCACCTTCTGGTTCCAACAGGCTACTTACCCACCTTGTGAATACTTTCATCCACCAGGCCTCCGAGGACGTACACTTTATTTGGATCAATATCTTCAAGGACTAGAAACAAGATAAGCACTTTCTCACCACCATACAACAGTAAAATCCTGCACTACACCATTTGCCAAGCAAGACCCCACTTCCATGAGAAAGCTGTGGCCAAAGTCACCCTTGACCCTGGAGTCTCAGACCGTGCAGGAGGCTGAGGCTTCAGAGACAGAAGTGTCTGCCTGAACCCACACGCACACTGAAAGGGGTAGATCAGATGCAGGCTGAAAGCACAGAGGGCCAGAGACACCATACGTTGCTGCTCCCTTTAACTGTTGTCTGTTCTGAGATCTGGCTGATCTGGTCAGTCTGATCCCAATCTGCTCCGCAGGTACCTCCCCACTGTCAAGGTCACCTAGTAAAACCTTCCCCCACCCTTATCAGATTCTTTATTAGAGTAAGGCACTTGCATAAAACAAGAAAGGGATCTACGTCCCCAGAAACATGTGGCCGCTTAGAAATGGAGGAAGAGGAGAAAAATATATGCAGCAGCAAATTAAGCAATGTAGCTGCTGCATTATTTCAGAGAAAGATGTAATTTAGACTGTATCCAAAACTGCCACAGCACGTCTACTTCGCTGCTTCGTAGTATTACAAACTGCAGGGGGTCTAGACCCAGGTTTTAAGTGAAGTCTGCTGCAGATCACACACAGCCCTGAGTCAAAACCTTACCCCCCGTCAAAACAGATTGAGATAGGAACAGATTTAGCATCAGAACTAAGTACACAGTACATCTCATCCAATTTGAGACAGTGAATGCTTGGAATTTCATCACCTTAAGTATGAAATAGTCTCAAAAAGAAAAGCTTTAAAAAAAAAAAAAAAAAAAAAAATCAACATTTTGGCCTAGTTCCCCTGTGCCTAAAGCATGTACAATATTTACCATTCTCAGAGTCAGGAGTGAGATAAACAATTGCATCTAAAGGAAACAGGTCCAAGTAACTTTCTTCAGTTGTATCCATCTGAAAAATGCAAGACGGGGAGAAGCAGCCCATTAGCCCAAAGTCCATCTGCCAGAGCAAAACCCACTCCCAGACATGGAAATAAACTGGAACTGACACTAGTGCCTCAGGTGTTTAAACTCCTACAGATAGAGTGCTTTTTTTTTAATTGGAAAATGTTTCTGTATGAGCACCGAACAATACATATCTCAAAATCCATTAAATTCTCTTCTCATCAAAATCCACAGACATGGTTTGAGGAAGGGAGGTCAGCAATAATTACCTAATTTTAAATGATATTCTAATTCTTTAGAGATTCAGGAATCTCCACTTCAGGTGGTTTTCTCTCCTCCTCACCGTTACCAGGTGCAGCCCGCATGCACTGTAGAACACATGGCTCAATGTCACTGCCATAACCTGTATGTGTGGGTCTCGTGCTTGAGTCAGACCGAGCTCGGTCCAAAAACTCAGGACAGGAATGCGTGACCTGCCCAAAGCCTGACCAAGCTTATATGTCTGCCTGTCCCCAATATCACAGGTCTCTCTGCAGAAGTAGCATCCGGAGAAGGAATTCTCCTCCTGCAGGTAGGAGGGACACAAGCTCTAACCTGAAGGCCTCGCACATTGCCCCAATATATGTCAGTTCTCGTCTCCTGCCAAAGGGCAAGAAGATCTGACCTTAACCACTGTCACTGAACGGCATTCCCACACCACTCAGCACTCATCCCAGCCCACCTCAGCCTGTCCTTGGGTCAACACTGAGGGCCAGCACTGTGACTGCAGGGTGCTACGAGCCTTGAAAGCACTGTGGTCAGAGACCCTTACCAAATAATTGGAGAAGCCGTCGTTCATGCGAAAACACTCTTCATAGATCAACGAGCCCACCACAAACTCCGTCAGACAGAGCCAAAATGGCTTCTCGGCCCGCCTGTTTGCCCCGTAGAGTCTCCTGATCTGGGAGGCGAGGCGGCTTGTTTCCTTCCAACAAATAACAAGCACAGTGACCCACAAGTCCAGGGGCAGGGGGTAACACGGCTCCATTCAGGGCCTGCAGACTTCCATGACGCCCGTGTCACTGGCTGGTTGCTGAGGCTCTGGAAAGGCTGTTCCTGGGGAGCACAGCTCAACTGCCTCTGGCTCTCAGGGAAACCCAGAGAGCTGGGTGTGCAGCCAGCCAGTGCTGGAGACCAGGCAGCCATGGGCAAGCCCGGGGGGTGCAGGGACAGGCAGAAACAGGAGGGGCCAGCATGCCCCCAGAGGCTGAGCCCAGGAGAGCTGCTGCGTGCACCCTCACACATCCCAGCTCTAACTGAGTTGGAGGGTTTCTTAGTTTCCCAGCACAGCTACAACAAACCAGTGACCTGCCCCAGCCACCTCTCCCTCTGACGCTTTCCAGAGCAGAAGCAGAGAGGGACAGACAGGTTAAGAAGAGCAGCTGTCAGGCTGTGTCGAGCCTATGACGGGGCACATCCCCAGGATCTCCAAGAAGTTTCCGGACCCTGGAGAAGGACCGTGCTGGCAGGCAGTGATAGCATATTTCCATACATTCTGTATGGTATGTCTAAATATTTTGATGGTTTTAATATTTTGTACCAGCTGTGGAAACTGGGTTGCTGCTAGGTGACTGTAAAAGTGAGATTTGGTAAATAATTATTAGAAATCTTATACTAACACTATGATTGGAACAATAGACAAAAGTATAGCCAAGCAATTAACTAGTAGAGGTAATTACTCATAAGTTTTGCAGTCCTTTGCACTTATGACTAGATGTTCCTGTACACTAGATGAGAACAAAGTTGAAACTGACCACGTGTGATTGAAACTGCGTTAAGCTTCAAGATCAGAGAACAAGGACAAGAATAAAGACTTCAAGGACAGCCAGCAAGAACTTCAAATGGGTCGGTGGTCGCAAAAGCAGTCCTTCGACTCAGATGGATCCTTCATTGCGCATGATCGGATGTAGGCAGTACTATGATAATCAGTTGCAATCATTTTTATGTATATGTATACTAATCTGATTAATATGCAATTAGTTATTCTATATAACCTGTTTGTGCTAAAGCTGTGGCATGCACGCTAGGTGGAATTATCCCCCGTGCACCCAGCGCTGCAATAAAGAACGCCTGCTTTCTAAAACTCCGAAACGAGCCTTAGAGAGTTTCTTCGACCGGCTTTTCGGTATCAGCAGCACCGGCGCAGAAGGCCACAGCAAGCAGGGACCCCCCCCTCCCCGTACCTTCTGCGTCATGCAGTCGGCCATGCCGAGGTCCACGCAGAGCCGGGGCCCTGAAGCCTTGGCCTCCAGCAGACGTTCCTTCATGAGGGCGGCCGAGGCCCTCCCGCCCTCCCGGCTGGCAGCCCCTGGGAGGCAAAGCAGAGAGATGGCTGACCAAGCCCCGGCGGGCCCCCCCCCCCCCCGCTGCCCCGGAACCCCTCAACCGGGCCGCTCCGCGTTGCTCCGTGCCCTCACCTGGTCCCTCGGCCCGCCGGGCCCTGCTCTTCTCCCGTTCCTGCCGCCGCTTCCACCTCTTCGCCGCCAACACCCGCTCCCAGCGCCTCCGCTTCCGCAGCACGTTCCTCTGTGGGAGCAGCGGGGCTTCAGGGCCGCGGCCCTCCAGCCGCCGAACCCGCGGGGCCGCCCCACCGGCGACGGTGAGGAACCGGAGCGGAGCTGAGGTGAGCTCGGCCCGGCCCGGCCCGTTGCACCTACCGAGCACTGCGCCGCGCCGCCCTCCCGCTCCACACCGGGGCCGACGGCCGAGGGTTCGATCCGCAGCAGCCGGAGGGCCTCGCAGGCTACCGCCGCCTCCGCCGACAAACAACCGCCCTCAGCAGCCCCGCCGCCCGCCATCACGGCCGCTTATCCCTTCCAGGGCGGAGCGGGGCGTGGGCGGAGACGTGAGGCGGGTGTCCCCCGGTAGCTACAGCGCGGCCGTGGGGGAGGACGTACCGGCAGAAGGCGGGACGGATCCTACCCCGCCTGTCACCGGCCACACCGACCCTGCTTGGCGGACGGCGAGGGGAGGACGAGCCATGAGCGGCTCCCTGCTGCGCGGCCTGCGGCTGCTGCCCGCCCGCCCGCCCGTGAGTAGGGCCTCGGCCCGGGGTCGGGGCAGGGAGCGGGGGGGGGGCAAGCCGCCCAGCGGCACCCGGGGGACGGTCAGCGGCGGACGGCGGGGCCGACCCGGCGCGGTGAGGGTGGCTCCGGGCCGAACGCGGCGGGTGGAGGCCGGTGATCGCCCGCCCGGAGGCCCCCGGGAACTGTCGGCTGCCGCCCCGTCCTTCCTGGACCGGGGCGGGGGGTTGTTGGTCTCGGTACCGGCTGACGGAGGAGCGAGGTCTGGCCGGGACCCTCCGCGGGAGGAGCGGGGTAAGGGAAAAGGGTCACTGGCCACCCTGGCTAATGGCCTCCACGGGTGACATGGAGGCCAGCGGCTCCCACCCCTTGACCGTTTCTCCTATTCACTCGGGGCGTTACACGCCGCCAGTCTGTCACGCACTTGCGCAACATCCCCCCCCTCCCCGTGAAGCTGCTGAACCCGCTGCGTCCGCCGGTCCCTGACGCTTTTTCTTCCAGCGATAGGGAGGAAAACCCACTGGACCATTGTACAGATGGATACAGGTTCGCTCTGGTTTTGAACTGGGTGCACAGCTGACCTTTATGTGATGGGAATCCTTGCTTTCAGCGGCCTTAAAAGCTACCTGTTGCACCCCGGTGTATTTTTGCACTTATTGTCAGAAGTTTAATTTCTGAGATGGTCTTCCTCTTTGTAATTGCTTTAGTGTTTTTCTCATCGTTTTCCTAGGTGGTGCGTGGATACGTTCTGGTACAGCATGTACAGCTGTTCCACCATCTTCCTTCCTCATAGCAGCAAGCCGAGGCGTCTCTGCCCCAGTTATCGTTGTTACTCATTTACGCTGCAGTAGCCTGTTGGCGTTCGGGGCCAGAACTCAAGTATATGCCAAGCAAAACCACTTGGAGAATGTGTGATCCAACAGGTTTAGTTTTCACCCCAAAGTTGTGGGGGACACCGTGCAGTGGTGGGATCACTGGGGATCGTGCAATGTTCTTGGGAACATTCAGAACTGCTGTGGTGCATGTTGGAGAGCTGGGAAGACACTCGAGGAGCCCTCTGAGCAGGGTGCCGGGACACCCCAGGCTCTGCTCACACGCCTGCACCGATGCCCAACACTGAGTCACTCCGCTCTCCGGCCCAGCTCGCCCATCTGTAAGATGCAACTGCTTTTGTAAAGCCCTTTACTACACAGCTGAAGAGCTAACAAGGCCTGTAGCCTTGACACTGCAAGACCACCACTTCTTCCAGTAATGGAGCGTTACGAAGGGTGATACAGTCTCGTCAGTACCAAACCCTTTCCAGTGGTTCCGGTGTAACAATGCTGTTTACTTCAGGCCTCCAGAAGGCCTGGTTCTGGTGCCACTGATTGTTCTGCAGGAGGGAAGGTGGCTTTGCCTGGAGGGAAGCTGATGGGCAGAAAAAAAAGGGCTTGAATTGATTCTTCATGCTCCTTTGTTGAAGGAGATCTGTGTTAGGGTCACTGCTGGACGTCCGTGTGATGTTGCTGTGTGGAGATTGGTGGGAAACACCTTTTAAGCTTGGGAGATGCCGCAGGTTCGGCATTGGTGCAGACGGGCTGATCCGTGGCTGGCGAGGACTGCAAGGAGCAGCAGCCGTGCCCTGCAACTGAGATGGTGCATAGGAGGGGGACAAGGGGAGGTGATCCTTGTCGGATGCCCACACAGCAGCGTAGGGCTACAGCCAGGAGTGGGGCTTGGGTTTCCCTTCCCAGACCACTGACTGCCCCGCGAGTGGAGCAGCGAGTGGCTTACAGTGACAGAGGTGCCCCTAAGTCGTGTCAGAAGAGCAGGAGAAGCTGCGGAAAAGCTCTCCCTCCCCAGGCTGCCGAGGTGATATGTGTCCTTCCGAATAACAAACTTTCCTCCTTCCTTTCTCCCCAGCTTCTGCCTCTCCTAGCCTCAGGGGGACGCCGGAGGCGGCCCCAGGTGGCATACAGCACCAAGGAGGAGAGCGCTGCAAGGCCTGTTGGGCGGTACCCGGTACCCAATAAGAAGGACATGCCGTATGACATCGTGGAGCTCATGGAGGAAGTAGAAATGAAGGTAAAGGAGTCTGCTGCAAGACTCTGTCAGTGGAAAGGGTCCAAAGTCAGAGTAGGTTATACACCCTAAGAGACCAGTTCTGGTCCAGTTAGGTCTAACACAAACCTGATAGGAGACTGAGGTGAGCAGCACTTCTTGCAAAGTTCCTTCCCGTCTACAGGATGGGGATTTTACTGGAAGTCCTGCAGTGTGTTGACTGTGTGCAGGTTTGTAAGTCTGCCTGGTTCTGTGAGACCAGTGGGTTGTTTTGTTACCGAAAAACCTGGTCAAAGAAACTCTCTAAGACTCGATTTTGGAGTTTTAGAAAGCAGGCATTCTTTATTGCAGCGCTGGGTGCGCGGGGGATCGCTCCACCTATTGTGCACACTGTTACCTACAACAAGCAGAAATTTATATTATTCCAGTCATACGTATTCATATGACCATTTACATAGTGTCCCCCCTTTGGTCACGCGCAGTGTGGGTCATCTCTTTCTCCTAGTTAACTGGCCTAGGCAAGTTTTAATTACAAAAACTCAGCAGAACTCAAAGCTTATCATCCGGGCCCAAGGCACATCAGACCCAAGGCCTCCTGTCTGTTGGCGCCTTTAGCGCATACCATTGACAAAGCTGAAGGTTTTTCTTATCTAATTAGTACATACCAAAATTTTGAAGTTTTCAAGCAAGCAAAAGTTCATTAGTACAGTGATACAGTAAAATTTTCCTCCTTCTGCCTTTGTTCAAGGCATCAGCTTCAGATGGCGTCTCATGCATGGGGTTAGCTGGAACACTGACATGTATTTGTTTTTCTGGGAGAGCATCTGTGTGTAGCTGAGACACTATTAGGAGTATATTTAACACTTCTAATGGAGAAAAAACAAGGGAGGAGCTGTTTTGATGACAGTATTAAAAGGCTTAGGGGGTATTTCTGGTTTTGAGCTTTGATGTTTTTCCTCCAAAGCCAAATGGGCTGCACAGTGGCAGAACAGTAAGCCTAATGCAGAACTGTGTATAAGGGGAAAAAAAGAGGGAATTGGACAAGAGTTTCCTTCCCTACTGTTGCGAAGAAGGCATGCCACACAGTCCTTCCTGATGGCTAAAATACTTCACCAGCCACAGCTCCGTGGAGACTTCTCTCTTCCAAGAGCTTCCTCTCAGGGGAGTGCCAGTCCATCGCTCCCTATCCTTCCTCCAGCCTGTTGAATCTCTGCTCTGCTACCATTGCAGTGGCCCCGGTGAAGTTTGCCTAATAATGAAAGGAGACATCAGACCTGAGGCTAAATACTACGTTCAGAGGAAGAGTCAGCTCAGATTTCACATGCTGTGATGCAGACCCCTGTTTGTCAGTGCACTGAAAGGGTCAGCAAAGACCTAGGTATAGGATCCAACCAACGTAGCAGACTTGGATATCCACACAGTGCTGCCAACCTCTGTTGCCCGAGGTTCCTAGGTAAACTAATGGGTTGTGGACGAAAAGGGAAGAGCCTCCCCTTGGTTAACTAACAGTAAACGACGGGTGAGACAGGAGAGTGGCACAGGCAATTGTGTGGCAGTGGAGGGAGGTTGCCAGAGGGGTCTGTGACACCTGGGCTACTCTCCTTTTCCATAAACTCCCTGAAGAACAGCAGCCGGTAAGCTGATGGAGCCCGCGGGCAGTTACCACAATCACAGCGAACCCAGCCTGTTTAGAACTGCAGTGGGCAGCCAGGCACTGAGGCTGAACCCCTGCTGATAAATGCTGACTGCTGGGACCCGGGCATGAGTGGGTGCTGCATCGGCTGATCCTGCACGTGAGAGGCAGCAAGTGATTCTCTGGGAAAGGCAGCCTCGCACACCATCGCAGAGGTGGACTGGGCACTGGCAGTTATCAGGAGCAGAACAGGGAGAGAAGTACGAGCAGCACTGTTGTGCCGGCATATGCATCCACGGTGTGCCAACACCTCAGACGGCATGCTGTTTGGATTGCGCCAGCCCTGTCTTGCGTCCTGTAAGCTCGGAGGAAAGAGGAGAGCTACAGAAGGTTTAGGATGGTCAAATGGGTGTAGCAGCATCTGTGCAGGGAGACCAAGTGGAGACAGCCTCTCTGGAAAGGAGCTCGCCGGTGTGCCTGCGGTCATTACTGCTGTGGCTGAAGTGAGCAGGGCAATCAGACGTGCTATCAAACTGCAGCAACACCTAATTAAGAACCACATCATTAAATGTTCAGTCATATGTATAAATGGGCTGAAAGGGCAAGAGAATGGGTCTGCAGAGATTGCCCAGCACTCCTGTGCTAACAAATTGTTCTCTAAGCCTACTGCATTAATGTTGCCCTCTGTGCTCCCTGTTAAGTTACAGTTCTTGACTTGTTTTTCTTTTTCCTTGAACAGACTGGATTTCTGCCCAATGTGTTCAAAGCCATGTCTCACCGACCTGCTGAATTCAGAGCTTTTTTTGCTTATTACAATGCCATTATGAACAAAGACACAGGTAAACCATGCAACCACCTCAAAACTTCCCTTCCTGGTGCAGATGCGAAGAGCTGCTAGAAGCGACATTTCTGACATCCTCAGATGTACTGCCTCACCGTGCCTTCTCCCAGCCCATAATAACAGCTGGCAGAGGCTGGCACTGTGCAGCTGCTTCTGGCTTCGCTCATATTGCATACAGCTTCATACTCTTTAGCCTGTGGCTGAAAAGCAGCTCTCAAGCCAAGCTCTGCTGCCTTGCCGCACCACGCTCCGTGTCACGACAAAGAAAGGATGGGCTGCTGCCGAAGGGAAAATGAGCTGGGAGCCGAGTGTGCTGGAAGGGCGCAGGCAGAGGCAGTGGTTTCACGGGCAAGGCTGCAGCCCCACGCTACCAGAGCAAGACGAGCAGGGCAGGTCTGGCAGTGGTGACCAGGGCCAGCCAGGAGTCCAGATTTCTGAAACAAGTCCATGGGGACGAGGCGGACCCAAGATCGATCCAGAAAGGCAGCGTGGGGGTCAGTCAGGTTCCAGACCAGCAGGGTTATGCAGCCAGGCACCACAGCTGCAGTGTGGCTCAGATGGGGTCACAGCCAAGGGCCCAGCATAAAATAGTTCCCAAGGGAGGGGCAGCTCCTTGTTGAGCCTGCCTGCAGCTCTTCCTTCACAACAGTTCTTGGCTATGCGCTGCCTGCGAGCAGTGCCCAAAATTTGTGTGAAGGAGGCTGCGCCCTCTGGCACCTGACGTGCTGCGCTGGAGACTTTGAACCCGGAGGTGTCCATACCCTGCAGCAGCAGGGAGAGGAATGAGGTGCTTGCCCTGTGCTGGAACGCCTGTGCCGCAGGCGGCTTTTGCGTGCCCCGGCATGGAGATGAGGGAGGGCTGGCTGCAGCAGTGCTGCTGGGCAGGGCTGTGGTGAATTCTGCACGGCTGTCCACCCTTTGAGGAAATGCAGTTTGAGGACTGCCTGTTCCTCCCTCATACTTCCTATGGTACAGAGCACCAAGGGGCCTGTTCTCATTGCTTTTGCTCTGAAGGTACATTAGTAAAACCCAGAGATTTTGTAAAATAAGCTGGCGTGTGTAGACTGCTCCTCCTGCTTATGGGAGATCAGGGCTCAGGAGGAGCATCTCGCCAAGTTCTGGGAGCAGTGAGGAGCGCAGCCTTCTGCCTCTCCCACATGGTACCTGCAAGCCTCTGTGTTAAGTTTTCTGCCCTGCTTGTGCTGCTGGAGTGAAGCCATGCCCCTAGCTGTACAAGGGTCTGTTTTTCCCTTCTCATTCCATGCTTCCTTTTTGTTTGGCTTGAAGAGTAGGACTATTTTGGATCCCACCCTTCGTCAGCATCTCTCCTGTAGTATCACAGTGTTGCCACCTCCTGGCACTGAACCAGAGCAAGGCGGCCTTTTCTGACTCCTCTCTACCCAGGGGGTTTTAGTAGTGTCTTTCATGCTCTTAGAAGACACTGGTTTTATAGAAATATTTTCAAAGTCCAGTAAAGCAGTAGCTTTTGTGGGGAGGAGGAGGGACCCTGACCTTCCCTGTGAAGTGTAGTTTTGAAAAAACCCTGCTGCTAATTATCTTTAAAAAGGCAAAGAGGATGAGTGCTGATACACAGCTGGGTAAGTTCCTCAGATTCTGTGCACAGTCGTGTGGTGAAGCTCTTTGTGAAAATGATTAGGATTGGTTCCGAGTATAACAAAGCACAGCCGCCTTTTCCACAGCCTCTTTAGAGCAGTCACAGGACTAGATACTCTGTAGAAGTTGTGGTTTGTCTGTCTGGTGGTCACTAGAAGTTCTCAAAGCCCCAGTCCTAGTGTACCTCATTGTTCCTTTTGTTTTTTACTTTCTGCCTTCAAAAGCTGCCAATAATGTTTACTTGCTGAAACCTGCTTAGTGGGTTTTAGAACACTGTACTTTTCTGTAAAAGCAGCAATAGAGCATCAGAGAGAGAACAGACAACACCCTCCCTAGCCATTTGCCTCCGAAACATACACCGAGAAGTACCAACTGAGCTTCCTACTCGGCGAGCAAGTAATTTTGCTCCTCTTGAGTTTTCCTGTTACGTGGAATTGTTGTTTCCTTGTTGACCAAATCTCATGTCCCTCATCCTAATTAGGTGCCTCATGAGCAACCATGCAGGTAAATTGGTCGCATGGATGATCACAGAATCACAGAATGATTTGGGTTGGAAGGGACCTTCAAAGATCATCTAGTCCAACACCCACCCTACCATGGGCAGGGACATCTTTCACTAGATCAGGGTGCTCAAAGCCCCGTCCAACCTGACCTTGCACACTTCAGGGCTGGGACACCCACAACTTCTCTGGACAACCTGTGCCGGTGTCTTGCCACCCTCATCGTAAAACATTTTCTCCTTATGTCCAATGAAAACCTACTGTCTTTCAGTTTAAAACCCTTGCTCCTTGTCCTGTTGTCTAGGAACTTTGGTTGCAGCGTCTCCCTGCATGCTCTCTGGAGCTCTGTCTCCCAAGCTGTACTGCAGGCAGCTTGTAGCCGGAGCCCTCCCCTCCCTGTTTTCCTAGTGATAGTTGCTGTGGTGGACATTTTTAGTAGCAAAGCGTGCCAAATCTTTTGCTGTCCCTGTAGGGCGACTCAGCAAGGCAGACAAAGAACTCATAATTGTGGCTACGAGTGCTGTGAATAGATGTCCCTACTGTGTGGTTGCACATGGAGCACTTCATCGGATATATTCCAAGCAGCCAGCGCTGGCTGACCAGGTCAGTGGGATTACAACAGCGTGCACCCCACCTCCTTCGCGTGGTCTTTTGGGAGGTGGGAATGGCCCTCTTGTGTCTGCTTTTTCGCCTGAAGTTTTGATCCTTAAGTCTATGTGGTTCCCAGCAATCTTGGCACGTCTGGGGGCCTAACTCAGTACCAGGCTTAGTAGGTTCATTGGTGAGCAGTCACACCAGTAGCCAGTGGGGGTGGGACCTCAAGGTGGGGGTCTGTGTATCCTCATCTACCTTCCAAGCAAGATGCGGGGAGGGACGGTTCACCTGCAGAGCGTTCGTTCTGCTGCCCGCCTTCTTTGCTGTTTTAATCTCGTCTGTGGAGGAACTTGCTACCAATGGGAAGCTGCAGCATCCTGGTGGCGTTGTGTCCCGTTTCAAGAACTCCATCCATAGCCTGCTCTGCAAAACTGCCACAGTCCCCGAGATGAGAAGGGCAGTTAAACAAATGAGTCTTTTGTCTGATGGTAGCCAGGACGTCTGGTTCAGGTGCTGAGTAAGAGCCTGTGTACTGCCATCTCTTTGGTTCGCGGAGCGAAGAAGGTGGTCAGCCAGTTAAGACTCTTTGCTGGGTTCACCTGCGCGACCTCTGGTTTCTGCTTTCTCACAGGTCATTGTGAACTGGAAACTGGCTGACCTGAGCGACCGGGACCTGGCAATGCTGGAGTTTGCTCTTGCAGTCTGTCGAGCTGATAACATCACTGAAGAGCATTTCCAGAAGCTGGAGAGGCATGGTTTTGACCGTGAAGACGCCTGGGACATAGGCATGATTTCTGCTTTTTTCGCCATGTCTAATCGCATAGCTCATTATATTGACCTGCGCCCAAACAAGGAATTCTACATGATGGGCAGGACGCCCCGTGGAGAGAAGGAGGAGGAAGCTCGAGCGTGCCCGACTCGGCTCTCTGACGCCTAGGCGTCCGAAAAATTCATCAAGCTCTTAATTCTCAAGCTAGCGTGGCTTATTTCTGAGCGTGTCAAAGGGTTTAAAAGTTAGCGCCGGGTCGTAGCCGAGAGTGACAGTGGGCTTCCCTTTTCGGAAGTCCGGTGGGACTTCTCAG
Source organism: Necrosyrtes monachus (assembly GCA_037953605.1). Lineage (NCBI taxonomy): Eukaryota > Metazoa > Chordata > Aves > Accipitriformes > Accipitridae > Necrosyrtes > Necrosyrtes monachus. Next base: position 624,592 of record JAZGTQ010000157.1, on the reverse strand, counting down.
GGACGCGCTTGACTCCGGTGGCGCAGCAGGGAGATCGGAGCTTTGGTCTCGGCGCCGGCCTTGCAGGCCAACAGGCGCACCGGGTCGCGATGGGACTTGAAACCGTTCCGCGACGTTTTACCAGCTCCGCTGCTCTGAGACCTAATACACGTCGTTACGGGCAGGTGTCCCGTACGGACCCTTCAACGGTTGGCGATTTACCGGGGCTTTGCCGTTCCTCTGGCACACCGGAGGGCGAAGGGAACGGCTCTACCCGACCTCCCCCCCCGTACACACACACACAATCCCTTGCCTCTCGGTACCGGGGGCCGCGGCGGCGGCGGAGAGCCCGAGGACCCGCGGCGGCGGCGGGGCCGGCGGTCACGTGGCCCGGCCCGCCGTGACGCGAGCGGGCGGTGACTGCGCAGGCGCGGTGCCGCCGGCGGAGGGCGTACGGAGGGGCGGCCCGGCGATGGCAGCGGTACTCGGGCGATGAGCGGGGAGGTTTCTCAGGCGGAGGGGATAGGCTGCGGCGGCCCGGTGATCCCGGGGATAGGTTTACCCGCCGGTATGGAGCCGGAGTTGGAGCTACTGTCCGCATCTCCGCGGTCGGTACCGGGGGGAGGCCTGTTCGGGTGGCTGCGCGGGCGCAGCCTGGGCCGCAGCGCCGCCGTGGACCCGGCGCGGGATACCTTCCGCGCCATGACCGGGTTATACGGTTCCATCCAGCCCGCCGACTCCGTGTACCTCAGTACCCGCACGCACGGCGCCGTCTTCAACCTCGAGTACTCACCCGACGGGTAGGGCCTCAACCGCGGATCCCCGGTTACCCCCCCACACCCCGCTCTCCCTGCGGGCTGGCTACCGGCCGCGCCCGGCGATGCCGCCTCACCGCACCGGCGGGGAGAGGGGACCCCGCGGTGCCTGCGCCGGGAGGGCTCCTTGCCCCCCCCCACCCCCGCCCAGGTCCCCGGTTGCTGCCCGCTGCGGGAGCGCCTGGCTCGGCCGCGCTGGGGCGAGGGGTGCCCCGGTCTGCAGGAGCCGCGGAGGGCGCTCCCGGGGGCTTGGGTGAGGCTGGTAAGCCCCCCCCCCCCGCCCCAGCTCTTTGCCTGGGGGTGGGGGACACGACACGACGCTTTTCTAATGACCTGGTGTGCCCGTGGCGGGGGGCACCCCGTGAGGTCTGGGGCAGCTCAACTGGAGGAGGGTCGGGACTCAGCCCGGGGGGAGGCAGGGCTTGGACGCTCCTCGGCCAGACTGCACCGTTCCCTCCGAGGTTCCTGCCTGCTACCGGCTGCATCGCGCCGTGAAACCGTCTGCTTGGGGTTTCGTTCCAGGCTAGCAGCTGCGTTGCAGGCGGGAGGCACGGAAGAGCACGGGTGGAGAGGGAGAGCAGTGACAGAGAGGGCTTCCCTGGATGGGGTGCGCTTCCCGCTGCCTGGAGGTGCTCCCAGCTCCTTTTGCAGTCCTTCCTGCAGGAGAAGGGGAGGCGATGAAGTGAGGCACAAGATTGAGAACAGGGTGGTGGAGCCGTTTCTTTAACTAGCACAAGCATCCGTGTCAGAGTCCTCGGAGAGCTAAGTTTCTGTTTTAAATGCTATGCTTTTACTTATTCATTTAGGGTTCCATGAATTTTGTGGGTCTGCACTGACAAATGAATTTAGAGGTGTCCTGCGGTATACTTGTATAACAGTGTAGACAAAAGCAAGTGGCAGTTGGACTCGTTTAGCATAAAAGAAGTCCTGGCACACCAGCTTAAAGCAGAGTGAGTTTATTTCAGAGATATCTGCGTATTTGTATATTACAGTATGCTTGTAGGTGAAGTTTTCTTGGCAGAAAGACCTTGTGACCTAGGTTTTCAGTTTGCAACAGTGTTTTCAGTTTGGATAGTCAGGATTGACATCTTTGTTACCCTCAATAGCTAGGCAGCTTTTCTGTTTTCAGTGAGTTTTCATCAGAACAGAGCTCTGGTTTCCATGAACACCTGAACTCACGATGATTTTGCCATGGTTGTGCTGTAGAGCTAAGTTTCAGCTCCTTATTTGTTCCTCCCATTTTTTGAAGAGGACAAAGTTAAGTGCCACAGACTATCAAAACCATTCTCAGGTGACTGTTGCTGGAAAGTAATTTCTTTTGTAGATCCCCAGCCAGGTGTGTTTAAGGTTCCTGAGGCACAGGGTCCTCTGCTGTTCTGGTTTTGGCAAGTGAAATAGGTGATACAGTAAGATACTAAATCTTGCTCCAGACTTTTCTGTGTTGTCAGTGTGTTACTGAAAAAGCTGGTCAAAGAAACTCTCCAAGACTCGATTTTGGAGTTTTAGAAAGCAGGCATTCTTCACTGCAGCGCTGGGTGCACGGGGGATCGCTCCACTTATCATGCACACCGTTACCTACAACAAGCAAAAATTTATATTATTCCAGTCATACGTATTCATATGACCATTTACATAGTGTCCCCACTTTGGTCACGCACAGTGTGGGTCATCTCTTTCTCCTAGTTAACTGGCCTAGGCAAGTTTTAATTACAAAAACTCAGCAGAACTCAAAGCTTATCATCCAGGCCCAAGGCACATCAGGCCCAAAGCCTCCTGTCTGTTGGCGCCTTTAGCACGTACCATTGACAAAGCTGAAGGTTTTTCTTATCTAATTAGTACATACCAAAATTTTGAAGTTTTCAAGCAAGCAAAAGTTCGTTAGTACAGCAATACACTAAAATTTTCCTTCTCCTGCCTTTGTTCAAGGCATCAAGAGTAGTAATGGTAGCCTGGTTTAGTGTCTGTTATGAAATTAATCTCAAAAAACATGGATAACAATTAGCCATGTTACCAGCCTGAGTCTCTGCTAATGCCCAATTTAGGCTGGTGCCAGTGCCTTGCTGTTTCTGCCTTTGACCCTCAATTCCATAACAACACTACTGCATTTAGAAAACAACACCTTTTGTCAGAGAACTCTTTTTCTTTGTAGTTAATAGCATGTGATGTCCAATACCAATCCCTTGACTTCTTGCTATTTTAAAAAGTAAAACTTTTAAATTGAAAGTTTATATTGTAATGCTTTAGTGAAAAAATGACTCAGTTGCAGAAAGGCTGCATATTTTAAGTAAACCTTTGAATCAGTCTTATTTCTGCCTTTAGCATTTACTGGCTTCACGCTATTCTGATGTAGAAAAATGCAGGCAGTCAGCAGAGCTGCTTGAGTGGTTGGATTATTGGGGAAGGGTGCTATCCTTTAGAATTTGGTTTAAAAATTCTGCTACTGAATACACTGTCAGAATGTCATCTTTATGCTGCTTTTGAGTTGGTGCCAAACTGAATAGCCATTGAAGTCAGTGTTATGGAAGGAGATGAGGAAACAGTATGTCTTTACTCTGAAGAAGTTGGTGGTTGCACTTCAGCACTGGCTGCCTGTTATGAAGTGGTGGTGTAGCTGGGGTAACATCTGTAAAGGTCTTAAGGGAATATCGTTGTTGATAAGGAAGGGAGATTGGGCAGCTTGTTACAGTATGTTGCCCTCTTTAATGAGGGTTAATGCAGTGACAGAGTGTAGGTTATCCAAAGGTAGCTTGTGGCTGGTTGGTTCACACATGTGAGCAGGCTGCCAGCACGCAGTGCAGGCTGTGATTCCTTTCTCAGTACAGCCTCTGTCAGGCTCTTGCATTTTACAGAGCTCTTCAGCTGGTCATCTCACACCCTGAAAAGCAAGCTACAGTGTCTCAGAACCCCTCAAAAAGTGTTGCCAGTGAATGGACAGAGGGATATCATGACATGGGCACAGTCATGTGGGAAATCTGCAGTACAATTTCAGAGTAGATGCCTTTGTGCTTACTCTTGGGTACTGTTGCCTTTTTTTTCCCTCTTTCCTGCAACATTAAGCAAATAATCCTGACATGAACAAAGCAGCGGGTTTCATGTCAGAGCTTGATTCTTCTTTTTTCCCAGCCAGGAACCACTGAGTTCATGCACTGCACTGCAGTGATGGAACAAATCACCCTCAAGTAACTTCTAAAAAACCCACTGATGTAAATACACTTAACTGGGTGATTTAAATAATGCCATCATTGAATCTATGAGGTGCATAGCTGTTATAAAACAACCACCTTGCATGTTAAAAAAAAAAAAAAAAAAAAAAAGTGAATTAAAAGATCATGTGGTTTGTCCAGCAAATGCACCAGCTGTGCATTAATTATGCCAGCAGCCAGGCAGGAGAAGAGTCATGGTCTCTCAAAAAGAAGTTAGAGAAGTTAACTTCTCCAGAATAAAACAACATGCTATTTTCTTCAACGTGTTTTGTGTATTAGTGCTTGAGAATAGGCATCTGCTAGAAGGCAATAAAAAAATGTAAACACTGCTGCAGATTCTGTGCAGTGTAAACAGAAAGCCAAGCTAAGTAATGGTGAAGCTGTGTTTCTTGTGAGGATAGGGAATGGAGGTTAGCTGGATATGCACAGGTATTTCTTTTGCCGAATACAAATGTTTCTGCTTTGCTCTACTCCCCTGCAGGTCAGTGTTGACTGTTGCTTGTGAACAGACTGAAGTACTGCTTTTTGACCCAATATCTTCAAAGCACATCAAAACTCTCTCTGAAGCTCACGAAGACTGTGTAAATAATATCAGGTAGGTCAGAAGGAATATTTTGTCTTACCATAGATGCTTTTCTTATGACAGCATAAGATTGTGTTATGTACTTTCTTGGAGAGAGTGGGTTTTGTGAAGCCATTTAGGCTGCTCTTTGCTTTGTGCCATTTTCCTTCTCTTTGGTACTGGGAGGTGGGGAAAGGCAGGAAAGGGGAAGAGGAGGAATCTGAAAGTGGTGGTATATAATGCTGGCAGGTGGTTTTGTTGATGGAGGAGCTGCAGTTTATGGGAGGGGAAGAGTGTTAAGGTATTATCACCTGTTTTAACTGGCCTTTGGAATGCCCTGAATGAACACGATAAATCAGAGCGTAACAAGTAGTGTGTGATTTATGTTTGAAGTGCAAGTCTGAGGCTGTAGCAAGCTCAAATGTTTGTATGGATATGGCTGGTATTTTGAATCGTAAGAGTAATTGCCATAGTTGCTGTGGTGAGTTGACCCTGGCTGGACGCCAGGTGCCCACCAAAGCCACTCTTATCACTCCCTTCCTCAGCTGGACGGGGGAGAGAAAATATAGCAAAGGGCTTGTGGGTCGAGATAAGGACAGGGAGAGATCATTCAGCCAATTACCGTCACCGGCAAAACAGACTCGACTTGGGGAAAATTAACTTAATTTATTGCCAGTCAACCAGAGTAGGGTAATGAGAAATAAAACCAAATCTCAAAACACCTTCCCTCCACCCCTCCCTTTTTCCCGGGCACAGCTTCACTCCCAGATTCTCTACCTACCCCCCGACAGGGGGATGGGGGATGGGGCTTACGATCAGTTCATCACACGTTGTCTCTGCTGCTTCATCCTCCTCAGGGGCAGGACTCATCACACTCTTCCCCTGCTCCAGCGCGGGTCCCCTGCGGGGTCACAAGTCCTGCCAGCAAACCTGCTCCAGCGTGGGCTTCTCTCTCCACAGATCTGCAGGTCCTGCCAGGAGCCTGCTCCAGTGCAGGCTTCCCATGGGGTCACAGCCTCCTTTGGGCATCCCCCTGCTCTGGTGTGGGGTCCTCCCCGGGCTGCAGGTGGAGATCTGCTCCACCGTGGACCTCCCTGGGCTGCAGGGGGACAGCCTGCCTCACCATGGTCTTCCCCACGGGCTGCAGGGGAATCTCTGCTTCGGTGCCTGGAGCACCTCCTCCCCCTCCTTCTTCACTGACCTTGGTGTCTGCAGGGTTGTTTCTCTTACGTGTTCTCACTCCTCTCTCCAGCTGCAGTTTCTGTGCCCCAGCAACTTTTTTTTCCCGTCTTACATGTGTTATCAGAGAGGCGCTACCCCCACTGCTGATGGGCTCGGCCTTGACCAGCAGTGGGTCTGTCTTAGAGCCGGTTGCATTGGCTCTGTTGGACATAGGGGAAGCTTCTAGCAGCTTCTTACAGAAGCCACCCCTGTAACTCACAACCCCCCCCAGCTATCAAAACCTTGCCAGACAAACCCAATACAGTTGCATAGAAATTTCCAAACAAAGTTTGGCTCCTTTAAATACAGGTGTGATATAGAAGAGCTTGGAAAGTGAAATGGCTTGTGCAATTCAACTTAAACTCAGTCTTTATGGTTTAAATCCTTTGCCTGTTTCTCAGGATGCTTTCCCTTTTAAATTACATTATTTTTAGCTGGGTTGGGTCTAAGGATAGACTGACATGTGAACTCAAGACCCTTCTTAGTCCTGTGGACAATATTGTAGCCTCTTTTCACTCAGATTCTCAAAGCAGGAAAAAAAAAAAACCCAACCCCAAAACTAAACCCAAACCAAAAACACCCAAGAAAACTGTAGAAGCAATTTGAGCATTGCCTCTCAAAAGAGCTAAATAAAATGTGGGGTGCCAATGTCTTTACACGTTCATCATATAACTGGATGTTTTTCACAAGCTGCCTGTCCTTTTTAGACTGAAGTTCTACATCAGTTGGGTCTTTCAGAAAAGCTACAGTAAAAGCTGAGGCTAACTGACACAAATAGAAGAGAAGATGTTGAGATATTTCCTTTTCCGTAAGGAAATACGGCTTTTCACGTCTTGCATGCTAGTGGTTGTCCTTTAAACATGCTTAGTTTTTAGATAAAGCTAGGTGAGAAATAAAGCCATGTTATTAAGATCTCATAAGGCAAAAGCAAACTAGATTTATTTTGATTTTTACACATCCCTAATTCAGTATCTGATCCTTACGTTCAGGCTGCTCTTGCTAGGGTTTCAGGTGAGTTAGTGTGGGTCACATTTTACAAAGAGCGTTCTGTTGCAGGCTCATTGACTGGTTGGCTGTCTCCGTTGCGGTCAGCTGTGCTGGTCTTGAAAATTTATCTCATTCCTTGTTTGAGAACAGCATTGAAACTTCCTGCCACTCTCTTCTCTTTTTCAAAGGATCTCCTTTCTTTAGACTTTGGCTGTCTGTGAGGCTTTGTAAGTCTGTTCTTGGTCCTTAAATGTCTTTTCTCTGTGTAGTTTGATTTACATAAAAATACCAGTACTATCTCCAAGCAGATAACTCTCAGGTCTGCTGTTAATCACCTGACTAAGGTCCTTCCTAGCAATGTGTAGTCAATTTTCTGCTTTCCTTCGAAATGCTTCTTAAAGCTTTATTTTGTCTTTGTAGGATATTGGCATCTTCTGCTGTGTTTTCCTGCATGTCCCCATTTGTTTGTTGTTACAGACTTAGTTACAAGGAACTTAAGTATGTTCTGTAACACATGGTTAGTACAGCACTACCTGATGTATTGTTTCTGCTTAATGAGCAGGACTCCAGGCACCATAGTACTACAGAAATTCCTTGTAATAAGCACCAAAACCAAATACCATTACTGCTGTGCCCTATAGCAGGTGCCTCAAAGGTGTGTATGAACAGGGAAGCATGTAGAGGTCCTCTTCCAGTAGTCTCCCAGTCGCTGGGGATTTGTGTGTAATCATCTGAAGCAGACATTTTTTTCCACCTGAATTTGGTCAGGTTTTGAGCTTACTTAAAACTCTCCCATGGCAGAGCTCCATGGCACAAATGTGTTTCAAGGAGTGTTTAATAGTGTTTTTAAAACTTGGTAGCTTAGTTTGAGGCCCTCTAGTTTTTTTGTTTTCTTAAGTAAGAAGACAAGGAACAGTTAATTTCTATTTACTTTCTCCATGTCAGTCAGTTTTATATGCCTGAGTCATACGCACCTTCAGTTAGTGGTTTTTTAAGTGAATCCTAGTCTACTTGGTTGTTCCCTTTATGAAAGCTGTTCAATGCCAATTGTAGCTCACTGTCTATTTCTTCTGAAACCTGTTTGTAGTGGGTGAAGCAGGGTCACCTGTAGCATCCAAGATAAAGGCAGATGATGGATTTATACAGGCAAGAGGTACACTTTGTTTTACTTTTGCCCCGAAAATCTGAAATGTTGGATTCCTCCCATTGTAATTGGTTATTTTTCATTGGACTTGTTGCTATTTTTACATGATATAGCCTGGTTCTAAGTCTATAAGATAAAATGCTGTTTGTAGGGGTAACTTACCATACATCTCTGTGTAGATTGTTCTTGCCTTAGTATTCACGTGCAACTACTTCTGGCTTTTTTCGGGTAGATTTTATTTTTCCTTTTATGTCAGGTAGGGCTTTTTTTTCCAAATACCTTCATCAGGCACGAATTCCAAAGATAAAACAGTATGCTTTGCCCTTCTAAAAGTAAGGGCATGCATAAATTGCAGACTGAATTTATTACCTAGCTATGCCTTTTTAGTGCTGATTCCAGCCCTTCTATCTCCTTCTGTCTGATGGAGTGTTTTTACATCAGATATTCTTTCCTTCTGTAATCACTTGAAGGTGGTCAAGCTGCCTCCTACTACCTCAGGCAGGAGTGATATAGACATTGAATTTTGGCTGAAGACCAGAGATTATCATGGTAAAGAATTACTACCTGAACAGGCTAAGTACTTAACCTGATCAGTGTAGTAATCCAACTAGTATGACCCCTATTCTTTTCCACTTTCTCATCTTCTCCCAATATGACATTAGTGACGAGCCTGTCATCTGTTAAGAAAGCGGGAACTCAAGACCTGCTAAGTGCAGAACATATGCAGTGCGTATGGAGCGCTATGCATGTGATATAAATTCACTGCTGCATAAAAGTGTACTGTAGAACTGCAAGTCTGTAAATATCTTGTGAAATACAGAGCAGTAGGCTTGCTCTTCTTGCAGTAGTTTGAGTTAAACAGAATTTCATGTTATGTTGTGATTCAAACTCAAACGATTCAAATCTCAAATGCACATCTGTATTGAAGGAGTCCATAAATTTGGGTAGTCTGCGCCACTTCTGCAGCTGCTACTTCCAAAGATGATCTGAAATTCTCATCCTGAATGGTGCTCAGCACTTGTACTTTGATACGTATACCTGCTTTTGTGCATTTGAAAAGCCCAACTTCATGTGCCTGCTTCAGACACCTGAACTGTACTGTGGGGGAAGGAGAGGCAGAAACGTGGGAGCAAAAGCTCCCTGCTTTTTGATGGAGACTGTGGAGATTGTCCAGGTGGTACAAAACCTTCCTGGATGCAGGAGGTCTGCATGGCTCCTCCTGGCTCTGCAGCTGCAGTCAGCAGTGCTCCTGGGGCATTGTGGAGCTAGACAGGCTCTGAAGCAAAAGATGAGCAAAGGTGGAAAAAAATTAAGGGTCCAGGGAAATGTGCAAACAGTGGCAGTGTTCAGATTTAAATCTAGTGTTTCCAAGATAGCAATACTGTGTGTAGTGTAAGCCATGTGGTTAGTAAAGCAAGCCATACATCAGACAGTTAATCCACTAGATTAAATCTCTCAGAAAAGCACCGTTGTATGTCCCATGTAAAACCACAGGGCCAGCTTTTCACTGTGCTCAGGGCAGATGTGGTGTGCATCAGGCATCGTGCAGAACTGCAGCCATATCACAGAGTGGCAGGAGGTCTGGTTGTGGAAAGGCCCTCGGGACATCCATAATCTGTAACGGCTTTCTGGTAAGAGCAGGGCTTCGGCTTGCCTCGCCAGCACCCTGATAAACCTGGCACTGGGTTTCCAGCAGGGGTGGTTCTACTGCTGTCCTAGGCAGGACATTTCTAAAAGCAGGTCACCGTTGATGGACTCCTATTGCAGGTTTTGCAACGAGCACCGTGTTTTGCCTGTGCCAGTGGGGTCAAGATGTGAGAGCTTTCGGTCAATACTGACTACATTGGATGCTGAGCAACCATGGGTGGTACAGAGCAGCGTCGGGCCTTGCAATGGAGGAGGTGTTCAGGTGTTAGATAAAGGAGGCTTGGACACTGTGTGTTTCGGCTAAGCTAGCAGGATATGCGCTGTACAGAGCAGCAAGGTTTAAAAGCAGTAGGGGCCTTCCAGTAGGAATAACAAAAGGTGACCTTATTTTAAAAACCTCCTTTGAACGCAAGGAGCTTATGTCTGTGGTGGGGAAGAAAGGAAGATTTACAGAATAGTAGGGGAAGAACGAGGGTGGATATGTGGGTAGAAATGAAGAAAGTAAAGAAGAGCATGGGTTTAATTAATTACAAGGTGATAGGATCTTGTGTAGTCTGAAATGAATATAGAATTGCTGTGTCTTCTGGTGCTGCCTATCTATAGTAGTGAAAGGATCTGGCAAAATGGGGAAGATGAAAGGCATAAATTACAAACAATCTAGGCTAGCAGACTTCTGTTGCAGGCTCTGCCAAACCAGTCAATGGGAATATCTTGCCAGGGGTCTAAAAGTTGACCAGTCCTGAGATGTTTGTGTCTTATAAAGACTTGGTAAGTTTAAAGCTGCCTATTGTCCAGATGGGTAACTGATTTAGTTGCTCACACAGAATCCCTGTGGTATTTGTTCCACTGGTGGTTTGGTGGTTGTGTGACCTTTACATGATTAATTTAAAAAAAACCAAACTAAAACAAAAAAACCCCCCACCCACAGAACAACTTCTGCTATGCTTCTGCAGGTTTACTAGTTTGCTACTACAGATGTACTACTGGTTCATATCCCAACAGTACTGTTTTTAATGGAACTGTTTTATTGGCAAATATTCTGCTGTATGTTGGTTTTTTTTTTGTGTGGCCACTCTATTTATTTCTGTGTTAGATTAAATTCCTGTTTAAGAATATTTAAATTAAAGGCGGCACTAAGGAGCCACAGTATTTCTCTCCCATTTTCAGGTTCCTAGATAATCGACTGTTTGCGACTTGTTCTGATGACACTACAATAGCACTTTGGGATTTGAGAAAGCTGAACACGAAAGTGTGCACTTTACATGGTCACACCAGCTGGGTTAAGAACATCGAGTATGATACCAATACGAGATTACTAGTAACATCAGGGTTTGATGGAAATGTGATCATCTGGGACACAAACAGGTATGTGGCTGTGTTCGTGCTGTTGTTTCTAGAACACACAAAGATAGGGTTCTTCTGTAAAGGAAAACCTGCTTCCTTGTATGGTGCTATAATGCATTCTTAAATACTGTGATTAGTTTGTAGCCCCTATCCAGAACTTGCATCACCTTTATATGGTAATAGTCCAGTAGCTAAAAAGAGAACTTTTCTTGCTGACATGCCAAAATGTAGTTCTTACTTTTTGAAAAAGTTCTGTCTTCTTTGTTGTGGTAGGATGAAAATGTGACTTCTGCCATTTCATTAAAATCTAATTTAAGTAGGATAAAGACAGCGCTCAAAAAAAAGTTTTAGGATGAACAAGGATGCTTAGCACATCTTGGACCCTTCTGGACATTTTTAGGGGCTTGAGTTGAAGCTAATTGCAGCCATTTCTTCTGCTTTTTTTGCTGTCCAGGTGCACAGAAGAGGGATGTCCTCACAAGAAGTTTTTTCATACCCGTTTTCTTATGCGAATGAGGCTGACGCCAGACTGTTCCAAAATGTTGATCTCGACCTCCTCTGGATATCTTCTGATTTTGCATGACCTTGACCTAAACAAATCTTTAGAGGTTGGCAGCTACCCAATTTTAAGAGCTAGGAGGACTACATCAAGTTCAGGTGAATGCTTGTGGAAAAGTCTGTGGCAGCTTCTGTGTTAGAGGTGTTTCATGGGATACTCTTAGCTAGCAAAAGAAGGCAGAGGTGGAGTAGGAAGGATTCTGCAGAGGAACTCCTCGGCACAGTAGCTGCTCTGTTGTTCAGGGGTCTCACACATCGGTACTGTTGAGTGGTATGTTCTGGCTCAGGTAAAGTGTCTTAGGGTGATTTTTGGCATCAAGACTTTAGCACTACAGGATATAGATAGAGCCTGTGGAATTTTGGCACCTTGAGCTGGCAGTCTCTAGCTTTATTTATCTACTGTCCTTGGTCCTGTAATAAAAGAAACTTAACCCCTGTTGGGTGGGCCAACTGTGTGTGAGCTCCAGCAACTACTAATGACTGAGGTGTAGTGGTGTGGTCGCTCTCAACAGCAGACCTGGAAGAATTGCATGCTCTGAAATTTCACTGCTTGCTTCCTCCTGCTTTGTGGCAGTAACACCAAAATACTGACAAACTCTGCCATTTGGGGTGTCAGCATACAAAGGGAGTGGCCTGGGGAAAAATTCATACCCCAGCTTCTAGTAGTGACAGGTGCATAAGAAGGAAGAAATGCAGCACGCCTCTTATTCCCAGTTGAGTTTGTTGTGCTGGCAGTTTACTTGTATGAGGCACAAACAGAATGGTACTTTTAGACTATAAACTGAGCTTTGAAAAGTGTTTTCTTAACAAGATGCCTTACCCTTTACTTAACATTTCTAAGGAGGGTTGTGAGGGACATGCGTGTTAAGTGGGCTGTGCTTAGCTGTTACATTCACATGGCTGATGCCGTTTGCAGACATAACGTCATCAGGTTCGTCTGGTCCTCGAGCTGTCGGTTCACCGTGTCACCAGAATGATTCAGGCCCACTGTCTGAGAAACATATGTCACGGTCCTCCCAGCGAGAAGGTAGGAAAAGATTTTAAAAAATAAAAAATCATGGACTTTGACTCATTGTATCCAGAAGAGGCTAGAGTATAATAGTGAAAAACTGTGGTTTTGTCTTTGTGACTTTTAAAAGAATAGTGTTGCTATGACTTCCATTAAACCAATAAAATATCATTGCACACAGCAAAGTCTGGGGATCTAATCAGTTTTTCTCCAAGAAATCTGATAACAGCAACAAGATCTTTATTTTATATTAGTACATTATTGTTATGTAGAGGTGCCCCCTTTTCCTTGTGCTTTTTCCTTGAACGAAGGTGGTGTGAATGACCTTTAGGGGAAAAAAGAAAAAGCCAGAGCAGAACATAGCTACGTTTTGCTTTTGTTTTTCTTAATGATGGGTATATGTATCTGCAGTTTCTCCATGAAGAGTCAATAGCATGGAAAAAGAGTATGCCAACAGGTCTTAAATGTGGACAGAGTGTTTTGTGAAGTTCTGATTACAAACCAAGTCCTGCCTAACTACAGAGCTGTGAAAACTGATGATGCGGTGATTAGCAGGCTTCCTCTGAATCTAGGATACACTTTCAGAGAGTCAGCGTGATTTTGGCAAATTGGTAAATACTTTGTGAATCATATGCAATTATGTTAAGTTTTAACTACTCATGGTTGTGAGAATCTCAAACATACTTATGAAAGGAGGAGGCTTATCTGGATTCCAGGGCATGATTTACCAGTGAAAAGCTTTCTAGGGATGAGGGGGAGAAGGGAGGCAAGCTGCATACAGCTGAGCAGACTTTGGAAAGAATTTGGAAAGCACATCACACAAGTTTGAGAACCAGCAGTCCTTACAAAACCCTCCCCACTCTTTAGATTTTGTTTTAATGATAATGAAGAGTGTATGTGTGGAAAGTTAACTCTGACTTAGTTCACAATATGAGGTGATTTAATAGAGGTGTTGGAAGGCAAATTTCCAAAAAGAAGCTATTTGAAATCAGGACTGAGCCCATTGGTATTAGCTTCAGTTGTTCGTGTAACCTCTCTTTTGATTTATCCTATCATAAAGTTGTGGTCTTTTCTAGCAGTCAGATGCAAGTGTCACATGTTTGACCTAGTTTCAGCAGTAGACTGATGAGAGAGGTGAAGATCAATGTACAGACTTTGAGACTTACAGTTGACTTCCCCTTCTAGGTGGTTCACCTAGAAATAGTTTGGAGGTCTTAACACCAGAGGTTCCTGGAGAAAGAGATCGAGGCAATTGCATTACATCACTACAGCTACATCCAAAAGGGTGGGCTACGCTTCTTCGGTGCTCAAGTAATACAGATGACCAGGAGGTAAAACAAATACATCTTTTAAAGAATACGTTGAGTAAGATATATCGATCATACAACTATATTGAAATTTCCTTGGTTTGGGGTAAATTTGCATTTGAATATATTAGTCAGTTATTTCTGCTTACAAATGCATTGATTTTACACCAAGATAATGAAATTCTTTTTTCTTTTTTGTTTTCTAATGACCTCATATGACTTTGTGTCCCTCATTCAGTACTCCTGTTGCTTGGCTCTTTCATAGAATATGTTTTACAGCTCACATCTCTGTTAAAAGTTTTCAAACAGTAGTTGTGCTGCCAAATACAAGACTTAAAAATATGTACCTGCAAGAATATAGGAGGTGTGAACTCGGAAAAGACAGAGGATTAGAGTTGTGTACTGGTGAACATGGTTTAAGTTGAGCAGAGAAGCTCCTCTGAATTTCTCAAGTGCCTTCGGAACGTTTGCTACCTCCGCTGGTGCTCCAAGGATGAAGTGTTCCCGCTGTGCTGATGAATGCTTTCCAGAGGCTGCTCCTACACTGCTGTGAAAAAACCTCATGGCATATTTTTGCATCTACTTAAAACTGCTACACCATAGAATCACAGAACCATTTAGGTTGGAAAAGACCTTCAAGATTATCGAGTCCAACCATCAACCATGCCCACTAAACCATGTCCTGAAGTACCCCGTCCACTCGCTTTTTGAATACCTCCAGGGATGGTGACTCAACCACTTCCCTGGGCAGCCCATTCCAATGTTTGACAACCCTCTCAGTAAAGAAATTTTTCCTAACATCTAGTCTAAATCTCCCTTGCCTCAACTTGAGGCCATTTCCTCTTGTCCTGTCTCCAGCCACCTGACAGAAGAGACCAACACCCACCTCACTACAACCCCCCTTTCAGGTAGTTGTAGAGAGCGATAAGGTCTCCCCTCAGCCTCCTCTTTTCTAGACTGAACAGCCCCAGCTCCCTCAGCTGCTCCTCATCAGACTTGTGCTCCAGGCCCCTCACCAACTTGGTTGCCCTTCTCTGGACATGCTCCAGCAACTCAATGTCTTTCTTGTAGTGAGGGGCCCAAAACTGAACACAGGACTCGAGGTGCGGCCTCACCAGTGCCGAGTACAGGGGAACGATCACCTCCCTGCTTCTGCTGGCCACACTATTTCTGATACAGGCCAGGATGCCGTTGGCCTTCTTGGCCACCTGGGCACACGTCTGGCTCATATTCAGCCGGCTGTCGACCAGCACCCCCAGGTCTTTCTCTGCCGGGCAGCTTTCCAGCCGCTCTTCCCCAAGCCTGTAGCGCTGCATGGGGTTGCTGTGACCAAAGTGCAGGACCCGGCACTTGGCCTTGTTGAACTTCATACGATTGGCCTCAGCCCATCGACCCAGCCTGTCCAGATCCCTCTGTAGAGCCTCCCGACCCTCGAGCAGATCGACCCTGCCTCCCAACTTGGTGTCATCTGCAAACATGCTGAGGGTGCACTCAATCCCCTCATCCAAATCATCGATAAAGATATTAAACAACAGGGCCCCACACCAAGCCCTGGGGAACACCACTTGTGACCCGCCGCCAACTGGATTTCACCCCATTCACCACAACCCTCTGGGCTCGGCCATCCAGCCAGTTTTTCACCCAGTGAGGAGTACGCTTATCCAAGCCATGAGACGCCAGCTTCTCAAGGAGTATGCCATGAGAGACAGTGTCAAGGGCCTTGCTGAAGTCAAGGTAGACAACTTCCACAGCCTTTCCCTCATCCACTAGGCGGGTCACCTGGTCACAAAAGGAGATCAGGTTGGTCAAGCAGGACCTGCCTTTCGTAAACCCATGCTGACTGGGCCTGATCCCCTTCTTATCCTGGACTTGCCATGTGAGGGCTCTCAAGACAAACCGTCCCATGATCTTCCCCGGTACCGAGGTCAGGCTGACAGGCCTGTAGTTCCCCGGATCCTCCCTCCCACCCTTCTTGTCAATGGGAGTCACACTGGCAAGCCTCCAGTCCTCTGGGACCTCCCCTGTTGACCAGGATCGCTGATAGATGATAGAGAGTGGCTTGGCAAGGACCTCCGCCCGTTCCCTCAGTACTCTTGGATGGATCCCATCGGGTCCCATAGATTTGTGAGTGTCCAGATGGCGTAGCAGGTCACTAACTATTTCCTCCTGGGTTAAGGGGGGTATGTTCTGCTCTTCATCCTTACCTTCCAGCTCAGGGGGTGGAGTACCCTGAGGATAACTGGTCTCCCTATTAAAGACTGAGGCAAAGAAGGCATTAAGTACCTCGGCCTTTTCCTCATCTCTGCTTGCTGCGTTCCCTTCTGTGTCCATTAAAGGAAAGATATTCTCCTTGGGATTCTTTTTACTGTTAACATATGTGTAAAAACATTTTTTGTTGTCCCTTATGATAGTGGCCAGCTTTAGTTCTAGCCGAGCTTTTGCCTTTCTAATTTTCTCTCTGTATGATCTAACAAGATCCCTGTACTCCTCCCAAGTTGCCCGCCCTTTCCTCCAGAGATGATAAACTCTCCTTTTTTTCTTGACTCCTAGCAAAAGCTCCCCATTCAGCCAGGCCGGTCGTTTTCCTCGGTGGTTCGACTTGCGGCACATGGGAGTAGCCTGGTCCTGAGCCATTAAGATTTCCTTCTTAAAGAACGTCCATCCCTCCTGGACCCCTTTGCCCTTCAGGACCGTCTCCCAAGGGACTCTCTCAACCAGTGCCTTGAAGAGGCCAAAGTTTGGCCTCCAGAAGTCCCTAGCGGTGGTTTTGCTGACCACCTTCCTTGCCTCACCGAGAATTGAAAATTCTATCATTTCATGGTCGCTAAGCCCAAGACGGCCTCCGACCATCACACCTCCCACCAGTCCTTCCCTGTTCATAAACAAGAGATCTAGCAAGGCTCCTCCCCTGGTTGGCTCACGCACCAGCTGTGTCACCATAGGTCTGAATATGATGAACTCCAGTGATGTTTAAGTAACGTTCAAGTGCCTTGGTCTCAAGTCTCATCCTAAAACTCTGCAACTTAAATATAAAGGGGGTATCAGTGATCTTCCTGGCAGAATCCATTTCAAGCCTTTACTTAAAGTACAAAGTCACAAGAACAGCTGTGGCTCATCTGCAACTTGCAGATTTCACTCCCCTAAATACTGCTTTAAAGAAGTAATGGCAGGCTTTAAGGTCAGTGTTGCATTGTTTACCCAGATTCTGTTTGTGAAGTGTCACATAACAGCTGCTATATTGCACTGGGACTCTGTTTTAAGACAAACAAGCAGTCTGTAATGCACTCAGAAAAAATGAAAAAACTTCTTCATGGACTGTATAGAAAAAGCAAGAGCCTGCAGGTTGTGTTTGGGAGCACCTGCTTTTGAAGTAACTTCCAGGTTAATTCAAGTTCATCTGTAACTTAAAGCCCAGCCAGAGCCTTCAGAACACCTGGATTCCACCAGATGGTCCTCTTGCAAACACCGTTTTTTCCTAAGATTATTTCAAAATTAGTGCTGTGACAGTTGTGCAGACCACTCAGTTTTGAAAACACAGATGTTTTATATTTGTTTTCCAGACCCACAAAGAATTCTTTGAATACCTGACCAGTAATAAACAGTTTAGTTTGATAGCTGATGTAAATTGGCATTGGTTGGTTTGGGGTTTTTTTGGTGTTTGCGGCTTTTTGGTTTTTATTTATTTGTTTGTTTATGTTTTTTTTTTTTTTTTTTTTTTAAGAAAGCTACTCTTTGTAATGGTACCCTCTTACAGATGTGTAGAGGACTGAATGGAAGCTTAGCAGATCTGTTATAAATTTTAATGCTGGTTCTGTAAACTTACAATCAAACCGCTATACAACACAGAATTTTTTGAAAATGCAAGTATTATATTGGGTTAGTTGATACTGATGATTGACCTAGTTATAATTTCCCATAGTCCTAGTGTCTGCCTTACTCTCTTCTATTAATATTCATTAGTATTGTTCCCTTTGTGTTTATTTCAGTAGAATACATGGAACAGAACTAAGAACACTTCTTTTGCCTTGTGGCTGAAATTGAATCTTTCAACACGATACAAACTTTTTCATAGAGCTGTTTTTGCATTTGGTTTGAGATTAGATAATTAGATTACACATAAAATCCCTGGCCGTCTCACAAGAAACAAGCTGGCTATAGAGCTGTTCATAACATTCCTTCAAAAATACATTTCCCTCTTGTATGAAGATTTCTTTCCTTTTGAAGTTAAGGGCACAAAATGCCAATGGTCAATTGTAAATTATAGTAGGCTGAGTTCTGCTTTATTGTAGATTTCATTAAAATGGTTACTAAATTAGAGCAGATGTCTGGCCAAAGGATTAGCCTTTGCTCTTTCCAGATAAAAACTAGATTTAAAAGATTATATCTAGCATCCATTTAATTAAAAAAGCAGCTTTGATAATAGACAGCTGTTCTGCTTAGATAGTTCAAAGCGGAGGAGATGCCAAGGAACCGGCCTGTTTTCAGTGTTTTGTAGTACATGCTTATCAAAGAGTAGACAAGCAATAGCGTTTGTCTTTGCAGTGCTTTACTTTTCTTTCAATGTTCCTTTCTCTGCCTCTCCCTTTAGTGGACTTGTGTCTATGAATTCCAGGAAGGAGCCCCTGTACGCCCTGTCTCGCCTCGTTGTTCCCTGAGATTGACTCATTGCATTGAAGAAGCTAATGTGGGCCGGGGTTACATCAAAGAACTTTGTTTCAGTCCTGATGGCCGGATGATTTCATCCCCGCATGGCTTTGGGATCCGCTTGTTGGGGTTTGATGCACACTGCAGCGAACTTGTTGACTGTTTGCCCAAAGAAGCCAGTCCCCTGAAAGAAATCCGTTCCCTCTATTCTCACAATGATGTGGTACTGACAACCAAATTTTCTCCAACACACTGTCAGATTGCCTCGGGGTGCCTTAGTGGACGTGTTTCTCTGTATCAGCCAAAGTTCTAGGCACATATTGCATCAACAGGACTTTCAGATGTTTGTGGTTTTTACTTCAGTTTAGTTGAAGTGTGTTCTTTCTGAAATACCTAAATCCAGATAAGATCATAGTTACTATGATCTCTGAACACAACAGTGGAACAAGTTCCCAGCCCAGCACTGTATGCATTCTCATACTGCATCCACAAGTCCGCTTCCATGTGCTGTGTTTTCAGACCTCTGCTCCTGCTGATCCTGTGCCATTGAGTCATTGTTCTGGTTTGTTTGTACCATGCTACTTGTCGATAATTTCCTTCAATGCAACTCGAAGTGGGCTCTTTGAAACAAATATAGAGGGGGCAAGGGTAGCAGTCCAGCCAAAACTCGCCCAGGCTCTCCAGGTATGACACCTTGTTCCAAAGGAGCTAGACTTCCTCATGTATGCTTCTTTGGCAGTTTCTGTTGCTGAAACTACTATACAGTGATTATTAGATGATGAGCTGCTTTTCTGTGTAACTAACAGAATTAGTTACTGTCACAAAAAGAAAAGAAAGTTTTGGTTTTGTTTATAATATTAATTTGGTTGCTTGTGATTGGCTAGAAAAATGAGTTGATGTTCTGTAATGTTTTGCTGCAGTTAAAACATTTTCTTTTCTGTGATTGCATATATTGTGTTTATTGCCAGAAGGAAGAGGTTCTGGATGGAGATGTAGCTGCATTTTTTCCTCAGAGAATTTACTAGGAAAAGACTGGGGCAGGGAAGCAGGAGTTGAATGGCTAAAGACTCTGCCCTATAACCACTGCAGACGAACAGTTTGGATGTTTTGTACAATGGGGATATGTCAGCCTTTCTTGGGCAACTTTGACTCCTCAGCCGCCAGGGTTTCTGTTGTAGGGAGCTTTCTGCATCAGTAACACAAACCTTCATCCCACGTTTGAAACAACACGGCAGAATTTTCTGCTGATCTTAAGGCTATTTCCCACCTGACTGTTCTTCCACACCTCGCCTGCACCATTGCCGTGAGAGGAATTCAGCTAGGATGTGTCCGTAGTATCACCAGATAAGCCTTTCTTCACATGTACTGTCAGTTTGGGAATGGATTAAAAGCATGCCTGTGTACAGTAAGATCTATTTGGATTTAACCGGGCTGATTGTAAGATGTAAAAAAAGTTAATGTTCACCATTAAATCACATATTAAGCATGAATGCTAAGTTTTGCACCTCAAGTTAATATAGCTAACCTCGTAAATGCAGTTATTTCAGTCTCATATGTCCATATCAGTTTATAATATTCTCATTGCTTATATGTTCCAAGGGTTTTTTTTTTTTTTGGTATTTCACTAAGGTTTTGCTGACCAATTACACTCAATTCAGCAGGAAACTTTACCTAAAAAGGAGTGTCATATTTTGGTGTTCAGATTCACCATCTCCAGCTCAACAGAGCATGCTTTTTAAAAGCTGACTCTTATAAAGCCTTTTGCAAAGTGTGTGGGGAAAAAGAAGACATCTGTGAAGATGAGATAGCCGGAAGTACTAAGCCTGATGATCCTTTTGTAGTTTTGAATTTGTGTGGGTAGCATACTCTGGGAGTTGGTGAAGTCATTGAAACTTAAGGCTCTTCTGCATTATGAGAAAAAAATCTTAAATTTCCTCTTTTGGAGAATTTCTTTAGTAATACAAAGCCTTCAATATTGGGTTATTTGGTACTCTGAGGACTAGTTAATTACTCCTGCATTGGGTTTTTATCATCTTTAGCAACTGACTGCTAAAGGACTGCATTCATGTAGTTTAACTATGCGCAGCTGAGAGGCTTCCTACTGTTTGGTAAAAGTCCTAAACTTTGTGTTCTCATGGGTTTTTTAACGGAAATATTTGGTGATAGTGTCTCAGTAGAATATCGTCCCAGCTAGAGGAAGAATAATAATTTAAGTAAATATACTCAGTTAACTTAAAAAGCAAATAAACACCTATAGTCTTCTCAAATAGCAACTCATAGGTTGAAATGTTCCATAGCATATCTTGTGAGCAATTCCGTTGTTGCTGAAACTATTGTCTTGAACTCAAAGGTAGACTGATGTAATCATAAATGAAGAGAGATGCCCTGTTTTCTAAAACACTGACTCTTAAGTTCAAACACTTGTACCTTTTGAATGCTTTTGGAACTACGTGCGACGAACGCGATTCATAAAGATGTATTTTTTCACTTTAAGTTAATTGGCCAAGCCATGAAAAATGGGGCCTAGTGACTGAATGAATAAAACATGCAAACGTATCTGAGACTAGTTGGAAATACATCACTTACCTTGGCACCCAGCTCCTTTTGCGTGCATATAACAGCCTGTGAACCTGAACCTACATCTGGGGCAGCTTGGATCTGTTGGTTTGTTAGAAACAGTTCGGGGGACTTCCCTCAGCTGTGACTTAAAGCAATAGAAATGAAGTGTGCAGAAAGCTTGAGGACAGTTGTGGAATACAAGGTTTTTATGCAAAAGAAGAGATGAGCTTCAAGTTTTTAATTGGCCAAGCTGTTTGGGGGGTTGGGGTGGGAAATGAACAAAAAACCCCAGTAGCAGCATGTGGCAAAACTTCTGGATACTGTGTTCTTGACATTAGTCTAATGGAAGTGCTAAGTTTCCTGTTCCTCAAGTATTTTGAAACAGAATGCAGTGTGACTGTATGAACACTTGCATTTCTCTGCACTCCCCTCCATAAAAATTGTGGCCTTTTAGTAATAAAGAAGCAGGTTCTCCCCTGTCCCTGCACTGGATCATAATGGCTTTTTCGCTAAGCTCTCACTCTCCCTGCTTCTAGGCTGCTGTTTTCTCATCTTAATGTTTTACTAAATGTCATTAAAGGGACTACAGGTAACATCTTGAAGAAATCTTACTGTTCTCATAGGCTTGAACTGTGTTGGTTTTGGAGGCGAAGAAGCACCCGTGAAATCAAAGCAGTTCTGTTTGTTTCCATGGCTGGTTTTGTTTTTTCCTGTCAGAAATTCCTTGAACTGGTAGATTGCTTATGACTTTAATTCTATGCCTGTTAATGTGCACTGAGTGTTACTTTTTTTAATTCTACCTCATGATACGCTGTTTTTTACAAGACTATTGTTCTGAAGCATTGGACACTAACTTTCCTGTATAAAAAACTGTTACTCCAAAGTGGCACATGTCATCCCATCTAGATACTACCTGCAATGCACAGCACCAACAGCGGTGGGTTGACCAGCCCTGCCCAGCCCTGGAAACCAGGGCCCCTGAGCAGGAGTGTAGGACTGATGCTAAAAGTTGACCTGGTTAAGCGGTTTGATGACAACATTGATGTTTTTGTAGCAAGTCTGGCAGATGCATATTAAGATGGATTCTGTCCATATATGCTGTAGAAATGTTACTTAGTTCTTCTGATTACATTTGTAATAATTTTGAATTAGAATAAGTAGGTAATCCTAGATTTTGATCATTTGATTACTCCTTTTCAGCAATACTTGGAAATTTTCAATGAAAGTTAATCTATTTTACCTATGAAGTTCACGTAACGCTTACTGAAACACTATTCAATAGTTTGTAACTGATACACCTTGCAGTTGCATCTTGGTGGAAGGAGTGATTTTTCGGTTGTCTTTCTGAATGGTATTACCTTGCCTTATTGAACTATGAAGTAATTGTTGGTGAGCTTTGGATTATTTCTAGATAGTAAAAAAACCAAAAGGTTTATCTTACTGTTACGTTTCAAAAGATTAATTCTTAACCTTCCAGAACTATATAAAACTGTCTGAACAAATACAAGAAAATGTCACAAATGGTAGATGAAAGACTGCACTAACAGCAAAGTATGGTAGTGGCTTACACCAGAGCTTTCTTTAAATTGGTTTACTTTTGACCACTCAAGTGTTACATCACTTGGTAAATTTTACAGTATTTCTACTGAAAATAGAGCTCTCCATTTGATTGTAAAGCATGCAATATGTTTTTTAAATGCATGGTTTCATATCCATTAACTTCTGTAGTAAAAGAATTCCTCCATTCACAGCATGGCTGATGAGCAGAAGCAGATAAACTGCGTAATTAAGATCTCTGTAGGAATGTCAATGTATAGCAGTGTCTACAGGAACCAAACTAGTGTTTGAAGCTAGTAATCCTTTTGTAATAGTCCAGTGGCTGTATATTGTGGGAGTAAATGCATTTTCTGAGTATTCCATTAGAGGTCAGTCTTCAAATCACTGCAGCACTGTTAAGACATTTGTGGGGAGGGGGAGAGAATCTATTAATGGAATTATACAATGACATTCATGTATATGTACTTTCTCTGTATGAGGAGTGTGTGTGTGTGTGTATTTCAGTATATATACAGCCATGGGGCATCAGTCCACTTGTCAAACATGGGTAGTTCAGGGAAAAATGTAATGTCCAAACAGAACTATTGGGGATAGAAGAAAAGCACAGTGATACAGACAGGCACACGTTTGTTTGCACTCTTGGAGTCTTGGTAAGGACAGTTTGCCTACTACCAGAATTAGAATGTAAACATCAGGTTTTTCTGGGGTTGGGAGGGGGGGTGGGGGGTGGGTTGGTTGATTTTGGCGGGGGGGGGGAGGGGGGGTTGTTTGTTTGCTGTTGGTGGTTTGTTTTTTTTTTTTTTTTTAATTCGAGTAACACTGATGTGGAGGAGGTCCCGATACTGTAAAACATGGGTCTGTTGCTCTATGAAATGTGAACTCAGAAAAAAGAAATATACTTGCCAAATGAAAGCTTTTAAAAAATCTAGTTTACAAGATTCTAAAAAGTTGGAGTAAAAAGTCAACAGCCCATAATATTTTTGTCCTGCAGGAAAAAGAAACTTCTCGTTCCTGATCTTAGTCAAAGGTGCATTTTCTTAAGCACTAAGTATCTTCAGTTAAATATAAGGTTTTTAATACAAGAACAAATTCTGCATGTAGAGTATTTTGAAATACCTGAGATTTCATAGTAAAAATTGTAGCCTTTTAATACAGTATCGAAAGTATTGAACTGCTCTGAAAATATTGTACTTACAGCCGTACAGTAACTTACTATTTGTGGACAGTTTCTCTTGCTTGCATAATAAATTAAACATTTAATAATTCAGTGAATTAAAATCTATTTTAATGTATTTATCTTACACTGAGCTCTGTTCTGTAATGCTCACTGGTTCTTGCCTACTCCCTACAACTAAGAGGGGAAAAAACCCCAGTGCTTAGAGGTAAACAACCTCTGTACGCAAGTCTCCTTCCCTTCATAGGTTTCTTTGCTACTGTCCTTACCATCAAGCATGCTTGTGAGAAGCAGCAGCTCACTCATGAAGCCTAGAAAGCAGGACATATGTTGGATGTAGTATGATAATTACAAACACAGTGGAATTAACCATTCCATTGCCTGAGACGGTATCTCTGGGGTAGAGAGCTCCTTTTGGTCACACAGCAAACCCTTGAAGGCAGGATTGCTGTTCCTGTAAAATTTTGCTGAAGGAGTCTTGCAGTGGTGAGCAGGCAACTATCTGCCCGCAGGGAACAGCCTGAAACTGAAAACTATCCTGCCTGCTCTGCCATGGATAGCTGCGTCTGTGGTAGAGGGTTGTGGGTTGCCTGTA
Organism: Necrosyrtes monachus; assembly: GCA_037953605.1. Taxonomy (NCBI): domain Eukaryota; kingdom Metazoa; phylum Chordata; class Aves; order Accipitriformes; family Accipitridae; genus Necrosyrtes; species Necrosyrtes monachus. The sequence goes on along the minus strand of JAZGTQ010000157.1, from coordinate 600,287 downwards.
CCAAGAGTGACATTCTGCCCTGTTACACTTCCACTTGCAAAGGTCTGGGCTCTAGTGAAGCCAGTTACTGTTAGGCGCACTGAAAACAGCACCTGCACAAAGCCAAATTCTGTTTCAGCATTACCTGAGGCGCAGATGAATGTCACGGTATCATGCAGGACCAGTGGGGGACATGGGGCACTGCATGCTTGGGGCATGTTGTGCATGTCACTTGGTTATCTGCTGTTGTGCTTCCTGTAAATGAGGCCTCAACACATGCAGGAGCAGCATGACATCTGGGTTTAAATCAGAAGGTGGATTTGAGTTGGGGTAAAGGAATACAAGCTAAGCAGCTGAGGAAATGAGCACACTTTATTGCCCTGGCTTTGCTATCAAGGGGGTAACACTCAGCTGCCGCAGTTCTCAAGCTTGTGTGTCAGACTCAGCTTTTCCATCAAATTTTTCCAGAAAATGAGCTAAGATTCAAAATTTGACTCTGAACCTCTTATCCATACAACAGCCCTGTTTGATGCAGACCACCTGAGCAGTCAGTGGTAAACAGTCTGTACCCTGTCTAAAATAATATGCTATATACAGTTTATCTATCCTGATGCTGCAAAAATGCTATTTAGGCTTGTCAGCACTTCTGGCTTTCTCTCACCCCCTCACTACACAGTGCATAATAAATGAGGGGAAAGCTGTCTCTCTAGTTGTTGGAAATTTGATGGCATTAGTTTCTATGAGGAAAAAAAAAAACCTAACTAACTGGACTATCACAGCCTGACTGACATGTGATGTTTATTTCTCAGAGCTGTTACTGGAGCCTCCTGCCTTTTCCAGCTGTCAGTTCAGAACTACCAAGAGCTGTTGCCTTCATATTAGTTTACTTTCCTATGCAAAAACCTGTGTTCTTCCCCACCCCCCACTGCAAACAGCTAAGAACTGGCCAAACTTGATTCCCTGAGGTACTACAAGGTCTTTGGAATAGAAATATGCCTCAAAAACACAAAGCAGTATTTTGCAATATTGCTATCCTTTGCTCAAAGTAATTACCCAAAGTCTAGCTCTATTAGTCTTTCAGCAGTATTCCCGTTAACATTGTTGGAGACATTCCCATTCCCTTTAGCTGGAAATGATTGTTGTAGTCCACCAAGAAAATCAACTGAGACACCAGCAGTCATTTTTAGAATTCTGCTTTAGAGGTTGGTCAAACCTGAGTAAGAGTCCCAGCTGCATGTTTTCAGAGAAGGCAGCAACTGAAGCCTGGCAACGTCCTGGTTTAGTAGCAACACCGTGTTGAGACAAGGCAACAAAAGACGGAGGATCCCACTTCTGAGCTGTCCCACGGAAAAGGGTGCTAACCACCCAAGGAAGATAAGCCAAAGTCACTTCTCTCTCATAGACTTTCTCCTTCGTGCTACCCATAGTAACCCTGCCCTGCACACAAGACAACACATAGAAACACTACTACCTAGTGCTTGGTTTGAAGATCTCCTCTTTCCTGATCCTTGCCCAGTATCATTTGTGTTCTTAAATTGCAACTGCGTTAAGTAAGTATGGAGTTGAGGCAGTCTGCTTACAGTCAAATTTTTTAAGCCTGGAAACAATCTTGAAACTTGCCTGAACAGAGGTGTTTTCATGTTAGTTCAAGCATCGCAACTCCTTCTGTGCCCTCTTCCCAGACTGGCAACACATCCTGTTTAGCAAACTACCTATTCCATCTCACAGTAACTTGTGTGCCAAAACACACTTCTGTTCACTGATTATGAGTATCTGTCCTCTTTCTTACACATAAAACATCTGTAATTTGTTAAGCATACAATTCCTTAGATTGTGTTGTAAAACCGTCAGTGGTTATAAAGCAAAGCAAAGATTATACTTGAGCATAGTTCTGTCATGACAGACCTGCAGTGCACTCCATCTAACCATGCCACATAAGCAGAGATGGCAACAGACCAGGACTCTACTTTTCCCTTTTTGCTACAGTAATGCCAATCACCAGTTAGTGCCAGGCTTATGTTAAACTCTTACCCTCAATGCTTCAGATTTCCCAACATTAGAGAAATATATAATATATTCCACAGAGAAACAGGATGCAAATTTTTTTTATTCCATCAAGGAGTGATTACAAAAAACAGTACACTGGTGAAAATCAGATTCTGCCAGTAACAGACAGTAAACATTTTATTTAAATGCAGATAATCACAACATTCGGATACAAGAACACTCACTTGTGCCTGGCCATTTTTGACTGTGAAGCTAGGGACTATATTATAACACACTGATTGGGACCAATATTTGAGGACAGTTTAGCTAGTGAAAAACTCAAATGTAAAGTAATAGCCACTCCAAAACTTAGGAAAAGACCAATTCAGACAGTTTCTGAAAGCTTTCCTGCCCCCCATCATCCAAAATATTTTGTTTTATATATATAGTTTCATAAAATAAAGTCCCCCAGAAGAATCAAATGCTTTTTGTTAAGACCCTCACCTGGTTTATGGTCATGCTTGCTCTTCTGTCCCTTTCTCTAAGGCCTGAAGTCTTGTATCTCTCAACTCCCAAGTCTGTAAGACACACAATACTTTGTATTTCTGCAAGTCTTTTTCAATACTCACCTACAGAATTCCTTAAACATGTCTCCAAATGCTGTATCTTTCCTACCTAGCTGCTTCTAAGATCATCTTTGGTTGTCATCTCTGCCACACTTACAGACTTCCACCGAAGTGGGTAATACCCAGAAACCTCCTCTTGTTGGTGTTGCTGTACAATTCTGCCACACAGCACTATTAAGAGTACACATCAAGTAGGCAGAAGTCCAAGTTTCAGGAAAAAATATCTCGTTGTGATCCATTATTCCACAGCCCAAATGAAACAGAAGTAATTTGCAAAAGACAAGATACCTCAGTACAAGAGAGCTGTGTTTGTGAACTACTTTCACAGCTGCAGGAAGCTGAACTATTTAATGAGCATTACAGAAAGGGCCATCTTCTTTCTGGCCCCATAGCTGTAAGCAACAGAAAAAGCAGCAATGCAAAAAAGCCAAAAAAAAAAAAAAAAAGGCAGAACAAACTCCCATGTTTACAAGTAAGTGTTTTTTTAAGAAGGAAGGACACTTTAAAGCTTTAGTAAATTTGCTCTTTCATTCCTTCCACTTTTCCCTTTTCACATGAAGGCACATATGTACATATACACAGAGATCCCACTTTGAACTGGAGTCAGCTTCGACTGAAGTTAAACATTCAGTAACCACTCTTACACTGCTGAATGAAATGTTCATCTTAAAGCCAAGCATCAAAATGGCTGGCAGAATAGTCTGCATAGGCTTAGTTTAAGCTTGAAGTTCTGAACTTCAGTCATCCTCATTTGGATCTGTCCTTTTAGCTTTAAACAACAAGGAGTACTTAGGACCCTAAAACATTTGAAAATGCAGTTCTTAAATACAGTTTTTGAAGTTTATCAGGCAAGGGAATCAATTTTCATCAGCCCCTCCTTGATTTTCATGTTCTACAATGTGGACAGTGGAGCACATTCTATTGTGGAGTGTTAAGAAATTTTGGGAGTGATACAGAATAAGCCTCTGGACTAATGTAAGTGTTTGGGGCTTTTTTTTTTTTTTTTTTTTTTTTTAAAACCTTGTGTTTGTCTAGTAGCTCCATTATGGGTAAACTCACTTCCCAGCAAAAATACTTCACAAAGGTCATCTTAATTGCACAAAGGTTTAGATGCATCACCATTCACCCCATAAATATTGAAGGCCAAGACTAATTACCTTTCACATTACGCAGGCACTGTTCCCTGGGATTAAGTGACATCATACATGCCAATACTCAAATGAACAGACGAGCCGAAGGAAGACAGTGGTTTTCATAACAGCTTTAGCAAGAATTCGTAGGTTGCATTGATTATGCCCCAGGACAGGACAGAACGATGGTAATTCAGATGCGCTCCTCTGAAAAGGTGGATCAGTTTTCTATCACGTTCCAGCCAGATCTTCACGAAAACTTTTGAGAAGGATTGAAATTCACCACCAATTTGAGCTTGCATGCGAGTTTTTACAACATTCACTGGGAAAAACAAGAATCCTAGCATGGCACCCAACAGCCCTCCACAGATAAAGTCATTGATCAAATGAGTGCTGTAAGAAGTTGCTTCAGGCAGACACTGTTTGATAGGTCCCCGTAGGCCAAAGAAGAGTGCATTGCTGGGTCCATTTCGGAGCAGAATAGGCACCAATCCCCGGTAATATTCTCTCATCCCATAGACTTTGAGTACCTTGAAAGCCTGGTAAGTGTTTGTAAATTTATCATGGTGTTTGTAGTCCTGAAGCAAAGTCTGAACTCGCTCAAAAGGTGTAAGAATAGCTTCTGTGGTCCCTGCAAGCACTGCTGCCATGCTGCGAGTGAGGAGTTCAGGAGCACTTGTGTGGCTATGGAGCAGGGAGGAGAAATCTTCATACAAGCCAAACATTAGAGCCAACGTTGTTGTTTTCTGCATTAATGGGGGAAGAATGCCACGATAGAGATTTCGAATTCCGTCCTTCTGCAGCTGATGTACTGCATCTTTTGTTTTCAAACCGTACAACTGCTGTCGAAAGAGGACCTTCTGGATGGGAAAAGTGACCGCTATATTTGTGAAGGCCGCACAGTAGCCACAAAGATAATGTTTACCAGAGGTAGCCGTTATGTCATTGCTTAGATATTCCTTTGAATTCGTTGGGGCAGAACCTTTTGAATCCATCATACTGTTTTTCTTACTGCAGTATACCTCAGTTCTCCTTCCCTACATCAAAAAAGGAAAGAACAAACATGAGCAGAGCTGCAAGTGACCCTGCAGCTTTTTTCACACTAGCAGATCATTCAAACAGCACCTGGTATCTTACACCTGAGAAATGCTCATATAATTCGAAGGAGAAAAGCAACAAATGCCAGATCTGATGGATGTTGCACTCTTTTCTACTCAAGTCTCAGAGACCTGAAAAAGTGGCAGTTTTTCCTTTCTGTACAGTTTTAAATTAAAATAGAAATAAATTGGGAAGGAAATTGAGATATGAACTCCTCAAGTGCTACATTACAGCTGACAAGAGGAAGCTTACACATTAGATTTCCCCATTCACTGTGCCAAGGAATTCAAACAGTGACAGGTCTACTCTCACACTAGTAAAATACACATCACCGGGACAGTGGTGGTGGGGACAGAAGAGAGTCTAAGAAAAAAAGAAATAAAAATTAAATAAAATACATGCAGTAGCATTAAAAATTCTGATCATTCCACTCTGCCCTACCCTGTGGCAGAACACAACAGATAATTTAAATAATAATTTGTCATGGTTTAACCTGTCCAGCAACTAAGCACCACACCGCCACTCTCTCACTCTCCCCCCTTGCTCCGGTGGGGTGGCGGGGAGAATTGGAAGGGTAAAAGTGAGAAAGAAACTTGTGGGTTGAGATAAAAACAGTTTAATAATTAAAAAGAAACTTTAAAAAAAAATTTTGTAAGGGGAAAACCACAACAGAGTGAGAGGGGAAATAAAACCCAAGAAAAACAAGCAGTGCAAATGAAAACAATTGCTCACCACCAACCGACTGATGCCCAGGCAGTCCCTGAACAGCAGCCCCTCTGCCAACCTCCACCCGCCGCCGCCCCCAGTTTTATTGCTAAGCATGATGTCATATGGTCTGGAAAATCCCTTGGGTCAGTTTGGGTCAGCTGTCCCAGCTGTGTCCCCTCCCAACTCTTTATGCACCCCCAGCCTGTTCACTGGCCGAGCACGGTGAGGAGCAGAACAGCCCTTGGCACTGTGCAAGCACTGCGTAGAAGTAGCTAAGACATCCCTGTGTTACCAACACTGTTTTCACCACAAATCCAAACCACAGACCCATACAAGCTACTATGAAGAAAATTAACTCTATCCCAGCCAAAACTAGCATGCAATTGTAATCACAGGCTTAAATTAATCTACAAGAACACTTCTAACAGTTAATTAACCTGCAGCCTCATCTGCAGAGAAAGAAAGCATCCTGAACCCACGCTTGATTTTCATGTTCTATCAAGAAGTTCAGACCTTGAGCTAGGCTAGATCTGAGGTCCTGAAGGACACATAAACAGAGACAGTTCCACCAAATAAAGCAGGGAAATACAGAAGTAATCACTACCAGGCAACACTTGTTCATCATTTAAAATGGGGTTGCTTATTCAAAAATTGTAAAAAGCTGGTTTTGCAGGTGGTCTGAATCCTAACTTCCATTACAGCACAGCTTGAGTTAAGTCAGTACCAACCAAGCGAGGCTGGTGGTGGTTTGTGAACTTCAGATACTCCCTGCCAGCAACATGCATGAGATTTCCATGATTTCAAAGTGGTATTTGGGGCTAATACCCCTGCTTGGCATGAAGAGCATGTTTCTCAAGGTGCAGCCACTACAGGCTGTTACGTGAAGGACACGTGGCAGAGGCTGTACAGTAACAAGCTGGATTGCTCAAAGCAACCTGGCAGATCATTTTGACCAAGTATACAATTTATTTTTAAAACAAAACACATATATACCTGGATTGGCTTTCCCCCTATTTAATCCTTTAAGGTCTGGCAAGTGAAAATGTCATCTAAATAATTTACAAAGATGAAGTGTTTCTGTCAATATAAGAATTAACAGCAGAGACAGGGATTCATATTAGATGGCTTATACACCACTTCATATACGCAGCAGTTTAGTATATTATTCAGATTATTGTAGTTCTACTTGCATATACTAAAAAAGCCACATTTGTAGATATGCCACTCTTAGACAGGGCACAGTGGGTCATGCTAATTCAACTAACACAGTGTGGAAGAGTCTCACCAGAGACAACACTGTTAAGGAGATGATTAATATATATGGTGTCATTCATACGGGTGACAGCTGCCTGCAGCCAAACGATATTTTTCCCTCAAAAGAAACTCAGAAGAAATACAATAAAATCAATTAAAAAAAAAAAAAAAAAAAAGACACCTTTAGTTCAGTTTCAGAAGCTACACGCTCCTTTTGCCGTAACTGTTGTATCTGTCCAGTCAGGAAGCGTTGAAGGCTACAGCGATCCTCATGTAAGAAAGACATCACGCTTCCGAGTTGGGAACTTGCAAGAGCCAGGCACAGCAAGTCCTCCCAGAAGTGTTTACGACAGAACCCTTGCTTTCAGACACAATCTGTAAGGCCTGTGCCACCTACAAGTACTAAAGCACAGCAGCCACTTTGTTTGAATTTAACATAAAAGAAGCAGTTCTCAAAGAAGAGTAGAAGTGTTGGATCAACGGCATTGCCTATACATACCAGCCCCTGAAGCTGCTGCAACATCCCATTTATACACAGAAGTTCCCTTCAACCCAGGAGCCGATTTCGGAGCGCTCTGGGCAACGGAGCACATGTGATCCTTTTTGACATCGCGTTCCCTGATCCAAGTGCCGGCCTGATACCAAGTCAGGTGCCTGCCACCGCCACCATCTTGTGGTATGCGCATCTAGTGCTTCTAAAGAAGGATTTCAACCTGTTTACCTGTCGAAACGACCACAGCCTTCAAAATGCTGCCATGTGACCCACTAGGTCTGAGAAATGCAAGGGAAAGAATAAAGAAAGGACATTTGCTATCTGATATTGCATTATATTTCTGTATTTGTAGTACTGGTAAGAGATAGTGGTGCTTCCCATCATCCTGACGGCTGTGGAATGAGCATGCTAACTACGAAGTCCTCCTGGCCCAATCACAGTTTAAGATTACTTTGGGAACTGAACACTCATTCAATCAGTAAATCGGAGTAACACTACAAACTCGCACTCTTTCACCATCAACTACGCGAAATATTCACCCTAAACGATCAGCCAGATCCTGAAGACACGCAGCTGTGTCAGGTAATACGGAAGGTTTATGGATTCGTTCATTCGTCTCCCCAGCCGATCACCTACCGCTGTAACAAACACCAGATTCCCAACTCGCGGCTCACCAGCCCGTGGCTCCTCACCACCGCCAACCCACTGGAAGCACCGGAGCACTTCCCGAAGGACGCGCAGCACGTTCGAGACTCGTGCAGCCGCCCGGGCAAACCCACCGGTCTGGAGACGCCGAGGAAGACCTCAGTGTTCCCCGTGAAGCTGGCAGGGCCGCCCGGCCGCGGTGCCGGACTGCCGGAGACCCTCGGGAGCGATCGCAGCCCCTCCGGGGCAGGGCACCAGGCGACCTGAAAGCAAACAACCAAACACGAGTCAGCTAGGCGCCATCGGGGAGGCCGTGGCCGGGAACCGGCTGGCGAAAACACCCGCCCCCGCCGCGGCGGGGCGGCCGGCAGCCCGGCGCCCTCCCGGGCCTGGACCGGGAGCGGTGCTCCGCTCCCCGGCGGCCCTCGGCCCCAGCGGGCGGGCCGGGCCGGGCCGGGCTCGCACTCAAGGTCAGGCCGGTGGGGCGATGGTTGCGGCCCGCTCCCGGTGGAACCGCGCTCGCTGGGCCGCCGGGCCGGGCCCCGCCGAGCCGAGCGGAGCGGCGCGGAGCCTGGGACGCGGGCGGCGTGTCCCCCCCCCAGGACGCACCTGCCACCGTTGCCATGGCGGCGGCGGGATGAAACAGGAACCTCCGCCGGCGGCGCGGCCCGGCCCGGCCCGGCCCGGTCCGGCCCCGCCTCAGCGGCCCGACGGCCGTACGCGCGCCGGCGCCTGACGCAGCCACGCCGCCTGACGCAGCCACGCCGCCTGACGCAAGACGCTGACGCTAAGTGGCAGAGGAGGGGCGGGGGGGTGGGGAGAAAGCGAAGAGAAGCGTTGCACTACCCCTTCACGTGACCCAGGGGAAGGGCGGTGGCGCTGGCCCCGCCACGCCCCAACCCATCAGGCAGCGGCGCGGGGCACAGGCGCGGGCGGGGAGGGGGCGGGGCAGCCGCCCTGAGCCACGCCCCCCTCCGCCGGCGTAACGCGCGGGTCCCGCCGCCGCCGCCGTCGCTGCCGCCGCGGCGGAGCGGAGCGGAGGTGAGGTGAGCGGCGGACTCGGCCGGGCGGCTGAACCGGGGGAGAGAACTGCGGGGTTCGGCCACCAACCAACCGCCCCGTGGGCTACGGCCTCTGCCGCGGGGCTGGAGCGCCGCCTCCTGCCCGGTGCTGTCCGATACCTCGGCGGCATCGGTTGGATCCGCGACCCGCGCGGCGGCGGAGTACCGGGAGAGGGCCGAGCCGCATCCCAGCCCCGGTACCCACGCGAGTCGCGAGCGCCGCCAGGTCCGGCAAGGGCAGGGGACGGTGGGACCGTGCTCTGCCCGGCGGGAGCGGCTCTGCTGCCCCGGGCAGGGCTACCCCCCCCCCCCCGCCTCCCGCCGCTGCGGGAACCGCGGAGCTCTCGGTGAACGAGGCAGGGAAAAGCCGCCGATCGCGGCGGAGGGAGGCTCGGCAGAACTTGTAGCCCGGTTTCTTCTTCTTTCTCCAGCTTCTCCGCTGCCAGCGCTGCCCCGGGTTTGTGCCGACCCCCGCAGACCCGTTTGTAGGGAGGCGAGAAGCCGCTTTTAGGATCAGGTGCCGCGTCCCGGAGGGGTGGTCCTGAGCGGAGAACCGCGGGTGTTTTTCCACGGCGGAGCGTCGTCAGGAGAGAACAACCTGTCTGACCCCAGGCTGCCTGCGGGCTCTGCGCTGGGGCGGCTCGGAGGGGCTCGGGGACTTGGGTGCTGGGTCCCCGACGGCCGTGAGGCTGGCGTGAAGCAGTCGTCGAGGCCTCCTCGGTGTCCTTTGAGAAAGGCGGCATCCTCGGTTCTTGGCTGGGCTCGACGTCGGTATCGCCTCTCGCTGGGGAGGTGCTGGAGGATACAAAGCACCGACAGAGCCTGCGGTTTTATTGTTTCTTTGTTGTGGGCTTTGATCAGTTTTAGTCTTCTGGTAGTAAATAACAGTGGCTCATTTTTATTTTAGTGTTTGTACTGCTACCACAAAGTTTAATGGTGAGGCTTGTTGCAGATTAACCCGTAATGATAAGCCTGCAAAAGGGAGAGGAACAGCAAAGAGAAAGTGCTGAGCTGTTTGCCTGCTTGAAAGGGTGTGAGACTAAGTCGTGTCCCCTGCAAGTTCTGCTCAAAACTCTCGCTCTTCCAGTGTCGGTGTCTGGTTTCCGTGGCACCACAAAGCCCAAGCTGGGGATGTCGTGCCAGGGGAGAGGCTCAGGAGAGCTGCTAAGCCTGCAGACTGTAGCCGTGAGGGATGCGGCACCACTGTCACGAGACCTTCCTTCCCAGCAGACTGCGTGGAGTGCTGCTGTGGGAGTGTGGCAGCAAATCCACATTTCTTCTAGTAAAGTTAAAGTGGGGGATTCCCCACTGGGTAGCCAGATATTGTGTAGGACCCTAGCACTAACTTGAAATTTAGTTTCAAGGCAAGTCTGCGCTTTCTTGAGCACCTTGTGATAGTTGCAGGATAGCTGGAAGTCAAGCGCTCTGCGAGGAGAAGTAAAATCTGGTCAGTATTGTTCAAAGTACTAAGCGCTTGCCCGCCTTGCCAGTGTGCATCCCTGAGAGAAGAAGGGAGCCTGGTTCCTGGTTGCTTTTAACAGCATCATATGAGAGATGAACCCTGGCATTAGAGGGTAACCACAGTCCTTGCTGGAGTGCATTTCCTGGCAAGTGGGCATGAGCTGGCAGTGGTGGGGTAGGCAGGGGCAAAGCCAGAACCGCCTGGTGTGGGGTCAGAGCTGCTCCTGCCAGCAACAGCTCCCCTGGCTGCTCAGCTGACCTGAAGCCAGCCCATGGACCTACATGCTTTTTTGTGTTGTCTGTAGGGCTCCGACCACACCGGGGCACTGATCTCTGGCTGCTGTGCGCTGGACAACATGGACAAAGCGGGCTGCTTCAGGGAGAGTGCTGATGGATGGTGCAGCTCCCCGTTTTGCATTACTGTTTTTTCTAGTCACTGATAATAACACTGCTACTCTAAAATGCCAAGTGGCAAATTTTGTGAGGTATCTCCCTATTCAGTTAAGCTGCTTGTCTAGTGCTTTGTGGAGAGTGGTCGGAGGTCGCCGAGCACATGGGGCATCAGGAGGCTGGTCCGCCGCTGCATGTGCTGGGTGGGGGGCCAGTGTGGGAAGTGGGGGCTGAGGTCCTGTCATCAGGAGGGGCCTGTCATCGTGCCACTGGCAGCCGCTGTTTCGCAGGGCAGGACGTGGCAGCGAACGACGCTAGGCAGGTGGTGGCACGAGCTGGAGCAGAGGGACATGGTCTTGCGTGCCATCAGCAGCAGCAGCCTCATGCCGGGCTGGGATCGGGTGTTTGGGGTCCGTTACGAGCCGTGACTGCTTTGCTGGTGGTGCATTGCCCGCAGCCACGAATGCTTTCTTCTTCTCGATCCCTCTTCTGCTCAGAGGGTCCCACTGGTGTCCCCGGGTGCTGGGCCGCAGGATGAACTTGGCCTCTGGAGAAAGCTCCACACCTTTCCTAATGAGCCCTGCGTCCCAGACAGGACCATCAGGCCGGGGTTGGGGACTCGCAGCCCTCTCTCGCTTGCAGCGCAGCCCTGTAAGCCCCCCTGTTGCTGGTAGCAGCCATGCAGGACCCGCAGGCTACGCCACCCCCGCCTCGCAGCGCAACTCAAGCCGAACTCGTGGCAGCCCTGCATCGTGCAGCGCACGCTTCCAGCCGTGCCTTTCGCTCGCCGGAGGTGCTTCTGACCTTGCGCCCACCCCACCTCGGCGGCTCCTCGCTCCCGGGGCCTCGCTCCGTGCCGCTGGGCGAGAGCTGGCAGATGGCTCTCCCAGGGACCCTCTGCCGGCCCCCCCTCAAAAAAAGGCCCGCGTGCTGCTGAGCGGTTGCCCTCGGCTCTGCCGAAAGCCGTGGCTCTCCCGGGAAGCTTTGGCCTCGGCTTCGCCCTTCTCGGCTGCCGGCCATGACTTGTCCAGAGCAGCGTTGCAGCCGGCCACCCGGGGAAGCACGGTTTCCGTCGCTGCGCTCAGCCTGCGCCAGCCGCCTGCTCCTTCTGCCTCTCTGAGTGCCGGGGAGTCCTGCTGGGGCTGGAGCGGGGGCTTTCCCCCCCGCCCCAAGCCGCTGCCTTGCCTGGCAGTCCGGTGCAGGGAAGCGTCGTGGCTGCCGGGGCGGCTGGCTGCTGAGGTCTGACAGAGCGTGGCAGGGAGAAGCCGGGCAGGGGACGCGGCAATGCCGCGGCCCGCTTGGGGCAGACGGATGCGCTTGTTCCTGCGCAGTCTTTGAGCCCCAGGGTTGAGGAACAAGGTTTTAACTGCCCCGAAAGAGCAGAGGCCGTAGAACGGCTTGTTTGGGGGTTGCTGGCCCGTGAGCAGGGCTAGCAGGAGATGGAGGGAGGGAGGCCTGGGGGTGATAGTGGAGGGAGCACGCCGTAGGGTGTGCTGAACGCTGCTCGGTCAGATCCCATGGTCCCCGCCGGAGGTGTGCCGGCCTGCTGCTCTGTACGGCTCTGTCCCAGGAGAGAGATGTCCGTCAGGGACTCGCATGTCCCCGTCGACCCAGTGTCCCTGCCCTGGCTGAGCCTCGCCTTCCCCGCTGTGCCCCAGAAGCTCTTCAGGCGCGCCGCTGACTCGCGCGTCCTGTCCTTCGCAGGTGCCGATGGAGGTCAGCGGCCTGCCAGCGGAGCTGTGGCGGCTCATCTTATCCTACCTGCGCCTCCCGGACCTGGGCCGCTGCAGCTTGGTCTGCAGGACCTGGTACGAGCTCGTCCTCAGCCTGGACAAAACGCGCTGGCGGCAGCTCTGCCTGGGCTGCCTGGAGCACAGACACCCAAACTGGCCTAACCAGCCCGGCGTGGAGCCGCGGTCCTGGAGAGAGGCATTCAAACAGCACTACCTGTCCTCCAAAACCTGGACCAAAAACACGCAGGACCCGGAGTCCTCCAACTGCCTCTCCCTTTTCCGGAGGAGGAAGGGCCGGCGCCGGCTCTGCGTCGGCGCTGGGGGTGAGTTTAGCAGCCTGCGGGCTGCCCTGGCTGCCGCCAGCCCTTACGACCGCCTGGTGCTGCTGCCCGGCGTGCACGAGGAGCAGAGCGAGGTGCTGCTGAAGGTGCCCGTGGAAGTCGTGGGGCAAGGCAAACTGGGGGACGTGGCGCTGCTGGTGAGCATTGACCAGCACTGCCCCACCGCCCGCCTCTGCAACGTGGTCTTCATGCCGGCCCGCTTCACCTCGGTGGTCTACAAGGTGAGGCTTGGCGGAGCGGGGGGCGGTGGGGATGGCGAGGCCGACGAGCTGTGGCAACCGAGGGGCTTCCCCCGGTCTGCAGGCATCCGCAGAGTGTGACCGGGGGGTTCGCGGGACTCCCTAATGCGTGGGGGCTCGGGGGCTTTGTCCTCTGACTGTCTCTGCTTCATTACAGATCGCCAGAAATGCCACACAAATCACCACTGGCAAGAATGCCTTTGGTTAATAAAGCAAATATATATACATCAGGCTATTACAAATTACTATCAGCAATCAATAACACAGTATCAATCAATAGTATGGCAGCAATCAGTAACAGAAACAATCAATCGTATAGCAACAACCCATAACAGCAGCAAACAAGTAGGTAAATACTATGACAGGTTACTGCAAACTTACCACCAATACAACAGCAGATATGCTTATGGTAGATTACTTACATGGTTGTATAATACAGGTATCAAGAGGATTAGACACATTTCAGAAGGCACCAAACCATCTGTCGCAGGTGAATTACTAAGAGAGGTCATCGTGGCGGGCTAAACAAGAAGGGTTTTATGAATGGTTAAATGATGATCAAATGATGATTAATTGATGATTGAATAATAATGAAATGGTAATCAAATGGTGATTTAGCAGTAATTGATGGTAGTGAAACACTGATTTGACAATGATTTAAATGATGATTTAAACGATAATTTAGATGGCGGTCAAACACTACTACTTACTACACTTCCAATAATTAACATATAGCTGGATGTATAAACGTCACTAGCATACAATATACTTTTAGGCCTAATGTAAAATGTCGTTTGCCTTGTTGTAGGTATCAGATGCTGGGTAAGGGGTCTCTCAGCCTCAAGGAGTAACCTTGCGTCCCTGCTCAAGGCAGATCACCACCATGCTGCCATACAGGAGAGCTAAATGGGCTCCAGGGCTGGCTGCAGATATTTATAGTGTAAAGTGATGAACTCTTGTGCAGGTGCGCAGCTGTAGTTTTGTCTAGTTTTGTTTAGTCCCAGCTCAGGGTGGTACTGTTAGCTCCTGATAAGACATGGCCTAGACTCTTCAGTCCCTGAGAAGATCTGGCCTGGCACTGTTCTCACAGTTTGCACAGCAGGGCTGACTTCAGTCAGGGCTACTTGTCGGTGATGCCTCCACAAAAGCGCTGCCCTCTCCGAGAGAGTGGGCGCATCTCTTACACCATCCCAGAGGGGCACCCAGCCATCCCAGAGACGGGAGGGCAAACCGAATCGACCCCAAAAGCGGGGCCAAAGGGGACCAGCGAAGTAACAGAGTCTCGCATCAAAGACGCTCTGTGTCACAGTCTGGTGTTGGGCGGGCATCCCCAGCCAGGGTCCGAGATCTTATAGCAGGTTCATGCGGAGAGTTCAGGCAGTTTAGGAAGGGAGAAGTACGTGCAGGATGGGATGTTCTCAGAGAGAGAGGCTCCATTTTGGATAAAAATTAAGTCTGTTTTAAAAGGGTGTAGCACACCACCACTTTGAGCAACCAGTAGATGCTGTTAATTTCCATTTTTCACCTGGAACAGCCAGTAGATGATGATGTTTTTGTTCTTTCAGAGCAATTTTATTTTTCTAGACTGTTTCCACTTTTCCGGATGATAACTTGCCATTACAGTCCCTCGTTTTCGCAGTGGTGGTATCTCAGGATGTCTCTGGTTTCCTAGTACCCAGCTGCACCTCAGAGGTGCAGCTGCACTCCTCATGGATGTTTCTGGCTCCCAGCTCCCAGGCTGGCAGGCATTTTCCTTTGTTCAGTGATTTTCCCCTTCTCACCAGCCGCCTTTCCGGCTGCCCACGTGGCGAGGCGTGAGCGACTTGAGAGGCTGGGCACGCAAGAGGCACCCCCGGGAGCCGGCACTCCCCGCGGTGCGCTCCACGCCAGCCCCGCTGCCCCTAAAACCGGTTGCCGCTGATGTGCACTCTGCCCTCAGCCTGGGCTGGGAGCCCTCAACCAGGATGCCCAGGGTCTTCTCCGGACCTATGCCAGGACAAGGGATCACAGGTCCAGCCCTGCTGCCGTGGTCCACCCTGACGGTACTTTGGTCCCCATGGACAGTTGCTGACTGGTCCAGAGTGGGACATGCCCAGTGTGTGTGCTGCACCCGTGGAGCTGTACCTCTGAAAACGAGACCTTCCTCGTGATAACTCAGACCATCGTTAGTTATAATTTACAGTTTCATTTCCTTTTCACCATTTTAGTATGTGACATATTTAACTGAAGCAGTCTGAAAGTCCCCAGGAGAAAGATAATGCACCGGCGCGCGGTGGGAGAGCTGAGTCACAAATCCACTGAGAAAGTCTCTGTTTGTCCATGGCCACATGCTGGGTTGCTGAAACGGACATGTGGTGTCTTGCTCAGAGATGTCTCCTCCATTTGGCTGGTCAGTGTGGCTGCGTTTCGCCTTTCTGGCTGTTGCGCTGGTCTCTGCATGGGTGATGGTACAGCCCTTCAGCTGCTGTCAGTGGAACGAGAGCATTTCCTCCCAAATCTGTCAATGAAAAACAGATTAAAAAAGCAAACTTAGACCAATCCTACTGGCAGTCATTAAAACCCTGCGAGCTGCAATTTCAGAAAGGCTTTTACAAGCAGCCTCTCAGAAGCTGATTTGATTGTGTCCCTTTTAATTAGCTTTTTTAAAATTAAAAAAAGGGGAAGGTACGATTCAGTCTGGAGCAGGCTGAAGGGATTTCTGTGTGGTTGTCTTTGGGTACAAAGAAATGCATTTCCAAACCTGTTTACGGTACGACCACTTCTGAGAGTGCTCAAGACTGAAGACAAATGTTAGGACAGTGTGTTGGCTGCAAACTCTGGAAATCTCTGTAAAATTGCCCTAGCTCACCTGTCACAAGCTATTGATCTGTCTGCTTGTAACGTGGTGCACTAGGCAATTGAGGGATAACTTGGGAAGAGAAAATAACAACTTAGGAGATTCCTAGTCAAATTAGGAGCACAGAAATTCCAAGCATACTACTCAGCTTTTCTGACCTGGCTCCTCAGTACCTTGTTACATTTCTGTTGGCCTTTTCTGTAGATAAGCAGATACTTGCCCTGCCTGTGCAGGAGAGAGATATTTGGCCATGCACAATCATCCTGGTGGTTTGCCAAGTGCCCATAAATTGCTATGTGCATTGCCTAGCAAAGCTGGAAGGCCATGGTAGGGATGGCGCACAGTTCTGCAAGTACCAGCAAGTCAGATGGGAAGCTGCAGCCAGGGAACAAGGAACTGATGGTGTCTCGCCTCCTGCAGTGTCAGAACATAATGCCTGTGCAGCAATACGGCACAAATTTTTTACCTGTTTTGCTTTGCACTTGAAGCATCGTGGGTGCAGCGTCCTTCCACCGAATACACTAACGGCTCCAGAGAGAACTGTAGCTTTCCAGGCCAACTAGGTGATGTCATCTTACCTGCTGCGTCACCCAGGAAACCCCTGAGTCCCTTAACCATGCCAGCTGGCAAATACACATCTCTGGGGTTGCAAACTTTTCTGTGTAGGGAACGTTGCTAAGGTTTAGTGATCTTGGTACATCTCGGCCCTGTCTGGTCCTGTGTGTGACTGCTGGCCCTTGCTGAGATGCAAAGCTATGTCTTGGCGGGGAAGTTAAGGGAGTGTCGCCAGCAGGGAAGAAAGTCAGTAGGCGTCACTTGGTGCAAGATACTTTCTAACTCAGATTGCAGCACTGCATCTGTGCTTGTGTGATCTTCTTGTATTTGTGACACCTGAACGCGTATTGTGTTTGTGAGCGTGAGCTTGTTTGCTGTGGAAGGACTTCATGATAAGTCCAGAGCTGCTTTTTCTTGCTTTGTGCAATGATATCACCTTGTGCTTACTCTCCAGACAACCTCAGGCTATGTCCAGTTCGACGGTTGCAATTTTGAAAGCGGGCAGCTGCAGATCCATGCACCAGGGACGTGCCAGGTGAAGTTCTGCACCTTCAGCCAGTCCAGCATCTACCTCCGCAGTGTGGCCCTCTGCATCCTGGAGAACTGTGAGTTCACCGGCAGCGAGAACGCCTCTGTAACTGTGGAGGGCTGCCCGAGCTCTGACCGTAACTGGGCCTGCAAGCACCTGGCCGCGCTGGCCAAGTCCTGCGCGGCGTCCATGCAGGAGCCCGACCCAGCCAAGCGGGATGGCTCGGGGGAATTGCAGCTGGGGCCAGTGAGAACATGCGAGATTGTCGTAGGGGAAGAACGAAGCAGCCTACTCTCTGCTGCGGGTGCTCAAGACCTGCTTGGCTCAGCCCAGGAGGACTCTGAATTCGGAGAGAACCTGCAGGCAGCAAAGGAGGAAGAGTACCCGGTCCTTGACTCAAACTCCAGTGACAGTGACTTACACAGCGACGATGAAGAGGATGCTCAGGCTATGTACAAACTGCCCTATCAAGGCCACAGCCTGAGTCACACGCTTGCTGACATTTTGGACAGCAGACTCCAAAGCAACAGACTGCACGCCCTTCAGAAGGACCTTAAGCTCAAGTCTCTGCAGCAGGAGCTGCAGCAGGACAAGGAGGCCCAGTCTTTGGCCAACTCTCTGCAAGGCTGCATCATCCGACAGTGCCTTTTCAGGGACGGGAAGGGAGGAATATTCATTTATTCACGAGGGCAAGCAAAACTGGAAGAAAGCATCTTCAGGGATCTGACCTACGCAGTGCGCTGCATACAAAACAGTAAGGTGCTGTGAAGACTGCTGTGAGCCCTCTTCCCTCTCCCTCCTGCTCCACCAGCTCCTTTCCTGTGCATGGCTTGGGTTAACGAGCTCAAACGAAAGGCGGGTCACTTGCAGCCGCCTGCTTTCTGCATGCAGTAACGTTGTAATTGCAATTGGAGGCATTAACCTGGTGGCGTGCTGGGGTCATGTAGCCAGGCCTGCGCTACCTGTAAATTAAACTCTCACCCTGCAAAAGTGCTGCTGGTTGTCATCACCCTTGCTGGTCCCAGCACAGCCCGTAGCACAAATGCAGGGACTTGGGGACTGCGGTGTCAATCCCTCGTCTTGCCCCTCTCCATGGCCAGTCCTGGCTGCTTCAGGAGAGCCTGCAGGGGTGGGTGCCTGCTGCAGGCAGAGATGGGGTATAAGGAGGGATTTTGGCCAGGGACATGTGCTGGAGGCTGAACTGAGGTTTTCCCTCAGCACAGCATCATCTAACCGTGTGCTGGCCTGGAGCTCTCCACCTCTGTGCCTGTGTTCCTCTTCAGACAGGATGGTGGTGGCGGTGAGGACTGGAGGGAGAATCACACTGCCAAAATCCCCAGTGGCGGCAGCGTCAGGGGAGCTTGGGAGGCTCCTCTCCAGCTACCTGCCCAGAGCAAGAGCATCCCCACCGCGCGGTTGGGGGAGCCCAGGATTTGGGCCCATTTTTCAGTGTATCGCTTTAAAAGACTGCAAATGAAAGTTTTGTGCAGGGGGAGGAAGGGGCACGTTTTTCCACCCAATTCTGGGAAAGGGCTTTGCTGTGATGATGCTAGCTCCCCATCTGTAGTCCCCACAGGACTGCAGAGCTCTGTTACCTGTGCAGGAACGCTTTGCTTCTTGGCAGTGGAGAACGGCTCCTTTCTTTCCAAGGGATACCAGTAGCAGAGGTGCCCTCCCAAAGGCCAACCCACAGACGCAGAATGGTGGCACGAGGGGAGCAGAGGCACCTCACGTAGCTCCGCCGTGCTGCTCAGATGCTCAGAGCTGCTTGGGGGCTGTTTTCATGGGAGTTAGGCTGGCGGACAAATGCAGGTCCAGCACTTTGGACCATGTTCTGTTTTTAATTCCCTTTGGTTTGCTTCCAGTTCGCTCAGCAGCCTGATTTTAACTGGTAGCAAATGGGAGGGAGATGAGGCCAGCCCAGCTGCTGCTCCCAGTGAGATTTTGCTCAGCTAGGAATTAGGGCAGAGGCTCTTGTCGGGAGGTGGGTGTCAGAGCATCAGGCAGTGGGAGACAGTGAAATGCTTGCCTGTGAGATGAGGGCAAGGCGCAACGCAAAGTGGGAGCACGGCAGAGCTGGTAAGGGCTCGGTGTCCTTGCACAGCCAGGACCCTCCGGCACAGGGCAAGCCTGGGCCAGGCTCTGGTGTGTGGGACCCAACCGGAGCGGGTGCCTGGTGTTTCTCGCCTCCTGTAGCTCCCTCCCTGGGCAGCCAAGCGTGACTGATGAAGACAGGCGGCTGTCAAGCCCTGCTGAGCTCCACGTTTAGTCGAGAGATTGAATGAAGCACCTTTCTGGAAGGAGCAAATCAAAGGAAGTATAATTTAATTACCTTCTGATCTGTGTTGCTCATTGAAGTGGGATGTGCAAAGGCAATTTGTGGATTATTTCTTAGCACTCGTAAGACATGGATTTAAGACATGATTTTGTTCGGCTGGAAAATATTTAAAGATTGCTGCTGCCTAAATATTTAACTACTTATTTGCTTAGAGGAAACGAGGTTCTTAAGAGTGGTGTCAGTGACTTCAGTTTGCTGGCTGGGCCGTTTCTGCCCCCGAATGGCAGGATCTTTGTTCTGAAGGCGCCAGGTGATGGGCAGGTCGTGTGCTGAGCGTGTGTGCTGTAGCTCACTGGCCTGGCCAGCTTCATGGGAGACTCGTGGGAGTCTCTGCAGCGTTTGACATGTCACCTCCGAGCAGCTCTGTGCAGCAGAGTCAGGAGGGATCCTGTGGCCGACTGTGTACGGAGAGGATGCCGATGCAAATGGGGACTGCCGGAGCAGGGATGGGGCAGGTCTCTTGTACCACGAGTGGTGCGGAGATGGGACGGGGAACGGTCGCTCACTGTTGCTGATGGTGTGCAATCGCAATGCAGTGAACGAAGCCATTGGGCACACCCGAACGTGGGCTTTGTCAAGCGGAGGGATGTGTCATGCCGAGAGGATATCTTTGCTCTAGCTGTGCGGCACCAAGCACTGGGGGTCCCCATCCCCAAGCAGACCCATGCCAGTGCGTAATGCCCAACAGGCTTAACTGCAGCACTTGTCCACACGCACCGATCTTCCTTTCAGCTGGCCTGTGTGCCTGGCACACTCCAGGTTGTGGGAGAGGCAGAGAGGTCGTAGATCCACAGAGGTTGCAGAAGGGAGAACTATACCCTTTGTTCATGTCCTCGTCCTTCTAACTACAACTGCAGGTGCTTCTCCTCTTTCCTGCAGGTTATCATGCTGAGGAATGACATCCACCATTGCAAAGCATCAGGGATATTCCTGCGCCTGTCAGCAGGAGGCCTGATTGCAGACAACAACATCCATTCGAACTCTGAGGCTGGAGTGGACATTCGTAAGGGAGCCAACCCCCTTGTTCTGGTACGTACCCCTCCAAGCTGTGCTGGAGGGCAGATTGCTCTTTCTCTCACATGCTGTTTCTCTCCAAGGGGCAGCAGGGATCCATCTCCCAGTATAGAAACCACTGACCTTTCCGTTAGCTTTGCCCTTCAGCCTGTTTCTTAGGGTTTTGTTGATGAATTAGACTACAGCTAACCCCAAGGTACAGCAAAGTGCTGCCCGATGGTACATGCATGGTCTCCCGCTCTATTTGATGGTATGTGTCTTAAAATTGCTGTGCATAGAGGGCAGGGTAGGGGGATGTTCCCCTATCAAATAAATACCCCTGTGTAATGAGTGAAGTCGTGCAAGCAATGCAGTAAATCAGAAGGTGGTAAATCGGCACTGTAGTGTAAATTGTTTCTCCCTTACAGGGAATCATGTTGTCTACCCTAGGAGTTGGTGGAGGGTCTCAGCTCTCTGCCTAGCCTCTGCCAGGAGGGGAGCAGCAGCCTGCTCTCCAGTGGCATGGCTTTTCCTCCGAATGAGTAGTGTCTCCAGCTGTGCAGTGGGTCACCTTGTCCCTGTTTATTGAACACTGTATCTGTAGTCATCCTTGAAGGAACCGGGGCCTCACTGTGCAGGGGGAGGCAGAGACGGAGATACGAACTACCGTCCAAGTGACCTTCTGGCTGCATCAAACTCTCCATGTGAGCTCTGCACAGGAGATGGGGCAGGCAGAGCTGCAGGTCCGTGGAGGAGGAGGTGGCAGCTCACCCACGGAGCCGCAGGGCATGTCTGGCCTCGGTTGCAGCTTTGAGCTGCTGCTTGTTGCTTTGCCTGGTTTGGCGATTCCTACCCCACCACTCCACGAGATACCGGACTGGGACTGCTGTCCTGCGCAGAGGGTCCCCGTGTACCCCTGTCCTCACGGGAGATGTTGGCCCCTGTGGAGAGAAGCAGCCCTGTGGCTGTTGACAGTGGTCATTCAGGCTGTGCAAAGCGCCGTCTAACAGCTTGGGAAAAGGCACCATGCTGTAACGCCAAGCCCCCTGTTTGGACTCCTGCCTCCAGCTCCTGTGAGGTGCCACCGAGGGTCTTTTCCTCTTGGTGGCCATGGGGAGGTGTTGGACTTGCAGCTCCACCAGCTCTGCCCAGTGTCAGACGGGCTGCGGAGAACAAAGCATCACCAGGTCCGGGGCAGCCCTTGGAGATGTCAGCAGGAGCTGCTGGAGGAAGAAGAGGCTGCAGGCATGATGGGAAGGGAAATTAGGCATTGTGTACTAGAACCCCAAAGAAAGGTAAAAGTTAAGCGTGCCTTGACCATTTGAGAGTGATTTCTTGGCAGCTGGATTAATTACCCTTCTGCCCTTTTCCCCAGCAGGGTTGGGAGCTGTTGCTTTTCTCTGTGGTTGCTGTCTCCTCTTGCTCACTTTTATGAGTGACCTTCCTTCCTTTTGCTTTTATTCTCTCTACATGTGCAAAAATAAAACCATAGTGCAATAAGATACACAGTGGCCTTCGCTCGGGCATTGTCGTCGTTGGCAACGGAAAAGGCATCATCCGTAGCAATCAGATCTATGGGAATAAAGAAGCTGGCATTTATATTCTGTATAATGGAAACCCTGCTGTGAGGTATGTTAGCTAGCACTGACTTCTCTCTCTCCTCCTTCATCTGTTAAGAATTATTCCTCCCACTGTGCACACTTTTCTTCTCTTTTTTTGTATCCCCACCATAGAGCAGGAATAGGCCCATGGTGCACTAGTGCCTTTCTGTGACTTCCCTCTATCTGCTTGCTGCACCCAGGTCTTTGCCAAGTGCCAGTCCTGGGTTTTCCCCCTGGATCTGAGGAGGACGCAGGTTGTGTTCAAGATGAACAACTCACACATGTCATGGTGCTTTTTGCAGGGAAGGGGGAAACGGACCTCAGAACTCCAATCATTGTTACTCCAACTCACCTTTCTGCTTTAAACACCTGGAGCTACTGAGTCGTGTCTGTTTAATAGCATTTGGTTTAGATGTTAGTGTTGGTGTCTGGCAGGCTTTCTTCAGGTTGACGCCACCAGCTTTACCTGGTGGTATCAACTGGTAGCAATGAACCCAGAAATGAGATGGCAGCTGGAGCACGATATTGGTTACAGAAGTGAGGGACGTCTCATCTGTACTGCCACCCCTTCCTGCCTCTCTCTGTGACTGTGAGTGATAAGAAACAGGCGTGTGACAACTCACCAAGGTGCTATAGAGTGGAGTGTGTCACTGTCGTGGTTTAACCCCAGCCAGCAGCTAAGCACCATGCAGCCGCTCATTCACTTTCCCCCCACCACCCAGTGGGATGGGGGAGAAAATCAGGAAAAGAAGTAAAACTCGTGGGTTGAGATAAGAACGGTTTAATAGAACAGAAAAGAAGAAACTAATAATGATAACGATAACACTAATAAAATGACAACAGTAATAATAAAAGGATTGGAATATACAAATGATGCGCAGTGCAATTGCTCACCACCTGCCAATCAACGCCAGTTAGTCCCCCAGCGGCGATCCCCCCACCCCCACTCCCCCCACTTTATATACTAGATGTGACATCCCATGGTATGGAATAGCCCTTTGGCCAGTTTGGGCCAGCTGTCCTGGCTGTGTCCCCTCCAAACTTCTTGTGTCCCTCCAGCCTTCTTGCTGGCTGGGCATCAGAAGCTGAAAAATCCCTGACTTTACACTAAATATTACTTAGCAACAACTGAAAGCATCAGTGTGTTATCAACATTCTTCTCATACCTAGCCCAAAAACATAGCACTGTACCAGCTACTAGGAAGACAATTAACTCTACCCCAGCTGAAACCAGGACAGTCACAAAGGGAAGAAAATGGTTGCCCTGGATCACCCCCTAGCTAGGATGTGAGTATTCATGCTGGAAGTGTTGATAATTAACACTGCTTCACCCTCAAGTCCTGCAGACCTAATGAAAGCGACTTCTTGCAGGTTCGTGATCTGTGTGCAGAGCTGGTGAGTTTTAGACAGACTGCCTGTACAGACACTTAAGAACAGGTTACTGAGGCACTTAGTCTAGGTTGGGACCTGGAGAGGAGAAGTCTGCACCAGAGGTACCAGCCCTGAAAACACAGGGGTCAGGGCCAGGCTTTCCAACAAGGGATTATGAAAGTGCTCTCCGAGAGATGTATTGATTTCTGTGAAAAGTGGTATTGTAATGGCAGGGCCCAGCAGTGCAGAGGAGACACGCTGCGGGACGGAGAGATTCACGACATCTCCTTCCCTCCGTACTTTCTCGCAACTTCATTGGCAACCCCAGCCTGCACATGACTGATGTATGACCGTCCGTGCTTGTTGGCATGTAGGAGATGATGGGGAGGAGGCAGGGAGGAAGCTCGGTGGGAAGACACTTTTTTTTCTCCTGACCAGCTGCCCACTTTGGAGGAGCCCCCGTGCTCCGCTTGTGCCTGCTGCTCTGCGCTGCCTTTCATCTGTGTTGTCTTGAGGCAGGCTCCGGCACTGGTTTAGGCTGCGTGCACCCGTGTTATCCTGGTGGTGCCATGTCCAGCTGTGTTGAGCATGGAGCTCAGCGGGAGCTTGTTGGCATGGCTGGGACTCACGGACAGGATGGCGTGTGCAGCTGCAGGCAGGCAGGGCTGGCAGAAGGGAGGTGTTTATGGTAGGAGTAATGTCCTTTGCTGGGTGCCTTTTCCACAGCTGGAAACAGAATAATGTTTTGCCCATTCCTGATTGCTGCAAGCCCAGCTCCGTCCTGTGTCGCTGCCTGCAGCTGCCTGGCTGGGGGACAGGTTTCGGTGGGGTGTTTTGAGGGGCTCTGTGCAAAAAGCAGGGAGGTGTCCTTCTGAGAAGTCTGCCAGCAATGTGGGTGCTGAGCACCATTTTTAAGCATGATACAGGCCCTTGGGCACGTACATCTTCCAGTCAGAGGTACCCTCTGCAGCAGCTAAAAAGCTGTTTGGGTAAGACCGCGTCCCCTGCTGTGCCGACAGCAAGGCTGGGAGGTACGGAGTGTGATGGTGCCCGGTGGTGCAAGGCTACTGTCCGCTCCCCTAAGCTGGTGAGAGCAGCACTGGAGGGCACTGCTCTGCAGCGGTGGGACTTGGGCAGCTGAGACCCCCCCCCCCCCACCTTGTGTTCCTGGGGGATTGCCTTTGGGATAGTTTCATGGCTTCTCTTCCTCCTTACCCTCGCAGCTGCTGGTGCAAGCACGGATTTCAAGTACAGGCACCTTGTGCACTCTTCTCACCTGGTCCCTCTTTCTAGAGGCAGGTGGACGTGTCGCTGCAGCCCACAAGCAGCTTTCTATTCTCTGGGCACCGCTGATGGCCTGCGTTGCTCTGGCAGGGCAGTGGGGGCTTCCCTCAGCTGCCAGACCAAGTGGTCCTGCCTGAGCAGGCAGCCGTGCCAGGGCAGCTGAGGACAGGAGAGGCATTAGCTGCCCGGCGAGGTGGAGCGGACCCCGCTCTGCCTGCACTTGTCCCCGGGAGCGGGACGGCAGCGTGAAGTGCTGCGACCACCCCTCCACCCACAGCCAGCGCGGGTGATGGCGTGTCACTGGTGATTGCGTGTCACAGGCGCAGCTTTCCCACCCCGGCTCACTGCCGTAGAAGCTCCTCTGCTCTGGGGAGCGGAGCCGCATCCAGTCAGCGCTGCCGGATGGATGCTGGGGCAGAGTCTGTGCCAGGCACTGCGCTCAGTAGGTCAACATGAGCTGGAGATCACCCTAATTGCTCTCCCGCCCCGAACCTCATCAGCAAGCCGGAGACTCGGGGTCCCATGGAGGAGGAGCTGGTGGTGGGCTTGGGGTTCCTGGGCTTTGTTCATCCTGACAGGCGGTAGGTGGGAGCCCAGGGGACAGCGGGTGACTCCTCTACTCAGGCACAACAGGGACCACATGTGCTCTCCAGACCGTTGCTCCCAGCGCGGGAGTTGCTCCTGCCACCGTGTTTAATGTTTCCTGCCGTCAACTGCAATCACTGTCTGCCTGCTGGCTTCAGGGCTCCTCTCGGAGCAGCAGTCCCATGGCTGATAAAGTCTCTCACCTCCTTCCTGGGATGGGGAGGATGGGAGAAACGGGCTAAAGCCCTCACAGACTCCTCTGCGGCATCCGCCTAGGTGGGCTCTGGCCACTACACGGTGTGCCTCCCATGCTTTTCCGTGGGGGCACAGGGGTCTGCAGCTTGGACCCCCTGCTCCGTGCTGCCCGCAGGGGTAGGGAGGCTGCGGCAGCCGGCAGCGGGTGGCCTGCCTCCCCGTGGGGTGTGCTGCATGGTGCTGGGAGAGCTGAGCGTGCAGAGTGGTTTGCAGAGGAGCGAGTTTAATCCTGAGGAGAAGGAAAGTCCATCATCTCAGGGGTGGGGGTAACTGTGGGTGCAGGTAGCCAGCGGGGCAGAGAGGTTGGGCTGCAGGAGGCAGCTCTTGGTTCTCCCTGTCCGTATGTTCCCTGCGGCTGCAGCTGTGGCTGGCCGCTCCTGGAGACAGGACCCTGGCTGGATGGATAACTGGTCTGACGCGGTGGCCGTTTGGATGTTCATCAGCACCTCCCACTCTTCGAGTGCTCTTACTGACATGTGCTTCTCCGTGCCTCTTTTGTACTTTCCTCTCCTTGAAAGTGGTTCGGCCGTCAGTAGCTCCACTCTGCTTTGCATGTACCTTCCCCACTGCCCTTCCCTCTCACGGCACTTGGCTGTGCGGCTGCCCCATGCCCAGCTTTCGCTGCTGGACACAGGCAACAGGCTGTGACAAGTAGCCAGCCAGGGAGCCTGGTGCCTCTGCAGGGACCTGCTGCGCTTGCATGGGTGCAAACCATGAGCAGGCAACACATGAGCAGGCAACACTGCTGCTGGTAACTTTCTTTTCTTCTCCTACCTCAGTGGGAACCATATTTTCCAGGGACTGGCTGCTGGAATAGCAGTGAATGAGAACGGGAGAGGCCAAATCACAGGTATGGGAATGAAAATGGCATTGTTATGCCCGGTTTGTTTCTGCCTTTAAGCCTCTGTCTGTTTGTTTGATTGCAAAATTTATCTTGTTTTGGTTCTTGGGTGACTTTAGGTGCAATAATCCCCTGGTTTGCATTTTCTGGTTGGCATTTCTGCCACTGACAGAGGGAGCATGTCTTTCCGCAGTGTGTCCTCCAAATTATTGTTCCCTTTGTCTCTGGCCCAGCTGGCATGTGGAACTGTGCTCCAGAGCAATCTGCCATATGGACTGCTTTTTTCCCCCCACCCAGTGCCGTCCAGTTTATAAGCTAAAGCTGTCAATGACGTTTTCCTACTGTCGTGGAACCTCCGAGTGGTTTTCCACTCTGCCCTACACCTCAGAGGACAGGGACGTAGCAGTTACTAGAACTGCTAATGAGCAGTGTCCTGTGCGGGAGAGCATTGCCAGGGGAATGGGGGAACGGGGAAGCTCCTGAGGCTTGGGCTCTGCCGCAGGTGATGGGAGCTTCTCGGTGGGGCCAGGTCTCAACTTGCCAGGTCTCCTTGCTCTTCCGTGGGCTGGAGGCCTGTGTGGCCACCTCATCTTCCCTGCTTGGCCCTAGGGAATGTCATCTGCGAGAACCAGTGGGGCGGTGCAGACATCCGCCACGGGGGTGACCCCGTCCTCAGGAACAACCTCATCTCCTGCGGCTACTCGGATGGCGTGGTGGTGGGCGAGCGCGGGAAGGGCCTCATCGAAGGAAATGCCATTTACGGTAAGGAAGCAAGCTCAGGGAAGAACGAAATTCATCTTCTCCCCCGTCCTCTTGGGCTTGCCGTGCTGCCTTCTACCTCCGGTGCACTCTGGAGCTGCGGTGGGTGCTCAGGAGGGGGCTGGTGGGGCATGCCCAGGGGTGTTGTCTCAAAAGCAGGGTTCGGTACCTGGTGCGCAATAAGCCAATCTTGCACATAGAGCTGGGATATTTATTTAATTCATGTCTGTGCAGAGATGAGTGCTAGGTGATAGTTCCACAAAGCTAGCACACCACACCAGAGAACTACAACGTATTTATCCTGTTACATGATTAGTAAAAACCCGCCTAAATTTGCATGCAGTCATTAGTAGTCACCATCTCATCTACTGTTGGTTAGTTATATTTAAATTAGCCTCGCTTGCTATGTAAAGTAGCAAGCATGCTCCTTGCAGGTGTGGGTGGGCAAGTCTTTTTGGTCTTGAATTGAGTCGGTGGTTGCGATCTCCCCCTGCTGCCTTTACTTTTCCCCCAGTTCATGCTTCTTTGGCAATCATCCGGCTTTTGGCACCTTCTGGAGCAGGGTGTTTCCTTCTTACCAGTCCTCAGTTCCTCTTCGAGGGTATAGTCCTTAGCAAAGCATGGCCTACACAATGAAGCTACTGATTAATGGTCATCCTAAATCAAGCAGTGTGACTACGACCTAGGCATTAACCAATATATGGCTTTACTTAGTCTAAGTTTTAGCTAAAATCAGATTGCAAAATCGTATTTTACAACTATGCAGACAACTGTTCAGCAGCATTTCCACATAAAATACTTTTAATGCTAAACTATATAAATTACCCAGCCTACGGGAGGGAGCTGTGGTGTGTGCCCAGGATGCTTGGCTGGGAACAGCACCAGGCCCAGCCCAGCACAAGCACTCCAGAGGTCGTGCCACCAGTGCTGCTGGGCTGCGGCTCATGAGGGGCCCTCTCCCCGCTGAGAAGACCACCACTTTGTCTCCAGTGGAGGGCAGGAGCTTCCCTTTTGAGCCCCAAGAGGGAAACTGGCTTTGCACCATGGCCCTCGTGCAGGACAGGGTTGCAGGAGAGGACGCACGGTCCCCACGGGACAAGGGGAGCTGCGTCTGCTCCTGTCCTGCACCCAGCTAACCCAGGGCAGGAGGAGTCTGGCAGGGTCTGTAATCTAACAACTGGGCTAATGTCTAACAGGGCGTAAATTCCCCATGTGGTTTTCTCAGGAAACTGGAAATAGCTTTTTTAAAGGGGTTTTAAAGCGGCTGCGGACAGACAAGTGCTGCAGAGAGCCCACCGCTGCCGGCGCAGGGGTCTGAGTCCTGGAGGGGCTGTGCCCTTCTCTGGTCCCATTTAGGACTGAGATGGGATGCAGCCAGTCACATAGCATGGCTGTGTGTGCATCTGTCTGTCCATCTGTCCCGCTAGTAATGCTGGAGGCAGTGGTGGCCAGTAGTGCTGGTGGCCAGTGTCAGCCCCTCGCAGCGAGGGTGAGGTACACAGACAGGGAGTTCCCAGAGGTTTTTGGAACAGTAGTGGACCGGGCACGAGGAGGGTGGTCGTAGGGCTCAGCCACCCTGGGGGTGGTGAAGCCGCGGCTCAGCCTGCATATTAGACACTGGAGAACACACCTGAGCTCCCAAGGCCAAGCCTTGGGGAAACCCAGCTCAGTGCTCCTGGACCTGCTCGCTCCCCGGCCCCGGAGGCTCCCAGTCCTGGAGGAGGAGAGACCAGGGCACATAGACTTCCAGCACTGCGGCTGCCCATCTGCGGCAAAGCCACTTGTGCGTGGAGCCGGTGGACAGGGCTGTGCCCGACCATCATAGAATCATAGAATCACTTAGGTTGGAAAAGACCTTCAAGATCATCGAGTCCAACCATCAACCATGCCCACTAAACCACGTCCTGAAGTACCCCGTCTACTCGCTTTTTGAATACCTCCAGGGATGGTGACTCAACCACTTCCCTGGGCATCCCGCAGAGCCCCGGGGCAGTGAGGGTTTACCTCCTGGTTGCGTAAGTTAAACGAGGGGACTTGAGCTGGGTTCAGAGCATGGACAGTGCTAGGAGGGGGTGGAGGTGGGGAAATGAAGGCACTGAGCTCGTGGACTTGAGTTGGCCCAGTGGGACCAAGTCAGGGGCAAAGGATGTCTGTAAACCCCTGACATATAGGGTTAGCCTTCATGTGTGCTCAAAGAGGAGGATCGCCTCCGTCCCCCCTGCACCGTACGTAGATTACCAGCTGCTTTGGGGCAGGGCTGAGGGTCTCCAAGCTAAGTTGGTGGGCTATGCCACCCCACACTGCAGGCAACAAGGGCTGCGGCGTGTGGATGACGTCCTCCAGCCTCCCGCACCTCATCAACAACCAGATCAGCCACAACAGCATCTACGGAGTGGCGGTGTTCTGCCGCAAGGACGACGCCGGTGACTACCCCCCCGGTCAGGGGGGCAGCGAGAACTTCCAGGAGGAGAGGGAAGGTGCTGGCGGGGAGAACGACCCCAACAGTGAGGAGGAGCACCCGGCTGCCCGGCGTCCCATCAGCGTGGCGCTGGTGGAGTTGAACAGCATCAACCACAACGGAGGTGAGCTCGGGGGCCGGGGGTCTTCCTGGGCTCCAGGAGAAGGGGTGGCATGCCGAACGGTGTGTTGTCTTGGCCCACCAGCGCTGGCATCTGCCTCAGCTGCCACTAGGCCAGGAGCACCCTGGAGAAATGGTGGGCTGAGACTTGAGCGTGAGTGGGTTTTGGTCCTTAAGCTCTCTGTCAGAAAGTCGTATCGTGGCAGAAGAAACCGGGTAGCTGTTAGAAATAGAAAGACGTTTGTGGTCGTCACGACCGAGGCTCCAAGCTCTTGACTGGTAGCCCTTCTTTTTGGTTGGCAGCTGCTGGGTTGCACGTCAAGAGCAGCGAGGCGCTCAACGTCATCGCCAATGTAATTCATGCCAACCGCGATGGCGGGGTGGCGGTGCTGCAGAGCAGCCAGCTGACGCGCATTGCGAACAACAGCATTTCCTGCAACAGCCGGGGAGGCGTGCTTGTCGAGGCCGAGTGCCAGGTGGAGCTGCGCGGCAACGGCATCTATGAGAACAGCAGCCACGGTATCGTCTCCAAGGGAGAGGGCATCATCACGGAGAACGACATCATCGGCAACCACAGGTGTGGCCTTCAGCTGCTCCAGGCAGCGGACATGAAGGTGCGTCCTGCAGAGAGCGGAGGGGGGGCACCGACTTCTGCCTCCCTACGGCCAGGGGCAGAGACGAGACAGAGCCTGCTGCTGCTGCCCTCCCACCTTGGGTGAGGGGGAAGACAGTTAGCAAGCCCCCAGTTAGCCAGCGGGACAGGAGGGACTGCCCTGGCATTGCCAGCAGGAGGAGCAGACAATCAGGATTGCATCCTCGACCCTGTGATTAGAGGGGGGGGTGATTTCCAGGCTACCTTAGAATTGTGTCCAGCTGATCGAGGAAAGTTGTCCCCCATCTCCTTTGGCATTGGGAGGTGCACCCGAAATGTTGTGTCCGGTTTGGGACCTCGAGGTCAGGAGGGAGGTGGAGTAAAGGGAGAGGGTCCGTGATAGAGCTACCAGGGTGGGCAAGTGCTGGGACACATGACTGATGAGATGAGGCAGAGGGAGCTGGGCTTGATTCGTCTGGCAAAGAGGAGGCCAGGGGGGACCTAACAGCAGCCCACAGCTACCTGAAGGGCCATCAGAGCCAAGCCCTTCTCAGCAGTGCCAGGCAGTACAACAAGGGTCAACAGCACGACTTGCGGTGGTCCCTGGGCACTGGGAGGTCCAGGTGGGAGACTGGGCGACCCTCCTTGCCTTGGAGGGTGGTGCAGCCCTGGGACAGGTCACAGAGCGGTGTGGGGTCACCATCCTTGGGGGTTTCCAAGCCTTGGCAGAAAAAAGCCAGGGCTGCTCTGATTTAGTGCTGTAGACAGTCCTACTCCAGAGCTCCCTTCCACCAGCACTCCTTAACTCCAGGTTTTTTCGTGGGCAGTCACTGGGAATGGGCTGGAGGAAAGCCAGCAGAAATTGTTTGAGGGGAGACACAGGTGGGAGTTAAGTAAGCGTTTGTTTTTAATAGGGCCAGCAGTGCAAAACTGGAATGCATTGCTCAGAAGAAAGTGACGTTTCCATCCCTAGTGGGTTTGAAGTGTGTCACATCCTAACGTCCATCAAGAGAGGTTTAGAAGTGCTCTGTAGGGCCCAGAGGGAGGAGGTGAGATCTCCCTAACCTCGGCATTGTTGGGTCCATGCTTATTATTGCTCACATGCAGCAGGAAAGCACACATGTACCAGCAGAGCTGGCCATGCTGCCCCGGAGCACTCGGTGCCCGCAGTGACAGGAGTGTGAAAGGAGGTCTATTAGCAGCAGCTGCTTTTCAGATGGGCAAGCACATGGGGGAAGGGCTTCTGCGAGCTCACGCCATTGCTCAGTGGCAAAGAATGAATTTTGGAAGTCCTATCTCAAGGCTGTATCCTGTTTGACAGTGATCCACAGGTGGCTCGTCACATCCGTCTGATGTTTAAACCTCGGTAAAGGACAGCTCAGTCATCATTTCCCACATGCGGATTCACAGATAGCTTGTAGATGAGACCTCTCTTCCCTCAGAGCAGCAAAGGGAATCCTGTGCATTTTGGTGCAATGACGTTCGACAAAGTCCATCTTCTCCCAGGCTTGTCCCCTGTATTTAACTGAGTGGCACAGTCAAGTGGGTGATCCTGTAGGCCTCTGTTGGAGATTTGCAGGCTGTGTGAGCTGTGCTGAAGAACTGGATTTATTGGAACTAATTTTTTGGAAGTTAGATGCAGTATTCCAGCATCTAGCCAGTTCCCAAGGTTAATACCTGGCTCAAGGTTGCCTCCGTTCTGTTCTTTGTTGAGGTGAAGCCATCGGGCATCAAAATGATAGATAAATGCAATTTAACTCATCATCAAGGACCCCTAAAATGAGTATACAGAAAGCCCCGCCAAGACAAATGCTCTGCACGAGTCCTGCAGTGGCTGCAGACTCCTTTTGAAAACCATGCCTGTAGAAAAACATTGTCCTCTGGACCAGAAGGTAAAGACCACGGAATTTTCTGTGGTGCCAGCTGTCCAGTCTCCTGGAGCACACAGGCAGGATACATATTGCAGGGTTCATGTGGGGAGCGGAGCAGGGGGCACAGGTCCTTGTTGAAGTACTGGCGATGTCGTGGTGCTGTTGTTCCTCGTCTGCCCACGGGCAGAGCCCGAGAAATGCCCGAGAGCAGGTGAGATGCTGTGCGGTACTGGGTGGGGAGAAGCGCTGGGCAAGGACTGTTGCAGCAGCTGTTGCTGTGGATCCAAGGAGGAGAAAGGACCAAACTGATCTTCCAGATGGTGGCAAAGCAAGAGCTGTGGTCTTGTCTTTCTTGGGAAGAGCAGACTCCTAAGTGCTCTTTTTTCATATACAAAGAAGTGACAGCCTGTAAGTCCAGCCGTTTGAAACCTGAAGGGCAAGGAGCAGCAGCAGGTTCGTGTTTAGCAGCATCTGTGCTTGTGTTTCGCCAGGGGGTTGAGTACCATCTTCAGGGAAGCCTGTAGCACCTGGCACTGACAGCAACTGAGCTGCCAGCTGGGGCCACCATAATGTGTGGAAGGTCTTGGGAAAGCTTGTGTGCGCACGGCTGTGGCGCATCCAGTCTGAACCCTTGGTGTGCTCCGAAACTGCCAGGGAGTGCTAGTGAGCCTGCAGAAGAGCTTTGGTGTTTGGTTTTGTGTTGACTAAAGAGCCCTTTGAACGGTCTCCTTCTGCTTGGGCCATCCCGTCTAAAGCTTATTTTGCAGGTGACTAAGAACAGGATCCAGTCCTTTCAGGACTATGGGATTGCTCTCTTTGATGAAGCCAAAGGCCTGGTGCAGGAAAACCTCATTTTCCAAGGGAGATCCAAGAAATCCATTTTGCGGCCGATGTCAAGTGCAGAGGATTGCGTCATCCAAAACAACATGCTTCTCACCTTCAAGAAAAGGTGAGGCCCCTGGCACCATGGGGTGCAGTTGTGAGCTTGGAGCCGCTGCTGTGCTCCTGTGTTAGGCGAGCACTGGAGGGCTTCTGCTTTTGTAGCTTCCCACACCCGCTGACCCGTGGCACCAGCCCCACTTGCGTGGTGAACCACTGCAGGTGAGGACTGCAGATCAAGCAGAGCCAAGATGCCTCTCACTGGATACCTCTAAAGCCAACTGAGGGACTTGGATTATTCCTTGACAAGCCAGTGTGGGTCTTCACGATGTCTCTGAGCATAGGGACATCTGCCCGAGCTCATTTTCCTGCCCAGTGCTGCCTTTGAAGCCTGGCTGCTGAGTTTGTGTACTGCACTGCTGTCCCTGCAGTACGGGCAGCCCTGGGGTGTTTGTGGTCTGGGCCATGAGAGTCAGAGGTAGGAAGAAAAGCCAGAGCCACCCCCCGCCCGCACTGTGCTTTTATGCTGGTGGGGAGGAGGTTGGCTTCAGGCACCAGATTCCACCTCCCGGCTTTTGCTACCAGAGCAATGTGAATGATGAATGGGAAAATGGATCTTGAAGTGCTTCTTTTTCCCTGATGTGATTTAGCTACCCCGGTCTTTGTGCCAGTAGAGAGAGAATGTGTCTTCTGATGGTCTTCAGAGGTGCCGCTGTAGCTGCAGACCTTTAATGGGTACTGCAAAGCTTTTCTTAGCTGCTGGCTGTCACCCAGATCTCGGTGACTCTCATCATTATAGGGCTCGTTCAAAACAGGTCGCTCTAGACCAGGACTCTGCAGCAGATGCCTGAGGAGGGAAAGCCAGAGCCCTGTCACCCATACAAGGGGTGGGTATTGAGGGGATTGTTCTTTTTAGCTAAAAATTTGACCTTGACTCTTCTCTCTGGGTCACAAATCTTGGTCCAGGGTGTGGGAGAGGACACAGTGAAATTGGAAGACTTGCATTACTGGAGGGAGGTCAGGACACGTGGTCCCCCAGGTTGATGGTGCTCTCACCTGGTCCTCTAGACTCCCATAGCATGAAAGTCAAGTGCACTAGAGAGGACTCTCAGCACCTCCTCCAGTGCCCTTAGCACTACGATTCCTCCATTAGGTTTTCAAATCTGGCCCCCTTTAGGCAATTCTTGGGAGGTCCCAGCATTGACTCTCCTTCTGCAGGCTCTTGCCCCATCTCGCAGAACTTGCAGTCACTTAGGGGTGTTGGCTGTGAAATCACAGAAAGTAGTTTTTGCAGTAAAGCAAGATGTTCTGTGTCAATTCTCCAAGCATTTCTGTCCCACTTGTGTTTTGGAACAGATGTCGCATGGTGAGCGTTGTGCACCTGCCAGCACTGCTCTGCCCCTTTCCTCCTTGAAGGGTGAACCTCAAGGGAGTGTTTCTAAGGCTGCTCTGGAAGCACCGTTTCACCCCGCTCATGGCCACGTGTGGGGTGTCTCTCCTTTTCCCAGGTTTGATATGGAGTGCATGCTGATCGACCCCCCAGCACGGCCTCACATCGAAGGAGGTGCCCTGGGGTCCTGCACGGCGGCTGGTGGTCAGAGGGTTTCCAGCATAACCACCAGGGTGGATGGGGGCTGCCACAACCACGGGAGCATCTTCTGCACCGTTCTTTGACCGGGGAGGGAGGTTTCTTCACCAGTCTCTCCGCCTGTCTTTTCTCTAGAGCTGCCGCTGGGAAGCTCTCACAGCTCAGGAACAGGGACCCCCATTGGACTGTACTCCTTTTTCATGAAGGATTTTGCAACTTCAGTGGCACCTCACTAAATAAAAAAATAGCTGGGAAAACAGCCATTAATGTCTTCCTCTTTGCCCACTGAGATCGCTGATGGGCTAATTTATAAGTGAGCAGTTCCTTAGATGAATTTGCCGGGCTTCCCCAGCCTGAGGTCCAGACAAACCTCTCTTCCTGTGCAGCATTATTTATTTGGGAATCACTTGCTTTGAAGCTTCTTTGTCAGTGACCATCTGCATTTGTGCTGGAAGACTGAGAGACTGACAACGTGTCCTGTGTGGTCTCGCTCAGTTTCTGTTTGTGCCGATTGTGACCAAGAAGGGGCACACAGATCAATGCAGGCAGACATACATACATGCAGTGTGGGTCCCTCCAGCAACCGGGGTCAGATGCTGTCTGCCCAGTCCCTGCCCCTGTGTCCCAGTCTCCCCAGTTTCTGGCTCCAGGACATATAAGCCTCCAGAGGCTGCAGGCTCGCCCCAACAGACAGACAGACACGCAGAGACAGATGGACAGAGTGCCTGGGCTCCCAAACCACTTTACCTCCTCATTGGTGGCAGCCCCACACAGATGCAGATCCCACCACACCACCGATGCTGGCACCCACACCGTAGGGAGAGCCCTCACCCCAGGAAGAGTTAGAAACGGCGCTGGATGAGCGAACAGGACAGACTGCACTCGTCAGGCGCAGGCATGGCCAGACCAGCATCTGTCCTTGGCCACCAGCCACCTGTTTACACACAATGGAACACTTTTTATCCCCTTATCCCTCTGTTTTCCCATCTCTGCTCTTCCGAAACCACGTCGATGCCTGTGTTTCCCTACATTTGGTTCCTCCCCTGAGCATCCTGTAATAAGCCATGTGCAATTCCGGAATGCTCTTCCCCTGTAATGTGTCCTCCACCCCTGGCAGTGACCTCTGGGTCTGTGAGGTGCTCAGGAGAGGACGGGTGTCCCCCAGCCCATGGGGCTGAGCTCCCCTGGCACTGGGAGGAACTGGGCAGGGGCTCATGGCTCTGAGGGTGTCACTGGGGATCCCCCACTGGCCCCTGGGGCTTGGGGGTCTTGCTGCCGGGAGACGGAGGCTTGCATGCCATAACCTCGCACGACCAGCTAGCAGTTTCTGCCTTGTCATCCCCCTGCCTGAAACTGGCTGTCGGTTCCCAGCTGGATTTTCTTTGTCTCGTTCACATAACAAGCTGTCCACACAGGTTTCTCCTCTGATACAAGCTGGCATAACTCTGTTGCACAGACTGATGTCATCTGCTGCCTCTCTGCAGGCTGATGCTGTAAGAAGATCTGGTCCTTTTTTTTTTTTTTTAAAGGACAACTACTATTTTCTATAATTTCAGGAAAACTGTCTGCCACAAATAAAATGCTATATTTTAGAAGGTGTCTACATTTTAGTAACTGAGTTGCTTTCCAAACTGAGTGAAGTTTTCCAGAGTGGCTTTTGGGGTGACCCTTCCAGAAGGGGCTTGTCACACTGCAAGGCCAGGGGATGCAGCCCATGGGCACTTGGCAAGCACGCAGCCTGTGTTGAAGCCTGGAGGGTTTCATATGCACAGGAGTAGGTTTAAAACCAGAGGTGAGTGACAGCGTTAAAAGTTGGTAAATCTCTGTCCCAGCTATATATACATTACTTCTGGGTGTACAGTCCAGAGTCATCTTGAACCACTACCAAAGGAAACCTTTTACCATTAGAAGACTGCCTGTTTTATTTTGGTACTGTATGGTCACTGAGTTGGTCAAAGGCCTGGTTTGCCTCAGGATAAAGGCAAAGCTGACCTAGCACAAGCCTTCAGCTACCAGCACATCCGAAGCACAAACTGCCGGTCGCTGTTCCCTGGGCAGAGTGGGAGGAGATGCACACAGTGCAAGGAGAGCCGAGGATGGGTGTCTCTTGAGATGAGCGTGGCTGAGCTGAAGTAGACTTAGGGAAATAGGAAGATTAGACCCACTGGGGCATTGCAGGGCAGTCCTTGCTGTGGTGCTGCCACTCGGGAGGAGACAAACTTCAGGGAAGGAAGGCTTGTAGCTCCTAGATGAGACCCACCCTCCAGCTGATAACAGGGTTGGTTTGCTTGATGGACGGTCCTGGAGCAGGGTCCAGCAGTAGGAGTAGCTGGCAGTGATAGTGGGAGAGATGCCAATACGCAACATACCTGTATGTTACTGGCTAAGAAGTGGCAGGAGAGGAATGAACGCACAGGTTGGTAGCAGGAATGGGTGTGTGGGAAGGATGCAAGAACCCAAATTTGGGCTGCAGGGCCTCCTGCAATCCCAGAGTCCATGTAGCTCTCTCTGCAGTACTGCCTGTCTTGTGTACAAAGGCATGGATCTGATACCAAAAAGCCGGTCGAAGAAACTCTCTAAGACTCGTTTTGGAGTTTTAGAAAGCAGGCATTCTTTATTGCAGCGCTGGATGCACGGGGGATAATTCCACCTAGCATGCATACCACAGCTTTAGCACTAACAGGTTATATAGAATAACTAATTGCATATTAATCAGATTAGTATACATATACATAAAAATGATTGCAACTGATTATCATAGTACTGCCTACATCCGATCATGCGCAATGAAGGACCCATTTGAGTCGAAGGGCTGCTTTTGTGACCACCGACCCATTTGAAGTTCTTGCTGGCTGTCCTTGAAGTCTTTATTCTTGTCCTTGTTCTTTGATCTTGAAGCTTAACGCAGTTTCAATCACACGTGGTCAGTTTCAACATTGTTCTCATCTAGCGTACAGGAACATCTAGTCATAAGCGCAAAGGACTGCAAAACTTATGAGTAATTACCTCTACTAGTTAATTGCTTGGCTATACTTTTGTCTATTGTTCCAATCATAGTGTTAGTATAAGATTTCTAATAATTATTTACCAAATCTCACTTTTACAGTCACCTAGCAGCAAACCAGTTTCCACGGCTGGTACAAAATATTAAAACCATGAAAGTATTTAGACATACCATACAGAATGTATGGAAATATGCTATCATCAGATCCACAGTCTTGACGTGTGGGGGGAGCATGGCCTTGGGGAACCTTTAGAGATGGGAGAACTGGGAGAGGAAGGGTGGGCTGTACATGAGTCAGGACAGAGCCAGGCAGCTGGCACAGACAGAAAGGTCATGGTGGTGTGTTTAAACTGGAAGTTGCCAGAAGGTTGGCATGCCTCCAGAAGCACCTGGAAATGTTCAGTACTACTCTGAAAATGCCTGTAGGAAAATAAATAGCACAATTGCAATAGGTGTGGGGGCTCAGCATGGTCACATCAGTGGTTACTGTCACACAGAAGCTGTAGCAGCTGAACTTGCACATACTTCTAAGTCAACGCGGAGAACCTCAAAAGTAAGATGAGGAACCTGCAATCCCTGGTGCTGCCTGCAGTGGCCTGAACCCTGGGGTTTAGGAGAACATCTTTCTGTTCAGGCACTTCCCAGAGGCTTCTGAATCCCATCAGCCAGACCCAAAAAACCCCAAACAAACAAACAAAAACCAGTGAGATTTGGGATCTTTACAATAGCTTTCATATCCTCTTCATTCTGTGCTTTTTGCACTTTGGAGCAGCAAATTGCCACATGGAGGATCCACATGCTGTCAAGCAGGCATACAGAAAATTGTTCCCAAAATACATGTAGTTCAACTTACTTCACATTGCAGAATATGAGCAAGCAGTTAATTTCAATATATGGAGTAAGACCTGGTCACGTGATCAAGTATCTTCAAACTTTTGACAGGTTGAGCTGGAGGTACGGAGTTCAAATATTGTCTTCAACTATTAATATTTATACTATCAATCACTACGGAAAAATTCAAATGTTCATACTGACTTCATTGTCACAAAGAAAGCAAAAATAAAATTTGCTTTCCCAATTAATCTTTCAATTTTTATGTTACATATACTTAAGACCCTAACTGCTCGATACAGTTAGGACTTTCAGACACAGTCAGAAAATAGTATTCTCTTCTTGTGTGGAGAGAATTCAGTGGGTGCTCATTAATCAGTTTTCACTGGTGTTAATTAATTATAAAATGTTTCATGTTCTTGTGTTACAGTGGATAGTTTATAGAGCATAATGGAAGCAGCACGGGGTGCTGCTGTACTTGTGCAAACCCCTAGTTCAAGTGCTCGTTGTGACACGGTGGGTAACAGCCCCCCGCCACCCTGAGCTGGCAGGTTGCTGAAGGCACAGTCTGGAGCTCTGCTGGCTTTCTCACCACCCGAACATTGTGCAAAGCTAGCGCACATACATGATCTGCACGGCCACTTCTTGGCACAGCACAGACCTTGCATTTTGCTTTGCTCAAAGAGCGCATTTGTCTGCTTGTGAGTTAATTAGAGCTCATTTCCAGAAAGGCAGCACTGGCGAAAGCTGAGTGCCTCCCTGCTGCTGCCCCTGTTCTCCTGCTGTCTGTGCAGGTACCACTTGTGAGAGAATATGCCAACATTGCTGAGAGAAGCTGACTCCCACCCAACACTGTCCTACAGAGCCCCGTGCTCTTAGGTGTGAGAAAGAGCCTGCGCTCAGCCCAGTTCACGGAACCTTTTATCTGGTGACCGGACACCTTATCAAGAGGACTACAACGTTGTCTGTACGCTAGCGAAGTACTGGAGCGATCTTGCGGCAGAGGAGCAGCAGTGAGAGCTCATCACCTTCAAACCAGGCAGCTGTAGGAGCCACCCTGCTCCTATGGGAACATGCTCCCACTCAGACAAGGATGAAAATGCAACCCGTCATAGGTCCTGGCTCATCTTCTGTGCTGGCTCAGGCGTGCCCATGCTGCCTGGCTATGGCGTGCGTTTGCTAAGGCGTCAGCTGCGGGCAGGTGTGGTGTTTTTGCAGCACGGGCTCCGAGCCGTTTTGTGGCAGTCCAAGGAAAGTCCTGCTCCTGGCCAGCCTGTCCGTGTGGCACCGTGCTCTGCCGAGGGTTAGCGTTCTCTAACCTGCGGCTGCCATGCCCGTCAGTCTCCCACAGGGCACCCTGCACGCACGCCTCTGGAGAAAAGCGCACAGCCTCTCTCCCAGCCTGTCTCGCACTCTCAATGGCCTGGATGTGCTCTCAAGTAAGGTGACCCCAGAAAGCTGAGTGTTAGTAAACCTCTCCTCATTCTGAGCAAAGCATCTTTCCCCACTGCTACTAGATTTCTCTTTTCAACCTTTCCAGTTGTCTCCCAGGGACCCACACACCTACTTACACACCCCTCTGCGTGATGCGGATAAGGATGAGAGTACTTGACTGGGGGCTCCGAGTCCCTCTAGACTACCTACATCTTGCTTTGGTTCACACCCTACCGGTAAGTCCCCTGCACGGGACCTGCCTCCAGCCCTGTCCTGCCTGCTCCGGTGGGGGCTGCCCAGTGCTGGGGGACATCTTTCTGGCCTCAAGACAGGATCTCTGGTCCCCTTCCCCCACTGCCACATCCCTGCCTTGGCACTTCTTTATAGTGAAGAACTCCACTTGTGTTATCGGGAAGGCAAATAGCTGCTCTCCAAAGTGCAGCGGCTAATACCGAGACACATTGCAGATGAGTCATTCTCCCATTTGGACTAAATTTGCACTCATTTTCCCCGAATCAGGGGTGCTGCTCTCAGATAGTCAGAACAGGCTCTGCTGCACACAGCAGTGATGTCGAAAGACCATTAACATCCTCATCTCTGCTGCAACTGGCTACAAATAATGCAAAAGAGCATCACTTCTTGCTCGGTTGGTTGGGCAACCACCTCTGCTTTCTACTTCTCTGCTCACCTTGGCACACAGAAGCAGCTTTGCAACAGCAGTTAAATTTTTCATCTAAAAAAC
Source organism: Necrosyrtes monachus (assembly GCA_037953605.1). Lineage (NCBI taxonomy): Eukaryota > Metazoa > Chordata > Aves > Accipitriformes > Accipitridae > Necrosyrtes > Necrosyrtes monachus. Next base: position 559,677 of record JAZGTQ010000157.1, on the reverse strand, counting down.
CCATGGCACTGTCAGGGTGACCCACATGTCACCTCCTCACGCCCCATATCAACCATCTGAAACACAGCAGCAATGAGCTAAAATTAGATAAAGAGGATAAACTAATTATTATGGATCTCAGAGTAATGCTTCATACCAGTTTAAGTCACAGCTGCTGGCTCTGATATGCAGAAGACCAGATCCTAATGAGAATTAAAAAAAAAAAAAAAACAAACCACCACAAAAAGTGGTTTCAGCCAGATCACCTCCCTGAGCAAATTCACTCTACTTGAAGACTTGAGAACAAGGCCTGGGTAAGTCAGAGGCTTCCAAAGTTCAACATGGGGAAGTGCAGAGTCCTGCACCTGGGGAGGAGAAACCCCATGCACCAGGACATGCTGGGGGCTGTCCAGCCAGAAAACAGCTTGGCAGAAACGGACCTGGAGGTCCTGGTAGACACTGAGTTGAACATGAGCCAGAAATGTGCCCTTGCAGCAGAGGCTAACGGTGTCCTGGGTGGCATTAGGAGGAGCATCTCCAGCAGGTCAAGGGAGGTGATCCTTTCCCTCTGCTCAGCACTGGTGAGGCCACACCTGGAGTGCTGTGTCCTGTTCTGGGCTCCCCAGTACAACGGAGACATGGACATACTGGACACAGTCCAATGAAGGGCAACTAAGACGCTGAAGCGACTGAAGCATCACTCCCATGAGGAATGGCTGAGAGAGCTGGGACTGTTCAGAGCCTGGAGCAGAGAAGGCTCAGGGGATCTCATCCACGTCTATAAATACCTCAAGGGAAGATGCCAAGAGGATGGAGCCAGGCTTTTTCTGTGGTGCCCAGTGCCAGGACCAGAAGACACAGGCCCTCACTGAAACACAGGAGGCTACCTCTGAATATCAGGAAACACTTTTTTACTGTGAGGGTGGCCACGCACTGGTACAGGTTGCCCAGGGAGGCTGTGGAACTTCTGTCAGTGGAGATACTCAAAAGTCAGCTGGACACAGTCCTGCGCGCCTGGCTGTGGGTGGCCCTGCTTGAGCAGGGGGACTGGACAAGGTAACCTCCAGAGGTCCCTTCCAACCTCAACCATTCTGTGATAAAAATATTCCTACTGATTATCTGCAGCCTGTAATTCCCATGGCATTAATTATCCTCTACCCAGAAAACTGGATGTTTGTGTCACTTCTAATGAGAGCTGAGAATAGTGGGTCATTAAGGTGTGTAAGGAGTTACGCTTAAATCCCCAAATGATGTACTAAACACGAATTACTATCTGAACCAGACACCTCAAAGAGAAGACTGCTCTTGACATCCCATGCTCCTATTTCACATAAGCTTTTTCTCTTGGAGGCAATCCTCAGCTTTTCACAAGCCCCAGACTCCTACAACCTTGCATAATGAACACCTGCAATGAGGCTTACAGCCCAGAAGCCCAGGACTAGAGTGAAAATGCAGTGGAACTAGCCCCAAAGTCTCTCTCCCAAGGACTGGGAATCCACAGTTGTGGATTCAAACGAATCACCCTTTCCAAAGATGAACCAGCTCTGAGTCAACAGAATTCTCCCTCCTCCAGGCAAGAAGCCAGGATAGGAAAAGTGGCAGAAATATTTTGTGTTGCATCTTTATACTTTTTGAACACAGAATTACACTGGAACTCTAGAGAAACAAACACACCCGGAGCCAAGAAGTTGTGTGTAAGTAATGGTTTGCTTAGTCTCTCTCCTTCTATGCTTTCTACCCTGCATGCGTGAAAAAGGGGTAAAATGGGCCACAAGCCAGCAGGTCATTGCCAGAACCAACCAGACAGTAGTCAGTGGAGGACCTGCAGTTTCCAACCATGTTCTCTTGCTCCAGCACAACCTACATCTTTCTCCCCTCATACAGACAGGAAAAAAGAAAAAAGGTTTTATCATAGCTTTTTCTACATAAATAGAAAAAAGAAGCAGTTTAATGAGCTGAACATCTGTTCCAACCCAGCCTTGAGACAGGGTTTCAGCAAGGTCATGTGCTGATGCTGGACAGCCAAATCCAACAGACAAAAGCATCCCCATGATGCTCTATGTGCAGAACGCCAGTTGAGAAAGGAACTGTTTTGCCCCTGCTCAGACCTCCCAGACATTTCAGTTCATTTTCTTGCGCTTCCGTTGGTTCCCTGATGACTTCTGCACAGGCAAGGGGAGAGAGAGAGTGCCCAGCTTGTGGTTCTGATCATTCTCAAGTCCCAGCAGCCCCTTTGCCTTGGAGACCTTCAACCGCATGGCCCTTGCAATGTCCATCATCCTGGAAAACAGAGAAACACTGTGTCAGTGGGGCACAAAAGTCTTCTGTACCGTGACACTGCACAAAATATCAACAGCCTTTTGCCTCAGGGGATAAGCCAGGAGGCACCAGTGAGCAGGATGTGCTCTCTGCATTTCAAGGATACCATGGAGACAGAAGCTGGAAGGTATTCAAAGACTACAAGGTACAGCCTTCCTGAGGAGGCTAGAATGCTACCAAGCTGTGCACCGCCACCTTGGACAGCAGTCCAAACCCATGTTGCCTTACTCAATGGCCAGCTGACTTGAGAAAAAAATAATGCTGCTCTCCACCTCCCTATGAAGAGAACAGGCATTATTTGTATCCAGCTGCTGCTTCCCAGTGTACTCATCTCCCATGTGTGGTACGATGAATGGAACCTAGTACAGCAAGAACATCTCCTCTTAGCCACTAGAATTCAGCGTCCTTAGCTCTAAGAAGAGGGGCTTGGCTGAGATGTGTAGTGTGAAGAGCTTGAGCAACAAGATGCAAGCCAGAACACACCTGGAGGCTTGTCAAACAGAGAGAACAAACTGCATCTGAAGGGAAGCTAGCGGGGAAGGGGGTGTCCCGGCCTCAGCTGGTGTCCTGAGAACACACAAGTCCCAGAATCCTCCCAGATGACTTTATTATCTTTGAAATACAAACAGATTCAGTTGGGACGGGTTCTTCAGTGGCTCAGTGCTATGTGTCTCTCCAATTTTTCCAACAGGTCCCAGCCTCCTCCACCCTTTTCTCAACAGCATCCTATGCCTTGTGTTCCCAGCTCCAGTACAGCAGCTAAGAACAAAAACTGGGCATCAACTGTGAAAACCAACATGGACTCCTTAAAAAGAAAGAAAAAATGGATGGAAACCAACAGGAAACACTGCTGTTAAACCCACCACTATCCATCAAAGAATGAAGAGCATAATTGGAAGCAAATTCAGAAGTAATTGCATCAAGGCTGACTAGGGAGCTTGCAAAACCAAGAGGTGACTAAAGGCTGTGATAACCTCCAGTTATCACCAGACCTTAACATTACATCCCTCAGCCAGAAACCCTAGGATAGTCCACAACGTTTTTCAGTTGCAGTGAAGGGTTTGTGTGCCTCCATAGTTCCTACCCAGCCACACGACCACTAAGCAATCCTGTTAAGAAAGACCAATGTGACTGAGTTAGGAAGCACATGTCCTTGGCACCACTATCGCCCACAAAAGAGGACAGGGTGGGAGAGAGATACTAATGAGCATGGCTGAACAGTCACTAATGGGCCACCTGACCCCTTCCCAGACAGTGTTAACAAGCTGCATGCTGAGCTGCTGTCTGCTTGCTGGGAAGTCTCCCAGCAAGCACAGTGGACTGGTTGAGCAGTTCCGATCAATTCCTGATTTATTCTGCAGAGGCCAGAGAGACAGTACACCACAAACTGCAGTGGAAGAACTCCCAGAGCCAGAGGAGCTGGCAGCAGGCTCCGGCTGACACCTGCTGGGAAAAGCAGGTCTTGCAGCTAACAGCAGATGCAAGACACGTCTTCTTCCATAGAAAATTAGTCTAGGGAGCAAGTGCCCCCAAAAGCTAACACAGCAGGGTTGTTTGCCCTGAAGCTTATTCTGCAAACTGTTTTCTACCCATTCACCTTATTTCAAATACTATGCCAGCAGTTCTGCCTACAACCTCTCCCCATGGTGCTTTGCTGAAAAGTCCACAAGTTCGTCAGTATTTCAGAAACAAGGGGCACAGAGGACAGGAAGGTGAAGATGTGATTTGTCAGGCAAGAAACAGAGCTGGGTGGCAGTGGATAGGTCTTGCCCTGGAATCTGCACCGGCTGGCCATTTCAGTGCTGCCTGCCTCTGTTTCCTTCCCTGCAGAATAGCTGAAGAGCCTCTTGATGCACCTGACGCAACTGTTTGCAGCAAGGGCCCTTTCAAAGCTTGAGATGTATAACCACCCTCCTTTATGAGCACCAGGGCTTCAAAAATAAAGGCTGAACACGCTCATAAAAGACAGAGCCCAATTACAACAAAAGGGACTCGCTAGCAGGTATTACGGTACTACCCAGGTGCCAGAGAGGCTCCAGAGCTCCTTCCTCAGGGGCTCTTCGTAGAAGGATCACAGCATCACTCAGCAAGTGTGAACAAACACAGTGACTCACCTGCTTTCTTGGAGCTTCATGTCATTCTGCAGGACGGTGAGGTCTGTTTGGAAGTTGTTAATGTGCAGAGCCAATGCAATGACGTATGCTATGATTTTAGCCTTCATTGATGCAGAGATTAAATTCTGGACACTGGCAAGAGGGAGAACATGAGATGTGGATGTCAGTGAACCCCAAACACAATCCCCATGAGGTGCAGACAGAATTGGAGCCCCTGTTAGACATGACTGACTTTTCCTAGACACCAAAGAAGAGCTCATAGCAACACAGACCTCTGATCACAGGGGCCTAACAGGCTTCTTTGCCCTCCTCACATGCCCCCGTTTCTGTTCAGAAGTGCAGGCCCCTGAGGCTGTTTATCATTATGCAGCCTTGACAAAACCACCAGCTAATGACACTTCAGTCTCTTTGGCACACCGGTCCCCTGCCAGAAGAAAGCAAAGGGAAGCTGTTTTGAGGGCATTCAGTGTAACTGCTAACGGCACCTCAAAAACACAGTCCCCACAAAGCAGATCCCTGGATGGCAATCCTCTGGGAGCATTTGACTGCTTGTCACTGGTTTGAGCCTTCAGACTAAAGCTGGCCCATTTGGATTCAAATTCTCTGCTCCTGTCAGATTAACAGCAGCAGTGCAGCTGTGCAATAGCTGAGCATCAGTATTATGCCCCTTCTAGGCAGAGAGGCTGTTAGCTCCCCGAGTGTGGAGAAGGCACTGTGGCAAAAAGTGAGGATACTATTAACTTTTGCCTGTATTTTAGTGCTTCCACTCAACAGGATTACTGAAGATGTTTATCCAGATTTATAACTGCTTAGTTGTAAGTGGCATCCGTCTGAAGGCTGGAGCCAAGGGCCACCTGGTCAAAGGCAGCCTCCAACAGCTGCCGAAGGCCCTCTCTGCAGTGAGACCGCACTCAGCACCACCCAAGTGGCTCTGACACTGCTGGAAAGGAGGACCTCGCAGGAGCTTCCCAGCCTCTCCTCCTGTCATGGGGTGCTGGTTTCTCCTGGCTGACCTCCATGACAGGACCAGACCCTACCTTACTATACCAAACTTTGTCACTGCTGGGGGGTTAATGCCTGGGAAAAGCTTAGGGACAACTCTTTGGCTTGTATCCATATGGGTGCAATGGTGTGGGTCTCAGCCCAGGGCAAGTTAACCGGTGCAAATCTTTACACAGTTTTATCTGTGCAGGTTTCAATGGAGAATCCAAAAGAGTCAGGTAATGCTTAGGTTCATGTAAAAGCACCCCTGTTATGCTAATTAAACTATGTGAGTGTAAAAAAGCACCCTTATTTAGCCACTGCATTACCTGTCCTGACCAACCCTGGGATGGTGGAAGAGCTGACGCATCCATCTGTCAGCTGCCTTGGTTCACAGTGAAAAGGTACGTGTGGACAGCTGCCTGTTTAGCCGCACAGTTGAGAATCAGCTGCAAAGCAAGCACCCATTCTGCCGTCCTGCACCCAGAAATGGTCAGGCAGATGGTTGGGCACCCCATTTGGTCACGCTAGCTAAATCCACAGGTGCAGGGTCGCTTTCGCACACATGACCCTTCTTTTCCCAGTCACATTTCAGACCTGCACTGCCTAAAATGGACTATCACCAGCCATGACCCAATGTTCTACAGGGCTGGGGTGTGAAGCAAGAGAAGCTACTGCTACCTTCCATTCTGGTAGGAGGTTTCCTGATCATGTGCCCATGGCCCTTCAAGCTGAACTCTGCTGTACCTCTGCCTCAAGAACATCAAAGCAAACATAGTTCCTTACCTGCCATTGTTGTACGTCAGTGAAGTGAAATTCTTCATGAGTTTCCTGGAAATAATGTGTGGGCATTCAGGACCCATTGGATCTAGGACATAAAGGGGTTTTGCAGTGGAATAAGAAACACATACTCTTTCTCGTACTGCCCACCTCCAGCCATCATAATAGCACATTTATTACCATGACTTATCACTTCTTCCCAGGAACATAAGAGAACCTAAAAGGAACCTAGGCACTTGATTTCTAGGTCTCATCATTTTTCAGGTCTAAGAGAGGCTCCTAACACCTTTTATTTTCTTTACAAATGGGATCTTCCACTTCAATACTGCACCATCCAAAATGTGTGCATGTGTGCCTACGCATATATTTCTTTTAATAGATTCCTGCCTTTTAATAGATGGTCCTGTCACAAAATATTAAAACTGAAACCACACTAACAAATTCCTACTAGCACCAAGACCAGTCATTTCTACATCCTTCTTGACTAAGTCCTATGGGGCGACTCCTGCGTCTCCAGCAATGCAGGAGGATATTTACAGCCAGGCTTGCCACTTGCTCCTCCATCACCCCTCTGCTATTGAAAATGCTAACAATGACATTTTCAGCACTGACAAGGAGACTCAGATACACAAGGTCTATGGAAGATGGCAAGTCTTGAAAATCTCAGCCAAAATATTTTGTGCAGTGCTTTTGAGAACAGCAGTTCCTGTCTTTTTAAAAGCAAGATCCTGAATACAACGGAAGTATGATCACTGTGATTTACACATTGAGCTACTAAGTAAAGGATGATGAAGACATTCTCAAAAGCACAAAAAGAGATACAAAGGATGTATTGTGTACAGTATGCATCTTGCACCTGGAATATGGAGGCTGGATGAGGGAGAGAGCCAATAGTTTCAGCTTCTTGGCTTAGGACTAAGGTGTGAAAATGTAAAAGGTGTGAAAATGTGGAAAAAAAAAAAAAAGTTTATAAGTACAGAACTATCGACAAACCAGAATCTCAAAATTTCCAATCCAAGCTACCCTGTCTCCTACCAGGAGGATCTCATGGTACCATCCGGATGCACCGCAGTTACAAAGGGACCGAAAAGTATTAGACATACATCTCCCAGCTGATACAGATCTAACGACCCTCAACAACATGGAGATCCTCAGCCTCACCATGAAACAGGCTGAAAGCAATTGCTGCAGCTAGCTGTTTGATCACATAGCTCATTCTGGGCAGCTGTACTGTTTTCTACTGCAGTAATTACAAGCCAAGACCCAGCAGGTAGCTTAAAAGTGGAGGAGCTGAAAACTCTTACGCTTCTTCTTGATCACTTTCAGTTGGCTGAACTTAATAAGGGTGTCCAGGAACCAGAGGCATCGGGCTTTGTGATCCCTCCTCTTCTCATCAGCAGGCAGGAACTTCAGCTCCTCTAAAACAAAGGAGCAATGGCTGAAGGAGAGAGAGGGGGAGGATGAGCCTCAAAGAACCAGGAACCAGTTTACATCATCAGGAGGACAGGACACACCTGTAACTTCAATGTTCAGCTATTTGAGAAGAGTTCCCTGGACACCTATAAAGCATAGCCCAGGAGGCTGCTTTGTGAGCACACTTTCCTGCCAATGCCCACCATGTTCAGCCAGCCCCCTTCAGTGTGCAGCTACTAAGAAGGTCCCCGCGCTGCAGAAACTGCAGGCTCTCAATGTGGCACACAGACACACTTCTACTTTGGCAAAGGCAGACAGGAAGCACAGGGAGTGAGGTGCAGTTTGTGCTTTTCCTGCTCACTTCAGCCCCTCAGCACAACGGCTTAACAGCTCTAAGCGTATGTCCATGTCAGCTTGCCAAGCCACAGCAACCTCCACAGCAAGTCAGTACTTGGCTGGGACAGTGCCCAGCCATGGGCATATCATGCTCAGCACAGTTCTGTGGCGGTCCATCTTCTAGGTACTTGCCTTCAGACCCCACTTTGGATTTCTCCACTCTTTTCCTCTGCAATCAGTTCCCCAAAGGGCAGCCATGCTGCTGTGCACGTGACTCCCTCACCTGTGTATAACTATACCCCACATTCCCTAAGGTAGGTGTTGCTCACCCATACTTGGTTCAAATGTCCTCCCTCTGCACCGAAAAGATCAGCCTAGGTAGGGTGGAGCTGGCAGCAGCAGTCACCCTGCCCTGCAGAAAAACTACAGTTTCACAGGGCCCACCTCAACTATTACGAGGGCATTTGCAGCAGCATTACCTTTTATCTTCCATTTTCTTGGTGATTTCTTCTGGAGTGATGTTAACAAAGACTGCTGCTGGAACCTGCAATGCTTCATACTCTGCTGGGGACAGAACTAGAAGGATTTTAAAGAAAAGAACAAGCGTGCCTTTGCTCTCCCTTCTGGTCTGAACATCCTGCAGTGCGATAAGTTCTATCCACCCTTGCTTTAGGAGGTGTGGGGCAGGGAAGGAGGGAAGGAAATTATAAATAGGCAGGACATAACGACAAGACTTGGAAGCTGGCCAATAACAAAGGTCTCCAAAAGGACTGTGACTTGTGACAAGTCACTTCTCCTGCATGGCTGACCTAATTACCATTCTGAGTCAAACTGCTGCCAACAGGGAAGCACAGCATCCTGCTCTCTGTAGGAAAGAGGCAGAATATGGGACTTGCAGGTCCAAAAATCTCAACACAGCACGTCCCTGCTCTCAGCTTTTGGCTCATGAGAGGTGAAGGCTAGGCTCATTCACACGCCTGGCAGCACTCACTCTCACATGCCAGACCACTGACATCAGGCTTACAGGTGTGGGAAACCACTCTGCCACAGAAAAAGATACTGTCCTCAAACTTGTAAACATCTTCTGGTTTGTCAGCATCTTCATTACATGGTGGGAGGAAGATGGAGATGTTCTGTACATCATCTTGGGCCACATCCTGGGTCAAAGCTTCGGAAGGAAGCAAGAAAGAAGAGAGTATTTGGACCATGCAAACAAAAACACAGAGAATATGACCACAACCCAAATCCTTCCTTTAAACACAAGTCTACTGAATGGTGGTTCTTGGGTAAACACCAGTTTAATCACAGCTGGAGTTTTAAAGATTTAACTCCAGTTCAGTTTATCTCACTCGGGACAGTAGTAAGGAAAAGGCTCCAGCTCTTCCCTATTTTGTTTTGTTACTGCCACATGTAGGTGCTGACTGTACAGAAAGCGTTCCAGTAGGCACAGAAAGGCCAAGAGCTTCTGATACGCCTGCTATGTATTCAGCATGCTGGGTTTTAGATTGGTGTCATCACTTCTACCAAGACCTTTCTGCTTCCTAAAATTTAGAAAAGCCACTCCAGACTAGAGAAAAATCCAGGAAAGAAGTGCACCAAGACAAAGTGGTTGCTGCTGCTGCACCTCTTGCCTGCAGGGTGGGCAGAATACGGGTTTGGCACCCTGGGTTCCACCAGACATGCACTTGGCCCAAAGCAGCTCTGAGAGCACAGTCAACATCTAACCTGGAACAGAAGGGATGAAAGCTGACGGGTTCTATAGTCAACAGTCATCTCTCCCATTCATAGCCAATGAAACTCAGAATCCCAAAAGTGCTGGTGGAAAGGAGCTCTGGAGGTCTCCTGTCCAACATCCTGCTTGGAATAGGACTGTCTACAGCACTGGATCAGAGCAGCCCTGGCTTTGTCGTGCCAAAGGTTGGAAACCCCCAAGGACAGTGACCCACAACGCTCTGTGACCTGTCCCAGGCCTGCACCACCCTCCAAGGCAAGAAGGGTCCCCCAGTCTCCCACCCGGACCTCCCGGTGCCCAGGGACCACCGCAAGTTGTGCTGTTGACTCTTGCTGGCACTGCTGAGAAGGCCTGGGTCTGACGCCCCTTCAGGTAGCTGTGGGCTACTGTTAGATCCTCCTTGGCTTCCTCTTTGCCAGACTAACCAAGCCCAGCTCCCTCTTCCTCTCCTCGTCAGCTGTGTGCTCCAGGCCCCTGCCCGTTCTCGTTGCTCTGCCAAGACTCATCTCTCAATTCTCCACCTCCTTCCTGATCAGGGCAGGGGCGCAGGGGGGTGGCACAGGCTGGACAACATAATACAGATGCAGCCTCACCAGCACTCAGTAGCGGGGTTATCAGCTCTCCTTGAAACATCACCTTAGTGTGATGCTTTGGAGAGTGAACATTCCCTGCAGTAGTGACAATAACTAAGGCCACGGCAGACTCCTCTTTGCTGCAGGCCCCTCCATAGCAGAAGCCTAAGTCCATCAGCCTGGCTCACAACAGCACTGGGGATGGCACTTGATGGGACCGTGACCTGGTTTAGGGCACGGACCATTTTCCATAGCCATGACACTGCAAAGCCAGGGTACAGTTCACCTCAACGAACGTTCAGCTTCTCAGTTCAGACCAGGTGAATTTACTGCCTTTATCCCAGTAAACTGATATCCAGGGACGCCCAGAAGAGCTCCCAGTAATGGGCAGGGACAGACACTGATGCCACAGAGACCTACCCTCATTCAGGCAACTCCCACACTAAGTCTAGCAGGATAAGAAGGAAGCAGTTCCTTTTCCACCAGAAAGATCTGCGAGTTCCTCCACATGTGCCCTTCTCAGCTGTTAGACCAGCTGCTTTCTTGGTCACTCAAAGAAAACCCCTTTCCTCTTCCTACCGTACTTGGCAAGGAACAGACAGAAAAAGGCACTTCTGATTGCCTTCATTAAACCCTGAGACGGAATTTTTACCTGTTACTCCCTTTGCATTTATAATGTTTGTTGCTGCTTTTGTCACAGCTGTATTCAGAATATCATTGCCCACCGCATTCATTCGCCGAGAGTTCAGAGCTCGCTTCTGCTTGCTGGTACCAAAGGCCTCAATGCACAAATCCATCTGTGCAAGAGAGATGCAAATGAAAACACACTGCTGAAGTGAAGACACTTTGCACCTAAGAGGAAAACTCAGCTAACCACCACTTGTTCCACATTCACATTCTCTAAGAAAACTTCAAACATTTCACTGGGCACAACCCAACCATGCAACAAGCATTGATCTGCAAGGGGGCAAGAAGTAACTGGGATTGTAATCAAGCCTAACATAATTACGAAAATACTGCCAAGTTAGGCACTAATAATGCACTGTCTCATAGACCTCCAAGGCACAGAGAGAGTGCTGAACCTGCAGAGGTTTACCCTGCAGTAAACCAAACATCAGCCTCAGACAAGTATCATCTGCCAGTGTTAGCTGGATAATCCCAGTAGAATATGATATGGGGTTTCAACTTTACCTTCTCCCTGTAGGATTTATTCTGATAATCCTCCGTGTCATCAGGTATTAAGTTATCTATAAAAGAATGAAAGTTAGTGCGCTTGGCTTGCAGCAGCCGGGACGGGACAGGTATTCAGTACCCCTTTAGCTCTAATCCATTACTGCAAGACTTGGCACATCACTTCAAGATCTCCATAGGATTTTGTCAATTAAAGAACACACTGAATATAAGAGTATGTACCTCAAACAAAAAATGAAAGGCAGGCCTATTTTTGCCATAAAGCCTATGAGCGTAACACATGGATTGCAGCAATACCCAGGTCCTGCTGCACAGGGAAAAAATAAGCTCCCAAAAGACCGAATTGTTTGCATTATCCTCCTGGGTTCAGTAACAAAAAGCAGTTCTGCTGAAGAAAAGCTGTTTTGTTTTTTAGTGATCTAGCCCCTTGACCTGACAATTTCTAGGCTTCCCTCAGCAGAGCATACCTAGACAAGGCTGCACTTATTCTGAACAGTGAAAACTTTGTAACTGACTCCAGCACTTCCACCCTCCCACTCGCCACACTCTCTGCTTAACCTCAACCCTAAATTTCACCTTGCTTCCTTCTCCCTCCTTTTTTCACATCACGCAGTGCCTTAAAGGAGAGTGTAATGTATCCTCCTTCCTCCATGTTGAGGGAGTAAGGTAGAAATGAGGATGAAAGAGCAGCCAGGGAGACAACATAGAGCACTGCTGTCAGCAACCAGGCAGTCAATAGCTGAATGCATACACAGGTCTAGCTGCTGTGACTCTGGTGCTGAGGTTAGAGACAGTATCCTCCTACCTGACAGCAAGGGCTGCATGTTGAATATTTCAGCATTATAGACTTCCATTTGCCCAGAGTCCTTGTCTAACACACCAACAAAATACCTGGGGAGAACAGGGGCAAGTAATTAGTGAGAGACAGTCCAGTGTGCAGAGCCATGTGTAGTCCCCATCCCCTGCCAATTCTTCTGCCTTGCAAATGCAAGTTTTCCAAGCACATTCAGAATGTCACAATAAAACAAGTTACCTCCAAGGCATGCACATATATATATATATATACACACACGTATACACACACACGTGTGTGTGTATGTGTGTGTATATATATAAAAATATATATATAAAAATACACAGACTTGTTGCTCCAAGTAAATGTAGAATTCTTAAGACAACTAAATTAGCTCCGAAATGCACAGATGAAGTCTAGGTGCTGGAGTCCTAGCTGCTATTCTCTTTTGTCTTTTTTGATGTGTCAGGACCCTTGGTTTCTCAGTGCTTCTATGCAGTTTCCTGTGTTTTTAAAACGTGGGTTCCCTGTGGCCAGTTCTCTGCTTAGTACAAGTCACTTTAAATTCTCACAGCTTCTCAAAAACGTGACTTTGCTGTCTCTAAAATAGGATAATTTCTCTCATATAAATTCCTTTTCATCCCACATTTCAGAGAGGTGAGCCAAATGGTTTGTGCTCCTCCTCACCATGTCTCATGACCCACCAGGAACAGGCAGTATGTCACCCTTGGCTGAAGTTGATCAGGGTATCAACTGCACCAGTTTCTTATGCACCCAAAAGAGTTCATTCCATGTGATCCCTTCTCACTGGTGCCTGAACTTGGCTCTGCTCCAAAACACATCTTCCTAAAACTCAGGACAGACCTTCTGAAGACAAAACCCACTTGCACAACTGGCTGCCTGTTGCGGTGGGAGCAATACTATGCAGATGATCTCAGAGGAGCTGCCCAAGTACAGTGGGAATCACAGCACCTCACTGGCCAGAAAGGATCTCTGGGCAGTTCCTGCTGTCCCAGGAAGCCCAGAGGTTTGGAGGACTCATTGACTTTCCACTCAGAATAAACCGGGCTGTTTGCTCAGAGGTGTTTTTTGCTCCCTGTTATACCCACATTAGCAGTTTTGAGTGCAGTTCTAGGCTGACAGCTGCCAAGAGCTATGGGAATGTATCCACTGGAGGAAATCCTCATGCACGCAGCTGAAGCAGATGTGGGAGGAAAGGGACAGAAGGATGGGGTGGGAAAGCTTGAAAGAAAAGCAAGAAATGACTTAATTGATTCTTGCCTGCATCTCTGGAGATCCTGAGCCATGTGTACACCTAATGCAAAACTAATACTTGAAGCTGAACATGTATCAGCAGTTAGCTTGCCTTGTTAGTTTCTATAGCTCAGGATCTCCAGAGGTGCAGGCAAGAACCACTTAAGCCACTAAAACCATCTCTTAATCAGTGTTCAGAAATAAGAGTGCTAAATTTGCCTAGAAATAGTGCTGCATTGATACCTGTATCATACATATTCATTAAACTAATTTTACCTCTCCAAACTCAAGAAAAAAAAGCCCTTGGTGCCTTTTTTCAGCTACAGCATCTTAAACTGAAGACTGTCATATATGAAGGTCCAGCTCTCCTGGTTTCACTTCTCAGAGAGAAGAACAAAGATTAGTATTAGCATGTTTTGGTGGACTATACGCAGAGGTGAAACCAGTTCCTTTTACAGAATTACAGAGCTGAGCGTTTCAGTTGGAAGGGACCTACAGCAATCATCTAGTCCAACTGCCTGACCAATTCAGGGCTGACCCAAAGTTAAAGCATATTATTAAGGGCATTGTCCAAATGCCTCTTTAACACTGACAAGCATGGGGCAACGACCACCTCTCTAGGATGCCTGTTCCAGTGTTTGACCACCCTCTCTGTAAAGAAATGCTTCCTAATGTCAAGTCTTATTCAGAACATAGGACCACCAGGGCACTAGCATCTGAAGGCACCTCCTCTTCCTAACAGTTTCACACAACTCTGCTTTTCACTCCCTCACCCCACCTGTACTTTAACTAGTCAGACACCATCAGGTCAGTGCAGTCCAACTAGAGAAGGGATGAGCTATGTGAGCAAACTCTGCGGGGCAACTGGAGTGGATCTACGGAGCAGAGCACTTGGTACCAAGAGCCCGACACGCACATTACATGCATTTCAGTGTTGTGTAGGCTAGTAGGGGCAGCAATATGCACCAAAGGAGAAAAGAAACACCTCTGGGTATAACAAGACAAGATTATTTCACATTGGCTCTCCACCCATTTGGCGGTTCTTCTATCAGAGAACGAGAAAGATCTCACATACAGAATACTTCTTAGGAGGCCAGTGGGATCTGCCCCAATGCCACAAATGTCACATTCTTAACCGGGACATGTAAAGGCTGGTGATTTCACCAACACTTCCTTCTACAGTGTGTGGCACAGACAGCTTATTAGTTCACACAGCAGCATCGTGCTATGGCCCTGAAGTTAAATTGTGATTAATGACCGAGGGGTTTCTGGGGCAGCAGCAGATGACCTTAGTGATTCTGTAATCTTTATTTCTTAGTTTCTTAATAACAAAGCTGTTATTTGTAGGTTTCAGCTACATGAAATCATCTCCTCATGCTTTCCTTCACAAGACCTTTTCAAATACACTCTATTTGTATGTAATGTCACAACTTCCAAAGGGACATAATGTGCACAAACAATGCAGCTGCAGGTGCTAGAGTCTCCTGTCAAAATCCTCTTGATTCAAATCATGGCCTCCATGGGAACTTCTGAGCCAGCTTTAAGAAAGGCTACCAGGAACTTTGTGTCTGAGCAAGTCCTCTGCTTCCACCTCCATGTCCCTGCCCCCATTTTGCCAGCAACCCATACCTGCACAGGGAGTTACATTTCATAACTCCACTGCTGAAGTTATTCCCCACATACGAAAGCCTTTCAGTTTCCGAGACCTGAAAAACAAAAGAAAAATTACTTGAATACAGGGCTGTGAATAACTTTCTCTGCATCCACTTTATTTTTTCTAGTGCCACAAAGCTCTACATTCCCAGGCATTGGACACTAGTCACATGTTGGCAAACTTCACTTTGCCCATTTTGGGTACATTTTGCATAAGGTCAAAATTTTTAAAAGACAGACAACATTTCTTGAACCTGAAACTACCCATGATATGTAATTCTACCTCAGCCTTCACTGGGCCAGAAGGTGAGGAACCATTGCAAAGAAATCATGGGACTCAATTTAAATTTAGAGTTTATCAGTGTAGCAAACTTGGGTGTCACCACAGTTACAATGCCTCGCTAAGCTGACCACTGTACTTTAATCCAGAAGCAACAGTTTGTGAAAGAAACTGGGTTTACTCACAAAGTCACTAGTGAAGAGAGACCAGGCCTCTGCCAGCCAATTTAGGATACTATTTCCAATGCTTTCAGGTCCTTAACACAGTTGCTCAAAGCTTCTCTAAGCTTCCAGCCAGGACAAACCTTACAGATTTCAGCCTGGGCCAAAGGCACACATTGGGCAGAGCCACCACTGCAACTAAGGGGAACTCAGTTTAAAATGTAATTTTCAATGATCATTTTAAAGCTCTAGTACTGCCAAATGACTGCAATTCACTGACTAAAAAAAAGAGCTAGCACTATCAGGAATGGCTGTACTGGGTTTACGTGGCAAGGTTTTGGTAGCAGGGCAGGGGGGGCTACAGGGAGAGAAGCTGCTGGAAGCTTCCCCCATGTCCGACAGAGCCAATGCCAGCCAGCTCCAAGATAGACCTGCTGCTGGCCAAGGCCAAGCCCATCAGCGACGGGGGTAGCACCTCTCTGATAACATATTTAAGAAGGGAAAAAAAAGTTGCTGCAGAACAGAACATGCAGCCAGACAGAGGAGTGAGAACACTTAAGAGAAACAGCCCTGCAGACTCCCAGGTCAGTGAAGGAGTGGGAGGAGGTGCTCCAGGCACTGGAGCAGATATTCCCCTGAAGCCCGTGGGGAAGACCCTGGTGAGGCAGGCTGTCCCCCTGCAGCCCAGGGAGGTCCACGGTGGAGCAGATCTCCACCTGCAGCCCGGGGAGGTCCACGGTGGAGCAGATCTCCACCTGCAGCCCGGGGAGGACCCCACGCCAGAGCAGGGGGATGTACCCGAAGGAGGCTGTGACCCTGTGGGAAGCCCGTGCTGGAGCAGGGTCCTGGCAGGACCTGCGGCCCTGTGGAAAGAGGAGCCCACGCTGGAGCAGGTTTGCTGCCAGGACTTGTGATCCCGCAGGGGACCCACGCTGGAGCAGTCTGTGCCTGAAGGACTGCATGCCATGGAAGGGACCCACGCTGGAGCAGTTCGTGAAGAACTGCAGCCCGTGGGAAGGACCCACATTGGAGAAGTTTGTGGAGGACTGTCTCCCGTGGGAGGGACCCCATGCTGAAGGAGGGGAAGAGTGAGGAGTCCTCCCCCTGAGGAGGAAGGAGCAGCAGAGACAACGTGTGATGAACTGACCACAACCCCCATTCCCCATGCCCCTGCACTGCTGAGGGGGTAGGAGGTAGAGAATTCAGGAGTAAAGCTGTGCCTGGGAAGAAGGGAGGGGTGGGGGGAAAGCATTTTAAGATTTGATTTTACTTCTCATTACTCTACTCTGGTTTGATTGGCAATAAATTAATTTTCCCCAAGTTAAGTCTCTTTTGCCTGTGATGGTAATTACTGAGTGACTTCTCCCTGTCCTTATCTTGACCCATGAGCCTTTCATTATATTTTCTCTCCCCTGTCCAGCTGAGGAGGAGGAGTGATAGACCAGCTTTGCTGGGCACCTGGCACCCAGCCAGGGTCAACTCACCACAATGGCTCAACCACCTAAACGTATTTTGAAATGTTTGTGTTTCTACTATACTGCAGTATATTTCCCCTGAGGATTTGGCTGAAAAGTCATTTATTCCTTGAGCGAATCATGCATGTAAGCAGCTGTAAAACTTAACAATAGCAGCAGAAAGCACCTTCAGACTTTAATCTTGGTTCTCTCTTCACTGAAAGAAACAGAGATCTCCTTATAATGTAATTTAACGACAACAACAGAAAAAACTTTGGTAAAGAATTCACTGTGTTCACTGCATAAACGTAACACAACAGATTTTGTGATCAAATGGACCTGACTAGTTGTTAAGTAACAGCTTTTAACTTTAAAACATTATTTCCCTTTAGGTTATTAAAATAAATCACGAACACACGTGCACACACACAGACACACACACACAGCTTCAGCAAATCAACCTTTGCCTGAGAATACACAATCATGTATCAATCACAATTTTTCAAATAAGCACGTATTCAGTTCTGACGGAAAAGTTACTCTCACACGTCACTCTCAATATTATTATCAAAATGTCCCATATTGCATTACTCTGGTTCCTTTCTGTTCCAACAGTCAACCCACAATGCCAAGCCTGATAGGGCACGGTCTGATCCTGACATGCTCCACAGAAACCACCGTGCCTGGACACCCGGTGGGGCTGCAGGACCTGCACCCACTTCTCCAGGCTCCAAGGACATGGCGTGGGTCTCCACAGAAGTGCGGGCAGCCTCAGTGGGGAGCCCGGCTTGCCAGCAACAGAGGCTTTACAGGGTAAGGGAATGGCTCTCCTCTGCCCACCCCTGCGCAGGGCTTCCCTGAACGATATAAGGGGTTCCCTGAACGATAAGGGCTTCCCCGTTCTCCCAACCCCCATCACGCCCACCTCCGTTGTGGCAGCAGCCCACCTAAGAACCAGACCTTCCTCTGAAATCCCAAAGATTTTGTGAAATTTGGAAAATGGTTTCTCTCTCTCACACAGACTGGGGCTAAACTCTGATTATTTTTTAAAACGTCTGCTACAAAGCAAAGCTCCATGCAGATTTTCTGAGCCTTGCTCACTACACAGTAACAAGAGCAGCTGGAGCTGGGCAGCAGGCTGGAATTTAGAGGGGAACAGCGGTCTCCCTGAAACGGGACCAGACGGGCTGTGTGTCTGACCGAAGTTTCTAGTTCCTACTTGCAGGAACTGCCATGACTGCAGCCTTAAGGGCAAAAAGCGGTGAAAACCCTTCGCCACCCGCTGAGGTGCGAATTACCCATGTGTCCTCGGCAGGGCCTGGCCGCAGCTCTCGCCCCCATCGCCAATGGGCCCCGTGGCCCCGTTCTGGGCGGCTGCCCAGGCTGCAGCTCAGCGATCCCCGTTAAGCGGCGATCCACGGGGCAGACGTCGGTGGGTGGACGGTGTCAGCGCCTCACCCACCGCCACGGCCCCTTTCCGAGTGGGCGAAGCTCCGGATTCCCATGGCCCCTTTCCGCACTGGAGCCGTCGACGCTCCCAAACCCACGAGGACGGACTGCAGGCGACCACGGGAGAGCGATCCACGGGCGAACCCTTACCAGGATCCGCCGGTGCTTCTTCCGGGGATGGGCCGTATCCTTGCTTCGGTAGACGGTGAACCGCATGGAGTCGGACCGCCGCAGCCTACCGTTGGAGAACTGCACTGCAAGGCGGCGGAGAAAAGGCCGTGAGACCGAGCTGTGAGACCGGGCCGTGACCCTCGCTCCCGGCCCCCACGCCCCAGCCCAGCCCAGCCCGGCCCGGCCCCGTCCCCCACCTCACCCAGCACCGCCGGCTGCTCGGCCTCGGGGTTCCCGCGGTAGCACCAAGCGGCGGCGGCGGCCATGGCGCAGGACAGCGAGGGACGGGGACGGTGGGACGTCCCTCCCAGGGCGGGCCAGGAAACCCTGCACCCTCCGCCCGCCTCACCGACGGGTTCTAAACGAGGCCCCGGCTCTCGGACGGCGGCGGCAACAGCCGGGGCGGGAGAGCGGTTCACTGCCGCCACCGGGCCCGCTCCGCTGCAGCCGCCATACCCGGACGCGCGGCCTGGCCTAGCCGGCGGAGGGCGCCCCTCCTTCCCCGCCCCGGAAAGCGGGACTCGGCCAATCACGGCTGTGCTTATTGCCGAGTGGTGGGGTGGAGAGAGAGAGGATAGGGCCGTGCCGCTGTGTCTCAGTAATGTAGGCCGCCGATTGGTTGGCGGGCGCAGTGGGCGGGCCCCCTTCTGGCTAGTGGGTCACTGCGCCATGGCATCACTTCCGGCGCCTGCCGCCGCAGCGCAGGGCCCGTAGGGGCGGAGCGGGGGACGGGGCCGCAGGGCCGAGGACGACGGCCGCGACCGGCCATTCCTTTCCCTTCCCTTCCTGCCGCGGCCCTTCCCGCACGGAGAGCGGTGGTGGGCGGCGCACCGTAGGTGAGCGGCGGCGGCGGGCCCGGCGGGCGGCGGCCGGGAGTGGGGGGGTGGGAACGGGAACGGGAACGGGAGCGCGCAGGCGGGGGCGCGCGGGGCGGCGGTGGGTGACGTGTGCGGGCGGGGGGCGGGGCGGAGAGCTCCGGGTCGTCCGCCCCATCCCCGGTCTCCGCCGCGGGTGACCCCTCCGGGTTATTTGGAAGCCCCACGGGAGACGGAGGAGCGGGCGTGGAAGGTGGTGAGGGGCGGGTGGGGAACCGGTCACGGTCCCGGTGCCTGCGGGGAGAGTGCGGTCGTCGGAGTTTTGCCGGTGGGGAGCGGATGGAGATCGGTACCGGCGGCGTGGAGGACTGCGGCTGGCCGGGGAACGCGGTTCTGTTGCGCTTGAGAAGAAGCCGTAGGGCGGAACGCGGTCCCCGTCCTCGGTGGGGGTTTCCATCCACTGGGAAACTCGACGTTTCCGTGGGCCTGCGGGGACGCGGAGCCCCTGCGGCGGTTCTTCCTGCCTGGGTCCGGTGGAACGAAGCTGGCGCTCGGCCTCTGCTCCGGGAGTGCTGGAAAGGCGTTTGGTTCTGACCTGGGCAAGAGAGACGAAGCTGCGTTGCCGAATGTGAGAGGCTGCTTGTGACCTGGAGGACCTTTTCGTTGGGTGTGAGGCGATGTCTTCGTAAGACACAAAACTAAAACACGTGGATGCGTTTTTAACTACTGATGATGGAAGGACGAGGCGTAGATGCTATCTTGAGTTTTGAGGGGGACATAAAACTTGGATATTCCAGGCAATGTAAAAAAGAAAAAAAAGGCATGACTCCATTCTTCAGGACAGTGCCTTTCAGTGCATTCAGGAATGAGCACGGGAACAACAGCCTTTCCTATCTGTCAGTTACTTTAACGTTCTGGAATTTTCAGAGAAACATACCTTCAGATGACAAGTTATAAATTAGGTTTTACTTTCTCGTACTTGGTGTAACTATTGAGTCATAGTTCATCTTGTGGAGGACAGCATACAGGTGCAGAGGTGTTACATGTACTGTTGGTGTACAAAAGTTGCATGCACACCAGCTGCTTCTGTGGAATGTATGTGGTACCTCTGTGGTATTGACCTCACTAGCTGCCGTTTTTTCTTATGGTCGTGCTAACGAAGGCAAACTCTGCTGTAAACCCATGTTATAAAGAAAAGGTAGACCTGGAGCGGTGTCTGTGTGAAAACGGAGAAGGAAGTTACCATCTTTGAACTGAAAAAAGCTGATTAATTTCTTCCTCCACCTTTCAAAAATTACTCAGAAGGAATTCAGTTAATTCAGCATAATACATTCAAATAATGTAAATTGTTACCTTCTAGTGCGACTTTTAAACAGTAATTAAGGCAACGTGTTCTTTTTAATTCTTCATTAGTACATGCTTCTATTGGGTTTCATGGCGAGGCTTTGGTAGCAGGGGGGCTGTAGGGGTGGCTTCTGTGAGATATCAGAAGCTGCCCCATATCAGATGGAGCCTGTTCCAGCCAGCTCCAAGACGGAGCCACCGTTGGGCAAGGCCGAGCCAGTCGGCAACGGTGATAGCACCTCTCTGATAACGTATTTGAGAAAGGGTAGAAAACACTGTGCAACAGCAGCTGGGAGAGAGGAGTGAGAAAATGTGAGAGAAACAACTCTGCAGATGCCCAGGTCAGTGAAGAAGGAGGGGGGGAGGTGCTGCAGGCACGGGAGCAGAGATTCCCCTGCAGCCCGTGGGGAAGACCACGGCGAGGCAGGCTGTCCCCCTGCAGCCCATGGAGGTCCACGCTGGAGCAGGTGGATGTGCCCTGGAGGAAGCTGCCAGTGGAGAGCCCATGCTGGAGCAGGCTCCTGGCAGGACCTGCAGCCCCGTGGAGAGAGGAGCCCACACTGGAGCAGGTTTGCTGGCAGGACTTGTGACCCCGTGGGGAACCCACGCTGGAGCATTGTGCTCCTGAAGGACTGCACCCTGTGGAAAGGACCCACGCTGGAGCAGTTTGTAAAGAACTGCAGCCCGTGGGAAGGACCCATGTTGGAGAGGTTCGTGAAGGACTGTCTCCCGTGGGAGGGACCCCATGCTGGAGCAGGGGAAGGGTGTGAGGAGGAAGGAGCAGCAGAGATGAAGTGTTATGAACTGACCGCAACCTCCATTGTCTGTCCCCCTCTGCTGCTTGGGGAGAGGAGGTAGAAGAGTTGGGAGTGAAGTTGAGCCTGGGGAGAAGGAAGAGGGGTGGGGGGAAGGTGTTTTTAGTTTTATTCTTCTTTCTTTCTATCCTGCTCTGTTATTTATTGGCAGGAAATTAAATTAATCTGCCCCAAGTCGAGTGTTTCGGATGGTGGTTGGTGAATGATCTCCCTGTCCTTACTTCAGCCCACAAGCTTTTCATCTTACTTTCTCCCTCATCTTGCTGAGGAGGGGGGGTGAGAGAGCAGCTGGGTGGGTGTCTGATCAACCCACCACAATGCCAAAATAGACAGAACTGTGCAGTACATCCATGTAGATTTTTTTTCCCTTCTGGGGGTAAAATAATGTTAGAAGATGAGTTTTTGAAATGAGTTTTGGAAGATCAGAAGCAGACAACTCAGCAGTTCTCATTTGAAATACAGTAGTAATCTGCTGAATCAGTTATGTGGACATAGTTATTTGCTTAGGCTGAAGATGTGTAATACTAATAATCCATTGTGGTGGTGGTGGTGTTGCTTCAATCTAAACCATTTCCTGGCAAAAGTAGATTTATTCATTATGCAGTTAACCCTAGTTTCATTGGGGTTAAAAGCTTAGGCAAAGGAATCACGAAGGAAGGTGGTTGGATGGCATTGTTTAAAATTCTTGAATCTCTGGTAAACAGTGAAGTTGAGCTAGATTTAGAAATGATTGCCATATTGAGCAAGAAGACATCATGCTGGCACCGAGCTGTCTGTGCCTGCCCTTTCCTGTGGGATCCTTGCCTGTAGACCTTTGGTTCTGAGTGGTGTTTGTGGTTTGATTCATGAACTGGGGGTGATGGTAGGCAGGAGAAGCTGGCAACTGAGTTTCCTTTGCAGCATTGGGCATTCTTGTGGAAGGATGATGGCAGTGACAGAGACTGCCATGGTACCATGAACCTCAGGAGAGGTTTTCTGAACTGGTAACGTAACTGGGAGTTCACATCAATCCTCATTGATGACAGTTTGTCTTCCCATGCCCTTAAATGGCTTTACTGCCAGTTCTGTATAGCAGCATTCTCTGCTTTTCCCTTTGTAAATAAATCAAATAGTGATACTGCCCAAACAGCTTTCCTCAGGTGTTTCACTGTGCAATGCCTAAAAAACTGTTGTGCTCATGGGAACAGCCGTTTTCTCCTATCTAGATACAGTTTTATAGCTTCCTAAGATCAAGAATAGAATCCATGATCTTCTTTTCCTGTTTCCTTTTGATACCAAGAAAACACTATGCTTTTGTAAGTTGACCAGAAAAGCATAGTCAACTCTTCTGAGAGAGACTGACGCCTGTGAAAGCTATGGTACTGACCTTCAAGCCCAAACAATGAAGGGGTTAGCCAGGAATTACAAGGCAACAGTGTTCAGTCTGTTCAGAATATGCAGCAGTACAGGTGTGTTAAACAGTAGAATCACAACAAAGAACCCCCCTGGTGACAAGCTGAGATGGCACATCAAAATGCAGGAGTGTCACATTTCAGTCTCCTCCTGCGTGTCTTCCTCTGAAGTATCACACTGTGCTGCAGGATCCAACTGAGAGACCGAGAGATGAATCACAGGGCTGGGAGGAGGTGAGGTGGAAACGTCAGGAAGCAGGAGGATGGCCATGTCACAGGTAGTATCTGTTTCTTCAGGTAACTAACAGTGTCTAAGAAAAACCTAGCCTTTTTTTTTAGGAAGCTTTTTGTTGCTCCTTTCAAAGATGCTCTTTGCAGTTGGCAGGCTGTGCTGTTACTGTTTGTTAATGAGTTGGTGTTGCCATGGGTTGGACTGTCTATTATGTGGTACCTGTCAGATGATCAGAAAATACTAAGCCATATCCTAATCTCTTACTCTTCTCTGGAAGGCTGATGCAACCAGCAGCAGTGTTTGCAGTGCAGTTTATCCTTTCTGATTCTTAGGCAAGTTGTAATTCATCTTCATTGACAACAGGAAGATAAACTGTGTGAGTTGAACTGTATATAAAACCTGGCTAAGGAAACACCTCAAATCAGATGTTGTAAGCTCAACTGTCAGTCATGAAAGTCACACACACACAAAAATGCCTTTCATGGCTGGCACTCATTGTATTGTTGCATACACGAAAGTGATATAACGCTGGAGTCTACTTCAGTTGTATGGGGCAAATCCAGAAATCATTTCAACTACTGTTAACTAAAATTCCACCATATGCTAAGTTTGAAAACACTCTCAGAGCAGAGAACACACACGCTCCATGTTTCAAAGTGTCAAAACTTGCTGAAGATGTCAAAGAAAGTGAAGACTTCCATTTCGTCCTGCCTCTACCCTTCCACCGTCCTGCTGACTTGTTAAAAAAAACAACAAAACTGGTAGTACAAAGTGTTTTCTAAAATAACACTTGTATCACTGACTCCTATCTAGATTTATGTTTGTATTTCAGGCTTCAGGGGAGCTTTTTATGAGATGTATTATTTCAAGCACAATGGTTAAGCACAGTACAAGTGTATTACAATCTTTTTGTAAAATGTAATTTAAGCTAAAAGGCAAACAGTTATTAATCTTATATTGGCACACTTTCAAGTTTTGGCTATATGCCAGGGATTCCTGCAGGCTTGGTACCTAGAATATAAAATGCATTTAAATACAGATTGTTGGGAATGGGGTTTGAGGTGCAAGTAATAAATTGTCCTTCATTTATCTGATAAGGAAAAAAGCAAGTACCTACTCTAAAGTTTTCAGTAGTGTATGGGTATGTGAGATTTATTCTGATACTGTTCTGCTGAATGATATAGTTGAGACAGCTTTTGTTGTTGGTTTTAGTAACAAAATCAAATGCTTTGCAAAATTTTTAAAAGCTTCTTTAGGGGGAACTGGAGGTTGCTTTTTTTTTTTTTTTGACTATGTATGTTTGCTTGACAGTGGCTCAGGATTGCAGTGTAATCTAAACTGTGTCCTTTATTATTGGACATAGTAATAAAATTTTACATAGATCATTATTCAGGTTCCTTATTTTTCAGACTATTTTATAGTGAGTTAACTTTAACTTTTTTTCAGAGAAGCAAGAGAAAAGTTTTTGATTCTGCAGTAGTTTCAGTGCCAGTGTACTTGCTTTGTCCCATCTTGCTGCCGCGTAAGTATTAGAGCAGAGGGATTTGATGGAAAAAGGGGCTGTAAGTCTACATAGTATTATCAATGGTAATCATTCAAGAAATAGAAAGAAACCGTGTGAAGAAATTATTACCATTATGAGTAGTAGAAATATGTGCTAATAAAACCTGAATTCCTATGGAAAAATCCAGTGTCCCTTCTCCTGCTATGTGATTGTTACCAGCTGTCCCTTGTGTTTCCTACCTGCCTGGCTGGGCGGATGGCTGCATGAATGCCTCATTTGTAGCTGTGTGTGCAGACTGGCTGGCTGGCTTGTTTTGGTTTTGGGTGTTTTGTGTTGTTTAAGAGAATAAGGGAATTAATTATGACTCTGTGAGAAGTAGTCCTTATAAATTTGGCTTCTTCTGTAACCAGACATGAACTTCAACAAAAAATATGGGAATTCAGTATCTCCTTTTTGTTAAATTTGGTTGGAGTTGACAGAGACTCTGAGGTTAATAGCCAATGGGAAATTAATAAACTGGCTGTGTCATTGTAAATTTTAGGTCTTTTTTCCTAGAATTCCAAAACACTTGCACATCAACCTCCCGATTAGGTATTTTTAATCCTGATGCTTTCTTAATATGAAGGGCTTAGTTTAAGAAGTTCTTCATCCACATGTATGAGGAATATTTTACTATGTGCCACCGTGAATGTTCGGTTACGTGATCAAGCTCTTCTGCACAGCCCCAAGGGAGCCTGGAGAGGCACTGGCAGGAGGGGGAGCCCAAACAGTACCCTGCGAGGCTGCTCCCAAGCCTTTCCCTGGAGCCAGCCCATCACAGGCCCATCTCCGCAGCCCCAGAGGAGCACAGGGGCACAGGTGGGAACCCAAAAAAGGACCCCGAGAAAGGAGCACCCTTTCCAGGGCAGTCCCAGCAAAGCCTCTGCCCAGTGTCCCGTCATACTAAGGGTGTTGCTGCCCACTCCTGGGACACGTGGGCTGCAGGGGAAAACCAGTTTGGGATCCCACAGGACTTACTATGCAATGTTTAGGGGAGGAACCAAAAGTGGGGCAAAGGAGGAGTTTAGGGGATTTGGGGAGGAACAAGTGTTGAAATATAGAGGCGTAAGGGGATGAAAAGGGCTGGCTGCATGTAGGCAGTTGGCTGGTCACTGTGCTTGCCTGGCCATGCCCTGCACCTGATCAGCGCCGTGTGTCCTGCTCCTTATTAAATTCCATTTTGGCTCTGTCCTGGGTGAGGGCTCTCTGGTTGGCGTGAGTGCAGCCACAGGGCACATTGGAGCAAGCGCGGGTGAGCGAAGATCAGCTGCATGAGCTGGTGAAGTGACCTGGGAGCAAGGGGGTCTGTGGGTCCTTAAGGGCAGCTCTGGTGTGAGAGTGCCTGTGTCTATAGGGGCAAGAACATGGCAGGGTCAGATGTGGGACCAGGGGAGTCCCAGTTGGCTCTGTGTACCTGTGACAGTCTGTACTAGCAACTGGAGCCAGGCTGTGGCCTCAGGGACTCGAATGTCTGCAGACCGGGGATGGGGAGGCTGGGACCCAGGGGACAGCTACTGGGAGAGTCAGCTGCTGGAGGGGTCCGCCTTGTACGCCTGTATGCCTGTTCTTGCTGGTGGACTTCCATCTTGCCCAGCCAGAGAGGGGAGCAGGACGAGGCCTCCGGTGCTACCTGTGTTTGTGTGAGTGCCGAGTGCCTCTCGTTGCATATACGTGTGCTCTGTGCACTGGTGCCTGCTGCGAATGCCTCTTCTCCCACGCTCCTGCTGGGACCTGGGGATGTTTAGCAGGAGCAGCCTTGCCTCTCTTGGGCTGTTGGATCTGCTGTGGTATGTTTTCCTCTAGCAGTGAAGAGGCAAGTTAAGTATTTAAATATCTACTGAGCACACTTTCTATTCAAAGGTTAATTATCTTTTTAAGCATGTAATCAAAATGCTAGGGAGAAAATGCTTCCTTATTAATTTCTACTAAATCAATCTTACATTAAAAAAATCCATAGTTCTCCTAAAAGTCTTCTGAAAATACCAAAAAAAGCTGTAAAATTGAAAGTCAGAGAGGTAAGTGCATATAAAAGTACACCTCCAGTGACCTGTGGTTTAGTGCCTTCCCCAGGTAGAGGTGGCACCTGAATATTTAATAGCTCTCAGTTGTTGTGGTTTTTTGATGAATCTATGTGATGGCTGTTGAATTCATGTGTACTTGCCCATGGCAGAGAGTTCTATAGCTTTACTGCGTTATGTGAAGGAGTGTTTCTTTGATTCTGACCCTGCTGGTTTCATTTCATAGGCCTTAGTCCAGGGACATGCAGAACAGTTGTTTTCCAGTCAGGCTTTCATAGATTGTTTTTCATTGCTTGCCCTTAGAATTTTCCTGGCTCTGACTATTTGTATTTATAGTAAAACTACTTGTAGCTAAACAATTTGGTATAGTTTCTTTTCACTTGTGGTCATTTGTTTGATTATAAAGCTAAGCTGTTATCTTTCCTGCTGCTCTCCAAAAGGCTGCTGGACTCAATGTCTGCTGTTTGTACCACTGATGTCCCCCCTGAGTCCCACTGACTGGTTCTGATTCAGCGGAAGATTTCATCTAACATTCCCTGGGTCCCCAGGATGTGAACTGGAGCTGGCTGTGAGCATCCTGAAGGCTGCAGAGACTGGCTACTGAAACCACTCACTATTCAGTTGGGAGCGTCACTGTCCATCATCCGAATAGGCATTCACACACCATGTGATGGGATGCCACCCATCAGATCCTGGAGATGTTGGGTCATTTGATAGGGGAATGATGGGGATGTGCAGCCCACGGGTGGTTCAGGGGAGTCCTTATGGCCAGCTGTTGCTGAAAGGCGAGGTATCACTGAAGCAGGAGGGGAAGACAGACTGAATGTGCGTATCCAGAAATATGCCGCTCGTATATTTTGGTATTGACTTAGATGCATTGCATGTATTTAGTAACCTGAAGTAGCTGATATGTCACCGAATGTGGTATGTGGGTAGTATGCAGTATATACAACTGAAATCGAGTTTTATAATTTTCAATTGATCTTGTATGAGATCTCAACTTCACTGTGGGGTCTGTGTTTGTTCATTCTGGTTCAAGGACTTTAGCCCTTACGGTGTAGTAAAAGTTAAATACCAAGCCAAATTAATGTTACTTGAAGCAAAACTGGGGTTTATCTTGTTCGAGGTGCACGAAAGATGCAATCACTTTTGGTGACTGTAAGCAAGGACTCTCTCTGAATTCTGAAATTCCAAATCATTGCTCAAAACACTGACTCTTGCCTGTTTTCTGTGGTTCAAATACATATTGCTGCCTGGGCAGAAATACCTTGGACCATCCCTGTAACCCGTCTTCCTTTCTGGAGTCCAGCTCAATCTTTTTACTGACATGAGACCCTGTCCTCATGTTGTTTCGTGTTTTCCACCTCCAGTCTTCTATGGGCATTGGTTCGAATGCGTTATTACATACCCTGCTGAAGCACACCACCTGCTGGGATTGGCTTGATAAAGGCAATGCACGAGCTCCCGAGTATTTTTTATCTTCTACAGTGTGTTTCCTAAAATGACCTAAAGCAGTGCACAGACTGGGAACTGTTGGGGTGCTTCTGAACAGCTTGTTTCTGACAACCCTTGAAGCTGGAGCAGTCTCTGCTGGGCCCTGTGCTTTCTGCAAAAAAGGTACAAGCGGAACGATTTCGTTCTTGGTTGCAGGTGGGGCACAACGAAGTGCTCCCATCTTAGCTGCCTTTGTAGGTGGTGGTACTAATGGTTCAGCACTGCTGCATTTTGGAAAGTCACTGTAGTTAATACCAAGGTGTTGTCTAGTTCTGGTCCTCAGGAAAAGGAGATCCCTTGCCTCTCCTGGTGTGGTAGGTGCCTGGCATTTTCCAGGGTGTCTGCCAGTGGGCTGTAGTGTTTTACACTGTGCAGATTAGCCCTGCATATAGCCGTAGAACTGTGAAATGGTTCCTTGGAGCTGTCACTCTTGACTGGGGAGTAAAGTGAAAAGAAAGTCGACAAACATCCAGGCCCCCCAAGAGCACACTGATGCTATAGTGATGCCACTCTAAATGGCGCGAGAGTTTCTTTGTTGCTCTGGCAACTGTTGCCCCCCTGCCCCCATCTCCTCCCCCTCTCTCCAAATGCTGCCTAGATCCTGTGTTTTAGTCCCGTGAAGCTAAGGGTAGAGCATTAGCTCTGGCATAACACTTGGCCCATCTCAGAGGCAAGCAAAAGAAGATAAATGAAGAATTGTTTGGCAATCCCCTCTCAACTTTCCAGAGATGCCTGGCTGGAGGGGAACTTTCCTTACAGAGGAGATTGTCCCTGCATGGTGCTTTCTGGGACAAAGCAGGGCATGAGTTTAACCAGGTGTGCCTGAGCAGAAAAGGCAAGACAGCGATGTAGCAGCACTGCTCACAAAGCAGCCTTGGCCTCTGCCACATTCCAGACACTTCCTGCTGGGACTTGTGGCTCTTGTCTCAGGCTCCCTATCTTCCTTTTGTCCCGCTGCCTGAGGTCAGTGAGTTTCAGGGTCCACTCCTTTGTTCCTCCCTCATCTTACAACCACCAGGAAGCATCTCCTCACTTCTCCTTGTGTTATACTTCTCTTGGAGAAAACGTGTAGAAATAAAAACCATGCAATTCCAAAGTTTGTCTTGCTTAACATTTTTTTATTTGAAAATGTCATCTTATTTTTACTGTCAAATACACATTCTTAGTGAAAGATAAATAAAATCACCTATCGTCTGTATTCCTATTATTTAAAAAAGGGGCAAAATCAAATTCTTCTGTTTTATTATATAACTTCATTTATAGAGATAAGGAGGACTGTGACACAGTACTCAATTAAATCTCATTACGGTGCTTATTTCAGGCATTCAGGAATCGTAGCCTTAGTGCTGCCAAATTAGGGGATTTTTGAATGCTACCAATAAGCCTGGACCCTCACCATTGCTGGAAGGCATAAAGTGTAATTTATTTATTTCTTCTTTTTAAAATACACAGGAAGCAATTACGGTTGGAGGCAACAGATTTTTGCCAGCAGAATTTTTGGCTTTTCAGCATTTAGGTAAAACTGTGGTTCTTTGCCAGCCTGTATCCTTTGGAGAGGGGCAAGGTTCTTTGTCCACGGACTAGGTGGTAAAATCTTTCTCCAGCAAAGACCTGCAAAGTGTATGTCCTGTGCCCTAGAGAAGGAGGAGGTGGGTGACTGCCAGCTGCCTCTCGGCTGGAGAACAGCAGCTGCTCTTAGATTAGCTCCAGCCTGGCAGCTGAGGCAGGCAGAGGCTGTTTACTGAGATTTTTTGTGACCTAATGTTTTAGTCTTTGTGCTTTTATGTTAGTTTACCACCTCTTCTGGCATGAGTTCAGATCTCTTTGCCTACTGTACTACCAATTCCTTTTCTTCTGTGTTGCCTGATGTTAGTCCAAGTGCAGCAAAAGCCACAGACTTGAGCAGGTCCATTTGTTTGTCCAGGTTGCTCCTAAGGGATATCATAAGCCTGGGAATCAGAAAATGGTAGCTGTTCATCACACAGTAGTGTCCACAGTAGCCTCAAGACGGGCTAAAAACTGAGAGCATCTGCATCTAGGGCCTCCCTACCCTGTAGCTGTCTGTAGTCTCCCTGACAATGCAGAACTTTGTTATTTAATGACAAGAAGTGTAATAGAACACAATTATTCTGCCCATCCCTTCTGTAACTATTGGAGACACTGGCAAGTTTGACTGATGAGACTACTATTTTAAGTCCAACATGGTTTATAGCTGTGACCCTAATAGAAAAGGCAGGTGTAGGTTTGTACCCTCGCTGGATGGAGAACCCAGCATGTGTTCAGCTCGTGCTTGTTCTGCTCTCCCAGTGGATGGTACGACTGGGAAACCTCGCTCAGCCCCAGGCCCAGCCTGAGCTTCCTCTGGGATCTGGGGGGATTTGGTCTGATGGGGTGTGGAGTGGGAGCAAGCAGGGTTATTGCGCAGGGAGTGAGGGCACACAGAGCATGTGTTAACTTCATTTCCTAATGAGAAACCTAATCTCATGCTGCTTGCAGAATGACTCCTGAACTAATTCAGAAGAAGTGTATTCTTTATAAAAGAGAATCAAGAACCCTTCCACTTTCCCTTGATATGTTAATGGTGATAATCCAAGGCTGGGGAACATTGCAGATGTACTTTTCTAGTTTAAGCTGAGCTGCTGCTGGAAGCCCACAGATCTTTGTAATTCTACAGCTGCCTGCTTATGTATGTGTAATTGTGTAAATCCATCAGTGATCTTCTGTGTATTGTTTGGCTTTTTGACCTTTACCAGCATGGTTTTACAGCAGTGTGTGTCTTGAAGGTGGTAGTGCCCAGTCTGCCCTGCCTCCCTTACTGCCTTCTGCCTTGCAGCAAAGGAGAACACAGAGCTTCGAGCTGCTGCAGGCTGAGGGAGCTTTTGTGGCCACGTGCCACTGTTCCTCCATGCCTGTGATCTCAGGAGTTGCTCTTTGCATATTTGAGGTTTTGCTTTTTCTGCTGATCCTTCCAAGTAAATAGTTAATCAGTGTCCATCCAGGTGAACAACATTCCAAAGCAATTAACAATCTATGTCAACAGCTGTACCCATTTTCCTCTGAATGAATGGGTATTCTTGGCAGCTGCTGGCTGTGGCCTGAGCATACCTTCTGAGCAAAGTCATTGCATAAAGTGAGACACCTGTGAAGAGTCTGAAATACAAACATTATTTCTGAGCAAACTTTACTGGTCAAACGTGACTATGGGAAGCTTTGTATGCAACTTACTCATATAGCTTGTGACCGTGCACATATACAAATGCAGCATATGGTTTGTTCACAGCATGTGTGCATTTGAGGACAGCATTTCTAGATCGGCAGAGTCATATTTGATCCCTCTTCAAAAGCATAATTCTTTCTGTGTGACCTTTTATTTTAGCTGCTTTACGGTCTTCATGCGTCACACGATACTGTGGTACTGCTATTGAAAAATAAACGTGAACACAAAAACGTGTGTATATGTCCTATACATGCAACCTTTCTGTTCCCCAAATCTTATACTTTTTGATTTGTCATGAGAAAAAATAGATATATCACCAAAAGTTACCTATTTAGTCTTTAGGTGAGTCTACTAAGATTTTACTTACATTATGTTAATGGAAATTTAAGAAGAAAACACCCCTGAGTTTGTCTAGTTGTCTTGTTGAGTAGTGCACCATTTTGTCAAAAGCTTCCTATAACTTCCTTATGGACCAAGGTTTATAAGGCATAGCAAGTAGAGAGATGGCTCTTAAAGTTGGCAAACTTTTCTATCTTACTACCATTTTATTTATTTTGTGCGAAAACCAGAAGACTTTCAGTACATCCCAGCTGATAAACTATAGTGAATAAGAAAACTGTATTGCTCTTCTGATAGCTAAAGGTGGCAGCTTGAGATAAGAGCTGACCGCTTGTTCCAGTGCAGAAGTGTCTCCCTTCTTTTCCATTAACTCTTTTCTGTGTTTCTATGTTGAAAGCAGATACTCAAATGACAGTTCCGCACAGTAGCTGAGAAACTGTGCAGAAAGTCATTTGCAGAAGGTGAAGCTGGATTAAATGAGATGAGAATTAAAGTTCAGACTTTTCAGTGGGAGGTTATCTAATAACGTGAGCAATTTATCAAAGGTTGCAGTAGATTATTCACAGTTAGATTTTTTTAAAAACCAGGATTAAATGTTCTACTAAAGAGTGTGTTTGAGTTTGGACAGGAGCTAACAGAGGTGAAATGACCTGCGTTGTGTAGTTTGCAGCAGAGCTGCCTGCGACACGTCTGATGCTGAGGTGGCTGTTACACTAGGTCAGCTCCATGGCAGAACCTGTATTTTCTTCCACATCCTGCTCTGCAAGATTGCCAGCTTTGATACAGTACCAATGTGGCAGTGGAAAATTAAGATCAGTTATTGTTCATCTGTCTTTCAGCTGTCATCTTTCATTTTTAAACCTGGTTTCGCTTTGGTCTGACTAGGACTTCAGCCGTTTTTAATATTATAGTTTCTTCTGTTTTGTTTTATAGGATCATGGATTTTCCAGGACACTTTGAGCAAATCTTTCAGCAGCTCAACTACCAGAGGCTTCATGGCCAGCTTTGTGACTGTGTCATTGTGGTGGGAAACAGGCATTTCAAAGCCCATCGCTCTGTTTTGGCAGCATGTAGCACACATTTCCGAGCTCTGTTTACTGTAGCGGAAGGAGATCAGACTATGAATATGATTCAGCTGGACAGTGAAGTGGTGACAGCAGAAGCTTTTGCTGCTCTGATAGACATGATGTATACTTCCACACTAATGCTTGGGGAGAGCAATGTTATGGATGTCTTGCTGGCTGCTTCTCACTTGCATTTGAACTCTGTTGTTAAAGCCTGCAAACACTACCTTACTACCAGGACGCTGCCGATGTCTCCACCGAGTGATAGAGTTCAAGAGCAAAATGCACGCATGCAGAGGTCTTTCATGCTCCAGCAGCTTGGACTGAGCATCGTGAGCTCTGCCTTAAATTCCACTCAGAACACAGAGGAACAACCAAATACTATGAGCTCCTCGATGAGAAATAGCATCGAGCAGCGCACTACTTTTCCTATCCGTCGTCTCCACAAACGTAAACAGTCTTCTGAAGATCGGGCCAGACAGCGCATCAGGCCTACCATGGATGAGTCTGTTTCTGACGTGGCTGCAGAGAGCGGGCAGTCAGTAGTTCATTCACGGGAAGATTTCTTCTCGCCAGATTCACTGAAGATTGTGGACAACTCTAAGGCCGATGCTGTTGCTGATAACCAGGAGGATAATACTATTATGTTTGATCAGTCTTTCAGTGCTCAGGAAGATGCTCAAGTGCCCAGCCAGTCTGACAACAGCGGAGGAAACATTTCACAAATGTCCATGGCATCCCAGGCAACGCAGGTGGAAACCAGCTTTGACCAGGATGCTGCCTCTGAGAAGAACAACTTCCCATGTGAGAATCCAGAGGTCAGTCTGAATGAAAAAGAGCACATGAGGGTGGTGGTGAAGTCTGAACCCTTGAGTTCTCCGGAGCCTCAAGATGAGGTGAGCGATGTCACTTCCCAAGCGGAGGGCAGCGAGTCTGTTGAAGTGGAAGGAGGAGTAGTGAGCGCAGAGAAGATAGAACTGAGTCCTGAGAGCAGTGATCGTAGCTTTTCTGACCCACAGTCCAGTACTGATAGGGTGGGAGACATCCATATTATGGAGGTGTCAAATAACCTGGAACACAAATCTACTTTCAGTATCTCAAATTTTCTAAATAAAAGCAGAGGTGGTGGTTTTGGTGCTAGTCAAAACAGTGATGACAACATTCCAAATACCACCAGTGACTGCAGGATGGACAGTGATGCTTCTTATCTCATGAGTCCAGAGTCGGGGCCTGCTGGTGGCCATTCATCTGCCACCGTCTCTCATGTTGAGAATCCGTTTAGTGAGCCTGCAGATTCTCATTTTGTTAGACCAATGCAGGACGTGATGGGTCTCCCGTGCGTACAGACTTCTGGGTACCGGGCAGCAGAACAGTTCGGCATGGATTTTCCACGGTCGGGCTTGGGCTTGCACTCCCTGTCAAGGGCAATGATGAGCTCAGTAAGAGGTGGAGCTAGCAGCTTTCCTGGCTACCGCCGCATAGCCCCCAAAATGCCTGTGGTGACCTCTGTCAGGAGCTCCCAGCTGCAAGATAACTCGTCCAGTTCCCAGCTGATCATGAATGGGACCACTTCTTTTGAAAATGGGCATCCATCACAACCTGGTCCGCCACAGCTGACAAGGGCATCTGCAGATGTCCTTTCAAAATGCAAGAAGGCCTTATCTGAGCACAACGTCTTGGTTGTAGAAGGCGCACGCAAGTATGCCTGCAAGATCTGCTGCAAGACATTTTTGACCTTGACAGACTGCAAGAAACACATCCGTGTCCACACGGGAGAAAAGCCTTACGCCTGCCTGAAGTGCGGCAAGCGGTTCAGCCAGTCCAGCCACCTGTATAAACACTCCAAGACAACCTGCCTGAGGTGGCAGAGCAGCAATCTGCCTAGCACTTTGCTTTAACCTTCTCCACCCGGGGCCTGAAGGAGAATGCCAGTGCAGATGTCTGGCTCCCTGAAGCACCACAGGAACATGAACACTATTTTCTTTAAGGCTGCAGGCTCAGAGGCTGCTCTTGTTGGTCAGTGAACACTTACGTGTGATGGTGCCACACACACAAAAGTCTTGGTTCTGTCAATTGGGGATATTACTGTACCTACCTCACAGGGGTGTTGTGAGGCTTAAACAGCTGTGAGCGAAGAACTTGGAGATCCTTGGAAGTCGCACTGTAGATGTGTGAAGTGTTACTATGATGTACGTTCAGGCCTTGGGCTGACGGGGATACAATCCCTAAAACTAAGCAGTTCCTTTGCAGGGCAGAGGGGTGAGAGCGTAGTTATCTCATGAAGTAGCACGTTTCAAAAATGAGAAACTGAAGTGCAAATTTCCTCTTTTTTTTTTTTTCTAAAGTATTTTGTAAAAGTGAAAGCATTTAAATAAATGACCTGTAAAACAAGTTGCTGCATTATGTACGGACAGTAATGCAAGAGCTGTTTACTGTAACTAACGCAGACTGCGTATCTTTAAAAGAGAAAAACAACTTTGGGTGCACCTGTCTGACATAATCGTTTAAAATATGCTAATTATAAAAATAGTTTTAGGGTTATGAATGTATGTTTGGCTGTTTTGTAGTAAAGGACACTGTGTGATGAAGGTGCTTAAATTAAATCCAAGACAAGTAACTTTTGGACTGCCAGATGTATATATACTTTGAATACAGCAAGATCTGGATGTTTGACTGATTTTTTTCTGTAGAAACTTGTATTAAGTGATAAGTGAAGTACTGTTTCTTGTTCGTGCTATTCTTAGCAGTATTTTAACCAATTTGTATCTCCTACGTTGAAATTCTATATACACAGAAGTCTGAAAAGAGCTTGTCTTTGTCTGCTTTGGTTTTTTGAAAGAGAGAGAGAATTTGTGATGGCTTTTTTTACTGTGTAAGGTAGTCTCTTGCTGTTTCCAGATGCTGATAGTCAATCTGATCCCCATTGTTGCATAAGCATATTGTCCTTTTCTGACACTCTTATCTTCAGGCTTTAATTTCCTCCTCTGTACACTTACTTACTTTCTTTCACAACTATGGATTGTTTCTCAGATCAAACCAGTCAGGAATGATCCTCATTTGCCATATTTATTTATGTCTCTCTATAAAATGTAGTTGTCAAATCCAGTCCTTCCACTTAAAGTAGTGTCATAAATGTACTTTTCCACATAAATTTAAAAAGATCTAGCATAAATTTAATTTTTAAAAATAGCACTGTACACTTTGTATAGCAGAAATTCAGTGATCGTTATTCTTCAAGTGAATCATGTAAATCTTGTTTTAATTTCCTTTTCTTTGATACCATTGTAACTAATACTGTCTGCAGTCTCTTTTTCTTTGTTAAAGATGCACATGAACTAACTACTGGTGTTCAGCATATTAAGTTTTTAAATAAAATTTTGGAGCACTTCTGCTGATAAATGTTGCTCTGCCGTGTAGGAGCTGGGTCAGGGCTACAGCACGTCCATTCTGCTCAGGAGAGACAGAGGATTTGCATTTCCTGCTATCTAAGTCACAGAGCAACAGCTTTCCGTTAATATAAAAAAAATCTGCAAACCTTCCCCTCTTATTTTATTCTGTATAGCAAATGTATCCTGTGTGATGATATTCAGAAGTTTTTACGGAGTTTGTGCTACCGAATAGTTAGCCTTCTTAAACATCTTGGACTTACATTCTGATAAACTGAAAATTAAAATACTAATCCACAGACCTGTAGGTCATTTAGCAGGATGAACTATCAAAACTGTTGAAGCACAGAAACCAAACAGTCATTGTCAGACCAAAGGAAACATGGAAATCTTTCTGTACTTGGCTTTATGTGAAACAGTAGTCCGCTAATGAAGAAACATGTCTTCATCTCTAATTATACTGCTTCACATTGAAAAAAAAAAAAGCCAAATGTCTGTCAACGTGTCATTTGCACCTTGAGTATCCAAGGTAAACAGGAACGTGGAAACATAGTGGATGATTGGATTAATTCCTTTAAAATGTTAAGATTTTGTTACAGGATTTATTTAATGATCATATTTCCGGCTCTTGATTTTATAAGCATTAAGGAAATATGCTGCATTTTTTAAAGCAGTAAGATATGCCATTTTTGTTTGATAATAATTTTGATATCAGGGGACTAACAGCACTGAGCTATATACTAAACAATCTCACTGAAACATCAATAAAATGCAGTATTTTGTACTTTAATATTTTCTTGTGTTGCCTTATTAGTAACCTCCTGGTTGTTTCATCTTCCTTGCATTTCTGGTGTTTTTAAAATAGGGTTTTTTTTACATTTTCCATCTGTTTCCTATAGCACAACTGAATTCCTTGAATTCTTATGACGCATAGGAATAAAGCATCTATGTGAGTAAGGAGATCAGAGTAATTAAGAACTAATATGAGCAGATAAACATATTTAACTGTACTTTTGATCTGTTTTTATAAAAATTTTAATGTCATTGTGACATATCAATCCTTGTGCAGGAGGACTTCTGTCTTCTTTCTTTAAGAAAAAAATCAACTTGGAGCATTTTTGGAAGTAGCAAATTTAAATTTAATTATCATTGGCATCTGGTGCACCTGGAGGAGCACACTGCAAACACAGGAGCCTGTGGTCAGCTTGTTGCTTTCCTAGTCTTCCAGTATGAAGCAATATCTCAGAATGGTATATCCACTTAGCTATCCCCTATTGTAAAATGAGAGTATCTCATCTCAAAGCCTGGTAACATTGTCAAAAAACTTGTCACCCTGACTTCTGTTCAAAATTTAACTTCACAAATGCGACAGTGAGATCTCATGTGAAGATGTCAGTGTGTTAGTATTATGAAACATCTGAAAATAAACCCTACATTTTTGTGCTGCTGTGTCTGACTTGATTTACTTGTTTATGTTATCCTGGTGTCTTTGCCAAGAGCATATAATGGATTGACTAAACAAGTAATGCTTGTGTGTTAGCCGACTGGGCTCTTTGTGTTACTGCATCATTTGGCAGTGCAAAATAATCCTATTGAAATGTAGGCACA
Organism: Necrosyrtes monachus; assembly: GCA_037953605.1. Taxonomy (NCBI): domain Eukaryota; kingdom Metazoa; phylum Chordata; class Aves; order Accipitriformes; family Accipitridae; genus Necrosyrtes; species Necrosyrtes monachus. Next base: position 521,779 of record JAZGTQ010000157.1, on the reverse strand, counting down.
CACATTTTTGTCAAATGAGGCCAAGGATGTAGTGCTGCCCATGGCCGGCCTCCTGCTTCATGCTGAGGCTTTGCCAATTTTGAGAAGACATGTAGGATCTAATCAACAAGAAGTGGGTCCGTGTTTTAGCCAGTATAAAGTCTTGAAGGACTGCATTGTCCCATCAACGCTTCGTGAGCTAGTTTGAACCAGCAGAGTGCAGCTGGACTTCACCGTAGTGGCTTTGATCAGGCTCAGGGTGGTTTAGTGTCTCGTGGAGCTACTGCCTCAGTGTGGTGGGCTGTCTTCTGGCTAGCTCTCTGCTCTGGAGGTGACACTAAAGATGTTTCGTGCAGATCATTTGAGTTGCCCTGCGGGTGGCTGACCTACTTGCAGGGATTCTTGCTCCTACCGCAGCCTTGATGGGAAGGGGCGCGTTGCCTGCATCTCCCTCAGACGAATGCTTGGGATTCTGGGAGCATCCCCACTTGTGCATGGAAATTATTGACATTCTTTTCAGCTGTATCAGTTCCCCGATGAGTTCACTTTGTGACTGCGCAGGTGCTTGTGCTGGCAAGGGAGCAAGGATAAGTGGCTGGGTAATGGCGCGATTATTTTTCTAACATCATCTGAATGCCCATCAGTGTCCTTCCAGGTCTGCAGCACAAGGCAACTAACAAAGGCTGGTTTGGTGACTTGCTTAATAAAATGTATTAGTGCTGACAAGACTAAATTGCATGACATGATAGCGTAATTCATGTCTTGAACAGACATCAGAGTCATTAAATAGATTTTGAAAAGGCATAAAAGCAGCAGTCTGTAATATTATATTGCACTCTCTTAATTTTTCTTAATAATATATGAAAATCAGTTCAGTCTGGAGCTTCCTGTCAAAAGGATTGACTCTGAACTAATGCAAGATGTCAGTTGGTAGAAGCCATACATCAGTACTACATCTGTGAAACTATATGCTTGTAGGAGCGCGTGCTTAGCTGAAGCCTTGTGTTCACTTACGCTAGGGAACCACTTTTGAAGGCTTGCTGTTCTGTCAGAGAAAATAGTCTTGGAAAGCCCGTGGCAAAGTTTCCTGTTGGAAAACTTGCACAGAGGCTAGGCTGTGTGCTCTTGTCCTCTGTCGGTTGTCTCTGCGGATGGCCACTGCTGGTCACTTGCATCGGTGTCTTCCAGCAGGATACTGTAATCTCACTAGGTCAGTCCACGAGCATCTCCTGCTCGTAATTCAACCTTGTGAAACACCACCATACCACCACAACAGTACCTCTGTTCAGGAAGTCCAAGGCAGGGGTCTGTCCCTGGCAATGGTTCTTTAAACATCAGTAGGTACTTTGGAGTGCTGAACTGCTGCAGCGACTACTCTCACTTCTGTAGCAGTTATACCAGCTTTTCTGCTTACGTGTTTACGTGATGGGGGCTGACCCTTGCAAGCAGCTGAAAAGAACAAGCATGACACTTGGCTCCACAGCCACCAGCCGCCTGTCCAGAGGGACTGCGTCCCCGCAGCTCTTACCGGCTGTGCTCTGGGCTCTTCTTCCTGATGAGAACACACAGCGAATGGAGAAATTGCTCTGCTGGTGTGAAATGCTGCTTCCCCCACAGCAGGGCAAGGGTGAGTGTCCTTGTTTGCATCAGCACCATCAGCCAAATAACAAAAACAGGCCACTTGAAAGGCACCTGTAAAGTGATTATTACTCTCTATGCCAGCCTGTAAAGAAATACTTGTTCTTAGCAAAAACTAAATTGTAAAAACCTGTACTCGACTCAGTAACAATTTTGTTCCTGGTAGAATATACTCTTTGTAAGAGCTTATTATAATGGTTATTACGGGAATAATTTTAACATCTACGCAACGTCTGTAAAACCCATAATCTATTGTCATTGTTGCTCTCTGAATTCCTTGTGGGAAGACGTTGACACAATGATCTGGAGGCCCAGCGCAGCTACTCTGCCCTGGGAGCTGCTGTAGCTCACCGCACTCACTGGCTAGCTATTTAGCTGTTGGTGGCACAAAGTTTTGACTAGTGATTGTTGGTACGGAGTATGTCCAGAAATTACTGAGCAAGAAATCCTGTTAAGAGGTGTCTGCCCTTGGACGGAGGGCCAGCAAGGCTTACCTGTGCTTTGGTGTCAGTAGGTTCAGCTCTGACCAGCCACACTCAGACTTGCCTAAAAAACTACAGGTTCCATTAAGCAGGGGCAGAGAGCAAAGGTTAATATTTTATCATTTAAGGGTTTTTACATGTTTTTAGAAAGCAAAATCTTTTCAGTAAGGGCATACTGATGATTTCTGTGGCTGGCAAGGCAAAATGATTGACAGCTGCAGAAGATACTCTTCTCGAAGAAATTCCAACATGCGGCACCTGAAATGTGCTTCGGTCACTCTGGCAGCCTTACTTACAAGCTCATGTCTATTTCTTAATATACTCGGGGATTCTAATACAAGCGCTCAGATACCAGTCCGTTTACACTTAACTATTTCTCACATCATTAGGGATCACAATAACCTCTCAAATATTTAATCAACATCCTTCAGCATTACAGTAACTTAACCAATACCAGAATCTTCAGTGTCAAAACTCAAAAATCATACAGACCAGCAAACTAACCTGATGGACTTGCACCCATGTAATACAGCCAAGGTTTTCACATCAAAGTAAATCCTTCTGATTTCTGTTATGTCAACTGGAAACTTTCCAGCCAGTTCAGATGCTCAAGAGCCTGCTCCCTTCCTGTCTACCACCACAGCTACAAACCTTTCCTTGGTCAGCAGAGGTCTCATTAGAAGCTTCCCAAACACTTTCTGCTTCTGATGGGCAGGCATACAGTAATCAGCAAGGCTTGTGAATCAAAACGTATTGATAAACATGTCAGATACTCTCTGAGGCATGAACCAAAGGTCTTCCTTTAACTAGCCAGCATCAATAACTAATTAGTGAACATCTTCCAATAGCTATTATTGCTATCAGAGTATGGTTCATTTAACATCAAAAGAAATTCAAGCAGCGAATTCAGCATGAAGAACGCTTGCCATGGGACAGAAAGAGAAGTACAGAGCGTACTAGATGAACTTTAATTCCCGAGCACAGGCTTTTCTCTGTGTGTTTCAGCTCCCTCCCTGCACCAGGCTTACGATGACGCCAGCTGCTGCAGTCCCCTCTCATCTCTTAAGAAATGTTTTGGATTATTATGCAGCAACCTGCTCAGCTTTTATACAGGGTGAGAGTTGGAGAAAACGGTACACTGCTGCTCTCAGAAGTGCGGACTCGTACACTTTCTTTTACCCTTGCCAGAAACCTTCCTGTGCTGTACAATAACGAACGGTGAATTGAGCAGTTCAGGCACGTTATGGCTGGTTGCTGTCCTGGGCTTTCCTCCAGAGGCTGTTCTCTGTCCGTCCGTCCGTCCGGCTGCAGCACAGCGCTCACCGCCTCCAGGCTCGTCCACCTCTCGCAATGCGGCTGCCTGATGCACGCTGCTCCGCTTGTGCCCAGCTCGCTGGGAGGAGAGCGGTGAAGCTTTGCTGGGCACTGGTTGCCTTCCAAGAGGGGTCTGGCCGGGCTGTGGCCTCCCTGCAGGAGGAAGCACGGAGAAAGCTCCTCCTGGCCCATGGACGCTGAGAGCCCCTACACGGAGCTTGGCGGAGGGGGGGCTGTTGGCAGCACTGCTGGGAGCACCGCCAGCAAGCTCCTGAGCTGGGAATGAGACACTTTCCTCTTGCCTGTTGCAGCCCCCTCTCCCGCTCCGCTTACGCCGTCGTTTCAGAAGGGCGCTGGTTTCGCATCCATCCGGCAGCTGAGGCTTTGTGTTATTTCTCCTCTCTTTTTCAGCGTGATTTCTATGGGCACGAGCGGCTGTCACCGAGACCTGAAGTGTGGTGGAAGCCTTTTGGGCCACACGAGGAAGGTGTTTTCCTCCCTGGGTGCAGGGATGCTGGATGGGCAGGCGGTGTAGCCAGGCAGGGAGGTGCCAGGTGATGCAGGCGCAGAGTTTGTACCAGCTGAAGGTCCCAGGCCACTCGTAGCATCTGGCACCATCTTCAGTTGCTTTAAGAAGCAGGCAGCTGGCCAACGGGGAGGAGAGGGCTGCCTCTGGTGCTCAGACCTTGTCCCTGGTCTGTCCCTCTTGGCTGGATGCGGAGAGGTGTCTGGGTTGCTGAGGCCAACGCTGCACCGCTAAGGGCATCTGCTCCTGAGAGGTGCCCCAGGACAGACACCGTGGGGACGGCTCAGGGTGAGGCAGGTCCGCCGGCTGAGCTGCTGGGCCGGGGGAGCTTCGCCCCATCTTGCTGCCAAAGGCATTTGCCGAGAGTGGGTAAACCTCAGCCCCAAGGTGGAAGCAGGTCCATCGTGCGTTTAGCCCAGGGGCATTTGCCCAGCCGCAGCGTCACATTGGTGCTGGGGACGGGGGCATGCTAAGCCCACCCTTGCACAGACCCAGCCACCCCTGCTGCCAGGGCCAAGGCAAACGCCAACGGCGCGGAGGAAGCTGAGCTGATCTCGATGCAAAGGGACAGGGGCCCTTGTTGTACAAACTCGCTTCTCAGCTGGGTGGATCAGCCGCTTGTGCCACTGTTCACCCCGGACATCACCAAAGGAGCTCAGGTGTCCTCCTGCGTGAGCCTGGCCACCACAGGGAGGTTCACCTGGCTCAGCCCAACGTAGAGTGCAAGCACTGAATGACAGCAAAAAAAGGGCATTGAAGAGAGCAACAGGCTTGAGCTGGCTCCAGCCCACGTGCTCCCTCCCGGCGGCTGGGGACACCCAGCATGGTGACAATGGAGCATCTGGAGACTGGTGATGGGCATCACGTTTCTATTGCAATCCCACCATATATCACAACTGCAGTACTGTGCTTGTACTGCAATTTCAGTAGATTGCTGTATCACTCTGCTAAATCGAAATCCAATGTAACATCAAATGCCTACAGAGAAGTAAATTTGGTATTAAGCACCAAATCCTGCTTGTGCAGAGTATCTAAAAGAACACGCTCAGAGGGTACCAGGCTCTGGCAGGCGCTGAGTTGGGGGAGGTGGATGAGTGAGGGGCTCCTCGTCAGGAGCTGGAAGCCTGCATGGCTGGAAGCAGGGTTCCCCATGCCCACCCACTCCATGCATCCAGCAGAAATCCCAGTGTTTCACCCTGGGATGAGGACAGCTTTTCAGCCTTGCTGCAAGCTGCAAGGCACCATCTCTAATCATGCTTCATCCCCAGCTCCTCCAAAGCCAGAAGCTCCTGGGTTATGTTTATGTGTTGTGCTGTGGAGGATATGGTGGGTTCCTGTGCCTCTGAGGCCAACAGAGCTGCTCCAGTCTCGGCTTTGGAGGAAACATGGGATGGAGATGACTCGGTAGCAGCCAAGTGGCTGGTGCAGGTGCTGTGCTGCTGGCAGACCTTGTCACTGCTCAGCAACTGGCCGAATGCACCAGGCATGCGTTGCGTTCTGTGTCCCTGGGATGGATTCCTCTGGGGTCAAGTGAACCAAAATGTTCACTACTTCCCCCTCTCCACACCTCCCACAGCCTTGGAAACAAGGCCAAACCTTGTTTCATACGCTGCTCTGAATGATAAAACCTGGGGAGAATAGTGACGAGGCTGGGAGACGATGGCCGATCAAGAGCCACAGCTCACAAGGAACCTAAGTCCAGGTCTGCTTTTCACGATGTTCCCCAGCACAAGGACTGGGAGCACATGGAGCTGGGAGAAGGCTGGTTTAAAACTGGCGAGAGCGCTTTCCACACCACGCAGCGGGGGCATCTGTGGGGCTGGATGGGGCAGGTGGCACTGCATGGCCAGGACTGGCAGGTCTGTGAACAGATCCTGCAGGCAGGGCTGTCCCATCTGCCTCATGGTCTAGGTGCCAGGAGGGCACGAGGACATGGGACTATGGCAAGGCTGACGTGTTCCCCCAAGCAGCCTTGCCATCGCCGGGCAGGGACGGGCCAGTCGGACCCCTGTCTTGTCCCCTGACCAGCCCTAGCAGGCTGCACTTGCCAAGGCTTCCCCGCCACCCCCCAGAGGTAGAACATGAAAAGAAGTTAAATTGAACTGGCTTCATCATCATACGTGTGTTCACGCATGGGGAACACAAATTTGCAATTCACAGATGTGTCCAGCTGTGGGAGTGCTGTCGCTACAAGACTGGGCACAGGACAAGTCTCTGGTAGAACTCCAGCGAAGTAACATGAGTGTACTTGTTTAACACACGTCGCTGTCGATTTCAAAATGCAGCAATCCTATACATCAATCCTTGCCTTTCATTCTGAAAATCCCAGTTAGGTGTTTTCTTTTACTGTGTAGTGACCTTTTCAGAACTGCTCCCCAAGTGCCAACTGCACAGAAGGATGGGAAAAATTGCTGGTCTAGACCGTGAAGCTGCGACCATAGCTCCCAACCAGAGAAGACTCCCCAGGGCTGCCAAAGGGCTCGGTTCCCATCTGAGGAAGAGCAGACCCCTGACCTGGGCTTGCTTGCAGCAGACTGGGAAGGACTGCCGCAGCTGCAGGGGACTCCAAGGAAAGCTGCCCCTTTCAAGCAAGCTCCTAGAGGAAGCAGGGTAACACTGGGAAAGGGGCTCACTCACTCATTCTTGGGAAGAAAACTTTGCAAACCCTGTCCTAGTTTCAGCTGGGATAGAGTTAACTGTCTTCCTAGTAGCTGGTACGGTGCTATGTTTTGAGTTCAGTATGTGAAGAATGTTGATAACTCTGATGTTTTCAGTTGTTGCTAAGTAGTGTTTAGACTAATATGTCAAGGATTTTTCAGCTTCTCATGCCCAGCCAGCGAGAAAGCTGGAGGGGCACAAGAAGCTGGCACAGGACACAGCCAGGGCAGCTGACCCAAACTGGCCAACGGGGTATTCCATACCATCTGATGTCCCATCTAGTATAGGAACTGGGAAGTGGGGGCCGGGAATCACCGCTCGGGGACTAGCTGGGTGTCGGTCGGCGGGTGGTGAGCAATTGTACTGCGCATCATTTGTACATTCCAATCCTTTCATTATTGCTGTTGTCATTTTATTAGTGTTATCATTATCATTATTAGTTCCTTCTTTTCTGTTCTATTAAACCGTTCTTATCTCAACCCGCGGGTTTTGCTTCTTTTTCCCGATTTTCTCCCCCATCCCACTGCGTGGGGGGGAGTGAGTGAGTGGCTGCGTGGTGCTTAGTTGCTGGCTGGGGTTAAACCACGACAAACCCACAGCTAAGCCCCCTGCTGAATAAAGTGAGGAACAAGCTGCTCCCAGACAGCTTATGGGCAAGCTCCCTACAGAACCGGGAAACATCCTTCTTGACCCTTTCCACCCTTGCAGCAGGAAGGTTCTTGGGGATCACACTCAACACACACGCATTAAAAGCAGGATTTCTGACAAGCTTAATTAAAAGTGTTAAATTCCTCCTGCTGCTACAATGCAATGTCACAGCCACCTTTCTCTTTTCCTCAAGGAAATAACGTCATTGGGGCACGTTGCCCTCAAACAGGACATGGCAAGCAGCACGCAGCAGCAATCCAAGGAGCACACCTCACCGATTGTTTCACCAGCTGGAGCAGAAGCTTGCTGGGGGGGGACTGGCAGGGAGAGATGGGTTCCAACACCCATTTACAGAAGTGGGACAGTCACTGCAGGAGACGGAACCCCCAAAGCCCCTGAAACATGCTCATCCAGGCCTCTCCTGGCAGCTAGCGGCTTGGCACCCACTCAAGTTTTCCTTTGCACCAACACGTCAGTGCATGTCTGGGGAAAAAAATGAACCGGGGTGGGGAGTTGAGGCTGGAACCGGTGGAGGTGGGGGGTGGGTTGCAGAACCTCCCAGTGTGAATTCCAGTTTGCGATCCACTTCAGAACCATGCACAGAATTAGTTACAGCTACAAAAGGCAGAGCTGGAGACACCAGGGGAGCCATGCAAGCCTTTTTTTTGCTTTTCTTCAGACACCTGAAGAACAGAAACATCACGCCTTGGCGCAGACTCAACAAGACCTTTTTAACACGTGCTTGGCAGGGGTCCGGCAGCAGCTCCCCTGGCAGCAGTGGGCCTATGCTGATTGAGCAATTACGTCTCCTCCCTTCCTGGCTACGAGCTGGAAGCTCAAGTATGGAATTGCCAGGCTCTTGCTGTGACCCCAGGAGCCAGGTTTCGAGGACGGGCACTGCGGCGGCAGTTCCCTTACGCTACGACACGTGCTGGCTAGCAAAATGCACAACAGTTCTGACACTGCGTTTCCCGCATCGCGGCCAAACACCATCCATCGGCTGCTGTGCGCTGCGCTGACATGACCGCGGGACCCGTAGCCCCCCGCCCCCCCCCCGCAGCACTGTGTGCTCCGCCATGTGCCTGGGGGCACCCCGTTCTCAAACAAAATGAGCACGACACATTCACTGCTTCTCTTTAATGGCTATGGTGCAGTTCCCTCGCCACGGGCACCGCTGGCGCGCTGCTGCAGAGGCGAGGAGGCACAGGACCGGTCTGCGAGGCTTCTGCAGGGGAAGGTAATGCCGAGTCCTGCTGCCCTGCAGGATTGGGGCTCTGGTCGTCACAGCAGCAGCTCGTGCGGCATGGGCTCGCCTCGCAGCCCGGCGAGCAGGTTGTTGGCTGCCAGCACCGCCATGGTGCTCCTCGTGGCATACGTGGCACTCCCGACGTGCGGCAGAATCACTGCAGGGGACAGGGAGGGAGGTTACTTGCTCGTTCCTTACCTTTGCTGACCTCTTACAGCCTCTTTCAGGGGGTCTTCCCATGGTGGGGGCAACCTGGGTCCTGCACCAGCCGCTACTCCACCAGGAGCTGTCTTCAGACACGGAGCATGAAACAAAATCATCAGCCACCGAGGACTGGAAAAGACATCTGATAAATGGCTAACTGAGCTATTTTTTAAGTCCTCCAGGCCAAAGACAGTCAGCCAAGAGTGGGTCCTCCTTTCTGCACTCAGGTTTGGTACTCACCTTCCTGCACGGACCCAGAGCCAGTGGTAGATGTAAAATACTATCCCTGCGGCAGACGAACACGCAGTGAAATTTGCACGCTGTTGCCCGATTGCCACGCAGCTTTAGGAGGTTCTGCTCACCGACAGGTGTGAACCAACACGTATCGGGGCAAGAGCCTGAAGGCTGTTGTGAAACAACATGGTTTACAGACCCCTGGGTGCACTGGAAAGGTACATGTGGAGGCAAAAGGCCCCTGCCGAACAGAGCTGGCACACTGTAGCACAGTCAGGGCAGGCATTTTTATCCACCTATGTGAAAAGGCTCCTTTTATGCAATGCGAAGGAACGAGCCAAAGACGCTTTAGTGGTAAATTATTGTAACATTAGTAGTGGAGAGCACTTGCCCAAGGTATGGATAAAAGCCTGCACTGCAGTCTCTGTTCTGTTACAGACAGCATCTACAGGCAATGCAGAAGCCTGAACATCCGACATGCTGCTGCCCTGGGAGGAGAAGGCTCTCCCGAGAAGGACTGTGGGGCCACGTAGGTCCTTTCTTTCTCCCCGAGTCAAGAATCAGCCTGGGTTCCTTGTTCGCTGTCAAAGTAATGTCAACACTTCTTCCTCCTCTACTTATGCCGTGTTCCTCCAGCTGCTGAAACTATTTGGCAGTTTTGGGTGAAATCTCTGAATAGTTTCAGAATCATCAAAGCCTCATTTCTGTGAAAATAAATACATATGTATTTATTTTTGTCTTGCTTGGTGTTGTTCCAGAGCTCTAAGATCTCTGAAGTCCTGCAAGCATTTCCAGAAAGTCTCTGCTTTTATCATTTCTCACTGCCTACTATGGGAACCAAAGCAAATAAAAAATAGTTTTTAGCAAAAAGATAATCAAAGCAACAGCTATGAACTCATATTTCAGAAACAGACACTCAGTCATGGGCAGTTCCAAATTTTCATGGATGTCTTTATGGTTTCTTTTTGGAGCAGACTTTTCCGACTCCAAAAACCTCTTTCCTGGAGAGAGGACAGTCTGCCGCTGCCTGCACAGCCACTCTGGTACTTTGCCCACGCAAAATGAAGATGCACACACCAGATCTCATGCTTGGGGTGCAGCCTGAGCAGCCAAGGCACTTGACCATGCAAGAGGAATCTGCTCTGACCCGGCTTGTGCCATCAGCTCCCAGCAGGGCCGGCCACTCCGGCAAATCCAAGCATTCCGGTAGGAACAGGCACCCTGCCATTGCACCGGTGACGGGGTCGCAGACAATCGCAGAGGTTTACTTTCTAACGAGGAAGCGGTGCCTTCTCCATGTTGCATTTCTGTCTCTTTTCTGCCTCGAGGGATACGAAGCGAGCCTGTCTGGCTTGTGTCCGAGTCAGTCCCGCTCAGTAACTGGCCTGACCCACACGCTCCCTGTGTGGAGGAGGAGAGGAAAGCTCCTGGCCCTGCTTTACGGGCCAACTTACCCATCGAAGGCCACACGAGCAAAGGCAGTGAACACACCAGGAGCTGTCCCTAACTCGTCCCAAGCCGCTGGCCAGCCTGTGGTGCCTGTGCGGATGGAGCTGCGCTGGTGAGTGGCAAGGCCATGGGAAACAGCCCCCCGCACAGCCCCTTCAGTCTGCAACAACAAGGATCCCAGGAAAACACTGAGGGCTGCTATCGTCCTGCGCTAAAACATCATCCTGCCCGACGTGGCAGCTCTCGGCAAGCTTTCAGGAAAGCAACGGTGAAACTAACAGTGATCAGCTATTGCCCCTGGTTGCAGGCGCTCCTGCCTCCACTCCAGCAGCCTGGCGATGCTGAAGCACAAGAGCAGCCGAGCACACTCCTTCCTAACCGACCTTCCTAATCTGACCTAACCTCCTCCTCCGAAGACATGCACTGGTCCTGGGATCAGCACCTTCCCACCTGCCTGATACCCACTACTATCCAGAAAACAGGCTGCCTGAGCTCGCCAGGCTCCACTTTCCCAGCAAAAGTTGCCTTGGGCTGTCCGGGGGATGCAGCTAGACCATCTGCAAAGAAACCTCTGCTCATCCCAAAGCGTGAGCACTTGGTGGCCTCTTCAGCTCGAGGCTGTCTCATTTGCTGACATCTGCTGGGGAACGTGGATGTCATGACAAGGCCAGCACTTAAACGAACTGTGCTTCGGAGCACATGTGCTGAACCTGTGCCTGGCAGCCCAGGCTCACAGCGGATGGGCTAGCTGGCGAGTCCTGCAGTGGCTGCAGCGCTCTCGAGGCTGAGATTCCTCTAGGCAGGCTCAGCACCCAGCTTTTTAGCCACATGGGAAGCTTTTCTAGCAGAATATATGCCCAGGAGCTTAGAAAGTACCGGAGCTTGGCAAGGCATGAGCAGGGATTTGGTTTCTCATTCAGGCACCTGCTGGTATAAGACTCCCCCATGAATTTCACCCCATGCCTCGGCCCACCGAATGGAGATCCATTAGGAAGGTGTTAAAAAATGAGCTGATCTCAACTGGTTTCTGTAGAACTAAAATACCTCCCACGCTTGTATTACATCATGTTGATGGGGTCTTCCCCTCTAGCAGCTGCCTGCATTGTACGGTGGCTACCTACAGTCTGCTTAAATACACTTGACCTTCCTGTCCTTCCACGTTTCAGTGCTCGTTCGCACTGGCAGGCTAACGGGCATGGGGAATCCTCGTTACACCAGCTAGCAGGTCCCCAGCCATGGGCACACAAGGCACCCAAAGCGCAGGAGCAAAGCAGGGGCTTGGCCACCCAGCCGGCCACTTACCGCAATTCTTGAGGGAGAGCAGGGGGTGGTCAGTGGGCAGCGGCTCCGGCGTTGTGACATCCAGCCCCGCTGCGGCGATCTGGCCGTGAGCCAGAGCATCGTACAGGTCCTCCTGGTTCACCACGGCCCCCCTGGCAAACACAGAGGGAGAGGCTCGCGCTGCTGCTGAGGGGTCCCGTGGGCTCCCAGAGGCACGCAGCCAGGACACGGGCCGCGTGGGACAGCCTGCGTGGTGGCACCCAGATCCCCAGGGCTGCCCGAGCGGAGGTCAGACCCTCTCTGGATGTACCTGAACCTCCCAGCGCAATGATCTGCTCCTGCTCCGGGGCTGCCCACCAGCAGGGAGAAAAGCCAGGTACCTGAGCACAGGACGACCCTGGGGCAGCCGCGGAGGGAGGTGCAGGTAGCCCGAGGCATCCTGGGCGGCTGCCGTGGATGCTGCGTGTCGGGCCACACGGATTTTGCCCTGCCACAGTGCTCCGCAAGAAGGCAGCGGGAACAGGAGGCTACCACCGGACTTGGCCAAGGAGCCCTGTCGCGGCCGCCTCTGTCCCAAGAGCAAGGCTTCTGGCAGTCGCAGCCCTCTCCTGGGCAATCCCCCAGCATCACCCTCCCGTCGCCCAACAGTCACCCGTTCGTCCAGCCCACCCGGGTGGGACGTGGGGTCCTGGGGAGGAGACAGAGGCTGTAGCCCCCTGAACAACTTACCCTGCCTTTGACTTGATCTCCAGAGACCTTGGGCTGGAGGGAGCAGGCCGTGCACTGGGCGAACAGTCCCAGCAGCTGCAGCCGTGAAGGCTGTCCATGCTGTCCGGAATCCCAGTGGAAGGACATCTCACAGCCTACCAGATCCCCCCTGCAACCCCAGCTGTCGGCAGGGTGACAGTCGACCCCCCCTGTGCAGGAGACTGGGTAGCAATTACCTGCTCGTGTTGACGAACACAGAGGTCTTCTTCATTCTGCCAAAGAAGTCCCTGTTGCACATTCCCTGGGTGGCCGGAGTCAAAGCACACGTCACCACAACGAAGTCCGACTCTTCAGCCAGCCTCATGAGTGGGACTGAGTGGAGAAACACAGGTCACAGCTCTGCTCAGGGACCTCACCAACACACCTGAGCAACCCCCTTATCCATAACGTTCGCCAGCAAGCGAGTGCTGCTCTGGAGAGATCTGGCCGACCCAGTCTCCACAGGTGGGGAGACACAAGGACCAGCAAACACCCAAGAGAAACCATGCACATTCCTACAGATACTACTGCAGTGTTTTGTCTCACTTTTGAATTAAAATCAAACCAAAGGGGAATCTAGCGATGCTTTGGCCATCTGGCCCAAAGGAGGCTCTGGTACGTATTGCATATTTAGACAGCAACATACGGTAGCAGCAGTTTATGCCAGCATTAAATCTCTCTACATGATACCTACAGATAACGACTTGTGCCACTTTCATTCCTGAAGGTGAAAGGAAAATGCAAGGAGCTGACAAGTTCTGCCAATGACTTTATGCAAAAATGGTACCAACTGGAAATGTGCTGGCTTCAGAGTGAAAAATTAGCACCTGATGCAAGTCTTGGGACTCTAACGGGGCCACAGAAAAGTCCTGTTCAGCAGCTAAGAGACATTCCCAGGCTTGGCTGGACCGTGACATTCATTTTAAAGCAGGAGGTTAAAGCTGATGTTTGTTTCCAGCAACCAACACCAACTCTCAGTGAAGATCTGCAGTCAGCCTCAGCCTATCCCCTCCTCCCTGCAGGATGTCTCCGTACCCATCCATGGGCGATGGTCCACAAGACCCAGCAGAAACAGCCACAGTCCACAATTATGGTGGGCGGTCAGTTAGAGCCCAGGTGTGTCCAGCCTTCTGGCTGGAATCGCCCAGCTCAAAGGAGGCAGGTTTCCCTCCCTGCCATCCACCACTGCTGCATGGGAAGTGTTTGGGATTCACCATTCCCTCCTTTGCTACCCCCACAGTGGTTCACGCCAGCTACACCGAGGAGCCACCAGAACCTCCAGCTCGCACCCTCCCTCCTGCTGTCCCACCCCCACGGGGTGACATGTTCCCGGAGCCATCCCAGCCACAGTGCTCCCTGCTGCCCTGCACCGGACGACCGACCGCTGCCCCTGCTCCTGGTGCTTTTCTTACCAAACTCAGCTTCAAACTCTGCAGCAGTCTCTGGCTTCGGGCAACTGCCAGTGTACAAAAACTTCTTAACCCCGAATGGCTTTAGGCGGCGGGCAACCGCCTGTCCTAGGAGCGAGAGAGAAGACTGTCCAGCCGCTGTGCCGGCGCCTGCACGAGGCGTTTCACGCAGAGACTAACGCCGGGCCGTGGGGGTCCGTCAGGCTTCTTCAGGCGGTCCGTCCTTCGGCAAGCCGGCGCTTGGTGCGGCTGACAGCGCAGCAGCCAGCCGAGCACATCGCTCGCTAAAGGGTCGCTGTGGTGGGATCGCTCCTGCCAGGCTGCTTCCAAGCCTGCAGCATGGGGGGCGTGGGGTGGATGTCTTCTGCTGCTCCTCACATAAGCAGGAACGAACGCCCTGCCAGAGTGAAACTGCAGAAAGGGAGCTGCGGGACATTAAACCTGAGGGTACCCTAGGGAGCAAACTGGAAAGTGAGAAAAGAAACAGCCGTCTGCTGACAAAGTCCGCAACTGAACGGATAACAAGCGCATCATCTTGGACTTTGTCAGGGCATTTGTTTAACTGAAAATCAAGAGGACAACGTCCAGTTTGCTGTAGCATTCAGATGTAGCAGATGCGTTTGAATGCTTTAAACTTCTAAGGTTTACACCGGATGATTGGTCCAGACCGCTGTTCACAGAGGCTCTACTTTTGCTCCCCTTTTTGGGGAGCAAAAAGCTCCCCTTCTTGTTCTCATAGATTTTAAAGAGGTGAGCACCGGGGACACCACCTTGGCTGAACCTCGAAAACTACCCTGCCATCACCGGAGACACACGAATCTTGCGCCTGACCTGCACTTACCTATTCTCCCCAGTCCTATGATGCCCACCGTGCTATCAGACAGACCATAGCCACACATCCATAAGGGCTTCCATGTTGTCCAGCCACCACTAGCAGAGAGACCGAGATAGAAACAGATGTCAGACAGCGGCAGGGGAGAGCCTGCTCATAGCCCAGACCAGCATTTCGGCAAGTACACCCGAGAGTACAACGCTGAGGGTGGCCAGCCCCTCTGGCACAGACAATCTTACAGCCAGCCTCTCTGAGGTTCCTGCTTCAAATGAGCTCGGCGGTCTCCCGCAGGAATCTGCTCAGACCTCGGGTGCGCAGCAGCAGCAGCAGCCTTGGGACCGATTTAATTTAGGCGCTGCTAGCCACAGCCCTGGAGAGGCTGCCAGTCAGTGAGCTTCGGACAGACCTTCCATGTGTGCTGCCCTCGAGGGGTCTGTGGTGGCCTTGGATGCCCTCTCCTGCAGGTCCTCTACCTAGCATACGGAGGGGAGTTCCGCCCCTCTCACAGGCCCTAAGCAGCATGTCTCCAAACAGTCATGCAACTGCAGGGGACTCCGTCTCGGCCTGCAAGATGTTCGGTGCAAGCCGGGTGAAACTCTGGCTTCAGCCCTGTTTTATCTGTCCGTTGTGGCACACTTTCTCCTGCAGCTCTCGACCCAGGGGCTGCTGGGCTCAGAAGCCAGGCCTTGCTCCAGCTGGCAGCTGCGGATACTCACTTCTTTACCTGCTCCACTGCCTCCGGCAGCCGGCGGCACGCAGCCAGAAGTAAAGCTACAGACAGCTCTGCGGTGGCGTCAGTCAGGACATCGGGGGTGTACCCCACGCGGATCCCTCTGCAAGGCAAGCACAGGTCTCTGGGGCAACGCTGCCAGCCTTGGGGTGCTACCTCAAAACTTCTGGGCAGGTTGATGGTGCTACACCTCTTCTAGGTATCTGCAGTACCACGTGCAAGAGGGCATCCCTTTTGGTTCCTCAGCCCTTCCTCCAGCCGGGGTGGGGTTATCCTAGCCTTACCCTAGCATCCAAAGCCTCCTCCAGCCCCAGCCCCAGGTGGGTTGGGGGGTGACCCTAGCCATACCCTCGCAAGAGGGAGGTGCAGGTCGCAAACCCCATCCAGCTCCACGCTCCACGGAAGTCCACCCGCGCCAAAGCGACCCGCAGCTCTGCCGCCCCAAGAGCGGGACGAGCTCTGAGCTTCGCCCTCCTTCCCCACCGCCTCCCCCCCACCCCCCCGGGCTGGGCTCCATCCCTCACAGGGGTTAGGGCGAGGGGCAGAGCGGGCGAAGGTTACCGCTTCTTGATTTCCTCCAGGGCGAGGTGGTCAAACCCCACGGACATGGTGCTGATGACTTTCAGGCCGGGCCCTGCAAAACACCATCAGCACACGGCTGCCCAGCGTCGCCCCCCCCGGGGGGCGGGGGGGTCCGGGCTGGTCCGGGAGGGGATGGGGACGGGAGGGGAAGGGGTCCGGGGCCGCAGCCCGCACCCACCGGCAGCGTCCAGCACCTCGCGGTCGATGCGGTCGGAGAGGAGGCAGAGCAACCCACGCTTCCCCGCCACGCCTGCCAGCAGCTCGGCCCGCGGCACCGGCTCCTCCGAGTCCCACTGCTGGACACGGCACCTGGGGGCCGGGGAGCCCACGGTCCGTCACCCCACCGCCACCGGGAAGGGAGCCGGACCGACCCTGCCCCTGCCCCTGCCCCGCTCCCGGTCCCGCTCCCTGCCCCGGGACCCGGTCCCGGTCCCGATCCCGCTCTCACCCGCCGGCCTGCGACAGGACCCGCAGCCCCTCGGCCGGGATCCGCCGCGTCACGAACACCGCCATGGCCGCACCGACGACCGGACCCGCCGCCGCCGCCGCCGCAGCAGCAGCGACCCCGGGCGGCCGCTCCGCTCCGCTCCGGTCCGCCCCTTCCCGGTGCCGGGCAGCGCCCGCGAAGTGCGGGGTGGAAGGGAGAGCGCGGCGAGAAAGGGTGGCCGGAACGTCTTTGTAACCCACCCGTGGGAGGGCACGCGCGGAGCACCCCTGCAGCGCCCACGCAGGGGTGCAGCGGCTGTGCAGGGCGTGCGTGGGGAGAGGACGCGAGGCCCGGCTGCTAAACCACCCCCGTGGAGAGCTTACAGCCTCTGCAGCTCCTCCATCCCACTAACGACGCCTTTTCTTTGGATTTGAGGTGGGCATTCAGGGCGCGGGTGGACCAGCAGCTCGTCATGAGAACGCGGTAAACGATCGTGAATTTTCAGGTGTGGGTTTCCCCCTTGCAGAGAGCTTTGCCGTGCCCACTGAGAACAGCAGCCCGTCTTTTCCCTGGGAACCAGCTGGTTGGAGGCCTGGGTGGAAGCTGGCACCCCGTACCATGCCACCGCCTCAGAGGAACCCTTCACGCCGCGCAGCTGCTCCTGGCAGCACCCGTTGTGCTGCTGTCGGTGCGTGGGTGGGTGGCAGGACCCCAGAGCAAGGAGCCAGCAACATCTCTGCCCCATGCCAAGTCCTGCTGGTGGGTCTCCCTCGAAGACACTCCACATGCAGCCTCCCACCCCCTGACTTGCACAGGACAGATGTTCCCAAGCCCTAGCACTGGCCGCAGGAGGGAAAGGCTCCCGGCCTTTTGAGCCACTGGATCGGTGCCCTGAAGCAAGGGTCTGTGGGTACCCGGACTGCCTAGCCTGGAGGTGGGCATCCTGCAGGGCAGGAGCAGCAGCCTGGCTGGGACGCTGACGGGAAACATTTAAGGATGGGAGAGGGGGAAGGGTGGATTGCATCATGGAGCAGGAGATGGGACCTTTCCATAGGCCTTTTGGAGGTTAGTAACTCCACTGGACTTGGTGTGGAGACTGCAAATCCCGAGAAATGGAGTACTGGTGGAGAGCAGAGGAGACCTACCCATTTTGTTACAGCTTGGCGATGTCTGCATTCAGAGCACACCTGCTGCCGATCTGCCTGCCTGCTCTGTTCCTGCGAGCTGGCAGGGGACTGAAATTTACAAGAGTCCTGCAGGGCTTTTAAAAGATTTTTTAAACCTAAGATGATGTTTTAATAAAATCTGGCTGGATTCTTACAGATGTCAACGTGCTGGTGGCTCAGAAAAGCAGAGCAGGCAAATGGAAGGACAGACAGAACAAACTGTTGGTGTGCATCCCTCTGTCAGTCATTCACACGTGTGTGTGTGTACAGGCACGCATGCAATGTGGAGGGCCAAGCAGCCCTTGGTTCCAGGGGCCACCCTGGTGTGGACGACGTATACGGTCATCCACACACATACATGTATATGTGTATATATATTTGCATATATTTATTTGGGTTCCTTTAGATTTTTTTCAAATTCCTTGCAACACCAGGGTATTTATTATCTGTGAACCCTGGCATCTTCTCCAGAACTGGCAGAGGGGCTACTACCAAATATTGCAAACTATGACACCGAACTCTGTCCATCATCGTGGTGATAATTTCATACCTTTGTACAAGAAGTACCGCTGTAATGCTATAATGTGTCATGCTATGTAATACCGTCACCGATCAGCCAAAGGCCTGGTAATCTAAGTAGGCAAGGTGGGGCAAGAACTACGTCAACCAGCTTTTAGACATGGCTTTGTGCCAGTGTCATTAAAGTTGCGTTGGTGATGACCTATACCACTTCTGTGGGTAGATAATGGGTTTCTGGACCAGCACACAGGGTAACAGGTCCTCCCAGATTCTGTCTTGCTGTGGTCACCCAACCTGGTCTCTGACTAGAACTGTCTTCTGAGCTCTGATCTCTTTCACTTCTATCTCCTGAGGCATCATTTAAGCACTTCTCTCTCTGCTGGCCAAGGAGGCACAGAGGAGCCATGATGATACACCCTGCTGGGACCCCACCTTTATCTCTAAGCAGCGTGAACCTCCTCCAAAGCAAGAATGAGAACAACTGATGCTACAATTGTGAGTGAGCCGGCAGTTGATGCTACAGGTATTGGGTAGTGTTTTAGGATTAGAGTTTCCACCTCAGAGCTGCCAGTGACTACTTTGGGAGGATTTGAAAGGCCAGAGGTAGAGAGTAAAGCCTCTCCCAGTGCTAAACAGACTTTGCTTGTTAATAGCCAGATTAAAATTTGCTGGAGACTTGATCTGAACCTGC
The DNA here is from genome assembly GCA_037953605.1 of Necrosyrtes monachus. Classification (NCBI taxonomy): domain Eukaryota; kingdom Metazoa; phylum Chordata; class Aves; order Accipitriformes; family Accipitridae; genus Necrosyrtes; species Necrosyrtes monachus. The sequence continues at coordinate 503,017 of JAZGTQ010000157.1, read as the reverse complement.
TTTATCATCAGAAAGTGAACACAGCTAAGTATAGGAGTGGGTGGGTGAGGAACCTAAAGAAGACATGAGCTTGTATAGGAAGGTGGAGTAAAACAGGTGTGTTACCTCTGGGAATGAGCACAGAATCATACCAGTAAAGAAAACACATCTGTGGACAGAGGGAAAGTGGAGTTTAACGTCCCGGAATATCTATCCAGGATTCCTTCTGCTGCTCCACTGCAGTCGCTCCACAGGCTTGTGCCATGCGAGAGATGGGGATGGCTTGCAGGACCCCCGCCCAGGTTTTTGAGTTTAGAAAGAGGACAATCTGCAGGCAGAGGCTCAGGCCCTGTGACTCCCATCCGGCAGCTGTGATACGACCGTGGGGCAGAGCCCGGCTTGATCACCATGGTTCACTGCGCCAGCCCTGTTGGGAAAACAAAGGGTCTATCCGCTACAGGGTTTCTTCCTCGTCATTGCCCTGGGAGGCAAAAGCCTTCGTTATCTGATGGCAGCTTTAACAAGAGAGCTGGAGTGCACAAGCGTCTGATCTTAATGAGAGTTTTATAGTAAACTCAGAGGCCAGGGACTTACAGTGCTTTTCTCTGGCATGGATCATCAGTGCTATATGAGTTATCAGCTTATCTAATGAAACTCTACTCTACTGGTGGGATTTTCCTTTATCGTGATGCATGTCTGCTCCCACCGTCAGTATGTTGTCAGATTATGCCAGCAGAATCCATTTTATTTTTTAATAATTGCTCAAAAGTTTATTTTATTTTATTTTATTGAGCTGGGTTATCATTAGAGCTGACATCTTATCTCCCTCCCTGATCATGTAAGGATTTGTGTCAGGAGTATATGCTCTCCAGCATGACATCTCCATGCTAATCTTGCGGCGCAGTGGCTGCAAGGGTTTTCCTTTTCCCTTTCCTGCTGCCATCCAGCTCATCCAGGTGAACATGGTGGGGTCGCTCATTCGGGAGAATGTGCCACGGCTGCCGGTGCTCTGTTTTGCTGGACACGGCAACACGCACAGTGGCAACTTTTGAACGCCTGGCCAGTTCCTCCAGTGGCACCAGTATGAGCAAAATGGAGACCCCCAGAGAGGATTTATTTACAAAACAAAACACACAGTGCTGGCAAAAGTGTGGTTTTATCGATACACTTAAATGGACGGAGCACCTGTAAACTGTCTCCTTAGCTGTGTTGCTTCAGATTCAAAGTTTTTACTATAAATGTGCAGAAACCCTTTCCTGGAGTACCTTGGCTTGTCATCACCCTCCTGTGCCACTGGTTCCAGCCACAGGCACGCAGGGGTCTCAGGACCTGCTCAGCAAACACACCCTGTGTATGGTCCAAGATGTCTCAGAAAATCACTGCTCAGTGGTAAAAGCTTGTGACAACATGATCTGGGCAAGGACAAGGGAACATGTGCTCCCCTGCATGCAGCCGGCCGTCAGCTCCAGCGGAATGAAGCCAGCCTCTCATGACAGACCTGAGGATATTTTGCTGTCAGTCTCAGCCCTACTCCTTTGGATCACGTCACTCGCACTCTTTGGTGACAAAACCCTTTTGCACCATACGAGCCGGTGGCAGCCCAGCTCCACGTGTCTGTTCGCTTCACAGGTCACAGCCCACCAGGGTGAGAAACTTTCTGCCTCTTGGAGAGGTGATAGCTCCTCAGTCCCTCCAGAGGCAAGGTTGCTGTCAGTGCTGTGCTCGTGCACTGCATCTTACAGTTGTCCTCTCTGGTGGGGTGCAGCTCAGAGCCACAAGGTCCCTGAGGCTTGGAGGCACCTCCAGAGGTCACCTTGTCCAAGCCCTGCTCAAAGCAGGGTCACCTAGAGCCAGTTGCCTAGGGCCATGTCCAGCTCAGGTTGGGATATCTCCACAGACGGAGGCTCTACAACCTCTTGGGGCAACTGGTTCCAGTGTTCAGCCACCCTCAGAACAAAAAAGCATTTTTCTTCTGTTTCAGTGGAATTTTCCGTGTCAAAGGAGATGCACGTCTCACCAAAGTGTTCCCTGGGGATAAGGACAGAGGGGGTGCAGGCACTGACCGGGTGTCTCATCAGACTTGAGTGTGTGACACAGCCCTCCCCTCCACAGGGTGCTGGCAAGGTCCTGGCCATCTACATGTCCACCTTTTACCCTGATGGCTCTAGAAATGTGGCTCGCATCTCCAGACACAGAGTGCAAATCAAAGTGGTCCAACTTTTCCAAGCCCTCGCATTTTTTGAGCCGGCAAGTTGGAGGAGGAGGGAGAGCACCCGATGCCATTTCTTTACGCATGTGTGTGTGTGTGCAGTCTTGGTACCTCGCCTTCCAGTGCAGGGGTGTCAGGAGTATCTGCTGACACACATCCCCTCCCTCCCTGCAGGGATGAGGGTTGTAAAGTCTGCCCGCCTCTGTAGGCTCTTCCCAAATGTGCATGAAACCTTCATCCGCTGCCGCTGCCGGTCCTGCAGGTGCGGTGCTGCCAGCCTGCCCATTGAAGGAGAGCCCAGCCACCTGGAGAACCAGCCAGCTCCTGCTCAGCCAGCGCTTGTGGATGTAGGAGGAAACTGGGAGAACTGGAGGGACTGGGACAGGACCGTGAAGCAGGGTCTGGGAGAAAGGGATGGGGATTGCATGGGGGCAGCTGCTGGGAGGTTGGAAGGTCTATAGGAGATCAGGCAGGAGACCGTACGGCACATCCACTGCATCCAGCTGCCCTGCCACTGCAGGGACTGAAGCAGTTTGAAGCCACCGCCGAGTGGGCAGACCTGCTTGTCCCTTGAGGGCAGAGAGCAGCAGCTTGGTGGCTGCACCATCTCTCCCCGCCGTGGGCGCTCCCATCCCACCGCCCGCTCCCAAGGCTGTCCTGTCCTGGCTGCTTTTGACCTTTCAGAGCAGGTGTATGAGTAAGGCACCCCAAGAAATAACCCCTATTAATTAGCACTTCACCTGTATGCAGAAATTGTGCCCTTTGCAAAACACAGGCAGTGACTATTTCTAAGCCTGAACAGTCTCTGTGTGCGAAGGAGTGTTCAGTCTGCTTGTGACCCCTTTGTTGCCTGGCTCGAGGGCAATGCCACAGCCATACGCAGAGAAGGAGCTTGGTTTTACGCTGGATGCCATTCCACCTAACATTGTCTTCTTCTTGTCCCATGGGATAAACTGGATAGCAATTCCCAGCCTCCCATTATGGTGTTTTATAGATATTACATACAGGTATGTGTGTATGAAGAACCACAGGCACACATAAATGTGTGATTTATACTTAGTATTTTCTGTATTTCCTCTAATTCCCTTCTTTTGGTGAAATGCCAGCCCGCGCTGCCTCTCCACATCACCCCCTGGCCAGCCCTCTACTCATTTGTGCACGCCATGAAGGTGAATACGTCAGGCTTAGCCATGGCATCTTTAGCCATCACAGTATTCTCATCTCACCTTTTCCTTGGGAATCGTTTTGCTCCTGTGTTTGAGCCGTCGCCTCCTCGGTCACGGCAGGCCAGTAGCACGAGCGGTTGTGGGGAGGCCAGCACAGCCGTCCTGCTGCTTCTGCCTGCTCCTCATGGCTTTTCACCTGCCTCTCTCCTCCACCACCACCTCTTCCACCGGCCAGCCTTTGCTGGCTCCTTCTGAAATGCTGCACAGTGTCCATCAGTCTGCTTGACCTGGGGATGCCTTGTAGCATTTCCTTGCTCTACCACGCTTTGCTTCACCCCAGAGTTTCAGATCGTTAAACTAATTAATTGATCTCTCATCCGTGACCAGGCATCTTTCCTGTTATCTGGACACCCTGGTGAAAACTGAGCTGTAAATTCTGTTTTTACCATCTGGTTTGTTTCAGACAGACCTGCAGACCATTTTACCCCTGGGAAGCTCTGCAGAGCTCTGCAAAACCTTTCTGAAAGCTGAAATGAGAGAGATGAATGGATGCCACATTTTTCTCTGCTTGCTGTCAAGTGGCTGGGCTGCTGCTGGAGGAGCAAGGATGCTAGGTATGTCCCAGCCAGGTCTAGAGCCAGCTTTTCTTTTCCCCCGTGCAAACTTGCAGGGGTTTGCCTTCACAGCTAGCACATTGATGCTGTCACACCTGGAAAAGTCTTGCCATGTGAATAGCCTCTCCGAACACTGTTTTCACATTTCCCCTGCGCGAGGCTGTTCGATTCCCAGCGCTTTGCTTTTGTTTTTTTCCTGCCAGTGGGCTTGGTGCAAAGAGAGCCAGCTGGCCGTCTGAGTCAGGAGGCAGCCACAGGAGATGTGTTCAAGCTTCGCCCAGCCTCTGTGAGCCGTGGGCCACTGCCAGCAGGGCCGTGGAGCTGCCGTGAGCTGAGCAGCTGCCTCTGCCAGTGACTCTGGGCTGCGTGCTCCACCGGAGGAGGTGGAAATATCACCCTCTTGGGTACGGCAGGAGTTCGATGGGATTTTAGGAGTGCGTGTCAGGGCGGGACAAAGAAAGCCACTGGCTTTCACTACATGAAGGTGATGCCCTTTGAAATACAAGTCACCCCTGGCAAAGCTTGCGGCTTCCAGAGGATACAGGAGTGTGGAGGCGTGGCAGCTCCTTGCAAAAAGCCAGCAGAATGGCTGGGTCTCCATGTCTGTCCATCCCATACCGTCCTGGCCATGCATCCTGTGTTTTGAGGAGGACGTGTGGCTCTCCAGGGAGCACTGGGGGTGAGAATCGATTTCCCACAGGTTTACGTCAGCCTGGACTAGAAAAGCACTTGCCAGAGGACGGGTGGTGGGACCAAATCCAGCCAAACCTATGCCCACCAGATTTATTGGTCACTTCTCAGAGCAAAGCCTGTTTGTTGGGATCCAGCTGGTTAATTAATAACTCTGCTGCGGGACGTGGCTGTGTTCCCATTTTGGGACGTGCCGTTATGTCCCCAGGGACAAAGTCAGGCACCAGCAGTGGTGCTGGCTCCTGGAGGAGTAGGGCACCCGTACGCCTGAGCGACATGACCTGTGGGCCTGTGCCGGTGGCTCTGCATGCCCCTCGCCCGCAAGGGAGCGGGGCTGGGACGGCTTTCCCGCCTAGACCCCCTCAGCAAGTCCCTGTCCCATGCCATGGGGAAAGGGGCTGGATGTGCTGCTGCTCAACCGTGCACTGCTCGCCTCCTCTTTGCCTCCCCGGGGTAAACGTGGTCACGTCCCACCGTGGTGGTGCTGACTGCTCTCAGGTTGCTTTCCTGCCACTGCACAAGAGCCAGTGTTGTCACTGGCTTGACAGTGGTTTGCAGCCCCTGCCTGGGTCTATTCCTGACAAAACTGGTAATCTTCTGCTGGAAGGGGCTGCCCTGAGCCAGAACTGGCCAGCCCAGCAGCACCACGGTGCGTCCCCAGCAGAGCAGGACCTCGTCGCTGCACACTTAGTCACCGACTCTCCTGGTGCAAGGCAGTTTCCTTGCCAAACAATGTCCTCATGAGGTTGGAAGACCACCCACTGCTGCGGGATGGGCTCAGTGCTGTGCCGCAGGGTCCTCGGTCCTCCGTCAGCAGGGCTGGTGGCCTCCCATCACCCCTGCCATCCCACTGCTGCCTCCGGGGCTGCATCTCCTCCAGCCGCAGATGCACAGCCTGGCGATCCCAGGCACTTGTGTTGGGAATTCTGAGCAGGACCAGGGTCACCAGAGTCCCGTTGCTTCATGTGGCAGCTGTGGAGGTGGGACTGCGGAAAGGATCAGATACTCACAAGCCTATGTGTTAATTTGCTGAGCAAGTGGCTTTGGCCCCTTTACCCCATAAATGCTGGATTGCTGCGTAGGGTGATGGCTGGACAAAGCTGCCTGAAGGTCTTATGGCCCTTGTAAGGGCAGTGAAGAGGCGTCATGGAGGCAAGGACCCACAGGGGTGTGCTGGGACAATGGGCTTTTTGCTCCATCAGTCATTTTTCTTGTCATTGCCAGTATCTCTGGTGACGGGAAGAGTTTGGTCTACGGAAGACCCTCACACTGTGGTCCCACAGGCTCTTCTGAGGCACCAATGCTCACCTTTCCTTCCTCCCTCCCAAGCCTGTGGCTCCAAGCTCTGCTCTGTACTGCCTCTTGGCACCTACACGTGTGGAGGTGGGACTGCCCTGTCCCACGGAGAGCCAGAGCCCTTCGGGGTCGCTCCTCCAAATACACTCACTTCCCACTCTCCTCCTTATGTCCCCTGGATCTCCAAGACTCCCTCCTCGGACAGAGGGACCCGGAGCTGCACATGGGACTATACTGCCTGTCCAGCTGGGGCCTGAGGCCAGCAGGAGCCCAGCTTTTCCCATCCCATCCCAGTCTAAGCTTCCTCCTGTTGCTGCTCCGGCTCGTCTCGCTGTGCGCCCGTGTCCCCATTTGCCTCGCTGTGCTTGCAGCAGAGGCAACTCCTCTCCTCCGTGCAGTTTGCACTGCCGGGGATTTTACATGCGGGACACAACACACAGGGCACTGCTGTTTCAGGCTCTGTGATGTTCGGAAGTCTATTAGCCAGACGAAAGTCTGCCTTTACTGGAGGGCAAACGTGTACTTAGGCTGTTGGGCTATTACCACAAGATTATTTTTAAAGCATTTTCAGAGGTTTCCCGGAGGGAGGAAAAACATATTGTCTCCATTAGGGATTTCAACCACACCAGTTTCTTTAATCTTTCTTAAGGGATAGCTGGGATTTTATATTTAGGAGCAACCAAAACCTTTGGACGATGCTGTTCTAAGGAGCAATATTTTAATCTTCCTTTCTTAAAAGAGACAACTGCCATCTTTAAAAGAAGGCTTAAAGCTCTACCTGGAGAGAATTCATGGCAGACAGATCAAACTCAGCACCAGTTGCCTTTCTGCAGTGTCCTGGCCGGACCTGGGCTGCCGTGCTGCGTCTTTGCTGGCCAGGGGCTGGCGGAGCAGCCGGGCAGCTCCTGGGGGCTTCCCTGCGCTGACTCCTGCCCTTCTTTCCCATTTCCAGGTGGCTCAATGGACAAACCCAAACCACCACTGGCTGCTTCCCTGCTGGGCTGGCCAGGAGAGGTGGGGCTTCTGGATTTTCACAGCAGGCAGCCGTTTTCGGGGGGACTCCTCCGCGGGGCAGGGATGTGACCGACCAGTACCCCCAGTGGGGCCCAGATGGTTGGCAGGAGCGAGGAGATGAGCGAGCTCCAGTTCTGGTCATTAGGCTGCCTGAGCAGCCGTCCCCAGACGTGCGTGGGGAGCATCGTCTTCCGAGCCGGCTGGGCCAGCGCTGAGGGCAGGGGATGGTGACCCCCCCCACCAGCGCGGTGAGAGGGAGGGGTGTCCTGGATGGCAGCACCGGCTCTGCCCGGCACGGCTCCCCACCTTGACCCCACACCTGCCTGGGATGCGGGGAGGGCATCAGGCCACCCGGACACGCGTCCTGCGGCCCCGATCCCGTGGCTCAGCCCTCCCCGCAGCTTTTCTCCGCTCATCCTGTCCCTGCTCCCTGGCCAAAAGCTGCTGGATGGGGCCAGGTTGGTTAGTCTGGGGCTACAGGTCCCAAGGTGAGGGAAGGTTTGTTAATCCCCAGACTCCTCCTGAGCAGGCTGCAGCGGCGCTGGCAGCACTGGGACCATTTTTTTGGCAGATCTCGTCCTGTCACAAGGTGACCTGTTGTCTTAGCAGATGAGCTTCCATCCTGGGCAGCATTGCTGGATTTGCATTGCTGACGTCACTTTCCGGAGATCTAACGGCTGCTGGAGGAAACTTGCCTGGAGGACCTTTGGCGCCTGCAATTTTACCGTTGCCGTTATAGGCTGACCCAGAAGTTGGTCTTTGCGTGACGTGGATACCGCACGTGGAGAAATGGGCAGCCTGCTCTGCTTCATCGCTCCGTCAGAGGCAGAGCTGCCCACACCCGCAGGTCAAGGGCTCTCCTGGACCTCACGCCGTGCTGCGGGAAGGGCCGAGGGCAAGCGCAGCCCTGTCCTGTGTTCTCCATCCTGCTGGGGATACTGGGAGGATGCCTCCAGCCCGTGGTCCTCTGCGAACCACCCCGTCGGGGAGCTTGGAAAGGCAACGACACGCAGACGGGAGCGAATCCTCCAAACGGGAACAAAACGACGGCTCGTGTCTGCATCATGATGAGGTGCTGTTTGCCATGCATCAGTGCCAATTACCAAAACAAGCCTTCCTCCTTTTAATGCTATTTCAATAAAAATATAACAGCGTGCTCAGGGTAACTACCTGCAGCAGGGTGAGGGGGAGAGGGACTAAACACAGCAAAAGGAAGCAGGCTACGGTTAACAATGGAGCGTTCAGAGAAAATAGAAAAAAGGCAGGCAGATGGCATGAATATTAGTGCATGAAAATGACTAACACTCTGAGAATTTCCCAGTGTACTTCTGACTGGTTTGGGCTTGCTTTTATAATTAATTTATGGAAAGCACCTAAATTGGGAATAAACACAATCTCGCAAATCCCTTCTAATCTCTGCCTGTATTTTTGAAATGATACCCTAAAGGTATAGTTTCTTACAATGATTAAACTGTTTTCCTTTTAAGAATTAAAAGGGACTTCTTTCATGCAATTGTGCAGAGCATTAGTGGTCAGGAACTGTTTTAGATGCAATCTATTGTTGGAAATGCCCGGATGGGGGCATTTCCCCACTGGACCACTGGATGCTAAATCTGCCAATATTTTCATTTTGGATTCATGTATTTTAATGCAAAATGACTGGGTGTGTTGTCAGCCACCTAATGACTCAGAAGCATTCTGACATTAGCATAAATTTGGAAACTTCCTTTAAAAGAAAAAAAAAAAAAATGTATTTTTCATTAAGTTGCTGCTTCTCTCTGACAATAAAAGCAAAACTCCCTCCCTTGGGCAGGATGTGCAGAAAGCGCTTGGGGAGGTCGCGCAGCACCGACAACGGGGGGATCTGGGGTACGCCGGCAGTTCTTGGTCTCTGGGTGCACGCAGGAGCAAGCTGTTCAGCGCAGCTCTGCACGGGAGGAGAAGCCTGTAGAGATACAGGTTTTTCCTCCGCAGCCGCCGCTACCTGTACTTCGGTTCCTGGTGGTCCTCACAAGGGGTTTCTGCCTGCTGCTGGTGGGGCCAGGTGTCCCCCTTACGGAGGGGAGAAGCAGCAAGGGGCAGACAAGCACAGCAGTGCCCTGGGATGCTTTCCGCTGGCCCCGGTGGGATAAGGGTCCCCAGGGACAGCTATGCACACTTTGTCACCCGGCCCCTGGGGAGGTACGTGGCAGAAGAGCCTGCAGGACCACCGCGGGACCGCAAGACCCTCTGCGCGGGGCACGTGCGGGAGGGCTGGGGTGAGCCCCGCTGCCTCTTTGTGCCCACGCACCGGCAGGTGATGGGAGGAGAACCCACGTGTACGGGGGAGACCCCGGCCGGGGAGACCATGCATCGAGGCTTTGCTGCACCTCTGCAGCTCGCCATGAGCGCAGCGGGACACGAGCGGTTCTGGCGTCAGCCAGGAGACCCCAGCGCGTTGAGATCTGCTGCTGTGGGCATAGGGACAGCGCTGGCCTGGGGAGGGAGGGTGCACCATGTGAAATTTCGGTGGTGTTCCTGTGGGCTCGGGGAGGGGTCTGGTAGCGAGGACGTGAGGGTGTGGGAAGGAAATGAGGTTTTTATTACATGGCTTATCGTGTTTCAACACGGAAATCAAGGTAAGAATTACCCAGGGCACAATCTGTCCCTTTGATTTGGCCTTTGCAGCTCAGTCATGCATAGGAGAAGCCTTTTCCTTGTTCCCTCCAGCAGCATCTCCTTGTAATGGCTAATGGGAAAATATCGCGGCAGTGAAAAACTCTCTCACCCTCATAAACACAATGACAAGGCTAAGTGATCCGTCTGCAGCACGAGCAGGGCATTTGGGCTGCATGTCTCAGATGAATGCTTCCCATTTTGCAGGCTGTTTGCATTTGCTTTATGAGCTCCAGCAGTAATTCAGGCAACTGCCAGACAAATGACAAGAGAGGAGACTGGCAGAGGATGCCGTGACGCTGGCTGCCGCCGAGCGTGCGTGGCTGGGACCTCTCATTCCCTGGGGGCAACCAGCAGCCTGGCTGGGAGGGAAAGCTTTGGCTGCAGCCCCCGAAACTGCCTGCACCCCAGCACCGCTGTGTCCCTGCGCCAGCGCTGGGCAGAGTCCTCGTGGTGCTGCTCCCCGCAGCGCTGCCCGCGCATCCCACGGGAGCTGCAGCTTCGCCTTGCCGGCGGGGCCAGAAGCTGGGTTGGTTTTCGCGAAGTCCACACCGGGCTGTTTACTTTTCTCCTGTCGCAGCTGGTTTTGTTCGACCGCAGCCTTCTTAGGGATCCGCATACTCTGTTTTGCTTAACGGTTGTCTCCTACATGTAGGAGTGCTGGGTTTTAACACAGTTTTTCTATTCTTTGGGGAAAAAGAAGAGAGAGAGAGAAAGATTGAACATGATCTTTGTTTTCAGAATATTACTGCAGTAATTAAAATGCTTTGGATGGTGCTCTGTTCCCAGAAGTAATAAATAGTTTTGGCTGGTTTGCCCCATTAATTGCATATTAGTTAAATACGTATTTTTTTATAACATGCGTATTCACTCACCTGCTTACTCTGACAGTTAAATGCATATTTAAATATGCATTATACCCTTTAATGCATAGTAATTATTTGGTAGAGAGCAAAGACTCTTTCTGAGCAGTCCCTTTCAAGGGAGTACATGTTCGCATGCGCAGTCTCGTGTTGACTCTGGGAGGCAAACCGCCTCAGGTCTGCTGAGGTCAAGCGGCACGGCCGGGCTGCGTGCCCTGCCGTGGCTCGTGGCACTCTGCCACAGCTCCGGGGTGTCCGTGGCACGCTGCAGGCACGGACACGGAGCTTTGGGGCTTGTCCCTGCTGCCAGCAGCCTTCCCCCTGCAAACCTCCCGCAGCGGCCGCCTTGCCTTTCCCGCGCCTGGGGCAGGCACTTGCGGAGCAAGCACCGGACTTTTACAAAGGGTCAGGCTTTGGGGAAGAGAGGAAGAGGAAGGACCGGTGATGGTGCGCCGGGCTGGCCTGGTGTGGCCCAGGGCGGGTGACAGACACGTTGCCGGCACAGCAGCATCCGATGGCGGTGCGGGGCGGCAGCTCCTCTCCTGAGGGACCATGCGCTCTTTGTGTGACAGCAAGTGCTGGCTGGGAAGGGTCTGGAGAGCTCGCTCGGATTCCTTTTTCTCCTCCAGATCTCAGCAAAAGAGGCCCCAGTTTCAGATGCCCAAGGTCGGCATAGGTTCTGGACTCAGTGACCAGCTTGCCAAAGGGGCACCTCCTGATAACCTTAGCTGGACGCTCCGTGGTGTCAGATTTTGTAGGAAACTTCGGTCGCACCCTTTTAACGGCCACAGTCAGCTGGCATGCTGAGTCGGGAACTGCCTTGGCGATGCTTATCAGGGTTCAATAAAAACTGAAGCCTGCCTGGGTGAGGGGAGCAGGACCACCAGCGTTTGAGACAGGACCGGCCGTTGCCGTGATTGCCGTCACCTCCCAGGATTAACTGGTTTTGCTTTTGGACTGTAGTACATGACAGCAAGGGCTCAGCAGAGTCACCATCTGTTAAGGAGAGTGAAAACACCTTTTGTTAGGTCACTTGATAACTGAGGGGCTCCCTGTATGTCTGAAAGCTCACCCACCTTTCTCAAGCACACCCAGATGTTGTTTCCTGTGACAGGACCCTGATCTCCTACCCCTGCCTCGGGACCAAACAGCCAGCAGCTGCCGGTGGCTGAACCTGCGCTCTGTTAAAGACAAAATAATGACCTGGCGCAAGCTACACCTCTGCTGGTGTGTGGGTGAGCAGTTTGCACCACCTCCCCCAGCCACCCCGGCGCAGGCGTCGTGCTGGGCAGACCTCTTCCCTCCTGCCCAGCTTTCTCCTACTGCCGCTTCCAGCCACTTTAGCTGGCTGGGGGAAGATCCCTTCCAGGGATTACCTGCCCTTGACGGCAGCACCGAGCTCCCCATGCAGCCGCCTGCGGCCAGACGACGGCAGACAGCACCGGTGCGGCAGACCGGGGGCAAAGCCGGCAGTAAAGCCAAGATGCTCCCTGCGCTGACCGTGCCTTGCTCCCTTCTCGGGCCACTGTGGCCGCAGCGAGCCATCTCCATAGCACGGATGGGGCAGACAGTATGCGTACACCAGCCTCTGCGGATGCTGGGAGCTAACCGAGCCCCAGGGGCAGGGCAGGAGGGCATTTACCTCTTCCCAGCCAGAGCTGGGTCGCGTGGGACGTTTTCAGTGGCACCACACATTCACGAGCGGAGCTCTGCGGGGCGACATGCGTGCTCCCATCCCTCCGGGCGAGTCCTGGACCTCGGATCACTGCCGCTGCGATCGCCTCCTCCTTGGCAGTGCCTCCCTCCATCCAGGCAGCTGCCAGCCATGGCACAAGCCCAGCATGCCCTGCTGGTGCTGCTTTCCACCCCTCGCGCCCTCCCTGCAGTATTTTGCTTTTGAGCCAGCAAGACTGCGAGGAAGGTCCGCATCCTTCACCTGGCATGGCCTTGGGCCAGCTTTCATGGCTCCGAAAGGGAGGGGATCCAGCCCTGCACATGGGGACCTTCCAGTGGGACATGGGTTTGTGCTGGCCGTGTCCTTGCTGCAGCTGTTGGTCTTGGGTGGGATGACTCTGTCAGCAGAAGTCGAGGGCGCAGTGTGGCACCAGACCTGTTCCCGACTGGATGCCCCTCGGCAGTGCCGTGGCTGTGGCCCCCTCCCCAGGAGCTGCAGCCGGCCCCGGCGGCATCGCCGCTCCAACATGGCCGTGTTTCCAGCAATGGGTCCGGCTGCGGTCTTCTTAGGAACAATGCACTCCTACTGTATGGTACCAGATTGTACATCAAAACTATTATTTCCAACATCGCTGGCTTAATTGTAAAACTATAATACAAATGACATTGGGGGTTTGCTGGAGTTAAATTTTAATAGCAAGCCAGCGCCCTTTTAATGACATTTTATACATTTAAATTGGGCATGATCCCTTTGGGAACAGTAATTTTATTCATGGAGATTATGTCTAATTTGAATATAAAAACATCGCTAAAAAGATATTGGATTTGCTATTTTTCACTTGCAGAGGCTCCGGAGTCCAGTCTTCCCAACTGCCTGGGCTTTGGTGGATTAACAAAAAAACAAAACAAAACAAAAAAAATCCCTTAACTTCCACCCGGCAAAGCGCGGTATAGAAATCTTAGTGTGCACAACTGTCACTGCCCAGCTGGTCCACCTTGGCTCCCTGGCCGGCTCCGAGGTGCAGCAACGCGCACCGCAGCCAGTCCTCGGCTGCGGCTGTGGCTGCTGCCTGTCCCTCGCCAGCTGTGACGCTGGGCACGGAGGGACAAGGGGGAAGAAGCCACGGGGCAGCCACTGGGACGGACCATGGCCATGGCCAGAGGGTAACGCTTCGGCAGGTAGCTCTGCCGAACCGGCTGGTCGCAGACCCGGCACAGATCCCGCTCGCCTGGTGCAGCTGCGCTGGGCTTCTGCTGGAGCTGCTGGGGATGGCGACTACCTCCAGCACTGCTGCGGTCTTTCCCCCTTCGTGTGCTGGAGCTGGCCAGAGCCTCCAAATTTCAGCCCCAAATTCCCATGACTTCTGTCAAATTGGCGGATGGTTTTGCCAGGGTGGGTCCTTGCCCCACCAAGGGCAGGACGGGGCACAGCCGACTCTGGTGGCAGCAAGTCCCGCTTGTCTTATCTCATGACAGCCGAGTTAAAGATGGACAGCCTACAGGCAAAAACCCTCGGGGGGGATGTCACCAACCCACCTCACCGCCCGCTGTGCCTGAGGGACCCTCGGTGGCTCGTGGACCCTTGCACGCCACCAGCACCAAGCTTCACAGGGGCACCTGGACGGCTCCTGCTTCTGGCTCCTGCAGAGTCCAGATGTCCTTAGCGGGGAGGATGCTGAGCAGAAAGGTGCCAACTTCGTAAGCAGCACGCTTGAGCCCTTTCCCATCGGGGTGGCCGGCTGGGGGGGGATCGGGGCTGTTGCATTTCGCACCTCTGCTCTGGCTGTACTTTGCTGTGCAGAGCAGATGCCCGCTCCACGTGGTGCTGCAGGAGGAAGACAGCTGGTGGGCACGTGAGATCCGCACACGAAAAATAGCTCTGCTCCCTGGAGGGTGCACCGGTGGCCGGGGTGGGCTGCTTTAAGAGAGCTGAGTTAGTCAGCACACGGGACTGTGTACAATCCTGCCTGGCCACGAGCCGTACCCTTCAGCACAGCGAAGCCGATAACGGCGCTGACACTGATGTGCGCCTGCACAAAGCTGCAGCCTCATCTCCGAGACAGGATAAACTGTTTGGCCTTTGGACAAGATTATTTCTGTTCAGAACAGGATTGTTATCACTTAATTGAAAATAATTATCCAATGCAAATTGGCTTCAAGTTGGCAGGCTGAGTTGAGAAAACAGTGAATTTCCAAGCTGTCCTGAGGAGAGCTGAGCGCAGTAGCAGGGTGAGAGGCTGGGACTGTCCGCAGGGTTGGGGGAGGATACTTGGGGGGGGGGGCAGACGTTCCTCTGCAACACCCACACCCCACAAGGAAAATGAGGGGGGGGCCGTCCTGCCTGCCCGGTGCTTTCATGCACTGGGACCCTCCAGTTTGCCTTTCCAAAGCTCGGACAAGCTTTGAATCTCCCCCAAGAGCAGGAAGCCTCAATCCATCAGCAGGCAGCCCCAGCCAGCAGCGTCCTGCTGGCATGGCTGGCATCGGCTGCAGCCAGCAGACAACATGGGGTGCAAATGAGATGAGATGCAACTTTGACCTGGGACTGGCCGAGAGTCAACCCTCTGGGCACCGCAGGAATCTGACATGTCCTTTGGCGAAAAAAGTGCTGGAGAAAGCCATGGTACCTACACAGCCCCCGTGAAGGCGGTGGGAGCGTTGGCACTGGAACCAGCTGCTCGAGAGACCTCCGCTCAAGGGTGATGGGGAAGGTGTTGAGCCCATACCCCATCCTGGGGGGGGGGGGTCTGCGTCTGGGATTTCTTCACACAGAGGATGCAGCTCTCCTGCTGCTGTCGATTAGGATAGCTGCAGTCGCGCCCAAGGGATGGAGACGGCTGGTGCCATAGAGGGTCTGGGCCACAGCCGGGTTGTGGAAACCTTTGGAGAACCAGGCAGAAACAGACCCTCTGGTCCTCCAACCCAAGGGGGCACCTAAGCCTTGGCTGGGCTTGTGCCTCTTCTACGGACCCCATTCTTGCTCTGCACAAGCAGCCCATCATTCAAAACATCACCTGCGTCAGCATGTTCTCGCTGGTAAACTTCTTCTCAGGAGAACCAGAGATCCCTATGTATCTTTGTGAGATTTTCTCCACCCCAACCCCCTCAAAACCTGCTGAACCTTCCACTTTTGGAGTCCCTGTGGACACCCTTGTCTGCAGGCTCCATGGGCCACGGTCATCCTGAGGAGGGCGTTCTGCCAGGGAAGACCCTGCCGAGAGGAGATCACCTGGGGACATGTCCTGCCCTGAGTGAACGTGGACGCATGGCCGGTGAGGAGCCTTTTTTACAACACAGTGGTGCTCTCTCTGTCTGTCTCCCACGGGCAAAGCCAGCGGGACCAGCCGGAGCCCGTGGAAAGGCGCAGGGACTCCGGTTGTCCGAGGCCATCGGCACCAGCAGGGACAAGCCCTCTGTGGTGAGCAGACCCTAGGGCAGAGCCTGGTTCTTCGGCTTCCCCTTCAAAGTGAAATGCACAATCAATCACCCACCTCGTTAGCTTCCTGCTCCCGTTCCCTGTCCTGCTTCTCAGGTACAGGCGTACGAGCTGGTACTCCCATCTGTGCCGGGAGGGCTGGCAGAGGAAAGCAGCGGCAGATGCTGGCTCAGACGCGGCGTCAGCTGAATCCTGCCGGTGAGGACCCGCACCCGCGGTCCAGAGGCTCTCTGCGGCCATTCTGCCCTTGGTGTTTTCTCCTCTCCCTTTTCTTTTTTTCTGCCTGAATGGGTTTGGATTAGACAAGACCTTCCCGAGTGTACACAACGCCTCTGCCAGTGCACAAATACACGAGAGAATACTGACTTTCCACAACTGTTTTTATATGATTTGACCAGACTGGTACAAGGTTAATTAAAACCCCCAGTGTTTAAATGCAGTTTCATCAGAAGAAGTGTAAAATGCTTCTGCAAGAATCTCTGTCAGGACTTTTCAAAGATAGTGTACTTTACTTGGCAAAGCACAATTAGACACAGTCAAATATTGTCCTGGTTAAAGACTATTAATTTTCCTTACATTTGTCATGAATTAATTTTTTCTGGCTATATCAACAGTGTTTCCTTTATAAATACAACCGGCTCCTTTACATTGAAAAATTAAATTTGCTTTGATAATGAACCGAGGTGCTAATAATCGTTTTGCAATGCAAAAAAGTGCAATTACAGGCTGCCGTGCCATGCAGTCCCACAGTCAGTTGTAACGGTCTGAAAGTCTGCAGCGGTACCGGTGGACACGGTGAAGACAGTCAAGAGTGACTCAGGGTTGCAGAGACAAAACCTACACCGGCTGGAGAGCAGAGCAGTGCCGTGGGGCTGTGAGTGCTCGGCTGGTCCCTTTTGTTTTCGCAGCTGGGCAGGGGCTGGCAGGGCTGTGCCGGGCGTCCCCTGAGCCGGACCCTGCTCTGCCACCGTCACCAACCCAGGTGGTCGCGGGGCTCGTTTGTGCCATGGATACTGCAGGCTCACCTTGATTTCCATCTTCGTCCCTGCCGGCGTGCCACTGTCCCGCCACCGTCACCATCGCGCAGCCGCCCTGCGCTCCTCCGGCAGCGCCTCTGGCTCTCCCACATCCCCTGGGAGCACGGCCAACGGCCGGGAAGCTGTTTGTGCTGCTGAGCACCGTCAGCAGAGGTGTGAATTCCTGCTCCCCAAAAGGCTTGGAGAAAAACTGTGCCAAGGTGATGAGGATTTCTTTCCCTCTCCAGGATGTCCTCAACCACGCCAGTGGCAAGGAGCAGAAGGGACACGCAGCCACCAGCTTACGCCTCCTTGCCTCATACTTCTGCCCAGACCTCGGATGGAAGCAGGACTGGAAGCAATAGCTCTTCAGGCTCCCGCGCTCCTCTGACATACTTCTACCTGTCAGGGCACACACAGGTTGGGCATTAGTCTAAGCTCCTTTGGCTTTCTCTCACATGTGTTGAAGACAGAAAAGCAGACGACTTCAGGTACCAAATCAGTGCGCTAAAGATGATGATGATGAGTACGACCTACGCACAACATCCACTCTAGGTAGTGCTTCCTACGTTTAACTGAGGTAGTTTTGCTCATGTATTTTAAAAGTTTAAAAAAGCTCAGAATGTGTGAGTGTGCATATTTAAAAAAATACATTATTTTATAGCTTGGTGTTGACATTCTTCTTTTGTTGAAAGTAAATCATTAAAGGAAAAATTATAAGACAAAATGAAAAACCATGGTGCATAGAAAATCCACCAGGATTTCAATAGAAACCTCTTAACGCACAAGCTAAGAGGAGGAGGAGGATAAAGCATTGCTTGGCCTGCTTCAGTGTGTGCTGAATATCCCATACAGTGGGGTTCTTAGAGCTTATGTTCTGCCTAAGCCCTAAAGAACAGGATAAAAATGAATTTTTGCAGGACCTAGTGATTAGGAAGCCACAAGGCTGGAGACAGGCTTTCATGCTGATGTTAGTTCTCCTGCTCTAGCATTGCTTTAGAAAGTGCATCCACTGACATTTCAGCACCAGCAATCCACCGAGCACCTCATCCATGCGGGCAGCTTCCCTCACTCATGCTTGGTTAGCCTGATGTATTTTTTTGCCTTGTTTAATAACTCTTGCAGAGCAAGAGATTCCCTCCTGGAGAACACCTGAGAAGGCTTGTGCCACGACACTGAGAAATGGGACAGGGTTTAATCCAAACTTAGCATTTCCATTCACTGCTCAAATCATCTTCCAAACTGATGCACACACTGTGAGCTGAACTCAACCCCATTTCCACAAAAAGAGAAGTCTTTTTGCAGATGCTGGATCATGCCCTTTGCACTCCTGCCAGCGAGTGTGTGGGGGGGGTATTTGTGAGAGCACCTGTGAGCAGTGGGTGAGGAAAAAGAAATCCCTTCACACAAAAAAGCAAGCCCAGTTCTGGGAAGGGGCCAGTCTCCAATGGGGTTGGTGACTCACGGGCAGAAGAATGCAGTCCTGTCTAAAAGGTGCTTGTGAAACAGGGCAGCGTGAGAGTGCCCTTCCTTGCTGATCCGGCCCGTGAAAGCCTGATGCGTCGAGGTGTCCCCATCCACCGATTCAGGCAAACTGAACCTCAGACTGGCTTTTGCACTGGTTCGCTCACAGGGCAAAAACTCGGCGCTCTTGGAAGAGCTGTTCAGCGACACGTGGGTGGAACAAGATCTGTCGGTAAGAGCGAGACCATCCCGAGGCTCAAGGGTCTGCAAGGTCACCACAGACAGGACCTGACTTGTCAGGGCTGGGTCTGGTCTGGAGCTGCTGGGGAAGCAAAATGACAGGACATAAAGACAGTTAATTTTGTCCCGCTCTCTGCGGGCACCACAGCTGCAATTACACTCCCTGCTTGCTGGAATCACCTCAACAGCTCGTTTGGGGGATCCTGACCCCAGCTCTGCTGCCTGTGTTTGGAAGACCGGAGATCCATGCCCTGGTGGGACAAACCTACCACAGCGAACCCGATTCTTGCCCTCTCGGGAGAAAAACGGTTCGAAAAAACGGGGTGGCTCTCACCCCTTCTGCTGTGCTCGTGGAGGGGGGGGAAAGGAACCACAGCTGCACGGACTTGGCCTCCAGCCGATCCTTTAGCACAGAGCGGCATCCTCCACGCTCCTGCCAGCTCCCAGGCAGGCACCGTGGCCAGGCACTGTGCCTTCCTACAGCCCGGCTCGGCGGTTCGATGCCACCCCACTAATCCTGCCCATCTGCCTGCCGCAGCTCCTTCCCCGCCGTCGCCTCTAACCGGGACGGACAACATCGACGTGCGGTGGCAAACACGGGAGCTGGGGCCCGATCCTGTGCTTGCACGCTTGGCAATAGGCAAGGCGGGAGTGCGTGGGTGTCCCTGCTGCGGGTGGAGGATGCTCAGGCTACTGGTGGCCACGGGGGCAAACAAGGTCCTGCGTGTCTGGCAGAGACCAGAGTTGGTATTCCTCTTCCCAGGGCCACTGCCTTAAAACGAAATTAATTGTTCATCAGACGAACTGGCCTCAGGATTTCCAGAGCGGGGAGGTAATGGTGTCCTCTGGGCTGCAGTTAAGGAAGGAGCTCCTTTGCAAATCAAACCCCAGCCATGCTCTGCAAACGACTCGCAGCAAGAGACTAGTTGGCCAAGATCAAGGGCTGAAAGCTCCACGTGCTCTGCCAAGCCAGCGGTGTAGCTGCAGCTCCTTGCCTGAGAGGGAAGGAGGGTGGTTTTAGGGGTGATTTAGGACCTGCGTTCAGCTCCTGGCTATGCAGCAGGTCTTAGGCATACGTGCCCGGGCTTTAGCTCCACACCGACAAAACGGGGCGATGACCGCTCCCTCCTATGTGTCCTCAGCACCAGGACAGCCCATTCCACCTGCTCCCGCTGCAGCCTCTGCCTGGGAAGGACTGGGACACAGCTCCGTACTGTGGTCCCCTGACGCCACGGGGAGCTCAGGAACCAATGTTTTGCTGCAGGGACCCCGCGGGGCAAACATCTTCACCAGCTTGCTGACAAACTGGGTGTCCCAAACAGACTACCTAGCGCTGCTGCTGGAAGAACAGTGCCAGCCCAGAGGAGGTAGCACACCCCAGTTAGACCAGCACAGGACCCTGCACCTTTCTAGCAGCGTTGTCCGATGGGGAAAGCCCCGAATTTTGGCCCCGCCATCAGCAGGATGCTGCTGATGCCTGGTGCTTCCCTGATGATCTGGCTGGAGACCTGCACGGCGTTGACGACGTGGGAGCAGATCACCTTTCTGCCGTGGGTGTCAGACCTCTCCTTTGGGGCTGTGCGCGAGCGTTCCAGGCTGGGACGCAGCCGCAGTGCCCCAGGCATCACCGGCTGCAGGAGGGTGCACAAGCCAGGTCTTGGCATCCGAAACACTGGTCACTGCTCCCAGTGGTGCGGTACAGTGTAGCCATGTGGCTCAGACATGCTTGGTTAAATGGCTTTCCCAGCAGATTCTACAATAGCTCGTATCTTGAGAGAAATATATATATATATTGATATTGTTAGGCAGACTTCAGAGAAAAGAAACCTTCAAGGAGGAGCCAGCCCTCTGTTCCACTGTTATAAAGACATGTTTGACTCCTTTCCAGTACGCACTGGTATGCTGCGGAGATGTACACCTCAAATCACAGTATTCCTTCCTTCCTCAACCTTGCTATGTAGTGGCTGCAACAAATGATAGACCAAATACTCTCTTCTCCCCTCTTCACTCCTGGGACAACTGCCCCCATTATCAAACAAGACTCTGACCTTTTGATCCATCCATCTTGTCTCCGCCACAGAGTCTGGGCTGAGCTACGGCCCTTTATTTATTCACACAATGTAGTTTTCCTCATGCTGCTTCACCAGTGCACATCAACTGTGACCTTGAGACACTATCCTCTCCTGGGATAAGCATGTTTTTCAGTCCCAGGCACCTCTGGAGTAAAGACTGACAGTTCTTTAAAGGAGGGGGAAAAAAGCAGGTGGGAGGAATGACAGGCTGAAGTACATTTTGGTTTAATAGGATAAAATGGAGCTTGATGAAAGTAACTCAAGTCTGCATGTGATCTAGTCCAGAACAGGATTTTAACGCAGTGCTTTCCTTTAACTGGTACCTAATGGGGGTGACATTTTTGCTGGTGGAAAATGCATCACCCCTTTTTGCTATTTTCCTTATCCTGTCCTTCTCATCTAATGCAAAAACATCTTCAACTGCATTATTTTTGCACTAAGCTCTGTGAAATTCGTATGCTGCTAGACAGAAGCCTTACTGGTAGCGCTGGGAGGCACTGATTATGAGCGACAGCCTGCTGGTGCTGGACACAACCCGTTTTGTTTCAAGTGGCCCAAGAAAGAGACCCAGGAGCGGAGCCCACCGCATGGGCACACAGACCAGACCCTTGGTTGTGCTTTGCCAGCCGGTAAGCTGAGATGATTTCCTGACTGGTCCACGTAGAGTTTAATGATCTGGGGGGAGAAGGTTCACTGACTGGGTGCACACGATGGGACTGCACCTCCAGGGCTGGACGCACGTCTGCAAATGAGGGTCCTGCTACAGCCTTGCTGGCTGGTAAGAGACAAGTCCCTCTTGTCTCACTGTACCTTGTCCCTCCCCTCTGCAAGAAGGCTCCAGCACCCGGTCCGAGGGAAGGTTTTGAAGCTGGAGCGGAGTACGCCGGTTGTGAGATGCAGGGCACCGAGTTTCAGGCACCAAGAGCGCTACCTTGGGCTGGGGAGCAATTGCTGCAGAGAGGGCAGTCCCACGCAGCCAGTGGGATGTTAAGTCTTGGTTCTGCTCTCCATTCCAGCAGTGCCCGGCTATGGGCATGCTTGACCTCACTGTGGCCAACAGCAGCTCAGGGCACTGCTGCTTATGTGGAAGGGGAGGCAGACCCAGGATGCCGAGAGACCTCTGAAGAAAGGGACGTCAGCAATCCATCCACCCGTTGGCTTGCTCAACCACCTCGTCATCTCCAGCAGGTGTTTGTTCAACTCTTCCCTGAAACCCGCCAGCAAGACTGCACGCCCTCCTCAGACAACCTGCTGCAGTCCCCTGCCATCTTTACCATTTTAAGGTCATTTTTCTTCGTTTCTCAGCTACACCTTTCTTTCTGTTCTTTAAGCGCATGCTTTGTTGTTCTGCTCACCCTCCATATTAAGAACAGCCATTTTCCTTTGCATCTTATTTATCCAGCTGCTTTTCTCTAGAAAAAAACAGCCTTTCCTTGCTAGCTGCATTATCCGGACCCTCTGATTCTCCTCCAAGTTCTCTGGTGAGCCCTGTACAGCGGATTCGCTCTGTCTTGCTGTGCAAAGCCTGACATAAATCAATATTTGAGCTGGCATCTGTCCTGGCTTCGGCGGGGATAGAGTTAATTTTCTTTCTGGTAGCTGGTATAGTGTTATGTTTTGGATTTAGGATGAGAAGAATGTTGATAACACACCGATGTTTTCAGTTGTTGCTAAGTACTGTTTATACTAAGTCAAGGATTTTTCAGCTTCTCATGCCCAGCCACCAAGGCGGCTGGAGGGGCAACAGGTGACCCAAACTGGCCAAAGGGATATTCCATACCATGTGACATCCTGCCCAGTATGTAAACTGGGGGGAGTTGGCCTGGGGGGCAGATTGCTGCTCGGGAACTGACTGGGCATTGGTCGGCGAGTGGTGAGCAACTGCACTGTGTATCACTTGTTTTGTATATTCCAATCCTTTTATTAGTACTGTCATTTTATTATTTTTATTATCATTATTAGTTTCTTCCTTTCTGTTCCATTAAACTGTTCTTATCTCAATCCACGAGTTTTACCTTTTTCCTTCCTACTGGGGTGGTGGTGGTGGGGGGGGGGGTAAATGAGCGGCTGCTCCGTGCTTAGTTGCTGGCTGGGGTTAAACCACGACAGTGTCTTAACCTGCCATGACCTAAGCAGACTTGTGGTTAATGCTCCAATGCTCCAGTTTGCGTACGTTGCTGCAGTATCTTGTTTTTTTTACCGCAGCTTTGCTGCCTCATGTTCAGCTTGGGAGCTGCACTTCCAACACTGCTCCCTGGTCAGTCAGACCCTGGTCTTCACCTGCAAGGTTGCCAGATGAAGTTCCTTCCTCCGGCTTCCATCTGCTTCCAAGTGTTGCCGTTTTATCTTTTTCTCTTCCCGTGGTCCCAAAAATCCCACTTTCTCTATGCTTTTACTCACTGTCTTGCAACCACAAGCAACAGACATCTATCAGAACAAAAGCCATGTTAGATATCTGGAGGACTGGGTGGCTGCAGTACTGAGAGGGAAAGCCAGAGACTTTTCCACCACAAACCTATCATCTGGTGCTTGCAACAGAAACTGCTGTTGGCAGGCAGAAGCCACAATCTACAGCCAGCCTTCTGTGGGTTTAACCCAGGCACTTGTGTAAGTTACCTTTCCTAAAGTTACCACCATTAGCTTCCCAAGACAAGGCAGGCTTTTGCTCACCAGCATATAACTGGTTTTGAAAAATCCCATAGAAGAGTCCAAGGTGAAATATTGTTGGCTGAAGCCACTGAAGCATCAGAGAGACAACTCAGGACTCCTGGCTGGCTTAACTCCTGCCACGGTGGCCAGGCACCTTATCTTTAGATCTAAAGTAGTGAGGAAAAACTGACTCCCTCCACATCTGACCATCATTTGACATTGTACATGGGCAACGTAAAGGCACCTGCACCTCTTATGCACAGGGGCTATGCTGCTGCCCCTGAGCTGGTGTATCAGTCTTCCTAGAGCAGCCTCACTAGCACGGCAGTACTAATACTGTTAGACATTCTTGTGTGGAGCAACTTCAGCACGTGTCATTTTTCCACTGCCAATGTGGCCTCTCACATTGGCTAGGCTGCTAAATAATGTATCATCACATAAAGCCATTGCATAATGCCTGGAGGAGGATTAAATTGCACTTTCTATCTTCTTGCGGGTTCCTTTGAAAATGAGGAAGAGAACGGTGGAACGAGGGCAGACTCAGAAGAGGCCTCCGTGGGGAACCTCTCCAGAGCATGCTACCCCGGTGGCCATCAGAATAATGTTCTTCTGGCCTTCACATCTAAGAGTAACTGTCTTATTTCTTTTATGGCACACCACACTGCACCCATAAAACACCTCACAAACAGACTGACGGCTCAGAGTGACCTCTCATGAGATGCTCTTGCAGTTCAGTTTTCTCCCTGGCCTCTCGCACATTGTTGAAAACACAGCTGCTTCGGTTTTGGAGAAGTGAAGCACAAAACTACCTGCCCTTGATGTTCTTCAGTAAATGAGAGGCATGGAGAATCTGAAAACTCTCCAGGGTGGGGACGAGCCCTTACCACACTATTGTACAGAGAAGGGAATGGTGAAGCCACAATTTCACCGAGTCATTTTTACCTTAAAAAACCCCCTAAAACTTACTGAATATTAACTTGAAAAACAGTGGAGAAAACAGGGAGTCAAGATTCCCTAAAACCTGCCTAACCAAAGGTTAGGCGTGTTGTCTGTTCTCTATTTTTGTACTTACATGATTTCTAGTTATCCCTGGAGGTAGAGCAGCCACTAGGATGCAATCCTCTGGGAGCAGTCACACAGTCACCCTTTATGAGGGCAGAGATTTTCCACCCCCACATGCTGTCTGTGTACAGTAGGTACGGGCTTATTACCCACCCCCGGACAGTCGTAACTCCTGATGTCTGAGCCATCCATCTCTTCCAGATGGAGAATTTGGTCCCTTTGGGAATCCCCTTCATCGTAACCCTTCTGTCCAAGGAAGTTTTAGAGCAAGAACGCAGTCTCCTAAGCTCTTTAAAGAAGGGTCCAGCTCCTGGAGAAGAGATTTACTCACCTCGTGACAACCTGGCTGGCCAGATGACCAAACCAATGCATCAGACAAGTTGGAGTTGATCTCAATACTTAAATCTAACCCAACCCTCCTTCCCTATCTACCAGTCTACATGCTGGTTCAGCTAAAGGCCGCTGGAGACTTTTGTTCAAATAGAAACAGGTACTGATGAACAAAAAGGGATGTAAAACACAGCATATGGAAAAAGACAAGTTTCAATTTTCAGTGCAAGGCTTTTCAGGAGCAGAATTAATTAAAAATTAATTTTTTATTAGGGCTATAAGTGACTTACTTTCTCAGTATCATCAGGAACTTCTCAATCAAGTAATCAATGAATTTAAGCAAAAATAAATTTCCGTTGCCAACAAGGACACACTTAAGCGAAACTGGGCATTAGGTTCCCAAGTATTATGTAGGCGCAGCTCTATTCCAAAGACCTCTGAGGTTAGGTGATACAGTCACTAAAATACCAGTGTTATCACTGACGATGTTGCCAAACAAAAAGCTGATGAATTTAGGGAGTACGAGCATGGAATACTACTGGCAGAAAGACAGTCCTGAATTTTTACTAGTGTACCCATTTCCCCTTCTCAGAAACCTCTGCATTAGCACAGGTTACAAATACTTTCTAATTTTAAAATACAACCGTAGCCAAAGGCCTGTTTCTTAGTAAGAATTAAGAGAGGACATGCACCTTTTTGAAATTGTGT
Organism: Necrosyrtes monachus; assembly: GCA_037953605.1. Classification (NCBI taxonomy): domain Eukaryota; kingdom Metazoa; phylum Chordata; class Aves; order Accipitriformes; family Accipitridae; genus Necrosyrtes; species Necrosyrtes monachus. The sequence continues at coordinate 477,880 of JAZGTQ010000157.1, read as the reverse complement.
TGTTAGTTACTATCAATTGCTTAGCAAAAGGAGTGCTATAGTATAGGGTAGGTCATGAATCAGTAGAGTATAGACAATTTCCTTTTCAAAACCAGAAAATGTCTTGCCAGAGGTGATGTAGTTTCAGCTGAGAAAAGCAAAGGTGATACTGTTTTTAATTATGCTTGGTAAGGCAAGAAAATGTAGAACAAATGTATATTTTTTTATATCCCTCATGTAAAGTTTTATTTGGGTTGTTCCTTTGATGAAGCATTTATTCTTACCAAGTTTTTAACAACACACCTGTTTAATTCCAGTGTACAAAAATAACTGTCTTTAAAAAAATTATTAAATTTTAGCACAGTATGTCTGGAATCAAATACATTTTTCATACTCTGCTATCTTTTCTCCAGAAACAACTTCCACATCAAGGGGAACAAGGACATATTTAATTTGAGACGTAAACTGTTCCCTTCTCACCTGCTTTCTCCTGCCTTGCCGACTAGTTGGCAAAGACAAGGAACAGGCTTGCGCAGATGGCACCAAAAGCCGTGGCGCTGAGGGTGATGGATCCACAGCACCACATAGGAGCCTGAGGTGGGAGACTGTCACGTCCCAAAGTGCAAGGCAATGACTTCGCAGCACCTTCAAGGAGGGACAGGAGTGGAAAAAGTGCCCAGCTGCACTCTGGAGAGGATTGAGTGGCTGTGAGGAATGTGCTTCACATCCATGTCCCTGGTCTCTATCCTGACTCCTCCTAACATAAGAGTCTCTCCAGTGTCAGCTCCAAAGGCATGGTGCTCCCTAGCAGCAGATCCTGCTCCGACAAGCAACACCTCACCGGTGAAGAAACAAAACCTAACAAACCCAGCATGGCCCCTTTCCCCCCCCAACTCCCCCAAGCAAAGAAAGTAAATTTACAGCCTATTCTGGGACTGCTGAAAAGTACAGCCATTCCAGGCACGAGCACTAAGTCCCGCCTGTCAAGTGGACAGTTCACGACAGACAGAGCACTCCCTTTTGGGAACAGAGATGGACGTTCGGTGTGTGACTGGTGCCTGGGCATGCCCGCCCGGGTTCAGGGACGGACTCAAATTCAGTGTGCTAAGGGAGGGACAGAAATAAACAGAGAAAGCAGAGCTGGAGCCAGTAAATGCTGGTGCTACCTATCTACTTCCTCACCACCAGGATTTCTGTTTGGACTTCGTCCTCCTCTGTTTTATGAGGAATAAATTCTCATTGATATCAGGACTAGCGTCTTCCTGCTTTTTCCATTTCTTCTTCCTTTTAGCACCTTCCAGAGGCTCCTGCACGTAGGCAGTCTTGCTGCCTGAGAAAGCCTGGAAAATGGACTTGTGACGAATTTTGCTGCCCTTAAATGCCTGCCTTTTACACCCTCTAGGGAAGTCCTCCTCCAAATGGTGGCTGATTTCAATATCACTTCTGTGTTTGCCTTCTCTGGGTTTCTCTGCCTGGGACATCTTCACCCTTTTGTGACACTCGCCACCTTTATGTTTCCTATGTTCTTTGCAAGGCTTGCTCTTTTCCTTATAGCTGTGCTCTCCATGTTCTTCTGCCTGCCATGGTGTCTCTGACTGTTCTGGCAGAAGGCCGGCTTCCTGTAGTTCTGTAAAACAGAGCAGTTTATTTCAATACCCATGCAGAAAACCTAAAACCTAGTGCCCAAGCCATCACAGCTTTCCTTATGTAGTTATGAAGTTAGTTAGAAAAAAATCTCTCTCTGATAGGTTTTTTCATAGTCTTTTTTTTTTCTGTCAACAGACTAGAATCTTAACAAATTACAGTTTAATCCTCTTCCTGCTAGTTTATAGCATTTTTGATGTTAGTGGATTTTTCAGAATTAAAACATCTGACAACACCCACCTAGTAGCTTCGATACAATAAATTTCCACGATAGACACGGATGAATAAAGTCACAAATCTTTTACTACTATTAGACTACCTGTTCAAATCCCTATAGCTTTTCTCAACACATGAAAATAATCCCACAATATTTCTAAAAGCAGCAAGCACAGAAGAAAGTATTTCAACTAACTGAAAGGCAGAAGGGATCTCCCAAAATAAACTGTACCTGCAATCTTTCTTTTTAATCTGTTCTCTCTTCTCTTGATCTCGTATTCACCATCATAGTAGAAGATGAATGGAGAAGTAGGGAACATGCTCCCATGCATCCGCTTTTCTGAGCACTCCTGCAAAACACATTTCAAGTCACTAGATGTGGCTGAGTTGTAATTTTCCTGGAAGGGAAACGGGTCACATTCTGCAGGTGCTGGTCTGTACCTGTGGAGGATGTGGCCAGCAATTCTTTAAACACTGATAATTTCATTACCATCCAATAATCCTTCCTGTGCACACAGAAAAACAAGCATTACATGAGCCAAGCTGCAGTCCTCTCGCAGCAAATGGAAGGAATCCCATCTCCTCCCACAATTACTTCACTCCTATAGCACTGATGGAAGCAGAGGACTAGAAGCAGGTGAGCACTAGCTAAATACGAGGCAAACTGCAAACAGAGCTGTTGGATCTGTGGAACAGGGCTGTCCTGCCTACGGCCAGGCCGGTCCCCCTGCCACCTGCTTTTGCTGCTTCTCGCTGGCCCCTTCTGTCTCCCAGCAAAACCACCTGCCTGGTCTCCTCAAAAGACAAATAATTCTAACTGCAGGGGAGCTCTTTTAATCCAGGGATCTCTCCTGGATCATTTGGGGATAAAGTATGTGCAGAAACGTGGCAGACTGAAAGGGTGGGGTGGGCTGAGGGAAGGAGCGAGCAGCGATGAGAGGCCGGGGGCAGCATCCTCCCCCCACAGCCCACCTGCAGCCAGAATGGTGTGTCTGACTGTATGCAGTTTTCTCACAGATAAAAACCAAAAGCAAATCCTGCAGGAGTATGCTGTGCAAGCACATCAGATTGCAGGGAAGAGGAAGAGAGCCCTGAACAGTCGGCTGAGGTGAGGAAGGGGCTAGCTGTTGCATCACTTGCATGGCAGCCTGTTTCCCAAACACTTGATTCAGGAATGTGAATTTTTTCACCGCTGTTACACAAAGTTTTAGCAATGTCTTGCGAGCCAGGCTAACTGGGATGCTTCTTATGGTTCCGTCTTTTTTTCAGGGTACCATGTGATATTAACTGACGCTTTCTTCTCCTTGTAAATTGCTTGTTACTTGTTGTGGTTTGCAATATCATCTTTCTACTTCTTGGATTCTACCCAAACCTAGTGAACTCTAGGCCTTGCCGTTCTCGAGAAAGTGTCAGGAGCTTTCACTCACCCTGATGTCTCCACCACAAGCTAAGCTGGATTTGCTGTATTTGCTATTTCTACCACTCAGTGCCATCTCTAGGACCCCCTTTCCCTGTGTGTCCTCCTGCCTCCTCCCCTCTTTTTCAGAGGCAGAGTACATCAAAGATGCATTTCAGGTGTATTTCATATTTCTCAGCTTGTATTTGGCCTTTGCTGGGCTGAAATTAAATGAAGAGTCAGGTTATTCTCTGTGGTGTCCTCTAAAAGGGTATTGTTAGGTTGTGTGACAACTGGCTTGTCTCCACATGCACGGAGGAGTGCAGATGAGCAATGGCAGCTTGTGGCTGGAGCCTACTCAAGTCTGAGGGCTCATCCTTACCCCACTGCGAAATCAGGCTGAAAGGGACCTAGGAGGGGGCATGTGAGTCCATCTGTCGCCCGAGGCCGTTCTCAGTAGCTATTCATCTGAGATGTGCATATCCTGGAAGACGACTGGATTTCACACTGAATGCCTTGAACAGCCAGCTATCACCCCACAAAGAAACCTCCTCTCTCACCTTTCCCAGGTCCTCCATCTACCTCCCTCAGATTTAAGATGAGATAAAAGCCTAAGAGAGAAATGACACTTCAAATACCTGTGTTTCACATGACTGAAACCTAAGAGTGGCCTTTAGGTAGGGCACAAAGCTGCCTGCCTATCTGGAATAAATGAAAGAAAATATTATCCCTAAACATTGCCAAAGAGGTTACTGAAAACAACATAGATTGGCTTTACAGAGGAGTATGCAAAGACACATTCATCCTCCTGTGATACCTGTGAAATGTACTGCTTGAGATCCCGCATCAAATCTAGGGCTTGCTCTGCAGGCACACGGTCTGTTCATTATTTTTGTTTTGTTAATGCGCTGACAGAGAAGCCTTAGTGAATGAAATGCACATGCCACCCAAATCGGGGCTCCTCTTTTCCTCTTTATCTCCACTGCATTGATAAATCAGCTCAGCAATGTCCAACATGCACTTGGCTATATCCTTCCCTCTCAAGTAAGCTGCCACTGCTGCCATACACTGTGTACTGTTAAATACTCTTGGGACAGTCTTCAGTGCTGGAGGTATCGTACAGAGAACAGAAAGCAGAGCCTGCTACCAACCTGCAGAAGGAATTTTCCGTGTGATTGGCATACTGGGATGTGAATGCAAGGCACATCTGCAGATACTGTACAATTCCTTATCCCTGCTGCCTTGAGAACTTGCTGCAGCCTGAATAACGCAGTGGGCTGTCCCTCATTAACTTAGCCTCCCTCTTAACTTTCCTATGGGGATGCCCCTTAAAATGGCCACATCTTTGTTACGGACCATACGGCACAATGTTTTGGATGTATGGACTGCTATGAAATGAACTATGATGTGAAGTCTACTGAAGAAAATAAGATTTCTTGTCCTTAGTAAATCCTTGGTTTACATAAAAACATAACTGTCTTAATAAACAATACAGCAAATTCAGGAAACATAATTGCCAGGTGCTAGATCGTCTGACACTCTATGTCTTAATTATTTCCATTTCTACAAACAACAAGAAGTGATCCACAATGACCTCCTTACTGGAAGTGCACAGTTAACTCTGGGATTTAGCAAGTTTTTTGCTCTTGCGTCTGTTTTTGGGAAAGGTCTCCCTAGACCTCTAGCAAAGGAAAGGAATTTGAGGTGTTCCTAAACTAGATTAAACGCTAACATGAAAGGAAAGGACTGCAGTGAGAAGCACCGACTATGGTATGTCTATACAAAACTAACCCTACCCTATTCTTCTTGGTCAGTTTGTTGTTCCTCTGCTTTAACTGCTAAAAAAAGCAACAGAGCAGGGTTCTCGAGGTATAGAAATGTGAAAAATGTTGAGAGATGCTTGTCATCACAAGTCATTTTTACCTGCTTAAAAATATTTACATTAAAAAAAAAACAAATCCAAACAAAAAAAACTTTCTCCCCCGCTTAAATTATAGGCAGATCTTTCAAGGTCTGATAGCTGCTCACTGCATGAACTCAGGCACTGATTAACGACGTCAGTTTTCTTAGCCAGTGAGAGCTACAAATCTCAGATGCACTGCCTGTCCAGCTGGGTTGCTGTAAAGATGCACATGCAGGCTCCAGTCCAATTTCCTCAGCCATTCTTGGACAGAAGGTTTAGTCATTTGAGGGCAAATACTCAGTTATCATTACATAATCCGATGTGTGTCCTGGATGTTTTTCTGTGTGCATATAGAAAGATCTGGTACCTCTGCCCTTCTGTGTTGTTACTGACTTCTCCATTTCCATTCAGTCATTCCTCAGGCTATTTCTGCTCCTCGTACGCTAGTGAAAATACTACCTTATCTTCTTTAACTTTGATAGCCATAAATGTTGTCCTTGAGTTGCTTTACTCCCGTACTGATTTTATACAGTTTCTACCATTTTCTATCCAAGTAATTACTATCAGCTCCTCCCACATATTTACTCATTATTTTTACAGCAGCCTTATTTGTATCCATGTATGGCTGCCTTCCTTGAATGCCATTTTTTGACAGTTTAGTAAAATGTTCCTTATCCATTGCTAGCTATCAGTCTCACTTCTTCTTCAGTCCTCTCGCTCCAGTTTTTATTGTATATGCTCATTTTAGTGTCTGTACTACTGGCAGGGGCTTTATTCTGGTTTTGCTTAACAGGATCAGTGTCAGTGCTGCTTTCACAGGTTTCAGCAGCCCTAGTCCCAAACAGCAGGCAGACCAAGTTAGTTTGCATGAGTGTATCGCTGAGGTCTCACACTGCTGCCGCATGTGTAGCTGTGCCTTGAGCAGATGTCTTGCAGGTGAAGCCAAGGATTCTGACTCCTGTACCACAGCCAAGGCAGTGCCTGTACTCCTGCTGTGCCAGGGGTGACAGTGGGCTGCTGGCACATGCTTGTCTCTTACCAAGCTTGGATGGCAACAGCTGCCTATTCCTGTCCCTTCCAACCCGGCTGTGCAGGCAGCAGCGTGTCCTGGATGTACGCAATGGCCTCAACGCACCACTCGAAGAGGAAAATCTTCACTTGTCTCCAAACACAGCTCAGCGTTAAAAATCTTCCATTTATCTTTCAGCTCTGCCATGAGAAGATCCCAGCACACCTGCCCTACCTGCCCGACTGTTCCCCACAGGGATTAACTATTTAACTGAAAACTGCAGCAAGCTTTTAATGGTAACATCTTCAGCAGTTGTAGTAGTCGACACATAGAGCACAAAGGAGAGAAGGAAGGAATTTGCTGTCTCTAAGCTGTAGGAAACTATAAACTTAACCCGTCCAACGCACAAGTAACATTCATTTTCCAGAATACTTGTGGCTCCTGGACTTACTCCATGAAAGAAAAGAACTAACATTTGTTTGGTGTTGCTATTTGCAGGTAGAGAGCTGCACTTGTCATGACAGGGGGCTGAAAAAGGTGATAAACATCAGCAAGCAATCCTAGAAGATGCGGCACACCTCCAGTTTTTACTGAAGCCACGATGTCTTCCTTCGCCAGGCTGTGTACCTTACAGAAGGATGATGTCAAACTTAATTCAGATGTTGAATGAAACTAAGAAATTACAAATAAGGATCATCAAAAGCAGGCAGAAATGGAAAATTCCTAGAACAGGCATCCAAATTGTTGGGCTGATTGTGGTGAAAAAACTCCCATGATGTTGAACATAGCAGTAAGGCACTAATATTTCATCCCATGAGCCACAGGAAAAAAAAGAAAGAAAAAAAATAAAGCAAGCTCTTTCCAGCAACTGTCTATTTTCCAATGAATATTCTCTCTCCCAGGCAGTCTCATTTTGATTTAGGGTTTAAAAAACAAATCAATAAACCTGCCAAGGAGAGATAGTAACTTTTCTTTTCCTTCATATCTTTAAATTAGATGGGTGAGATCACTTCATACATTGGCCTCCACTGACTGCAGCAATGTGGCAAAGTTACAAACATTTCATTAGAGTGGCCCTTCGTACAAGCATTAGCTTGACTCTTCCGGATCTTTTCTCCAACCACGCACCGTGGCAGGGACGAATTTCTACCCCAAGGATACACTTAACACTGAGGCAGAGACTGCTGAGACTTACATATCCAAAATGTCCTTTCCGGGAACAGTTGCAGCAGTACACTAAAGCAGAGCGCGCAGGGTGAGAACCAGCAGCCTTGATTGGTCCTGGCTTTGTCTAAAAGATGGAAATAGGCAAGAATTAGGTCTGGCAGTATTCTGAGTGCTGAATTAAAAATAAATTAAAACTACATAAATATAATTTTATTATGCTTAAATCAATACATTCCTGCTTGCTGTTGGAATATTAAGTTTGAAAAAGAAGCAACTGGCTCATATTACTGTAATTTTGCAGAGCAAGGTTCAGCCTGAGCATCACAAATGAGGTGGGAAGAGGCATTCCCAGTATCTATTCCACCTGGCCATGTTATTTCAGCTCTGAATACAAGAAAATAGGCTGCTGATTTATCTCTCTCCCCTCCTCCTCGTCTCCCAGCCCCCTCCTCCTCTCACAGATGCCCCACCATCCCCTGGGATGGACAGGGCCATCAGATACTGCATCCACCAGCTGGATATGCACATTTGTGTATTGCTGAACTAGTTTCGCTTAAAGCAATATGGCAAAGATCTGATGGAGATATGGGGCCTTCACCCGCTGCATTCCCAAGCTTCCACCCGCTTCCACCAGCAGTGCTCAGAAGCAGGCGTGCTCCAGGAGAACCTGCCAGTCCTTCCAAGAGAACAGGGGACCGGTTCTGCTCCCAGCAGAGGAGACGTGATGCTACGGTCCATAGCTGCTCTTTGGGCTTACATAGGGCAATGGAAGATATAGCACGCTCCACTGAATTCGGGGGAACAGGCAGCTCTTTTCCTTTTCCCCATTTAGTACCATGAAGTGTAATATGTGAACGTATTTCCTATTCCTTTACTTTTCACACGCGCAAGGACATTCATCTCCTGGAGAAGTAACTGCCACGGAGCCCCTGCCTAGCAAGAGCAGGCACAGGTACGAACAAGGGGTGCATGAATTCTGGCTAAAAAGCAGCGAGGCAAAAGAGCGACCTTATTACTTTCGGCATTGCATGCATTTCCTTCTCTCTGGTGCTAAAGGAATACAGAAGAGTGGCCTAGATTTCAAAGAAATCAGTAGTAGTTGGTAAAGCTCATTACAGGAATTGCTTTTTTCTTTAAATCTGCATCACCATGCTCTTCTACTGTTAGAGCCGCAGTGTTCTCCTGCATAGCCTCCAGAAGAATGACAGCAGTGCTTGTAACATAGGCAGAAACAACAGAAATCTTCCAATGCCATTTTTTATGAATCTGATCACACTTGCAGGGTCACCTTATTTTGAACCTCTTCAGCCTTGGGTTTAAATGAGTGTTTCAGATCCATGTTCCTCAGTTCCCACTCACTCACCAGAAGGAAGCTAAAGGAAGACTAAGAAGAGTGACACATCCAACAGTGATTTGTGACAAAAGGTGGGGAGACAGGGAAAGGAAAAAACTACCACCTGTGAAGTAATTTGTGTATTTCTCATCCATATCTTACAGTGAGAGCTCTCCAGCTAACAGTAGTGTATAAGCGACTTACTAAGCCGGCTTAGTTTTTCAGGTATTCTTTTATCATAAATACATAGAACAGGCAAGGAAAAAAAGACCCCAAATGCAAACATTTCTATAATCCCCTTGAGGAAAATCTGTGGGTTTAGTTTATTGGATCAACCACCTGTATTCTAGTTATTTTTCAGCATGAGGAGTGGCCCCAGAAATCACCTCCACTGTGGACAGGGCTCCTAATAAGCAGAAATAAATCCTATGAGTGATACCTTCCTCTGCCTTCCCACCATGTAGAATTTTACCCATATTAAATCTGCTTTCCAAGCTGATGTCCACTGAAGCCCACACTGGGATGCTTCCACGAAACCCCAACAGGTTCCTTCAGTCAGTCCCTGTCTGCTAGAGAGCTCTGCAACTAGAATACTAGTGCAATATAGCTGTCAAAATCAAGACCATTATGTTACCGTTCTGCTTTCTGCCAGCTAGGCCTTAAAATGAACCATAACGTCAGTCTGAAAATGACATGATTATACTATTTTGTCTTTGCAAGGTGCAGTGTAACAAAAACACGTAGTTACAAACCCCAGGTATTATTCCAGAGACACGACCCTTTACATTCCAAGATGTTGTCTGCTAAAATGCCTGCTGAAGAGTCTGACACCTTCATCTGCTGAATGGTCATCCTCCAACGTAAATAATTATCATTTTGGCCATCGTTAGCGTTCTTATCTTGAAACTCTAGTAAAATTTGCACTGAGTTCAAAACAGTTACTTTTTACAGAAAAGGTAAGTGAGATCTTCCACTGTTTTGAATCGGGCTTTTGAAAATACACGCCAGCTGTATGGATGTTGACAAGAAACGGAGCAGGCTCACCAGAGCACCGTAGTGATTTCTATGGCTAAATCAGTAAGTAAAGAGCCTTTACACGCTCCTCCCGTCGGTGCCTCAGCGTAACCCAGAAGTTAAACACACAGCAGGAGATGCGGGTAACTCACCTGCCTCACCAGTTACTCGCGGGTATGCCTCCCGCTACCGAACGCTCGCGTTCCCGGTGGCTAAGAGCGATCCGGCTGGCACTCAGCGGCTGCGCAAAGCGCCGGCTGCGCCCCCGTCCCCCCGCCGCCCTCGCCCCGCCAGCGGAGAGGAGCGCCCGCCGCGTGGCCTCGCCTCTCCAGGGACAACTGCGCCTAAAAACCGGGCATAAACTGGCAGGCCAGGGCTCTCCTCTAGCGCAGGAGTCCTTCAGGCTCTCCCCTTTATTAGGAACGCGCACCCTGTGACCCCAACCTCCCTCCCCACACACCCCCCCCGAGCCAGCTCCCCCCACCCCATTTCCTTTTGTTTAGTTAATAGAAAAGGTCACATTTAAGGGAGGAAATTAAACTGAATACTTGCAGGTCAGATTACAACTCTACATAACTTTACTCCTTTCCAAAGCCAAACAAAAAGCAAACCCGCATCTTATAAACCCTCTGTTTTCTTATTATTTAAGGCTTAAAAAAGCATCTAAAGACTCCAGCCATATGGGTACAAAATAAACTATTCATGAACGTAGCTCCTTT